>OY288251.1:67671905-69103455 GCA_958450325.1 Agrostemma githago | reverse complement strand
AAATGCAAATATCGCATTATTTGAATTTAACTCGACCTCCGGTACTATAATCGTGTACATGTACGATTATAATACTGTTGTTGGGATTTTATGAAAACATTTACGTTAGAAAATTTGAATTAGCAACGGAATGCCTCCCTCTACGTCACGACATCGAAACTAACCCTTTCGGGTTATGTGATGTCGGTTTTCGTGTCAACGGGTTCCGCACTAATTAAAATGGGATCGAATGCGTTCAACTATGATTAGTCGCGATCACGTCACGCCCTTGAGTACATTGGGGCGGGGCTCCTCGAAAGGGCTCCACCTCCGTCGTTGCTCGTAAAGGGATTAGACGGACTTTAGGCGATAATTATAGTCAAACGTATTCAAAACCGGATTTTTGATACTAATATATATACATACGCGGTATAGTAATGTTAGTAACGAAAATGTAAAATGTTAAGATTAATGTTAAAGTTAGAGTTAGGATGTTAGAATTACAATACTAGTATAGGTATAATATTAACGATACAAAAACGTAAATAAAAGTAACAAAGATCGAAATGGGGTTTAGGACACCCTCAACATACATGCTTAGTAAGGACCTCGGAAATGGACTCGCGAATAGTGACGGGACGTCGGAGTATCGAGGATGTATGCAAGTTATGGTGTATGTGTGTGTGGATGAATTGTCGGTTTTTCGAGGGACAAGGGACTCGGTTTTTTGTGTGTGTTTGCTTAGGGTTGTAGGGTAGAGAGTATGGCTGGCTAGGTTGAATGTAGGTAGAAAATGGATGAGCCAAACTTGTGAAATGAGTGAGGGTCATGGGGTATTTATAGAGTTTACCCCACGACCTAGGGTCACTCGATCGAGTGGCCCTAGTGCACTCGGTCGAGTGCCCTAGAAAATGGGCCTGATCCGATTTTTGACGCTCCACTCGACCGAGTGGGTCAGTCCACTCGACCGAGTGGATCAGGTAAATCGAGGTAAATAAGGAAGATGTTGACTTTGTTGATTGTGTTATCTTTTTTGAATTCAACTTGGGCGCCAGCTTCTAGAAGATGCATTTGGGCTGTTTTTGTGACGGGTTCGTCTCTGACCGGGTTTTGACCCGGTCGCCAAAAGACGGGATTTATTTTTGGTGTCGGTTTTGGCCCAAATTAGTCTTATTTTGCTCGGAACGACCCACTGGGCCTAAATTTGAGGTCTGTTTTGTGAGATTATTACTCCGCTAAAAGTCCATGTCAGATATTATTGATTTCGGGTCCAAATCCGAGTATACCAAGTCACGTTTGCGTCCGATCATCATCGGGTGTTTGTCGGGAACTGCTATAGACACTGGCAGGCAAAATGCGGGTGTCTACAAGAGTTTACTTAATAACTTGGCAGCTCAAGCTTTAGCTCATTTCCGTTTGTTGAACATTGGAGATACAGACAGTGTGGGATGCTCATTCAGCCGAGTTAGCTGGCTGCTTGGTCCGATTAATATATTTACCCCGTTGGGTTACAAAAAAAAACAATACCTTGAGTATTTCGTTAACGAAATTGCAATTTAATAGCCATATCTCACACCTTCAATGTAGGTTTCTCATATCCAACGGGGAAGGTGTTTATGAGTTTCATAAACTTAGGATCAAGTTGGCTTGATTTTTCGGGGGGAAAAAAATCCATTGTTTTTCTTTTCTAATGTTTATTGGGCACATGTTAGAAAAAATAAACCAGATAACAAGTCATTGATTCAATTTAAAGAACAAAATATCAGGTAAATTTAGGTTTGTTTTGGATTCAAATCTACCTGTTCATATTATTATTAAGAAAAATATCATTTATAATTTGTACTATTTACGTCAAACGCACCTTGTTGTTTGCAACTCGCATCCCCGTCACAAGGTTGTGACGGATCAAATAATTTTCACATGTATAGATACAAATAAAATATTTTCTATTCACGAAATATTTTGATTTATCTTATCTTACGGCATGGTGATATTTTGCTTGTTACTTGTATAACTTTGTGACGGATATACCCATTAAATTTGCAATATTTAACAAGTTACTCGTATAATTTTATGATGGATATCCCCGTCCACATGGTAGAAGTAATATTTAACATGTTACTCGTATATATTTATAACGGATATACCCGTCAAAACAACTCTATATACAACTCCATTCGTTCGAATTCAAAGGGTACATTTGTTTTTTCACACTTGCCGATACATGTTTTACACCGTCAATATCTTTCGTTTTACATCAAAAAAAATTATAAAAATTCGATATTCTTAATCTACCTATAAAGACGAATCAAACAAGATTTCACATGACTATATCCTTTCTTATAAATTATCGAGAATATTAACGATTCTTTTGAATTGTGAATAATGTACAAAAGGAAAGCGCACCCTTAGAATTGGGAAGTATCGGATACCCCAAACTCTCAAAAAATTTGGTGAAGGTGGAAGAAATGAGCACATCCATTTAGAGGTGCCATGAATCACGTAAATAAAATATCCACTTCCAATCCAATCCAATCCTATGAAAAATCTGATACCCCAAAAAAAAGCCACAGAATAATGAAAAACAAACCTAAAGTACCCAAAATCAAATACAGAAAGCAATCAAAAAAGAGCCAAAAAGAGATTGTATTTCACCATTATTATAATCCCTTTATTTTATATATCCGCGGCGCAACGCTGTTCTTCATTGCCAAGTTGCTCACAAATACTGTAAACACAACACCGTTTTTTTTATTTTTAATTTTAATTTTAATGTTGTCCCATGAAACATTTCTACAGTAACAGTCCCCACAATTTTTATGTGTTTTGAACACTAAACACCCAATTTCAAGTGTTCAAAACCCTAATTAAAATCCCAGTTCTTAACATCTCTTCATTCACCTTAAGATTTTTAAATGGGGCAAAAAACCCAGTCTCAGGTATCTTATATTCTCTGTTTTTTTTTCTATAAAGTTTGTTTCTTTTGGTCTTATTATTACTCCTATGTGGCTTGTATTTTTTTGCTGTTAAGTGTAAATGTTGTGGGGGCTGTGTTTAATGAACAAGTAAAAGTGTTGATTTGTGAAGTTGGTTGTGTGAATGCTGTTATATGATTGTTTTTTTCGAGACGATTTCGGATAATGATTCATGTTAGTCGATCCCAAATCTTTTTGGGGACTAAGGCTCTGATGTCGTCGATGTTGTTGTAAGGTGTAAATGCTTGAAGTGGGTGTTTGCTAGATTTTGCTGATGATGAATAATTGGAGTGTTAATTGGTGAAGTTGGTTTGTGGAAATGTGGATGCAGAAGGGCAAACATATGGTGTTTGGAGATGTCTTTGGGATTGCTATGGTGCCTAAAGAGTTGGAGGTTGAAAAAGCTCAAAACTTGGAGATTAAATTTCAACTTCCTGACATTGGCAAAGCTTTCAAGGTTTGTTTATTTTCGATGTCGTTTAATTGTGCTGTGCAATTAATGATTTTGGTAAAGTAACGATATCGCTTTGTTTTTTTGCTGATCAGTGAATGCTCTTGGTTCCTTGGTAAAGTTTTGTGTGTGCGTGCGCGCGCTTATGTTTAACTAGTTGCCTGGTGTTTCTTCTTATTACTCTGTATATAACTGTATGACTGTAGCAGTAATTCATTTGACTGTAGTGATATGTGTTACGGAGTATTTGTGTAGATTTTCAGCCTGTGTTACTCTGACACGTGTTGGAGTGTTGGATACGACTATTTCAAATAAAGTTTTCATTTTGTTGGTCTAAAATTGAAGTGTCTTAAGTGTCGGACACAATACATTTGGACACATGACACGGCACCTAAGTGAAGTGTCGGAGTAACATAGATAGATTCCACTGAAACATTCTTAACGGTGAGTTACAAAAAGAATGTAAGATACTCCGTACTCTACTATTTGCTCACACGTTATCTTATGTTTAATTGCGTTAATCTGAGATTCCAACGACAAATATTACTCAGAACATGGTGCAACTGGTTCCTCCATAGTTGCGCTTTATGTTGTCTGTGTGTGTTTTTTGGTAGACTTACCAGTTTGATGACATTTATGGCTTCACCTTATAAAACACACTGCTTTCATGTGTTTCAGGGCCTCCTTAAAACCAGAGAAGCGGGCGAGTTTCTTAGTGGTGCTCTGGCTGGAGCAATGTCTAAAGCTGTGCTTGCACCTCTTGAAACGATCAGGTCAACTCTACTTTTCTCACATTATCTTTCATCTTAATTATAGGTCGACAGTGTATTATTACCTATTTACCTCCATTCTATTATATTGTCCCAATTTAACTTTGGTGTTCAAATGTGTAATAAACTTAAAAAGTAAATTTTCTCACAATATACGGTTATTTCCCTGACGTGGCTATACTCTGACACCATTTTTGATTCCTTGGTTGACATCAGAACAAGAATGGTGGTCGGTGTTGGATCTAGAAGTATACCCGGGAGCTTCATAGAGGTCATTGAGCATCAGGGTTGGCAAGGGTTGTGGGCTGGAAATACAATTAACATGCTCCGTATAATCCCTACCCAAGCAATTGAGCTTGGAACATTTGAGTGGGTCAAGCGAACAATGACATCAGCTCAAGAGAAGTGGAAAGAGGATGGAAATCCTAAGATTCAACTTGGTGATGTCACTTTACACTTTCCTCTCTCATGGTTATCTCCCGTTGCTGTGGCCGGTGCTGCTGCTGGCATTGCTGGGACACTAGCATGTCATCCTCTGGAAGTCGTTAAGGTAGTTTAACCCGCGAAATGCTATAACATTTTGATTGACAAATAGAATGAATTAGACGAACAAATAGTCGAACTCCTTGAATAACAGTATATCATAGGAGTATTATGCTTCATCTATTCCTCTTTTTCACTTCCTGTTCATATTAAATTGTTTTTTTTCCCTTTACAGGACCGACTCACGGTAAGACCTGACGAATACCCTAATTTGGCAGTTGCCCTCGTTAAAATTTACAAAGACGGTGGGGTTCCTGCCTTATATTCTGGTCTTCTTCCCACTCTTGTTGGGATGCTTCCATACAGTACATGCTACTATTTCATGTATGACAAATTGAAGAGGTCTTACTGTGGTTTGAAGAAGAAGAAATCTCTGAGTCGTCCAGAGATGGTTCTGCTTGGAGCCTTTTCAGGTGAATCTTCATTCTTGATTCGTATATAAGGTGTCAGGTCTCACTTAAGCCTTCTCGGCTGCGGTTTAATTAGTTAAAGTGATGCATGTTGGTATGTCGTAAACTGAAATCTGTGTGATGGCAGGGCTGACAGCAAGCACGATCAGCTTCCCGTTAGAAGTAGCAAGGAAAAGGCTGATGGTGGGCGCACTGCAAGGCAAGTGCCCCCCAAACATGGCAGCAGCACTAGCGGAAGTCATTAGGGAAGAGGGTATAATGGGAATTTACAGAGGATGGGGAGCAAGCTGTTTGAAAGTTATGCCCAACTCAGGAATTACCTGGATGTTTTACGAAGCCTGGAAAGATGTACTACTCGCCGACAGACGCCTCATTTGAACTTCCGATTTGTCTCCTGTTTTTAGAGTGAGACTGAGCCTAGCTTTCTTTCTGAAGATAGCATTTTTGGATGATGTCTTCTTGGTTTCTGCCGATTTTTGGCATTCCGCCTCCCACCAGTCACCGGTGCAGCTCATAATCCTCATATGTTTCAGTGGTAGTTTTAGAAGAGTCATGGACAGGGGCTTCCCCTCCAAATTTTTGTTTGTTTCATACAGTATAATTTATGTCGGAGCGACATTTAAAAGCCTCGGTGTTGTAACCCCTCTAGTTAAGGGTTTGAGAAACT
Organism: Agrostemma githago; assembly: GCA_958450325.1. Taxonomy (NCBI): domain Eukaryota; kingdom Viridiplantae; phylum Streptophyta; class Magnoliopsida; order Caryophyllales; family Caryophyllaceae; genus Agrostemma; species Agrostemma githago. The sequence continues at coordinate 69,097,660 of OY288251.1, read as the reverse complement.
ACTGACGCTTTCGCGGCTAATATAATCATGTTCTTTTCACTCTGTTTTAATTAGCTCAAAAGCCTTAGTTTCGACAGAGTGATTGAGAACCAGTCATCACATCTAAACTCGGTCATTATGGAGTACCAAACACAGTCGATTATGCCTAAAATTTGGTCATGGTAACCATCAAATCTCTTAGGAACCGGTGCAATATTCGAGATTTATACCATGCTAGAGCTGATACATCTATCACTAACAATGAAGGTAACTAGAATGATACAAACTAAACTAGTTGCACAACACTGATGGAAACTAAAAGTCTTGAACACAATGGAGAAGACTAAATAAACTACTACACTAATGTCTGTCTAGTCAGTCATCAACAAGGGAAGAGAATGGGAGACGGGTCTCTTCGGAGCCTGCCATGGGTTAGGTCTAGTTTTCGCATCTTGTCTTCGCACCAAAGCAACTGATCTTTGGTGATCTTAACCATTCTTAGCACCCTGCACACCACTTTGGCATCGATCAGGCTAAACAGTAGTTCGACCTCTTCATGGGTCCCTGGCCATGACTTCTTTTTCATACCCTTCTTTTTCTTCATTTCCTTCAGTTTCAGCATTTTCTGCACATCCCGAAAACAACCCATTCAATACACATATTAGCAGAAGAACCATAATGCCAGCGTACCAAAGGACCGACATAACATAACATATAGTCTGTCACATTGATGAAGTACCTTTTCCGCAACTGATTGAACCTGCTGAAGCGGAGTAGCCATCTGATTCTGACTTCCAAACGGATTGCGAACAACGGCTGTCTTTTTCTTATCGAGCCTCACGAATGCATAAAAACTCAGGATTGATGTCTCAATTAACGTACGGAGATCAGGGGCAAAAACCCTGTAGTCCGATTCCTCATCTGGCACCGTATTATCACACATACCTGAATCAATGGTTGACATTACAGTCAGCAACAAAATTGCAGGACAGTAGAGTCAGAGGCAATATATATCTAAGATGACTATTTAGCCCATTAGGTAGAAATTTTACCTTGAACATTAGGAACTTGTAGCAGCTTCGAGAAAGTATTTCTACTTCTAGCATACTTTTCCATTCTAAAACCTTGGTCAAAAGGTTCATTCTCGATAAATCTTTGCAACAGCACTTGAAATTGCTGATATTGCTGTGCACAGTGGTTGTAACAAGTAGGGTTTTCAGGTTGGCACGAGATTTTCTGGCTGAGTTGGGTGTATTGGCCGTGAAGTGCTTCCCATGTCAAACAAATATGAGCTACATATGCTGTTTCCAGATCTTGGTATGGACTGTTATCTGGTTGCTGCAGCTGCTCGGTTTCACTATCGGGTTCTTCCATCCTTTTCAGGGAGAGGCAACGGAATGGAGATGCGAGCTTTCTAGAAGCAGTTCTTGGCGATGGAGTCGACGGACTTTTAGGATCTAGAACATAGAAACAGCTCGTGTCAACATTTGAAAAAAAAAAAAAACAAATCAAAAACACAACAAATTTCCATGCTTCAAAAAGAGACCTAAGATTATGATGGGAGTAAATATGAATGCTCGCTAAGCCGATTGTTCATCCACAGCATTTGTAAAACTGTATTGCAAAGGTTGCTTTTTCATCAACACGTAAGATAAAAGGATACATTCAAGTCAGTATATACCTAAAGCCAAACTACACGGCCACTAAAACACGGAGATCCTATAAATCAACAAAAACGACAAAATTTTAAACCTTTAAACGTTTCAACTTTGAAGCCTCGCCCCTCACCGTAAGTCTCTTGTACCCAAGTTCGCTCTTTCATCTTATCATATTCTTGTTTACCTAGCAGCTTTGATGATAAAAGCACAGTAAATGAAAGTGAACTTTGATAGTCTTTAACTGTCATTAAAATGTCAACTTTCAACCACCATTTACACCCTAGAAGTTCAGAGTATAAATTTGGACTCTCTACACCAAGAAATGGGATAAAAGACTAAAATACATTCTCAACTAAATAACAAACATAAGATTGGTCCCCCAAAGGCATTGATAACCAAGGGTACTTAAATGTCACTATCTCTTGAAGACCTAACTATTGATTGCACAAGAAATTCAAATGGTCATCACATGAATCACATACCTTTTTTCCATAACGATAAATTCTAAAGCGGAACGAGACCCACGATTCTTCGACTATCAGAATATAATCGAATGAAGTAAAGTGGCTCACTCCACTAACTGACGTGACGTAGTATTAAGTAGATCAAGTTTTTAGTACCAGTCATCCAATACCTTATTGCTTTCTTTAAAATGGGAATAAAGCCAAGTTAAATGCACACCCGACATCCTCACTATAAGCGGGAGTCTCTGAGGTACAGGTACTAGTGTACGTCGTTGTAATTATCAAAGTGTCGGAATTGACATTAACTTCTTAGCATTATGCAGAATAGGATGATCAGAACATCTGAATCCATTAACATGACGAAAATGTATGCAAAAGATGATCAAACACCACATACCAGCCTCATTGAGCTGCTGAGCACTAATTCTGTCGAAAAAGAGCATCCTCTCACAGTACTTCTCATATATTGATTCGAAGTCACAGTACAGATGTTCAACCTGAGATCCCATGTCTCTCCCCTCACTTGAGCTCGTCTCCCCTTCCTCCTCCTCCTCTTCTGCCCCCGATTCTTCAGGTATCAACACCATAAAGCTGTTTCTCCTCAACTCTTTCAACCTCCGCTTCACCTCATTTGTAATGAAATCATCATCGTCATCATCATCAGCAGATGCATCAGTAGCCTCAGTTTTACCATTCACATTGTCAGTCTCATTATCCGGTTCCTCCGGCTGTGAGACCACCTTCTCCTCCAAATTAGCCTCGGACTTGGGCTTTCGAGATTTCTTGAACTTTTTTAGTTTGAGGAAATCCATCACAAAAGTGCTCCAATTATAGTTTCAAACTGATCTCACCCTCACCAATCTTATATTCTCCTCTCAGTCAGTAGTATATAATGCATCAAAATTAGAACCTAATTAAACTTCCTTACGAGTTTCAGTGCATATTTCCTGCAATAGATTCCCAAATACAGTTTCAGAATTCAGATTCAAGCATATGAAACCAGCATAAATGATCAAAATACAGAATAAACAACAGAAAAAGAAAAGTACAGCCAGAATACATTTCAGGGAGAAAGCTAATATCACATATTCTCGTTTGTGATGGGTTAAATATCAACCCACATGGGTAGATAAAAAAAACAAATCATTTGCTACTCTCCCTGCATTCTGATTTACCCGTTACAGGTTTGTGACGAATATACTCGTAACAGGAGAATACTAAGTGACAATGTGTGATTAGCAAACTAATGTAGAACTAAAACAGCATAACATGAGTTCAAAGATCCCATCTTTGACAAAACCCATAAAAAAAGATCATACATGCACAAAATTCAAGAAAACCCACAAAATTGAAGCACAAAAATATCAAAAAAATACAAGTAAAACTAAAACCCAACTCAAAAAAAGTGAAAACTTACTGAGTTACACATGAATGAGGAAATCAAGGCAGAAAATGCAGCCAAAAACCCATCTCCATTGATGGATGTTCGACTCAACCAAAATGCATCATAAAACCTAGAGAGATGAGAGAGAAATAAAGGAACAGGGGAAGAAAAAGGAAATGAATGTAAAACATTGGTGGGGAGGGAGGGGTTAATTACAATGTGCATTTAAACCTCTTTTCTCTTTTAACTTTTTCAAAACAAAAAACAAAAAAAAAACCTTTTCTGTTTCCGTTTTTTTTATCTCGTGAATTGGAGTACTTAACATAGATTTATCAATAATTAATAATTACACTAAATAAATAAATAAAGCAATGAATGTGGGATAATTTCACGAGGAAAGTTCGACTGATATATTCGTAAAAGTTGGTGACGAGTTAAGTACTCCCCCGAGTTCCTATATTCTTCCCCTTTTTTTTGGTGAAAAATAAGGAGAAAGTTTTGTATTATTAAAAGGGAGAAGTGAAATGAAAAAGTAAAATAGAGAAATATTATATTAATTAAATGAGATAAAGTTAATAGGAAAAGTACGAGGGATGAATATTATATTAATTAAAGATGGTAAAGTGTGAAAAAAAAAAAAAATCCATAAATGAAAATAGGGAAGAAGATCAAGCTCAGCCCAATAAGAAAAGATGGAAGAACACTAAAACTCGGAGGGAGTAATATTCCATGCACCGTACGAAATACAAAATATTACGAATATTTATTTTTATTCATTGAATGAGTAATATTTTATCCATTTTGTTTTGAGTAGTTTGATGTATGTTGGTGTATTTAGTGACAGGCTTTCTCTTTCTACCATGATGAGTGTACTCAAAGGACTGTTGAAAGTGCAGGGAATATTGTCAGAACAATACACCAACTTCACTGTTCAATCTCTATGACCGCGAAAATTCAACCCTTTTCTTCTTACTATAAAAAAATCACAATAAACCCATTTTTAATTTTTACCTACACCTTTTATGTAATTATTTTTTTATTACTGCGTATGTGGTAATTCAAAGTGACTCGTTCATCATACAAGTGGATGAACAAATGAAGCAAAGTCATCGAACTGGAGTAGCTAGGAGCCGAACCCTTTTCATCCAATTTATCGTTTACATTAGAGTGGATCAGTTATATAAGGAGTCTCTTATATATTTTTCATAATTAAATCGAACTAAAGAGTGATTGTTTACCAGATTGGGTAAGGTTTTCGGCCTTGACCAATTCAAGTTAGGTTTCCTGGTTTGACCTTATTTTGAAATCCCTCATTTCATGAGTTAGAGAATTAGTACTCCCTCCCATTTACTGGAATCCTACCATTTGATTAAAATATACCTCACATATATTCAATCTTTGGTAGGTTTCCAGTGAATGGGAGGTAGTATTTCTTATTTCCTTCTTGAGATGAGTCGGTCACTTAATGTTCATTCTTTTCTGAATTGAAACGAACAAACTGAAATACACCGAACTTAACGAAAGAACGAAAGAGGGAGGAATAATTTAGAAGGTGGGTGGAAACTTAGGATACCATATAATATTGTGATAAATGGTCCACATCCCATCTTAGATTCATAGGAGTAGTAGCCGCATTAGATCTCCCATCTTTGTTACTACGAGTAGTACTTTAATCATGGTCAAACCAGTCAATTACTTCTCTTTTCGGCATGTTATCATCTTCCTCTTTAGAATATCCGTTACGAATTTGTCCAATGAAATATTATCCAAATATTTTGATGAAAACAAAACATTTGTTGCTCCCGAAATATTATTGCTTTGTCTTATCTAATCATATGAATGTTAGTTATTACACAAATATCTGTTTGTGACGGATTTAACCATCACAAACTTGTAACGGGTCAAGTAGTGTGGATAAGACAAAATAGGGTGGTAAGTGGATAGTTAATGGCTTGTCATTATTTATCCAAATGATATTTGACCCATTGTAACCTTAGGATATACCCGTCCCAAGAGAGACTGTTATTACCCACCGTCACAAGGGAGGCATAAGTCTTACTTCTACGGAATACCTTTTTGTTTCTTTAAGTGAGTAGAGGAATTGCTCAAGCACACTCAAGTGAGACACGGCACAACACTCCATGGGCCAAGCCGGTGCCTTGGCCGGCATTTTCGTGTCACCGGTACAGAACTAAACAACATGGAGCTCACCTTTCCGTGGCTCGACTATGCAATTTTCTTGTCCCGACACAAGATAAGAACCGATATGACCCACTTCCATCTCTAACCACACAAGGACTAAAAATCAGAAAGAGGTCGACCAAGTTTAAAGATATACGCTAAACAGTTGCTAAAGCACAATCTTCCAACAAAAAACCAATGCAGACGACAATGGTTTTCTCAGTGCATAGAAGAAGGATCACGAAATTCTGATGGTAGCGCGACTAAAAACAATACTCAGTGTACAAGTACAAGGATCCTTACAGTTACAGCCCGAGCATTCATTCATTCAGCCAGGACCAACTTTGGGAATATCATAATGCTCACTGAGATCGGCGAGGTACTGGTTGAAATCATCGAGACGGTCACGGTGGGACTTCTTAGATGTCTTTTCATATTTCTGGGCATCTAGTTTTTCCCTTTGCTCTATGTATCGCTTCTCTGCCGGTGTTAGATGATCACCAAAGTTACCCACCTTTCTTTCCCCCCCTAACTTCTCCGATTCATCATTGTCTTCTTCGTCACCATCAGCAACACAAGATTCTGTCGCACCAAACGAAAACTCGTGTGAAAAATAATGATCAATAATTTGAGCAATATATTCAAACTCAAAAACTAACCTTCAACTTTTTCTTCCTTTCTTTCCGAGACATCTTCGTAAAGCTTCTTTTGTTTCTTCTTCTTCTTCCTGACACCACTACTCTTCACATCCAATGCTTTACCCTTAAGCTTCAGCTTACCACCAACAACATTTTCATAGGCTGACATCTTCTCTGTAAGCAGGTCAACCAAACATCAAATACATATATTCAAAATCCAATGTATGTGAAATAGAACGATTCATCCACACTTCCATTCTTTCTCAAGGAAGGCAAGGATTATTGGGTTGCTATATAGTACAAGGGTTAAACAAACAACAAGCTCGAGGACAATGGGGATCAGTTACCATATTTTCTTCGGTTGCGCAAATTTTCTAGAGAATTCCATTCAGTGCAAACATTTACAATCATATCAAGTTTCAAGTACTACAGACTAGTTTCAACTTTCAAGTAGTCTAAAACTCAAGATAAAAGAGGTTCGCGATTGGAACTAATATAATTCGGAAGTTCTTTTGCACACATTCCAGAATACACCATGGATATATATAGGGTAGGTATGATGTCAAACTCCATAGCAATTTTGTACTCCGTATTGCGCCACGTTTAATACACCCACCAATCAAGCGTACATCAACAAATGTTGGTCATGTTTCCCATGGAAGAAGACATAATGCCAGTGGGTTTATGCTCTCCCTATATATATTATCAGGGGAGGCGTAGATTGCCAACTTTTTCATTTTAGAGCGCTTTGGAAAACTAAACTTTTTTTTGGTACTTCATGGAAAGAAGATCCCCAAATATTAGATGTAATAAAGTTATACAGCACACTTTTCATTATGTGCCACCTTCTCACCATAGTCGAGACTCAAGAGTCAAGATCCCCTGAGTCGCTAAGGTAATGTAACTAACATATTGCATGCATATCATAGCTATAACCTCATATATACATATATGTAATTGATGGAAAAGGCGTAATAACCACATATCAGTTCTTCCATCTTTAAGTTCTACACTCAAGACAGGAGTGTACTGTCATCCTATTATCGCACATATTCCTCTCAATAGAGACAGAAAACTCTCTTTGAACCCAATCGTCTCCGTGCCAAGAGAAGGCATCGCTGTCTCACTCACCTCACCGACCAAGACACTAACCATCCCTTTATACAAACATCGTTCATTTAGATGATTAAAACCAAAAGAAAACACTATTCGAACCTAGTCTTCAAAAAAACAATAACATTTGACGTGGGATAGAAACCCCAAACCGAGTAAGTTATTTGAAATCCCTACCACAACCATTACCGTTTGAAATCCTACAGTGGTTTACTATCTCCCTAATCTTTCCCCCATAAAATTTTGGGCTAGCATGATGCCTATACCACTAGAATGTACTCTGTTCACTCTCTTTATATCACTGTGGCAGAGGGGATTTGTGCTGTGGCACTATATTTGACCTATATCGGATTCCCTTGAGTACCTTACCAATCGTGAATCGTTAAAAGGAATTCTACCTTGTTGTATGCCGAAAATACATCGGAGTATAACACATTCTGTAAAAGCGGATCGTGAATCCATAAGGGCGTATTCGTATTCATAGCCAGTCTCATAACCATCATCCCCATATAGGGTACTTCATCTACAAAACCTTACTGCTATCACTACAAGCTCGAATACTTTGAAATCAAGGATACTGAAATCGTTTCGAATTTCTAAACCCTAACACCCTACAAAACCCAACAACATAATTTAATCCAATTCATCAACAATCTCTTACAAAACAATGATTAAATCTCACTGATTCCAATTTTTTTTTTAACTAAACCCTTTCAGGAAAGTGAGATCATTCTTGTAACTTGTAATCAAATCAAAACTGAATCAAATTCCAGAAATAATTTCCTGCTCGAGTAAGAACAAATCAATATAATGCCAGAAATCAAATTCAAATCAACATACAGCGCAATATTATTCTGTAAGGCCGTCATAGGATGTAGTACAACTCCATTCAATTATCATCATTAATCAATACAATCAAAACAACTCGTAGTAATTAAATCAGAGCTAGGATTAGGGTTTGGATGAATATTTGACAAACCTGATGATGATGATGATGATGATGATGATGAGATCAAACCCAATCAATTGAATACACCACCTTCAAGAATCGAGAATTAATGGCGGGTGATAAAAACACTCGAGTAAACAGCACAATTAATTTTATTTTTTTTCGTTTGAAGGAGCAACAAACACAAGTATTTTCAGTTTTGAACCAATACGGGTGATAATGATCTGAACCGAACCCAAGGTCGGTTCGTGGGCACTCGAGTCGGTCTCAAACTCCAAGTTTATACTCTCTCCGTCCCAATGAATTGTTGGCCTATTTTATATTAGAGCGTCTCAATGAATTGTGAATGCTTTTTAGAGGTAATTTGACCATTCTCATGAGTTTTGCTCCACATGTCACTCTCTCATTGGATCCCTTAACCTTGGTGCCAAAATCAAAGGCAAACAATTCATGGGAACGGAGGGAGTAAAACCCAAATGAGCGACTTAAAAAAAAACACAAAATGAGCATAACTCGAGTTTTTGTATAATCGTTGAATTTGTTCTCATATACGGAATATTTCTAATAACCCGGGATTCATGGGATTGCGCATTAAATTTTAAAATGCTCAGTATTCGCAAATCAACGAGAACATTTGATATTATGAAACAACAATATTGAGTACAGTGTATTTATGAAATAAGATCAAGATAGTATTATGTACTCCGTATTATCTAACTAATTAAACCGCTTGTGAGATTTTCAAAAACATCTTGAGTTGATCTCGACTAGATGTCTCGTCTCATTATCATCCCCAGGCTGCCTATGAAATTTGATACTATCAAGTTTCGAGCCCAGGGTGTGTTACCATGAGTTCGACCAGAACCGAGCCTAGGGTCATCTTATTGTATTACCGGTCACCCAAATGGTGTTGTATTTCACCACTTGAACTACAAACCCAATGTGATTACAATATATACTCCTACCGGTAACACTGTCTTGATCACAACCACCGTCTCCATTCGAGAGAAGAAAGCGTGAACAAAAGAAAAACATGTTTATCAAGCATTTATCAATAAGGATACATATCACGGATTCGCGGGTTACATTTTGATTGTTCAATAAATCTGATAAAAGAGTAAACATGGACTGTTAAAAAAAATGGTAAGCTACTCTTCGGGTTGTATGCAAAATGAGTTCCTTTGGAGTTATCTCTCATGCACCAATGTTCTCGATTTGCGCAGTTTTGTCAATTCTCTTCATGATCCCTGCAATTACCTGATTCAATCAACACAAAGACCAAATATAAGGCGGGCATTAGGATATACGGGGTATTAACTTGAGAAAGTACATCAGTAATTTGCAAAATTTATTCAATATATATGGAGTAGTACACTTGCCTTTCCAGGTCCCAATTCGTAGCTCTTTTTCAATCCCGAGTTCAGAAGAGTCTTCAATGTTGTCTCCCATTGCACAGGAGAAGTCACCTAATCATATAATTTGAGTACACATTGCGTTTACGTTTCCAAAAAATGAAAAAACCTAATGGCCATTAAGTACTGCTGCAGAAGTGTTCGTACCTGTCGTGCCAATATCTTCTTGATGGTGTCAGGATGTGAATGGGGTAGCGCGTCAACATTAGATATGACGGGTATGCGTGGTGTCCTGATATCTGTGGCAGCTAATGCGGATTCCAATCTGGAAACTGCCGGTTCCATGAATCTGGTATGAAAAGCACCCGCAACAGCTAGTCGGACCTGAGTCAAGGAGGAAGGATAGCTTAGCGGTTCCTCCCTCTAGGTGCAAGCGTGAGAGGTACACCTGGCAAAACTAACCCAACCCGACCTGAATACTTACCTATAATGACCCGAATCCTAAATGACCTGACCCAACCCAATTCATATAGAGCCAAAATGACCCAACCCGTTTGCCAGATCTACTCAATACCTGAGAGGTACAAAAGAGTAGACAGAAATTACCGTCATACGGGCCTTAAAGGACTTTGCCTTGGCTTCTACAGCTTCAATTCCTTTGAAACCACCGGACACAGCATAATTTCCCTGCATTAGAGCACGGCGATTTCATTTCAGTATTTCACACTTCTCATTTGCACAGAGCATCAACCGTTCAGTTTTCAAAACATCGGTTTCAGATTTCAGAAGGTGTTACTAACCGGGCATAAGAAATTTGCTATTTGAACCCTCTCCTCTTCCGGGACTTCTTCATTTGCAGCATCACACAACAATTGAACTTTCTCTGCGTCAAGCCCTATGATACTGACCATGCCACTCTTTGCAGCATCAGACGCTGCCTATAATGAACCAAATTCATTAGCTCACGATTCAAACCGGACATAGATACCAGCTAGGGTAACGTATTTTACCTGCATAGCTTCACCCCTTAGCTTCACCAACTTAAGCCCGTCCTCAAAGCTTGAAATATAAAAACAAAAACAGGGAAGTAAGCACAACTGTCATGAGCAAATGAGGACATGCAAGAATACATCAGTATTGCGAGGCAACCATGATAACAGACACCGAAAGAAGACAAATACCCCAAAATGTGCTAGTCCCTAAACACATACACTAAAAAAGGACACCGTTAAAATGTGAATTAAAGAAAGAAATCTCAACAAATTTCTTGACACACCTGAAAGCTCCAGCAAATGCTAAAGCAGTGTATTCTCCCAAACTTAGACCACAAGTCACATCCACTGAATCAATTATTTGCTGCCCTCCATCACGCGCACGCAAAATCTCGACAGCAGCTAAGCTCGTCACATATATAGCTGGCTGCAGGTATGTTACATTGTCGTTACCATTGCTGAAGCATCTTTACATAGTAAAGTACTCAATAGTTTCTAGAACAGATACTTTTAATAAAAAGGTCACAATGTCAAGCCATTTATGAATTGTGATATATGATTAGCATCCGATATGATTTCTTTACGCAATGATTGAGGCGTTGATCTGGTAAGAAGGATGCTCCCTCCACCCTATTTTTATTGTCCCCTTTCTATTTTGGGAAGATTCGAGAAAAATAATGGAGGGAAATCATAATGATTTTTTCCCCAAAGTAGAAAGGGGACAGTCAATTAGGGATAAAACAAGACAAGAGGACGATAAAATTGGGATCGAGGGAATGTTTTTTAGCAGTTCCCTTATGAACTACTCCGTATCGCTAATGAATCTCTTGGTAAAGGATTTGAATAGAGCTCCATCAAAGAAGGAAAGTATACACAGACAAATAGAAGAATCACACTTGCCACGACCACACTTTAAAATTACATAAACAGGGTCACCAATACTTCAGGAATTAGTGACTCATTTTGGGTGTACGGGCTTCAATGAGCAGCGAATTTCCAGTAATTAACATGCAGTCTAACAGGACGGGAAGTGCTTACCTGACTTAAGACAGTAGAATCAAGCTTCTCCTTTGGCCCATTGATGCAAATATCAAGAAGATCAAAACTACAGATTTAAAGCCAGATAACTAAGTCAAACACTCTCTTCATGAAAGAATGTGAATAATATTATCCTCAATCAAAGATCACAGCTTAATACTCCGTACGAAGTATATAATAGAATGATTCTGAACACAGTGATCGAAAAAATACTATAAATCAAGGCATACCCAAGAATGTCATTAGCTTTGCTGAACAATGTAGCAGCAGCAGGTACATTCTGGACTTCTGCTCCCATACCCACAGTTTGGGCTCCCTGCAACATATTAATTTATGCTGACCCATTACTTTACAATAAAACAAATCAAAAGTTATACAAGATGAATGTTTTGATTGAGAGTTACGGGCTAAAACATTGAGTAATTGCGAAATATAAGGCTAGAAATGAGAGACACCAACCTGGCCAGGAAAGAGGAAAGCAGAAGTGGGTTGGTACGCAGAGAATAAAGCATCATCAACAAAAGTCTGAGATCCAAGAGAGACACTCATATGAACCTTACAAGCATCCACATTTCTGGGTCGAAATCTAAGATTACCATTATTTAACCCGACAAAGCTAGAAACTTTGGAGCTTATAAGAGAATCTGAGCAGCCCAAAGAAAGCTTCTTGAGTGACAAGGAAGGCGCAACGACTGAGGAACTCATTGTAACAGAGATAACAGTTTCAATACTTGCAAACACTACACCACGTGCTCCACCTAAAGATGTGAAATAAATGTTAAAACGCTAACGGAGATTACTAGGCTTCTTGCAACTTGGTCTTTGTATTGTGACTGAAAAACTCGTCTAATAATCCGTCAAAACACCCTTTACCCTTTGTCCTTGTCTTCTAATTCTACACCAACTAAGCACCTACCCAACTTCCCTTCTTATTATTTTGCCCTTTTTTAACAACTGAAGTAGATTCGGCTGATTTCACATACAATGTTGAATTGATCATCAATATCCCACCTAACATTGACTGATTTCTGAAATCATTCCGAATTTTTTTCACAAATTATTGTGTATAGCATTGGCAACCTTACAAATGAGTTCGAGTCAAACGGGTTTTCAGTACCCGGTTTTAAAACCCCATTTAAACAAAGATGGTCATGAATTGCCATATAAGACTGATTGCCAGTTCTTTAACAACACAATTTGTTTCGATAGTTAAAATTTAAGTAAGACAACCATCAAACTACAACATCATAAACCCAATTTCCCCTAAAAAAAACATCTTAAACCCTACTAAATTTTTCAATCAAATTACAGAAATTAATTCCCAGACCTAACCAAAAACTCCATATACTAAAAACAGAGCTAAAATGGAGGCGAAAAAAAAGAAAGAGTGAAGAAATGCGTAGATGAAATTGGTGATTGAGGGTTGAGTGATTGTGGAATCAATAGAAAATGTAGTAAATTGAATAAGAGGTGACAAACCTGGTGATGCGGTGAGGAGCAATCAAAGGAATAGGAGAACCCGGAGAATTGAGCTTCAGAGCTTTAATGGCGGGCGATACATACAGTATGAAAGTGAAGTGAGAGATACAAATATAATACTACGAAGAAGACATCTGCGAGTGCGGAGTTTTCAAGGAAGACTGAAACGAGGTCGCAATTTGATGCACATGAGTTTCGAAACTGAGTCGTTCAACTGTTCAACTACTTTGTTCATTTTGTACTAGTAAATCTTCTTGACGACGGATATATCTATCACAAATCGATGATACTTAAAATATGGTTAAAAAAAAAACGAAATTATTTTTTCCTAATGCGGCTTTACTCAATCCTAAAGTATTTTTCTTAATAATTCCAAATTTACCCTTCCCATAATTCACTGTTCTCCCAACCAAGTTTTCCTAAATTACTTGTTTGTGTCACTCATCACAAAACTGTAGAAATGCTTCTTCTACACCCCAAAAATAGAATCATTCAACATAACCAGTTTTTTTCTAGAGAATCAGGAAAAATTCGACCTTCTATCTTGGTTTTGTTGTTTGAATGATTCATAAATCTTGTTGATTTTGATGAAATTGTGTGTTGGGGGGATCTGATTTTGATCCCATGACATGATTGTTGCATTTTGGGAATTGGGTTTTCAGAAATGTCCCCAAATTTTGTAGGGTTAGGTTTTATCTTTCTTGGGCTTCTTCTTACCCTTGTCCACTCCGAAACCGATCAGAAAGATGGTAACTTTTTCCTGGGTTTTTATTGTTTCTTCATTTTCTGATGTGGGCTGTGCTTAATTTCTGTTTGAATGTTGAATTGTGGATGTTTTATATGCATTTTTTTTGTTGGCAGTTGAAGCCCTAAATGTGATATTCACAAGCTTGAATTCTCCGAAAAAGTTGAAAGATTGGGAATCCAATGGAGGTGATCCTTGCGGCGATGGATGGAAAGGCATTGATTGCTCTGGATCATCTGTCACTGAAATGTAATGTGTTCCTGTATTACACATAGTTTGTCGAATTCCAGCCTAAAATTTGTCGATTTTGTGCCTGACTGTGACGAACCTTGCAGAAAATTATCCGAGCTTGGACTGTCAGGATCACTTGGTTACAAATTAGCAAGCCTTCAGTCTGTTACATACTTGTGAGCTCAAATTCTTTGGTGTTTAATTGCCTTGTTTTACTGTTTCTTACGGAGTATTAACTATAGAACCGTAGTTGATACCTTTAATGTGCATTGGAACCACCCATTACTCAACTAGTCATTATCTAAAGCCTCATTACCCATAAGGGTTTGAACTCATCGGGTTTTGTTTGTATATTTTTATCGGTTATTAGATTGAAGTGACAGATTAGTTAGTGATATATACATTCGGCTCATAGGACTGTATCTGGTTGTCTCCGTGCAGAGATGTGAGTGACAACAAAATCTCAGGTGACATACCGTATCAACTTCCTCCCAATGTGCAGCACCTGTAAGTGTAATTAACATCTGAATTTTATACTCCGTAAAAATCATGTCAGTCATATTGCGATGGCCTGCACAAAATTTGGTAGCTTGTCTTCAGTATAATCCTATTTTTGGAGTGGTTTTGAAGTTCACACTTTTGAATCAGGGACCTTTCTAAGAATAGCTTCACTGGCAGTGTTCCGTACTCTATATCTCAAATGAGCAGCCTGAAGGATCTGTAAGAATGTTATTGCTTATTCTGTCCCCATTAGTAGAATCCTTTTACCACAATGAATAGCCAGCCAATGACTAAAATTTGTCAATGACGTTAACTTATTTGTATTGCAGCGATCTTAGCCACAACAAATTGAACGGGCAGCTAAACGACATGTTTAGTAAACTTCAAAAACTTGATTTTCTGTAAGAATGTCTACCGTTTCTTGCTTTTATCATTTTCTTTGGCGTCCCCTTATGGTCGATATCTTATCACATCGATTCCCACAATGTATTTTAAGGAACTTTAGCCGAAGATAGTGATGGAGGGGTTAGTGGTCGCAAGATCGTATGTACAATGGAAGGAGTCCTAGGTCACTGAAACTACGATTGTTGAAAATGTTGTCATCATGTGCAGGGATCTCTCCGAAAACCAACTGACTGGTAGTTTACCTCAGAGTTTCGGATCACTTGCAAGCCTCAACACATTGTAAGAAATGAATTGCGTGAATAAACTTTGATAAGTAATTGCAGGAATATACCTTTTGCCAGGATTTCATGCTGCTAACTCCTGGCTCATCGCAGGTATTTGCAGAGCAATCAGTTTTCTGGCCAGATAAATGTTCTTGGCAAGCTGAAACTTGATGATCTGTAAGTTTATGTAACATGTACATCAGTGACTGTTGGCTAACTAAGTAATTAATGATCATCACATTAAATTTCTCTTCATGTTCACTTTATTTTATGTTATAAAATCTGGTGTCGCTTGTGATTTGTAGTAAAGGTTGTAACAGTATTGGTATTGGGATGTTGC
Source organism: Agrostemma githago (assembly GCA_958450325.1). NCBI lineage: Eukaryota > Viridiplantae > Streptophyta > Magnoliopsida > Caryophyllales > Caryophyllaceae > Agrostemma > Agrostemma githago. The sequence continues at coordinate 69,081,948 of OY288251.1, read as the reverse complement.
AAGCGTAATGGCCCTCCGTTGATACGACCGTATCTTTAAAACGTTCACCAAATACATCAAATCTCTATTTCCTTAGATTGGAAATTTGAATTGTTTTTCTTTAGATTAGATTTGTTGGAAGTTGATTTTTTTTTTTGGGTCATGAAACTTGTTTGAGACGGCTATACATGTGAGGTCACTCCTTCCGCCATATAAGTAACTAAGGATTAAGGGATACATAATTGATTATTTGGGCCGGTCTCATGTAAATCTGTCTCGTACAAGACTCTCTGCGTGTATCTGATCTAAATTCATCAATTAATGTGTGCAGGAATTTGGCAGATAATCAATTTTCTGGATGGATTCCTAACGAGCTAACGACAGTCAAAAGCATAAAGTAAGTGTCTAATATAGCTTCCGTTTGTACTCTGTATTTCCTCTTTCTTAAGTCGATGGGATGGTAGAGATGTGATTAGACTTTCGAGCTTGTTATATATAGTAACAAACAGTAACCATTCTGAAGCATTGAAGGAAATTCTTGGTCTACTGGGGCAGCTCCCCCTGGAATGACAACAAGTGACAAAATTAAATCTACCAGTGTGTCGAGCGGGGGGCTAAGTGGAGCGATGATCGCTGTGATTGTTATGGCGATTCTGTTGGTACTTGCGGTTCTGGTTGCCATTATTTCGAAAAGGCGGTCTTCCTTTTCCTCAAATTTGATCGACGAAGATGATAATCGTAGTCCCCACAAAACTTTTGATTCGTTGGGGTCAAATAGATACCAAAGTGGCTTCGGTAATGATGCTGACCCCCCAGGCTTCAAAGGTAATTCATCGCTTTTTCACAGATCTTTCACGAACAAATGTGAAGTGTTTCTACTTGGCCTTTTGATTGTCTTTGAGCTCACTCACCGATAACTGGTATGGAATATGTTTCGTCTTTTTTCTGCGCTAAGTTGATGTAAAGGCTTTACAATCATCCGGTCCAATTGGTCTCAAACCTTCGCTATCATCCCGCCTTAAGTCATTCAAAGGAGGTGAACCTGCAAACAATACAACTCCTCGGAGAAAAGTGTCTTTTGTAGTCACCCCTTATGTGCTGGCTGAACTGCAGTCTGCTACTAGTAACTTTGCAACTGGCCGTTTACTTGGGGAAGGATCTATAGGACGTGTTTATAAGGCAAAATTTGATGATGGCAAGGTACATTAGTTGTTTCTTTTTATTATTGTGAAGTAACTGTCATCTAATGCAATTCTCGACACACTTTTCATTTTGCATCATTTGGAAACATCCTCTTTCAGGTTTTGGCTGAAATAACTCTTGATAAAATAAAATAAAATAAAAAATTCATTTGTGTAACAGATTTTGGCTGTGAAGAAAATCAATTCGTCCTTCTTTCAAGGTGGCCAATCGGAAAGGTTTTCAGAGTTGGTTTCAAGTATTTCGAAATTATACCATCCACATGTCGCTGAGCTCTCAGGGTATTGCTCGGAGCAAGGGCATAACATGCTAGTGTATGATTATTTTAAAAATGGCTCACTTCATGAATTCCTACACTTGCACGATGAGTTTAGCAAACCCCTCACTTGGAATACTAGGGTCAAAATTGCCCTCGGAACTGCTCGAGCTGTTGAGTGAGTTACTTAGATTCATGTACCCTTAGATTCTAGTATTTATTCTTGTCAATGACTTATGTCTCTTGCATGTGGATATTTTTTTGAGTTGTCTACGTTTTTGTCGCCAACAGGTACCTGCATGAGACCTGTTCTCCTCCGGTGGTTCACAGGAGTATCAGGTCATCCAACATTTTACTTGATATGGAGTTAAACCCTCGCTTATCTGATTGTGGTTTGGCTAATTTTTACGAGGTTAGAAAATTTTAGTAGTTGCTGATATCTATTACTCCGTACTTGATTTCATCTGGCTATTGATGAGAAAAATTTGATGTTATGAAGATTGAATTGCTGAAAGTCTGGTTAACTTCTCGTCTATTACTGCCTGAAAATATGGTATATAATTGCCATTAATAATCAAATACTTGTTTCAGGATGCAACCGAAAACCTTGCAGTTGGTTGTACCGCTCCAGAATGCACAAGAAGATCAGCTTATACATTTAAGAGCGATGTTTATAGCTATGGAGTTGTCATGCTCGAGCTACTCACTGGTCGGATGCCTTTTGACAGGTTTGTTGCTTGTGCTTGCAAATCATATCATATTCTATTTTCTCTTCTGTTGTAATTGGGTGGTTATATTACTTTTTTTTTGGCACCCAGCTCAAAGGCGAGGGCAGATCAGTACCTAGTCCAATGGGCAACACCACAACTCCATGATATCGATTCTCTCGAGAGAATGGTTGATCCTGCTCTGCGTGGACTCTACCCGCCTAAGTCAATTTCACGGTTTGCTGACATTGTCGCACTATGCGTTCAGGTACCTCCATCACTAAGACCCTTTTCTTTCCGGCCGGCTGAAGAGACATATAGGGAGTACGTACTAAGTGTATATTATATTCTGAATCTGTATATAGGTGGAGCCAGAGTTCCGGCCACCAATGTCGGAGGTGGTGGAGTCATTACAGCGCTTAATTCAGCGTGCATAGGCGGTGTGGGATTTCGATGCTGGAGTATGAATCCTACAGGATGGATGGCTTAATTAGATAATCGACATGTTTTTGTCCTGGTATCATTCTTTTTTGACATGCAGTAGAATTTTTAGTGAGTGTACAAAGCTGTCATTTTTTTTTTTGCAGACTAAATCAATGTAGTTACATGTTGGACCAAGTGGAGTTTCCAAATTCCCCTTTCAGCTCGCTGTTTTTTTTTCTCTTTTAGTACAAGAAGAGCCATGAGTGTGATTTGATGCTGACGAGATTCAAACCCAAGATCTCGAGACCTTACCAACTACGGTATACTTACATTGTCCATCAAGTGAAGTTATACCAAATTTCATCTATTACATTAGTCATGCATGCATGCGAGGTTATACGGAATATGATTACTTTCTTACGTATATACAACCGTTATAACTCCATGACAACCAACCGCTCGAGCATGACAACTCCATAGCTATAAACATCGCTCTTAAATGTATAAGCTGATCTTCTTGTGCATTCTGGAGCGGTACAACCAACTGCAAGGTTTTCGGTTGCATCCTGAAACAAGTATTTGATTATTAATGGCAATTATATACCATATTTTCAGGCAGTAATAGACGAGAAGTTAACCAGACTTTCAGCAATTCAATCTTCATAACATCAAATTTTTCTCATCAATAGCCAGATGAAATCAAGTACGGAGTAATAGATATCAGCAACTACTAAAATTTTCTAACCTCGTAAAAATTAGCCAAACCACAATCAGATAAGCGAGGGTTTAACTCCATATCAAGTAAAATGTTGGATGACCTGATACTCCTGTGAACCACCGGAGGAGAACAGGTCTCATGCAGGTACCTGTTGGCGACAAAAACGTAGACAACTCAAAAAAATATCCACATGCAAGAGACATAAGTCATTGACAAGAATAAATACTAGAATCTAAGGGTACATGAATCTAAGTAACTCACTCAACAGCTCGAGCAGTTCCGAGGGCAATTTTGACCCTAGTATTCCAAGTGAGGGGTTTGCTAAACTCATCGTGCAAGTGTAGGAATTCATGAAGTGAGCCATTTTTAAAATAATCATACACTAGCATGTTATGCCCTTGCTCCGAGCAATACCCTGAGAGCTCAGCGACATGTGGATGGTATAATTTCGAAATACTTGAAACCAACTCTGAAAACCTTTCCGATTGGCCACCTTGAAAGAAGGACGAATTGATTTTCTTCACAGCCAAAATCTGTTACACAAATGAATTTTTTATTTTATTTTATTTTATCAAGAGTTATTTCAGCCAAAACCTGAAAGAGGATGTTTCCAAATGATGCAAAATGAAAAGTGTGTCGAGAATTGCATTAGATGACAGTTACTTCACAATAATAAAAAGAAACAACTAATGTACCTTGCCATCATCAAATTTTGCCTTATAAACACGTCCTATAGATCCTTCCCCAAGTAAACGGCCAGTTGCAAAGTTACTAGTAGCAGACTGCAGTTCAGCCAGCACATAAGGGGTGACTACAAAAGACACTTTTCTCCGAGGAGTTGTATTGTTTGCAGGTTCACCTCCTTTGAATGACTTAAGGCGGGATGATAGCGAAGGTTTGAGACCAATTGGACCGGATGATTGTAAAGCCTTTACATCAACTTAGCGCAGAAAAAAGACGAAACATATTCCATACCAGTTATCGGTGAGTGAGCTCAAAGACAATCAAAAGGCCAAGTAGAAACACTTCACATTTGTTCGTGAAAGATCTGTGAAAAAGCGATGAATTACCTTTGAAGCCTGGGGGGTCAGCATCATTACCGAAGCCACTTTGGTATCTATTTGACCCCAACGAATCAAAAGTTTTGTGGGGACTACGATTATCATCTTCGTCGATCAAATTTGAGGAAAAGGAAGACCGCCTTTTCGAAATAATGGCAACCAGAACCGCAAGTACCAACAGAATCGCCATAACAATCACAGCGATCATCGCTCCACTTAGCCCCCCGCTCGACACACTGGTAGATTTAATTTTGTCACTTGTTGTCATTCCAGGGGGAGCTGCCCCAGTAGACCAAGAATTTCCTTCAATGCTTCAGAATGGTTACTGTTTGTTACTATATATAACAAGCTCGAAAGTCTAATCACATCTCTACCATCCCATCGACTTAAGAAAGAGGAAATACAGAGTACAAACGGAAGCTATATTAGACACTTACTTTATGCTTTTGACTGTCGTTAGCTCGTTAGGAATCCATCCAGAAAATTGATTATCTGCCAAATTCCTGCACACATTAATTGATGAATTTAGATCAGATACACGCAGAGAGTCTTGTACGAGACAGATTTACATGAGACCGGCCCAAATAATCAATTATGTATCCCTTAATCCTTAGTTACTTATATGGCGGAAGGAGTGACCTCACATGTATAGCCGTCTCAAACAAGTTTCATGACCCAAAAAAAAAAATCAACTTCCAACAAATCTAATCTAAAGAAAAACAATTCAAATTTCCAATCTAAGGAAATAGAGATTTGATGTATTTGGTGAACGTTTTAAAGATACGGTCGTATCAACGGAGGGCCATTACGCTTGCAACATCCCAATACCAATACTGTTACAACCTTTACTACAAATCACAAGCGACACCAGATTTTATAACATAAAATAAAGTGAACATGAAGAGAAATTTAATGTGATGATCATTAATTACTTAGTTAGCCAACAGTCACTGATGTACATGTTACATAAACTTACAGATCATCAAGTTTCAGCTTGCCAAGAACATTTATCTGGCCAGAAAACTGATTGCTCTGCAAATACCTGCGATGAGCCAGGAGTTAGCAGCATGAAATCCTGGCAAAAGGTATATTCCTGCAATTACTTATCAAAGTTTATTCACGCAATTCATTTCTTACAATGTGTTGAGGCTTGCAAGTGATCCGAAACTCTGAGGTAAACTACCAGTCAGTTGGTTTTCGGAGAGATCCCTGCACATGATGACAACATTTTCAACAATCGTAGTTTCAGTGACCTAGGACTCCTTCCATTGTACATACGATCTTGCGACCACTAACCCCTCCATCACTATCTTCGGCTAAAGTTCCTTAAAATACATTGTGGGAATCGATGTGATAAGATATCGACCATAAGGGGACGCCAAAGAAAATGATAAAAGCAAGAAACGGTAGACATTCTTACAGAAAATCAAGTTTTTGAAGTTTACTAAACATGTCGTTTAGCTGCCCGTTCAATTTGTTGTGGCTAAGATCGCTGCAATACAAATAAGTTAACGTCATTGACAAATTTTAGTCATTGGCTGGCTATTCATTGTGGTAAAAGGATTCTACTAATGGGGACAGAATAAGCAATAACATTCTTACAGATCCTTCAGGCTGCTCATTTGAGATATAGAGTACGGAACACTGCCAGTGAAGCTATTCTTAGAAAGGTCCCTGATTCAAAAGTGTGAACTTCAAAACCACTCCAAAAATAGGATTATACTGAAGACAAGCTACCAAATTTTGTGCAGGCCATCGCAATATGACTGACATGATTTTTACGGAGTATAAAATTCAGATGTTAATTACACTTACAGGTGCTGCACATTGGGAGGAAGTTGATACGGTATGTCACCTGAGATTTTGTTGTCACTCACATCTCTGCACGGAGACAACCAGATACAGTCCTATGAGCCGAATGTATATATCACTAACTAATCTGTCACTTCAATCTAATAACCGATAAAAATATACAAACAAAACCCGATGAGTTCAAACCCTTATGGGTAATGAGGCTTTAGATAATGACTAGTTGAGTAATGGGTGGTTCCAATGCACATTAAAGGTATCAACTACGGTTCTATAGTTAATACTCCGTAAGAAACAGTAAAACAAGGCAATTAAACACCAAAGAATTTGAGCTCACAAGTATGTAACAGACTGAAGGCTTGCTAATTTGTAACCAAGTGATCCTGACAGTCCAAGCTCGGATAATTTTCTGCAAGGTTCGTCACAGTCAGGCACAAAATCGACAAATTTTAGGCTGGAATTCGACAAACTATGTGTAATACAGGAACACATTACATTTCAGTGACAGATGATCCAGAGCAATCAATGCCTTTCCATCCATCGCCGCAAGGATCACCTCCATTGGATTCCCAATCTTTCAACTTTTTCGGAGAATTCAAGCTTGTGAATATCACATTTAGGGCTTCAACTGCCAACAAAAAAAATGCATATAAAACATCCACAATTCAACATTCAAACAGAAATTAAGCACAGCCCACATCAGAAAATGAAGAAACAATAAAAACCCAGGAAAAAGTTACCATCTTTCTGATCGGTTTCGGAGTGGACAAGGGTAAGAAGAAGCCCAAGAAAGATAAAACCTAACCCTACAAAATTTGGGGACATTTCTGAAAACCCAATTCCCAAAATGCAACAATCATGTCATGGGATCAAAATCAGATCCCCCCAACACACAATTTCATCAAAATCAACAAGATTTATGAATCATTCAAACAACAAAACCAAGATAGAAGGTCGAATTTTTCCTGATTCTCTAGAAAAAAACTGGTTATGTTGAATGATTCTATTTTTGGGGTGTAGAAGAAGCATTTCTACAGTTTTGTGATGAGTGTGTGTCATCAAAGTAGAGGTGATCGCCATTGCCAAATTTAGGAAATTGAAGAGAAGGTGTGGATAACAGAGCGTTGAGTTCGCCATGTCTCTCGTTTTCAGTTGAGACTCCACACTTCCTCCCGCCACACTTCACTCTGTTTGGGTTTGGATTCAGTTCGACCACTTAACGAGTCAAGCCATATTATCATTGACTCGGTTTTAAAAGCTCAGCAACGGGTCGAATTAATATATGATTATTTAATGTCTACCTTTTATCATAAAAATATCCATCGTAATTATATACTGTAATTATTTCACTATATAAAATGTTCTCATCAATCTCAGTTCTACTTTCTCTATTTACTCCTACTCCGTATATGTTTCGGATCCTAAATTATTCAAAAAAAAAATCAAAGGAAAAAACGGAAATTTAGTAAGTACTTATATAAGCTAAGACATACTCCCTCCATCCCAAAGAGATGTTCCCATTTGAGTATTATATTCCTCACAAATGAATATAAGTGGGAACATCATAGTGGGATAGAGGGAGTACTCATTAGAGATTCGAGCTTGACTGTGAACTTTAACTTTTTCAAGCTCGAGATTTGCTCGAGTGAGTTTTGCTTAATGAATACAAGCGGTGAAAACTCTGAATTGAACAAGGACAAGCCGCTTATATGATCGAACCAACACTGTCAAGAGTTGTCGATCCCTACCTTGTTTGTGAATGATCCGAAGTATGAATATATTGCATTAGTTGACAGTCATATGATGACAGTAAAAATGTGATCCTCCTTTCCATTGAATCAAGATCCACTGTAAAATATTCTGTGTAACATTGAATTGGTAAATAGATGTACAACAAAAATTACATCTTCTATACATAAGGGTTTTTTCTACAGTATCCCCATATTCTAAAACCAATCTTCAGGCTTATAATCTACTACAGTATAAATCTAGCTAGCTCCTCCGGCTTCAGCTTTCGCATCTTCATCTTTAGTAGTGAATTCACGGTGGTATGTCTGAAATAATCTTCACGGAATCTGGTCTGGTCGTGTGAAACTGTAACTTAGGCTGCGATTGTCGCTGAAGCTCAGGTTAGTTCCACGCTCTGATCAATGTCAGACACATCGTCCTTTAACTCACGACCTGAAGTTTCGAATGGGAAAAGCACAACACACACTCCAGAAATGAAGATGATCGTCTCGAAAAGAAGAATGGCTGCAGTTATGTGACAGTTATGAACCAGGCTAACTGCCACAAGAGGGCATGTCATTCCTCCAATTCTTCCCATAGAGCTTGCCACTCCAACGCCTGTTGCCCGAACAGCTGTTGGGTATATCTGCCGAAATGCAAACATCCAGTTCAAACAGGTGGTTTCAGTAACAAATCAAGCACCTTCCCATTTCAAATAGAACACGCAAATGAGATGTTCGATAAGATAAAAGTGGCTTCCATATTTAGGAGATATTGAGTTCTTAAGACATACCTCTGGTGCATATATATACACAATTGTGAATGTTGCGGTGATGCATATACGTGCTCCGAATAGAAGAGGTGTTACTAAGACCTGAGAACGGGTAAAAGCCAATGGTAGTAGGATCAGGCAGCAGATGAAGAACAAAGACGACATTGTACCCTTGCGACCCACTCTATCCACCATAGCTGCCGATATAAGCAGCCCAGGAAACTCTGAAAAAAAACTGGCAGTTAGTTTTCATAAGGTCTAACATGATCACTGACAGAACTATTCTGAAAAAAGTTCAGATGTCGTACCTGCAAAACTAGCTATGAAAACATCTCTGTAGTTTACATTAGCAGTTTTCTCAGACCTCACGTGAGCATGACCTGGAGTACAGCTATTGTCTCGATTGCTCAATTCAGTTGTCAAGAGCACTAAGCCATAATAAGAGAAGGCATTTCCAATGAATACTACCCATAAGAGCAGGGTTGATTTCAGTAATTTCGGTGAAAGAAGGGTAAGGACAGAGGCGCTTTTTTGTACTTTGGGGTTTGTGTCGTTAAGAATTACAGCGTTTTCTTTAGTTTCTGAGAGCAAATGTGCATCTTCAGAAAGAGGGTTTGTTACTTCAGTGACTTGGTGATCAGAAACAAAAGTACCAGACGGGAGTTTTGCCTGGTTCATTTTAGCTATCCACTCCAAAATTTGTAGCGCCTCGTCTTGTTTACCTCTCATGCACAAATATCTTGGTGATTCTGGTGCCTTGCAATAAAATATAAGAAGAAATGCAGAGGGGACTGCAGAAAATGCGAGTAACCACCTCCAACCCAGTGTAGGCATAACGATCTGCAAGAACCAAATGTCGTCAGTTCATCACCGACAAAGCAATATCTAGTACAGAATCAGTATTCATCATGATTTTATCTACAAAATTAATGGCAGGAATACTATCGTTCATGGAACATACCCAAGCTAGTGAAGCTTCCAAAATCGTTCCAACGGTCCAAAATGCTGAAAATACAGACATCCAGGTGCCCCTTCTCGGAGCAGGAATAAATTCTAAGAACCAAGAAGAGAGTACAGGCCCTCCACCCAAACCAACTCCAACAAAAAAACGAAATAAAATCAATACCGCATAGTTTGGAGCAAGAGCGCTGCAAAATCCGGCCCCTGAGGTGACAGCTGCAGTTACTAAGAATCCTCTCCTGCAGAGTAAGATCAATGCGATCCATGTATAGCGTCAAGTGAAAACAACAAGCTATATATTGGAGTCGGAGAGGAAATAAATTAAAGTAGGATTAAGCTGAAGGATTTACTTCCGCCCAAAATTATCTGAAACAATCCCCCATGAATATGCTCCGATAAGCATACCAGCAAAGACCATGCTCGTTATCATGCTTTCTTTATTTGCAGAAAGGCCCCATTCCGCCTGAACAGCAGGTCCAACAAAAGATAGAAGCATCATCTCCATTGCTTCTGAAATCCATCCCATTCCGGCGTAAGCAAGGAGAAGAAGTTGAAATTTTCCAAACCCCATGGCAATGAGGGCATCATCGACTGTGTACTTTTGTGTATCACCATCTCCCATCTAAAAATCAACAAACGAACGTCATGTTTGTTTACAATAGTTCACTGTTCCATAGATAATGCTAATATTGAGAATGTATCTCGAAAGGGAATTGAAGTAGATCATGAACTACTTAAAAAGTTAAAACGGTAATAGCATTCTGATCGCATTGCATCCACAACAGTTTTTTTACAGTAACGTCTCCTGAAATAAGTTTGCAGTTAAAAAACCGAGAGCAATTACCCCACTGCGTCACCCCTCAAGGTCAGATAAAACATTTCCCGGCCATCAAAATGAACCCTCTTTGATTCAATGTCGAGCTCACCCATTGTCCAACCACAATACAATAGCAACAATCAATGCTGTTACAGTAGATAGATAGTACACCATGACAGAATCTTATGAGATCCAGTAGCTGGTCACTAACCCCCCCTAATTCCTTCAAACCCTAAGTTTCATATTCTCAGGTAAAATCAAAAACAAAAATTACCAACAAACTGCACTTCAAATTTCTGACAAATCTTGATTCTATTGTCAGATCAAACTCCCACATTCTTGGAACAATAACAATTTTGATTCATTTATTGGGTTCCAATATCATTTCATCGCAAATAACTAAACTTGAACTAGTTTGAGGAACCCACAAAACATATTAAGGTAAAAAGTAGTAGTAAAAAATCAAATCTTGCATAGTAATAATAATAACATAACACACCTTGATTTAATTGCTGGAATTAATAGAGGAGGTAGATCAATGGGAGATGAAAGGGGTTTCAGAAAATCAAAGTTACCATCTTGAAGCATTAATCAAGAATTTTGTATAATCTCCCATCATTTCTTTTAGATGGCTTCCTGTAAATTTGGATTAATGCTAAAAAAAGGGAGAGATTTGCACCGGATTTTATGTTAACAAGACCTAGTTTGACTTTTTTTTATTAAGTTTTGGACTAATTCGGCTTCAATGTCCAACTTCCGCACATGAAGGACAAATTATCTACGTACGTCAAATAAGTCACGGAGTTTACCGAAGATGTCTTAGACTAAAACTTAGACTACAAGTCCTGATTACAGATTTGAATCCCTCGTCCCTTTTATATTGTAACGTGACTAAGTGCACTCTTCGTTGTAGTCTTCTATAAATATAGATAATTTTTTTGTAGGTGGGATAAAGTGTACTTTTCTTAAATATGATGAGGATATAATTGTTATAGTTTATACTTTAGATGACATTTTTATCGAAACAAAAAATGGATAAATATACTCCCTCCCCTCCACAATGATGTTTCCATTTGTAAGTGGCATAAAAAATATGGAATGACTAATGAAAGGTGGTAAATTGTTTGGTGGAGTTCAAGATGTCAAATCAGAAAAAATAGCCTATAGGAAGAGAGTATAATGGATGAATAAGGAAAGTTTTGAAGTGGGAAAATCTTAGTGGATTTTTCTTTTAAGGAAAGTGGGAAAATCTTAGTGGGACGGAAGGAGTATATCGTTTCTTAAGTGCAAGATTGTATAGTTTCTAAACAATTTTCTATAGAATGAGAGCAATGACCACCTGTACTTGCAAATGTACGGGTAATAATGAATACAACTAAAACCACAAATGTTACTTACAAAAAAACAATGAATACAACTAAAACCAGATGAAGTTGATTTAACCTGTCGAAATCCCATCAAATGGTCAACAAAATCTCTTGGTCTTGTCTTGTTAACTCCGCAAATGTGTCTAGCCATCTTGTGCGATTCCCTGGACGCGTCGTAACCGGATCTAGTTAATTCAAGATGTTCAAATAGACGCGGTATAGTAGTAGTTGTCCCTTTTTCTTCTTTCTTGACAGGTTTTTGGCTATCGTATACTGCATTAACGGTAAGTCGAAAGAGTTGCTGAGTCGCAAAGAGACCGATCCAATTGATTTCATGGACTAATTTGTCTCGATCGAGAGGAAGCACCATTGACTATCGACGCCGCAAGCACATGGCCATTCGGGATCCTTAGATTATGAATTGCCGTTACCAAAGCCATTACCCAGCATGTTTGCCTAACAAACAAAGTTACCCTTGTTGTATTTTTCATTTTATTGTGGATTAAAATTACGTTTTTACGTAACTATTTTTACTAGAACGTTTACATTTTGTGCACGGTTTACGGACCAGTGAAAAATACTCCGTATATCGTAAGTAACATTTATACGCAAAAATAATAAAAACTAATTTCATTTTTAAAAAATTGTGATAATTTGGACGAAAAATAATTCATTTACGAAGTATTTTTCAATAAAAATATTTCTGTTGCACATTTTGTTCACTTATAAATTTTGATAGATTGTAATTCAAAAAAAAATGTTCAAAAAATGAAAACATGTTATTTTAATAAACAAAATAAATAATTTAAACGATATCAAAAATTTCGTGGTAAAAAATTGTGAATGTTTGTAAAAAGAAAAATTCATTAATTTCTCCGGACAGTTTCATCTTCCTCCTTTGATCACGACAAAACTTATTTGAAACGTTCTTAACTAACAACTTGGCGTGAAAGTGAATAGTGAATAGAATATAACCACTCTAGTTGGCAATGTTAGTTAGAGGTGGTTGCAATCCAACCTAATTAAAGAAGTTAGTTACACATTCATGTATCTATAAATACATAACTAAAACTAGATTGTAAATACAAGTTACAATACTACGATCAATACAACTCAATCCAATTCTTTTCTTCCAATTCTTTCCTGCTCTTGATCCATTTTTATTTTCGCTTCCGTATTCAACACATTCTTCATTGTTAGATTAGATATCGTGCGCGCTAGCTATGGTGGAGCAGCAAGCTAAGGCGATGTGAAACGGCTCAATGAATTCATAAAAGGAGCCTACTATTAGAACTGACATTCATGTCATGGTTTGCTTAAGAAATGACAGAGCATTAAGAAAATAGGGAGCGGGGAGGAGGAAGGAGCAAAATAAACCTTTATCATAATAAATGTCATTTTAGCCATTAGTTTCTCCAAACTACAATAATGCCTATTTTCTAAGAGATGGCGGAACTTTGTGTCGGAATACTGGTGTCTCTACTAATGAAAGAAAACTTGGGTTATGAATGAAAGCAAATGAAAGCTTGGGTTATGAAGCGGATTTGATTCCTACCAGAGAGTTTTCACCTTCGTAGAATAAATCCTACCACAAAAATACATAGCAGGAGTAATAATAAGCATAAAAATTTGGAATTAGCTGGGTAACTTGGCTCTCAGTAGCTACGCTTCCACATCGTTCCCCTCTTTGCTTCTCTCGGACATCCTCCTTATGATTTCGGCCCTTTTTATATACGTGCGTAGCCTATCATTTTCAGCTTCCAAATTCTTCTCTCGATCTCGACACCTCTTAAGCTCATTTCGTATCTCTTCCATCTCATTCTCATTTTCCTCTGTTTAATCAAAAAAAACAATACACATGTTCAATTGAAATAAGACAAATAATAGTTGAAAAGGGATATGGACGGAGTGTTGTGTATCTTACCTCGCCGCCTTTTGTTACATGATTTGATGGGCTTAAGTTGATGACTGTGGTCGAGGATGACGAGTGATTCTACATAACATTGGGTTGGATACTTAATGTCAATACGCCGAGTAGGCGGCGTATTAGAAGACATATTTTCACCCGTTAATAAATTGGCCAAGGTGAATACAGTGCCAATCTGCAATACGATTTGATCGCGCCTTTTGCAACAGGTAATTACTTTTAGATTCCAATGAGGAACAACAATACTAGCCAACTTGCACCACGACCGAGTCTCCCAGCAAGTCGAGGAGGAGGAGGAGTTATGATTCATCCTCCACAAATCAACCCTAGACTTAGGACCCCGATACAGTCCCCTAGAATCAGGACCCCGCTGATCCAGATCCACTGCATATCTGGTGATGCTCACAATATGTAGACATCCCTTAATATCAAGCAGTGATTTAGTCCCGTCACCAATGTCAGGTGGCAAAGGCATGGCCTGGCGATCAAACTTTGCGGTGCAAAGATTGAAACTAAGGATAACCAATTCTGCTGCTTTGACACCCGCCTTCTTCCGCAGAGCTAACCACAGCAGGGCATTGTTATTGTAGGGAGTACCGTTGTTTGCTGTGTATTTTCCTATACCATCCACCATGCCTGTAATGGGTAAACACATTTCCTCCCACATTTCCCATCTCTTTTTTCTCCAACTATACATCTCGCTCTTAGTCACACACACGGTATTATTATTATTATGATCAAATTGTTCAACCTTGACCACTTTGTAATCATCGGCAACTCCATCATATCCGAAACCAAAACATATGTAACTGGATCTAGATCCATATCCATATCCATATCCAGCTACATTAGTGGGGCCAGGGGCAGGGACAAGGGCAAGAGCACGATGTTTATCAGCTTTGAGACTCGGAAGCTTAAGATGGGTTCGAGTAGAGGGATTGAGCAATGTGAACCCCCAACCAGCATCATTACGAAGACACACAATACCATTCGACGATCCAACCAAATTGATATGAAAATAACTTCTTAAGTTAATGCGTAAGCGTTCAGTAATACCCTTTAATTCATCATTATCATCCTCATCGTCGTCTACATATATAATATCATTATTATTATTATTAGGAGACTTCTTACCGGGTTGTCGGTCCATGAATGCTTCAAGATCGAGGTTGTAGAACTTAAACTTTGTAGGGTTGACGTACAAGATATGATTACGCGAATTATCATTAGCATGATGTTGTCGATGAAGCTTGGCGAAGGAAGGGTCGATAATGAGATTATACCACTCGGAACATACGCTTTTGAAACGGAGTAAAGGCTTTACCCGAAGCCTCGACAAGATGTTTTCGAGTACATCAATCGGGATCTTTGGCCTCTCCATCGAGGGTGAATAGTATGTAGGGTAAAAAGTTTAATGAAGAATTACGGATGGTTAATTACTCTAATGAGTAATATATAGAGGTAGAGGAAATTTCCTAAAAGCCGCTACTTATTTGCATTGATTACTCTACCTAACCTTCTTCCGCCTCCCTAGAAACCCTAACCTAAAAAAAAAAGGGTTTCGCTCTAATACTGACAATTTTATTATAGCCCATGGCGTATTCGTTATTGTATGATGTGATGAGGTTAGTGGTGACTATGATAAAAGATGACATCGATGAACAAATGATGTAAAGAGAAACTAACGAGTCATTTTAGGGGTGGCTTTCACTGAAGGATATAATTTCACTCTTAGGACTTGATTGAGATTGGGTAATACATTAACGGGTAATGGAGGTTAAAATGTGAAGAAAATGGTGGATAATGATGGTATTTTATTATAGTGTAAAGGGAAAATAAGAAAGTAATAATTACCGGGGTAATGCATTACTTAAGGGGAGATGGGAGTGATGTATTACCTCCATACGAGGTAATTGTTCCTCCTTTATTTACCTTCTCTTTAGAGCATAAATCACCACCACTAACCACTTTTCACCTTCATTTTCTTCGCATTTCAACCTCCATTACCCCCTTAATGTTTTAACCCTATCCCAATCAAGCCCTTGAACCAATTTTTTGGAACTTCACTCAGTAAATAACTAAATATGCAATTGATGTTACTCCACGGTTTATGCTCAATTTGCCACATAACAACCCTTGGACGTAAAACAACATTGTCTACTCGTAATTATCACAAATAATTACATAAAATAATTTGTGTCATACTCTTAAAATGTTTTTCGATATAGACTAATTATTAGGTCTTTGGTAATCATGGGATTTATTCTATTACTATAAACATATTGTAAAAACATATTCAAATTGTCGGATTTTATCGACTAAATTAGTTAACTGAATGAAAGCAAATTAAAGAGTCATAACATAAATCATAGTACATAGTAATTGTTAGTTTTTTTATTTGAGTGTTTGTTGATGTGGGAAAGATTGATTAGTGTTTATGTTTTGATTGGAGAGCAAATTGAAACTTTTATTGATGATTTTTGAAGTACCGTACAAAGTTCATGCATTTGGTATTTATAGGCACCAAAATGCACACTATTACATCATTTACCAGAAGCATCTCCATGATTCATCTTCTACACTATTCTTTTCCATTCTTCTTCCTATTTTTCTAGTTTGTTCACACATTTCAGTTGTTAAGTCTACATAATTCTAAGTACAAGGTTTTTAGATTATTTTAACAGCAATAAATCATAGTACATAGTAGAACAACTCTATGTTCTATTCGTACCCTTAAAAGACAACTTTGTTTTGTACCTGTTTTTATAAGAGCGTACCATCTTTATATTTGTATATTCTTTTATGTTAATCGTACACACTTTTATTAGCTTGGTTTGTCCAAGCCAAAACTCTGTAATCAATCATTGTACTTGGCTCGCAGTTCAGCAGCTACGCTTCCACATAGTTCCCCTCGTTGCTTCTCTCGGGCATCCTCCTCATGATTTCGGCCCTTTTTATATACTCGCGTAGCCTATCATTTTCAGCTTCCAAATTCTTCTCTCGATCTCGACACCTCTTAAGTTCATTTCTTACCTCGTCGCCTTTTGTTACGTGTTTTCATGGGCTTAAATTGATGACTGTGGTCGAGGATGATGAGTGATTCTTAGGGATGTCAACGGGTCGGTTTCAGGTCGGGTGGAGCCTCACCCGAATCCGCATACTCCACCCGATCCATCCGTCACCCGATTAACCCACCACCCGGATTCAATCCATCCGTCATCCGCGGGTGATTCGGGTGGATCGGGTGCTTAGCGGATGAAAAATATTTTTTTAAAATACAATAACAAATATACAAATTATAAGATGCGTAAAGTTTTTTGGGATTTTTTGGTGGTCGAAAATTAAGATGGAGAAAGAAAATCTAAAATGGTGGCCGCCAAAGTGATTACGGAAAATATTTTCTTAGGGTTTTAAGAAAAAAAAAAAGGATAATGAATATAAAAATAGAGGGAAATTAATTTTTTTTTTTTATATATTCATATAATTTTTTTAAAAAAATCTATAAACGGGTGAACGGATCGGGTGACGGGTGAAAAATCTCCACCCGAATCCGACCCGATCCATCATCCGCTTAAAATCCATTTAGTTCGGGTTTTCGTCCATTAATTTTATTCGGGTGGATGGATTTTGAACGGGTTCGGGTGAAATTGACATCCCTAGTGATTCTACATAGCATTGGGTTGGATACTTAATATCAATAATACGAGTAGGCCTATTAGAAGCCGTTTTCTCACTAGTTGATAAATTGGCCAAGGTGAATTCAGTGCCACTGTGCAATACGACATGATTGCGCCTTTTGCAATAGGTAATTACTTTCGTATTCCATTGAGGAACCGAAATACTAGCCAACTTGATCCACGACTCAGTATCCCAGCAGGAGGATTTATGATTCATCTTCCACAAATCAATAACCCTAGAATTAACGTTACAAGGACCTTGATATGATAATGAACGTGTTTTGGTCACAATATGTACTATGTAGACATCCGTTAATATCAACCAGCAGTGATTTATTAGTCCCGTCACCAATGTCAGGTGGCAAAGGCGGCATGGCCTGGCGATCAAACTTTCCGGTGCAAAGATTGAAACTAAGGATAACAATTTGTTGTTTGTCACCCGCCTTCCTCGGCACAGCTAACCACAGCAAAGCACTGTTATTGTAGGGAATACTGTTGTTCGCTATGTATCTTCCTCTACTGTCCAAAACGCTTGCGATGGGGAAACACATTTCCTCCGACATTTCCCATCTCTTTTTTCTCCAACTATACATCGCGCTCTTAGTCACATACTGTTGAGAATGACTCCTAAACCCAAGTGTCTTGAGAGTGGACTCTTCCCGTCTCGAGTGTGGCCCAGACCCGTTATGTAATTTCACACATACACTGTTGTATTATTATTATTATTATTATTATTATTATTATTAATCCGATCAAATTGTTCAACCTTGACCACTTTGTAATCATGGCAACTCCATCATATCCGAAACGAAAACACAGGTAACTAGATCCATTTCCAGATCCAGTTACATTAGTGGGGGGCAAGAGCACGATGTATATCAGCTTTGAGACTCGGAAGCTTAAGATGGGTCGCGAGTAGAGGGATTGAGCAATGTGAACCCCCAACCAGCATCATTACGGAGACACACAATACCATTCGACAATCCAACCAAATTGATATGAAAATAACTTCTTAAGTTAATGCGTAAGCGTTCAGTAATACCCTTTAATTCATCGTTATCATCCTCATCATCGTCTACATATATAATACTATTATCATTATTATTATTAGGAGACTTCTTACCGGGTTGTCGGTCCATGAATGCGTAGGGTTGACGTACAAGATATGATTACGCGAATTATCATGAGCATGATGTTGTAGATGAAGCTTGGCCAAAGAAGGGTCGATAATGAGATTATACCACTCGGAACATACGCTTTTGAAACGGAGTAAAGGCTTTACCGGAAGCCTCGACAAGATGTTTTCGAGTACATCAATCGGGATCTTTGGCCTCTCCATCGAGGGTGAATAGTATGTAGGGTAAAAAGTTTTATGAAGAATTACCGATGGTTAATTACTTTAGAGGTAGGCAGCTAGGTTTATTTACAAGAGATAATATCTTATTTAAGAGAATCTATATGCGATATCAAATCTCACTTAAATAATACTAATACTAACCGTATCAATATCTACCTCAAATATTTTCTTAGAGAGCCTAATCAAAAACATATAAACGGATCCAAAACAAAAGATCCAAAATTGACCCGAATACGTCCGTCCAGATAAAAGATGAGAGCAAAGAATTGGATCCAAGTACAAGTATGATTATATTCCAACCCTGAAATTTTCATTGTCGAACACGAACACGAACACGGTGGGGTACTTTCCCATGAAGATCTCCCAAAATACTGAAAGATGGTAAGGTTAGAGATTTGTGTTTGTACAGAGATCTATAATAACTAAAGTCTGCGATTGTCTTCCATCATTTACGGGCTTTAATTTGGCAGCATCGTCGACCAAGTTGCACATATATATCCGAACACTCCACCAAACTGCACCATATAATGCATTCAAGAAACACACCGAAAGATTGAATGCTAAACTAAATTTCAGTGGATCGTACCTTGACAGCAAATAAAAAAAAAACACGGGTAATCTAACTACTATACCCTTCAATATTAAGACTGAAGAGGACCTTCACCAGGCGACCCGCTAGTAACACATTTGCTAGTACATCTCTCAGCGCCCTTCGACTTCAATTCGGCTTCTGAATTCTCTTGGCCTTCAATTCGTTTCCTCACATTCCACCAAATCTGACCTGAAATCGCGCGACTTTGACGACGAAAGAGTCTGGGGGAAAGGGATGGATATTCGTCATCTATTGAAAACGAGTCATGTTTGCACGTTGTCCAAGTCCCCTAATTACTCCGTATAACAAATTAACATGGGTTGGTACTTGGTACTAACTAAGTCAACATTTGAGAGAGAAATACTCTTCGCCATCTATCTGTACCCTGTACCCTGTACCCAACCTACTTCCACACTTTCTCCCACGTTTCTTTCTTGTACAAATATTTTCTATTCCACCATTTCAATTTATTGTCAGATCGTCTCATACAAGAATTTGTATTTATTAATCTCATATTCTTTTTCCAATTACATGCTCGTATTTTTTTCCCATCAATTCTCATTTGAGAAAATCTCACAATAAATTTATTATTATGAGACGACCTCTCACATAAACGATAGTTACTTTTTTTTAAATTATTATTATTATTATTATTATTATTATTATTATTATTATTATTATTATGTCTCACGATGGATTACCGGGAGACGAGAATTGTTTTTTTTTTCTTCTACTGCCTTAATAATTAACTTTTCCTTACTTACCAATTTTTTTCATTTTATTTTAATCGTATCATATTAACATTACTTTGTATTTTATTTGATACTCCACTTGGCACTCACATTATTTTTTTCTTGATAATTGTGCCAAATTAAGGTGAAGAGAGTATAAACTAATTAATACTCCAAGCATACGAAAAAAAGAATATGTATGTATGTCAGTATGTATGTATGTATGTATAAATAGCAAAAAAATTAAATCCATAAACATAACACAAACAAATCCAGCATGGAGATGTTTTTCCTTTGTGCCATGATATTTTTCTTCTCCCTACTAATACTTTTGTTTTTCCGAAACCGGGAGGGCTATGATCAGGAGCGGGGGTCTAAGTTACCCCCGGGAAAGATGGGATTACCTTTCATCGGGGAATCCTTAGACTACTTATCGGCGGGGAGGAAAGGGAAGCCGGAAAATTTCATATTTAGTAGGTTGTCCAAATATGGTTGTACCCAAATATTCAAGACATCAATCCTAGGGGAAAAAGTGGGAGTCATGTGTTGCGCCGTAGGTAACAAGTTCTTGTTCTCCAACGAGGACAAATTAGTTCAAGCATGGTGGCCGGGCTCTATTCACAAACTCTTCCCTTCTTACGCTAATACTGACACTCAACAAGAAGCTACCAAGATGAGGAAATTCCTTCCTACTGTCTTTAAGCCTGAGGCATTGCAAAGGTATGTATATATGCATAATAATTTGAATATATACATAAACGGTTTTTCTAACGTGACACTTTAATATGTTTATCATGGAATAAATCAGAATGATGGTGTCTAATTATGATAAATATGAGTTACATACTCGTATATTACGGTATGTAAAAATGGAGTCGTAATATGATTAAAGTGTCTTCTCGTACACGTACCATAAAAAATACCGAGTAAATTGGCTGGGTAGATTGAATTGAGTTATTGGAAGGCCAGTACATCAGCAAGTATACAATCATTTGACTTGGAGATTTGTTTGTAAATATGAAAAATTATAAGCATGATTTCTTTCTTTTTGGAGTAGATTAATTAAAACTATCAACTTCATTCAATCAAATTATTACGAGTATTTCTTAACAAATACTCCCCCGTTCCAATGAATTGTTTGCCTATTTCTTATTGGGGCGTCTTAATGAATTGTTTGCCTTTCTATTTTAGAAATGTTTTTTATATGCAATTTGACCATTCTTATGAGTTTTGCTCCACATGTCACTTCCTCATTGGTTCCCTTAACCTTGGTGCCAAAAGGAAAGACAAACAATTCATTGGAACGAAGGGAGTACGAGTAGTTTTATTAAAAGTATGAGTTGGAAAATTGTTGTAGCTTAAAAACGTTAAATTGATGAAGTTATTGGGTTCGTTTGATTATTTCTTTAATTTTCAAGAAGTGCAGATCCAATGAATTACATTTTTAGGGAGATGTTTGATTGTCCATTTCATGAGAATTATCAGTTCGGAAGGAATTTTAATTCCTCCGTAATGGGGAAGTCACCCAACTCCTTGGTGTGTAGACCTTCTCGCCTAAACTAGTTTCCATCATGACAAAAGAAAGTTAGGGAGCAAATAGGATTAGGGATCTTTCATGTATAATCAATTTTTGTAATTCACATGAAATACAAATTCAGGTGAATATAAGTTTCCGTTAACTCATGGTGATCCAAACTATTTTGAGTTAATAGCAAATTAACTTGAATTATTGTCGTGAAAATTGTTAATCCATGCACAAACAATGTTCATTAACTTGAATTATTTTGAATTATTAATAGCAAGTTCATAATCCATGCACAAACAATGTCGTGAAAATTGTTTATATATGATCTGACCCCGTATATATTTAACCCTACGTGAGTAGATCAGAGTTTATGATGATAATTATGATAATTACATTGCATTACAGGTACATACCCATAATGGACAAAGTGGCAATCCAACACATGGAAGAGGAGTGGGAGGGTAAAGAAAATGTGAAAGTATTCGAACTTGCTAAAGCATACACATTTTGGTTGTCATGCCGTATATTTGTAAGCATAGAGGATCCGGTCCAAGTATCAAAATTGGGTGATAAAATCAACTACATTATGAAGGGGTTGATCTCCGTCCCCATCGACCTACCGGGGACACCCTTAAATCGAGGGATTAAGGCGGCCAAGGCGGTGAGACGAGAGCTAATGGCGATCATCAAGCAGAGGAAGTTGGATTTGGCGGATAATAGGGCGTCCCCGACGCAGGATGTATTGTCACACATGTTAACGACACCCTATGAAGATGACCGGTTTATGAACGAGTTGGATATTGCTAATAAAATAATGGGATTGCTTATTGGTGGATATGAAACAGCTAGCACTGTCTGTACTTTCGTTGTTAAGTTTCTTGCTGACTTCCCTCATATCTATGATGCTGTCTACAAAGGTACTCCCTCCGTCCCAATGAATTGTTTGCCTTTCTATTTTAGAAATGTTTTTTATATGCAATTTGATCATTTTCATGAGTTTTGCTTTACATGTTACTCCTCATTGGTTCCCTTAACCTTGGTGCCAAACAATTCCTCGAAACGGAGGGAGTACTTAATTACTCATTCTTTTTTTGTATATCGTTTTAAAGGTTTGAACTCATGTCCTCTAACTCTGATATCATGTTACGAAATTAATTCAATCAAAATCTTAAAACGATGGTCGAGATCCATTTATATTCTATTAGACCCGCAAAGTGAAAATGAAAATGAATGAATGCAGAGCAAATGGAGATAGCAAAGTCAAAGGAAGGAGAAGGAGAATATTATCTGAAGTGGGAGGACATGCAAAAGATGAAGTACTCATGGAACGTGGCATGTGAAGTGATGCGTTTAGTACCTCCTTCTCAAGGGGCGTTCAGGGAAGCCCTCTCCGATTTCACCTACGCTGGTTTCCATATTCCAAAGGGTTGGAAGGTAAGGAGTACTACTTACTACTTCCTCCGTTCTAATAGATTCTTTGCCTTTGAGTTTTGATTATTATTATTATTATTTATGAGTGGGGGAATTTGTCAAAATGACTTCTAATACATAAGATAAAATATAATCATCTTGTTTAAATTGTCTAATTGAATATGTTATAAATATTAATTTTTTTTATAAATTTTATGTAACTAAATATATGGACAAAAGAAAAGGTGCATTGACAAGTGTGAAAAAACAAAGGTAAAGAATCAAATGAAACAGGAGAAGAGATTCAATGATGAGGAGGGTCAAAATACGTATAAAAAACATTCCGACAAACAAATCATTTAGACGTAAAATAGGCAAAAAAAAATTCATTGGGACGGGGGAGTACAATACAACGTTATATTCAACTAGGTTGCTTAATACTAATGTTGATGCATGTGGCATGCAGTTATACTGGAGTGCGAATTCAACGCACATGAACCCAAAATACTTCCCAGAACCGGAGAAGTTCGACCCAACAAGGTTTGAGGGAAGCGGTTCAGGGCCATACACGTTTGTGCCTTTCGGAGGAGGTCCAAGAATGTGCGCAGGGAAAGAGTATGCGAGGCTGGAAATACTGGTCTTCATGCACAACCTTGTCAAGAGATTTAAATGGGAGAAACTTGTTCCTGACGAGAAACTCGAGGTTAATCCCTTCCCCTACCCCTCTCAAGGCCTTCCTGTTCGCCTTCATCACCATCACCATCCCCATTCTTAGCTTAATAACCAATTACGTACTACTAGTATGGGTTATCGAATTATATCTTGCGTTATTACTTAATTATTCGAGTTTGGACCATCTGTTGGAATTATGCTTCAAAAGAAGCTAATATATATGTAATATGTGTGATGACATACTCTAGTCATGATGATGTATGCTCCTTGGATACTTGGAGGCCAAGTACTTGCATCATCTACATGACATCATTCTTCATATGTCACACCATGACTCCATGGTGATGTATATTGTTTGGTGGCCAAGGTGAAGTGCTTGGAGACCAAGTATTTTACTCTATAAATAGCCATCAAATTCCATCATTTCATTCATCCAAAAATCATACATCTTTTTCTTTACTTACACAAAAATACTCTCTAAAAATGTTAGTAATATAATTTATAGTTTGAGTGGAAATTTGGCAACAATTTTGGTAGTAACTCATCTACGGTCTTGCCTACACAAAGATCGTAGCGGTTGTGCAATCCTGGGAGTCGAATGTCAAAGAGTCCGTGTGTAGTAGACGGGGCATAATCGACTTTAGGACAGTGACCTCAAGTCACGTCCCAACCATTCCTCTCAGATAAGATTATTCCTTTTTCCATCTTATTTATTTATTCACTACTCGCCTAACAATCTAAAGTCGATTATTGCTCTTTTATTTTTATTATGGCTGGTAGTGAAGCGTATGATGCTATTCCGTTAACATCTACCATGTTGACTAATCCAATAATTTATGATATGTCAAAACTTGACCCGTTTGACGGATTTTTTTTTTTTATAAAATGTGGTCCGATAAAATGGATTTTTTTCCTGGGTTAAATAGGTGTAAACTATACTGTGACTAATGTTCAAACCCCAGACAATTTTATGAGGGGTTTTGAGGGGGATAATAAAACTTATCAAAGAATGTTTTCGCTTTTGCTTATATTGTTGAGTCTGTATCTCTATGGAATTCTAGACTAGGACTTGTGAATGTCGACTCGATTAAACGACTCAAGCAGTAAAACCGCATACCTCAATTCGGTAACACAAGTTTTGATAAATGTGAAGCATGTGTTGAGGCTAAACACGCAAAGGCATCATTTAACAAATGAGTAGATTTTCCTAGAGACTAGTTCACTCTGACCTAGGAGATTTTAGAAACTCAATGAGTAGATGTGAGAAACACTACTTACATTTGTAGATGATTTCTCAAGGTACACCAAGGTCTATTATTGAGTATAAAAGATGAGGCTGAGGAAAAGCAAGAACTCGATTGGTGTTTATATTATGGGTCTTTTACTTGTGGACAAGATATTTCATTGTCTTACTTGTGGATAAGATATTTGTTTTACTGATTTCTTATGGCTAAGTATTTGCATGTAAGTTGATGAACTCAGTTGTGTGAAACTGGTATCTGAACCGAGTGGGTCTCAACCGAATTCCACACAAATAACTAGTAAAACACCCTATGAGTTATGGAAAGGTTATCCACCTAACCTTAATTATCTGAAAGTGTGGGGGTGTCTGGGTAAGATTGATCTTCCAGAATTTTAAAGGAATAAAATTGGGCTGGAAATCGTAGACGCTATCTTCATTGGTAATGCCGCCAATAGCGGTGCATACAGTTTGATTCTCAAGGATTCATCGAGTTTTTGACCCATTAGAGAGTCAAGAGATGTTGAATTATTTGAGCCCATTTTTCCCACGAAAATTGGTACGAGAACAAGTGTGTCAGTTAGACTTAGTGGTTCAACTCAATCTTCTGCCGCTACAGAGGAAGTAGTAGCAGAACCTAGGAGAGGTAAGCGTGTCAGTACCCCAAAGAGTTTGGGTTGAGATTTTGTCATGTTAATTGAGAATAAGTGTTTGAGTGAACATGAGGTGAGTGTCTTGAACACCTTAAAACATACAAAGAGGCTATGCAATCTGTGGACTCTATTTTTTGGCTTGAGGTTATAAATAGTGAAATTGATTCAATAATGAATAACCACACTTGGGTTTTGACCGAGCTACCCAGAGGTTGCAAAGGTTTGAGTAATAAGTGGGTTTCAAACGGAAACTCAAAATGGATGTGTCAATTGAGAAATACCAGGCGAGATTAGTGGTCTGTGGAAACCGACAAATAAAGGGGTTGGATTTCTTTGATACATATTGAATACCAATGACAGCGTGTCTCAAGAGGAGTACGCTAAAGGGATCGGAAGTGTCATGTTTTTGATGAACTGCACTAGACCCGACATAGGTTATACTGTTAGCAGATATACACATAACCCTGACAGAGATCATTGGGGTGCCTTGATAAGATTATTGAGATACTTAAAGGGCACCATAGATTGGGGATTACATTATCAAAGAACACCGTGTGTGTTGGAAGGATATTGTGATGCTAATTGGGTATCTAGGAATGACGAGATACACTCTACTAGTGGTTATGTGTTTACTCTGGCTAGTGTTGTTGTATCGTGGAAGTCGGCTAAACAAACCTGTCTTGCTAAATTGGCAATGGAACCTGAGTTCATTGCTTTAGCCTTGGTAGGAGAAGAATTTGAATGGCTACGAGGCCTTCTAGCATATATTCCTTTGTGGGGGAATGTCGACTCCTTTGTGCTGGAGTCAGCACTGGGAATGGATTTAAAGCCTATAATAGGGTAACTTGTGATGGATACCCGTCTTAACTAGCTTAAGTTCAACAGGTCAAACGAAGTCACAAGGAACTCTTATTGTGTAATACTACGACCATTCCTAATAAATTTGAGATGTAGTATTTGTGAGGGTGAGCTTTTGCTCTTAATGAGTTCATAGCCTTCGTATGGGTGGTCTGTATGAGGCAGACTTGATGGATTCACCGATTGTTTTAAGGATGAGCTTTTGCTCTTAATGAGTTCATAGCCCTCGTATGGGTGGTCTGTATGAGGCAGACTTGATGGATTCACCGATTGTTTTAAGGATGAGCTTTTGCTCTTAATGAGTTCATAGTCCTTTGTATGGATGGTCTGTGAGAGGCAGACTTGATGAGCTCACCGATGTGAAAAAGGATGAGTTTTTACTCTTAATGAGTTTATAGTCCCTTGTGTGGATGGTCTGTGAGAGACAGACTTGATAAACTCATCTATGTGAATGTGGGGGGTTCTTGCCCTACTCCCAAGAGATCTTCAGGCTTGGTTCTCTAGAGGCATTCATGAAATACCAGGATGTACTGTGTGGGCACTTGGCTAGTCCAAGTAAAAGATATTTATACCAAAAATCCATGGGATGAGTTCATGGATGTCGCGAGTTTCTACCTTAATTTGAGATTAAGTAAGTGCGCAACCGTCTTAGAGCCAACTCCATTCGAAGGTTCAAGGATTAGTTCCACCTGGGATGGCGGTTCAAGGTCGTTGTATGTCACTGGGTGCTGGTTAAAGTCCACAAGACACCAGCATCTTAACGCTAAATCTCCGTTGCCATATTTCTCTCTTTCTTTTGCGTCTTCTTTTGAACCATGTGGGGGATTGTTGGAATTATGCTTCAAAAGAAGCTAATATATATGTAATATGTGTGATGACATACTCTAGTCATGATGATGTATGCTCCTTGGATACTTGGAGGCCAAGTACTTGCATCATCTACATGACATCATTCTTCATATGTCACACCATGACTCCATGGTGATGTATATTGTTTGGTGGCCAAGGTGAAGTGCTTGGAGACCAAGTATTTTACTCTATAAATAGCCATCAAATTCCATCATTTCATTCATCCAAAAATCATACATCTTTTTCTTTACTTACACAAAAATACTCTCTAAAAATGTTAGTAATATAATTTATAGTTTGAGTGGAAATTTGGCAACGATTTTGGTAGTAACTCATCTACGGTCTTGCCTACACAAAGATCGTAGCGGTTGTGCAATCCTGGGAGTCGAATGTCAAAGAGTCCGTGTGTAGTAGACGGGGCATAATCGACTTTAGGACAGTGACCTCAAGTCACGTCCCAACCATTCCTCTCAGATAAGATTATTCCTTTTTCCGTCTTATTTATTTATTCACTACTCGCCTAACACCATCTCATACGTACAATCAATTATGAATTGAAATGTAAAATAAACTCCTTGAACAGTTTGTCATATATAGGGAGAAGTGGGTTGTTATATAAAAAAAACAATCAGAACAAAATTACCGAGTAATATATGCAGTATGTTATTTGTTTATGAAATACTTCATCCTTCTTTCCATTTTATTTGTGTGTTTTGCTAGCACAAGATACATGATTAATATTGTCGAAAATTAGTACAAAATGTATGTGTACTTATTATTTGATGCTGAAATAATTTAATTGGAGATATTCTAAATAGTCCACGGAGATGTGGTAGGAAAATCAGAAGAAGAAAAAAAAGAGACGTTGCTCAATAGTGAAACACCCCGTGTTAGTTAAAGATGTCCTATGTATGAGGTTTGCTTGAAGAGATTTGAAGTTCTACTCATGTCAATAAAGTGCATTTTCTTTTCTGGTCGCAAAAGAAATACGCAGTTAAGCGTGCTTGGTTGGGAGTAGTCTAAGGATGGATAACCTCCTGAAAAAGTTTCCGAGATGCGCATGAGTGAGGACAAAATACGCTGAAAAGGTCTCGTGTTGGTCTGTGAGTGTTACGTTTTATTTTGTAGTACCGCAAGCGTACGGGTATTGTAGCATACGGGTCGATCTCAGGGAGGTGAATGATTAAGTACTAGCTAATTCTGACTATATGTTATCTACGTCGAATAAAGAAGGTGTTGATTGTATAACTAATTTTAACAAACTAGATGTGATAAATCGAGATGAAATCAATAATAAAAAGACCTAGGACAATGGTTCACCATTAACATGGATTATCGATGCAATCAAAAGGTAGCACAACTTTGTCAAATTACCGTCTTGGGTGAGACTAGCATTCCAATTTTAAACAATACTTTAAATTCTCCGTCGAGACATAAAAAGCCTATCTAGCATGTTATAAATCCTATTCTCATGGCATGAATAACAAAACTAGACGCATTAGGAATCGATACTAACATGTCCCAATTATTCCAATTCACTATTCTCATGTGAAAATTCAAATCTTATTTTGGTTCTCTAAATTAAAACCCGACTCTCGTCGTAATTAAAATTGAGTAGAAATTAATCGACAAAGATACAAACTTTTAGGCATGATTCATATGAAAACATCCAACTCTCGTTGTAATGATAATCTAGACTCAAACCTAGCAATTCAAACTAATCAATCAATTATTAAGCACAACCGAAACAAACCCAATTCAATAATTCAACAAAGCGCGATTAAAATCAAAGCATCAATAACCCATATTATCGGCTCACCGAGCCCTAGATAAAAGAACTACTCACAATTCATCATCACAATAACAATCAACAAATAAAATAAAAAGTAGAGAATTAGAAAAACTTATTGTTGATTGATGATCAAAATGATGAACGATCGTCTTCTTCAAAGTCTTGGAGTAATAAAACTAAAATGCCTAAATCTAATAAAATTGTATAACTTTTATGTATCTACTCTAGGAATGATGATATGGATGTTCTAATAATAATAGTAATCACATATAAGTAGGATAGAATAGAGGAAGATCAAGAGTCATTGACGGGTAGCTATTCGCTAGTAGCGGCACATTTCGCTACTAGCGGCACTCTGGAAGCTTCACAAATTGCATGAATTCTGATGAAGCCTCTACTAGCGGCAGTTTTGCTCTTCGTCATCCGTTAGTAGCGGCACTTAAAAACTCTCAATTCTTTCTTCTTTGCTTTTCCTTTGATTTTCTTCTCTTTTTTCTTCATTCAATCCTCGATATAACCCGGCATTTGACATGTATACCACCACTATAATCCGGGCATAATACATGAATTTCTCGGCTCTTCAAAATAGCTAGAAGCGTCATCAAAAATCACATATATAATCAAATCATGTGAGATCATCGGAAATCACTCAAATATCACTATATCGTCCAAAATCCACTCTCAAACACTATAAATATGACGATATATACTCACAAATAGTGCTAAAAATAGCACTTAACAAATTCCCCCATGCTAAACATTTACTCGTCCTCGAGTAAACTCAAAAGGCATAAGACGATATCAATGCAAGGTCTAGCGAACTCCCTCACTCACAAATGGTTAGCTCACAACTTCCTTCTTATATCACCCTCACTACCTACTCCGAAATCGTCTAGCTTAGCATGGTCAACACCAAAAGATAAATCAAGGAGTCAAGTCAGTGTAGGACTCCCCCATGCTAGCTCAAAAACACTCTCTAACCACAAGCCAATAATATCAACATCAATAAACATCATCATAACCAAAATAGGATCACAGCAACCAACGATCCCCAACACACAATCCAATTCCAACACAAAACTACGACGCCAAAAAATGATCCTAATCCTAACCCTTACCTCCAAACGCCGTCTTCTTATGTTGCCGACCGCCATGATGTTTACTATTTGCCCATAGTACGGGATATTATGGCCCCTTTTCTTTCTTGCGGCTCTTCTTTTTCTTTTTTTTTTTCTTTTTTTTTTCAATCCCTCATTTTGCCTAGGCCGCCCTTCCGGGTTTTCAACCTAGCTTTTTTTTTTTTTTTTTTTTTATTGAGCTCACTTTTTCCACTCACAACCTCAATGTTGCCTAGAACGTCAGCCCTTGCAGATTTTCATTCTAGCGAGGCCTCCCATTTTTTTTTTTGCCTAAGCCGCCCTTTCGGGTTTTCGACTTAGCGGGATTTTATTCATTTTTTTTTTCTTTCTTTCTTTTTTTTTTTTTTTTTTTGAGAAAATAAATATATACACAAGTGAAATGTCCCTCCCCCATGCTTGAATCGAGCAATGTCCTCAATGCGACAAAGACAAAAATAAAAATAGGAAAGAGGGGACAAATCACCTATCAAGAAGAATCAGAGGAGTTTCCAGAAGATCGGCGAGAGCCACTACGTGCCTCCCGACGACTATTAATATCGCTCCTCTCAGCCGCCAACTCTGCATAAAATTGCTCCGAAGGGGGAGTGTATGTGTTAGGATGCCTAGCCGATAAAAACTTGTCGAAACCTCGACACAACTCTAGGACTTCCCGCATAGCTAACCCTTGTTCCGCCCTCCAATCATCGACCTCCAACCTCCACATATCGGACTCCCTAGAAGAAAAAGAAGCATGTGTGAATGAGGGAGAGGGTCTCTCGGTCGCATTTCCATCATCACTACCATCCATAGCATCATCATCTAACATCTCATCATCATTTTCTAAAACTCGACTTGCTACCCTTTTGTCACCCGGCTCCAAGTGAGTAAGTGGGTCACGTGGTATATATAAATCGACGGTCTTTGGCCCGGTAGGAATAGATTGCTCCGCAGGACGAGGCAATCGTAAGTAAGGTGAAGCTTTCGGACCACGTCGCCATGAAAAATAACCACGGACCACCGAATCTTGAAGCATAAATGTACGCTCCAATGTATCAAAATCAAGCAAATAACCTCCCGTCACCGGTGTAACTGTGCTAGAAATAGTGAGTCCCAAATGGGTAAGTATCAATGTGACCATCCCATACTAATTTTTTCCTTTAACGTTCTTCCTACACTTAAGGCAGCTCAATACAAACAAGTCAACCCAATTAGACACCATCGAAGCTTCGGGCATCAACACTCACAAGTAAGTCATTGCAGTTTCCCTGCACCTTCACAATTTTTTTCCCTTTTTTTTCTTTTCCCTTTTTCTTTTCTTTTTTTTCCTTTTTTTTCTTTGTTTTTTCTTTGTTTTTTCCTTTTTTTCTTTACATAAATAAAACAGAAAAAAAAATACACATGTAACTTGGGTTGCCTCCCAAGAAGCGCTTGTTTAACATCATTAGCTTGATGCATTTTTTTGTAGTGTAATTCTTAAGAAGATGCAGTCAAAGCTCTTAGGAGACGATCATAAACCTGTGAATGCGACTTAGATAACTGTGAATAACAACATGTTAACCAATAGATAAAGACCCAACCAAAAGATCGTAGGAACTTATCATACATTTTTGAGGAACTATTATCATGCAAAAACACATCTATCCATGTTAGAGTCTTAAGTCCATCAAATTTTGTAGCATGAGATTTGAAGGAAGAGACATCATCCTCAATATCACAAAGTAAAGGCGAAATATCATTAATAACCATCTTAGAAATTTCAGGAGGCCTACCTTTATCTGTTCCAAAACTATCACAAAGAGAAGGTGATCGACACCAGGCAAACTCTTTCATACTTATGGAATTATAAGAGGGTAATGAGCTTAGACAAGGTGGAGGATAAAGGAGAGGAAAAGATGGAACCATATTAAGGGGATTATATTTGAAAGATGGATATGAAGTACAACCATAAAGAGTGATATTAGAATGGTTGTGAGGAACAAATTCCTCCCTATAATCACAATCCTTAACCTCCGCATCCGTCAAAAACCCCTCAATAGGATGGTAAATTTCACTCACACTCATATCACGCTCAATACTATTATTTACAAGCTCACAATTATCACTAATTTCCACATAAATATTGTCTTTAACACACAAAGAAAAAGAGAAATTTGGCTTAAAACCGTCACGAGATAGCCAGTCATAAAATTTCAATGCTTCATCATCACACCTGGAAGGAAAATTTCCATTAGAAAAGTTAAGCATTGATTGTGTACAACTGTTGATACCTTTCTCTATTGTTAGACATAGCTCTTCGTCGCTAAATCCATGACCATCCAGTGAGACAAGATATTGTTTAAGTCGATCAAGGTAAGCCCAAAATTCTTCATCTTCATATTGTGGAAAACCGAGATAAAACATAATTAAAGAAAAATAACGTAGTCTAACAAATCAAAAAATTAAGTTAATATTAATCCATTACCTCCCCGGCAACGGCGCCAAAAACTTGTTACGTTTTATTTTGTAGTACCGCAAGCGTACGGGTATTGTAGCATACGGGTCGATCTCAGGGAGGTGAATGATTAAGTACTAGCTAATTCTGACTATATGTTATCTACGTCGAATAAAGAAGGTGTTGATTGTATAACTAATTTTAACAAACTAGATGTGATAAATCGAGATGAAATCAATAATAAAAAGACCTAGGACAATGGTTCACCATTAACATGGATTATCGATGCAATCAAAAGGTAGCACAACTTTGTCAAATTACCGTCTTGGGTGAGACTAGCATTCCAATTTTAAACAATACTTTAAATTCTCCGTCGAGACATAAAAAGCCTATCTAGCATGTTATAAATCCTATTCTCATGGCATGAATAACAAAACTAGACGCATTAGGAATCGATACTAACATGTCCCAATTATTCCAATTCACTATTCTCATGTGAAAATTCAAATCTTATTTTGGTTCTCTAAATTAAAACCCGACTCTCGTCGTAATTAAAATTGAGTAGAAATTAATCGACAAAGATACAAACTTTTAGGCATGATTCATATGAAAACATCCAACTCTCGTTGTAATGATAATCTAGACTCAAACCTAGCAATTCAAACTAATCAATCAATTATTAAGCACAACCGAAACAAACCCAATTCAATAATTCAACAAAGCGCGATTAAAATCAAAGCATCAATAACCCATATTATCGGCTCACCGAGCCCTAGATAAAAGAACTACTCACAATTCATCATCACAATAACAATCAACAAATAAAATAAAAAGTAGAGAATTAGAAAAACTTATTGTTGATTGATGATCAAAATGATGAACGATCGTCTTCTTCAAAGTCTTGGAGTAATAAAACTAAAATGCCTAAATCTAATAAAATTGTATAACTTTTATGTATCTACTCTAGGAATGATGATATGGATGTTCTAATAATAATAGTAATCACATATAAGTAGGATAGAATAGAGGAAGATCAAGAGTCATTGACGGGTAGCTATTCGCTAGTAGCGGCACATTTCGCTACTAGCGGCACTCTGGAAGCTTCACAAATTGCATGAATTCTGATGAAGCCTCTACTAGCGGCAGTTTTGCTCTTCGTCATCCGTTAGTAGCGGCACTTAAAAACTCTCAATTCTTTCTTCTTTGCTTTTCCTTTGATTTTCTTCTCTTTTTTCTTCATTCAATCCTCGATATAACCCGGCATTTGACATGTATACCACCACTATAATCCGGGCATAATACATGAATTTCTCGGCTCTTCAAAATAGCTAGAAGCGTCATCAAAAATCACATATATAATCAAATCATGTGAGATCATCGGAAATCACTCAAATATCACTATATCGTCCAAAATCCACTCTCAAACACTATAAATATGACGATATATACTCACAAATAGTGCTAAAAATAGCACTTAACAGTGAGACCAGTAGAAAGCCTGGCGGGCTACCGCTATTAACATTTCTGGTCCTAGGTTTGTGTCGGGTGTTACAAATAGACCTCCCGAACGGCTCACATCATAGTGTACAATACACGGTTTTCGGAGATCCAGAACACCGAAACAAAGTTTGCCGAAATTCGGCTGATCTATTCCTTAGGTTAGATAATAGTATAATACGGTCTTTCAAATTTTTAGGAGCAACATAGAACTATAAAAGTACCGCGATCGATCAACTTGAGTCGACTAAGAGTCGTAAACTTGTGCAATATAGACGTGTACTTCTTATTGAGGCTGAAATTTAGTTGGAGATCAGATATCCTGAAGAGTCTGCAAAGTCGTGGTAAGAAAACCGGCCGAAAGAAAGCGTGACGTTTTATCTGGTAGAACCTCTCAGACGTCTCAATTCGTAATATAATATACGATTTTCTGAGATTCGGAACCACGGACAAAAAAACTTGTTTATATTCGTCATAAATATAGACTTGTGTGGTGGAGGAATGGAGGTAGGATGGTGAATGTGGGTCATGAGAGAGGGTAAAGTAAGGGAAAGTTGTCATAAAAATAGGTTAAAATTTGTCGGACAGTTTCATGTGAGACCGTCTCACGATGATAAGTCATCGTGAGATCTATTAATAGGAATATAATAAGAGCAAGTCCAATAGTGAGTAAAATGGACTTGCTTGCAATCAAGGATAATATTCTAGCCAGTAGCTACAAATTTACTATTGAAGATGAAAGTTTTTGGTGTAACTCACAAGCATTGTAGCTTTATCAAGCTACAATAGCTTATTAAAAAAAATTCATCGGATAAAAATAATAATGTGGGACAACATGTTACAATTCACTATTGGAACGGTATGTAGCTGAAAAATGAAGTAGCTAAGAACAAAATAGATATAACAAAGCAAACTATAGTTTGTTATTGGATTTGCTCTAATAATAAAACTATATGTCTTCTGTGTGAGAGGTCTCACAATAAATTTATCAAAAAGCTGTGAATTTGTGAAAATCTATTTGGGTACAATTTATCACGGAGTATTATTTTTTGAATTATTAGGATAATTTAAAGCAAAATTTTAAAGAAGGTGCATAAAATCTGAAATCGTGGTTTCAAAAGACTTAGAATCTGATTAACTCTATAATACATGTATAAAATGCATGGGTAATGCAAGTGTCTTAATCTTCAATGGATTTCTCACATACGAGTAAAATAAAAATAAATAAATGAGATATCGGAAATTGGTAATAACAAATTAAAGAATGCATGATAAGATGAGCTTCTATTGAGTACAGAAGTAGGAGTAGTACTGATCAAGCTCACTGTTGTTTTATTTAGTTTCACACCAACTGAATAACGAAATGATCAGCAGGCCAGCTGTAGAGTTTAGAGTAGTTACTGGTGAGCAATAATGTGCAGCGGCGGTGCAAGTAGTGATCGAAACTCATGGTCTTGTTGGAGCCTGTCAGCATCCGGCTCCAGCACGTTCATCCAAGCTTCGATTCCCTGTCCGCACCTTGTAGGCAGCAAAAATGTTGTGTTTTGGAATGGCAATGTCGTCTGAGACACCCATATCGGTTTACCCCAACCAAAATCAACCTCATACGCCCGCATCCTAACAAAACTACTAATCCCACAGAAGTTTCCTCCCTCCGGAGCAGACTGCTCGTATACATTTTGTAAATCCATAAGACACTCTCCTGTTTTTATCCTCGCTAAATAACTGACATCAATCTTCTTCACTTCCGAGCGCAGAATTCCTACTGCCTCCCTGTATCCCATTTCCTGTTCCATTGGGGTTAGCGTGATTGTCGTCCAGAAAAGGTTCCCCTGATGGTTCTCTGTGATAGGCGACCCTTTTATCGTCCTCAAGTTTATAACTTGAGATACTTGGAAATGCTTGGGGGGGCTCGGCTTAGCCCTCGCAAGCTTAAGGAACTTGTCCCATAAAAACGCGGAAACCACCCCTACTCTTGTCGCTCCTACCTCCTCCTCGCCATTCTCACATTTCTTTTTCAGCTCGTCCAGCTTCTCCTTATTGAAAACGAGCCTCCTCGTCACAATTTTCCCCTTACTGATCACAATTTCGGGGTCATACATCCCAGTCAGGTCCATCTGAGAAACAAACGATGCAGAATCAAATGATGTAACCGGTTTCATGTTATGAGCAGCAGCAGCAGCAGCTCCAGCGCGAGCATTGCAAGCCCAAGCGTTGATGAACGCGAAAGCTGTCGCTGCATCAGCAATCTTATGCGAAATGCACACACTGATGGCCATACCGCCACATGAAAAACGGTTCACTTGGACTGCTGTTAGTGTTAGGCTATTAGTACTGCTGCTGAGAGGTGGATAAGGTAACAGCTTTATTAGTTCCTCCGCGTCTGGATTGGCTATAACTTCCGCCAGGCTGGCTAATACATCAGCTTCGTAAAACTCAACGCCTTGATCGTTGCAGTTGATCCATAATTTGCCTTCTACACTTCGGCCGGCTAGTGGGTAGAACTGAGGCAGCGTCTGGGAGAGGGAGTTTTTGAGCAGTGATGTGGTGATGGTGGTTTGAGTTTGGTAAAAGAAGATGTAAGGCATGTGAATAGGAGGAACATACTGGTCTATAAACGAGAGTTGCAGGATCTTAAGCTCATCTGCTGTTTCAGAACAAGGCTTGATCATTTCTTTTGATTTTACTTCTACTTTGAATGTTTCCATTTTTTATTATTATTATTATTATTATTATTTGGTTTGTTGTTATACTGGAGTAGCTTGCATTCATCTCAACCTTTATACTACAAGTTACAGCCATTCCTGAAAACTAATTTAATTTTGGAGAAATTATTGTGAACTAATTGAAGAAAGTAGATCTATCATGATTACCACCTTTCACGACCTTACTATCTACCGACTAATCTAATTGACATCCGTCTCAATTGATGTGAGTAGTTGATTAGCTCTGGGTAAACCCTCGGGTCAAGAAGGTATAGCCTCAAGTCATACAAAATCGCTCTTGCAGGAGCTTGCACCTGAGGCCCATGGATGATGACCACATGTTTTAATCACTGGACTCCACCTTCCGGCCAATTATTTATTATTATTATTATTATTATTATAAAAAACCGAACTTTCATTAATACCAGAACAAATTACAAGAAGTTAGAGGGAAGCCGAGATAATATCTGGACCCTGAACTTTTGTTATTATTATTATTATTATTATTATTATTATTATTATTATTAAGTACATGTTCCAAGCATGTATGGTGGCAGCTATCATCCTCTCCATATTTTATGGAAAGCGTAAGGATTTCGTGCAGTTTAATTAATCTACACAATCCTCTTAAGTCTTAACCAGCCAGAGAATGAAGATAACCAGCTAACTGTTGACTTAGTTCACCTACATGCAATATGACAGTTGTATATATATTCGACTCCAGATTTGGTTTTTCTAACGATGTGTGGCTATTGCGCATACGTCTATAAGCTAATTAATTAAAGTAAGGATTACGTACATTGATAATATCATGAGAAATTGAAATATTAGCTCATATTTTCATACTTAATTATACAATATCAATGCCATTTTTGTTTTTAAAGCGTATTCACTGGATACACGTTAAAAAAACGGTTACCAACCAGTAAGGGACTAAGGGGTGATCAAACCTTCAGATTGACCGGGCCAGTCCGGAACAGACCCGCCCTCAGATCATTTTATGATCCGGCCTGTGAGACTTGTAACAACTTAACAGGTCGATCCATATATATTCGGGTCAGGTCGGGTCCTAATCCAACAAAGGTCGTCGTCTGGCTCGGCAAAATATAAAAGTATATTATGTTCACGAGCCGGGTTTGGGACGACCGTCAGTGAGCCCGGCCCGCCGACTAGGCTATTCACCCTTCGCCGGTAGTTTTTATTTTTATGTTAGCTTTCCTAATATAAAAGCTTACATGGCTACGTCCCAAGAATAGTTTTAGTTTTTCGAACTCACCTCCATTATTGGTCGAAAAGCGGAGGAGAAATGACTCAAATGAGTGTATCGAAAAGCGCTAAACTCGCGTCTATTGAAAGTACGTAGGAAATTCGTGCAAAATGAACCGTTTACTTGTTATTTGAGGGGAAATTGAAGCGTCGATATTCTAAAGAGTCCGCGGAGACGACATTGTAAGAAACCGAAACAAAACTACACATTGTCTTGTAGACCTCCTTTACAATTCAAATCGTTGTGTATTATGATACACGATTTTCAGAGATCCAAAACCCTGGAACAAAACTTGTCAAAAATCGTCTGCTCTATTTCTTTAGGTCAAATAAAGCATCCTTTCAGATTTATAGGACCAACGACAGAGAAGAAATGAAAGTATCGGAAGGCAATAAACTCGTGTTATAGAATGAATTAAGTTCACATTAACAAACAATGTTACATTTATACACTAGGGATCATAGTAGCTACCAAACTGAAAGATATATACTCTCCTGGGTAAAGATAAAAAATACTCCGTACTACTTATAGTAGAAGATATACAAAGATTGTATATACGATTAATAATAATATATATACTCCCTCCATCCCACTATAATGTTCCCACTTTTCTAAAACGGATTAACCACTATCTTGTTCCCATTTTGATTATTTCCTTATTTGACTATCAACTTTTACAATATTATCCCTTTCTCTTTTCATTATTTACAATTGTGCCATCATATTTGGTCTAACTATATTTTTTTTAATTATTTATTTTGTTTACACTTGGACCCACTATATCCCTTAAGAGATGTGCCCATATGAAATGGGAACATCTCTGACTATTTATCCTTTCTACCAAAAAAAAAAATAGACTATTTATCCTTAACCGCTTTAACCCACTAATCACACATTCTGCATTAGATATTTTTTTTTAAAAACAATTATCCAAATTCGATTTAACCGACCTAATCGAGTAAGGGCCTTGAATTATTGGAAGATAACGTTACTCCTCGAAACGTTTGAACTTCGTTTACACAAATAACAAATTCATATAGGATTGATATAGTCTCATGATAAATTTATTGTGAGAGCTCTTATTATTTTATCTTTTATTGAATGTTTCACGATATGTTATCATGAGACGGTCTCACAGAAGAATTGCTGGCGGATTGTTTATTGGTAGGCACGATCACGTTACTCACGTACCTTCCACTTCGAGGGCGTTGACTTATTTAGAATCTCCACAATATTTGTGATAAAGAACATTTACCTTGCGTAGATACGCATTATCATTATTTAATTTCCAATTTAAAACTACTCTAATAAATTAGTACGAGTATTATCGATCGTGTTTAATTAGTTGTTTGCCGATCAAGTTATACGTTATTATTATTTCAATGAAACCAATTGTCTACCTGCCCACATGTGACTCTGCATTCTACCTATTTACCCGCTAATAATTAGCTACAGCATTAAGGTGACGTGCCTTCCACTCAAACTTATACTCGTATATCTGTTCTTCTAAGAAAATAAACATTTGAAATATTTTGCGGCATGTTTGGAAATTTGGATTTGAATTTGAATTTTGGGTTTGAAATATTTCGAATGTTCTTGAAATTTGGATTTGAAATTTTGACCAAATTCAACCTAATTCAAATTTGATTTTCTCAAATTCGTCATTTCAATTCCGTCATTGTTTCTTTATTTTTTCGCATAATCTTATCGTAGCCTTTATTTTTCTTTATTGAACATTTACATTTTTCTAAAGAAAAAATTTTAAAAATAAAAATTGGTAACCATGGCCCGACTCCACCCGCCCGAAATCCAAATCCAAGGTACTCAAACACCATCTTGGATTCGGATTTAGATTTAAATTCTAGAAATTCAAATACAGGAATTGAATTCTTGATATTCAAATCAATTTCGAGTACCCAAACGCAACCTTAAGCGTTTGGTAACCTTGTTTTTTTATATTTGAAATTGAGACCAAATTGTAGTTCAAATTTTGCTCTCTCAAATTAGGGTAGTCATTTCAATTCCGTCACTTATCATTTGTTTGTTTTTCCACATAATCTTGTTAGAATTTATTTTTTTTCTTCATTTTTTTCCCGTATTTGAAAATTTATACTTTTCTGATGAAAAGTTTTCAAAATAAAAAATTTGTGACCTTGGCCCGTCTTCACCTGCCGAATTCCAATTCCAAATCCAAGGATATATACCCAAACACAATTTTTGATTTGGATTCGGAATTGAATTTATGATATTCAAATCAATTTCAAATACCCAATCGCAACCTAATGTTATTTAGAAACCATCTTTTCAAAGATTTTGTACTGTGATAAAGATAGCATTTTCGTATCCATATATAGTAGCTGTAGCCTGTAGGCATCCATATATATATACAGTATATAACTCCATCCCTTTGTTTTCTTTTTGTACTATCATCTAGTCCGTGTCGGCACGTAATACTATTTGCACATCAAATATATACGTACTATATTTGTCTTGATTGATTTCTAATAAGCTCAATTAATTAATTATACATTGTACGTTAAATTCTTAATAAGGATAAGACGATGTGGAGGTTAAAGATAGGAGAAGGGTCAAATGAGCCGTATTTATATAGTACTAACAACTTTGTAGGACGTCAAATTTGGGAGTTTGATCCCCATTATGGTACTCCTGAAGCTATACAGGAAGTTGAGGAAGCTCGTCTTAATTTCCATCGTAACCGGTTCGACATAAAGCCTTCTGGTGATCTTCTATGGCGTTTTCAGGTTTGTGTGCGTTTAATGTTTACCTGTTATTAAAATACTCCAAATAATACTACGGACTATATACAAATAAACAAATGACTCGAAAAAAAAAAGTAGAGTAATTTACATTTTAGTACTATATCCGGTATGTGATTGTCATGTCAACCGTTTTCTCGTCACACCTTTTAACAACATAATTTTATAAGTTCCAAGTTAAGTTGTTCACGAGCTTTTGGAGCCGAGCTGGCCAAAGAGGACAACTTGGCTTGACATGTTAAGTTGTGGAGCTCCAAATCATTGCGCAATAGCTAGCGCGCTAACTCATTATGGCATGGTGATTATTTATTGCATGTGTAGTTCTTAAGAGAGAAGAAGTTCAAGCAAACAATACCACAGGTGAAGGTGGAAGATGGGGAGGAGATCACCTACGAAACCGCCACAACGACGTTAAAGAGATCCGTGAATTTCATCACTGCCCTGCAGTCCGACCACGGCCACTGGCCCGCTGAAATTGCCGGCCCTCAATTTTACCTTCCTCCCTTGGTACGTCATGTCAGTTTTCAATTAATTATACGTATCTATTCATATATTCTACGCTAATTATGTGTTAATTAATAATACGGAGTAGAATTATTGCTAAGAGATGGAGGTTGTTTGGATTTAAGCAATTGCGAAGGAAATAAAGGATTTTGTTTTGGATAGTGATAGGGCGCCACCCGGTGGTGCCGAATCTCGACGCCACCGGAATAAAATAATGAAAAAAATAAAATCTTGAGAATCTTTATTTTGATTTTGGGTAAAATTCAAAAAGGGTATAGATGTAATTTTACCATTTATTATATTATAAATTATTTAATTAAGAATATTTTAAATAAAATAATCTTTACCGTATCTTTCAATTGATTGTTCATCATTACTTTACGTATTAATGATTCATCATTATTTTTCAGGCGCGGATGCACGATTTAGATGCACGATTCATCATTATTTTTCGCCTCGATTATTTAAATTTTGACCTATTTTTTCTTAATATTAGTATAACCTTTAATTTATACTCCCTCCATTCAACTCCACTTGTCACTATTCATTTTGGCACATTTGC
The DNA here is from genome assembly GCA_958450325.1 of Agrostemma githago. Taxonomy (NCBI): domain Eukaryota; kingdom Viridiplantae; phylum Streptophyta; class Magnoliopsida; order Caryophyllales; family Caryophyllaceae; genus Agrostemma; species Agrostemma githago. The sequence continues at coordinate 69,040,007 of OY288251.1, read as the reverse complement.
CGAGGCGCGTTTTACATTAGCGATATCTTTCATTTTACATTAGCAAAAATTATAAAAATTTGATATTCATAATGTAGTCCTAAAGACGAATCAAACAAAATCCCACATGACTATATTCTCACTTATAGATTGTCGAGAATATCGAAGATTCCTCTCAAGTGTTAATAGTGTCAAAAAAAGAAATGTGAAGAGTGAAGTTGAATGGAGGGAGTACGATGTTATAGATTGAAAAAAATCAACTTAGTTTTGAATTTTCGTTCCATAAATTTCATCTCATAAATACTTTACTAACATATATTGTAATCATTAAGTGATAGTGGTGTGATGGTTGATAGTTTGTAATATTGGCGTGATGGTGTGGGTTCAAATCTCATAAATAAAAGAATTAACATTCATGATTAAAATTAGTCAGATCAGATTTGCTACTGCGTACACCCGAGAGTGCACCAAAGGTAGCGACAACAAGTTCCGCGTCATCAAAAAAATTGCCAGGGTTATCAATAACAATAAAACAAGATAAAAATATTGGTTTATACTATTAAAATGGACCATGTTTAATTGTTTGGGTAAGCAATTTATATATTGTCAAAAATAGTTTTTTAGGAAAAAAAGTGAGAGATATTGAAACGTTAAAATAAAATTGAAAATTTAAAAAAATAGTTTCTTAGGAAAAAAAGTGAGAGATATTGAAACGTTAAAATAAAATTGAAAATGAAAAAATGGTTTATGTGTGACTCGAACCCGAGCACAATTAAAACATAACCAATTTGTCTCATAAATATCACTCATCCAAGTGCATTTCATTGCTTATAAATATGATAAAATTATATATGTAATACAAACAAATTTAATTTTTTCAATATATGTCTAACCTAACTAATTCCTACCATTAAGATACGATTTTTTTTAATGATCTTCAATAGTAACTAACATATCTCTTTTGATTTTTTTTAAAAAATTATATAATTACTATATATATAATTTAACTTATTTTGTGAAGTACCAATTCTACCCTTGCCAACTAACTACTTTTGAAATAATATTTTTTTTTAAAAAAAATAATATAATCCTAATAAATTACTAAAATACCCTCGGTGGCGCACAAATTCGGCACCACCGGGTGGCGCCATCTCATTATTCTTTTGTTTTACCATTGGCATTATCCAAACAACTGAAAAAAGTCCGTATATTATGTAGGTATTAAATAACGTGAGTATGGATGTACCTGCTATACCATGTAGGTATTTTGCTTATACATTACGGGACATCTCAATTCTGTTTTCACAATACACCATCGCCAAGAAATTCTTCGTAACTTCTACAATCATCAGGTACGGTTTGAGTTAATTTCTCTATTTCATTTGTTTACTTTTATATATTGATTCGGAATTAATTAAGACTAATTGGCATAGAGTATATAACATCTATCTGTTGACACTTAATTGGTAGAATGAAGATGGAGGGTGGGGTTTGCACATAGAAGGCCCCAGTACCATGTTCTCGACGGCGTTCACTTACGTATGTTTGCGAATACTAGGAGTTGGACCCGACGGAGGAGAAGAGAACGCATGCCCCAGGGCTCGTAAATGGATCCTCGACCATGGAAGCCTTACTCATATTCCTTCTTGGGGAAAGATTTGGTTCTCTGTAAGTCGCAATATATATTACCGACTAAATTAATTAAACTTAACTGAATCGAGTTTAATTGAGATAGAGACAAAATGAACCTACCTAATTATATAAACCCTACGAGTATATTGTTTTTAGATACTTGGACTGTATGATTGGTCCGGATGCAACCCAATGCCGCCAGAGTTTTGGTTACTTCCTTCCTTCAAGTCCATGTCTGCAGGTACATACACTACATACATACCATCAATTTCCCTTTTCTTTCAACATCTATGCAACTGCATGTATATATCGTTAATTATTACGTACCCCCTCCATTCTCTTGAATTAGCCACACTTCTCTTTTTTGTGAGGGGAAAAGTGGGCTAATGAGGCTTATTCAAGAAAATGGAGGGATCGGAGTAGTTTGTATTAAATGGACAAAACTACTCTAACACCAAATTCACTTCCAAAAAAGTCAATTCATTATTATCCTAATAGGGTTGATATGATCAAATTATTTATCAGAACGAGTCCACACACTTTAATTCAATTTCGCGAATTCAGGGTTCAAAACTAAGTTGTTCACCTAAATAGGTCAAAATATTGGACAAATAAAAACTCCGAAATACGGAGTATTTATTTTAGGGGAGGACGTGGGACTAGGATCAAACCCGGCCCTAACATATAGGAGCAAGACATTCAAATCAATTTCAATTCACCCCTACATCATGTCCATTGCATGCCGTTGATGAACACGTATTTTATTGTGGATTTTTTTTTTGAAATCTATTACGGAGTAAAAAAGTGGATTTTTTTTAGTATTGCCATAATTGTTGCATTAATATACTCGTAGTATGGAGTAAAATTTCATATAACGTTGTACTTCCTCCATTCTCTTGAGTTAGCTTCATATTCATTTTTAGATATTTTTTTGGGTTAGTCCCATTTCCTTTTAAAGAAATATTTTTATCTCTATTTCTCTCTCATCACCTGCATCCTATCATCACTTTTTTTTTCTACTTTTTCAACTTTTTTTTAGTTCCGTGTCAAACTTCAATGGGGCTAATTCAAAAGAATGGAGGGAGTATAAGTTATTGGTTTGGGTGTAGTGATAAATTTAAATTTTTACTAGCATATGTTAGGTTGGAGGTTTCACTCCCGACTGATTGTGTTTTTTTTTTTTTTTTTTTCAAATAGCACATGAGCTGATGGCGGACGTTGACTCATTGTTCGATTTAGTAGTTTCAAACAGACCTCATTTTGAAAATTATTTAATTTCACAACGTTATTTTATTATTAAAAAAAAACTATTGAAGTTACCTGAATATGTATTAAAAATTCGATTTTTGATTTATCAGTTAAAAATGAATGTGATATGATCTAAAAGTTTTTTTTTTTTTAAATGATAGCTGAAGGTATAATAATGTTGAGTATATATGTGCAGGGAAGATGTGGTGTTATGGGCGAATGAATTTGCTGCCGATGTCATACTTATACGGAAAGAGATTCGTTGGTTCAATAACGCCTCTCATCATGCAACTTAGAGAGGAACTCTTTTATGAACCCTTTCACCAAATCAACTGGAAAAAAGCTCGTCATTTATGTCCCCCGGTATATTAAATAAATCAACCCATGCATTTTTGCCCTAATTATCGATCCATTTTTTGCGTACTCAAGTGCACACTTACATAGTTACATTGCGTAAATTGGCCAAAAATGAACACAGATGATCTGATGAGACCCATATATCTTTAAATTTTGATGTAGGAGGATGTTTACCAGCCTCAATCATCGATTATAAATTTAATGTGGGACAGTCTTTACCTCATTACTGAGCCTACTCTAACGATGTGGCCCTTTAACAAGTTGATCCGAGAGAGGGCATTACAACTCACCATGAATCATATACATTACGAAGATGACAACAGTCGGTACATAACAATTGGTAGTATTTCAAAGGTAATGTATGCATTGATCTTTTAAATAGATCAGGCTCATTTTATGTATATTATTATAGGCCATTTTTTATGTAGGCGAAAATGGCACAATAACGTTTAAAATTTAGGTCATACATATCATGCCTATGTGTAACTGGACTGATCTTTGATGAACATTGGTTTATTATATATAGGTATTGTGTATGTTAGCTTGTTGGGTTGAAGACCCGAATGGCATTTGTTTCAAGAGACATCTAGCCAGAGTTCCTGATTATATCTGGATTGCCGAGGATGGACTTAAGATGCAGGTAATAACTTAAATGGATATACTTCATAAATCATACTCCCTCCGAGTTCCTATGATTGCCCCGTTTCTTTTTAGGATGAAAAATAAGGAAGAAAAAATGAGTGGTTAAAAAAAGAAAGGAAGAGAGATAAATGGGTGGATGAATTGTGAACCACACATTTATGGCCTAAAATGGAAAGTGGGTAAAAGATTGAACTCAGCTCAAAAAGGAAAATGGGGCAATGTTAGAAACTCGGAGGTAGTATATAAATACGGAGTATGTATTTGGTAACTAGATTTAAAGTTCATGTGTTGCACAAACTAATTATAAAGAGTAAATTTTGTAGAGGAGGTTTGATGTGGGAGGGAGTCACAATTCACAATACAATTATTGTGAAACGTCTCACAATAATCGTATCATAAGATTGTTCAATGATCGGTATGTAGTAAAATGCTTCTATTGTTAGTCGTAGTTTTTAACATACATATTTGAAAATCAACAGTACGGTACATATTATTTCAAATGACTATGGAGTATTAAATTTTATACTCCTCCATTCTCTTGAGTTAGTCCCATTGGAGTTTGACACGGAATTTAAAAAAATGTGAAAAATTAAGAGCCTATGATGCATGTGATGAGAGAGAAATAGAGATAAAAATATTTCTTTAAAATGAAATGGGGCTAACTCAAAAAAATATCCAAAAAAGAATACAGGCTAACTCAAGAGAATGGAGAGAGTAACATAAATCGACATCTCATTCTAAAATTGATTCTACTCATATTACAAATACTAGTTGAAAAGCCCGTGCGATGCACAGGCCGATTTTTAATGACGTTGATAACGACATTAAATTATTATGAATAGTAAACGAATATTATCCACATACGTGAATGTATTTTTAGGTAAATATTATTTGTGATAAGCGTCAAATTAAATTATAGGCGTAGATTATGGTTAGAAAGATTAATTAAAGTACCTCTTACACAAGTACATTTTCAACTGCATATTCGAACCATTATTCATTTATATTTATATGGAATATTTATTTGTTATTCTATAAGTTTTGCATTCAACAATATTATCTACGGATTATTATTATTATTATTATTATTATTATAAATGTAATAACTAATAAATAAAATGACAAATAATATTTACGTATCAATGTAAAGTAAGAGATCCAATTTCACATACATAATTTAAAAACATATTGTACGTAGAGCGGATATATAGCGATGTGAGTAATTAAATTTCATGATAGTATAAAACGACGTGTTTATTTCTTACACAATAAATGTATAAATAATTAATCTAATAGGGATTAAAATATTGCTCATATGATTAACTAAGTACACATAAGATGTGCAAATACTTTGAGACAATTTCTATAAATTAAATTGTCAAATATAAAAATCTCTTACGTTATCTCACTTTCTTAAAAAAAATAAAACTCTTAAATCATGCTATTAGTAATAAATTATAGTCAAATATAGCGATACATGGGCCGCTTGTTAATGATATTGATAAAAAAAAAATTATTATAATTAATTACATTTTAAAAATAAAAATTTAAGAAACTTTTCAAGTATCTTCTTGTACGAAGTATAATAATAAGTACACTGATGATGTACGTTTTGTTATTCTCAGATTTTTTTTGATTGATATAATCATATCTAAGGATGATTGATTTCTTTTATTTATGATATAGAATTTCATCACCTTATCATAATTTTTTTCGATGTGAAATAATTTTATTTTAACTCTTTTTAAGATTCAAAAGATTTCTGGTTGACGAATGATTCCTTTTATTTATATAATAAAATTTCATCATCTTATTAGTATAATTTTTCGATATGCGATAATTTTTCTCAATTTATAGCCTTAAGACTTAAGAGTTGTTATAAGACTCAAAAGATTTTTCGTTAATATCTAAAATGAATGATTTCTCTTATTCATGATATAGTATAAAATTTCATAAGCTCATACAGATTTCTATATATTCTTTATTTAAATTAAAAAATATATTAAAACTATAATAATTATTAATAATAATTATTTAAAAAATCAAAATTTTAATTTTATATTTTTTGAGATAAATAAATAAATATTAAAATAATTATCAAACAGAATTGACTAAGCGTTTTACGCTGCCGCGGTCCAATTTTTGTTGCCTTATGAAGTGATAATCGTCGATTTATATAGTGATAATTTTTAAAGTCTTAAATGGGGTAGGATTATTTTTTTTCCTATACAAATTCTTATATTATTTATTTAAATAATAAAAAATCAAGTCTTAGGCGGAGTAGGATTTTTTTTTACATACAAATTTTTATATTCTTTATTTAACTTTAAAAAAATATATATTAAAAAATTTGGACCAATCATATCGCTCGAAAAGTTCCTGCTTTATTAATATATATATATATATATATATATATATATATATATATATATATTGATGTCACTTTTTTTAAAAACTACAATAATAGACACTACTATATCATGATATATTATTATTATGGTACTACACTATGTAATCCTACTGCACTAATAATAGTCTTTAGTGTCTTCACTTCCAAACCTTGTTAAAATTGATCTCATAGATTTAGATAACTTAAAAATTCTCCCTCCACTAAGTAAACTTCGCCACCTCAAGTATCTTGCACTCCAGCGGTTTTTGAATGTGGAGTTTATGGAGAGTGATGCAGCCGTGGGTCCTTCAGATGACGAATCACAATTCTTTCCATCTTTGGAGGAGCTTAAGCTGGATGAATTTCCCAAGTTGAGGGGATGGTGGAGAGAAGAGATAAATAGGGTGATAGGGAAAGCGAGTTCCTCGTCCACGGTTGGCTTATCATCATTTCCTTGTCTTACAAAAAAATGGTGGATAGCCGAGATACAATCAATAATTTATTATTATTATTATTATTATTATTATTATTGTCTCATAAAAGATGTATATCATTTAATATGAGAAGTACAAATCTACTAAGCATGGATATTAGAACCGGCATAGGTATATTATATTATATTATATATTATTATACTTAAACATATTATTAAACTATGTAAACTCATTCCAACACCTAAATCTTAATTAAATAAAGTAATATGTAATACTAAAAAATAATATTAAAAAATTTCGACCAATCAAATCGCTCGGAAAGTTACTGCTTTATTAATATATAATATTGATATACTCCGTATATGACCCTCTATATATACAAGTCGTGACATTGAGACGAGAGCTAAACTGGTTTTTGTCGTTTTCTTTATACTCAAAATTAGGGTAATTTGAACAAAACAGGCCTGGTAATAAATTGATATATGCAGGTTTTTGGAAGTCAGGTATGGGATTGCAGTTTTGCTGTCCAAGCTTTGTTGGCTTCAAATCCAAATCTTGATGACATTGGACCTGCTCTTAACAAAGCTCACTTCTACTTAAAAGAGTCTCAGGTACATATATACCATACCGCAAATTAAGATAGGAGTTTCCCTTTTTTAATTTTGGATTTTTCTACGTAATAAACCTATATTTTTTTGAAATTTCGATTCATACAGTAACCCTTTGTTTTCCTAGTATTCGTTATCGATTTGTCCGAGTTGTGTTTAGGTCAGACACATACAAGTCGCTGAGGTTGAGTCAGTTCGGATAATACCATGCCAATGGGATAAATATTACGATTAATTAATTATTGATAATGTTAATTAATAATGACGTATATATGTAGGTGAAAGACAATCCATCGGGGGACTTTAAGAGTATGTATCGTCACATATCCAAAGGATCATGGACTTTTTCTGATCAAGATCATGGCTGGCAAGTGTCTGATTGTACTGCGGAAGCCCTTAAGGTTCACGTCTAAAACAATCCTACCGTATAACGTTCAAAATTCTAAACATTTCACTTCTTTATTATTTACAGTATTACTTATAAATATCGTTCAAAAGTCTAAACATTTCACTTCTTTATTATTTACAGTATTACTTATAAATATATAATACAGTAGAAATGTGACATATGAGTGATATTTTATACAAAAGGATGGTCCCTATAATTTGTGTTTAATGTAAATCTATAATTATTCTGACCATCCCATTTTATTGTCCAAGTTTTCTCTTATATCCATCTTAAATATGTTATCTCATTTTTTTTAAATATAGTAAAATCCTCGTTCTTAACCTAAATAATAAATTCGCTTTTCATTTTCATTATACTATTTATTTCATATTTATCAATATGGACGATAAAAATGAAATTAAGGAAGTACGAAATACGAGTATAATTTAACAATGATAACTTTTTGTTGGTGTAGAAATTGTCCTTGTTTAAAATACTCGATCGGTAATTGATTGAATTTTTTTTTGTTAATATATTGTATGTTTGTGAAGTGCTGCTTGGTTTTATCAACTATGAATCCTGAGATTGTTGGAGAAAAGATGGATCCGAAGCTGCTCTATGATTCAGTTAATGTCATACTTTCTCTTCAGGTACAACCGCATCCACAAATTAACCTTCCTTCCCAAATTTGTATTTGTGACCGTCACAAGCATGTTAGATATATCTGTTAGTAATAATGATGAATGTCTCATGACATTCCGTCATTAGTGTTTAGCTAATTTATATATTCCAGTCATTACTCATTAGTATAGCTACTCTAGATTCGTTGTACCTAGTTATTACCTCCGATATATATACCGAGTTAGTTCAATGAAATAATCCACACATTTACATTACTAACAATATCATTTTTATTCACGTAAAGTCCTAACTAAGTGATACTCCCTCTCCCCAATAAGATCTTCCCACTTTCCTTAAAAGGAAACTTCACTAAGATTTTTCCACTTCAAAACTTTCCTTATTCATCCATCATACTCTCTTTCTATTGGTTACTTTATGTGATTTGACATCTTGAACCCCACCAAACAATTTACCACCATTCATTATCCATTTCTTAATCAATGTGCCACATTTAAGTGGGAACATCACTGTGGAGGGGAGGGAGTACAAGATTGTGTCAGTGTTACCTAGCTAACAAATACGGAGTATGCATATTATAACTCGGTGTTTGAAATATGTAATCTAGACTCTTCACAAATTAATCTACACTAATCTTTTTCCGTCTATAAACGAAACTAACACATCATTAGTTAACTATATTATCTATACTTTGTTTATTTTAAGTTCTTAGTTTTAATTTATTGTTTCTCACTTTTACCTAGACCTGGCAAAGTAAACCCGGACCCGAAAAATCGATCAAAAATAACTGAATTGAAACCGATCGAACACCCGATAGGATTAACCTGGAATAATACCCAAAACCCGATTCAATCCGAATCGAATCAAAATTGTACCGAATTTAATATAACCGAATGACACCCGAACCCGAATATAACCGAACCAATAATAACCGAATCGATTGACCCGATTAATAAACACTTATTTTTTCATAAAAACACCCAAATTTAGAATTTTCTTTCTTGATTCTTTATTTATTAATAGTTTTATAAACTATTACCTACCATTTGAAGGTATAACAAACTCAAAATCAAATTATTTATTTTTTTTATTCAAGAAATTTATGACCCGAGACTCACCTGACCTGCTATTGACCCAACCCGAACCGTACCCGACTCAAAATAACATAAACCGATAAAAGTGGCTAACCGAAATGAACCCGATCGAAATCGAACTGAAACTGAAAGTTATGCTAACCCGATTATAATCGAACCGATTTAACCCGATCCGAAATCGAATCGAATGACCCGTTTGCCAGGTCTACTTTTACCATACAAAAAGTAGTACTACGAGTACTATATTTTCTTGCCTTAATTACATTGACTAACAATGTTTGTGGATAAAAAGGGTAAAAGTGGAGGATTCTCTGCATGGGAGCCGGCTGGTGCTCCCGCATGGCTCGAGGTAATTAGTTAACATCTCCCAATTTAGGTAATATTCCACCTTACTTATTCAAAAAAAAGTTTATACGGAGTATATCTTAAACCAGTTTATTTACTCGCTACTTCTAAAAAAATTAAAACATTATTATTAATTGACCAAAATTGATACTCCCTTCGAGTGTGACTTATATTTCCTCTTTCCCTTTTGGCTGAATCATTGCCTATTCTTCATTTATTTTTCAGTCATGAATATGTGACCATACATTCTCACCCCTTATTTTTGTTCCTCCAAAACCTTAGGGGAACATGGTATAGTGCTCCGTATAATTAATGGTTTACGACATTTGCAATTACTAAGATCAATTTATTTTCAAATTATTAACTCAAATTGAATTTTGGATATAGAATTAAAGATTTGGTAGCATGCAATGCATGTATGTCTCCCAAATCTCAATTAACTAACTCAATACTAAAATATCGTCATTGTACATGCATTGGCACGAGACCTTGTATAAAAAAAAACAATGCATCAACAAATAAAGCAATTATGTGATCGAATTTCAAACCATAACTCTTGTGTTTGCCACACGTACAGTTTCTCAACCCAACAGAATTCTTTGCTGACATTGTCATCGAATACGAGTAAGTGTGAATGTTACTCCGTACTCCTTAAGAGTATCTAAATTTAATTTGAATCCATATGCTTGATTTAACTAACTCATATATATATATATATATAGTTGACATTATAAGTGATGATGTGAAATGAATATGAATATATAGGTATGTGGAATGTAGTGGTTCGGCAATTGACGCCTTGGTATTGTTCAGCAAATTGCACCCTACACACAGGAAGAAGGAGATCGAAATAGCCATCGTCAAGGCCACCCAATTCATCCAAAACATCCAGAATCCCGATGGTTCATGGTATCCATCTACAATGGAAAAACCGTAAATAAAGTTTATTTTTATATACTCGTACTTACTAATGGAGTAATTATTAATAATGTACGTACGTATGTAGGTATGGAAACTGGGGAGTGTGCTTTATATATGGGACATATTTTGGGCTAAGAGGACTGGCTGCAGCAGGTAAATCCTACTCAAATTGTGTTTCCATCAGGAAGGCCGTTCAATTTCTATTGACATCCCAGAAAGAGGATGGCGGATGGGGCGAGAGCTACCTTTCATGCCCCAATAAGGTACGGACTACTACTTTCCTTTTATACCTTCTTACAATTACAATAACCAACTTTATGATTTCCATCATTTATACTCCCTCCGATTTTTATCTATCTTCCCCGTTTCTTTATTTCGCTGAAACACCCTTTTTTCTCTATTTCTATGAAGATAATAAAAAATCGGAGGGAGTACCGCCATCTTATTTTTTTTTGTGATTTTGGACGTTATTATAAAGTTTTTTGAATTTTGTTGTAAATTTTTGTATCTTTAATGTGAAGTTTTCAAGCTAATTAAATCACAAATCTCTTGGTCAAAAACTTACAACTCGGCTCAAAAACTTGTAGAGAATAAAATATATGTACAAGTTCAAGTAGTTGAGGCAGTTGGACATACACCATTCTCCGTATGAAAAAATATTAATTCTCCAACTTTAATTAAAGTGAAATTGAGATTTGTGATTTATGAAACATATAGGAGTTTGTGGCATTAGAAGGGCGATCCAATATAACTCATACCGCATGGGCATTGATGGCTCTCCTTTATACAAGACAGGTATCCTAATGAATTGATCTGATCTGATCATCCACATTCACCCTCATTAACTTATTTCTCAACTTAATTACGTAGCCCATAATAATAAGAATACCCGTATGTAACAGATGGAGAGGGATCCTATCCCGTTACACCGTGCAGCAAAATTGCTGATTAATTCACAATTACAAAATGGGGATTTTCCACAACAGGTAATTAATTACTCCGATCACTCCCTAACTAACAACTTATTACTTGTTCATTCTCTCAACTTATCCACGCACCACCATACCAATGTGTCCGACACACAACAAACCGTTTTGGACATCTATAAAACCATGTCTGATTTCAATTTTATGTGGACACAACCAAAGTGAAATTTACATGATCGAGCAGGAAATCACGGGAGCATCGATTAAGACGTGCATGATACATTATCCAATGCACCGGAATATTTTTCCACTCTGGGCGATGGCTGAATATACGAAACACTTCCCCTTGTGAGTATAACTAACTCCATCAAGTAGCCACAATTTTTATTGTTTTCCCTCTAAATTTATTGATGTAATTAATCCAAGTAATGTGTATTACCCCTTCGATATGATTTTTAAGAACCATTACAAGGAATAAGGTTGTAACTTGTAAGCGAAGATGATGGATTTCACCGATAAATAATTCATCATCTCACATCTGAACCTGACAATATTGACCCATCACGCACGACATCTAATATAACCAGAGGCTCAAGTTTGATCAGTAATGCGAATCGACCAAACCCAATCCAACTTGATCTGAATGACGAAAACTAGCCTCCTCATCACATAGAGTTTTTCCCTTACAAATGGCGTCGGAAAAAATGATGTTGATTGTATCAAAGGCAACCAATTTCATATGAGCATTATTAGAATGAAACTCCATGTGTGTTGCGAGCCCAAGCATTAACAAACGCAAAACGGTTGCTGCATCAGCAATCTTATGCAAAATGCACACACTGATAGGCTATTAGCAACTGGCAAATCCTATTCGATCAAACTATGGTTGTATTAGAAAGGAGTCGAACGACATTTCATTTCTTTCTTCTCTTATATGGGCGAACGTTTAAACAGGAGCTTACAGGACGGGAGCATCCTGTAAGATCTTGATGTTACATTAATTACACGATGCACTGAAGCATTTTCCCAATATGGCTCGTTGAATACAGGAAACATGTTCTCATCACCTAAAAGACTGAAACTCTAACAAGTAGTACGTGTGGCCACAAGTATTTTGTAAAATTGAATTCAATGTACTACTGTATTACTCCTCTACATCTATTTCCAACCAAGGTTAGAGATTTGTTTTTGTACAGAGATGTGCATGAATGAATCAAACCAGGAACAGGAACCTTGCCTGAGATAACTAGAGTCCGCCCACTGTCTCCATCATTTCCGGGCTTTGGCAGCATCGTCGAGCAAGTTGCATATATCCGAACACTCCACCAAACTGCACATTCAATCTCATTAATGAGCAAGAAGCAATGCAACTGAGACTAAGATTGCAATTACATACTAATTTAACCCACGGATTGAATTAAACTGAATTGAGTTAAGACGAAGTGACTGTTACCAATATTGACGACTTCGAAATCCTTGCTTGAAAACAACAATAGGCCTGCAACCAAAACCAAAACTAAACGCACGTTATCGATAAAATCTCAGTGGATCGTGATTGCAAAAACACGGTAACTATTAACGAACCACATACCCTTCAATATTAAGAGGACCTTCACCAGGGGCCCCATCTCCGCCACCACCTCGTGTACAAGTAGTAACACATTTGCTAGTACATCTCTCAGCACCCCTCGACTTGGGCTTCTGAATTCTCTTCACCTTCGTTTCCTCACATTCCACCAAATCCGACCTGAAATCACACGACTTGGACGACGAAAGAGTCTGGGGAATATTCGAAAGCGTCTCCTCTGTGGGTGGCGGGGTTGAAAGGACGGCGGCCGCGGCTAACACCCCAATGCCGCCAAATGCTCCGCATTTTGAACCCTTTTTATTGACATTGATGATCATATGATTGTTCCATGGTGAGGTGGGTGAGGAGAAAAGGGGGTGTGAATTGTGTGTTTTTGTTGATTTGAAGTGGGTAGTGATGGAATTGTCAGGATTTTTTTGGGGATTTGAGTAACAGAGGATTTGGCAGAGATAATTGTTGGGTTTGGCTCCAAAATATAAAAGTAGCATTGTGATTGGGGAATAATGGAAGGATGGTGTTTTCTTTCGACTAAGATAAGATTTTTTTTTTAATTTTTTGTTTTAGATAAATTTCAGAATAAGACGGTTTCATATACGGACGGTTCGTTTATGCATCATTTTGGATGATAATTTACCGTCTCATACAATAACTATGGTTTATTTATTTCTGTAATATAATACGTGAATTTAATGCTTTGGATGGTATTGAATTTGCGTCATTTCAATTTAGATACACACTTATGCATCATTTTTTATCTCATATTCGGCAGTGTTTGGCATGAGAATCGGATAAAAGCTACTCACTGAACCAACGGTTTATATTTACCTTTCTGCGACGAAGAGAAATTCTCATGAACAAACCACCGGTTATATAGAGATGGAAGTGAGTTGTGTTGGATCGTGTCTCCTTTCAAATCTACTATGCCAAGATCAAGATAAAATAGCATGGCCCAGCGGCAGGCACGGAAAGGGGGGTTATTGTCGGAATCAAATTAAGTACATCTAAAAGACATCCAACTCATTGTCGGATTAGGGCGAAATTTTTGAAATATATACCGCAAACCAAACCAATTTTAGAGTTTTTTTTTAACAACCGTCATTAATCTTATGTTATACGGGTCCTACTTAAATCGTCAGAAAAATATCTCACAATTTCAAAAAATCATCGTGCCAAGATCACGAGAAAACAGTATGGCCCAACGGTATGCACAGAAGGAGGGGTTTCGTGTCATGCCAGTGAAATGGAAATGACAGCTCAGACATGACACAAGCCCATTGCATGTCGTGTTGGGTCGTGTTATGCTGAGTGTGCCCAAGTAATTCCTCTACTTTTGCTTTATTTGAGCGTGTCCAAAAACATGCCATGCTCAAGTGATCTATGTCATGTATAGGCCAGCCATGATGTGGAATGGTCCATGGACCATGGCATGTCGTGTCATACTAAAGTGGACTCCCGAGGCTACCAGCCTATGTCCACGCTTATTCCATCTCTAGGACTAATTGGTTATTATTGTACTCGTTAAGCAATGAAAAGTCGTGAATTGTGTAAATGAGTACCCGTTGCAAATTGGTTTATTGATGAGAATTAAAGAATAATGTTTCATCATGGAAGAAAAAAGTTCACAAAAAAACATGAAGGAAAACATAAAGAACTATATTCATTCATGTGAATGTGGTGTTACATGAACCAACTCAACCAAAATTATTATCTTTATATTCTATTATGTGATGTTTGCGAACTCTTTTACATGTATGGGATATGATACGATAATAACAACAATTCTGATTTTGGCCAAAATCAAGCAACAGAAATCAACTTTATACAAATAAATATCACCAAATCTTTGTGAAGATGATCATGTATTCTTTTCAAGAACTGATAGAGCAGGAGTAAGATAGTTATTTGCTTTGTCAGGCAAATGTGCCACCTGCACCAATACCATATCCATCAACTCTTAATTTAATTTAAAAGAATAAATATATGAATCGCGATTTTACAATTATCCGATTTTACCAACTTCATGTTTCATCTCGAAACAATATAATGTTACTTTGACGCTTCAACTAGATGGTGTATCAGAATGTCGACAAGGAATTACGAGCTGATGGAATGCTTACCAGTTCATAAAGCTCCTGGCCTTGTTCAGCCACATACTCATAGCATACCTGAAATTTTCGATTAAATCAGAATCACCAAAGTTCAGTAGTTTTAATACAGTAATATTTGTAGTTGGAGAAATAGGCATTACATCAAAGCTCTTATTTCTAGCAGTAGAATCATGCAATGCCTTCACACAGATGTCTGCTACATCAGCACAGCTTATACCCTGCAACAAATGTCTCAGCATTACATTTAAAACAATCGCTTTTTGATGATTTGTTTGTTATATGCTGATCACCTGAGAAATCCTGTTTCCTTGATCAAATATGAGAGCCCTCTGTCCTCCAGGCTCTTCCTGTACATTCAGAAGAAAATTTATCAGTCGTTTCTTCTGAGTTTGTAAGCATCAAGCATTAAGGTAAGATTTAATAAGTGAACTTTTAATTGAGTGGTTACCTTCAATGGACCAGGGCGGACAATTGTGTAACCAAGTCCCGACTTTCTCAACGAATCTTCCCCGGCCTTCAAACAAGTTAAACCACAAATACAGCTAATAAGTTGTGTCCTAACATATATAAGAACTGGTTTTTTTATAGAATGTTACATTAAGGATTTAAGGTCGGCTGCACCTTCTTAGCTCTCAGAACTTGATCCCGTCTTGAGGCCTCTATTCCTGATCCAGTACACGATACCAGTATGAAGTCTGTTTCTTGACCACTCTACAACAATACATTGCATCAGTAAAATCATCTGAATGCAAAACTATTTACATTCGTTTGTGTTTACCAGCGACCTTAACCCTTTGTTTTGATACCAAAAAAAAAGTGAGAGAACTATCGGTGTTTACAGGTATGGCTTTGATATATTCAAGGATCAACTCAAAACTTCTCGGGTCCTGCTTCATCCCATTAGGCCCCTCCACAGGTCTCTGCGCAACATCCCACATGTTAGCTTAGCTTAGCTTAGCTTAGCAAAGTCATTGAATGGTGAAAAGTGAATGTTCTGTGACCTGTTTTCGAGGTTCAAAACGAATGGTCATAGTGTGCACAAGAAAGGGGTCTAGAGGTGGATCAGTCGGGCTCACTGGGCGGAAAGACGAGAAGGGAACTCTGACCTGCAAACTCAGATCAGAAGTCGTTTAAGAAGAAGCTAAGCTTTTGAAAATGTAGTATTGAAACAGCTCAGTTGAGTAAAAGGGTTTGTAATGGACAAATTCCGCACCCTGCAAAATCCTGCTTTTGTATTAATTCTAGAAAAGTAGAGTTTGCTTTGAGATAGGTCTGCAAGAGGGCCAGCTTCAAGGATCACAACATAGGATCGACCATTGCCTCCGACTGAAAGAACAAGACCTTCATACCTATTCATCATGAAGTAAAGTATCCTGAAACTATAATCGAGTCAAAATGAAGTAACCTCGGTTTAGGATTCGAACAAATCTTACCTATCCAAAGTAAAACCCAAGGGAAGTGAAATTCTTCGTGATAGTTCCACATATCCTCCACGGGTGAAAACATAACCTGTATACAGAGTAAATTAGTGGAACTCGCAGTTCTGTTATCATCTCAAAAGGTAAAAGTCAGGTAAATGTTTTTTACCTACCTGAGAAAATAGCAAGTCCGTTCTCATTAAACACGAATTTGGCATCCATTCCTCCGTCATATTTGCTTGCAATTACATCTTGAAAGTATGTTCCCTCGCGTATTTCCCATCCGTCCAATGAGTCTTCTGACTTAAATTTTGCGATCAAAAGCTTGCTCTTGCTGCTTTTTCCAGCGCGTAGCTGTGCCAACTTGTTGTTATAATCCTGTAAATATTTTCAGATCAGTGCCTACCATAGCTCCCAAGTCACAGCTCATGTTAGTACATATATTTAAGCTCATATAATCTGAATATCTCGCATAAACAAGGCATACCTGAAAGGCTTTAGAAACATTGTAAACACCACGATTATCAACTCGATTAAGATCCCCAGTAATGGATGAACGGGCTGTAGCGCAGTAGATGATTTTGCTGCAACCTTCGACAGCATTCATTATGGATATAGGATCACCCACATCACCTACCACTAGTTCCACTGATCTTGGTAACATGTCCATCACTTCTTGATCAATTCTCCTCACAAATCCCTGCCATGCATATTTTTCCATTCATCAACAAATTCTCACAAAAACCCTAAACTTCAATTGCATTTGGAATTATGAACAGATAGTTTAATCCACAATGGGTGCAACTAGACCTAGCAAAGCTGGCCCGACCCTAATTATCAAACAAAAGAAGAATGGGTAGTTACCTTGACGGTATAGCCACGGAGCATGAGCTTGCGAACGACAAGGCGACCAATGCGACTGGTAGCACCAACCACAAGAACAGTAGTGTTCCGAGCACCAGGAACAGTGAACTCAGCCCCATCTCCATAGACCAAGTTACTACTACTACTCCCACTGTCATAATCGGTCCTCGATATCTGACCTAACCCTGAAAACTTCTTCCAAACCTCATCAAATATCTGCCTTGATTTCCTCCCTAACCCAACTGGATTGACCACCTCATCCAACCTCTTTATCACCCCATTTTCACCTCCTCCTCCTCCTGTTTTCTTCTCCAATTCACTACTGCTGCTGTCAATGCTGCTTGCAGTAAGAACTTCTTTCTGTTCATTTTTACCAGCATCAGCATTATTATCATCCTTCTTATTCTTGGAATTAGTCCCCTTTTTTACCCTCTTCTTTTTACCAGTTGACCCATCAGTGCTGCTGGCAGATGCTCTTGGAACATACAGCATTCCTTTCCTGATGTTACTGGTTTTACTGCAACTGTTACTTCTGACAGCAAGTAAATTCATTGCAGCTGCCTGTGCTGCAGCAGCCATGTCGATTTACTGACAGTACAGTAACTTCCCCAAATCAAATCAAAATATTATATATTATATACAGTATGTATTTTTTTAAAATAATAAAAATGTGTATAATAATATGACAAGTTTATGTAAGAAAAGTGTATATCCATACAAGTCATATCAGAAGGTGGAGATGCAAAGTTGATGGAGTGAGGACAAAAGATGAGTTCCTCACCACATAAAAAAGAGATGGGTCCAAGTTGAAGTTGACAGGTTTTAAGTGTAAGGCAGCCAATTACTGGGTGACGCGGCATTATCACCTCCATTTTCTATTCATCTACTACCAACAGTAGAGTGAGCCGATAAACAATGACCCGACACACAACCTGACACAAAACTAACGAGTTTGGGTTAAGATTTAATGACCTATTTATGTAACTTAATTGACACGAATATGACAAGAATACAACATAAACACGACCTGATTTGAAACACGACCTGATCTGTTTGCCAAATCTACCTTTCATTGCTTGAGCACCCTTTGTTTTTGCTTTATCTTCTTGCATTATCCAAATACCAATTTGTAATTTAGAGAATCTAATCCTAATGTCAACATAAATGTTTTTTTTTCCAAAGGTAATTTGCTTTCTTTTGCAAATTCTTGAATAAGACCGTCCTTGAAAACATAATGAAACTCGAAAATTTAAGAAATTATAAATCTTTTGCAAGTAAAAATCCATAGTTATAAAATTGAGTACTCCTCTATTCAGTGGTTTTTAGTTTTTTACTGTCACTATCAGATGCACATGATAAGCAATTTTCTACTGACAAACCTTTTTTTTTAAAAAAACCTAGCCTTAAAGTGATTTGACTAAAGCAAAATATGTAGAAAAAACACAATGAAAGTATAATAAAAATGTTACTCACTTTATAACAGAACAATTTGTTATAAGGTAAATTACAACACATAAAATTCCCTTTCAACAATAAGTTTAATATCCTTTGACGGAAATTAAAAAAAAAACACGAAAAATTCTGAAATCTTAATACAGAAACTAGAGTACATTTGGCATTGAAAAGGACTAGAGCTAGGTCCTCCCCATTTGATGAGAAGAAGCATATTATGATAGATGTTACCAATTTGGTGAATGAATGGCTTCTATAAGTAAAACTTTGTACAGAGGTGTATATAAGCTTCTTGTTCCTTCTTCTACTGTTCCCGGGTCCAACAATGTCGGACAAGTTTTCTGCTATCTATGTATATGGGGATCTATTTATTTAATTACCAGCAACTTCCTGAGCTCTTTGCCTCATCATCTCATTAACAGCTGCTCGTCGACGAGAATCAGACTGTTGCTGTAGCCGCCTCAGGTGATCTTTCAAATCTCTGCCGGTTCAAAACCCAAAAAAAAAACAAGTGTATGTATGATGTATTTTTACGTGTGATAAAGTCGTTTTTGTAACATGAGAAAATAGAGAGAAAATTAGATGAAATAGGCTCATTTTCTTCTTTGCAGTACCAAAAGTGAGAATTCTTGAAACTCTGTACTGTAATCTCATGGTGCTATAAAGAAAACAATACTGAGGAGTATTAGTTAGAGGTACAAACCTGCAGCGAGGTACATTGCATTCTGATTCTTTACAAGCGCGGGCATGAAGTTGAAGAAGATACCACATCCTTTTGCAGAGAACGCATCCACCAGAAGCACGCGTTTTGCAATGTATCCCATGACGGAAAAGGCCTTTCACCTTTCGACAGTTTGGATATTGGCACTGTGAAGATCGGCATAGAGATGCATGCACCAGTAGCTCAAGCATTTTTCGCAGCTGTAACCCACCCACACACACACACAAAAATCATTTTACCACAATCAAGGAAAAGGAATGTTTGAGAAAGGAATGAAGGTTGGTGAAAATGCTGATATACCTGTACAACCCGTACTTGTCTAGCTTCCTTATTCTGAGCATCACGCTCCGCGGTGGAAGGATAACTTGTCAGCTTATGAGGATGATCAACACCTCCATCCTTCTTGAAACAAGCGTTGCATACATCATATTCAGGACATGTTTCACACCGCCAACCTTGACCCGTCTCAATATCAAGGTGACAGACATTGCACGTTGTTACAAATGCAGGGGCAGTTGGATTATGAAGATGGTAAAGCACCATCATGGAGGAATGCTTAGCGCGCCGTAGAGTATCATATTGGTAATGATTTCCTTGGCAAAGACTCAAGAATGCCTGTCTTGTATCGAAAAATTCACTCTCCAGGATGTCGTCTGTGTCCTTTGTGTCTTCTGTCACACCACTGATTTCAATCTGAGATTTAAACCGGTTGACCAGTTAGACAGAATAAAGTATATAAGTTTGACTAGAATATAGAGTATATCCTATCTACCAACAAGTGTGCAACTTACTTTCTTAAGTGCATGTTTATCCTTTTGATTGACAGGATGCCTTTCTCGGTGATCACGCCTCTGTTCCTCAGCATAGCACCTGCGAAGAACAGTCCTATTTGAGTATTTGACCTCAAAAAACCAATCTAAGCGAAGATCAAACTTTCAAAAAAATTGTTGATGCAGAAAAACCGAGTTATGAATGAAGAGTCAAGATTTATACTACAAAATAGTCTAAGTTTGTTTCAAATTTTAGCTTTCTTTTGAAAATGGGAGTCACCAAATATCTTGTCTATGAGACAGGGGCGGACCTAGGGGTGCGCACCCTTCGGTTTTCAAATTTTTTTTAAAGAAAAACACTGATGTGTAGATACTAGTACTATTTGAGTGAGAAAAAAGCAACTAGAAGTATTGTGGTGCAGTGGTAGGGTGGTTGGTGAATGATAGGATTGGCATGGGTTCGAATCTCCTTGCGCACTCTTTTTTGCCTGCCTGGTGGGGGTTCAAATCCCTTCATGCTCTCATTTCCTAGTTCGAATTCTTTTTTTGCCTTTTGGTTCTTTTTTATGTCAATTTTCGGTTTTTGTTTTGTTATTGTCAATTATTCTCAGCTTTTTAATTCAAATATAACTCCAAATTTGTGGAACCTAATTTTTGGATTTTTTTAATGTTATTTATTTGTTTTTTTTTTTCGGAAAAATGTTATTTATTTGTTGGTTTCCCATCAATTCTGTATTTAGGTTATAAGTATTTGAGTATTTCAGATACGAATATTTTTTATATCGATTTTTGGGTTTTGTTTTTTAATGTCAATTAGAGTCAATTAAATATAATTTCAATTATGTAACTCTAATTTTGGGTTCTTATATCACTCCCTCATTTCATTGACATGTTACACATTTTTTTTTTTCAAATATTTCTTTGATTTCTTTACTTTCGTGTTTGGTAAGGAGTATAATTTTCTCAAGAAATTATATCACATTTCCAGTAAAAAAAATTCAATGAAAATGAGGGAGTATTTATTTGTTGGTTTACCCTTATTTCTTCAGTTGGTTATAAATGTCACAGTGTTTTACCTATTTCAAATTAGTTACGAAAAATTTAGTTGAATTTTAAATGACGATAGGTAATTATGTGACGGTAGAATGAATTTGAATTTTTAGTTAAATTTAATAGTATCCTCAATTTTTTTTTAAAAAGTGAACCCCTCTCCTAAATTCCTTGGTCCGCCACTGCTATGAGAGATACAGGAGCAGAAAACGTACACAAAACCAAAACCTGCATTACAGGAACAAAAACTTACCTGTCACAAAGTTGAAATTTTTTGCATAGCTCACAAACCCAGCGGTTTCCAGATACCATTAGTACACAGCAATGCGTGCACGCATGCTGTAAATGGACCATAATGAAGTCTTCCTTCATAGGGGCAATTGTTTCACCAAGCTGCACGACAAAGATGAAATAATAATCAAATATCAGAATTATGATTGGAAAACGCAGCAAGGAAAAATGCTCGTCAACAACTATATTTGTTGTGTAAAATCTGTAAATACACAAACTATAGAGTAAGACAGTCTCATACGTGAGACATTCCAGTTCAATAAAAAGACAATTTATTCATTTATTATATTGATAAATAAGTGACCTTTTATACAAAGGACCGTCTCACAACTCCTGGTACAAATAAATCTATTTTAGTTCATCAACGTCACATAAAAATGCCATGTTTTCCTCCATTTACTTCTGAACATAGTTCATACGAAGTATCATTAGTGCATAGAAGGAAAAAAGAAAATTAATAGCCTTTGAAGCTACTGGCCAAGAATAGAACTAAGAAGATAAGTAGCAAATAGGGATGGCAACGGGCCACATCAGGACCAGGACCCAGCTGATATCTGAATCGGTTTTCAAAAATAGTGGATCCAGATCTGATGCGGATCCACCAGGTCTGAAAATTTTGGATCCATATCCTATCCACGCGGCTCGGATCCTGCGGATGTGGATCGGAACCGGGATCCATTACTAGCAAATACATTAAAAAAAAGGAGGCAGTCCCAAGTAAGTGTTTTGAAAATTACTCTATGCATTAGAAGAATATCCTTGGATGCATTATTGGAGAGATCCAAATGGCCGGATGCCTTAAGAGCTCTCTTCGTGATCATCTTTTTAGTAACTCCTTTTTTGTTATGTCTCCTACCCTCCTCTTCTTGATTAATCTGATTGATCATATCCTCGGCAGCGCCAGGCCAATAATCGCCATCAAAATAAGGTAGTCTACCTGCTGTAACCTTCGCTTTTGATTCGCCCGTTTGTATGAAGAAATGCTCGTATAAGTTAGTAAGGTCAACCACGATATTTTCTCTCATAGCTTTTCTAAGCATCCCCAAGTACCTGAACAACAATCATTTGTACAACATTATTTATACATAATATTCATATACTAAGACATACTCCCTTCGCAATGTTATGTTCTTCCCTTTTGACTTTCTGCAGTCAAAGTTAGCAATATTTTACTGTAATACGGAGTAAATAAGTAGCAACGTATGAAACATAAAGTTATAATACGAAGTACAATAATATATAAATTTGTGTTTTTTTTAAAAGAAGATATATCTTCAAAAGAATATACTCCCTCCGTTCTATTTGGTTGTTTGCGTTTGCTTTTTGGGCACTATTCATAGGTGAGTGAAATCGTCAATGTAACTTGTAATATACGGAGTATAAGATAAAATAGTCACGTGGGATCTTGTTTAAAATGTCTAATCGAGTACGTTATAAATATTAAATTTTTATAATTTTTAGAAATACGTAACTAAAGATATAGACAAAAGAAAACGTGCATTGGCAAGTGTGAAAAAGTAAACGCAAACAATCAAATGGAACGGAGGGAGTATAGTTTTAACGAAGGGAGTATATTATTGGCAAAAGTGTCGTACCACTCTCTTAATTTATCAGATTTGGGTGTCTTCTGAATCTCAGGATGGCAGTAGAGGATATAATCTTCACCCTTTAATGGAGGACAAGCCCATATATAACAACTTGCAAAACCTCGCTTCTTACAATACTCGAGGTATCCAATCTTCAATGATGGGTTGTTTTTTTTTACATGCACATGAAGTCCATTAGCAACTACAATGAGATTGAAAAAGCGAAGCATGAAAGCCAGAAGACTCACCAAGATTTCATGATAGACAAATGTACGGAGAGCTTCTCCGGTTACTGTTCTAACTTCAGGCCTAAAATATTTCACTGAATCAAGGTATGACAAATAAACACGGCGTTGATTTGGCTGAAGACATTCTGATCCAAACTCTTGAACGTACATGCCGTATAAACACACTTCAACTCCTTCTATCTTCTGAAAAAGCAAAACTACCTGAAAAAAGTAGCTTCTTAATCACACTCAGGGACAGTCCATGACTCCATGGCATCGTATATATGATCAGATAATTAGAATAATAGAGAACAGAGAATTCAGAATCAGACCTTAGATTTGTATGGAAATTCCAAAGGATAATTTTCCTCGCGAAAAATCTCAAGAAATCGCGGTTTCACTTCCAATTTTTTATCAACAGATGACACGACCCTAACAACTATACCATCGGCTCCAGGAACCTACAAAAAAAACAAATTCACATGAAAAAGAAATACTCCGTAATAAATATTAACCAAAGGATACAGTAATTTGTGTGTCGACAGAACATACCTCATCATAGCTTTTCCCTAAGCTTCTTGCCCTTTCTAGTCTCTCCTGTCTCAATCTTCTAGCTAATCGTTTTTCTATGTGGTCACTTAACACTGTTGTTGGCAAATCTTTTGCCCCGAGAACAGCACTCTGGGGTAATGGAGCACGCTCCCCTCGTTCAACCTCTTGCATATAACAATTAGGGCACGTGTATTCAGCTTGACCACCGTCATTTCTTCTTCCATTAAACAAGGCACATATCTGATGCTGCCATGCTTCACATTTATCACATTGTACCCACTGCAATGCAACAACCAGCATAAACTTTAGTATACTACTTATTTTTCCTTTTTTTTTTTTGCTTTTACTAAAATGGAATTGGGTCAGAAATAGCATATCATACCCATTCTTCTGTCTCCTCGTCGTTTTTCTTCTTCTCCATCCTTCCCTTGGGAATCGCAGATCCATCAACTACTATTGCATCACCACGAGATTCATTATAGCATGGAATACAGAAAAAGTGGCGTGTTTCACCAGCTCCTACAGTATAATACATAGCGTTTCGCTTGATTCGAGCACCACACGGAGTACAGTAAATAGGTGGTGGTTCAAATGATAGTTTCTCAACAGCACATAACTGACAGGCATTTTCACTCATTATTTGTTTCATGGCTTGATTTTTCTCCGCTTTTGCCTTGCTCTGAAAAAAAAAGACAGTATTTTTTTTAATAAGATATAATATTAATTAGTACTCGTAACAGCAAAGGGATGGCCTCATGTACAATAACTGACCTGTCCAACCCACCGTCTTAGGCCATAAATATGCTCCCGCACTTGCTCTGGCGTGAACAGTTCAATTAATGATACTCCTTTAATGTTCGGCTTTCCAGACTTCGTTACCACTTCTTCAGATGGTTGGCCTACTTCTTCCCTCAGTTTGCCACTTTCTTTTATATTTTTATCGGTCTCTTCTTTTGGCAATGAGTCGACATGGTTACCATGAGAAGAAACATTAACAGAAGGATGAATTTCCTCCCGGACTTCCTCCTCTGGCTTCATTTGGTCATTTTCTTTTACAAATTTGTCAATTTCTTCTTCAGGTGATGAAACGACGTGATTCAAGACTGAACCACTTTCAAATTGCTGACAAGAAACAATGTCAGCAGAAGGGTTTTCAATGTCGGTATTATTTTGGTTTGATCCATTAGAGATATCTGCTTGCAGATCCCGATACTCGGACTTAAATTGCAAATAGCCATCACTTTTACCATTTTCGCTTGAGTGTACACTCTGGAGGGGTTGTGACGCACTAGTAGCATTAACTGTTGCATACATGCTTCCATTCTCAGAAGAACGAAATTGAGATGATAGCTCTGACTTAATTCGTTTAATAGGAGTGTCCTCTGGAGACAGAACAGCAGTTTCAGATGGCTTAAGAGTCTCCGTAGGTTTGGCTTCCCCAGCTTCACGATCCCGACGAGCAGATAGCTTTTTTTGTGCATGTATAAATTTATGGTAAGGTACACAAACGGGACAGTTATAATCCCTACAGCTTCTTTGGTGATTAAGCAGCTTACTTGACTTAGCACAACGAGGATACGAGCATGAAACGGCCTTACAGCTATCCATATGATCTAGAAGATTTTGAACTGTGATGCAATTAGATTCGAGACATTTTCCCGGTGGAGCTCCACAAGAACGTGCATGGCGCAGGAACAAAAGCCACCTGAGTTGATTCCTGTAGTTCTGATCACATTCGTCATTTGAAGACATACCGCCACTACCTGATTTGGGTTGATCCGCAACGTGTCCAGGAGCAACAATTTGGTCGTTACTTGAGATTTCAGAAGGCAAATTAATGCGCTGAGCATTTGCATGCCCAACAATTTCCTGACAAAACTCCTCTTGAGCACCTTGTTCATGGGATAAGTTAAGCAATACGTCTTGTTGTGCTTCGAAATGTGGCTTGCCAAACTCGTTTACTCCATCATTATCAACCATCATTGGCTCGGAGTTAGACGGAATAAAAGACAATTGATTATCTCTTGAAATATCTTCATTTGAATTATACTGCAGCTGGTTCTGCAACTCAGAAACCTGGATATCTCCAGGGAAACTTTGTTGAAAAACCTCATTTTGATGGTCCATTGCATATTCAGAAGTCACAGGATTACCATTATCAGACATCGATTGCAATTGAAATCCCTCATTTCTTACAGAAATTTGAGAGTAATCACTCGGCTGCCTTTGCTGAGCAGATGCCTCGAGTGGGTGAGCAAGTAAATCACTTAGCTGCCTCTGCTGAGGATATGTAGTAAACTGTTGTTGCTGAGGCATCTGATGAAGTTGTTGATACTGCCTAGCATTAGTCTGCATCAGATATGCTGCTGATTGTGACAACTGAGAGTTCAATTGGGATAGATGGCTATTTACGAGGGCGCTGGATGTTCTTTGATCTGCATTCTGATTATTCAACAATGACCCAACTGAAGTCCCAATATTAAACAAACTTCCAGATCCAGAAGAATCACCTGCAAGGTAGACACATTACGAGTAGCATTGCAAGGATTGGTGTTGATTTCGTTTAGGAAAGGAATCGAGTTCTCAGAATGCTTATGTATTCGATCAAAAAGGAAAAGAAATATGACAAACCTTGCAGCAGGGGCTGCTGAAGTGTACCATGTGACTGAAATAGAGATCCAGAAGAGACGCCAAATGATGACGTGGATAAGCCTGAATCATTCACCATTCGTACATTATTTCCAATTACATTGTTCATGATACCATTTTGGAACGGATGTTGGGCAAAAGATCTCATCCCTCTGCCAAGGTTCGGTAACATGCGATTATTTTGACCACTGGCTTGTCTTTGAAGCATCTGCTGTGATGCCATTAAAGAATCAGCACTTGAAAGTATACCGTTATTGTTAAAGTTATCCACATTATTTAACATTTGACTATTCCTGCCACTCAATCCAGGCGTTGGAATCATTTGGTTCATTGGTCTCTGCCCCGCCATCATGTTGTTGTTGACACCAGAGTTCATTGGAAACGCACTCGCTGATTGCTGGCCAATGTTTGATAAAGATCCTGCTGAACATATTTTCTATCAGCAACAGCAACATCACTAGCTAAGATACATAAAACATAATCTCGCCATCCCAATTTTATTGTCCCTATCGACTAAAGTACAGATTTAAGGAATAGTACGAAAAAACCATTGATACCCTTTAACTAATATATTTAACTATGAAGTATATGCTATAATGGGAATAGGAAGCTCGTTTAACTGAGGGTAAAATGGAGAGTTCACTATTTTTTAGTTACTATATTTGGAAAGGGAACAATTAATTTCGGATATAGAAATAAGAAAAAGGGTACAATAAAATTGGGATGGAGGGAGTACTGGTTACTTTCACTGTACACAAAGAGTCACCACACATACCAGTAAAAGGTGCATTGCCGATTGGCATCAAGTTTCCAGCGCTGGGAGTGGATGACATAGTTCCACCTGCACCTGCACCTGCGCCTGCATTCAACATTGTTGGATTAACTGCAGATGAGAACATAATATTTGAATGTCCATCGTCTTGCATACCAGGTATTGGCATCATTGTAGCAACAGAAGCAGTATTATTTATGAATTGTGAATGCTGAGGCACGTGATTAGCGGGTGGAGCTCGTTTAACCATTGCATGCAAACGGGCCTCAAGAGTGTCCAAGTTCATATATTCCTCCTAACAGCCGATTCAAACAAGTAACATAAGAGAGTAATAAAGATGAAAATTAAAGTATGTGACATTTTTTAAAATTATGAAACATGTTGGCGTAAACCAAATATTATTAAATACTAGAAAAAGTATATAGTTTTGACTTTGGAATAATTGTCGTAAGTTCAATTCGTGATAGAGCGCATTTTGAGGCAATACTGGTCACATCTAACGAGATTATGTCGAAACAATGAACAAGTCCGAGATTTAATACTAGGAGAAAAAGAAATCCTGATCACTTAACATCCCAAGATCCACACAAAAGTGGAAGACATCACAAATATACCTTCGTCGCAGCTGCCCTATAAAGCCCGTCCTCCAAACGTCTTGTAAAATCTTGGATTCTCTTTAAAATATTCTCAGTAAGGTTTGACTGTCTCAGCCGCAGCATCTCATAACTGGAAACAACACAGGAACACATTTCAAAATCCCTAACTGAAATCAATAAATTCCAAAGGAGCCTATTATTGAAAGGATTAACTCCATGTGGTGAATATTTATCAGAAAACCGAAGTCATTTACACTACCAGCCAAATGTAGACCGGGAAAAAGAAACATAGCAAGTAGCTCAATTAGATTAAAACGTATATACGACATACCATGTAAGTCCACGTGGAAATACATATCCATGTAGACGAGTTTCTAAACACTAGTACTGCTTTTGACCGCCTATAAGCTCCAAATTTCCGTTTACCGGATTGAAACTTCGTACTTCAAATCTTTCCTTTTTTATGTGTTATTTACTTATTTGTGAACCTAAAGCTTCCCCCACCCCAATTTCAATTTTCCACCACATTATCACGCTCCTTAATCCGTGCCCAAAGAGGCGTTAAGTTTAATGTTGGGTCGAGAGACTAGAGAATGATCAGCATTTAGTACATATAGAAAACAGTTTATCCATTTATACTAGCTTGACTGAGTAAGAACAAGATATAGCATTATCTCAACCACGAGCAGACATAATTGGTGTTATTGAGTTCCTAAATCTATGGAGATCTCGACATTTAAATATCAGATAAACAAGACTAACAGACATAAGTGGTGTTTCCTTTTTTGTTTCAAAAATTTTATTATCTCAAGCAACTTGAGACAAGTGAAGTACTAATTATCGTGCAGAACGGAACAAAACAAATTGACATTTCATGGAAGATAAAAACCCTTACGGCAAACAAGCAATTAAAGCTAAACACATGCTACTTATTAAGCTGAATAAAAAAACTGCACTCGTACAAAATGCAGCTAACCAAGACGAATTTGAAGCCAAACATCAGTCTTTTCCATTTATAGGTTCATTCAGAAACAAGCCTTCACAGCAAAAAGCACATCGTTCAGCAACAAAAAAGGGATATACTCATGTAATAAACTGCTATGGAATAAGTTTGGCAAAGACATTAAGCAGGGTTGGCTACTAGGGCGTGCAGCCCACGAGGTTTCAAAGGTCTCCATAGATTTAGGAACCAATAACAGCTAAGATAATAGACTAATTCATTATTAGGTAGTAGCACACTTGCAATGCTGAGGTCTCCATATTTAGCGCAGCTGAGGTTCGAGTGTAGACATGCAAAATTTTGTACTAATCGTTTGCATATAGTCACGTAATGCATTATCAATCGAATTAAGCCCTAAACCTCTATGTCACTTCGACCATGCAAAATTTTGTACTAATCATGCAACTTTCAATTTCTTTTACAAATATTCCATTTATTCCTCTGTATTTTCTTCAATATCCAAAAACAATTCAACACTTCCTTAATTGACGATTTCCATATAAAAATAAATGAAACTGCTTCGATTATCAACCAAGTTTAGAATAAAAAGCTTTCCTCAAATCTTTAATTTAGTATCATTAGCTTGCGAAAAAAAACTCCGTATTTTCCCATTTAACCTACTAAAGCTTTTAGTACAACCAAAAGAATATCAAAATATAGGGTTTTTTTGCGAGAAAGGAGCCTGACGTTTAGGCCATTTTCAGAATCGGTACCTAAAGTTACTTTTGTTGCCCATATGAGTCTAGAAATTAGAGTGTTTTTGTCAATAGGCACCAACAAACGATTTCCGTCAATAATGTTTAACCTAATTAGTCTATTATCCACTAACCCACCACCACTTTACCTTCGCTTCCACTTCAATAACCTTATCGACTTTAACTTCGCCTCTTTCTTATTTGAGGATTACGTGGAGGCGACAATCATGACTAAAGATTGCTTTGTGTTGCATTCTTTAAGGGTAGTAAAGATTTCTTAGCGGTGCAATCTTTAAGGCGAGAATAAGTTATTTAAGGGTAGTTGGGTTGGGCAAAGTGATATGCGGTGATTTGTTGGTGGTGTAGGGGGTTCGAATATGGGATTTCGCGGTGATTAGCCGTGAATATAGATAGGGTGGCTCAATGGTGGGATTAGATGTTGGTCAAGGTGCATAGAGAGTGGCTCCGGTGGTGCAGCCGGTGCTTGCGGTTTGGTTATGGTCATGGTGATAGTTATTTGGCACTAGTAAATGGTGAAGTATAGGGAGAGGATGGGTGAGGTTAATTACAATTAGAGACTATTATGAGGTTAATTATCAATTAAATTTCATCAAGTCAAGACGGAACCATAACCTTTTATGACGGAAAATTTTAGTTGGTGCCTTTTGACCAAAAAAAAAATGCTTGTCGCTGTTAATAGATTTAAAGTCATTCATTTGCTAATAGTTTTTCTTTCATAGATAGGTTTTATAACATTTATAGTCTTCTGAATTTTGATGACATACCTAAATTTTATTGTGTTTCTTAGTTCAATACATCCAAAATTAGAAACTACAAATATGTAAACATAGCATGCTTAAAAGGAAAAATGTAAACTTGCGAATCAAAGTTAGTCATAATAGGAAAAAAAAATTAATAACTTTGGATATCATTAGTAAGAATAGTAACTACAAATATCATGAAACATGATTCACTAATTATAAGCACAAAGGTTGAGATTAACTAAGACAGCAAAAAAAAAAAACATCATAGCCACACGCATCGAGCCTCTTAATTCTCCAAAGCCACCTAGCCAGTACATGTTGCAAGGAAATTAATACGACGACACAAATGCACGTATAAAGCAATGAACTTAATATACAAGAAATGCTTATTGTCACAATTTTTGCTAGATTTGATGAAAATGTTGATCCAGCTTCATTAATAGTAAGAGTATACTAGACTAGATTCACTACATCATACTATAAAAGAGGGCAATATATGTAGCAAGAAAAATGAAAGCAAACTAACTTTTCCTTATTCAAATCAAAAATTGAAGTCGCCGTGACTTCCTAATTTATTATTTAAATGAATAGTACGATACACATGTTCGTACACATTAACGGAAAATGATCAATCATTATCCATTAGTATGGGAACATTTTCTTTTCCGAGCAAAATGCATGGATATTGTTAAGGCAACGCCAAAGAGGACCGACTTAAAACAATTCATCAAGATACCAACTAATCTAAAGTTTACCAAAGATGTACAAAAAACACTAATTCCATATTTGTGAATAGCCGTTAACCAACAAAAGAAAAGTACTTTTACAAGCGACACCAGCTAATGTTACCGTTAATAACACCAAGGATTAGGTAAGCTAATCCTCGCCATTTCTATTCACTAAAGAACGGTTCTCTATACCTCCATAAGAAAAATGCAACACCGCCATATAGAAGAAACACGCGTACAATTAAATGAATACGGAAACAAACAAGATCTAAAATGTAGATCTTACATTCTTTCTCTCATATATCGCCTCATTAGAACCATTTCAGGGTCCATAGGCAGATAATTCTGACCACTCATATTTTGAACTTGTGTGTTGAGCAGATTCCCATTTGACTGCAGCAGTCCAGGCAACTGATTGCTCGCCTGGTTGGGTGCCTGCCCAACGAACTGTCCCGACATGTGAGACTGAAGATTCATCTTTAGTGAGTAGATTGCCGTTCACTTTCACTGTATGAACAACACATTCTTCTCCTATGCTTCTGTCCAACCTTCAGTATCAAGGAAAACATCTGCTCCTTCCACCAAAATCACTGCAACACAGTGAAAATAATGGAGTTAACTATTATGTGTCTTGTCATAAAATGAAAATTAAACGTTTAGCATTCACGTAGAAGAGTGTGTGATAAAGACGTGTCTGATGAAAACTGGATACATTCTATGTGCTTGTGCCTCAAACAACTTACACAAGAAAAACTCAGAAGTATGAACCAAATTACAGATGCATGCATGCATATATTTTCCGATAACGAGCAGACAAAATTACTCCCATGATAGATTTAAGAATGTTCAACAATAAAGACACGTGATCCGCGACACATGCTATCTCATTTAAAGTTATAATCATGTCAAACTTAAGAGGGTTTCAGGTATCATACACAACATAACTTTCTAGGTAGTACTCCGTACTTCATAAGTTGAAATCAAAAGATACTCGACAAAAAAGAAGAAACTACAAACTACCGCATTCAGCTCACTGAATAAAACACGTCATCCAGGTTTATGCCCTCATGACAACGAATATGCAAAAGCATTGGACATTTTCACATGCATTGCTATTAAGACAAGCAGAAGTCGATTAAGATACATTTCATACACGGCTGATACAAACTGCCGCATTCAACTCACTGAATAAAACACGTGATACTAATTCCTTACATAAAATAACGATGCAGAAAATGGGGACATCCAGGTTTATGACCTCACGACAACGAAAAATGCAAAAGCGCTTGACATTTTCACATGCATTGCTATAACGACAAGCAGAGGTTGATTAAAATACTTTTCATACACACGACTGATACAAAGCAACCCCGTGAATACAATTATCCATTAGATTATGATGTCGTGGATCAGAAAATACAGAAGAGGAATCTCTGCCTAAAAAGCTCCAACTTTGCAATCAAGTGCAATACTGTAAATCGTTCCTCCGCCACTACAAGGTGGGGCGACCGTGAAATGATACGTCCACAAGAAGTCGGTCAATTAAAGAAAAAAATACATGAATATCTCGACGCAACGTTGAAATTTAATTTGGTTATCCTCATATGTCAAAATTTGAAATCTAAACTAGATTTTTTGTGAAAGGTAAAACTTTGACTACTCTATCCACTCAAAATCTAACTTCCTTGTCGTCTTTCGACATTCCGTTGGCAAAATCATCTTTCCTACCACCATCTCTAACAGTAATAGAAGCTATACAACATGACTAAAAAATTTGGCGGGTAACTGAATCTCTTACACAACATAACAATTTCAACAACAAAAGCAATCACATAAACCACATTTTGCATCAACTCGGCATTTTCCGATCAAATTCAATCAAAACACCAAGCAATCAAAATTGCACCAATTTCAACCATGATCAATCAATCAGAAAGCGCAAACAAACAATGCACCATAATCAAACACAAAGCAATCAAATTTAAAACAATTACCACAGCTCATACCTAAAAACTAACGAAAAAACATACCCATGCAATAAATTAATCAAAAAAACCACAATGTAGCTACTCCACAAACAATGACAAACCCCATGCAAGCTGATCATGATCTAGATTACACCAGATCATCCAACAGAACCCAACGAAATCAAAAACCCAACAAAAACCCCAAATTAATTCGACCCAATTCCCCCAATTTCAAACTGAATTGCATGAATTAGGGTTCTTCCAGAAAACCCCCAAATTTATCAAAAAAAAACGAAAATTGAATCAAATTAAGGGACCCACATCAATGAAACAGTAAAAAAGATGGAAATAGAAAGAAGATAAGATTGAATACGATGTTTTTTGATTGGATTAAGATTGCGAAGACAATTCAAGTAACACAATTTTTAAGTTTGTGTTTTGTTGCTTTATCTCTCTTTGTTTTTGTGTCTTCTCTCACTTACTTTCTCTCTCCTCTTTTTATGTTTACGTTTCTTTTTTTATTTAATTTATTTGTTTTTAAAATTTCATCAGACAGAATTTTATGATTTGGGATATATATATATATATATATATATATATATATATATATATATATATATATATTTTGTAAAGAGTTTTCAAGGGTTTAATTATTTTATTTTATTTTTGTTAGAACTTCATATTAAAGCAACTTTTTTTTTATAGAGAGACAGTTGTCGCTCTCATAAATATTAATTTAAATTCCTTTTTTAAATCATGTTATTTGAATTTTTCACATTATTTCTTAATCAAAATAGTTCGTTAAAATGGTACTTTATCTTATTCTAGCTATAAGATTAGAGTTCAATTTTTAAGATACTTGAATTAATAAAAAATAATATGAGTAATTAATACTCCCTCTTTTTTTATAAGTCATTCTTATTTTCGAGATATCTCCTTCTCTCTTCAATATCTCTCGCAACGTAAGAATAAACATTAAGATATGTATATTCATTTGAAAGCTTATTTCGTAAAGAATTTTATGGTGTAATTTTTAAAATTTTCGAAGTAATATGTATTTACATAAAAATTAAAGTCAAAGGCTCACATCAAAAACCAAAACGTCATATACTGAAAAGGAGGGAGTATCCACTTGTTATCACAAATTTTGAGATTAGAGCACTAATTATGGTATACTAAGAAAACGTTAATTACCTTTACCCATTACTAAGAACTAAATATTGAAATATTTAATAAAAATTTACAACCAAAACAATAGTGGATATTTTCTTTGTTTTAAATTCATCATTTAAGGAATAAATCAATATATACCTGAAAACATTTAAAGGAAATATTAATTGTTCTTTCATTGTAATAAAGAGTTTTAATAAATACAGTACAAAAATTATAGAAAAATGGTCTCTCATTAAGTATTTTTCTATACCTGTTTATGTGTTATTCGTATCTTTTTATGATTAGATGTTCGCCCAAAAGGGCGCTTTGTACCTTTCATATCATGGATAAATCTGCTCCTCAAAATATCGATTTTATTTTGTACTTTTTTTATACTCCGTAACACTTTTATTGTGAATTTTGACCATTTTTATTAGTATACTTTTTTTATATTAAACGTACCTATTTTTATTAGTTTTGGTACTTCAATTTGTAATTGATCTTTCAACAAGTTTCAATAAAATACCGTCTATTAGTAGACCTATTCTTTAATAAATCGTTCAATTTTGCATGGATTTATTTTTGTTCAATTTTGCATGAATTAGGACTAGTTTGCTTAGAAGTTTCAATGAAGCTACTCACTCAACTTGTAGCACACAAGTTTCCTAGTTCCAACCAATTATACATTTTCAAGTTTTTTTTTGTTCACAAATTATTGTTTGTGACAAAGTTATCTTATATAACGGGTCAAATATAATCTATTTACGTAAAAAAGGACAAAACATTCCAAAATCAATTTTGTCTTTTCCATACAAATGAGTAGTTTTTGACCCGTTATAATAAAATGTCGGATAACTCTCTTACAAAATATCGAAACATCAAAAGGTTAAGTTTTTTTTTTTTTTTTTTTTTTTTAACTTTACGAAATATCAAAATATTTTTTACGTGGTACTTAACATTACAATGTAGAAATAAATACCGGCACATTGATACGGGTTTTGCCCTAGTAATGAATTTCGAGCATTTAAATAGACTTTTAACTGATTTTAGAACGAAAAATGGAAGCATTGAAAGTGTGGGAAACATAACTTAAGGTTTTGACATATTTACAAAATCTGTGTGCAGCCTATTACCATCCAAAATTTAGGTACTATACTACTTTCCCAGGTAGTACAAACTAACTATAGTCTATAGGGGTGGGTGGGTGGGTGGGTGGGTGTGTTATTCTGCAGATTAACTAATAGTTTCATCAAGGCAGGTCCAGAAAGGAACGCCTCAATTCCAGGAGAAGAATGGGAATTTCTGTTCTCCGGAGGCGTATAAGATAATGTTCTTCTTTAAGGGCGAAATGTACTGTGCTCCACGGAACGCAGCTGCTCTTAACACATTTAACGGTCCAAGGTCCACACTGTATCCCTTCTGAATGCTATCCAAAATCGTTGCCATCATGAAATTCGCAGGCTTCCGCTCTGCTTCGTATTTTTGTAATAGGGATAGCTGCACCAAGCAACCAAAAGGAATAAGCTTTGCACATATGACAGTAAACATATACTACTCATCACGAAGCTGAAAAAAAAAAAAAAAGCAAGTTTTGCTTATGTTTTACTAATGACATCACAGCAGGTTTCAAAAGATATTGTGCTTTCAGTTAGATTCAAAGCTGTGTGGCATGTCGACGTACAAATGGCATTCATGCTTTAGCAGGGTGATAAAGAAGTTTTTGGCTTTGTTTCCTTCATTTCCTCCTTTTCTTTTGGTTTTTGTTTTGGATTGTTGGCTACTACACCTGGTGTAGTCTCTTCTTGTTATCCTAATAGTTTAGCTTTCACTGAGTTACGTTTCAATTTCGGGGCTTGTTGGAGCTAGAAGTCATAGTTTCCAGAATCAAAGGTAGCAAAACTTTACAGTCCTCTATCCACCTACAGTGGAGAACAAAAAACCCAACGATGTATTTAGATTTAGGACACTTCCTCGCTAAAGAAGAGCCACTCATCAAGTTAAGTAAAGAACACTATATAATAATCCATGTAAACTAGACTCTGTCATCCAAACACAGGTGCACGTCACGAAAAAAAAAAAGCTAAAATGAAGTGTCCAGATGTCTGAGTGCCAGACACATGTTATCTGAAGAGTAAAGGTAACAGCATATGATACAAACTAATTTAGGAGAAATACCTGTCCAATGTCGATGCCAACAGCAGTTCCTTGAGATATAATTTTTGAAAGAGCTGATGCATCTCCAAACCCAAGATTAACTCCTTGACCAGCCAGAGGATGAACAGTGTGGGCAGCATCCCCAACGAGTGCCACACGTCTCCTCGCATATGAATCTGTATGTACTAACGACAGGGGAAACACCATTCTATCTGATGCCAACTTGACGACTTTTGGTGGAATTCCAAAGGATTCATTGGATGAGACTACATCTGTTGTAAAACTGGAGAGAAACTTATCTATACTCGAGTTTGACTGTGGATGAGGACCATACCCATAGTCCAATGCCTGATTTACAACTTGGACAAAATCATCCTCGGTCAATGATTTTCGGTCCTGGGCCTCATTGGGGCTCATTGTCCAAACAATGTTGCTATAGTTATCTCCAATTGGCAATAGTGCAATTGGTCCATTGGGAAGGAATCTCTGCCAAGCACAATGGTTTGGCATAGGATGTTCGACTGTGCAAATAATTGCATTCTGAGGATACTTGTGAGTCGTAGACTTGAAGCCTCCCAACTCCCTCACGCGTGACCTTCCCCCATCAGCTCCAACCTGTGACAAAAGCTTAACACTCAATATGTGATGAAGAAACCTAGATGCAATTGCCGTTTAATCTTAGTTGTGAGTGGAGGTAGTATGACCCACTTTCACAACCCGACAGTATTGAAAGTGGAATTCAATTGGTTTAGGATTCCCTAACAAACAATTGGTTTAAAGCAATCCCACATCTCAGTGTTCTTCATATGGAGTAACCCCTCTACCCGGTCAGATTTTCTAGCACTTCCGCTGTGACCAAACATGCAAAGGTTCAGCAACTTGCTACATCCCTGCATTACTTATAATTTTTTTTAGCATGATGTAAGGTAATTACCACCAATTTTGCGACTAAGTTGCTGCCATCAGTAAGCTTCAACTGAGCTAAATGACTTTCTACTTTTGCAGAGGATACACTTGATTGCAAATCGATGGCCGCCAATCTTGAAGGATGTAATGTCCTTGAGAAACCATTATCCTGTAAAAGCTCCCGTATCAGTAATTATTACTCGTATTTAACATAGAAGCATCAACTCAACATGCAAGTATAGAACAGAACCAATATAGATATGTGGAGTAAGGCTGGGCAGAGGGTTAGTGGTTTTAACAACAAATCAATCTTTTTCTCTTTACAAAAATACGGCTAATAAATGTATTGACATCTGTGACCATAAAGAGGAAAAGGATCCTATAAAAAAAAAGCAAGAGTCTTATTCAGAGAACTTTGATTAATTACAAGGGAATGAAGATGGAAATAGAATCTGATCTGAAGATGAATGATTAATTATAGATTTATAGTGGATATTAAAACCCTTCAAGGTTCTCTTCACAAACCAGCAATAAGTTGTTTTTTTAGTTGAAGGCTAATCGGATATAACTTGTCCCTCCCCCTATGCTGCTTGGTGCAAAACCATCTATAGAAGTACCAAGATAACGGTTATTATGGTGTAGACACCAAAATTTTGTATATTTCGGTATCTATTTATGTCTAATATCTTTAGTATTTAGAGATAATTATCAATAAATATTGTGATAATAACTTAGGATACTAGAATATTCTTAACTTCCTCGCTAAGATACTAGGCTATAAATACGGGTCTTGTGTCTAGGTTTAGGTTTAGAGGACTTAAGATGGAATAAGTCTCAAAACGACCCCATCATCCTACTACCATATTGTAGGTAAATGGAATAAGTCACAAAAAGACCCCATCTTCCCCTACGGATCTAAGTCGATAAGACCCCGTAGAAATATCAAAACCTAACCTTCGAGATTGGAATCAAGAGATCAACGAAAGTTGTAACGCTCAATCTTTCGATTATCAAATAAAACTCTTGTTCTCATATTATTTTGTATCTGTTATTATATTATCGCAGGTGCAAAAATTTTATGTTTTACAAATTGGTGAACCCGACGTGAAGATTTTCGCTCTTCATCTCCAATCTCGAAGGATCCAAATCTGTAGAAGGCATGGGGGCAAACAAATCGACCTCTAAGTCTTCCTACCAAATTTCGCAACAAAGTTGCAACCGACTTCGAAGTCTCTACAACAAGTCTCGAGGGGGCATTTGTAGACACCAAAATTTTGTATATTTCGGTATCTATTTATGTCTAATATCTTTAGTATTTAGAGATAATTATCAATAAATATTGTGATAATATCTTAGGATACTAGAATATTCTTAACTTCCTCGCTAAGATACTAGGCTATAAATACGGGTCTTGTGTCTAGGTTTAGGTTTAGAGGAGGTCAGATGGAATAAGTCTCAAAACGACCCCATCTTCCCCTACGGATCTAAGTCGATAAGACCCCGTAGAAATATCAAAACCTAACCTTCGAGATTGGAATCAAGAGATCAACGAAAGTTGTAACGCTCAATCTTTCGATTATCAAATAAAACTCTTGTTCTCATATTATTTTGTATCTGTTATTATATTATCGCAGGTGCAAAAATTTTATGTTTTACATATGGTACTGAAAATCACATATCCAACCTACACATGGAACTATCTGCTTTTCCATTACAAGGTTTTGTTGTTCATTGAGGAGGGCCCGACTTAGCTATAACCATAAGAGATTACTTGCTATTAGAGGTTAGGTGATGGAACAAACAAGCACCAGCAGAAAGCTAGCACAAAACTTTTTAGGCAAGGGAGCAAGGCTTCTCATTAATATTTACGTGAAAGTATGAACAGAGGTGAATGTAAGCTATTACCAAGTTGGAAATGACATTCGTGGATGAAAAGGAAGAAAGCCCAGTTTAGAGTAAATGTGCAGTGATATAAATAGAAGATACAGAATGTATTTATTATGAGAGAATGATACGAGCGGTCTTCATATACGACCAGCACCTGCCTTATTAAACTAATTAGAACAGCAAAGTCAATCCATTTGTTAAACATACTTCCTAAATTACAGGAGCTTAGTTACGATTAACTAACAGCTTAATAATTTCACACTTAACAAGGAATAAAGTATGGAACTACAGTCAGAAATTTACCTGTATACACAGTGATAGAGATCTGACGAGTACCTTGTTCTCAACAACACACCTAATGTGACAAGCAACAATATCAGTCTTTTGTAACATAGCCATAGATCATCTTAATGCAGAGTCCACAACGGTCTACATGTTTTATCGCATAATATAAGCTCTCACCCGAGTACCTCCTTTTTAACATCTCTTGCATTGTACCTGGTGTAACCTAGACCAGTATAATCCCATACCTGCACAGAAACCGACTTGAAAATCATGCTTCAAAGACGATGTAATGATGGACCCGTAATGGTAGAGTGAGGTATAAGGAATGGCAAATAAGAGAATGAATGATAGTTACAGAAAACAAACATATATACTCCGTACTCATATTTGACTATCCCATTTACACATCCAGATGACTGCACAAATATAGTCAGTTTCTGGGTAAAAGGTCCTTTTTTTGTAAGACTTTTAGAGTGCACTGAAAACAGAAAAGTCAGGAGCTGGGGAGCCAGGCCCTGCCCAGGCCCCAGCTATAAGATATCTAATCGATTTGTCTTTATACCTCTGGTGACACAAGCAATTTGCAAATAAATAATGTGAGAGTATAATGCGAGACTTCAACATTTCAAGGATAGAACATTTGACACTTTAGTGTTCGAACATCCACATGCAGAGAGTACAATACTAGAAGAAAAATAAAAATAAACAGGATAGAAACATAGCAAATTTTACCTGCATACTATCAAAATAAGCATGCCGCTGCTGTTCAACAAATTTCCATGCTCCAATATCTGAAATATTAACTTCTTAGTAAGGTCATACGATAATTTTCATAGGCGTGGCTAGTGATGTATACTTGACTTCTCTTAGACGATAGGGGCCTAATTCACAAAGCTCAAGGCGCTCTCGACATTCACAAGAGTTACGCCTTTTTTTGCAAAGAAATCTGTATTGTAAGAATAATATACTGGCTACTTACCTCTTTTTCACTGTAAAGAGAGCTAAAATGTAAGGAAGCTAATGAGGAAAAGGTGTGGCATAGTAAAAGACTAGAGAGGAATAAAAATGGAAATCCCCTAGTATTGCACCCATCGGACAAGCGATAAGTAGAAGGCAAGTTTATGGTGCCCAAGCCGTTTTGGCTGGTGATTCATTATGCAATGGGCCTAGACCGGTCTTTAAAGCTAAGAGGGGAACCAGATGGCCACATAGGATATCCGCATGGTTGTAACATCAAAGAAATGACAGGGTGAAAAGATAAAGGATTAAGTAGATTCCCCACCAAAGGGCTTCAGCAGCGACTATCAAACATAATAACCATTTTATTCATCTCGAATGTAAAATGTAGAGGGGAAACATTAATAAGACGGACAAATAGTAAAAAAATACCTTGAAGGAAAGAGATTGAGGCGGGTGTAATCGTACTAACTCTAGGATCAGGGCCCTCATCTTTATTAATCAAACCTTCAGACGTCAATGCAGGATTATCGTCAATAATGGCAACTCTCAAGTTTCTGGTTAAAGGAGAACGAGCTGCAAGACATGAAAGAACAGTAATACCATATAAATATCACATATTCACACTTTCACCATATAGAAATCATGCCACAAAAGTACTAACCCAAGGAACAAGCAAGGGCCATGCCAACCATGCCGCCTCCAACAATGGCAACATCATACTCTTGAACACCGTTAGCTGATTGATTATCTCTCTTATGATCCTGTTACATTCAATAATAATAACAACTCACTTCTTGCGTAATTAGGAGCAAAACACAAACACCTACAACTCTGGCTACACCAATCTTGAAACCATTGTTACCGGATTCCCTTGGACACCTCGCGAATCACGAATTGCTAAGAGTGAATTCTATTATGTCGCTTACCAAAAATTCACATAATACAGACGGAGTATTCTACAAGAGCAAATCGAAAATTGGTAAGGGCCTATTCATAGCGAATACAATAACCATGCTTGAAGTTGAAACCGCTAACAATTGAATGAACGAAATTCAAACCCAATACAATTCTGCAAATGTTTTCGAAGATATTCCTCAAATCCAGCATAACAGCTTCAAAACACATTTCTATTCAGATTTGCACTATTGAAGTTACAACAGTAAACTCTCCCCCATTCATCAATTCGACACATATAAACCCGAAACAAAGACTTATTGACTTATCCTCTGATGAAAGATAGAGCAAGAATGTAGATGCATGTGTTAAGTTATAATCATACTCACACCATCAAAGCTATTGGAGGCGACATGTTTCGGACTGGCGCCATTGCAGAAGAACCTCCTTAAACCATCCAATCGGTGAGCATTTGCATGGAGTTTTCCACCGATTACTCTATACATTTCTCCAGACGGATGATATAGTAATACTGAAATAGTCAAAACAATCAATAGATATGTAATAATGTAAATTAGGGTTAATTCTTCAACTATACAATCACAATCACAATCACAATCACAATCACAAAAAAATCCCCAAATGCTGAAATTTCTACTGCAGATACAGAATTCATACACAAACAATGTATGTAGAATCGAGAATTAGATACGATGAGAGTTGGAAGATGAAGATTGGAGTAGCAGGGAGAGGACTGATGGCGATTGACGAAGATGATGGAGCGAGAGCT
Organism: Agrostemma githago; assembly: GCA_958450325.1. NCBI lineage: Eukaryota > Viridiplantae > Streptophyta > Magnoliopsida > Caryophyllales > Caryophyllaceae > Agrostemma > Agrostemma githago. The sequence goes on along the minus strand of OY288251.1, from coordinate 68,997,579 downwards.
TATGATTTAGTCGAGTTCGCTACCTATAGACCATACGTGGCCATTTTTGTTGCCGATGGTTTTCTCGAAGCAGCAATAGTTTGTTCAGTAAGTGTTCCGGTGTGTTGTCGACTTTCCGGTTTAGTATCACTTGGTGGGATCAAATGAGGTGCTCTGACCTCTAGTCCAAGTACAGGTGGGTTCGAACTCAAGCTTGGGTTTGGTTTGGACCTGGTCAAGCTTACAAAATTAATTAAAGCACAAAGTCAAGTCGGAAAAGGCTGAGCTAATTGTCATTTGTCACGACTTACGAGTATGTTTTTTTCATCTTTTCTATAAATGTAAGCTTCCAAGTTGAGGCTTATTGAGTTTGGGAAGCACGGCTCAAGCTTTAGCTCATTTTGACAGGTTGAGACGAGTTTTGATTTAACTGGTTTCAAGAAGTGCACGAGCTGACTCTTATCCCTTACATTTGTAGGTACTCGTACCTAGAGTAATGTGATATAAACCAAATTAATTAGTATTAGGGCTCGCTTGGAATGAATGTAATCGAGCAAAAATGAACTAAAAATGATTGAGCTTGTTGCTTAGTTGTGACATTTTATGGTGTAAAAGACATATGAAGGAGAATAATGCATTACTTAGGAGAGAGGGAGTAATAATTCCCCAAATAAGCTAGATTTCCTTAATTTTCTCCATTTCGGCTTAGCATCATCACTCCTTTCCGTCATTTTCTAGTTCATTTTTGCTCTATTACCTCCGGAATACTTACATTCATTCCAAGCGAGCCCTTATAAGTTATTTCTATTTTATGTTTATTTCTTAAGTTAGTTACGTTATTACCCCTTAGTTTCCTTTATAAGCCTAATTTCTCATTTAGATGTAATCAACTCGGGATTTGTTAAGAATGCAAATCTAATGTCATCGCCTATCGATTCCAGAAATCGAACAGTTGTAACATAATGCTCCAAGACAAAGTATTAAGAAAAATGGGCACGTTGAGGGAGCTGACATGCACGGAGTATATGACTACATGGGTTACTACATGGGTTAATCATGTCACCCGTTTAATCGTTTATACAGTGTGCATGCACCAATTTCCCAAGTCAATATGTCTTTAATCAACTACTATATGAAAATGTCATCTCGAATGAGGTGTCTGACCTAATCCATTCTATTTAACCCTATAAGATGTTTTCATGAATTTTAAATATCTTTAATTACGCACTTAATTTCTTGAAAAATAGATGGATTCGAATTTGACTCAAGTTCAACTTTTTATTCATCAATACAAGCATTCAATCGAGTCTGAATGCTAGATGTGAAAGGTAATAGAATATAAACGGGCCTCAACCATTGCCTTAAGGTTTTGGTTGAGATGGTTCGTTAACATGGTATCAGAGCCAGAGATCATGAGTTCGAACCCTGGGGCTGACTCTCAGGTGGAATCTCAGCACACGGTACGGGAAGCCGGTGCGCACTAACCACTCTTCAAGCCCAACAAGCATTCGAGTGAGGGGGCGTAATAGAATATAAACGGGTCTAACCATCGCCTTAAGGTTTTGGTTGAGATGGTAGAACCCTAGCAGCCCCAATATCTCGAACCTTCAAGTCCAAAGGACATTCGAGTGAAGGAACTATCGCCTTAAGGTTTTGGTTGAGATGGTTCGTTAACATGGTATCAGAGCCAGATGTCACGAGTTCGAGCCCCAATATCTCGAACCTTCAATCCCAAAAGGCATTCGAGTGAGGTCACGAGTTCGAACCCTTAAGGTTCTTCCTTAACAAAAGGTTGCTATCATTTATAGGACACAATGTAATCATTTTCTTTCTCGATATTTTATGATGTTTACTCTTTACTCCTACTTTTTCAGCTTTCCATTAAAAAAAACTTTTGACAATACATAACCTTTAATTGCGAATTTAAAAATCAATACAAAAAATTCCAGTCATACTACCAAAATAAAAAGACATTGTATTTGTTTTTTTGTTTTGTTTTTGTTTTTTTGTTGATACAAGACAACGTGTTTTTTGTGTAAATTGTGTCAAGTCATTGTTTTCAATACTTTCTCCATTTTTTTTATATCTTCTCATCTTAATATAATATTCCACCTATATATTGAGGCCATGGGAAGATATAAAAAAAATAGAGGAAGTACAAAATTTTTTGAATAGCACAAACTCCCGACTATTTTTCAATTTATGAATGATATCATTATTCACAAAATCTAGGAAGAGACGATCTCTCAATAACTTACTGAGAGATCATTTTTCACTTTTCAGTGGTCTTGTTCGTACCTATTATTGAAGTACTAAATGCATCAATGACAATTTTGTTTTGTACTCCGTACCAATTTTTATCACAAACGCATCTCTTTTATATTTGTATACTATTTTTTTGTTAAGCGTAACTAATTTTATTAGATTTGGTACACTGTCGCCTCTCATTTGTAATCGATTTCTTAATAAATTTAATGAATCTCTTACTAGATCTATTTTTTGAAGTGAAGATCAATATCATTAATAACAAGCCATCCGACATTTACAAACGATATCAAATTGAACTGAATATTATAAAAAATAAATAAATAACACCTTTGAGACAAAGATCACTATTAGAATAAAGCGCTTTTGCATAGCATTCTATACATCGCTGTTTATTGACACAGCCTTTCGCGAAGGAATCTATAGATCTGATGAAGTAGTCTCCAAAATGATGAACTTTCTCTATTTTGACAAATAGTAGACCGAGATCTGACCTCAATTGTATCACCGTACGTAGAAATTCCACTGCTCTCTTGATCTTGCACGTAGTTTTTTAAATCTAATTCTTATACTAATGTAAAGGATTGAAACCTCAAAATAAAGGAAAGAAACCTTGAAATAAAAGATCTCTTGATCTCTTACTAGATCTACGTTGATACTGAGATTGCGGAATCACGTTTCCAAGGTGCAGAAACTATGAAAGTGCCAACTACGACTCCAATAGTCAACCTCACTCATTCACCATTCAATCACCAACTCAATACTCGTATGGTTTTCTGCACATTACTTTAATTTAAACACTCCCCACTCTCTCTACTACACTATATACGTATAGTAAGAGGAGTACTTGAGTAGTAATCTGTCTGATCTTCACGTATACTGATCGACCACCATTATTGTTTTCCCAATAATCTTTGTTTTTTTTTTGTTAAAAATGGAGAAAGCTATGAACAGGCAACAAGTTCTGTTGCACCATCTTCGTCCTCCATCTTCATCTCATGATCACAACTCTGAAGCTTTTCAATCTCTATCTGTATGTCCTCACTCCTCACCCTTTACCCTTTACCCTTTACTTTCAACTTTATAGTAATTTTTATACTGGACTGGACTGGACTATAGTGTAACACGTTGACTTTTTCTTCTCTCATTCACACTACTTTGATCTCGTTTTTCTTCACTTTATTAACTTTGATTAATCATACACAATGTCGGAATTTTACACGTCTGACTTCAAATAATAATGAATGTTATCATTGATTTAGACGAGACTCATGAGAGATAGTACTAGCACGAGTATTATTTATTTAGATAAAGATTGGATTTATTTTTTTGATTTTGAGCTACTACCATGTTCAAGAAATGAGATTTGTGGCTTTGGGGAAAGAAAGATTCTAATTTGTCACTCCATCCATTCAAATCGACTCTTCCCTTTTGACTTTTCACATTTCCCAGCTCGCATTTTGTCTCGTTCATCATCCTTTCTGTGGAATCATAGATATATTTTCTTTTGTAGATTGATTGGTAATATTAGATTCTGAATGACAGAGTATATGAGAAATTGGATCGAATTTAGATCATTGATATTTGTAATTCAAGGGTTTAATTCTTTTTGAATTTTGTAAAAGGCAGTACATTTGGTGGCAAAGATTGAATTATTAAGCCAGAAAGGGGAAGAGTGGATTGGATTTTGTAAATTAAAAAATTTCCTTGAAAGGACTTTCTTGTTGTCGTTGACTTGTTTAAAAAACTTAGGAATTTTGAGTTATCACCCTATTTTTTCCTGAATTATGATCAGTTATTGAGATCAAATCCGGGGACTGATTCTAACATGGATGCAGCCTGCAGGGAATTTTCTTTTCGGAATATTGATTACGTTTGGATTGGATTGGATTGGATTATATACGGTCCATTCGGAGTACAATACTATGTGATGGTAGATTTATAGACATTATAGTTATGCTTTTGTCTCGCCCTCAAATGTCTCTTCGTTTCCATCCATTTTTGTCAGGAATCGATTATTAGGTTATTTTTGCGTGTTTTTATCCTAGGAGTAAGGTCGGGTACTTTTTCGTTGGTGTAATGTTGTTGTTTGAGATACTGTAAAAAGCATGCCTAAACAAGTACTGCCATTTTCGTTTGCTGGCTGTTTCAGGTATCTAACTGTAGTGCTGGAAATTCGTCTTCTTATAACAGAATTGGCTCTTTTGGGGATGATGTGGTCATTGTAGCGTAAGTTCATTCGTTGTTACTGTATTATCTGTTTAATAGATGATCGATCAAACAGGGTTTGAGTTGTATAACCAGATAATGATGTCAATGTATGTATACGGTAACTCTGCAGAGCATGCCGCACTCCACTTTGCAAGGCAAAACGAGGCGCTTTCAAAGATACATATGCTGATTATCTTCTTTCAACTGTTTTGAAGGTATAGACAATTGTATAGTACATCAGACTATCACAGAACTGTATTGAACTATGTTGTTATTATCGTGTACAGTACAGTTTGTATAGTTGGTATGAGAGTTGAAAATGAACTAATTTTGATTAACGTGTACTTTTCTGCGTAAAACTGTTGCAGGCAGTGTTAGAGAAAACAAATTTGAACCCAGCTGAAGTTGGGGACATTGTTGTGGGAACTGTTCTCCCTCACGGATCTCATAGAGCCATTGAGTGTAGAATGGCTGCATTTTATGCTGGAATTCCTGGTATATCTCCGTCCTTTTGCTTAACATTTGGTGACTGGATTCTGTGAACATTCTATACAATATATGTTGCTTTAGCTGTATACAATATCAGTATACAGTGCGTAACATGTGCAATTTGATTTGGTTTTCCGAAGTTGAAATGATCCTGTTGTTTTCTGGTTTTTGACTGACAGAGAACGTTCCAGTACGAACTGTGAATAGGCAGTGTTCTTCAGGCCTCCAGGCAGTTGCTGATGTAGCTGCAGCCATCAAAGCAGGGTTCTACGACATTGGTGAGCACAATCACTTCGTCGGAGTCTAAAAGTGTTTCAGTCAATTCTCTTGTGTCAATGACTGATGCAGCTAGTTGATGATCTCAAATTCATATAGAGAACCATCATCTCATTGGATTTTCGGCTTTCAGGTATTGGGGCAGGATTGGAGTCGATGACAACAGATCTCAAGAGTTTGAAAACATCTGAGAATCCTAGAGTAAGATTTGCATCTCCTGATCGAGTCTTAGTAAACGTTGACGGTTTGGCTTATAGCCGCGTTGATGTTAACTCTATGTAATAAGTATTTGTGTACTGGTGGTAGGCAAAAGAATTTGTTAAAGCTCAAGATTGCCTTCTTCCTATGGGTATCACTTCGGAAAATGTTGCAAGCCGATTTGGTGTTACAAGGGAAGAGCAAGACCAGGCAGCGGTAAGTCCTTCCGTTACATGTGAGTTAAGTACAATGGTAAGTTGTAGGGCACTGACATTGATTCCTTTGGAACGGCGTATTAGGTGGAATCTCACAGAAAAGCTGCTGCTGCAACAGCTGGTGGTAAATTTCGAGATGAAATCGTCCCAGTACAAACCAAGGTAATTTTCATCCTTATTACTCGAAAAAAAAAAGGAGCGTATGTTTACTTTGCTTTCATTAGCTTCAATGTCTCTGATCTCTCTACTCATTTTCAGCTTGTTGACTCCAAAACTGGAGAAGAAAAGCACATTACTGTTTCTGTGGACGATGGAATTCGGCCAAATGCGAGTCTATCCGACCTGGCAAAACTGAAGCCTGTTTTTAAACAAAACGGGACAACCACTGCTGGTACAGTTTACTGACTGTCAGGACACCTTCTGCTTTGCAACCTCTCTATTCTGATCTGTTCGATTTCATTTTTTCCTTTCTTTTTTCGTGTAGGCAACTCTAGTCAGGTGACCGATGGTGCTGGAGCCGTGCTACTTATGAAGCGAAGTGATGCTTTGCGTAGAGGCTTACCTATTCTCGGCGTTTTTAGGTAATTTTGTGAATGCTATGTCTTAAATACTCCGTAGCTTGTTATGTTCTAAATTCAATGATACATCTCTTTTTTGACAGGACTTTTGCTGCTGTCGGCGTTGACCCTGCTGTCATGGGTATTGGACCGGCTGTTGCAATTCCAGCTGCTGTCAAAGCTGCTGGTTTAGAACTCAATGACATTGATCTGTTTGAAATAAATGAGGTTATAATCTAGTCATGTATATCTATTACTCTATCTTTTAAAATAATGATTTGATTTCGAGCCTTGTCTTTGTCATCCAGGCATTTGCGTCTCAGTTTGTGTATTGCCGTAAGAAGTTAGATCTTGATCCAAAAAAGGTCAATGTAAATGGAGGAGCAATCGCTCTAGGGCATCCTTTAGGTGCTACAGGTACGAAAAGACAACAGAAAAAATGCAATGTTGCTGTATCATTCTATGATTGTGTCTGTACTAGTATAATTAGATCTCTTTGACTTCTGATTTAGGTGCTCGTTGTGTCGGTACCCTGTTGTATGAGATGAAGCGCCGTGGTAAAGATTGTCGGTTTGGAGTTGTATCGATGTGTATCGGTAAGCATCTCACGCCTTTCTTTCTTTCTTTCTTTCTTTCTTTCTTTCTTTCTTTATCAAAGCATAATCTTTTCATTGAGTCTAACCACTCAGTAGTCAGTAGTACTGTATATCAGGAGTATAAGTTTATGCATTAACTAAGGTCTGCAATTACAGGCAGTGGTATGGGAGCAGCAGCAGTTTTCGAAAGAGGAGATGCTGCCGATGAGCTATGCAATGCCCGACCCATTGCTTGAAATGGTTTCCTTTCCAAAAAGGCTCAGTGACTACTGTAGAGAGTAGACGCGAGTGCAAAATTGTAATATTTTTTCGACAAATAAAATGTCTGTCATCGACATTGTTAGGTTCATCGATAACCTTGTAGGTTTCAACGCAGAATAAATCTTTATAGTACTACGAGTACTATTTTCAGACTGTTAAGCACTTGAATCAGGTATGGGCTACTGTCAGTACCTTATGCAGCTGTTGCAGCACCATACACAGTAATGGGTTGCACCGAGTTATCAGTCGCTAACCGCTCCTAGTACCACCTAGCCATGTAGGTGGTTCAGTTGGCTAAGGGATGAGTTTGTTGCGACTTCTGTTGGTTAAGTTAATTCAGTATAATTCCGCCTCATTAGGTTCATTTCAGTTCACTTAAACTCACTTAACCGGAAAGAACATGGCTAAGTAATGTTCATAGACTCCTCCCCACTTCTCGTGAACAAACAAACGAGCCCTACCACTATATAAAATCAGAAACGAATGAAATTGATTGAAACGAAGGGATTATTTAGTCATTCGATTAGGACATCTGCCCTAAATATAGGTAACACTTTAGTGATTTTAGTACTAAAAAAAGAAAGTATTGATGAAATCATAAACGTGTGCACAGTGACAACAGCTAAGCAACAATTTTGTATTCAAAAGAAGCTTCCTTTCTTCGTTACTTTGTCTTTGTTTCTTTGCTCTGCTGCTCTCCTTTGCATAACCCAACTTCCACTTCCAATAATTCACCATTCATGATCTGCTTTCTGAATCAATCTCCTGATAAAATCAAATTTAATTAAAAAGTTTGCATCTTTGACTTTTTATTATTTCAGTTCCATTTAATTCTGCTCATTTTGCAGTTGAATGATGATGAAGAATATCATCAAAATTGCATTACTTTAATTTAATCGATTACTGATGAGGAGGAGGAGGAGTTCTCAGCTTTATTTTTGGAGTGAAATTCCATGGGATGAGGTATTTTTTTGTTTATCAATTTATCATATTTTGATTTTACATTTTACTATTGTAATGGGGTTGCATTGATTCAAATTTTTTTTTTTTTTTGGAGAGAAAAGCGGGATTATATTATATCAATTTCCGCTAAAGCCAAAAAAACTTCCGGGATAGTTATAAATTCCCAAATGTTTGTTTAACATGAGTAGTTCAATTCTTACTGAATCAGGGACGGAGCTAGAACTGAAATTTTGGGTACCAAATGTCTTTGATAGTTCCCAAAATCTCCTATGAAACGGTCTCTCATACTCTGTATGTTAAAAGTTTCACAATACAATTACTGTGAAACCGTCCTAAGAGGGTTAGGTTGGTTCCTAATACTCTCGATAGTTTAATGTTTTTGCTAAGACATCTTGCTTTCGGAGTTTGGGGTTGCGAGTGCTGCTCTTAGGTAAGGTACCTACCCTTTGCTTATTGTTACTTGATGATATGAATGAATGTAGGAAGGAGAAAAACTTGTGGAAAAACAAGATGAAGTAAATCAACTGGCAACATCCATTAGGAATAGATTTGAGAGATTGCCCTCATCATCATCTAAATGTTGCATATATCGAATCCCTCAAAGCCTTCGCGATGCAAATAAACCCGCCTATTCACCTTGTTTGGTCTCCATTGGCCCTTTTCACCATGGCAAGAAAAGGCTACAACCCATGGAAGACACCAAATTGAGGTACTTACAAAAGTTTCTCAAGAGGAACGACAACGACAAGACATGCTTGTTGGACTACTTGACGTTTATCAGGCAATGTGAGTTCACCATTCGCGAATACTATGTTGAGATGATTGATATGAGTTGTGAGAAATTTGTGGAGATGGTTTTGTTGGACTCGATATTTGTGATTGAGTTTATGTTGATGTGGCACTTGGACGATGCTGATGAGACTGATCGTGTATTTGAGAGACCGTCTTTAGAGAGTGTTGTCAGGCGCGACATCCTGTTGCTGGAAAACCAACTTCCATTTTTCGTGTTGCGTGGCTTATATGACATTGCATTTGGTGAAGATGTCAACTTTCCGAGTTTCCTGCAACTCTGCTGTGAAGTCTTGGTTGATCATCACAAAGAGGTCGTCGTTAGTTTCAAAAACCACGAAATTCTACACCTAGTCGATTTCTTAAGAACATACTACCTTCCCTCCTGTCTAAGGAACAGTAATGTCGACTGTAAGGACAGTAGCAGCGATGATTTTGACTTTCCTCCAGGGGTTGAGATGCTCTACAATGCCGGAGTTAAATTCGAGGTGGTGGTGAACTCTCTGCCATTACTCGACATTGAGTTCAAAGACGGTGTGTTGAGGATCCCAAAGCTCGAGGTTGAGGATCATACCGAATGCTTACTGCTAAATCTGTCAGCATTCGAGCAATGTCATTACTTCTTTGATTCATACATAGTTGATTACGTTGTTTTCATGGATGTTCTGATAACTTCAGTAAAGGATGTTGATATTCTTATGGGCGACGGGATCATAACAAATGCGTTAGGAAGTTCAGAGGATCTGGCATACATATTCAACACGATCTGCAGAGGAACGACTTACAAGGCGAAAGGGTTTTACTATTCAGTTTTGTGCAAGGAGTTGAATAAGCATGCTAAGATGCGATGGAATCGATGGAGGGCTACGTTATGCCATGATTATTTTGGGAATCCATGGACGATCATCTCTGTTGTTGTCGCGGTTGTGCTGCTCATTCTTACTGTAATTCAGACTGTGTGTACTGTAATTTCGATGACTTGATGATGCTGTATACTTTTATTTTGTATACCATCTATTCAAATCCAAAGTGCACATTTACGTTTTTCACAGTTGTTGAGACACGTTTTGTACCGTCAATATCTTTCATTTTACATTAACAAAAATTTTAAAAAATTGATATTCTTAATCTGTTCATAAAGACAATTTCATTAATGTGATTTTGCCTTCGGATTTTGAAAGGGCTTGCTTCATTTTAATTTCTTTCTATAATGATTTTGAAAGAAGCTACCAATATACTTTTTCGAATTCCACGTGGTACCCTTTTTTTCCAATATACTCAACATTATCACGCAAACTTTTCAAATGCTCTAATTGTATTCTTTTAAGTGCTTAGTTTATGCATTTTCTAATGTTTTTTTTTTTGCAGTAATTTTGCAAATTGCAATGCCTTATCATAACTATGGTATACCCAATTGTAGACATATTTTACTTGCAAAATTTAACAGTTTACAAACTCAAACCTTTAATGATATGGGTATCATTGATGTTTTAGAAGACGAGTAGTATTACTTAAGAATTTGGAAAAACACGAAAGTACCACGTAAAAAAATTTATCAAAGAAAAACGACCATGATATAAACTTGTTTTACGATAATCAATTAACTATCTTAACCCCACATTGTAATATATATATATACTTGGCTCGACTGAACTCAACTCAACTCGTTTACAGCCCTAATTTAACGATAATAATATATAATTAGAAAGAGGGGTTATAAGTTACTATAAGCATTAATTAAGCAATGAAAGCAAGGAAGAGGATGGCAGAAAAAGCTCCATGATCTTCCTCAAGGTTGGAGCTAATACTTCTCTTGAATAGCTTGTTAACTTTGGTCTTGTTGCAATGTATTTGCATCATCATTTGCTTTTGCTTTTGCTTTTGTTGTACACCCTCTTCTTGCCTAATACTACCACTTTTCATGGCTTCAAAGATTATAGTAACGAATTTATGCTTCAAAGTGTGTAAGACAATGCATGAGGTTGCTTGCTACATTCTCACTATTTATAACCCAAGAACAAGCTAGGCTTACAATTAATTACATGTTGTGGTAGGTGTGCTCATTGACTCAAGTCAATGTAACTAATAGCTTAAACACGAATTCTTACCTGTGATGAATATATCGGTCACAAATTTGTAACAGTTTAAAAAATCGAATAAAAATTTATATGGATAGTTAAAGACATTTACCACTCCTTAATTTTGTCTGTCTATATATTCCATGTAGTGATATTTGACCCGTTATAAATTTATGACCGATATAGTAATCATAATTCACAACTCACAAGCGAGAATTACTCTTGTGGTTATCGTAGATGAAACTAGTTGATTGTTATTCAATAGTGGACTAGAGTGGTTCACTTCCAAAACTCTATTTATATTTTTGGATGACTATACTCCATTATTTTAGAAAACTTCGAAATCTCGTAACTAGATAGGTTAAGGGGTTGTTTGGTTTATAAAAGAAATTCCGAGAAAAAAAAAGTATTTGCATTTTCGAATGACAATACTTTGTAATTTAAGAAGTAATTCATGTTCTTGTATTAGTTTAAGCATGGTTATTATTTGCTCAATTATGTACTCTTAAACATGATTAGTAGCCGTTCGTTGATCATGTATTAGTAGTATCTTTGTTTTACATTGAACCAACACCTACCACGTTTTAGAAGATAGTACAAGTCTCCCCTGTGATGAATAATATTCCACATAAATTTGTGACGAATCAAATACGGTATCATTCATAATTCATATAGACTTGATAAGACAAATCATAATGCATAGAAAGCAACGAATATTGCCTTTATAAACTCATAAAGTATGAGTTAGATACTTAATCCGTCACAAGTTTATAACGAATACTCCCTCCGTCCCAATAAATTGTTTGCCTATTCCATATTGGGGAGTCTCAATGAATTGTTTGCCTTTCTATTTTAGGAATGTTTTTTATATGCAATTTGATATTCTCATGAGTTTTGCTCTACATGTCACTCCCTCATTGATTCCCTTAACCTTTGTGCCAAAAAGAAAGGCAAACAATTCATTGGAACGGATGGACTATATACCCGTAAAAAAATGACGTATATTTGGGAGCTCATAAGTTTCTTATATACAGGCAGTTGCCCAATAAGTGGAAGAAGCCTAGTTTAGTACTGTAGTAGGATGCTTTCTCATGTGCAAACCCATGTGAGCATGTGGTCAAATACTCAAATAATGGGCATGTTTTTTTCTATGGTAGATGGCTCTACTCCTTAGACCCTGACATTTCGCTATATTCTCGTCATAACAAGAATTTGGCCTTAACTGATCGTCAACTCAATAAATATAACCAAATGGAGTTAACCAAGTCCATATCATATGATGGGTGCTCATCATTTTCTCCACCACGAGCTTCAAGGTTCGATTCTTACTCACAAAAAAAAAACTCCTATCTTAAACAGGCTTCTGCACGCGAAAAGACCCTAAATCCATAAAGAACTGACTCAATCGAATGACACAGGAACACGCAGTAAAATTGTCGCATAAGATCGATCATAACTGCCCGAAAATATGGAATTGCAAAGTTGTGGGGTTGAAATGCGGGTTTTGAATTGAAGGGGTTATATCATATGAGCAGCTCTTGTTGGCATGCAAGCGCAAAGATGAACTCGGCTTTTGCTAGAACCAAAAAAAGGGATGAATTAAAATAAAATAAAATATACTCCATATCTCTTCTATCAGCTTTTTTTCAGCTATGTACCCCGTCTTGGGTTATCCTACTTGCAAGCTTTTTGAACTGACAGAGGCCGTCTCTTGTTAAACTTCGACAGGATGAATTTAGCCGTGGATCCCTGAATGTAAAATGGGAAGAAAAAATATTCAACACATGGTGTTTGTATCCGACAACAAATCTAAGGAGGGCAATGAAAAACCCATCCAATAAGGTGAAGGTCAATGCGCAACTAGCAAAGTGTATTAAAACCACACAAGAGAAAGCTTCACATCTTGATATTATGATGAACACATACTTTACCTTGAAGCACAAAATGCAAGAGATCGCCCAAAAAATAAATAACACCGTCCATAGGAAATCAAGCGTCTGATTTGCAAACTGGACACGATCTTTTTCTTCTAAGCCATGGATCAATACACTACCAAAGAAAAACAAAGAATTTCAGAAATGAGTGAAGTTCATAAGAAATGATCTCACATGTGTGATCAGTCCAAATTCTTATGCATATATCCTCAATTTAATGAAATTGATCGCACGTGTAAAATCGTCTCATATAAGACTTGCGCCCAAGAATTTATGCTAAAACAGACTCACATCTTTATGAAATTTGTGCAAGCAAGGAAGATGGCGCATGGTGTCCCCAATGGCTGGGGTATCAAGGCAAATAGAGCATACTTCAGTATTTTCACTCTGTAGACAAAAACACAAACCATTTAGTGCTAGATTTCCTAACGACATTCTAAACATTCACCACGAACAATGCACATGAAGTCGTACCTGAACTCGAGATTCAGGCAGGTTAGCTATATGAGCAACTGATGCGCCCAGATGTTCATGGTTGTTCTCATCAAGAGCTAATAGCATTTCATAATCATCTCTGCAAACGTACACGAAGAATAAAAATTTACAAACTTGCTGAAGGACCAGTGACTTCAAAGTCCCAACCCCCAAGTCTATAACCAGAAAGTGAAGGGCAAAATCACTATACAGATGACAGCAGACAAACGTACAGCAATGGTCAAACTGAGAAACTGCCTATTAAACGATAATCACATTGTACAAACTGAATGGCCACAATTTACAAGTTACTTCAGCCCATAACGATTGTCAATTCAAGAAACAAACCCAAACCCGTCAAAGGAGCCTAATAATAACATAAATTGTTGGGTGACAGTCTAGGTATTTCCCTTTTTTTTATATAAAAAAATTGTGAAGCCAGGCTTGTTGGAACAGAAGGGGGACAAGATCTCCTGGAAAGATGCGTAATGACTTACTCGCCAAATTCCCGATCTGAATGAAGAAGTTGGTTAACCATTTGGATATCTTCATTGGCCACAGCTTCCAATGCTTCCAACAGCTCAATTCTCTGCATATAATATAAATGTTGTTGTCGGAGGCTTTAATTACAGAAAATAGTCCAAGAAAACAGACAAGGGCAAAAGATCACGTGATAAACAAGTTGCAAGAGATAGAAACTGGGAAAGATGAGATATTCAAATGATTAGTTTAGTCCTTGGGTTGTAAGGAGCAGCCAATATTTTTGTGCAGATCGCACAGTTCTTAAGGGATAAAAAAGACACCTAGGACAAGACATGCTGCTTATAAAAAAAGACATGCAGGTAAATAAATGGAAATTAAAGGCGAGTATCATCAACTTTACCATCTCTACAGCCATCTGTGATGGAAACAGCATACGACTGCTCCCTGTAGCAGACATAGAAGGATGATTCATACGAGCCCTTAAGCGGGCAACTCCCGAGGAGGGAATCCGTGGTTGAGATTCCCGGCGGAAACGACTGCGCAGAGAAGGAATCTGGGATCCTCGACCTGTATTTGATTGACGGACGGCAACCTAAAATAATGTCAAAGCAGATAACCTTAGCACAGGAAATAAAATATAAGGCTCATACAGAACACTCTTTCTTCTCTAATGACATTTTAATTTAAAGTTGTGAAGAGTACATTACGTGTGAATAAAACACATCCTCCATCGAACACTAATTAAAATCCATGTTTGGTTAGCAGGTTGGGTTGAAGGGAGGCAGAAATGAAGGAATCCATTTTCAATGCAACAAGCCAAATTAAAATCCCTCCAACATAAAGAAATTTTGGAGGGAAAACCTCTTCTCCATTACCCTCCTTTACTTCCCATAATCTCATCCCCTCCCATTCTCTTTTAGTATCTAAGCATAGAGCAAAAGATCTTCCCATATGGTCCAAAACATGCATTGAGCAAATGTAAGCCCAAAATCGGTAATCAGAAACTGAGCCCAGAAAGCTGCCTAACAACTTGGACAAATGAATGAACAAAAACTCCAACAGAAAACGCTAAAAAAACTATAGGAGTCATTATCACATCAAGACACAAAAAGCGTAATGACACTGCTCTCGCATTCGGGAAATTTCAATAGTAGCCATTAGTCAGTCACACAGCTATAAATCCCATCACTTCTATGCAGGAATAAAAGATAAAAAAGCATACATTCGCATGTGCACGTTGCCGTCCCCTGAAAGGAGCAGGATCCATGCCCGCTTCCTCTGCTAACTCAGGAAATGTCTGGCAAAAAATGTAAAAGAGGATAAAATTCAGGACCCATAATCATCATTTTATTATTAATGCCCAAGTATCTACAAAAAGGCGCCCTTTAAAAAAAAGGGTAGGAAGTCGGACCAACACCTTTCCCAGAATAACAAAAAGATTATTTCCATGTGACCTGACTAGTAAGAGTCACAACTAATAGACAAAGCAACTCCCTACCATATGAAAAGAAGCATAGTGGGTTTACAAACTACACGTCATTTTTATTCGGTTCATAATATCTTTGATTTCGGACTCATAAAATATCAGAAAACATAAACAATGAGAGCTTATAATTTCGAAAACTGAAGAGAGACAATGAACAAGGAAAATAAACCTCAGCAGTAGTAGCTTCTGGCATTTCATTATATAATTGTTCCTGCAGCTGTCGAGCCATCATCTCATCGACTTCGAGTTGTATTGCCTTAGTTTCATCGTCATTATCAACATTTTGAGGGCCACGCTCTCTCATTTCTGGAGAGAAGTCACTAACAACTATCGGGGAACCCTGACCCCTTCGAGGATGACCACGATGGCCCCCTACCGATTTTGCAGCTAACGATTCACCACCTGGACTCAAACATATTATTTCTTTTTTCTCTCCTGTAGTACTTGAACTAGCACCAAGCATTTTTTGTCTTTTAGATAAATTAGGTGTACAAACTTCACCGCCATTCATCACAGGCACTTGTTCCAATGATGACGGACCAAATGATGAGGAGCCTTTACCAAGAACACTCTTACTAGAGTTATTACGCCTTGAATCAGCAAAGTGATCAGATGATGAGGGTTTACCAAGTGCATTCTTACTTGAGTCATTAAGCCTTAAATCAGCAAAGCAGCCAGTATTACATCTCCTGTAAAGCAGAATTCTTAATGAGTTCACTAAAATACAATAACTGTTCACTTTAAGACACATTTTATAAATCCACACGGGAAAAAAAAGTTGGATAAGAGCTAACTGTTCCTCACAGCTAGGTAGCAGCCGTGTAACAATTAACAAATATAAGAAGCCATGAACAAAAAATGCAAACCAAGACTAGAGTATGTCATTGAAAAATCCAATTGACAAACCTTGAAAGGAAGACAAATCTTATCTGGGAAAATTAAGGAAACATTATCTTATCCATTGGACATAAAAACCTTTAGATTACTTGAAATACTAACTATTCACAAAAAAAAAAAGGGTTTGACATGAAATGTGGAAACCATGAATTATGTTTTATTCAAAACACGCTAATTAAACTTCTGAGATCTGACAACATTTTATGTGATTTTCACAGAAAAAATCCTTGTACTAGTAAATTATTCCGTGATATGTAGGTCATAATAATGAGACACAAAAGGTTGACATGCATGTAAAAAGGGTACCCAAAACTTAAAGCTGACTTGAAGTAACACTATATCCATTTTCTACCCTTTTCTGGTAAAAACAAGTTCATCAAAACACCGGGAATATTATATGCACAGTTATCCTACCTGTCCTCTGAGCCCTTCGAAGAAGATGGATGAATAAGTACCCCTTTTCCTTTGGAAGGTTTTGCAGTTTGTTCTTTGGCAATGACATTGTCCATGTCAATTACATTATGAGAAGCACCAGATACACCATTACAAACTGCTTTTCCAGCACTCACGGAAGAGCTCCCTGCAGATACTTTGGCCTTAGCTATATTTTGTGGAGAAATACAACCATTCCGCACTAACCTTCTTACAGTACGTCCTTTGACAGGGTGTGGAGGCATGATACTCCCCTCCCCAGTACTATGCTCGTCAACACGGAACATTTCATCATTCCCTTTAATAAGTTTATGATTACCATTCCCAATCTTCACCATCCCCTTATCTTCATTTCTCGTAGGCACAATAGACGAATCAGGTGAAAGCAGAGAAACAACATCTTTAGAACCATTGGCAATATCAACAAACCTACTGTGATAATTATCTGATAGTCTACGAGGCCTAGAATGTGAAAATTTGCCATCCTCCGCATCCTGATGGTTAAAATGACATTTTCCTTTGAGTTTTAAGCTCGGGTCAGCAACTGAATTGGAAGTAGATGCATTCCTCAACATATGTGCAGCAGATGGATCTTCAGTGCGCTGATAACGGTCAATATTAACATCACCTCTGGGATTCAATGTAACGTTTGAGTTCTGTGT
The DNA here is from genome assembly GCA_958450325.1 of Agrostemma githago. Classification (NCBI taxonomy): domain Eukaryota; kingdom Viridiplantae; phylum Streptophyta; class Magnoliopsida; order Caryophyllales; family Caryophyllaceae; genus Agrostemma; species Agrostemma githago. The sequence continues at coordinate 68,980,334 of OY288251.1, read as the reverse complement.
ATTATCACCAAAAAGATGAACTCTTCTGTCCAACTTCGCTTTATTTGCTCGTGCAGGAGCTCTTGAATTATAATGAGGAGAGATAGAGGTACCTTGACAGGTATTCTTCTGTATTATAGATACCCTATCAGGAGTGTCAGGGACAATCATGTTTATATCATCAGCATACATGGAATTCATACCTCCATTAGCTCCTGAAGAAGACAAATCAACATAAAAAATGAATTAAGGTCATGGAGTATTAAACCACGTCTGTGAAACAGTTAGTCCACCTGCTCAGAAAACAACAATTTCATCCACCCAACCCGAAATCTACTAGCTACCACAAGAAGGACGACTGCTGAACAGCTAAATACAAGACTAAGCGCACTGGACTCACAACCGATGAATATAATATCCAACAAACATGCATCAAGCTCTCTTCAAAGCATAAAACAAACAAGAACCCTCCTGGTAACAGCTAATAACACCATCTAGATTCAAAACTATAATATCTCATGATAAGAACGTTTTCTCAGATAGTATTCAATCCATAATGTATGAGTAAAATTCCTAAAACGATTCCTTTTTTTGGGGGGAAACCGAACTAAATTCTGATCACTTACCTTATCTATGACAAGACACACTTTTTTACCACGGAGGTCCAGTGACTAATACATGCGCTAGTGCAAAAGAAATTCCAACTTCAGTGTGTTTGAATATTACTTTTATTTTCAATCTAATATATAGGAATCCAAACCAAGGAGCCTATGAGGTCACTTGTCCTCATGATTTATGTCATGATTAGTTTGTTTAAGAGAAACCTTCAAAAAGAAGATGAATTAGGCTCACATTAATAATCCTCTAGTTAGATTATAAACAGTACATCAATTACAACAGTCACAAGATATTCAGAAACACTTGGATAATGAAACTGAAGTGTAAACTTTAAAATTTATAATGCAGGCAGAAGCGGAGCATGTCATTGGCAGGCCTGCGAAAGCAATTTTACATCGCTTGGTGGAGAGTCTGGAGACTAACTGTGCTTGCATCCTCAGTCACCAGAGATGCCTGGCCTGGACACACAATCCTAACTGAGATTAGAGAAGTGTGACAAAACAAGACATAACGCGACAATGCTCCTTTACACAGACTAGTGGTGCTGGAAAAGATAAGATCTTGAAAATGTAAAAGTGTAAAAGTTACTGACAACCCGAATTATTAGCGTAATCGAACATTTATTTGTGTGTATAAAAGGGGTCACAACTCAAAAACGGTACTTTCGATGCCATAATGATTCTAGCCAAGTCATGATATAAAACCCCATCACTTTACCAACTAAGCAACCTAATGCGGTATCAGATAACATAATCGGTCACATCTACAGAATATGCAACTTGGACCTCTACTTTCACATAAGAATTGCAGAGACAGAATTAACAACCTACCGAACTCTAAGCACCGAGAAACAAACTATTCCCTTAACCGACTATAAACATCGGACTACAGTTTTCTACCAAGAACTGCATCCCCGCAGCAACGAAAATTTCAAGGATACAAATTTCACTTATGATGAGTCTTAACAAACCATCAACTACAAATTTCGCTCTACTTTCACATAAGTAATGCAGAGACAAAGCTAACAACCTACCAAGCTCAACATGATTCGACAAAATTATACCTTTGCATAACATAAAAGCTGAGACGCCCTACGATTGAGTATTTAAACCCTGAAGTTCCATCAAGTTAATTCAACACTTATATCCACTCAATCATCCTCTAAAATCCCAAAATTCTCACCAAAAACAAACATGATTACTACCTCTCTCTAATCTCCAATAAAACACTTTGTTCTTACATGGATAGATCTCTACCCGACCAACCAAAAGGTAAAGATATCAAATTTCTAACCGTCATCGGAAAAATATACTCCCTCCATTTATTAATGTTCTACCCATATTGCATTTTGAGACATTTTTTAATGTTCTACCCATTTCTGTTCTTTCCATATTAGTCTCTCGCATCTTCATTTTCTAATACTATGGCTCACTTGTATCAACTTCTCTCCCATTTTCATTCTTATTCTTATTCCTTAAGAAACGTGTATAAAGCATATGGGAAGAACATTAATAAATGGAGGGAGTACGTCAAATCTATCCTCACAAAATCACAATCCTACAAATCAAAATACAAAATACCATATCACAGATGAAAAAGAATCCTTGTCCAACAAACAATCCAGCTAAGTATCAAAATTCAATTCGAAACAAAACACGATAGCAATAACAAACATTAGATGATGATAGTTAAGATTGTTAAAGGAATATCATCAAACAGATGGTCAAATTTACGCAAATCAGTATCAATCTCAGCTTGAGAAGACGAAGAACTCCGATCAAAATCGAGAGAAATCATCATAAACGACAGTAGAAATACACAAATTGAATATATTCGAAATTAAATCAGTGCAAAGTAAAAGGCAAAAAAACAGGAAAAGTGAAACGGGAGAAAAGGAATCGAAATTGAATGTAGGGAGAGGACAGTTAGGGTTCATACCGGAGGCGGTTGATGATCCAAGGTTGCGGCGATGTTGATGATGATGCTGGCGTTGGTGTTGGTGTTGGTGTTCATCCATGGCGTTAGAGGGAGATGAGGGATACAAGGCGGTGAAGCCTCACTTTTATACACACACTCTCCAATTAAACGTTTGAAAATTAGGACAAATCTTTGTTCTCATTTTCACCTTTTATAATTATCATAATAACAATAAAAAAAAAAAAATATACTCCCTCCGTCCCAATGAATTGTTTGCTTATTCCATATTGGGGCGTCTCAATGAATTGTTTGCCTTTCTATTTTAGGAATGTTTTTATATGCAATTTGAACATTCTCATGAGTTTTGTTCCACATGTCACATCCTCATTGGATCCCTTATCCTTGGTGCCAAAAAGAAGGGGAAACAATTCATTGGAACGGAGGGAGTATATATATATATAATTATTAATAATAATAACAATAAAATTTTATTAAATAAGGACGACGACGATGATGACGATAATAATTGGACATCTAGGTCGTGTCTGACTCGTTCTCGAGTCTTCAGTGGGGATACCTGTTGTGTGTTGGTGTAGCTGTTATTAAGCATCGACATAACCTCGTTCGCGTCACCATGTTCGATATCTGTTTTCGATATGAGATTTCTGCAGTTAAGGAGGTGATACACCCGACAGGATTGTTGTTGTATTCGATCTTGGGATAGAGAGGGCAAGATGTGTATCGATCTCACAAGGTCCTCCCCCTTGACTCACTTAGAGATGTTTGATTTTGTGTCCGGTCATGTGGCCGTTGATGTTGTCCAGCGTAAAAGTGGCAAGTGTCGGGATTTGTGTACGATGATTAGTTATGAGTTCCTATCTTTCTCGCTGTCTTCGCTAGGGGCTAGATGCGAATTCTATTGTCTTTGCCCAAGCGAATTTAGAAATATTCCTTTATCTCATACATGATATGTCGGGGCTCGCATAATCATTTTCATTTTCTATTTTCTATAGACTTAACCTTTTTATTGCTAAGGAAATGAACCCAAATAGTACATTGACTACCCACTAAATTATTGTAAATATGATTTAATCTTAATAAAAGTTGCAAAATCCATTGTCTCGAGGGAAAGCGTTAGATACGAAGTATTCTCTAATTTGAACAAATCTTTGCCCTTACTATTAACGGATAATCCAATCAATGTCTTATACGGAGTATTTCTTTTTTGCTAATTTTTTTTTACTAAATAGTTCTCGTACCTTTCAAATCGAACCAAGCTGAATTGATTGAGATAGACCAAAATAAACTGAATTGATTGAGATAGACCAAACTAAAATGAGCGAGACTAAAATTAACTTAACTAAATCAAAACGAAACAAAAACAAGACAAACTTGGCAAACATGATAGGGTAGTGTTTCACGTAGACCTGACAAAACTGAACTGACCGGAGTACCCACCCAAATAAGCCAACCTAAACCTGACACGACACTTGAAATGAAGACCCCAGTTTGACCCATAATCCGAATTAATCCGACCTAACCCGAAACATATCCGAATGTTATTACATACTCGTAAAACGAGTCGATATTCCTTAAAAAATTGAAAATGTCAAACTCAAAAATAATCCAAGGCTGAAATGATCTGTCCCGACCCAAAGTCAACCCGTTTTTATAACCGGAATGGTGTGATCTGATCCGAACCCAATCCGATTCCCAGTATTGGTGGAAACCATAAGCTTTCACAAAACAATTATTATGGGCTTAAAAGAATTGGACCACGTAACCCATCATACTCCACAAACCCTCTCATCTCCAATCACTCCCCTCCTTTTAAACCAAAATTCTAGGGTTTCACACAATCCCCGCCCCTAGAAAAATCCCCAAATCAACCTACACCCGAAAATGGTGAACGTACCGAAAACGAAGAAGACGTACTGCAAGAACAAAGAATGCAAGAAGCACACGATGCACAAGGTGACCCAGTACAAGAAGGGAAAGGACAGCTTGGCAGCTCAAGGAAAGAGGCGTTACGACAGGAAGCAATCTGGGTATGGAGGTCAGACTAAGCCCGTGTTTCACAAGAAGGCTAAGACCACCAAGAAGATCGTCTTGAGGCTTCAGTGTCAGTCATGCAAGCATGTCTCTCAGCATCCGATCAAGCGTTGCAAGCATTTTGAGATTGGTGGTGATAAGAAAGGGAAGGGTACTTCTCTGTTTTAAGTTTAATTTTTCAAGTTTTCTGTTGTTGGATTTTCGAGATCGTTTGTGTTTAGTTTTGCTGTAAGAGATTTGAGTTTATCTGGATTTTGATTATTGGTAATGAAATCACGAACTCTTTAGATTTTGATTGTGATTTTTCGTTTGGTTTTATGTCTGATTTGAGTTTTGATTATGTTGTTGATGAATTTGATTATGAAATTGATTCTATCCCTGCGCTATAACGGGTCAAGTATCACTGCCATGGAAATCAAGACTCCTTGGGAATAGCAAATGCTTTGTCGTAACCGTAAAATTTAACCCCTCAGGAATGGAATGGCTGATTTGTGTGGGTTGTTTTTGTATGATTGGTTTTGATTTTGTTTGTGTATTGTTCGGTTGAGATTTTGGGTTGCATCTGTTTGTTTGGAGGTATGAATGTATGATCGATTTGATTTTGCTCATGTGTGTGTTTGTATGGTTATTGTGCTGTATTCTGTTTGATTAGAGTTAGAACTGGAAGTTGGTTTGCAGTAGGTAGATGACTCAATTTTGGGTTTCTAGCAATGTGTAGAATCGTATCTTTCCAATCTCGTAGAATTTGCTCTTCTTTATTACCGTTTTAAGATGAATGGATTGTTTGTTTCATGGGTTAGTTGAATTATCATGCCATGTAGCAGAGTAAGAATGGTAAGTGGCCATCAAAGTGACCATGAACTTCAGAAAATTAACATGAAGGTAGGCGATAGTGTCTAACCTAATTAGCTATAGGTTCCCTTTTGTTACAGCTTCACTTAATTTGAATTAGGTAAAATGGTAAGTAAACAAAAGCTGTTTGCATTCGCAAAGTTTAAAAGTTTGCCGATGGCCTTGAGATGTATTAAGGTGGTCAAATGAACCATGTAGCTCGTAACTGCAGCAAGGGGTTTTCTTTCTCCAGCTTTTTTCTGTGCTATTTATTGAAAGAGATGTGCTGGCAGATGTGCTGCAATAGTGCTGTTAGCAGGCATAGTAATGACAGCAGGGATATCTGCAGGGAGGGATATGTGGTAGATTTTTCCGATGATGAGGCTTTGGATGAACTTGCTTAGTATGTGTTGTTTTTCTGTGATGATGAGCTGGGGGCGAGTTCTGTCTATGTGTTGGATGGTCATGGTCTTCAAATGTCTAACGCCCATGGGTGTCATGGTCGTGAGTTAACTGTGTTTCTTGTCCACGAGTGTCATGGGTATGAGTTTTGTGTCCCCGATTGTGATAGGCATAAGTTTCTTGGTTGTGAGTCTAACCTCACGAACCTCATTCTCTTGTTATAATCCATTACACATTAGAATAGCAACATCCTTTATGGAAGTTATTAGAACAATGCAATCAGTTAATTACGGTTTATATATGAATCAAAGAAGTAATGACAATGCTGATAGATTTACTTAGCAGTAAGCATTCTTAATCTGTATGATCCTCAACCCCGAGTCTTGGTATTCCTCAGCACACCGTTTTTAAACTCAATGACGAGTAATGTTAAAGAGTTGGCCACCATCTTGAATTTAACTTCCGCATTGTATAGCATCTCAACCTGTGGTGGAATCTCAAAATCATTGCTGCTACTGTCAACGTTATTGTTCCTCGTAGTTGAGGGAAGAAATCGACTGTCGAGGTGTGGAATTTCGTGGTTGTTGAAACTAACAACCCCCCTCTGTGATGAACTGATGATCCACTAACACTTCACAGCAGAGTTGCATGAAACTCGGAAAGTTGACATCTTCACCAAATGCAATGTCATATATTAACCACGCAACCCAAAAAGCAGAAGTTGATTTTCCAACAACAAGATGTCGCGCCTAGCAACACTATCCAAAGATGGTCTCTCAAATACACGATCAATCTCATCTGCATCATGCCAAAATAACGAGTCCAATAAAACCATTTCGATCAAAATTCATATCAATATTTTCAACGTAGTATTCGCGAATGGTGGGCGGGCAAGAATATTAAGAAAACGATCCACTGGAGATCTATTAAACATTTGTATTTGCTGAAACATCTTGGGAGGACTTGGAATTAGAGACACGGGATTAACCAACAAAGCTCTGCTAGCAAAGAATGCCTGGAGAATTGTCAAAAATGAGGATCTTCTTCTCAGTAAGGTTTTTACTGGGAAGTATGGTCGATTCAGATCGCAAGAGGAGTTCGTGAAAAGCAAACTTAAAGGTCCCAAGTCAAGGGCGTGGAAAGGTATAAGTCTAGGAAGGGAAACTCTGGCACTTGGGCTGGGATGGAAGGTTGGTTTTGGAGGAATAACTGAAAATTGCCCAATTAACATTTTTCAAGATCGATGGGTTAATGGATATATTCCGGTGGCAAAAACGGGGGTGAACGTAGACGACAAACTCCTGAATAAGGATAGCTGGAAAATCCAGGAATTGCTAACAAATGATAAAAAATGGAATGTGTCTAAATTGGGGACTATTTTTAATGAAGAATGGAGTACTAGAATTCAGGCTATACCCATGGGGCTTCTTAAGCAAGAAAGTAATTGTTACTGGACTAAAACTAGCACAGGAAACATCACGGTTAAGAGTGGATACTTTGAACTGCTTAGTCTTGATTCTGAGGCGCAGAGATGTAGTACTAAGGCCAGTAAAATTATCAATTACGCCCTGTGGACATGACGTAGGGCCACCCCGACGCGGCCACGCGCGGGTTTTGGGTAGGCGAATGCACCTCCATATGAGAATGGATCGAATTGAAATTTAAGTCGAAATGGAGTCGCCACCGAATTTTATGGTTATTCGGAACCGTTCGAGCCCACTCTATATCGCTATGGACCATACACAAAGTATGGCCCATCTCGGTTTTAGAGTTTATTGGGCTCGTCCCTTTGCATTGCGATACCGATACCATCTATACCGGTAATCGTGTAAAGAATGACTCTCGTGCGCCAACGGTTTCGGGCATCCGGAAACCGAGGTTCTGAGTAAGGGGTGAAGGTACGTGTTGGGAAGCCCACTAAGGACACCCAACCCCGCCCGCACATAGCGGCCTCTACTAAGACATCGTTTGACTTTCTAATATGCGCGTTAGTGATTCGGTGAAATGATATGCAAACAACGTTTTAGCTAAGCATGCGAATTAAATGTGAGCTACGTCATTTTAATGCATCTAATTTATTGTCGAAGTGATTTAGCATGCGAGGGTTCATTTATAAACGGTAAAACGTAAATAAATAAAGCAAAGCAATAATAAATCGATCACAAATTACACGGGCGGAATACAACCCGGAATTCACAATACAACGAGCAATAAAAGTAGAATAATCGAAATATATATAGCCAAAATGACAAGCAATAGTTAGAAACGGACCCGTGTATAAACTAGACCGTGAATCGTGTAAATGGACGAACTTCAATTAAATACATATTATTTTATGCATTAATCGAAGGACGGAGATATAGGACCTAGGCGTGGTGCTAGCCCGATCCTAAATCCCGATGCCTTGTCCCAACTTATCATGTCGATAAATTGGAGTCTAAATTAATTATGCGTCGGATACGACTACGGAGTCGTCAACGCAAGATTAATAGTGAGACCGTCGATCAAAGTTGTTTAAGTGAAGTTATATATATGCATTTTGAAAAAATAGATCACGTGATTGACTTTACACGTGACGACTAAGTCGCTTTTTAAAAGACGAGACTCGAATGTAGCATTAAAGCTCTCAGATTTCTGGGATACAGGACCCACTCGGTCGAGTCATGACCTGACTCGGTCGAGTGCGTCCTAGAAGGGGCTACTGCCCATAATTTGGGGTGCTACTCGATCGAGTAGCCTATGTACTCGGTCGAGTGGCACCTGTACGAGGTATAACTCGTCTCGTTTTATGTATTTTAAAATCGATAATTAATCAAATCACATATAAATATGGCATGATTTATATGCAATTCGATCTTAGGTACTCATAATGTGTATATTATGATTACGAGACCAATATCGGAGATTTTTAGAAAAGACGATATAAAAATCGTTTTGAATTGGACCGGGACAAAATTGGTTCTCTCCGCGTTACGTCATCTTTAATAATCCTTACGGATTATGCGATGCTCGATTTAGCGTCAACGGGTTTTGTACCGATCCTTGAAAATGGAATTAAGCCCGTTCAACTACGTACTATCACGATCGTGTTATGCCCTTGAGTGCATAGGGCGGTGCTCCTCGAAAGGGCGCCACCACTATTGCGTCTCGTAAAGGGATTAAACGGACTTTGGGCAATAGTCGTAGTTAAACGAGTTAAATCCGAATTTTAATACTAATATATGTATACACGGTATATAATGTTAATGTGACGAAAACGAATAGAAAAAGATGTTAGCGGTTAAATGCGATAAACGAAATGTTAGATGTTAGTGTACAAAAATATAAAATGTTAGTATACATAAAATTAAAAGTTAGTATGTTAGTATGTTAGTATAATAATAATAATAATAATAATAATAATAATAATAATAATAATAATAATAATAATATAATCGAAAAGAAAAGAGAAAGGAGAAAGAGGTGATGAAATTGAATGTTACACCCTCAACCTACGTGCTTTTGCTTCTCGGAATAGGGCTCGTCAAATGGTGGCACAGTCACGGGAGCGTCGAGATACGTAGAGGAGTTATGGTGTGTATGTGGTTTGTAGAGATGGATTTTAACGAGTTTTGCTCTCGGTCTTTGACGAGTTTTGATCTCGGGATTTTGAATATGTATGTATGTGTGTGACTTTGAAGCCAAGTTCAAAGGGATGTGTTGTGTAGAGTTGTAAATGTAATGGGTGAAAAGAAGTTTTGAAGGTGGTAAAAAGGTAGAGAAAAAGTTGTGTTTGAGTTGATAGTTGACGGGGTATTTATAGGGGAACCCACGACATAGGGTCACTCGACCGAGCGGCCCTAGTGCACTCGGTTGAGTGCCCTCGTGAATGAACCTGGACTGCTTCTTTGAGGCTCCACTCGATCGAGTGGGTCAATCCACTCGACCGAGTGGATCAATTACGACATGCTATTTTGGGAATGATTGACCTTGATTTGATCTTGATTGATTTTGATTGATTTGGCTTGATTTTGAATTTGGGGCAAGTTTCGAGAATGTATCAGGTCGTTTTTTATGTCGGGTTTGTCTTGACCGGGTTTTGACCCGGTCGCTAAAAGACGGGAATTATTTTTGGTGTCGGTTTTGACCCAAATTAGTCTCATTTTGCTCGGAACGACCCACTGGGCCTGGTTTTGAGGTTGGTTTTGTGAGATTTGTATCCCGTTAAAAGCCCATGCCGGACATTACTGATTTCGAGCCCGTATCCGAGCGCGTTAGAGCACGTTATTGTCCGATCATCATCGGGTGTTTTTTGGAAACTACCATAGACACCTGGCAGTCAAAATGCGGATGTCTACACGTCCCTTCTTTTTTCAAGAGAGTGTTATGGAGGCTCCCAGGTCCCGCGGGGTGGAAAATATTCTATTGGAAGATGTTAACTAATTCATTGTCGGTTGGGATCGAAAGGGAGAAAAGGAAGTTAAAGGGATCCTTCCACTGTGTTATGTGTGCCTCAGATACAGAATCGGGAAATACGGACGATCCAAGTCGCTGTATAGAATCCTTACAACACATTTTCAGAGATTGCAGGACGAGCAAATACTTGTGGCAGAATACTAGCTTTGCCGACAAAATTTTTGAAGATAATGACTTGGACTTTCACTCATGGCTAGTGAAAAACACCAAGAACCTGTTTGAGAAAGAAGAACTATGGGAGGATTTGATGCACTTTGTGAATGTGATTTACAATATTTGGCTTTTCAGGAATAGTATTGTCTTCCGTGGTGAAGACAATCATCTATCTAGATTGTTAGCAAGGTACAAGTCTTCTATCCCACGGATTCAAGATCTATGGGATGATATAAAGAAGAGGAAACAAGAGGAATTATCCAATAGAGGAGGCATTTCGGAGCTGGAAAGTCAAAGAATCACTATCAAGGAGTCAAAAGAGATATGGATGATCGTAGATAGCAATAGCACCCATAGTTGTACAATGATAATCATCAATGTGGATGCAGGGTGGAAAGATCCGGGGTATGCAGCCGGAGAATGGAGTATTAAGAACAAGGCAGGAATTGATGATACTAGAAATACAAGAAATTGTGGATCGGAGGCTTTTCTGGCGGAGAATCCGCTCCAGGCAGAGATGTTGACAGCCATCAAGGCTATTCAGTGGGCAAAGCGAGAAGGGATATTCCACATCATCTTGCAATCGGATTGCCAACAAATGCTGAACCAGCTTGCTAACGTGGAAGAATGGCATCATAGTATAAAGAACCTTATTCCTTTGTTTATCGACGAATCTGCATTCTTCCATTGTCTAGCTATTAGATATGTACCTCGACACCTTAATACTGACGCCCATAATCTGGCATTCAAGATTTTGCGTCAGTATTAAGATTGGACTTTGGACTGCTGACAAAAAAAAAAAAAAACATTGGCTAATAAACCCCAAGTAGTTCATCAAGCATGTTTCCTCGTCCTCGTCATTCCTCTTAAGAAACTTTCGTAAGTACAGTACCTCAATTAGTGTCTTACATGGGTCGCAGCCTTGACTTGGCATGGTAAAAACTAAAAAGAGTCAATTGAGATCAAACGAGATGAATAGGCGAGCCAATCCACAAGTTTTTCTCCTTCCTACATTCATATGATCAGGTAATAAGTAGACCTGACATACATGTCAACCGGGTTGGGTTGGGGTCGGATCAGATCATTTTAGATTCGGGTTTATTATTTTCAATTTTTTTAGGGATTTCAATTTTCAACTCGGTTTCTATGATAACATCCAGGTCAGTTTTGGATTAGTCTATATCTAGACGGGTTACGAGTCAAACTCGAGTCTTTCGTTCGGGTGTCGGGTTCGAGTTGCCTTATTCGGGTCACGGAAAGGCTTACTGTTATTACCAAATGACATTTTAACCTCAGTCATTGGGTCGTTTGGTTGTTCTCTTAAATCATGGGAAGTAGAACTTCCCATTAATTTGGTTGTCCACTTCCCGGGAATTGCCACTTCCTCTACAATGGGTAAGTTACTCACCAAGTCCCTCTTGGTGGGTAGAACTTCCCGCATGAAGTCATTTCCCACGTGGCAACCAAAAAATATTTTTGTAATTCTCATGAAATACAAATTCACGTGAATTTAAGTTCCCGGTAACCCCATCTTTCCATGGTGAACCAAACGAGCCATTTGTAAAATAAAACATCTTACTTTTCTAATATGTGAATTGTGAACGATGATTTGCAATAAAATATGACTTCAAATATTACCTTGTTTAAATTGAATTTTTAAGTATACAATTAATAAATAATATTGATTGTATATGTTTGAAACGGGACCAAAAAACTAAAATTAACGTAACTAAACCAAAATGAAACGACAATAAGGTCGAAAAAACCGAAGTGAGTAAACATGATTGGGTAGTAATACTTCCGCCCCAGTATTGGTGGAAGCCCATGAAGCTTCAACGAAACGAATATGGGCTGAAGAATTGGACCTGTAATCCATCATACTCCGTAAACCCTCTGATCTCGAATCACTCCCCACTTTTAAACCGAATTGCTAGGGTTTCACACAATCGCTCCCCCAGGAAAATCCCCAAATCAACAAACCAACACCCGAAAATGGTGAACGTACCGAAAACAAAGAAGACGTACTGCAAGAACAAAGAATGCAAGAAGCACACGATGCACAAGGTGACACAGTACAAGAAGGGAAAGGACAGCTTAGCTGCTCAAGGAAAGAGGCGTTACGACAGGAAGCAATCTGGGTATGGAGGTCAGACTAAACCCGTGTTTCACAAGAAGGCGAAGACCACGAAGAAGATTGTTTTGAGGCTTCAGTGTCAGTCTTGCAAGCATGTCTCTCAGCATCCTATCAAGCGTTGCAAGCATTTTGAGATTGGTGGTGATAAGAAGGGAAAGGGGACTTCTCTCTTTTAGGTTTCGTTTACAAGTTTCTGTTGAAGAAGATCTTTTGTGTTCTTGTTGTTGTTTTATTTTTGTTGGAACAGATTTAGGGTTCTTTGGATTTTGTTCGTTGGTAATGAAATCGAGCACCTTTTTCGACTTTGATTATGAGTTTTCGTTTAGTTGGATTTTGATTTTGACTATGTTGGTGATCAATTGAAAGCTTTGTTTTGAATTTGATTATGAAATTGCACATTTTCGATGAACTTGGTTATAATGTTATAACGGGTCGAATATCAACGACATAGAAATCGGAGTAGCAAATGAGTTGTCATGTGTGGGATGTTTTTGTATTATTAGGTTCGATTTTGGTAGTTGTTTGGTGGTGATTTTGGTTTGCATCTGTTTGTTTGGAGGTATGAATGTATGATTGATTTGATTTTGCTCATGTGTGTATTGGTAAGGTTATTGTGCTGTAATCTGTTTGTTTAGTTAGAGCTCGAAGTCGGTTTGCAGAAGATAGATGACACAGTTTTGGGTTTGAGATGGTTTAACTTAGTTTCTAACAATGGTGTAGAATTGTATTTCCAATTTTGCTATCAGGGTTGGTATAATTTGCTCTTCTGCGATACCCTTTTAAGACATCAGGATAGTGGGATTAGGTAGATGGTAGATTTTGTAAGGAAAAATATATTGGATTCCGTTCATGTAAAAATACAGAGTAACAATGAATTGAAGTCTCTTCTTTCTAGGTAGGTGATACTGTCTAATCTATTTAGCTAATGGTTCCCTTTTGTTACAAGCTTTACTTAACTTGAATTAGGTAAATTGTAAGAAAACAAAAGCAATCTGCATTCACAAAGGTTAAAAGCTTGCCGATGGTCTCGAAATGGATTAAGGTTTTCAAATGAACCATGTAACTCGTAATTGCAGCAAGGGATTTCCTTTCTCCAACTTTTTTTCTGTGCTATTCATCGAAAGAGATGTGCAGGGATAGTGCTGTTTGCCGGGAGATGTGCAGGGATAGTGCTGTTAGTCGGGAGATGTGCAGGGACAGTGCTGTTAGCCAGGAGACCTGCGGGGATAGTGCTGTTAGCAGGGAGACCTCCTGGGATTGTAGTGACAGCGGGAATATCTGCAGGAAGTGGAGCGAGGAGATATGTAGGGGGAGGAGGGGTAGGAAGGAGATATGTGGGGGGAGGGGTAGCGGGGTGTTCTGCGGGGATAGTACTGGGAGCAGAGGCATTCTTCTGATGATCTGGCTCTACAGAATGATGCTTCTTTAGGGAATGCTTCAGGTGATGCTTTTGTGGTAGATTTTTCCGATGACGAGGCTTTGGAGGATCATGCTTATTATGTGTTCTTTTTCTGTGATGATGATCTGATGGCGAGCTGTGTCTATGTGTTTTATGGTCATGGTCTTCAAATGTCTGATGTCCATGGGTGTCATGATTGTGAGTTTCTTGTCCATGAGTTTTGTGTCTATGATTGTGATGGGCATGGGTTTCTTGGTTGTGAGTGTCACGAACCTGATTCTCTTGTCTGTGAGTGTCAGGAGCATGAGCCTCTTGTCTATGGATTTTGTGTTTGTGAATATAATGGCCATGAGTTTCATGTCCGTGAACCTGTTGCATGTGATTGTTGTGTTGGCGAGGGTGCCGTCTGTCTTTTGGGACTATGTGGTGGAGGCCATGAGTTTCATGTCCACGAATTTGATGCATGCCATTGTTGGGTTGACGAGAGTGTTTTCTGCCTTTTGAGTTTTTTGGGAATTGACGAGAGTGTTGTCTGGCTTTTGGGTTTTTTGGGACTCGACGAGAGTGTTTGTCTTTTGGGATTCTGTGGTGCAGGCCATGAGTTTCATGTCCGTGAATTTGATGCATGCGATTGTTGTGTTGGTGGGGATGTTGTCCGTCTTTAGGGACTCTTTGGTGATGACCTATGGACGGTTTTCTATAGGCATGTCTCGATATCACGTGACGATGAGCATGTGGAGTTTGGTGGGGTCCATTGATGGTTGGTCTCTCATGATGGCCAGGCGATGGATTGGAGCGGTTGTGACGTCTTTGTGTTTGATGAGCATGTGGAGGTTGGCGGTGTCTATTGATGCTTGGTCTCTCATGATGGCTAGGCGATGGATTGGAGCGATTGTGACGTCTTTGTGCTTGATGAGGAACCATTGGGTTGGAATGTTTGTGATGTCTATGCGGGTTGCGATGGTGGTGATGATGACTTTGAGGTTCCTCTGGAGTAGGATTTATGAACGGGATTCTCCAACGATGGGGAATTGGATGGTGCTTGATAGGACGACGATGTGGGGTACTTGGGCGACGATGTGTCGGACTATGGTTGATGGAACGACGAGGGATAGGATTAGGAGGTTCTCGGTGCCTGTGGTGCACTTGTCTTTCACGCTGACGACGGCTACGTTGATTGTGGTGTTGTGGTGGTAGAATGATCTTGGGTGAAGGTCGGGGATGACGACGACCACTACGACGACTGATGTGGTGCTTGTGTTGAGGAGGTAAAATGACCCTATTCCTATTCCTAGGCGGGGCATGATGGTGGTGGGGTGGTTGGTTGAATCTGCGTGGTATCCGACGTACCCTATGTGGACGTTTAGGTGGTGGATTCAAGTGGAGCACTTTATGGTCCCGTTTCGGCTTGAATCCACGTGGCAGCTTTTCACGATGGCGATGACATCCCCTGCACGGTGGCAGAATGATCCTAGGTGGTAAGCGATAGCGTGGCAAAGCACGTCTTTGTCGTGCCATATAATGCGGGTGTAGGAAGAGCGATTGCGTTGATCGTGGCAACTCCGGGGCGGGCCCCGAAAGATTCGATGGGTGAGGTGGCGGTGGAGACGACAGTTGTGGCATCGGCGGAGGATAGGGTGGAGGCGGCAATGATGGTCCCAAAAATGGTTGAGGTGGAGGACGGGGGGGTAAAGCAGGGGATATGGGTGGTATAGGCGGGGGAGAGGACTCGTCAGATGTGACGACAAAAGGGAAGCTAAGAATGACGAATAGCGCCACCAGAGCCGAGGCTAGAACAGAAGCCATTGGAGTTGGATTAGTGTAGTGAGAGAAAGTGAAGAAGAGGGTAATGTGCGTGGATGATAATTGAATATGGAGGTGAAGATTATAATCAGAAAGAGGCAAATAATAGCGGCCAATATGTAGGGCAGCAATCTTGTAATATCAACTGGATTGTCGTCAATGGTAGAAGGTATGTCTTAGTTTTATGTCACAATAATAATATGGATACTAGCCACTTGTAATCCCACCAGTTCTATTGCTAACTTGCTTATGCCCCTAATCTTTTGCACTAATATTTCTTGATTACTTAATAGTTTAGAATTTTGAAACATCGAATTTGGTTTCGATGTAATTTGTATCCCAATTTGAGTCTTTTGCACTAATCTGTTGATTCGGGCTTGGTTGAAACGTACTAAATGCTACTGTATGTCAGATTAACATGGATTCGAGTCAGAATAATACAGAGTAGTAATATCTATCTTTGAATTAGTATATAGTTTCATGTACTTTCTTGAATGCTGCTGGACAAGGTACGGTGGTTCGAGAAGTTCATGATCAAGTGACATACAACATGATCGATGACTGATTGTATTTTGTTCATGCTCGATGTCATAAACCGGAGTCTTTGATGGTATTGCCTGTGTTTAGTTGCATTTCAGGTGAAAGGTGCATGCAATGCATATTAGATCCTAGAATATGGTTGAATGTGTACTACTGTCTACTGCACTGTGTAGGACTGTACTGTTCGGTATGCATCAGTTTGCCACATGCAGACAGATCTAATCTCCAACATATAACATTTTTTTATTGTCTTCCATTTTCTGTGGTTCACAGACTCCTTTCTGACCGTTACATACTTTTAAATAATTTTTAAAAAAGAAAGGGGTGTGAGACGTCACAATTCACAAACTTATGACGGTACCAAAAAAAACTTGTTACAAACTTATACTCGTAATACAGGAATGCCTGAATGAGAGAGAACAATTCCTGCTTAAAAATGTTTAGGAGGAGGAGGTGGTGCATAAAAGAGGAAATGAGGAGGAAGTGGTGCTTTGTATACCGGTTTGTGCTTATGGAAATGAGGAAGACGATGTCTATAACGTGGAGGCAGTCTAGGAATAACACGCGGCCGAGCTTTATGTGGATTCCTAGCATGACTTGGAGCCGGTGTTGGCACATGGTGGCGTGCTGGCGGTGAATACTTTGGAGAAGCCGGAGGAGGAGTCGATTTCACAGCATGTGGTGGCGGTGTTGATGGTATGTAATTGTAAACAGGAGGCGGAGGAGTAGGATATTTCTTAGTCAGATTTGGTGGTGGTTGATACCGATACACTGGTCGTCCTGGAGCGTGACGTGGGGAAACGTATTTGCGAGTGGGAGGTGGTGGCGGGTGGCGTTGGCCCTGAGAGTTAGCCATAGGAGTGGAAGGGAGGCTAAGTAAGATCACATGTGCAACTAGTAGGCTAACCATAACTCCCATGTAGGAGGTTTCCATGTTGGTCATATTTTTCTTGTCAATTTGTTATGGTATTTTGGTATGAGACCAACAATTCTACTCTTTATTTATATAGGCTTTGATGGATCTATATTGTTAACTAAATTATTAAAGAGTTAAGATAATTATAGGCCATGTTATTGGTTGACATATCACATTAGTATGTTTAATTGGGTGTACATTATTACATCATAACATGTGAGATCACTGACTCACTCACTCCACATAATGTTCATTCATTCAGGTTTGCTTTGCTGTTATGTGCCTGGTGAGGGATTACCATCAACTCCCTCCGTCTCGTTCATTTTTTTGTCTTTTATATTCATTGTGAGGAGTATTTTAAGCAAAGACAATTAAATGATTGAAACAAAGGGAGTAGATTGTTCAGTTCACAACCTAATAAAGCTCAGTTGTGAAAAAAAGTGCTGATATTATCATAAACTGTTTTTTGCATATGACATTTTCGACTTTCCGAATGCTGATATTGTCTGCAAATGTCGCATTATTGTTCAATACCACTGATAGTCAGTCTATCCAACTTCTGAGGCTGTCGATCAAATGGTCGATGTATCTTGTACAATGTCATCTGCAGGTACACAATTTGATAATTGAAAAATGTCGGGGTTTTTTTTTCTTCTGATGGACATGTTTTGTTTTGTGTTTGTATGACAGAGCTGAATGAGAAGACAAAGACGATGCTGATGCTAGTCGAGGATGATGCAGATTCATTTGCTCAACGTGCGGAGATGTATTACAAGAAAAGGCCTGAACTAATCAGCATGGTGGAGGATCTCTATCGAGCTCACCGATCATTAGCTGAAAAATATGATCAACAAAAGAGTGACCGTTCTATTCGTGTCAAATCCCCTGTGTCTCTCCCAAAGGATGATTATGAAAATGGGTTTGACTCTGCATTTTCAGTCAAATCTTTTGACTGTTTCCCTTACAGTTCCGTTGAGTCTGCTGAGTCAGAAGTAGATGATCCAGAGTTTGAAGATGATTCTCAGGTTGATCAAGTTAAGGACTCGAAGGAAATTCCGTTTACTGCTTTGGTGGCCAACGATGAAATAACTAAGCTGAGGGAAGAATTAGACCATCTTCAAGAAGAGAATGAGATCCAGAAGAATCAAATTAAAGCCACTTATCAGGAAAAAGAGAAGTTAGGTAGTCAGTTAGCAGACATCATCAGTGAGCTCAAGAAGTTGAGGGAAAATTCCGAGGCAATTAAGGAGGAGAAGAGACTCGAGATGACTAAGACGGACGATGAAATGCGGAGTCTGAGGTTAGAGAACATGAAACTAAGGGAGCTTGTTAATAAAAAAGACGAGGAGAGGATCGAGGCAGCAAAGGAGTTTGAAGAGGCTAAGCAGGAAGTGATGAAAACAGACGAAGAAAATAGATACCTTAAGGGAAAACTTAAGCATGATGAAGAAGAGAAAAACTTAAGCATGATGAGTCTGAGGTTAGAGAACATGAAACTAAGGGAACTAGTTAATACAAAAGACGAAGAGAGGATCGAGGCAGCAAAAAAGTTTGAAGAGGCTCAGCAGGAAGTGATGAAAACAGACGAAGAAAATAGGTATCTTAAGGAAAAACTTAAGCATGATGAAGAAGAGGAAATAAGGGTAAAAAGGGTATTTGAGGAGGCAAAAGTCGAGTTAGTGAAGGCGTACACTAAGAAAGTATTGGCGAAAGAGGAACGACTGAAGCATGAAGAGGAAGAAAAGGTGGAGGCAAAGAGAAAAGTCGAGAAGACGACAAGAGAATTAACAAAGCTTAGGGAAGAAATTGTGAAGAAAGATGAATGCCTAATGAAGGCACTTGCTGAAAAAGACGAGGAGAAACGGGCAGTGATCAGGCAGCTGACTCTAGCCATGGAAATCCTGAGGGAGGACAACAAGCTTCTCGAGAAGACGATTGCAAAAGAAGCATCTAAGAAAAGGAGGCCTTCTCAGTGGAGTAGATTGTTCAGTTCATCTTCCAAGTGCCATGCCAGTGTAGTAGTACCTCTGAAGCTGATGGGGCCGTACTGATATACCTTGGACATACTCGTATTAGTCAAGCACAACGCTTAACCCTAACATGGTAAGGAGCAGAGTCGATATAATGGCAGAAGGCTAGAAACACAGTTTTGTTGGGATTGAAACATAGGCTGAAGAGTAGAGTAGTAATATTTTTATGCTGTAAATTTATGTTTGTTAACTCAAGTGCTTGTGAAAATCTATACAATATATATATATGTAGGCATTAAGCAGTGTGGTGAATATTTGCTTTGTTGAGGACTTACATTGGTGAAGTGGTCTAACACCATTTCTTCTGTTTTTGATAATTTCCCGTCTGTAAAATTGCAAACTGTAATTGTATTGATGAGAAGGGCAGGGGTTATGTTTGAAATTAAACATGGAGACGACCGATAACATCTGCGACTATAAATGGTGATTAATATGCGAAAGCGTAACTGATTTGGTGGGACTATAAAAACGAAGGTCTTCTTGGATCATATATATTCCGAAACCAATTAAGGCGTTTGATTACTGAAAATGGGGCTCCTAAATTCCTTGGCAGTAGCATTCGTTTACGTTATGTCCAACTTAATTACAGTCAGGCCATGTATGCATTTCCCAAGCTGACAAAGACGCAATCTTGAGAATCCACAATGAAGAGCGAGATTTGGTGGAGGTGGCCCCACTGAAATGGGACTCGGTTTTGGAAGCCTACGCGAACGTTCTGGCTTCAAAATGCACACACACTGCTTACTCGTCCAAAAGCATATTCGGGGAGAACGCAGACATACCATACGCGGGCAATGATGGTGAGGCCGTGGCCACTGGATGGGGTGCAGGAAAGTTGACGTACAACCACAGGAACAATACTTGTGGAGGCGGAGGTTGCCAGAGTTACACTCAGATGGTTTGGCGTAACTCACATTTCATCGGTTGTGCTAAATCTATTTGTTTTAAGTATCATCAACCCTACTATGTATGCGAGTATTATCCTCGTGGCAATATACCAGGTGAGCGGCCTTACTAGCATTACGTTGCAGACCAGATGCGGGTCTGATCTAGCTTCTTCAACATATATACTCCATAAGATTCAATACAAACTTTAGCATACCATAATTTACACGCTAATTGTAGTCTTAAATTGTTTGATTGCATCATACATAAAAACATAAAATTTTAGTACTAATAATAATACTGATTTGTATCGAAAATAAAATAAAGTTACATACTGATCGTAGTCTTAAATTGTTTTATGGCCGAATCAATAGTTGCTCAGCTTGACTCATTAAGATTTCGACCCGTGTCCGAGCCAAACTTTGACTAAACTTTCCCTGAGATGAGGTGTTTCGTCTCATTGTTACCAATAGACATGGGTATGTATATCAAAAGAATGGAAAGAAAAATAACAGTTGACATTGCACGTGCCAGGTAATTTTTCTCCAATGTGTTGCTTTGATTTGTTACCATTCTTACCAATCGAATCATTAAAGAGTATTTGTCCATGTACTCATAAGACAAATTTTAAAAACAAACCCTTCACATTCTCCATGAAATTCAAGTATGGGTGAGGATTTCAATATATGGTTCAAATTGAAACAATCATTTCGTGTAGGATCTAGCTTTTCATGCTATACTCCATAATATTCAATACTCCTATAAAGTCAACTTTAGCCAGCCATAAATTACATGCTGATTTGCACCAACAAAAAAAAATTACATACTGATTGTAGTCTTAAATTGTTTGATTGCGTCACACATAAATACATGAAATTAGTACTACTGCTAATAATAATTGTTTACCACGAATCGCATCCACCAAATTGTTTATTGGTTGATAACGTTGCAAACTTCTCTTATCTCGCCAGATTTAGAATCGGAAATTGCTCCCATTTTCGGCATAGCCCTTGCAAACTGAACTTCCCACACTTTCTCATCCCTTGAGAAAGTGTTTACCAATTTATTGGCAATATTGCTACCCATTAGGGCCGGATCGGATTGGAACAAAGTTGTATGGGCTCGGACATTCGTGTAGAATTTGTTGTCGAGTGGAACTATTGGGTTTTCAGTGGTTGCACTTGAGGAGGGGCAGGTATACTTGAGGTACTCTGCAAGGTGCTCGTAGTCTTAAATTGTTTTATGACTGAATCAATAGTGGTTAGGCTTGACTCATTAAGAATGGAGAGAAAAATAACAGTTGGCATGGCACATGCTAGGTAATTTTTCTTCAATGTGTTGCTTTAGTTTGTTACCATTCTTACCAATTGAATCATTAAAGATAAAAAAAAGTAACAATTAACATGCTAAGTAGTTTCTCGAATGTAATTTGTTACCTAAACGAATTATTAGTAGAGTATTTGTCCATTTACAGATATGACAAATTTTAAAAATAAACCTTTCACATTCTCGATGAAATTCATGTATGAGTGACTGAGTGAGGATGTCAATGCAATTAGTTTCAAATTGAAACAATCATTAGGTGAGGCTCCGTTAAAGGACTACTCTATTCTAGATGAATAGAAACTTCAAGGAGGTAAAAATTCCTTAAAAAATGGCCATCATACTTGAATTTCATCGAGAATGTAAAGTGATGTTTTTAAAATTTGTCTTATCTACTAATTAGTTTAGGTAACAAATTAAAGTGTAATACATTGAAAAAACTATTTAGCAGGTTTACTGTTATTTTTCTCTCCTCTCTTTTGATATAGCCATTTATGTGTGAGACAAGTTTAACCATAGTAACTCATTTATTAATTCAATTACGAAGTATCTTTTTAAAGAGAGTAGGTCGACGGTCTCTCATTAATTTTACTGAGAGACTAAAGAAGTTATTGAGAGACCGTCTCTTCAAAGATTTTGTGTTTTAAAGAAGTAGGTCGTTATATGCGTGAGATCATGTTACTTTGTAATTTTTGATCCAATTGAGTCTTTATCGGCTCATCGCATCAATGGGTATCTAGGGTCGCTTTTGATTCGAGCGTAGTTGAGCCAAGCAAGCAAGGGTCTATCCCACTTTTGTAAGACCGATTTGATTTGATTTGATTTTGGTTCGAGTCATCACTTGATTTGGTTTGAATGAAGGTCTGGCTAAACATGATAGACAGAGTTATTAACTTGCGAACGAATTGTTGTCCTAATAATATACTCCTAATGGAAAAGAATAAAAACACATCACTTAATGGAAAAAAATAAAAACACATCACATTGTTTTGGCCTTACATATTTAAATGATTGCCTAGTGTTACATACTTACATGCCACATGATATTTTTAATCAAATTTACCTACGTTATGGGAAAAAGGTGAAATAGTGATCGATCTAAATTGAAGTAATCCGTATTAGAGATTATGAATTGTAAGAGGCAAATGTTATATGGAGTAGGTAGTAGTAGTTATAAAGAGTCGATTGAGCTAAACACAAGCTTGCTTTACTCGACTTATGCTCGTTAAGTAACACTCAAGCTCACCTGAACTTGAAAAAATTAAGCTGACAAATGAGCTTGCTTGGAAGCTATAATGCGAGTTGAAGTTGGGATCGATCCTAAACCAAGTCATTATTTTACCTATTTTTGTCCAATTTTTCTACACGTAATTATTTAGTCTATTTTATAAACGGATTTGTTAGTATTTACGTTGGTTTAGCTTGTTAGTGGAGTTGCATATATAATTATTGTATATTGGTCATATTTCTCGAGATCATGGTACTGCGCATCGATATTTCTATTTGTAGATACCAACCGGGAAGAAGCGGTTCAAGAAAGTCAAGTCAAAACCGAGTTTGACCAAGTCCATCACCCAAGCCTTTTTCCATATCCCATTTTCAAGCAAGCAAGCCCATGTTCACACTCCATTATGACCTATGAGTCTATGACCCATCAACATCATACATCATTACATATTCGCCATCATCATCTTCATGAAGATGCATCACATGCATGCGGGAATTGAAGTTAAAATAGTTATGGATGGATAGCGACTAATATGCATGATGATAGATGAGACTAGATGAAATAAACGAAACGCACGTATGTAGGTGTCGTATAGACTAAAAGATACTCCTATATATATATATTCTATATATAAAAGGGAAAATTGAATTAGTGTACCACAAAACATGTATTAGTCTCAGTTAATATCGTTCATAACCTAGTACTTATTGTACGAGCGAGATGGTTTCATATCGAGAAATGACTCGGCCCCCTTGTATAAAAACATAACTCATTAATTTATCGATAGCAAATCAATTGGTGAGTATCATATATGTAGATAATCAATGAAAACATACATATATTTCATATCACCATCAAACAACTACTCGTATATAATTTTATTAAAATAATTAAGCGAGATATGAACTACTCCGTAATAACATTAGTTTGAGCTAATGGTCGATGAACTTGACTCATAAAGTTGTTGAACCGAGTCTGAGTTCTCTCGTCCGATCATAATGAGACTAACGTTATTTGTAGCTATGAAATCAATGCTGAAAAATTAAAACGAAACAAACCATTTGGTTTATTGGTTAACCAGCAAGAAGTAGTTAAAAGCCAACTACAGTTACACGCCTAACTCCTCACTCTGCTGCCTATATAATCTCTTCTGTTCTCACAGTTTTCATACTCACACTAAACTTGACACACTTACTTGCGTAATAATATGGGGATGGGAAAGGGAGATTCGAACTTGAGACCTACTGTCTCAGAGCACCTAGTCTTAACCACTAGATCAAGACATTTTTGTTACACTATCCTTAGCAGTTAACACCTAGTACTACCTCAACAGAAATAAAAATATATATATAAAAAAAAAAACAACGAAGTCTTCTTCTCTAACAACAGTTTTCAGCTTCTTCGTGCTGGCTACTAATTTGAGTTTCCTACTGCTGGGAACGACAACACGTAGAGCATCTGAAGCACCATCATCTGATCTGGTGGTTGGCTATTACGACAAGTCCAGCCCTTTGGGTGAGGACCTGGTGAGACGAGTTGTGTTCAGGGCGGTGGCTGCCAATCCCGGCTTAGGGGCTGACCTCCACTTCCATGATTGCTTCGTCAGGGTATACTTTTCATCTTTCTGTTACCTACACTACATACTTAGCTTCTTGTCATATTAAATGCTCTTCATTTGCCTTTTTTTATCCCTTTTTACAGTAACACATTTGATTATTGTTTTATACTAGTAGATCAGAGTGTAGTATCTAAATGTATGTATGTATGTTTGTTTGTTTGTTTGTAACAGGGTTGTGATGCGTCTGTTCTGCTAGACTCGATTCCGAGGAAACCGGCTGAAAAGGACAGGCGTGCTAACATTGGCCTGAGAGGATTTGAGGTAATCGAGGCAGCCAAAGAAGCGGTTGAAGCCCTATGCGCGGACATCTTAGCCACTTTGCTCGGGGGCATCACCTACCAACTCCCTTGTGGACGTCTGGATGGGAGGATAAGCTTGAAAGATGAGCCGGGAAAGAATCTTCCGCAATCCTCTGCCGCAATTGACCAAGGCCTAACCATGGAGGACATGGTGGCTCTATCAGGGGCGCACTCATCGGAGTGGCCCACTGTTCGAGTTTTCGGGGAGGTTGTATGCCTTCAACGCCGCACACCCCCAAGACCGCTCCATGTGGGAAGTGCAGTTTGCAAGGCCTATGCTGAAAATGGGAGCAATTCCCGGTTCTAAATCCGGAGAGATAAGGGAAGTTTGCAACGTTGTGAACAAGTACTTCCTCTATTCAAATCCAAAGTCTCATTTCACTTTTTGACACTATTCACACTTGAGGGAAATCTTCGATATTTTCGACAATCTATAAGCGAGAATATAATCATGTGGAATTTTGTTTGATTCGTCTTTATGAGCACATTAAGAATATCAATTTTTTATAATTTTTGCTAATATAAAATGAAAGATTGTTATTGTAAAACGCGTCTCAATTTGAAACTACAATCAATATGTAATTTAAGACTACAAACAATTTAAGACTACAATCAGTATGTAATTTTTTTTGTTGGTGCAAATCAGCATGTGATTTATGGTTGGCTAAAGTTTATATTGAATATTATGGAGTATAGCATGAAAAGCTAGATCCTACACGTAATGATTGTTTCAATTTGAACCATACATTGAAATCCTCACCCATACTTGAATTTCATCGAGAATGTGAAGGATTTGTTTTTAAAATTTGTCTTATGAGTACATGGACAAATACTCTTTAATGATTCGATTGGTAAGAATGGTAACAAATCAAAAGCAACACATTGGAGAAAAATTACCTAGCATGTGACGGCGATATACATACCCATGCCTATTGGTAATCACAAATTCTTACTTGTGACGGCGATATCCGTCACAAGTGTGTGACGGGTCAAATAGTAACCATTTGGGTAGATAAGACAAGACCAAAATGTTTACCCATATTTTGTCTTATCTACCACATGGGTAGTATTTGGCCCGTCACAAGCAAGACTTGTTGATTGGTAACAATGAGACGAAACACCTCGAAGTTCAAGCTCATCTCAGGCAAAGCTTAGTCAAAGTTTGGCTCGGACACGGGTCAACATCTTAATGAGTCAAGCCGAGCAACCATTGATTCGGCCATAAAACAATTTAAGACTACGATTAGTATGTAACTTTATTTTGTTTTTGGTACAAATCAGTATTATTATTAGTACTAATTTCATGTTTTTATGTGTGATGCAATCAAACAATCTAAGACTACAATGAGTATGTAATTTATGGTATGCAAGAGTTTGTATTGAATCTTATGAAGTATAAGTTGAACGAGCTAGATCAGACCCGCATCTGGTCTGCAACATAATGCTAGTAAGGCCGCTCGCCTGGTATATTGCCACGAGGATAATACTCTGCATACTTAGTAGGGTAGTGTAACTCTGGCAACCTCCGCCTCCACAGTCCACAAGTATTGTTGCTGTGGTTGTACGTCAACTTTCCTGCACCCCATCCAGTGGCCAAGGCCTCACCATCATCGCCCGTGTAGCCACCCCGACCAAATCTCGCTCTTCATTGTGGATTCTCAAGACATAGATGGCCTGTTATTAAGTTGGACATAACGTAAACGAATGCTACTGACAAGGAATTTAGGAGCCCCATTTTCAGTAATCAAACGCCTTAATTGGTTTCGGAATATATATGATCCAAGAAGACCTTCGTTTTTATAGTCCCACCAATTCAGTTACGCTTTTGCATATTAATCTCCATTTATAGTCGCAGATGTTATCGGTCGTCTCCAAGTTTAATTTCAAACATAACCCTTGCTGTTCTCATCAATACAATTATAGTTATACTACCTCGAAACAGTTTGCAATTTTACAGACGGGAAATTATCACATGTTATCAAAAACATTCACCGGTGAGTCTTTTTGGAAGATCAAAGATGGTTGAAATAGAAGAAATGGTGTTAGACCAATTCACCAATGTAAGTCCTCAACAAAGCAAATATTCACCACACTGCTTAATGCCTACATATATATAATGTATAGATTTTCACAAACACTTGAGTTAACATTTAACAAACATAAATTTACAGCATAAAAATATTACTGTACTCTTCAGCCTATGTTTCAATCCCAACAAAACTGTGTTTCTAGCCTTCTGCCATTATATCGACACTACTCGACACTGCTCCTTACCATGTTAGGGTTAAGCGTTGTGCTTGACTAATACGAGTATGTCCGAGGTATCTCAGTACGGCCCCATCAGCTTCAGAGGTACTACTACACTGGCATGGCACTTGGAAGATGAACTGAACAATCTACTCCACTGAGAAGGCCTCCTTTTCTTAGATGCATCGTTTGCAATCGTCTTCTCGAGAAGCTTGTTGTCCTCCCTCAGGATTTCCATGGCTAGAGTCAGCTGCCTGATCACTGCCCGTTTCTCCTCATCTTTTTCAGCAAGTGCCTTCATTAAGCATTCATCTTTCTTCACAATTTCTTCCCTAAGCTTTGTTAATTCTCTTGTCGTCTTCTCGACTTTTCTCTTTGCCTCCACCTTTTCTGCCTCTTCATGCTTCAGTTGCTCCTCTTTCACCCATACTTTCTTAGTGTACGCGTTCACTAACTCGACTTTTGCCTCCTCAAATAGCGTTTTTACCCTTATTTCCTCTTCTTCATCATGCTTAAGTTTTTCCTTAAGATACCTATTTTCTTCATCTATTTTCATCACTTCCTGCTGAGCCTCTTCAAACTTTTTTGCTGCCTCGATCCTCTCTTCGTCTTTTGTATTAACTAGTTCCCTTAGTTTCATGTTCTCTAACCTCAGACTCATCATGCTTAAGTTTTTCTCTTCTTCATCATGCTTAAGTTTTTCCTTAAGATACCTATTTTCCTCCTCTATTTTCATCACATTCTGCTTAGCCTCTTCAAACTTCTTTGCTGCCACGATCCCCTCTTCGTCTTTTTTATTAACTAGTTCACTTAGTTTCATGTTCTCTAACCTCAGACTCCGCATTTCATCGTCCATCTTAGTCATCTCGAGTCTCTTCTCCTCCTTAATTGCCTCGGAATTTTCCCTCAACTTCTTGAGCTCACTGATGATGTCCGCTAACTGATTATCTAACTTCTCTTTTTCCTGATAAGTGGCTTTAATTTGATTCTTCTGGATCTCATTCTCTTTTTGAAGGCGGTCTAACTCTTCCCTCAGCTTAGTTATTTCATCGTTGGCCACTGAAGCAGTAAACGGAATTTCCTTCGAGTCCTTAACTTGATCAACCTGAGAATCATCTTCAAACTCTGGATCATCTACTTCTGACTCAGCAGACTCATCGCAACTGTAAGGGAAACAGTCGAAAGACTTGACTGAAAATGCAGTCTCAAACCCATTTTCGTAATCATCCGTTGGGAGAGACAGGCTGTGTCCTAAGGGGGATTTGACACGAATAGAACGGTCACTCTTTTGTTGATCAAATTTCTCAGCTAATGATCGGTGAGCTCGATAGAAATCCTCCACCAGGCTGATTAGTTCAGGCCTTTTCTTGTAATACATCTCCGCACGTTGAGCAAATGAATCTGCATCATCCTCGACTAGCATCAGCATCGTCTTTGTCTTTTCATTCAGCTCTGTCATACAAACACA
Source organism: Agrostemma githago (assembly GCA_958450325.1). NCBI lineage: Eukaryota > Viridiplantae > Streptophyta > Magnoliopsida > Caryophyllales > Caryophyllaceae > Agrostemma > Agrostemma githago. Next base: position 68,952,037 of record OY288251.1, on the reverse strand, counting down.
AAACAAAACATGTCCATCAGAAAAAACCAGACAATTTTCCATCATCAAATTGTGTACCTGCGTATGACATTGAACAACAATGCGACATTTGCAGAAAATATCAGCATTCAGAATGTAGAAAAAGTCATGAAAAAAACAGTTTCACAAAAGGAAGTCCAAGAGAAACAACTTAAGCTCATCACCTCTTTTACACAATTCAAACAAAGCACTAAACTATGCTTGAGTGAAGTTAAGTTTCATGCTTTGGTACCACTACTAGCTTTCAAACAAGAAAACAGCATCCGGTACACAGAGATGACGGCATAATCTGAACCTGAACTATATACGAGTAACAGTTACTTGTTCATCCCACGCCTCCCCTCGATACCCAATAATTAAAAGTTCGACATGACTCCAATGTCAAGACACTTCATTTTAACCATAGAATTAAAACTATTCCGAGTTTAAACACCCCCCGTCCCCAAAAGCACTTGAGTCAAGCACCTATTGCCAAGTCTAACATATGAGTACTAATTTTTTTGAATCAAATATTATGTAACCATTTGTCCATTTACTAGTATTATTTGAATGAATCAATACTAATATAGTCAAGCAAAGCAGTTCTTGAGGCCTAGTCAAGTATGCTCTACAATATATTTTTATGAGACAGTGACACTTTTCAGCTATCAGTGTATGAAGTCTGAACATCAATGTCAATATGTCATTAAAGAAAGTGTGAAACCACATTAATCTATACAATCTCAACTAAAGAAACAGACTTGCACCATAAATTCTTGGATTTCATTTGAATATTCATTCTGTCAACATCCAACTTTAGCCAAAACCTTCAACCATTCACTTTGAACTGATCACAGAAAAAGACTAGCAGTTCATTCAACCAGGCCGTCCATCGGATTTGAGAATCGTTCTTCTAAATGTCGAGTTGAGATCTCAAACTAAAACCAAATTTCATACAGTAAAAAGAAATGACACTGAAGCATTCACTTTGAACTAATCACAGTAAAAGTAGACAAGCGGTTCATTCAACCAGGTTGTCCATCGGATTTGAGAATCGTTCTTCTAAATGTCGAGTAGAGATCTCAATTCTCAAACCAAAACCAAATTACACACAGTAAAAGAAATGACACTGAAGCAGTAACTCGACATTCGAGTTACGAAAACAGGCATGAAAATGAGGATACCTGCAAGAGTGGACTGAAGCCAAGGTGAACAGTTGGAGCTGTTATGACTGTCAAACCACCACCAATGTGATTGATTCTTTGCATCCATTTTTTCACTTTCTTTCTCTCTGTTTTTACCTTCTTCCTTAACATTCATCGTCATTATCAAATTAACCTACGGTAATAATCTCAATCAATCGGACAATCAGATGAATTCACCCAACACTGTCAAAAATTACTGACATGCAAAAATTATTTCAATCTCTCTTGAAAAAATTCAAACAACCCATATGACTAATATTTCAATTTTCACAGTGAAAAAAAAAGTAAATAAACAACCCATGTGAGTAAAAAAAAAACAATTGCACAGTGAAAAAATTCAAACAACCAATGTGAGTAATAAATAAAATCAATTCAAAACAAATTAAATTTATTACAACAAGAACAAGAACAACTAATCTTGTGTGAGACCATCTGTAAATCGAGGAATACAACATTAAGTGAATCGATAAATTATAAATACACCATAAAACGGTCTTATTTAAGTTTTTGTCATACTCATATGACATAACAATTTCAAAATCAAACAAGAACCCAGTAGTAAAAATCAACAGCAAAGTAAAAAGAAAACATAATCAAACTATAAAAGAAAAGGGTAGTAGTAAAAATCACCTGAGAAAGATGAAAGAAACTGAAGAATGCAGGGTTTTTGTGTGTTGTTTTTAAATGTCACACTGTAGTGGTTTTTGGAGGATGGAGGGAGTATTTAAACTGCAGGAACTGGTTAGTATTTTCAAGTGTTTAAATTAGAGTCAAACTCGGGTTATTATTATCTGATTCCGTCTCAGATGTCAGATCGTCTTTTTAAAATACTTCTATCCCTTTAACGAAATTTAATGAAGGCGCGTTGAAAATTAACGATTTTTTTTGACAGCACATTAATGGGATTTAATGAAGGCAAAATGATATTTTTCCTAGTAGGGTGGATATTCAGATTTTGATACGTGTTGTTATTATTTTATCCCTTTTCTATCTTCGCCCAAAAACGATTTACTCATGGTTTTTAAAAAAAAAAAATAAAAAAAAAAAACTGTGTACTGTGAATTTATTGATCTTAGCCTTTTAGGGAGTATATGATAAAATCCGGAGTGATTATGGTAATCGAAGAAATTTGATTTGAGTCTAGTACTATTCCACATTTGCTTGACTCTCCGGCTCTATTTTCCAATTCGATATGTTTTGTGTGGCTAAACGATTCATAAATCACAATTATTATAATTCTTTTTTAAAAAAATCTAGAAAGGATATGCATTAAATCCGTTAATTTCTAGAAATTCGGTGGAAAATTAGGTAAAGTGTGAATCGTGATTATGCGAGTGTTTTCATGTTTTTATCTTAACTAAAACAACGATTTACACATGATAATTTACCGTGAAAAGAATGAATAGTTGCATCTATTTTATTGTACATTACTCTATACTAAAGCACTCGGTTAGTGTACCCTTATTTGTAGGAATTTGTAGGGAGTACTATATTATGGAGTTACATACTACTCCCTCCGTCCCAATGAATTGTTGGCTTATTCCATATTGGGGCGTCTCAATGAATTGTTTGTCTTTTTATTTTAGGAATGTTTTTTATATGCAATTTGATCATTTTCATGAGTTTTGCTCTACATGTCACTCCCTCATTGGTTCCCTTAACCTTGGTGTCAAAAGGAAAGACAAACAACGGAGGAAGTACTCCGTAGTACTTTTTTTAAGGTCCGATTCTTTAATTCAATTTAGTTTATTTTTAATCCACTTACACCAATCGACAATTAAAAATCCGAAATCACAAAAGTTGTTCTCTTATACAAACATACAACTAAGTACTTATCAATTTTAAAATTGATGGAATTTATGCAAATTTATTTACTCGAATCCGTTTTTGACAATCAATTGAAAATTGAAGTTTGTCGTTAAATTGATTAACAAGGGAGATGTCCATAGTCCGTAGTTGTCATCATTGGAATTAAATGAAGAGTTTGAAAATTGGAGTAGTTTTGACAAATTTAGGGAAGACCCATTCGATTTGACTTGATTTGGGATTATATCACGTTCAAGGGAGCGTGGATGCGTGATAGACTCCGAGTACTTAGCTTCGACACCGTTTGAAAAAGCTACTGTAGTACTCACTATGTAACGGTCGAAAAATAGAGTGAAGCCCTAAAGGCTAAAGCCCTCCATAATTCTCTCCACTCCTTTTTTCTGTTTGTTAATGGTGGGTGGGGTACGTTGTCATGCTTTTTAAAATTTCACGATTTGTAACAAGTCGTCCCACAAAATAGGACAGATCGAGTATACTAGTACATAAAGACGGAAGGATGTGAATAATACGAGTACATAGTTTTCAGAGATTCGAGATCACGGAACAAAATTTGTCGAAAATCGATTAGTCTATATATATTAGTTAAGATAAGTAAGTAGATAATGCGTCTTCCCGAATTGAACATTTAGTTGTTTTTTTAGGTTGAAATTGAACCGGGGATATCATGAGAGTCCACGGAAGCATGAAAATAAAACCGAAAGCAAAGAGACGTTTCCCTGTAGGACCCCCGGAATGGCTCAAATCGGAAGTACACGGTTTTTGGAGATCCGTAACCCCGAAACAAAACTTGCGGAAAATCAACTCTATTGTTTAGGTAAAATAATGTGTCCTCTCAATTTTTAATAACCAACGGAGGAGAAATGTTTCTATCGGAAAACGATAATTGCTCGTTAGTTGAAAGTAAAACCTTGTGCAAAATTGACGTTTACTTTTTATTTGAGACTGGAGTTCAATTGGAGATATCCTGCTTAGTTCGCGGAGTCGTGATAAGAAAAAACCAGAAGAAAACGAGCCGTTGCTTGGTAAGACACATCGGACGACTCAAATCTTAGAGTACAATGTACACTGTTTCCAAATATCCGGGACTCTGAAACGAAACTTGTTGAAAATCGACTGACATATTCCTTAGGTCCTCCAAGACTCTTACAACCGACGGGGTAGAAATGTTTGTATCCGAAACCGATAAACTCGTGTTGGTTAAATGTAAAAAACGCACGTAAAATGAAGGTTTACTTGTTACTCGTATTTGAGACTGATATCAAACTGGAGATATCCCAAACAGCTCGCGGATACGTGATAAGAAACTAATCGAACCACATTTAAAAACCGAAACCAAACCAAAACCCAACTAAAAAACCCAAAAATTCAGGTTTTGTCAGTTAAAAACCGGGTCGGAACACAAACCGATTTTTAAAGTAGAAACCGGGTCGAGTTCGGTTCCGTTCATAATTTCGAAATCCGGGTAGCGGGAACCCGGTTTACACTCTTTTAATTGAAAAAAAGAAGACTAATCAGTAATCAGACTCCTCAGTCCTCACAGTCAAACCCTAATTCTCAAACCACAAAAATCCTTAATTTTGGAGGTAATTCTTGATTGTTCATCTCTTTTCATCACTCACAGATTAATTTTTCAGCTAATTGTTCATCCCTTTTCATTCCCCTTTCTTAATTTTGCCTATTAATCGTTCATATGTACACCTTCAAATGAATGTGTTAATTTTGCTTATTAATCCTATTTCCCTTCTCCTTCATCACTCTCACAAACTTAGATTGTGAATTTTTTACTTAAGAATGAAAGTTTATGACTTTCAGGCTTTCAGCCATTCGTTGGTTTTGAAACCCGGTTGCAAAAAGCGGGTCAAAAAACCGGTTTATAACAAAAATAGCGTAAATACTCAAAAATTGGGTACCCGGTTTTGCTCACGCCTACATAGCCGAGTATGCGATGTATGCAGTTACTGGTTGGTTATATTTCAGGACAAAGTTTGATGTATATAATGTAGTGGGGTTGTGGGTCTGATTTTATCAATTAAATTCTCACAGAAAAATCAGTAAATTTAGGTAATGGCGGAATGCCCATCAATGTATTGTATACGACAGAGTACAGAGAATCATACGGGGTACTATTTGCTTCGTTCGCCATACCTTGGAAGGATCGTTTTGAATTTCACTTATATATGTTGCATTTTGTTGTACTGTAAGTGTATTCAATATGACATGCTTAGGTTTAGTTTGTTTTTAGGTTGTTAGCTCCTGAAAATCTGCAGCGACAACACCCAACCACGTAAAAGAGAATGCTGTACATAATAGGGTTGGGTTTGGGAGATGAAAAGGATATAACTTTGAGGGGATTGGAAGCTGTTCGAAGTTCCAACAAAGTTTACATCGAAGCTTATACTTCCCTTCTCTCTTTTGGTATCTCTTCTGACGGTCTCTCCAACTTGGTACTTTTCTTTTCTAATTACCCTCTTTTTTTACCTACGAAACCATCACTTTTTTGATTAATTTGTGTAAAAGATTACCCTAATTCTGATGATCAACATCACCATGATTGTTGCTCGCGTGAGGATAATTGTTCGATTATTCATTGACTGATTTCCCGTTTTTTTTCTTTCTCTTTAGATATCGATGATTTTCATTGTTTTATTTAGGCAAATTATGGCGGAATCATATGAGATGATTGCGGGGTTTGTTGTGTGTAATGCAAGCAATGTAGTAGCATTGGTTACGTGATGTTTTGAATGTAATGGTGTTGTTATGCATTGACTGATTGTTGTCATGTCATTATTACTCGTATTATGGGATTGCTCTTTCATACTCTGTACATGATTTTAAATCAATCAAATTAATATATTATTATTTTCATTGTTATTCTATTAGTATTGAATAGAATTCTAATCAACTGTTATTTGATCTGTATTGTGCTATTTTGATTTGATGTTAGTGAATAGTGATGAAGTTAGAAATGTGTTTGAAATTGATGATTCACCTACAGTACAAGTATTTGATGAAGGAATTGATTAAAAAAAGGCTTTTGACTGACTAAAGTTGCGACTTATTCGTAGTAACTGTTTCGCATTTATGTTTCAAGTTAATATCATGGACTTGCAGCGTTCAATTAAGATGTCGGATACGCTGTCTCATTGTTTCGATATGCAAGGTGTTGCCCTTTTTGAACAGTTTGCCACTCGCAGCGTACTCGAATTAAATAGCTATCGCCTTGTTGGTTTGAACGGTCTATTCGTCTATAGACAAGAGCATTGGATATCTATGCCTAATGTTATCATAACTAGTGAAAGGCATATTGTCAATCTTTATACTCCCAATTAGAGTTAGCTGTGCCAATTTGCTTTTTGTTAGGTAACAATGGGTCAATGGAGTTGATATGTAAAACATAAAAATTTGACATATGGAACAACAATCTTTGGTGGTTGGCCCATCAATGTTTTGATATGCCTTCACACAACCACTCTTAGTGACTTGTGAGCCATTAAAAATGGGGAACCAGCTGAATAATATCAAGTAAATCACTTTAAAACATGTTGAGCTTACCATCATACGAGACTTGACTTTTGATTCATGGGCAGAGTCCGAGAGTTACATAGTAAAGAGTACAAAGTAACGGTTTTGGTATGGGGGTGTTAGGAAAGGGAATGAGATACCCCAATTCTCTTTGGTAGTGTTTCTTTTTAAGCTGTATAGTAAATTCCTTTATCTCATGTACAATACTACAAACCAATTCCTTTATTTGTACATTTTCTTATCAATCAGCTATGCTTTTGGTTTATGTGACGACGCCTTGCGCAAATGTAATAATATGCACTTATGAAGTACGAGTACTCTGTATGAAAGTAGACATTGAAGTTCCGCTTACACCAACAAGGGGAGGGGAGGGAAAATTGATTTGTTAAGGGCTCTAACTGTTTCATATTTGGAGTTAAGAACTTATTTGTTAATCATCACTATGCGGCTTTCTAGTAACTATGTTGATGTGTGTCATCCTTCACGACCGGTCTAATGCGCTCTCTTTAATGGAGGCCCTTGTTCTCCTGATATTCTATTCGGGTCTAGTCAAAGGTCTTTATTAGTCTTACTCGGCAGATACTAATTGTGTACATTCTATCAATCTTTCGCAGGAAAAGCTGTATGGGAAATCAGTTATTGTTGCAGATAGAGAAATGGTTGAAGAGAAAAGTGATGGCATGTTGTCTGAAGCTCGCGATTCAGATGTTGCTTTCCTCGTTGTTGGCGATCCCTTCGGGTATGTTTTTCATTTCCCCTTGCTTATTTTCAATTAAGTAGATTAACGACAAATTAACGACAAAATTCTTCGTTGATTGCAGAGCAACTACACACTCAGATCTGGTTGTTCGGGCAAAGGAAATGGGGGTTGATGTGAAGGTGATTCACAATACATCAGTGATGAATGCTGTTGGAATCTGTGGGTTACAGCTATACCGTTATGGGGAAACGGTTTCTATTCCGTTTTTCACGGAGACCTGGAGACCTAACAGCTTCTACGAAAAGATCAAAACGAACCGTAAGCTTGGTCTTCATACTCTCTGCTTGTTAGGTGAGCTTTTATCTTTTTTATTCCTTTTTTTTGTCCATCCTCCAAGTAAATTATACATTCAGGATATTTTTCTCAACTTAGTGCTCTAACTTTAGAAATCAGATAATGACTATACCTATCTTCCTATATAATGATATATCCCTTGGACAATACTAGAAAGGGCAAAATAGTACAATACAGAATATGGAGTAATATTTACGGAGTAGTATGGAACGTCTTTGTTACTCCGTATTACTTTAGAATTTTTTACTGATGCTGTGTTTTGTTTATGGAAGTGAATATGTAATCCATTTACGACTCATCTTACTTTCTAGTTCATTGCTATTTTTTCCGTAAGGTTTACCTTTTTATTGAATTGCAGATATAAAGGTGAAGGAACCATCATTAGAATCTCTATGCAGGTAATATATGCTTTACTCCTTGGCAATAAATGTATGCATGAATTTAATTAGAAAGTTTAGTAGGAAACTTTGTGTTAGCACGGTCTCACTTGGAACTATTCTCAGAGGGAAGAAGGTATACGAGCCACCAAGGTTCATGTCAATCGCAACTGCAATCGAACAACTCCTCGAAGTTGAGCAGACGCTTGGAGAATCTGGTATGGATCACATCGCATCACGCTATTTCTTTTTCTTCTTTTAGAATCTGTCATGGATTTTGAGCTGAAGGAGCTTTTTCCCCCCTCTAAATTGCAGCTTATAATGAAGATACAACTTGTGTGGGTTTTGCACGGGTAGGAAGTGCGGATCAGATGATAGTGGCTGGTTCAATGAAGCAACTGCTTACTGTCGATTTTGGAGCTCCGCTGCACTGTCTTACCATTGTTGGTGAAACACACCCCGTGGAGGAAGAAATGTTGGGATTCTTCGCAATCAAAGAGTAAGTGCTTAGAGCTAGTGTGAGGGTAGGTCTAGACGGGTCTATACCGATGCTGGTAAAGTCGTTGAGGGGTTGCATTCGATCATTTTTGGCAAAAAAAAACCCGCTGATGTCGCCCCATTTACACCAGAATAGAGAGATCTTGTTTGAAACTTCATATTGTTGTATTGAAAAATTTTAGGGCTCTATCACTCTATGAACTCTAGCTGGCTTTTGTAAACAGCATGTAAACCATTTGTGTTTGTTACTACAATTTTTGTATTATTGTAACAAATCATATGGCAAATATTATATGGGTATGATTTGTTGAAAGTACTATTCAATATGCATCTAGTTTTTATTTTTTTTGCAAGAGAGAATATAATATAGCTTTAGTTAGAGATGTTAAATGAAATTTATATGGGTAGGGATTGTTGAATAAATTACCTTCTCTAAAGTCGAAGGTAAAAGTTACTTCCGGTCTCTTTTTTTAGTCAGGCACGTGTTAGAAAATCTATTTCTTTAATGAAATAAAGATTCCATTCTTTTGGCCAAAATTTTTACACATTTGCTTATTGCTCCCTATTAAATACTTGGATCAAACAAAATATGTATATGTATGCAACTATGCAAAAACACCTGATTTTTTTTCTTATTACCCGGTATATATTACAAATAAATCCTTTAAAAAAAATATTGAACGGAAGTTTAAATAAGTCACATGAGATTCATTTTGATAATGAGAGATTTCCAATAGAATAAATAAATGATGTTGAATAAATCGTGGAGTTATCAATTCACTTTTTTTGTTTGCTAAGAGTACCAAAATTTAGATTAGTAGAGAAGATCTACCGAATATATATCACTGGATTCATCTCTTACCTTTCGTTGGATTTGGAAACCAATGAACCAATTCAACTTCGCAAATCGCAAAATTCCATTACTATTCTTTCCATCGGTGAAACAAAAGAAAAATATTAAGTTAAAATTATTATTTTTTGATCCAATTACATATATAATTTTCTTTTAAAATGTAAATTTTATATATTACCGACTTACCTCCATAAAGTTAAGGATCAATCATGAATTAGTAGTTCAAGATAGCACTCACAAGTCACAACAAAAGGCAAACTCAAAGAAAAGTAATGTACTTTGTAGACGACCAGAATATTAAGGACGAGATGAACCCTAAACTGCTGTAAAGTGCGGTGTGTATGTCTTAACTCACTCACTTCCATTACCAATTTACCCCCAACTTCTTGTAATCTCTAATTGATTGGAGATGGTGAAACCCCAACAAAAATCCCCTCTTTTACTTCACTTACATTTCATCTCATGATTGTTTTTTTATTGTTTTTTTTTCCAGGTAACTGTTACCCCAATTCATGTTTTTTTTCTCTCATCTTAGAATTTGACAATTTGTGATGTCAGTTTTCTAGATAATTGATCTGGGTTTTGTGTTTTTGTTGTGGGTTTGCACAAAAGATTGTATCTTTGTTGTAGATTTTGTTGATTGAGATTAAAGTTCGGATTTTTAAGCCAATTGAAGAATTGGGTTTTGTTCATTAGCTGTTTTTTTCACTTATCCTAAGTGTTTGGGATCATTGGTTGACAACTTGACATTCCTGGCATGTGGGGCAGCATGTTATAAGCTTGTTTTTTTTAGGGTTTTTAGTGTAAAATTGTGGATAATTGAGTTTTTGATGTATTGGTGAAGTGAGTTTAGAAGGTAGGTGTGTGTGTGTGTGAGTGAGTGTGTTTGTGTATATAAGCAAGCAGGCCAATTAATATCTGGCAGAAATGTCTTTTAGAAGCATTTTACAGGACATGAAAGAGGAGTTTGGGAGTATTTCTAGGAAAGGGTTTGATGTTAAGTTAGGGAATGGGTTTAGATCGAGGTCGAATCCCGGGGTTCAGAATAGTGTGGCTGCCTTGGAGTTAGAGGAGGTCGAGCTCAATGCTTTTGTGCAGAGTTGTTGGGCTAATATGCCACCTGAGCTTCTGAGGGATGTGTTATTGAGGATAGAGACTTCTGAGAGCAGTTGGCCACTTAGGAGAAATGTCGTTGCCTGTGCTGGCGTTTGCAGGAATTGGAGGGATATTATGAAGGATATTGTAAAAACTCCCAAGGTTTCGGGCAAATTGACATTCCCAATCTCCTTGAAGCAGGTTTGAGATATCAGATTCCCTTTTATGTCTTTCTTCATTCTTACTTATTATAGTCGAATTGCTTGTCGTTTCTTACTTTAGTGTTGGCCACCTTGATTGTGTATTTGTGAGTTGATATTGTATGCTCCATGGTTTGTTATGTGTATTTGTTTGATGGTTTATATGCGAAGAATTACCACAAAGCTTGAAATGCTTTCTTGGGTGTAGAATGAAATAGGAGTGATCCTTATGCTGTAGGAGCTATAGGTCTTAGAGGATGAGACAGTGAATACTCAGCCGGCATCCTTATTCTTCCTTGGGACATTTTGAATAGAGCATTCACATGCCATTTCGATTTGTATTTTGAGAATATCGTTTTTCTAACCTCAATTTGTTTCAAATACAGTTCTTGTGTACGCCATTGTTCTTTCTTGCTTGGTTGTACTAGAGAATTGACTATTTAGCTAATACGTTTCATGGCTTCTGTTTCCTGTTCAATGAATTAGTAAAAATATTGAACACTTACACCGTAGTTTAATCAATCTGCAGAAGATATAAGCTACTGCTGCACATGTAAAAAGTTGAAAACAATTTAAGATTCGATACAATAGCAAAATGGTTCATAAATATCTGTGAAGGTTTCTGCTATATATATCGATATATTGTACGGAGTATATGCCATCCCTCTCCACTGCTACATAACATCATGACTTTTAAGTTTTTCACCAATCTCCTTCCTAATTATTCGTCGTGTGTTTTGTTCAGCCTGGATCAAGAGACAGTCTTATTCATTGTTACATAAAGCGGCATCGTAGCAGCCAAACATATTATTTGTTCCTTGGTTTAAGCACAGGTGAGCATGTAACTCTTTCATCTTTAGGCTAATCATGGACGTGGTTAATGATTTAATATGAGTATTTATTTATTTTGGTTTCATTAGGTTACTTGGTAAGCTAATAATGTAGGAGTAGGTTGGTTGTGATATTTTTATTTTTAAGTTTTTTTCCTCATCAGTTTATGTATACTCTTGTCAGCTTCTTATGATGATGGGAAGTTCCTTCTTGCTGCAAAAAAGTGTAGACGTGCAACTTGCACCGACTACATCATATCCTTGAATCCGGAGAGTATCTCCAAGAACAGTAGTACCTATATTGGCAAATTGAGGTACTTCATATTACAAATCTTTGTTGTTTGATGTCTTGTTTATTCATTATAGGCTTAGACTTTACAGTTTGTTTTTTTGTCGGTTTTTCGCTCTCAGATCCAATTTCCTCGGCACAAAATACACAATCCATGATACACTCTCTTCAAACAATGGAGCTAAAATCACTAGAAGCCGATCCTCTAAGCTACTGGGTTCGAAAAAAGTTACTCCCAAGGCTCCTTCTGGCAACTATGTTGTGTCGCATATCTCTTATGAGCTGAATAATTTGGGTTCAAGGTGAGTACAAATTTCTAAACATAAACCACAATTTGTCTCGTATTTTTTTTTCGTGTTTTAGCCATCATGCGTGATTTTCCTTCTTTCTTTTTTGATGAATATTTTTCATATGACAGGGGTCCAAGAAGGATGAATTGTGTCATGGATACAATACCCGCATCTGCTGTGAAACCTGGAGGATTGGTCCCAACACAAACCGAATTTGTGAACAGTAACAACAGTAACACAGAACTTCTATCGTCAATCCCATTTTTTAGGTCAAAATCAATCCGAGTGCACAACAGCCGATCTGAGGCTATTCCAAATACGCAAGAGGAATCGTTGGTCCTTCAAAACAAAGCCCCACGATGGCACGAACAGCTTCAGTGCTGGTGTTTGAACTTCAACGGACGTGTAACTGTTGCTTCTGTGAAGAACTTTCAATTGGTTGCTTCCATGGAAAATGGGCCTGAGAACGAAAACGTTGTTCTTCAGTTCGGGAAAGTTGGGAAGGATGTTTTCACCATGGATTATCAGTATCCAATCTCTGCTTTCCAGGCGTTCGCTATTTGTCTGAGCAGCTTTGACACCAGAATTGCCTGTGAATGACATAATATTGAGGTACGGAGTATATACTTGTATCCTTGGAACATTTTCTGTTTTTCACATATACCTCAACTTTGGTATCAGGTTTCATTGATTTCTGTATGACATGAGATTTGTTCGGTGGTCCTAGGTGAAAATCCACGTTAATATTCTGTAATGCTTTAAGCCAGTTTCAGGTATTATGAAGCCGAATTCCTTTTCTAGAATGCATGCTGAATTCCTTTCATTATACATCTTCTACATTGCAGATTTGCAGAGGACGTGGCGCTGTTAACAGATGTTGTTTATGAGCATGGTTTTGACTGAAAAGGAAGCAGTTGGGAATTGTGTGGCGTGTTTTCCATCATCGTCGAGTCTAGTTGCCTGTTGCCTCTGGTGTGTGTGTATATATGATTGTTGGTGTCTGTCTTCCTCTTTTGCGAGTTGTCGAAAACCTGTCCTAACTATGTGGCATAAAAAGAAGTTTGGCCTTTGTATTGTCATTTTTATTTTGATGCCTTTGTGCAGAAGATTTCAGCAGCTTAACTAATGCTAATGCTAAAATGATTGAAGAGACAGTACACATGATTTGATTCTGAATCAGTCGAGTTGAGATCAGAAATGTATGTGGAAAAAAGTCTGGTAGGGTTGCAACTTGCAAATCTTGGAATATGAGTGTTCTAAAATTAAAGGGTTGAAATTGATAAGGAATTTTAGCCCCATTTTTAAAACTTCTATTGAATTTATTATACGGTGTACTCACTCCCCTTGACTAAGATCTTCCACATTTTCTTTTTAGGGAACTTTTCTAAGATGTTCCACTTTCCTTTTTAGTGAATATTTTGTGGTTCTTATTGCTTGTGACCCCCATTTCCTTTTCTCTATCTTCATTTTCCTCCACATATATCCATTTTCTTAATTTCTTCCAACAATCAAATGTGGAACACCATAGAGAAGCGGAGGGAGTATCATTTAGATTTACCGACTTAACATGTGGTATCGCCCTTCTCTTGTTTTCATGCCTCAACCCATCTGATCCCCTTATTCTTCTTCGGTGCATTCATCTTCGACCTCTCGACTCGATTTAAACCTAATCTAGTACTCCATTAGCACCCACTATACCTCCCCTAGCTCACTCAAACGTCAAACACCCACCCTAAAATCAACTTTTTTTTCTTCACAAAATCAACAACCCCCTTTTCCTTCATGTTGGGATTTGTCATCGGCCCTAAACCAAACAAAGTTATAACGACAAACCTAAATGGGTAGTATATGGTCGGTCAAGTGTCGGCCCCAGATGCTACCCATTTAGGTTTGTTGAGTTGAATGCATTTGAGTTGAACATATATCGAAAAAAACTTTGTCGAAGCGATGACCACGACTTAATGAATAATGATTTACTCACCCCGTGTCTCGGTCATTTTTATCCTTTTATATTATTTATGAAAAATATTTTAATGAAAGTCATGTTACAATTTTTGCACGTAAGTTGTCTAAATGGGTGAGGGTTGAAGGCCTCACCCACCACTCACATCATCCGACCAAGACCATCAAAAGGAATTTTATTTCCGTTGAAGTAGTGAAACGAGAGACGTGGCAATAGCCAATAGGAATTCCGAAGTTCCTCCATAAACCCTAATTTCTCCGATTCCCCCCTTTTCTACCTCCTTCCCTCAGCAAAATCGCAGAATCAATCAGCACTGAGCAGGAATCATGAGGAAGAAGGTGGATGAACGCATACGAACACTGATTGACAATGGCGTCAAAACTCGTCATCGTTCACTCTTCGTTATCATTGGCGACAAGTCTCGTGACCAGGTACTTCTCTCTCTCTCTCTCTCTCTCTCTCTCTAATTACTCCCCTTCAACTATATTCATTCATTCACTGCTTCATTTCTTCAATAAAATGCATGTTTTTGTTTGGTTGGTTGTGTTGTGCTGTGCAGATTGTTAATCTTCATTATATGCTCAGTAAAGCGGTTCTTAAGGCTAGACCCTCTGTTCTTTGGTGCTATAAAGATAAACTCGAGCTCAGCAGGTTGTATTTCCATTTCTTTATTCACACAATTTACCAATGTCATCGTTCACTACTCCCTCCATTTTTTTTAATGTTTCTTCCCGTTTCAATTAAATACTTCTCACAAATCTTAAAAAGCGGGAATGTCGATTCTTATTGGTGAAATGAGTTATGAAGCCGAAATGAATTACAGTGTTTTTGGGGCGCAATATGGTTGGAGTTGGGGGCGTTACGGAATTTGTGCAGTTGAAATAGGAATGTGGGGTTTCCAATTTGCATGAAATTGTCGGTTTGATTTAGTGGCGGCATGCTGAATATTTGTGGTATGATGCAAGTTATTTGGATTCGGGATTTCGGGATGATTTATGGATTAGCATGAAACTTTGAAAGTTTTAAGATCGAAAGTAAGGTCTTAAGGATGAAATCTGTGATTTTAGTAGATGGAGAGAAATATAGTTGAAGCTATATAGAATGTCGATTCTTATTGGCGAGAGGGGGGGGAAAGTTCAGGCTTAAGCTACTATAGAATGTCCATACTTGTTAGTGACGGAGGAAAAGTTTAGGCTAAAACTATCATAGATTGTCGATATTTGTTGGCGAGGGAGAGAAATTTCAGGTTTGTCTCAGTGTGTATATTTTAGAGTAATGTTTTGATGCTTTTCAATGTGAATTGAACTTTATCACCTATTGGTAAGTGAGTCTAGTAAAAAAAGTTCTCACATAGCCGACCACGTGTTTGCTGCGTACGTAAGGCCATCTCTTTGTACTTTTAGGTAACTCGATCAAGTTCTATTTTGAACGTGCCAAGTAATTAACCTTGAAAAATGGCTTTCTTTGAATTCTTCAGCCATAAGAAAAAACGTGCAAAGCAGGTGAAGAAGCTTATGCAGAGGGGACTCCTGGATCCTGAAAAGGTTGATCCTTTTTCGCTTTTTGTTGAAAGTGCAGGCATAACATATTGCCAGTACAAAGAATCAGAAAGAGTACTCGGCAATACCTTTGGCATGTGCATATTACAGGTAGCTCCATTTGTCTATTAACTTGCTGCGTTCTTCTGTTGTCATTTTTTTTAGTTTATCCCGGTGGTTTTTTAAGCTTCTTTGCTTGGTTACGTGAAGGACTTCGAAGCATTGACTCCAAATCTCCTGGCAAGAACTATAGAAACTGTTGAGGGAGGAGGAATTATTTTACTGCTTCTACGTTCAATTAATTCACTCACAAGCCTGTGCACCATGGTTATGGTATGGGTTACTTCTAACTAGCTTTTCTAGATTCCTACGTTATGTCAGATGAAATCCTTTCTCGCACATTGTTTTATTACATTTATAATTGTTTCTCTATCCAGGACGTTCATGAAAGATATCGCACAGAATCCCATTCTGAGGCCGCAGGGCGTTTCAATGAACGGTTTTTATTGTCAATTGCATCCTGCAAAGCATGTGTAGTCATGGATGATGAATTGAACATATTACCTATTTCTTCTCATATGCGATCTATTACTCCTATTCCTGCTGAAGAGGTATTTTTATACTCTTCCATATTGCTTCGTAGAAATTAAATAATACGTGACGTGCATCAATTACCTCAACGAATTGTTAAGGAAAACCTTGTCTCCTTTATAAAAATGGGAAGGGGTTTGAAGGAATCTATGCTGGTCTCTTTGTATTGTATTACCTCAATAAAACAATAGCTAGCTAATGTCAGTATCTGTCTCATTTATTGAAGGACTCTGAAGGCCTTTCAGAGGCAGAACGCAGTTTAAAGAATCTGAAGGAGGATCTAATCGAGGATTTTCCAGTTGGTCCTTTGATTAAGAAATGTTGCACTCTGGATCAGGTACTGACATTTTTGTGAATTTTAAGTCTACAAATTTTTTGGCTGATGTGAGTAAGTGCCCATATATTCAATATGGCTATTAGCTGCTCTAGGCTTTCTTATCTCTTCCTTTTTTTACCTCAGGGGAAAGCTGTCATTTCATTCCTTGATGCCATCTTGGATAAAACGCTTCGCAATACAGTTGCTCTACTTGCTGCTCGTGGCCGTGGTAAATCCGCAGCTCTTGGTTTGGCTGTTGCAGGAGCGGTTGCTGCTGGGTATAACTACAATTTGTCCCCATTCTCTCCTTTTCCTATTTGTCTATGTATATGTAGAGGGAAAATTTGAAGTGTGCTGAAAAGTGTTCCTGGTATAATTTATGCATATTTTGAGTGTGGAAGCTGATCATTGCAGGTATTCTAATATATATGTAACTGCACCGAGCCCTGACAATCTGAAGACATTGTTTGACTTTATTCGCAAAGGATTCGATTCATTGGAGTATAAGGTTGAATTTCTTCTGAAGTCTGGACTTGTCTAGATCACCTTGTAACTTATGGAACTTGCAACTTACTTTTTTTGATTGCAGGAGCACACCGACTATGATGTTATCAGAAGCTCTAATCCAGATTTTAAGAAAGCAATTGTTCGAATCAATATCTTAAAGCAACATAGACAAACCATTCAGGTTTGTTGGTTGGATAGTATATTAATTATCATGTGTTTGTTTTGTTAATTGTTATGACACAGGTTCTCTGTTTTTTTTCCTGCTACCTCGGCATGTTCTTGAATCAATTTAATTTAAACCATATTCTTTAGTCAGTCGAGCTTTTTGGATTTTTTTTCTGACATATTTGATCACGTAATTAAAATAATGTATATCTCTTGAGTTTTTTGTGTGTCAATAAAAATTACAAACACCTAGGAGAGCAACTTATGTCCGACATGCATGCTTAGTTAGCAATGTGTTTAATCCATGCTGAGGCTTTTTGTGAAGGAGTATATGTTGCTTATCTCAGATTTCCTTGTTTGTGTTCACAGTATATACAACCAAATGAACATGAGAAGTTGTCTCAAGTGGAGCTATTGGTGATTGATGAAGCAGCAGCTATTCCTCTGCCTATCGTCAAATCTCTTCTGGGGCCATATCTTGTCTTCATTTCTTCTACTGTGAATGGGTAAGACATTTTTCCGCATGAAAATCTGACAATAAGATTGATATCATTTTGTGTGGATCTTTGTTGCTGCTTATATATATTTTTTTTCCTCTTTCGCTGTGTGTCGTGTGTCCTACCTATTATTTTAGTATGAAACTCTACAATGTTGCCTGATTCCTATGCTAAACCATAGTAGCCTAATATCAATGTTTTTAATAGCTCTTCTACCATCCTTTCTGTGTGCAGTTATGAAGGTACTGGAAGATCCCTATCTCTGAAGCTTCTGCAACAATTGGAAGAGCAGAGTCAAATGTCTAAGAATCTTGATAGTTCCCTATCTGGTATGTTATTTTGTATTGCTGGTTGAATGACCTTCTAGTGAACATATAAAATTAGTTGTTTTCTCGAGGGCTATACTGTGATTAACCCTTGTTCAAATGAGTTACCTCATACCGGAATATGCATATCAGTTAGAACTCGAGAAGGTACTTAATGAAATCTTTTCTCATTCCAAGTCTCCATGGGCTTCTATGGAAACAGTTACGACTATTAGTTATAATCTTTTGGGGATGAGTGGGCTCTTACTTCTTAGTACTCCTCTGAATGAGTTGCATGTTATGAAGATGTTGACAACCACATTTCTTGTTTTTCTGGTGTAAATCTAAATCTGTATATTATTAAACCGGGTATGAACATCAAAACATGTCATTTGTGACAGAGAGAAATGTTCGAAACTGTGCACAACTGAATCCTACTCCCGTGATACACGGCAATAAAGTGTTTCACTGGAAATGTCAACCATGAATTCGTTTGTGAGAAAAATGAACTTGTTATTGCTGTAACAGTCTGCTAAATGAGAGGAGACTTCTGTGCAATTATGTAATATTCCTAGTCTAGAATGGCTACATGGGAACATAACTTAGTTAGATGAGTGAAGGATTCGTGTAGTCCTGATATTAGTAAAAGAATACACATGACAATTGGTTGGATTCATATTTTGGGAAGAACACTTTTGACGAATCTTTTTGTGAGCTTCAGAATGATCTAATTCGATTTTCCATCGATGCAGGTCGGCTTTTTAAGAAGATTGAGTTGAGTGAGTCTATCAGATATGGCTCGGGCGACCCTATTGAATCATGGCTTAATGGATTATTGTGTTTGGATGTTGCAAATTACATTCCCCAGATTAGCAGGTTAGTGGAAGATAGAATGATATGGACTTCATTGGATCGTACTGGCCACATCTTTTCCTCTGAGATTACTTTAAAATGCTTATGTCCTTTTCAAATCTTTATGAAACCAGGCTGCCGCCTCCTGGTGATTGTGATCTCTATTATGTAAACCGTGACACCCTCTTTTCATACCACAAAGACAGCGAGTTGTTTTTGCAGGCAAGTGTCATCTTAAACATTATCCTTAATGTGTTAAGAAACCCTCACTGGTCTCTAGCATTTTAATGTGTTTAACCTGCAGAGGATGATGGCTCTATATGTCGCATCACACTACAAGAATTCTCCAAATGACCTACAACTAATGGCCGATGCTCCAGCTCATCACTTATTTGTTCTTCTTGGTATATTTCTGGTTTTATGTGTCTACTACCCTTTATTTTGTTTCTTGTTTTTCCACAATAGATTACCGATTGATTATATCATTTGCGTAGGTCCCGTTGATGAGTCGAAGAACCATCTTCCTGATATTCTGTGCGTTATCCAGGTTGGTTTAAACTTTTCTTTCTGTGTCTCTCATATCTTTCATATTAGTAATGATATAGTTACATTATGAATATAATTCTATAAACTTGAGCAGCAATTAGATTTTCCTTTTAGGTGAGTGGTAATGAAGTAGAACAAGATTGTGAATGCTATTCCTTCTATAACCATGTTAACTTGGGGGCATTTCATTCAGACGTGTCCTGAATAAAGTTAGGTGCATGTTCATTTTATAAAGCCTTCCCTATCCCTTATAAACTTAGCATTATATACTCGTGCATACAGATACTTCTGATACATAGGGCTAAGATATGGGAAGATAGTTGATGCAGTGAGATGGTGATAACCAGCGAGAAGTTACCTTATTATTTATGCATCTCATTTACGTCTACCTTTACCTTTTCCTGTCATCAATATTTTCAGAGATATATGTATTTTGTGTCATATGATGATAATATGATATGTTGTCTGCTAAAATGTCTTTTAATCAAATCCATATTTCTTTTTGTTATAGTCACTAGAGTGCTCTTTTTGAAGAAGGCTAGCCTATTCTAGAAAATATCCTGTTAATGACATTATGTGATCTCTTTATCTACACATCTTTAATTGTTCCCATTCTTTTTGCTTCCTGTTATATTCAAAGAGGATTTTCCATTTTTATTGTAGGTTTGTCTTGAAGGAGAAATATCTAGCGATTCAGCTAAAACAAGCCTAAGAGACGGTCGTTCTCCTCATGGGGACCAAATACCCTGGAAATTTTGCCAGCAATTTTTGGACACAAATTTCCCTACTCTATCAGGTGCTCGCATTGTGCGGATTGCCACTCATCCCAGTGCCATGCGGGTAATTATACCTTCCACTGTTTGTGATTCCCTTGATATAGACAATTGCATATACTACTGTTCGTCTGTCTGTAATTCGAAGTATTTTTATTTTCTGTAGCTTGGATATGGATCAGCTGCCGTGAAGCTCCTAACAAGGTAAACCACCCTTAAAACAATTTTTTCTTGTAGTTTTCCAAGTATAGTTAGAGCTAAACCTTAATAGGTAGGGTAGGTCATGTCATGTCAAAAGAGGTTGGGTTTATTTCACGTTCAAAACAGTCGGGTAAGGGTAGGGTCAATCGTAAAGATGGGTAATATTGGAATGGCATTTTGTGTAGATATTGGTGTTATGTAAGAAAAAGCTGGTTTAACGTATTGCTAAGGTGTTACCATTGGAGTGGATTGGATGGAGTATGGTATTAATAATTATTTTATCATATTTTTAATGCATACCTGCATAAGTGTATAAAACATTCAATTCGTCTTAAAAATTATAACCATGAACAAATTAAATGTTACTCCGTAATACCTTAGTTAATTATATATTCTTTAGTACACCAATATTAGTGTGAGCCGTAACTCCAAGTCTTAAATTGTGTGTCTTTCACCGGTTTGGTCATGGTACGCATGTGTCAAGATCTACGTGTTCATGACACTAAATAGCCATGACCCTCAATAGCTAGAAGTGGGTTTTGAATATCTCTTGATGTTCTTCTGATGTGCTATATAAACAGGGTTTTGACTATATGACTTAGGTTACTTTTTTCCTGAAAACATTTAATTCTGACTTCTGAATCATAGAATCATCAAGTTCTCTAGGCATTGTGGAAGAAGAATGCGGTCTCTTGGAGGGCACAATAACGTTATAATCATTGAAAAAACATTGTGTCAACAGGTCAGAAATCCTGTGCCCACCATTCATGTAATGTCACTATATATCCGGTGGAATAATGTAATTTTTGATGCATATTTTACTCTACTAGGTTTGGAGTGGGGTTGATGCTTATGTGAGACATCTTACTTTGAAATTAGCTCGTGTGTAGTTTTTGTAGACTGGAAGTAATTCACTGATATCATGCCGTGTACTTGGAATGTCAGAGTTTCAGCGTCATAGGAATTTAAGCTGAATAATGTCGTTTTACTTCATTCAGAATTTCTCTCTCCAGAATGCTCTGTCTCTGTTGAGCAAATTAGGACATTTGTTCTTGTGTTATAGATATATACTGACTTTCAGAATTCAGGTACTATGAAGGACAGTTGACTTCTATAGTAGAAACAGATGATGAGGACACTGCTGAACCGCCAACTTTGGGAGCTTCAGAAGAGGTTAGTTTGGAGAAGAAAGTGACTGTTTCATTTTGCTATCTGTGAGATTGTACATTTGTAAACATGGTGCTGAGATGTTGACCTTTGTTTTCTTTTGACATATTTGATTTTTTGGTTTTAAAACTATTTCTTAGCCTTTTTTTTTCTTCTGTATTTTCGTCGTTGTTTTGGCAATGGCTAGGAAATTCTCTGGGGAACGATAAATTGCCTTCAAGGAACAATCTAATGCCCCCCCTTCCCCCACCGCCTTGGCTAGAAGTCTAGAACAACCAGCATGTTTGGCTTACTGGCAAAAAAAGGATATAATATACCGAACCTACCCATCTCCTTTCATGAAAATAATAATCTATTTTCACCCATTGATCTTCACAGTGTTCATTAATGTTTTTAAATAAAATGAATGTCTCACTTTGCTTTTGTTTTGGTTATGTGAACCAATAATTAGTTGCATGCATATTCTTTTTGTACTCTCATTCATTAGTTTACCCCCAGGATGGAGCCACGGCAAAAGAAAAAAATCGTTCGTATCTGAATATGTCATAAGGATCTAATTTAAACAAATTTGGATTAGATTATTAAACCCCGTTCATGTGTTATTTGGCAGAGTATATTTTGCAGAGTGGTCTCTAATTGTAGTACTCTTTTTGCACCGTTATGTAGGTATCATTGCTTGAAGAAAGCATTAAACCCAGAGCAAACCTGCCTCCTTTGCTTTTACACCTTCGAGAAAGGCGGCCCGAGAAGCTGCATTTCATCGGTGTATCATTTGGGCTTACATTAGATCTACTTCGGTTTTGGAAGAAACACAAATTTGCTCCGTTCTATGTTTCCCAGATCTCTGTTAGTATTTCGACGTTTCTCTTTTGTTCAGTTTGATTGGCTTATATTATAAGTAATATTTTCTACATTACTACAGCAACATCTGAGCTTTAGTCCCAAAAAGATTTGGTGTCGGCTAATATGAATCATTATCCAAAATCGTTGGGAAAAACAATCATATAAAAGTCATAATAGTAGTAATAGTAATAAGGAGAATAACAAAAATACACTGTTTTAGCTCTGAAAGATGAGAAGTTTAGTTGTAAAAATAATTCTAGTAATAATAGAAGTTATTAATAATATATACTATAAAAATCTTTTTTTTTCGACAATAAAGTGATTTTATTCTTTATTTTGTTAGGAGGTTAATGTTTAGACGCCTTTCTCTTATTGATGCCCAAAATTTTCTTCAACTTTTAGATAGTGGATACACCAGAGCTTTGTTCTTGAATTTTTGTTTCTTTGACTTTGGTTTAGTTCAGACAAACTCAAAAAATAAACAGATGTTTAAAAAAGCTCAGACAAGTTACTTATGACACATTCAAGTGAACAGTAGCTCAGGAAAAAAGGATATAAATTAAGTTAAGCAGAAAAGGTGCGTAACTTTTGTTAAACGTTTTGGGTCAAGTTAATTATAGATAGTAGGAAATGTGGTAGCTAGCCGAATGCTTGTAAAAGTCAGAGAAGTGTCTCCAAAAAGTGTCTGCTTCTATCGGCTTTGTGCGACTCAGACAACATCTAGAATAATTATTGCTTTCAATTAAGTAATTTTAAAATCCATTCCACGATGTACCCAAGGTGCCAAAGGCACATATTAAGGCCTTTCAAAGCTTACAGTAACATGCTATCTTACTCTCCTTATTGATTGGTATTCTTTTGTTTGTATATACTTGGGTCTTTCCTTTCTGAACTAGAATGCGGTCACTGGAGAACATACTTGCATGGTCCTGAAGTCATTGCGTAATGAAGATTTTGAAGTTGATCCTCGTGAAGAGTGGGGGCATTTGGGTCCATTCTATCGAGGTGTGTTTGTGATCTATGAGGAGTCCAATTCATTCTCAATTTTTAGCAATATTCTCAGTTATGTCTTAAGTGCCTTCTCTGTTCACAGTATTTAAGCAAAGGTTTTGTGGACTGCTCTCATCAAGCTTTCGTTCCATGGAGTATAAACTTGCCATGAGGTCAGTCATTGCATTTGCAGCTTCAAGTTCTTTTGGGTGTCAAGCTTTTGACTAAGTATTGTACTCCGTATTTTTTTTGGTTTTAGTGTGTTGGACCCTGAAATCAACTTTGAGGCAGCAGAATCAACCACAGATAGATATCTAAAGTCTGTAAATGAGTACGTTTGTCCTCTTGACATGAAGCTTCTGCAATCATATACTGATAATCTTGCTGATTATACGCTGGTATGGATTCTGACTCATTTCAATTGTACAACCATTATGTTTTTTAATATGCGGTTCTTGCTTGTTGATGGACCTATGATATGAACTTCTATACCATTTCTCTAATATAATTGATGGAACAATCTTCAGAATTGTTGTATACCATGTGCTCTCTGTAATTCTGTATCATGCATTATTCACTTTCTTACCCGCTTTTTACAGTTGTTCTGTTACAAAAAATTCCCGCTGTTTTGTAATCAATCAGATGTTTTCTCCCTTTTTACAGATCAAACACATTGTTCCAGTCCTCTCACATTTATATTTCCAAGGGAGAATACCAGTGAAACTGTCATATGTTCAAGCATCTATTTTACTTTGCTTTGGCTTGCAAAATCAGGACTTCTCATACATTGAGGTAATTTTTCTGTAAAAGTTCACACATTTTTTTTTTTGGAATTTCAGATAAATTTTACTCCACTATCTAGAGGATGTCTGATCTCTGATGTTGGTTCTGATCATTCGTCATTTCAGGGGCAAATGAAGTTAGAAAGAAATCAGATCTTGTCGTTTTTCATAAAAGCTATGAAGAAGTTCTATAAATACGTCTATGGGATTGCAAGCAAGGAGATCGAATCTACCCTACCTCCTAAAAAAGAGGCAAGTGCTTTGCGGCTGCTAATTTACTGACATCGTTGTTTTAAACACTAAAACAAAATCATCAAAGCATGCCCTTCTGTGGTTATCATTGTGTATCGTAGAAAGTTGCTCAATTTTAATTTCAACAAGTCTTATTGGTGGATCGAATTCATATATATGACACTCTGACGAGTTCTTGAGCTTATATTATACGGACAACACTAATCACTGACTTGTGCTTTTATATGCAGTTTGAGTTGAAACCTCACAAAATAACGCTAGACGAAGATTTAGACAATGCTGCAAAGCAAGTGAAGGTAGTTATGAACCGACTCGATAATTTCACAAAACGACTCTCTAATTTACTAGGCACTGAGACTTTGCTTGCTCTTTCAGGATGATATGAAGGCGAAAGCAGAGGAATTAAATGATCCCAAGCTGATTGAACAGTATGCTATTGGGGGAGATCTAGAGACAGCTCTTGAGAATGGTGGTGGAAAGATATCCTCAAGCGGCTTAATCAGCGTGAAATCAAGTAAAAGCAAGTACGAGACTCCGCGCAAGGGTGGGGGTAGTAAGAGTGAGAAGAAACGAGGCAAGGATGAACGAGGCAGCAAATCTAACAAGAAGAGAAAATCCTGAGTCATATTTATATTTATGGTACAATTCTCGCAGATTCAAGTTTTTGGTAGGAGTAACATCTTTTAGAGAGGGAAGATGAAATGATTCGGGAACTTGGTGAGTGAGTAGAGGATCTGAAAGAGTAGATCCTCATTTATGAAAATTTGAAACTCTTGTAATATTGTTATAGTTTTGCAATTGATAAGTTGTTTCGCTCAACAGCGGGCTAATGTTGGCTGCATTCCTGCAAAACATCGTGAATCAGCAAATTGAGATTGGCTCGATCAATGGTTTACTTGTGTGAGCAGTGAGCTCGAGCTCAGCTTGGGTTTGATATGAAGCAAAGCTCCAAATGCTCGCTGGTAGTTCGATATAGTTTAATACTACAACAATATGCTGGCAAAAAAAAATGCTTTTTTGCTACTTCTAAAATAATTATTACTCCGTAATTGCCAAGGCAAAAATAAATAAAAATTAATTATTAATTTTCACCTACATTAGATATGGTAATACGGATAATCATCTGTGCCAATTTTGCCGAAATTATTTTTACTGATGCTCGATGATTGAGCGACTTTGCTCAAAACTTGATTTTGTCCCCCCTCCCTAAATATTTTCTTCACTATTCGTCAAAATCGGTTGAATGAATGCCAAGAACCTAATAATATGAAGTTAAAAAGGAAGGCTCACTAAAATATTTGGATATTTAACGATAATAATCCAAATTATAAACGATCTTCTTAAAATAATACTCCGTAATGTATATGAACAATATTTTAACTCATAATAAACCAATCATAAATTCTTACTATGAGACGACTTCTCACGAGAATGATGGTAAACCGATGGGGTGATGTTATCGCCCCTCTTTCTGATATAGTCCTACTACTACTGTACGTCTGTACTAGAGCTAGAGTTGGTGTTTTTTGAACCTGTATAAACCGCCACTCCATCAAGCCCAATCCACCACCGCTAAGTTTCCAGTTGCCACTGCGTTAGTCGACGGCGTCTCCACCGCGTCAATCAACGGTAAGTGTTCTCTTTAGGGTTTTAATTTAGCGATACTTGCTTCATTTAATCAATTCAAAAACATGATTCTGTTTTGTTCTTGATTGATTTGGGTTGGATTACCCCATCTGGTTAGTTATTGAGTGAATTTTTGATCTTGAGATTTGATAATCTGAGTATGCATTCACAAACAATATCGAAAACAAGACGATGATTTAGGTCTGCTTATTGCGATGATAAGTGTTGTTAACCTATAAGAGCAAGTCTCATGTGTCTCTTGCCCATGTCTGTCAATGCTATCTACGGAGTATTTGAAATTAGGCCGATACATGCTAAAAATGAAACCTAAGACCCCAAAAATTGAGGTCAATTGTGGGTGATTGGTGTTAGTCTAATTAATCTTTTGCTGTACTATAGAGGGAATTTTGTTTGGGAATTGGTGTTACTGAAATATTCGATGCCAGAATTGCGACACATCTAAGTCACGCCAACATCCATTTGTCACCACCGCTTATTCCCAGTCACACCTTTCTTCTTACATCTTACTAAAGCAAAGATACATTGTTCGAAGTTCGATGCGGTTCGAATTCGAAGTTTGGGTTCGAAATTCGCTACCCCAAGTGAACTCGGTTCGGTCCTATATTTGAAAATTAATTTAGACAATACTATAATTTAAAACGAGTTGATAAAAGTTACGTAATATTAATAAACAATTTTATTTAAAAAATATCAATTGTGACAATGTTGTCAACTATTTGTCACAATTAATTTTAAAAACAAAATTGTGACAATTATTTTGAAATATATACGGAGTACTGTACTTAGAGGTGACATTTCGGTCGTGCTGGGCTGAGCTTCGTGCCTGGCCCGGACCAGGTCCCGTGCCTGGTCTTGCCCATTTCCGTTCGTGCCCCTGCTTCGGTTTTCATGTCGGTTCTCGTGTTTCGGGCTGTGCCTCGATCTATTTTTTTAAAATTTTTCGGAAAATACAATGTGCGTTTTGTATGTGCTCCGAATATTTTGTGTTGCGATTCCAATATTAATTATGATTTAGGTGTTTATAAAAAATATAATATTTATAAGTTAGAGTGTTATAAGTTAAAATTAATACTCGTATAAGTTATAGTGTTATAGTTAATAAGGTTGGTTTGCTCTTAAGTATCTGTTAAACGCTGGGTGTTCAGCTAGAGCAAAAGGTTTTTCCGTTTGAATTATCATTCTGGATAATTCGTTAGCACATGTGTTATAATCATAGTTATAGTCTTGTTGTGGATGGGGTCGGGTCACAAATTGGTCAATGGATGTTTGACCGACGTCTATGGGAACACATTTTTTAGCGTGTCGTCCTAGGTGACCGAAACCTGATGAACTTTTAGCACTTAACACAGTCTTACAGTTATTACACCTAGCAAATTTTTTATCTACATTCTTAGTGAAACTTTGTCATGCTTACTTGTGATTTAATTCAGCCATTTTTGCTTTCATCTGCCAAATTATCTCATTGCCGGGTGGTTGAATCGTTTCGGTTTGTGGGGTAACATTTGTGAATTGTGACACACTTTGTGCCGATGTGTCGTGTGGAGATTCTGTAGACGATTATGGTCCAAATTGTGTAAACGGTGTTTGACTCGTTTGACCGAATTGACTAGTATGACCGAATTGACCTGTTTGTGTAAAAGGATGCGGTGGTAAAGGTGGTCTCCCCGACATTGTGGAGGTATCAAAAATAAATTGATTGGGCATTATGTTAAAAGGTTGTTGGGACCCTTGTCCCGTTTGCGCCTCGGTTAAATTGTAACCGTAAGGGGTCGACCCGCTCGAAGTGCCAAAGTTCATGAATGAAGGCGTGCTACTGGACCTTGGTTAAATTGTGGGATCGTAAATTGACCATGTGCCTCCGATTGTGGTGTTTGTGAACCGAAGGGTTCTACGCTACCTTGACGTTGTTGTGATCGACTCCTTTTTTATGCTGGCTCGGTGTTGTGTGATTCCGACATGATTTTAATATTTTAACGAGTTAACAATATAATTATCAAATTAGTAATCAAATTAATTACCAGATTAATTAACAATTCAAATAACAAATTTAATAACAAACATCAATTTAGTTAAATCAGTTTTTCTAACGTTAACATGTTAATTAAGGAAGAAAACTCAATGATATTATCACGATAAATTAAAATACCAACTCTTTATTATCGTACTTAGACAACATAATGATGATTCATTCCTTAGTTAACATATTATCGTGTGCCCAGTGGGCACACGTTAGAAAACCCGTAGTTAAATTGACAAATTAATACGTAACAAATTATTTACGAGTTAACTTAATTATAATAAGTGAATAAATGAAGAGTGAACACTATAATTAAGTAATAAACAACAATAATTAACAAAACTAAAATAAAGTGATTTAGTTAGAAAATGCAAACAAAGCTCGTAGAAATCCGGAAAAGCGGTCGAATAGCGAGATTTGATATATTATAACAAAAAAAACCGTAAACCCGATACAATCAATTTTTCAGTATAGCAAATTAGCACCAAAAACGCATCCAAAACCTTCAATTCATCAAACTTCAAGATTAATACTTATTATATTAAAATTATTACTATATTTTGTATAAGATTAATAATATTAGTTTTTATAAGATTATTAATAATTTTTTATAACTTATATCATAAGATTAGAATATTAGAAATTTAGAATAGTAGAAATGTAGAGTATTAAGATTTGAGAGGATTAGTAAGAATGATTAGAAGATTAAAAATACATTAGAATGATTTGTGTGAAATGAAGTTGGATGAAATGAGTATTTATAGGAAAAAAAACTGGTAAAAGAAGAAGAAGAAAGAGACCTTGCACTCCAACGGTAAAAAACGACCATTTTTTCCGGGCTCAGGCCCACCGTGCCCGGGTCGTGCTTAACTCGTACTTGTTAGCGTGCCGGACCGAGCCGTACCCGTGCCAGACACGGGCTTCTCACCCAATTCGCCACCGAGATCCGACCCGAGACACAGCAGGTCGTGCCCGTGCCAGACACGATTTTTCACTCGAGTCGGGCCGATTGTGCCCAAAAAACGATGCCCGGCCCGGATTGCCCGGTCTTACTTTACTCCATAAGACCATGACTATCGATACCTAATTTTTTTTTATTCAACGAAGAGCGTACTTAATCGCATTACAATATAGGGGAAGGAGAATTCGAACATGAAACCTATTTTCTACCTCATCTAACCTTAGCCGACATCTTCGGTACTATCAAATACCTAGTGCGGTGGTACATCTTTCATCTTCCTCCTCCTAATCGACCTAAAAAAATTGAAAATTGAAATTGAAAAAATTGAAATCAACTTCCTCCTCGCTTATCCTCCTCCTCCTCATCTCTCATCTCTCATCTCTCATCTCTCATCTCTCATCTCTGAAGATTTTTCAAGGGAGTCAAGGTAAAAGTATTTGTTCCGGATTGATTTTTGTTGTTTTCATGCTTGATTGATTGAGCAATTTCTATTTCAAAATTCAGTTCGTTGGTGATGGTGAATTAGTTCGCGAACGAACTAATTCGTAAATCGGGCGAACTAGTTCGGAAATCGTGCCGGCGAACTGCGAATCTGGTAACACTGTACTAAAGTATTAATTTTTATGTTTGCGATGAAATTCAGGAGAAAAACCGTAGTGTATAAGAGTAAAAAAAGAAGAAGAGGGGCGGAAATGGCGAGTTATCTGTGGAGGAAGTATGCGGAATATGTGTACACGAAATGGGAAAGAACTATATTGTGGGATATGATTGAACCCTATCGCCGTCCTAAATCATTCACCCCTCTCGTTACTCTCTACGTTTCTGCCTTCTATACCGGCGTTATTGGCGCTGCTATCACTGAGCAACTCTACAAGGTACCTTTATCTTCTTCTTTTCCATTCGTTTTTTTCCTTGCTGATTGTTGTTTTGGTCGTACTTGTCCTTAATATCGTTCCTGCTGGTGATTGTTGGCTTTGTGTTAATGCATATGCCAAACATGGAGGTTCTTACATGCTGTTGTGGCATCGGTTTCCTTAAATTGTTGCTGATAATCTGATGTTACTCACTCTTAAGGCACGGGTGTTGAACATGGGTGCATGTCTGAGTGTCAAAAACGGCATGATTCAATGACAATCGGAATCTGTCCTAAAATTTGTTATACTAGAGATAGCACCTAAGTTTTATGTTCATGAAATTTGTCATATTTGAGAGAGCAGAACAGTGAAGTAAAAAAGTGCCGAACTACTGAGGGAACGGGGAAGGAATTGAATGTGGACCGTATTGTATGATTATATGTGTTTTTTTTCATACGGGTTTAATAGGTTGTTGCCAACCTACGTGTAGGAGAAGTATTGGGAAGAACATCCAGGGCAGGAAGTACCTCTGATGAAACCGATGTTCTATGGTGGTCCATGGAAGGTGTATAGAGGAGATGTTCCAGTGATAGGTCCACCCAAGGAACGGATTTGAATTGAATCCACAATCCACATCAACGTCCTCTATTCGAATTCCGTTGGTACTTTTTCTTACTAAGAAACTTTTTTGTAGGTTTTGTCCGAGGTCTATTAAAACTGTAATTGCATTCTCCTGCTACATGAACTGATGTACATATTTATCCTTCATAAACAAGTGAGCTTGGTATGGTATTGTGGTGGTTTTTTTGTACCATTATTAGAAATAAATGACTCATCTTTTTTTATACAAATGGATCGTCTCGCTGTGAAACTGACTTATTCTATAATTTGTGCGTGCTAGATTATACTGTAGTTTGGTTGGCACACAGGATATGGATAGGAACTTCATATCTATTCCAGTAACTACAAGATGACATTAATTTTGTGTAAATTTGAATTTTATCTGTCTGTCACAAAGTTACCTTTGTTCTTATAATAATTTGTCGATTTTTGTATCCTGACTTGTTGTCTTATGCAGGCTATAGACATGGGAATATGGGATATATAAGCCCTGTTCTTTTGGACTAGAGCGAATTGAACTGAAGTGATGAGTATTAGGGAAAATGTTACTCAAGGTCAATAATGTATGTGAATTGTTTTTCGCTTTAAAATAAGCGCACTACATCGTAAGTAAAATTGGAGTACCTTTTGGAAGCTCAATAATTTAATTTCCTTGGGAAAACAAATATAAATGAGATTTGAGGGCATATTCCATTATTCTGAGTGACTTAGTACTCTTAGTAGCTAAAGTAGACAAATTCTTATTGTGACGGGAATATCGGTCACAAATGTGTAACATGTCAAATAATATCCACTTTGGTAGATAAAGACAAACTATGTGCTACTTCCAAGCTTTGTCTTTTTCAACAAGTGGTATTATTTAATTCGTCATCAATTTGTGATGAATATATCCATTATAAGAGAGACTTCAGGTTAAAGAATGCGGCAATTTTCTTGATTCTGATTCAGTAGTCAAGTGTAAATGAAGGTATGTAGGTCCTAAAGCGTTTCACCCCTAAAGCTGGAAAAGGAGAGGCTCTTGTTCTTGTATGCTGCCGATTAATAAATATATACGACTACTTAATTCGTTTGTGTTTGCTTTATTAAGGTTAAATATAAGTTATAAAGTACATTATGGGCAACATTGGGTGAATACCAAGTCTAATTATAGTAGTAACATGTGAGATGATCTCACACCATGAAACGGTTCATTTGTAAGAAAAGTTATCTCATTTATCAATTACAAATGAATTACGTTCTCACATAGCTGCATCTTACGCATAAGACTGTGTTATTGTATAATTTACATAATTACCCCCTCCATCCCAATGAATTGCTTGCCTATTCCATATTGAGACGTCTCAATAAATTGTTTGTCTTTCTATTTTAGGAATGTTTTTTATATGCAATTTGACATTTCTCATGAGTTTTGCTCTACATATAACTCCCTCATTGAAACGGGAGGGAGTATAAAATGAGTGAACTTGTATCTAGATAGATATAGTTTTGGAAGATATTTGTTTGGTTACATTTACTCGTATACATTGAAATATTTATTCACATAGACTCCTTGAGAGTTGAGAGTAAAAACTGGATGACGACACATGAAAATAAAGTGAGAGGGAGGGGCCGACTAGAAAAAAAAAGGAGTGGACTAAAGTTGAACCGTAGGTGTGGGAGTGGCAAATCATTGGCCCATAAATAACGGCTCTTACTAAAACCCTTTAACCATCTTCTCTAATAATTAGTCATTCCTTTTCTTTTTTTTTGATTAAAATCGATTGAACTGAATTAAAATATTAGGACAAAATGAGTTGTTTGATTGAATTGAATTGAAGTGGGTCGAACTAAATTGAACTAAAATGAGCTGAGAAGAGGTTGAAAAGAACAAGGCCTTCAACCTTCTTTTTAAACTTTCCACGTTCTCATCAATGGTTAAGGAGCTCCGTCTATGATATGAAACTCTTTATATGTCATCTCATTGCTATTGCTCTTATTGAGTTTAGAAAACTATTTTTAGCTTTTGAATAACGGTGTACGTGTTTAGTTAGCCAAACCGGCAAACCCTACGTAAATCAAGCAACTTGAATTACTGAGTATCTACTAGGACTACTCCCTACTTTTTCTCCCAAAATTTGTTCTTACTCACTTTATTTTAAATTATGATTTATCTAAAATGTGTTCAGAGATGCATTTTAAGAATTTAATTAAAAAAACAATTACCAGATTAATTTTCTAAATATGAAAAATGAACGTTTATATTTCTATATCTCATGATATATTCAAGTGAATGCTTATCTAATTAACTTCCTAACATGTATCCAAGGGAAACATTTTAGAACGATCAAGGAGTTTTGTTTGTATGGGTTGTCAAATGTCAAATGTTTATAGTCGTATGTATGTAGTGGGTAGATGTGGTAGTGTCGTCAATTCAATCGTGTGGCTGAAAGAATAAAGTCCTTCATTGATGTACGTAGGAACGAATGTAGGATAATAAATCAACGCGGAGTCTCTCAAGTCTCTATGCCATGACCTAAATCAAGGAAATGATACTACTGACTACTGTACTGTACGTTAAAGGGAGAGAATAATGTTTGTCCATGCCACCTATATTACACTCCTATTATGAGTGTATTAAATAATCGATTTGTTAAGTTTAACTATGAAAATTGAAGTATTTTTGAGTGTACAAATTTTTATTTGTGATGATCATATCTGTGATCGAATAATATCAATTTAAATAGAAAAATACTAAAAACAAATCACATGAACCGTATTAATGTTTTGTCTTTTTTTTTATATAAATGGTTATTATTTGAGTGTGTTTGTCGATGTTGGACTTTGGATCAGTTCACCCAATAATGTTGCGCTAGCTGGGGGTGTTGGTCGTGATTCTAAACCATTGGAATTATTGTAGATTTGTAGTAATAATAGTAGTAGTAGTAGTGCTTTTGTTGTTTGTTTATGTTTAAACCATTAAAAATAAATAAATAAATAAATGTAGAAAGCAAATTAAAAAATGTATAGAGCTAAGAGCATACAAGAGCCTCTCCTTTTCCGCAGCTATAGGGGTGCACGGTGCAGTGCAGCCACACTTTAGGACCGACCCACCTAAATTAAAACCACCTGATTTCCAGTTTTGCATAATTGACTCAAGAATCAGAATAATCGACATACCAAGTACTCCATTTAAAGTTGCAACATACTTACTAATGTTGTTAATTCTTGCTTTCTCTTGGACTACGTTAATTATTGAGCTTCCAAAAAGTATCTTAACGATTCTATATACGTACTCTGTTATATTATTAGTCGTAAGTAGATGGTTTGGTGCAAGACTATGAGACTTTATGGAAATCTCAACAAAAGTGGAGGCCTGGTCTTCAGTTACGATTAAAAAAAGAGGTGTATCATAATATATATAGAGTAAAACTGATGAAATACATAATTTTGAATAAAATGTATTACTGGTCTTATTAATTATCAAACAAAATGTAAAGTTAGAATGGTTGATAAGTACTCCGTATATTTTACTGTACTATAATGTTATTGACCCCCAGCCCGAAAGTGGAGATCCGGTTCCATATCTCTCATTTACATGTGACCATTTACCTTAATTTAGTGATTAAAACAGATATTAGTCACCTAAAGTTAATGCAAATTTATGTGTAGATTAACTTAGGTCGTAAAATTAAGAGATGATATTTATCAATTTGGGGAGTCGAACCCTAGCTACTAGTTAATGGGTTTTAGCTCATGGGTTTGAACCAAAGCAAAGATAAAAAGTAAAGGGGGCAAGTGGAAGTGGAAGTGGTAGTGGAAGCTAGCTAGCTAAACTGCGCGATCGAGCCTGCTAGTACGCAAGAGTAACCGGACGGAGGAGACACTACTCACGATTCACAACATTCAACCTCATACTTTAACAATCATTGGTCTCCATGATGGATCATTTCTCCATTTTTCGCCTCTCTTTCCTTCCTTCTTCCTTTATTTTTCACTTTTTCTCCTAGTTTACGTAATTACGTGTGCAATGCAAAATGAAAGATCTAGGACTCTCTTTCTCACTAATTTCTCCTCCCATGATTGTATTTGCATTCTTGCTTTCCACTCCGGCCCATCGTTTCTGACATCATGTATACATACATGTCACAATACTCACAATCCACAAATGAATAAAGTATTCCAGCTACCTACTTTATTTCAACGGTTTTTACAAATATAAAAGATAAACAAATGAATAGATTGAAAAAAAAAGGAGTATATAGTAATATAGATACACGCGTATTATTCAAATTTTATTCATCTCTGAATAATGTTTACTCGTTCGTTGGTATGTGTATGACTTTTAAATATCACTCCGTATTTGGTATTTACTCAAAATCGACAAATTTATGATCTTACTTTATCTGTGAGCTAGATGAACGGTATGTTAGTGAAATTGAATGATATTGTTATTATAAGAAATGGAATGATATTGTCGTTATTATAAGCGTAACAGATTTTCTGATCTAAAATGTGTTCTAGATTAAAGGCACATTTTAAGGTCATATAAAAAGGTAAGTATGAAAATAAATACGAATGAAGGATCTCATCGTAAAATGAAAAGTATAATCTTTGAGATACTCGTATGTTGATAAGGCACATATTTGAAAACCGTTATTGTAAATAGACAGTAAAAACAAATACGAATGTATTTCTACTACTAATAATACTACTACATACCATTATTATTATTATTTTCATCAATTGATCATAAGGAAACATAAGGATCGAAATCTGAAATGAATTCCAAGATTAACAATGAAGCACATGAAATACCAACTATTAAATGCATGAAATAGAATTAAACTACTTAATTAATTTTCTACCCATCAATGTTGATGAATTGCTAATCATGATCGATCTTCTTCTTGCATTCATAATTAATTAACTCTTAACAATAATCCCCCCTTTTAATTTAATTTATACTACTAATAAACCCTCCATCCAGGCCACTTGATTACAACATACATGATCATGATCATATCATCATCTTCTTCAATTCATTTGGTGTAGGGAGGAACACCATACAACCATATCATACCCCACAACCATCACACACGTGGCGGTATATCGACAGTTTGATCTCCTCCTCCTCCATCAACGGCCATGATGGTGTCGTTGTTGTCGCCCTTGTTAATGTCGTGAACAATAATCTCAACAACTTCATTAGGGTTTGTCATGATCATTTCTTGCTCTTTGTTGTTGTTGTTGTTGTTGATTTTGTCCATGATGTTGTTGTTGTTGTTGTTGAGCTTGATGATTTCGATTCCTAGCTCTGCTTCAAGTTGTTTCATATCACTCTCGTTTATCATATGATTTTTTTGGTTGTTTTTTGGTGATGAGTTTTTGTATATGATGTATAGTAACATTTGAGTGATTCCCAATAGAAATCCAAGCACATTTGGCATCTGTCACAATATTAATTAAATAAACATGATTAGTTACTTACTTAAGAGTTAAGAATTAACTACACGTTATAAAAATCATGATCGATAAAGACGTTACTTATATATTCCGTCTCAATCATTTCTAACCAGTATTGAATATAATTGGTAGGTAAATATATCACGCAACATGCATGCATGCATGCATGGCAATTTTTATCTACGTAAAAACTTTTACTCTAGCAGAAAAGGTGAGTTTGAGGTAAAAAAAAAAAGTAAGTGCATGGGGAAATAAAACTTACCGCGATGTAATAGTCTTGGATGAGGAAACCGTAAAAGAACCACATAACGGCGCATAAGGTAAGAGAGAACGATAGACAGAATGGCATGAACTCCACACTCTTGGTTTTAATCACCATTTTCTGTCATCCAACAAATTAAATTAATAATAAAGCCAATAATTAATGCTAATAAATTACGTGAGTGAATTAGCTAAGTATATAGACTTTACACAAATTAGAGTTAAATCAAATACTCTTTCTGTTTCATAAATCATTCGAGTTTAATTAATCTGAGTCAGATACTATAAGATATCTGTACGTACGTACGTACCATAACGCTTAAAGGTGCAGCAAACACGCAAACGGAAAACACCGCGCAAATCCACCCAACGGACGTTTCACGTACGCCTCCCTTCGAGAAAATGGTGTGTTCATCTGATCCACGGGCGAAAATCATGGTGGCGCCTATGATTAGTCCCAAAAACGTGACATTGAATAGGCCTAACAATTTCATTGTGTATACCTGCACGCCATATAAATCATTAGTATTATTAACGTCATTTGTTAGTTAGTTATATATAAATGCACGACTTATTATTATTATTAAGGAGAGTAATTTAATTTAATTAATGCGATGTATATATGTAACGTACGTACCCTGGTCTTAGTAGGTGCATAGATGAGGAAGACGATTAAGTAGAACGCTTCAATGACGAATCCAACAGAGTTGATAGTGATGATTGGCATTGCGTTGTCTGTCTTTAGCATGGCGTAGTACAAGAGTAGCATGCAACTAAAGAGTGCGACTGAATACGGAATTGCTTGAAACCCTTCTGTCGATTTCTTCTTGAACACCCTCCAAAACGTCGGCCTGTATATGATGACACAGACAAACAGACATTCTCACATTAAGTTTATTTATATATCATGTAAAGTATAACATAGACAGTGCTAGATAGATTACAGTAAGACGGTTTTACAGACGATGAAGGAGGAGGGCTTACAGAGGGGCGAGGAAGACGCCAAGAGAAACAATGTTACCAAGGATCCCAAATATGTACATAAGTTGATGGTGAGAAGCATGGGTCAGTGCCATTTTCAATAACCTTACTCTTAATTAATTAGGGGATTAAGAGAATAAAGAAGCTAAGGAAGCTCCTCTTAGAGAGAGAGAGAGAGAGACACACACACAGAAAGAAGCAAGTAAGAGAGGAATGAATATGGCAACTGCGAGAAGAAATGGTGAAGGGAGGATGGTTTATATAGGGGTCGGGTTGCCAACTAAAAGGCAAAGGCAAATGCACAAATGGCGTGCCTTGAGAGAAACAAAGTAACAAGCCCCCTTATTTTAATATACTCCATTACGTAATTTATTTCGTTACAAAAAAAGTTGCTTTTTTTTGGGTGAAGAACATTTATTTTTATTATTAAGCAAAATTATACATTATGTCCTTTTATAATTAATCTTTTTTTAAAATTACAGTCTTATGAAATTATTTTCAAAAATTATTATCTTATACGGATTACGGAGTAGTACAATATTTTGTTATATTTTGATACATAAATGAGTAAAAAAGACTGATTGAACGGAGATAAACGTGAGTACAACACCAAAGCATATACTCATATGCATAGATTATTATTACCCACTTACATTAACTGTGAGTAAAACATACTCCGTAATATTTTTATTGACTTAATTATCATTTTTACTCACCAAATGTCATTTATGATACCAAAATATAACAAAACTGTTACGGAGTATGAAGTATGGAGTACTTCTTAGTAATTTTTGAAAATAATTTTATAAGACTGTAATTTCAAAAAAAATGGTTTATAAGAGACTCTAATGTGGAGTATAATTTTGCTTTATTATTATTATTATCAAGTTTATTACTCTTATTATTATTATTATTTTATGGAGAATTTTATTGATGAATCAAAACGCAGTTTACAAAAAAATGATAAACGTTACACTTTTTTATTATTATTATTATTATTATTATTATTATTATTATTATTATTATTATTATTATAAGGGTGAGTTGTTTAGCATAGTTTGCTAGCTAGCTAATTGATTAGCTAGTTGTTGTTATTGTTATGAGTACTTCAATTTCATTCTCAAGAGTGTGTGTATGGGGGGTAGTGGAGGTTTGCATGCATTGGGTGATAATATTAATTGTTGTCTTGCTTTACTTGCTTTACTTTGCTTCTTCCCCTCTCTTTAGATAACAGAAATTTAAATAAAAGGGACTTAATTACATTGAAATGAATTAAGGAGGTTGATTTGACTAACATACTTAACTGAATCAAGTTGAAAATAAGCTCGAAAAAAAGGGTACATCTTACACTCGATCACAACCTCCTTATTAGAGTTTGTGCTTCGTAGGAATAAATAATGGTTCTGAATTCGAATTTGTTCATCCGATTTAAGATGATCAAGGCGTCCCAATAAATGGGTAATTAATTAGAAACAAATTAAATAGTGTAGGCATATACCTTAATGATTATGTGATTAAGATTAAACATACGCCCAATAATGAACGTACATGAAGAGTGAAGTGATCCCACCTTGAAATGAACTAGACTCTAAATTCACATGATCTCCAAACGAGTGATACTAATCATAATGATGAGGTGTACAAAATATGAGAATGACTTCGAACAACATACTCCGTACATGATTATTATTGTTACATTTGCTTGTTTCAACTTGCATTGTATTCTTGAGTCGCGACAAATCATTGCTTTTTTTGTTTCGATCATTTATTTATTTTTATATTATTTGTGAGAAATATTTTTATTAAAGGTAAACAAATGAGATACATACTCCTTCCCCTCCACATTGATGTTCTCACTTTAACTTGACACATGGATTAAGAAATAGATAATGAAAGGTGATAAATTGTTTGGTGGGTTCAAGATGTCAAATCATAAAAAGTAACCAATAGGAAGAGAGTATAATGGATGAATAATGAAAGTTTAAAAGTAAGAAAATCTTAGTGGAGTTTCCTTTTAAAGAAAGTGGGAAGATCTTAGTGGGGTGAAGGGAGTACTATATAGTATTATTACTAGAATGGGGGGTCAACTATCAAGACATAAAAATGAAAATTAGGAAAATATATTTTCGTGAAATATTTTGTCATAAATTTTTTATTCCTTTCTTATATTCTGGATAAAAGTGTTAATTTTTTTTGAATTGTAGACAATGCGTTACTTCAAAATATAAAATTATTGAATAAAGCAGTCTCATAATTAAATAACTAATCAAACTAAAAATTGTTGTGAAATGTTATATAATAACCATTTACAAAACTAAATGAATCTATATATCAACTTCTAGTAATAATTAAGTGACTACTCCGAACGGAGTATTCGTCGCTTGCTGATCAGATAATGAAGTTTCATACCAAACTTGTTGAATACAGTTTTATACAGTACATCATGAATCATAATAGTGCCATACATTTAAGAATACTTGCATTTAACTCCTTTAACTATATACTCCGTACGAAATAGTTCACAAATATATGTACGACACGGCTTAACTGGTGTCACGAGATACATAATAACCATTATTATAAAATTAAATGTTTGCATCATCTATCATTAAGTGATTATAATCGTGATCGTAAACGTGATTATAACGAAACAATTTCATACCAAACTTGCTGAAAACGGTTTTAATTACACGATAATCTTCTGAATAAAAATCGTGCATGTATATAGTAGCTCTTTTTATAAGCTAAACAAAAGAAATACTCCGTATATAGAACAATTTTATTGTAAAACTAATGATCAAATTAACACCGAATATAATCATTAGTGTCATATACGGAGTATGCATTTGTGAATATTTGATTTAACTTGCTAAACTATACACGGAAATAATTTACAAATACTTCTGCATCAATATTTCAATTCATTCATTCTGTCTTAGCTGGCAAAAAAAAAAAACTTTCAATTCATTGATGCCATAACGCGTTACGTAATAATTATTTATACAACTTTAATTAATCTACATCAACTACGAGTATATATTTACAAGTGAATAAAAACGTGACTAAAATCATCTCACATTCCTTGTGAATTGCACTGTGATGACACAATAACTTGTTGAAAAAGTTTTATACATACTATGTATATAAAAGGATTATAACTGTCATACATATATGAATACTTGTGCTTAACTTCTTCAACTATATACACACAAAACAATTCACAAATAGATGAAGGATATCGTTTAATTGGCGTGTGTGTCACGCCATGTAATAACCATTTACAGTATAAAATTAAACGATCAATTCGAATCAACTATTACTACCTAATTAAGTGATTACAATCGTCTCATGATGATACAATTTCATGAATTACCAACTCCTCTAACTTTGTACTCCAAAAACACTTTACATATGCTTCTACGACACTGTTTAACTGGCGTGACATAAATTAAAACTCTATGTTAACAATCACTAATTATTAATAAGTGATTATAATCATGATTGTAATCATCTCGTGTCTCTCACGGGAAAACGGTTTCATACCAAATTTGCTGGAGACGATTTCACACAATAATTTGCGAAAGGGGTGAACATGAATAGTAAATGAGTAAATGCTAAGCTGTGACGTAGTAAGCAAAGTTGAGTACTCGTAGTAGGGTAGGACTTGGGAGTAGTAGTATGTAGTTGTATGTGGTTGCTTTTATTTTATGTATGAAGTTGTATTTTTTTTACAAAGCCAGCCTTTGAATGTCGTCCCTTCATTTAAGTCTACGGTTAATCTTTGGTCTTCCTTTTGCGAGCATATGTTCTTCAGTGGGTTCTTTTAGTTCTTACTACAAAATTATTTGAGGTTGGACCAAATCACCAGCGCATACCAAATCCTATGGGGCCAATTCATCCACCAATAAAACCTTATTCACCCAACTCATCATCTCCTTTTAACACCATTTTTTTTCATTTTCTAAAGAATTCATAGATTTTTATGTAGGACGGATTTAAACCCTAAAAAGTTAAAATGTATGGTGATTAATAAACGGGTAAATCAATACACAAATGGTTGTGCAAAATAAATGAGATGGGTTATTAAATGTTTACTTGCTTGCTTGATATGGTATCTCACATTGTCACATGAAGTAGAGCTTGAGATGTTGAGTGACTCGTAATCTATCACTTAAATTCACATGAATCAGATGTATGATGAATTCGTTAAAAACGTTTGGTTAGCACGAGAAATAGGGATTATCACGATGTTTTTCACTTACTTATTAGGAGATTAGATACGTGACTTCAAGTTCATATGAATCAGAAGACGCGTGAAATTCGTTAATGACTTTCGTTAGCACACAGAATTTGGATTCGTACGTTTCATTACCACAAGGAACAACTAATAAGATATCGTTATGAACCTCTGTGGTAAAATATCACGACGTTTAATTTTCAACTTAGCAAATTACAATATACTAAGTGATTTTCAATTCGCTCAAAAAAAAGTGATTTTCAATATTTAGTAATTAAAACAAATTTGACAGATATATTGTCTAAGTATAATAAACATGAGTTAGTATTTCAAATCTTAGATCAAATCTATATAAATTTTGCTTTATTTAACTTGTTAATGGGTGAGAAAGATCGGATGTGCAAGAATGGAGTCACAATTACTACTACTCCTTACTATTTAACTTTAATTAATGAGCTAGTTGATGGCTTTGATGTCCATTTCTAGCTAGTTCCATTCCTAATGGGGAGAAGCATGTAAGAATGAATGTCTTCAAATTAAACTTTTTTTAATAAGATTATTATTATTATGTAAAGTTAAGCAAACATTCTTAATTAAGTTAATAAACTTTGAACAAATTGGGTGATTGATGAATTTGGATCTATACCTGAGCAAGATTCTGTGCATTGAAGCATGAGAAACATCTAAGAGTGGAAGGAAGGAAGTAAAAAAAGCTTTTGTTTTGTAAGGACAAGATGGAAAGTGCATTATTGGTACAACAATAAAGTGTAATACTATAAATCAAGAGGGGGT
Organism: Agrostemma githago; assembly: GCA_958450325.1. NCBI lineage: Eukaryota > Viridiplantae > Streptophyta > Magnoliopsida > Caryophyllales > Caryophyllaceae > Agrostemma > Agrostemma githago. Next base: position 68,909,899 of record OY288251.1, on the reverse strand, counting down.
TAAAATATACTCTCTTTGTCCCAATAGATAGTCTACATTTGTTTTATAGACAAAATTTAAGGTGATGAGAGAATAAATAATGTTTGTTTATTAAAAATAAGTAGAGAGTAAAACTTTTCAAAAAAGGAAAGAGTGAACTATTGACTGATACATCCAAAAGAGGAAAGTGTGAACTGTTGACTGAGACAAAGGGATTAGTAAAAGTAATTAGCCTAATTAGAGTTAATGACACAACAAATTAAAGGTATTTAGTATAGTAAAAAGGAATCAAGGAAGGTAGTAGTAGGGCGCATATGCAATGGCATCCCATTGGCATGAGAGGTAGGAAATGAGTATTAGCAATAGGGCTAATGACACTACACTACTATCTACTATTGTTTAAACAAAGTTTAATTTGATTAATTTGTAGGAGTACATGATCAACACTAATACTAGTGGCAAATTGCCATATACACAATGTAATGGTTAGCCACTTCCTAATAACCATTGCATTTGCACCTCCCCTTTTACTCTTGTCCTTGTGCACATGTTTTCCATCAAAGTTAAGCAATTAAGTTTATTTGGGTTAATTAACATGATATGGTTTGGCTAAATGTCCATCCATAGAGTCGACTCATATGGAGTATATACCGTATATAAAATTTATAAACTTAATTATGATAGTAAGGTCATGTTCTTTTGGACTGAAGTAGGCTGATTGAACTGAACTTAACTAAAGTGGGCTAAAGTACTGAGACAAAATGAATCTCCTGAGACTGAACTGAACTGAACTAACAAGGATGTTTGGTGATGTTGTCAAACATTTTCTAATTAGGATATACAATATATTACTACTTGTATCTGTACTGTGTTGTTAATTTGTTTATCTTTGATTAAAATATTCGTCACAATGAATACAAAAGCAAACAAATAAATAAGACAAAGATATGTATTATAGTACATATCCTAACATAATACTCCAATATACTCGTATATAGTGTCAATCTTCCGAAAAGTTAGTCTAATACCTCCAATGTAAGTGTTCCAAAACAACATTTAATTAGGATGTTATATATACTACAATTCTCTCTATGAAATTCGCCGATCTCAATTTTTTTTAATATAAGAACCAGTCACTTGGGTTGTTCTTAAAATTAAATACAAATATAAACGAGGAAAATAAAAGTCAAATTTTATTAATAATAATTAGTTACAAAAATACATTTTGAAATTATTGTCAATTAACTTACCGTATATTCCGTACTTCGTAAGATATAACAAAAGTTTAAGAAAATAAAGTATCTATGGTTGTGGACTTGTGCCACTAAAGTCTAAAGTGGTATACTTGAGTTCATTTCTATGAGTCTCCTTGAGTCCTCTTTTTTTCCATGTTTTGGTTCGTTAAATACGCCACTTGGTTAATTGGACGATCATTCTCTACACTTAGATGGAGGGATGAGAGTGACACAGATAGACCTACACTTACACTGTTTTATAACATCATTGACACCATCTATCTTTTAAAGAGTAAGGGGCGTTTGGTTTGGGGTCTACAAGAAAGGGAAAGGGAAACAATCTTTCCCATTTTCTTTGTTCTTGTTTGTTTCATCATTTTTTTCATTCCTTTTCCTTCCTTCATTCCTCCCCATTACCCCTGACCCTTCTATCTCCATTCCCCTCACTCCCCTAGGGTGTGGATCATTACCCATTATCTAGCCTCACCATCGATCGCCACCAAACCCGTTAAATTTTGACTCAACCCACTTGACCCATTATTTTAGAGTCAAGGTCCATATTTTTTTATCCATGACCCATTTGACCCGAACTTGAGATGACTCACTTGAGACCTGAGCCGTTAATTTATTATATTTAAAATAATAATTAAAATGTTATTAACGTTAACATGATAAATAATTAAAATAATTATAAAATAAAATTTATAAAAGTATCATTTATCAATAAAATAATTGTAAAATATTATACAATCAGTTTTTTTTTTTACAATTTTTAAATTTTAAATACGGTGTAATTAATATAATAGCAGCATACTCAATAGAGAAAAAAATCCAACTTTTAAATTGGTAAAAATAAAGACGTCGGAAATTATTTCTAACCATAACCCGAATTATGACTCATATAACTCGATCCAATTTTGACTCAACTCGTATTCATATCCGACCTGTAGTTGTTTATGATTCTCTTACTTTTGCAAACAAACAACAAGTAACATCAAAGGATAACATTTTCCTTTCCTTTCCATACCCTTTGTTGATTTCATTTCCTTTCCCCTTCACCAACCAAACTCCCCCTAAACTTTCGTTTGTCACAAAAATATCCTTCATAAATTTGTGATATACAGTAAGTACTTATTAAATAATACGAGTAGTACCCACTTGAGTAGATAAAGACAAATAATTTACTAGCCCTAGATTTGCTTTGTCTAATAATTTGATATCATTTGACCCGTCACCAGTCACCAATATGTAACGGATATATCCATCACAGGTAAGCCCGTATAAACTCCAAAGAATGATGCTCGCACGTGAGGGTGAGATGATATATACGAAGCCCTTACGTTTGAAGGACGTCTAATAATTTAGCTTAATTAGCAAACCTTTTATATATTCGCTTTTTTCGTCGTTCAATTTTGTTTGTTGTTTGTCTACGTACTTGTCCTATCTTGAATTAAATGTTGCCATATATACGTTGAGTTTGAGCATACGTACGGGACCCTTTATTGTTGTATTTTTGTCATTTTTGAAGCATCATTATTCATTTCATTTAGTCATATATATGCACTTGACTACTTGTGAATCTGATGTATGTGTATGCATTGCATCATCAACCAATTCAGGTCAGCCTTACTAAACTAAATTAATTAATGGGTTGTTTGGTTAACCGGAACTTCAATTCCTTCATAACAGGTGAAATTACTCATCAAACCTCCTTGACGTGTACAGTTTCTCACATGATCTAATTCACTTCATGGCAACCAAACAATTTTTTCCTAATTCACATGGAATACAATTTCACGTGAACTTAAGCTTTCGGTAATTCCATCTTCCCATGCTGAACCAAACGACCATAACTCAATTTAAATTTGTGTGTCGATTTCTGAAAAACTAATAATTATTGTTCATCAAAACGAATTTATAGATATTATTACGCGTAATTAATTTGTACTCGTAGTATTTTTCCATACGACGCAATATGACCAACAAAATTTATTTGTTTAAACCATCTCGTATTATCTTCGTCATTTCAAAATTTATTTCTCCCAATCTCTTCTTAAAAATCGTATTTACGTTCATTTCAATACCGATAAGTATGGTATAAGGGTGAGGGATAATTTAGCTAGAAACAATTAACGATGTTTATTCATTGTAGTTGTCAATTCAGAGAAAACAAGAGATCTGAAGTAACTAGCTAGTTTTAGTGTGTGCATGTATGATTATATGAATTGAAGTTACGTAAATGTACGGGCGTGAAGTAAACATCCATTTTTGGGACCCAATTGAATTGGCTAATTAAACACTTTCCATGAAATGATTAACGAAGCTCATTGTCAAAATTAATGATTAGAAAGGAAAGAAGTGTTCGCCATGACAAACCATTTTAGCATGCATCATATCTCTTCTATTTATCTTAATTAGCTTTCATTCTAACCTAATTTCTTTTCACCAATTATTGCTTCTTCTATACTCCAATAACACCATATACTCCGTATACACTAGTCTACATCACTTCCATCCCAGTCCGGATCCCGTCTCATTTTTGTGTCTCATCTGTGTGTCACACTATACACGAGATGACACATCACCAAATTATACTCCCTTCGTTCCAATGAATTGTTTACCTATTCCATATTGGGACGTCTCAATGAATTGTTTGCCTTTCTATTTTAGGAATGTTTTTTACGTGTAATTTGACTCTTGGCTCCACATGTCACCTCTCTTGCCCTTGGTGTCAAAAGCAAAGGCAAACACAATTCATTGGAACAGAGGGAGTAATATTTGTTGCATATTTTATTTATGCAGCAGGCAAGGTGTTATCTCATGTATGACGACACACAAAAATGGGACAAGGGATCTGCACTGCTTCCATTCTCGAGTTCAACTAAACGGTACGACATGAATTTTTAACATATCTAACAAAATTTGAACTAATATGAAAAATTATATTATCTTCTCATTGTAATTAATATATATACCCGTTCATCAAAACTTTCAAGACCGAAAAATAAGAGTACGACCATTAGCATTAATGATAACTAATCAAAATTATTGACAAAATGAAAATTTATTACTCGTATATATACCATTGAGTTACATACGTACCTCTCGTCATTATTTTATACATTAATCATCTAATTCCGATCCACACGCAAAACTAAATAAGTATACAAGGATTATTTAATTAAAAAACAGTTGGTCTTATAAAAGACGGTCTTACACTAATTAATGTGATATCAGCCTATGGTTACCAATTAAAATTAAGGGAAAAATAAGAAAATTAATCTATCGAGAAATAACTACGAGAAGTAACTACACAATCATGTGAAATGATTTCGCAATATCTTAGTGTGAAACCGAGTTTTTAAGAATCTAATTAAGCGGAGAAAATATGTTTTGATTGATCATATTGTGTGCAATTACACATGAACCGCTTATTGGCAATATATGTATCTCACGATAGTTACGTTGTTGTTCCATAATTTAAGAGGACGACGTTGGTGACTTAAGAGCTTTCTCTACTTGCATTGCATGCCAACTCATGGTTCAATGGCAACAATTACGTACTCGTTGCTAGAAAGATATTAAACCGTAATTGCATGGGATGTCTTTGCTTTTTTAAAATAAAATAATAAAACTAACGAATGAAGTACACGAAACACGTACAATTAATAGATCGAATGCGAGCGATGTGAAAAACACTTGTAGGGTTCCATGACCCTCATATCTTGCGTATATAATAACACGTTTATGTGTTCTATTAATAGTGTACTACGTATATAGGGTTATTAAAGTTGGCAAATCTGTCCTGACTTGACTCAATTCGTGCCCTCTACTCTGACATGACACACTGATGAACCATAATCCGATACGATATGATCCGATTAAGGTAGACCCAACACTCGTTGCAACTCGAGCTAACCAGTAATTCAAGTCACCCTCATACTTGTTTGACCCGATTAGAGCTGATCCAATAGTTAATTGGCCCGACTCGATAAAGACGTATGTAACTCCAAATTTGATATGGGGTCAAATACGGCCCACTACTCCAACCCTTAGCTTACTTGGGTAATGTGTACTACGTAGTGTACCTCAGCTCATAAGATACGGGCGGGCCAGGCCATAACCCCAATCCATCTTCCAATATTTGCTTTCATTCATGTGTCGTTGGACAGTTGTGACTAGGATTAACGACACCATACATGGTGTCTGGCGAAACGTGCTAGCTATAGTGGGAGATCGTCGATCCCTCACTACTTCACTAGCATGGCTGCATCGGATCCTTAATCGCTTGCATTCTTTCCTTGATGATGTGGGTAGGGTGCACATCACGATCCGATAAAAAGTACATACCGGAGCATAACACTTTGCCCCTATACTCTATACCAAGTTCCGTCACATTCACACTAGTCATGACCCACAACTCATTATTTGACTGCACTTCCATGATTGCCCTTGAGTCGAACTTTCAAATAAGGTAGAAAAAAAATACACTCACATGTTACAAGTAATATTCATGTCGTTTCTATTAATCTTTCATTTGATTTTGCACATAGTTTAAGAAATGATTCATCCATTCTCACTCACCCATTTAATTAACAATAATTTGGTAAAAACGATATGAAAGACAATTTAGAAAAATGGACGAAAATATGTATTTTCGTATCTAAACTTGCTAATTTAAAATTAAAATTTATAAGGATTTTTCTATATGGCGCCCTTGAACTTTTGACTTTTATACATGGTACCCCTATTATTTTTATGTGAATACATGGTAGCCTTGAACTTTACTATTAATTTAATTAATTGGTATCCCTTAAAACTTTTTTCGTCAAGTTTTGTCACTAAATTATGTTTTTTAGCTTAGATTAAGACTTCAATATCATTTACCTTAAATAATTAAGTAGTAATTGAGCCTAAATTAAGTGTTATCGTTTGATTAAGCCATATAACGCCAAAAATATACTCTACTCATTTTAGATTTAGTGTGCAAAAAAAACGTACAAGAATGTTAGTTTAAGTTCAATTATAGGTTAATTAGGCGTGTTAAATGACGTTTAAGTTTTAATCTTGAAAAAAATAATAATTTATTATTAAAACTTGACGAGAAAAAAAGTTTAAGGGTACTAATAGGGTAAAAATCAAGTTTAAGGGTATCAACTACCAACAAAGTTTTATAGTAGTCCCTCCTATTCTGAGTATTCCTCTCACTTTCCTTTTTAAGTTTAATTTGGTTTTCTTCTCACTTTCCTTTTTTGGAAATAATTTTAATCATTCTTTATTCTTCTTTCAATTCTTTATTCTTTTCCTCCGCACCTAAACCCAATCCATTTTCACTTTATACCTCACCTTTTACACTTCATACCCCACTTTCTATTTATCTCTCTTACTTTATCTCCACCCTTATTATTATTTTACTCCCCTCCTTGGTTTTCCCCCCAAAAAATTGGGGAGGAATACTCCGAATAGGAGGGAGTAAAGTATAGGGGTAACATGTAGACACGTAAAATTGGTAAAGGTATTAGGTAAAAGGGTGAAAATTTCAGAAATATTACATAAAAAATTGGGTTATTTAACCGGAATAATATCAACTTTGGATGGTATTCCATCAATAAAACCAACTTTAATTAATACGGGAATAAAACCAAGTATGAGACATATTATACGAGAATGAAATATGTTTACCTGCTACCGCCTACGCCCGTCAATATTATCACTAATACAAGGTTTAACTTCATTAAAGTAACTAATTCACTTTTAACTTCATTAATTCCTAAACTTCAAACTAATCACTTCATCGTCACTTCATCTATCGTCAATTCATCACTTCATCATTCAGTTCGTCGAAGGTAATTTTTTACGAAACTTTTGTTTGTTTATCTTTCTCCGACTTTTCTACGTCCGTGTTTATAATTGATTATCCTTAATTTTGTCGGAAATCAATTTTCAGGGGTATTGTCAAGTTCATTCCTCAATCCAGGTGAGTTTTCTTTTCATTTCCTCAAATCGATTTTTCTGGGTTTAACTTAGGTTTTCGATTTTTCTGGATAAACTTAAGGTTTTCTTATTAGTTTAATTTGAGAGTTTAAGTGTCTAATTAATGTTCTTTTTTAATTGGTTTGATTGAAAACGTAGGTTGATCCAACCCTAAGATAAAACGTAAGTTTAGGAGGGAGAATTTGATTTAGGACAATGAAGAAAATGAAGATGAGTGTTTATTATTAGTATGGGATCCACAAAAATCGACCTCATCCGGTCATTTAAGAGACAATTTCATTCTCGTATAATATGTCTTGTACTTGATTTTATTCCCGTATTAATTAAAGTTGGTTTTATTGATGAAATACCACCCAAAATTGGTATTACTAGTTGGAAAGCCCGTGCGATGCACGGGCCGCTTATTAGTGACGTTGATAACGATACTAAGTTGGATGGTTGCATAAATTGGTAGACTGCACAACAGTAGAGAGTCAGTCGAAGGTAATATTATGCCTAATAGTAAATGAATATTATCCACATACGTGAATGTGTTTCAAGGGATCAGAGATAATGAATTGTATCTCGCATATAAATATACGTGAATATAAATATTCACTGGGTAAAATCGGAACATATTACAATCAACAACGACGAAACATGTGATAAAAAAAACAAATTTCTCATCATCAGCGCACAAGTTATAATAATGAATGTTGTCGGTTAAAAGTAATGATGCATACCATTGCTTATTTAAAGTAGTAAAATTATGAACGCATTTTAAATGATAGTAAAGTTGAAAATTACAACTTTCATATTTATAACGGTAGATACTTACCACGTTAGAATTTTAGGACCATGCAATATGTTCTTAAATTTTTGGTTGAACTAAGAACGAACGATTACTCTTAATTTTTGGTTGATATATAAGGACAAACGATTACTCTTATTTATCATAATAAAATAAAGTAAAACAAAATATATCTACTTGTATTAGGATAATAATAATAATTTTATTTTTATAATTAATTATTTTAAAATTTTAATTATATATTTTTTAAATTTCTAGAGAATTAAAAAAAAATTTGGTTTATATTCTTAAACATTCTTTTAAAATTCATTTTATGACTCAATAGATTTTTGATTAATACTATTTAATAACGAATTATTACTCTTATTTGTGTAATAGAAATCTATGACCTCATTATAATTTTTCGATTTGAGATAATTTTACTTAACTTTATAGTCTTTAGAGATTTTTTAAGACTAAAAATATTTTTGATTAATATCTAAAAATGAATGATTATTACTCTTATTTATATAATAGAATTTTATCACATTATATTATTTATATAATAGAATTCTATCACATTATATTACTCGTATAATTTTTCAATGTGAGACAATTTAACTTAAGTTTATAATCATAAGATCGCTCTTTTTAAGACTTAATTTTTTTTTGTTGATATCTAAGGATGAATGATTATTCTTATTTATAGAATTATAATATTTCAGGGTGGACAATTTAACTTAAGTTTATATTTTTAAGAGATTTTTAAAATTTATAGTAATATTTTTGGTTTGTAGTCTTAACAACTCTTTTTAGGACTTAATAAGATTTGTTGTTGATATCTAAGCACGAAAGATTACTCTTATTTATATAATAGAATTCTTTCTCTTCATTATAATTTTTCGAAGTGGATAATCTTACTTTTTTTTTTATATATATGTGTGATAAAAATAGATTCATCATTTTTCGAATAAATAATATGAAATTTATATTCTAATGAAAAAAATTCTACCAAAGAATCTAACTCCTCGTATTTCATTTGTATATTTTTGTTACAATAATTTTTTTATTAAACAACTTAAAAGTGTTTACTTTAAATGGTAAAACATCACATTAATATAATAAATTAAATATATATTATAATAATTAAAAGTTTATAATCTTATGAGCTTTTCTAAGATTCAAAAGATTGTTGGTTTACAGAAATACCCTCTCCCCTTCAATAAAATGTTCCACATTTTACTTTTAGAAAAATTCACTAAAATGTTTCACTTTCCTTATTCGTATATATTTTGTGATTCATATTATTTGTGACCCCACTTTCTTTTATTTTTTCTTTGTTGATTTCTTCCCAAAATTAAAGTGGAGGAAGGGCGAGGAGTATATAAGAACGAATGATTACTTTTATTTATATAGAATTTCATCAGTTCATCATAATTTTTCGATGTGCGATAAATTTTATGTAAGTTTGGAATGATATGCGATAATTTTTATCTAAGTTTGGAATCTTAGCAACTCTCTTAAGATTCAAAAGATTGTTGGTTGATATCTAATAACTAATTATTGCTCTTACCTCGTCATAATACTCGTGTGAGATTATTTCTTTCCTACACAAATTTCTATATATATTCTTTATTTAAATTAAAAAATATGTTGAAACTATAATAATTATTTAAAAAATTCAAAAATTTTAATTATATATTTTTTGAGGGTGAGTAAATAAATATTAAAATAATTACTTGTATCAAACAAATTTTTGTTGCCTAATGAGGTGATAATCGTCGGTTTATATAGTGATATTTTTTTAATCTTAAATGGGGTAAGATTGTTTTTTCTATACAAATTCATATATTATTTATTTAAATTTAAAATATCGAGTCTTAGGTGGAGTAGAATTTTTTTCATATACAAATTTTTATATTTTTATTTAACTTAAAAAAAATTTAAAAAAATTTGGACCAATCATATCGTTTGAAAAATTCCTGCTTTATTAATATATATTTATTGATTGATTCCTGTTAAATAACCCTAAAAAATCCAATTTATAAAGTTGACTAAATATAATCGAGTACGATATAACTGATTTAAAAAAACAAATTAGGGAATTGTTTGTTTACTTGTTCAGAAGGATTGATGGTAGTAATTGTAAGATTCAACAAAAGCCCGCTAAGAAAAAGCCATCGCGAACACGGCACACACACACCCAACACCTTGCCTCTTTTCTGTTTCGCCAAACTCAAGCTCCCCATCAATGGCGGAACAATCCTCCGTCCCTGAAAATCGCCAAGACACCGCCATTCCAGAAACTCGTCAAGATTTCAAGAAACTCGAATTCGGGTACGATTCTCACTTTTTTCTATCCCTCTCCCTCTCTACGCCTGATTCTCTCTCTATATTCTCGATCGAAATTTCATGATTATTGTATCGATTTTCAGATGCGAACATTACAGAAGGCGTTGTAAACTTGTTGCTCCTTGTTGTAATCGCGTTTTCACTTGCCGCCATTGTCATAACGAAGTCATGGTTTGTTTCCGATTTTATTGATTTTTGATTGTTTTCTTGATTTTTTAGCTTCTTTTGTATCGGTTTTTTTTACTTGTTTGTTTGAATTTAGGGTTCGTTGTGTTTGAAATTGACTTGTGATTGTTTTTGCGATTTTTGAGCTTCGGTCGTTGCTACTTTTACTGATATTTTTGTTGATTTCCTTGAATTTAGAGCTCGTTGAGTAGTCCAAAGGAGCTATTTGTTTTGGATTTTATCGATTTGAGATTGTTTTTGCGATTTCTGAGCTTTGGTTGCTATTTTTGTTACTTATTCGTGTTTGTTGTTTGATTGAATTGAATTTAGGGCTCGTTGAGTAATCCGAAGGAGCGCCATGAGCTTGTTCGCCACGATGTTAAACTAGTAATTTCTCTATTTTTTAGCCTAGGATTCATAATTTTGAATTTCGATTAGAATTCCGTCTTTGAACTTGGAGTTTAATCGCTTTTTGGCAGGTTGTTTGTGCAGTTTGTGACACTGAACAACAGGTGAGATGATTCGTATTGTTAATTTTCCTCAACTGTAATAATTCAGCTAGGCATTCGAAAGCAAGGAAACCTTGCGTATTGTTAATAGGAGAAGGATATTCAATTTTCGATAGTTGACTTGTGAGCTGTAACATTTTAGAACCTAGGGAGAATGTCTAAGTTTCGAGATTAAAGTCGACACTCTCTACTCATGTGTGCACACAGGTAGCAAGGGTTTGCTCGAATTGTGGGGTTAACATGGGAGAGTACTTCTGTGAGGTTTGCAGATTCTATGATGACGAGGTATTGTTTTTTTTTTTTGCTATTATTTAGTAAAAGCGATTAGTTTTATTACCGTCTTTCGTTCTCATAGTGCTTATTGTTCGCTTTTCAGACACACAAGAAGCAGTTTCATTGTGATGACTGTGGGATTTGTAGGTTGGCTATCTCAACTCTTGTTCCGTCGCATGTAATTGTGCTTTTGCATTGACAACTTTACTGCATTACTCATTCAATCATTTAATTTCAGGGTTGGTGGTCGTGATAAGTTCTTCCATTGCCAGAAGTGTGGTACGCCCTTTTCACCTTATCGTCTACCTATTGCAAGATGATGCTTAATAAGCATTAAGTAAAGTGTGTGCTATGTATTCAAAAATAGATTTGAGGGAAGGCAACTTAGAATGTGGTTTGTTTTTGATTGCGAAAGTTGATTACTAATTTTGTATTGTAGTCGTAGGTAGCGTGGCAATGGCCTTTTTGTTGTTTGTTGCAGTAAAAATACGTCATATAGGGGTAGATTCATTTTCAGCTGTCTTTTTTTTGTTAATACATACTGTGAAATACATATACCTTTTTATGCTTTATTTTATTCTGTACATTCTTGAATATCATTGACAAGTTAGATTATGATGTTTGGGGGCTTTCTATGACATTGTTTTGCTACAAGTGCAGCGTCCTGCTATTCAATTGATCTTCGTGATAATCATGCATGCGTAGAGAATGCCATGAAGAATTGTTGCCCAATCTGCTATGAGGTCTGATATGAACTAATAAGATTGAGCTGATGCTCTACAAGTTACTCTCTTTTTTATAGTGACCATATTTTGCACTTGTGTACTCATATATGCTGACGGTATTTTATTCTGTTGGCAGTATCTTTTTGATTCAATTAAAGGGACAACAGTTATGAGATGTGGACATACAATACACATGGAATGCTTTTCAGAATTGTTAGATAAACGACAGTAAGCACATCGACACTTTTACTTGCATTTTTGTGTTTTGATTTTTATCCTGTTTCTTACGGAGTAGAATTCTATTAGAAAGTTTCTGATGTTCTGATAATTGGAATGTATGTATTTTCCGGAGCATAGAGAAACACTAGAAAGTACTGCCTGCTGTGAGGTGGGGGGGAGTAAACTTCTGCAAGATTAAAGTTCCTTCCCCTCCCCTTCCTCTTCCTTCCTTTTCCCTCCCCTCCCGTTCCATCCTATTTTTGTATCCAAACACACGCTTGGGGTGTATTTTTGTATATTGTTGTCACCCTCTTCGTTAGTTTTTGCTGAACACCACCTCACTTTTATTTTTTGTACATGGGTGTCACTCACTTGGTATCCTATTTATTAATGATATATCTTATAACGATGGTGATCGAGTCCTACATCCATGGTGGATCTCATGAGTTTTGGTTGAAAGAAAGTGTGAATGGTGATGCCGTTAGTTGGGAAGAAATGAACGTTGCATTCCAAAGGATATTAAGGAGCGGCTGACGTTAATCTAGGGATCTCACTAGGGTAGTAAACGATTTTTTTTTAAATTCGTATGGAATACAAGGGTTGCCGTTTCAGTAAGGCATTTTCCTGACCAACCTGTAATATCTCTCAACCTTTTAGTCAGTTTGTTTTCTTCTGAGTTTTCTGCCGAGGTTTCTTTGTCTTCTGTTTTCTGTCTACCTCTGCTCTCTAATGGGTCCTTGACTAACTGTTCTTTTTGTGTATTTTTCGATCGTAATTGTTTAATACTGTTGATTGATAACATGTCTTTTTAATTCTTGTTTATTACTCATTTTTTATTTCACTTATTCTGTAAATTTGTACCGCGAACTAGGTACCGGTGCCCAATGTGCTCCAAGTCAACTGTGGACATGTCTATGCATTGGCAAAGATTAGATGTTGAGGTAATTGAAGAATTATTGCCTTTTGATTATCTATTTTTTTTTCTGTTTATGTTTAACTTAAAAAATGAGAAGAGTAAAGTATTGTGTATCTTAGCTCACCTCTTATGTTTGAGGAGATCAGACAAAAAAGGAGTGTTGTTTTTACTTTTAGATGAATATATCCATAATATAATGAACTAATTCGAAACTCTTGCGGTCTTGCATTTGCCTATAATATACCCTATTTTCAGAACTTGCGCCTTTTATAATATTTTCCAAAATTCCCATCTTTTCTGAAACTTTCTCTAAAACTTCTATTTTTTTTTAGCGGAAAGATCATTTCATTAATAAAAGTCATACGATATCTACAAATTATATCGAATTTGAATGGATACAATACTATAAAATTTGAGTAAAATAAATTCTCGTTAAAACAAAGATCTCTCACTATGATTTTGAACTCCGCTTCTGCACATCCTCTTTCAACATATCACTGTTTAATGATACATCTTTTCACAAGAGGGTCTTCGGATCTTCCAAAGTCTTGAAGAGAATCGATTTCATCTAACTTGATAGATTGTAGCCGCCAATCTGACATAATTTGAGATACCATATAAAGAACGATTGTGGTACTGATCTTCCGCGTCCTATCTGCTATCATAGATTGAACAACTTTCCTAAAAGAGAGAGCGAAACCCATCAATTGATGGGAGCGAAACTCTCCAAACGGAGAGGACAATTATTATAACTATAATACTAATACTATTACGATACTAAAACTATATTGGGGGGCTTACTGCCAATTAATGGTGGAAGCCCCAAGTTTTTTTTTTGGAGGCTAGGGTTTTTGGGGAGGAGGAAGAAGGTTGAGAGGAGGGTTCTCTAAAACTTCTACGGAAAGTCTGTTTTGTCAAAAACAAATGGCATTTTCCGCAACATTGGTCATGAATGGACATTTTCTTGCTTTTGGCAAAAATAAAGATATTTCATGATTTTTTTTGGGTAAAAGTACAGTCCTATTATTTTGCGAAATGGGTGTTCAGGGCAAGCTGAGTGTTTTGAAAAGAAATTGTAATAAGTGCCTAGGTGGGAGTTTAAAAAATGAGAAACTGCAGTAGGTGGGACTTGGGAGTATATAAAATGAGACTTAGAAAAAATGGAAGTCGTGAATAAAATTCAATATAAATGTTACGAGTAATATTAAGATCAGTCCAACAATTTTGTAGTGAACCTATAGTATATACGGAGTAATTGTTTATCATTTTGTTGAGTGATGGCCACATCTAAACATTATTTCAGATGTGTCAACTAGTTTTTTTTTTCTTTTTTTTCCACATTGCTGAATTCATGCATTAAAGGGTTTCAAATGATGATTGATGTTAGCTGACCTCAAATTATGTTGAGTGACGACCTTTAATTTTACCATTTTCTGTGGAGGCTAAAGGCTCGTGATTATTTGGTTCAAATTATGATAGGATAAAAGCAAATGGTTCAGTAAACTTGTTGCACTTTTTATTGTGAAGTAGCATTTGACAAAATAATTCAATGCATCATTTCATTGAGTAATTCGGAAACAGCTTATCTATAAGGTAAGCCTGCATACATCCTGTACTCCTCCTTTCCGGATGTCCTCGAGGCACTGTTCTATTGTTGTTGTTGTTTTTCGGGTGATGGCTTGAATGTTTTCTGACGTTATTGATGGTGATTAACGGAATGTAATTTATCATATTGTTGTGGCACTTGTTAATTTATCTCACATTGTCCACTATTCCCATTGTGCATTGTAGGTTGCAGCTACACCCATGCCTGATGAGTATCAATATGAGGTACTGCTCTCCCGAATCTTTTTACTCTACTTCAGTCCTGCTAATAGTATTATCCTTTAGATCATTATTTAAATTTGTTGAGAACTCCTGATGGTACATTCTGTAAATGTAATGAGTTATAAATCTTATAATTAGTCTAAAATTTCACTTAAATCTTATCGAGCAAGATTTTTCCAAACTTTCTTTTCATATGATAATTTTATCAAGATCCATGGCTATTCTGATGTTCGATGATTAGGAACTAATGTGATGTAAATTGGCAGGTACTGGTTCTTTGCAATGACTGCAGCAGTACCAGCACAGTGAGGTTTCACATATTTGGGCACAAATGCAGTGACTGCAGTTCTTACAATACTCGTGTAACTCAAAAGTTAGATTCTCAGCCCGAACCTTCATCAAATCAATGAATTCTTCTTATCTTCACATTTTCCTACGTCTGATATCTTTTGGGGGGTTCTGCTACTTTTGTTCTGCTGCCTTCCACCCAAAAAATCTTGCAGCTGGTTGGACAGATTTGATTTATAAAATTTTTGGCCGTTTTGAATCCAAAAGACGTGTAAAGAAGATAACAAACTCGATGATTCTATCTAGTCATCGAATTAAGTACCAGCAAGCTTAGTTTTCCTTTGATCACTTTAAATTTGTTAATTGGGTTGCCCTTTTGTGGTTCCGTGTGCCATTTCTAAATCAAACCGTCTTAATTTTTTTGAGTTTTGATGCATGTTCTCCGGATCATTCATCAGTCGGTTCTTTCTGCTGTCCTGATTTTTTTCTTTGTTTATTTGGAAGTAATGTGAAGACTGAAAGTGTAATGTTAGATGCTTCTTCCCAACTTGAAGAGGTATTAGAATCTGGTGAAGCTGAAATTTTATTCGGTTATGTTTAGTAACCACATAAGATGCAGGTTTGGGAACTTAGTCCAAGACTTGGAATTTCAAGTTGATGTTACTGTACCTACAGATGACATTCTCTGTGCTGTTTTCCCGAGTTGTGGATCACAAGTTTCATGAACCGTAAAGGGTACTGAAGCATGCATGTTTATCAACCCTTCACTTGGGTTGCTTGGATAAAAAGGCATTCTTATCGACCTTTTACTTGCGTTAAGTTAAGAATTGTGAAGGTGTCTGATCCCTAACGGTTTTACCGTCCATGTACATCAAGTACATAAACCCTCAGTTGCCTTTGTTGGTTCACTTTGGTGGTGTTAATTATACCTGAGAATGAGATGTGTCGGATTACAGTGGTGAAGAAGCGGAATATTTAGTAGTTGTCAAAAATGTGTTGGACATATTACTTCATAATGACCTCTATAGGTTTTGGTCTTTGATATGCCACCTTCATGTTCTTGTCGTCAACCAGTGAGTTTTGAGCAATGTTTGTGGTTAGTAACGTTGCATTCATTCCTCCCTATTACTGTACATGGGAACGCGTCAACAGGGTCGGCTTCGGGTTGGCGTTAGGTCATTTTTGGTTAGTAAGAATCGGGTCAAGTTCGGGTGTGTTGGTCATTTTTGGGTCTGATTTTTGTCAATTTTTTTAGAGACAACGATTCGTATGTTGTACATTCTGTTCAGTTAGGACTTAGGACTAACCAAGTTAATTTGTATTATGGGTCAAATTCGTGTCCTCAGTTAGAGTCAATTTTATCAGGTCTACCTAATAGTCTAATACCCTCAAGTAGAAACCTTTGAATGTTGATTTATCCTTACTTTTGGGAAAAAAATTACAGAGTATTTAAATTCGAATAATCTCAACTATTGCAATTAGAAGATTATATAATCAATTGTACATAGCTTTACGTACAACTGGTTTTAAGATTTTTATACGCATGTTTAAGTTCAAAAATTTGTGTATAATACCTGTACTATTTTTCCAACTATTGACGATTTCCTTGAAAAAAATTCTTAACTTTATTTAATCTGAAAAGTAATTACATTAACTTTACTAACTAATTCATCTTTTAACCTAATTGATTACTAAACCGATTTTCTACCTTAGAAAACTACTCGTATTACGCATCAATTACTGAACCACTGTTTGTTCTTCCTTCGTCGTCTTCTCCATTACTTCTTCCTGACTGATGACTTCATTCAAACTGCATCAATTTTAATATTTGTCCATCTTTTTAATCAACAATAATATTGACGAAATTCAGCCGTTTTTAGGGGTTAGGGTTAAATACAAGTTCGTCAATCGTACTGTGGCGACAATGGCAGAGGTAAATTATTCTTTTCATTCCCCCCAAATTATTTTTTCTGGGTTCACAGTTACATTTAATTTAGGGTTTGTGAAACCCCTCTTTTTGATTGTTTTGGTTCAATACATAGGTTAACCCATGGAGTAGGAGTAGTGCCACTTTGAAGTTTTGTTCATTTATGAGCCATGGTGTGTGTTTGTACTGGAAAACTTACTAGGGAGTCTAGGACGGTTACAGTGGACAGTGATGAATGTGTTTTCAATTGTTTCTATGGGGTGTGTAATAGAAGAATCGGACATTGATATGCAAAGGAAGATGTAGGAGTTGGGTTTTATTAATGGGAATGAGACCCGCGTAGATCTCCAGCATCCGGTCATTAATCAACCAATTACGTGTTAAATAAATTTGGACTTATTTTAAGAAACCTTCCATATTTGAGACTATTCTCGTGAGGAAGCCCTGAGAAGAATGATGCCTATGGTGTTAATAGCACCTCCATCCATCATTCTTTCTCCGTCTGAGGAAAATGAGTGAAAATAGATCTCCATCTAATAATAAGTCATTCTTAGAGAAGAATATGCAAAAAAACATTGGCAAATTCTGGTTTGTGACGAAACTATCCGTCATAAACGTGTGACGGGTCAAATAATACCCATTTGGGTGAATAAGACAAAGTCATGTGCTATCCACTAACCTTGTCTTTTCTAATCAAATGGTATTATTTGACCCGTTATTCCCTTGTGACGGGTAATGTCTGTCACAAGGGAGACTTACTCAAAAACATTCTCGGTGGAGGATAGCGTGGAGAATGATACGAGCGTGTCTCAATAAAATCCGATAATAAAAATATTGATTTAAAAATAAACTAAATGGATATTGAAATAAATGATTGTGCAATGTAAATGAAGCGGAATAAAATCGACCCCACTGGAGAATAAAACCTTCCTTCTTTGAATAGAGGAGTATTTTTAGAATAGAGAAAATGAGATTTAAAAAATGAGATGGTAGGTGGGGTCCCACCCAAAAATAAAAAACCCATTCTTGGATTGGATGCTCTAACTTGCATTTCCATAAAATTTGGAAAGATATACATAGCCCTAGAATTGACCCGAGTGATTTGACTTGTAAGTAATCCAACCCGAACCTGACTTGACCCGGCTAAGTGTTTTGACACGATAAAGCCTGAACAAAACATGACCCGACTCATAATCGACATGAGTGACCCGATTGGCATCTCTACTTTTAAGCTGCATTTTTTCCAGAATATTTGGAAAGATATTGGCTTATCATCATAGCACCAAACATCCCTCTCCAGTCTCTACCTTCCCAATCTAATGTTAACATCTTACCATGTCAAAAAGGGTACTTAAAAATAAGATATAAAGTGATGAAGTTCCAATCTTTTGAGTACTACTTGGTCAGTTTGCCATCACTTGTTTCCTTCTGTGTATATAGAATAACATTACCAGTCACTTTTACAGCACAAAACGGTTATTCCTAATGCTACTGATCTCGTTAAGAGTAAATATCCCTTGTGACGGATTGAAGGGTATTATCCGTCACCAGCTTATGACGAATCAAGTATTACCCACCTGGATAAATAAGGACAAGTCGAACCATTTGCTACTCCTGGGTACTATACCTTTTGTTTGTCATATCGACACTAATTTGCTGTCGCAATGACTTGCAAGTGTTGGTAGTATAGTTTAATCAATTAATTATTTGGAATCTGTTTAGACAAAGACAGTTGAATGTCAGATTCATTTGGAATGTGGAATCAGATGCAATTGGTATAAACTAAACATAGGGTGAGCAGTTGGAGTATGGTTAACTGATGTTAAAAAGGGTCTACTTTTATGAGTGCCCATCACACGCATTCTTCTTGCACCAATGTACACCCCAACACTTGCAACTTGAATGGTTGGAACATGTGTTCCGAGTTTAGGCCCACTCGCTCGACCTACATTCAGCGGCCGAGGTACTACACTAACTCTAGATCTAATCCCTGAGTCTGGCATGTTGAGTTAGACTGTGGCCGTTGCTATCTCTCTGGACTTTTGTTTTGATTAATGCTATGGACTGGCTCCGTCCTTTCCACCTTATTTTCAGCTTTACTACGTTCATTTTGACTTAGCCAACTTAGTTCAATTCAGTTGAACCCAATTTAGTTCACTTCAGCTCAATTAAGCACACAATAGTCGGAAAGAACAGGGCCTAAGATTAGGACAGTCGTGAGACCCTCATTTATTCATTTGTCATGTCATTTTGGCTGTAGGAGATCACAATCACTATCTAAACCCAATGATTCCCACTTCATAGGTTTTAGGGTTGCTCCTTTGCCTCTAGTTATGAAGATAAGGATGAACACCTGTCGAGATATATATTTCCCTTGTTGTCTTCGTAAATAGTTTACGTTTACTTTTTTTTTTTTCCTTATCGTGTTAGTTTGATAGGATACGACTATACGAGTTACTTTGAATAAGATACTGTCTTTTTTCTAAGGTATGCAAAGTATTGAAATGTATATCTAATGTTCATGCTTATCACCCAAGAAGCAACCACAACTATGGTTTAATTAGTCTTGAAGTGATTCAGGGTTTGCTGGTAGACTAACGAGAAAAGGAAAAACACGATAAGAAGCAAAACAAGATAAGGGAAATGAGGTGGAGAGAAGGGAAGGGGAAACGAAAACTGTACTCATGGCGCGCTTGAGTCCATTAGTTTGGCAACAGGAAGGAAATAATGCAAAAAAGAACATTTTGTAGTAGCATTCAATGGCACAGATTCAGTCAAATTTTGAAGAAAGTGTATAAGAAAAAGAAGGATGATTGAGATTATATGCTCCTCCACTCCTGCCACTTTCAGGAAGAATATAGGTATTCTACCACTAGTTTGGGAAAAGTTTGGAAACATACATGTGATACATATATGATTCTTCATTGAAGGATCCATTTTCATTTGAGACTCAGATTCTGAAACAAGCCAAGCCACCCCCATTGCAAAACTAATATCTATTTAGTTTAGACTCCATGGATACTTGATCACAAGTATCTTGTGAAAAGTTCTATATGAGTTAGAACATCGCAGATGTCAATTAGCTTAATAAACTGGCAAAGCCATTGAAATTCTAAAGGGGGCTTTGTTTAAATCCGATGACGTTAACAAAATGCCCTTGTATAGAGTAGCTTGTAAAAGTTTAAGTTTACATGTAAAGATAATGCATTAATGCTATGATGGAAATCATTTAGCTGCTGACTCCTGTTACAGTTAATGCGTGCTCGTACGTATGCTCTTAGATTCGTGAAAATTGAAGCTTAAGCCCCTGTAATGTCATTTATCATAGTTTGCCCTGGTTACACTGATCACAGTCAATAGTTGGTATTTAGTATTAGGCTTAAAAATTTGAATAGTCCATGTATTTCAAATAGGGAAGCTATGGAATAAATAATCAGTGATCACCTTTTATCATCAAATATTCTTTTAAGTGTGTGTTCCAAACTTCCAATAAGGTAGCTAGGGGCGCATATCAAAAGTTGTAACAATATGTTCTCTTTCAGTCTTCTCAGTAGATGTTTCACAACTTCTGTCTTTTGCTGTCGACATTGTATGTAGCCTCGTTGTTTCATGTAGCAATGCTTGTTTTCGGCTGTTAATAGAAAATGTTATGTTATGGCCTGGCCTTTTCAGAATCATTCTCTTAACGTGTATTGATAAGCTCGACTTCCATTCAAGGTCTCCATTCTTTTTAAGGAGACTAAGATTTGCTGATAACAGCTCTACTGTCGTCATGGTTTTCTTTTCGAACTTGAATAAATAAAATGGTTTTTGCTTTGGAAGTTCTGCTTCTGGTTTTTTTAGCAGCTCTTTAGCTTTTAACCTATAGAAATTACTTATGGAAAAATCAAATGCAGGATAACTGTAAACTTTCGAGTGAAATGAATTTCAGAGGGATAGAATAAGGCTAGGCTTCATAAAGCATTAAGGGAATATTACATATTACATGCATTAACTACTTCATCATTGAACTAGCTACTTAGTTCATTCAGGATGTAATTAGAAAAAACACACAAAATATACTTAAGAAAACGAAACTAGCTTAGTAGTACGATTGATCTAAACTGGATGGATTCTTATTCTGTGCTGCTAAATCATATCTTGTACCATGCAATAATGATAATAAACATAAGGTCTCAGTAAGAGGCTTGATGGTAAGGCTGGATGAGTGGAATCAACTTGCCCCTCAAATGGAGGGACATGATCTCGTTGGTTGAACCCATGAGCTTCCCCCCTATGAAGACGGCAGGGACAGGTACGTTGCACCCTAGCTTCATTATGGCCTTCTCCATTTCCTTGCCGTCAGGGTCTTGATCTATCTCATATATCACAGGGTTCACCCCTAGCTCTTGGAACAGTATGTTCACTGTGTAGCATAGGCAGCATGAACTCTTGCTGAAGATCACCACCCCGTTTTCTGATGCAACCCTGCTCACCTTGTCCATTTCTTTTGATTTTGATTTTGATTTTGTGGGAAGATCTCAAGTTTTAAGAGACCTTCTTGTAGGGTAATAAGTTGTGTAGGTTTAGATGATGGAAGTTTGCAGTTGGCATGTGAACTATTTATAAGGGTAGTTTGAGTACAGGGTTTGCTCTGCTTGCTTGTGCAAGCAAGGGTGTTGAAAAGATACTGTGCTTTGGGTAGATGCTCCATATACAGGTCCTAAAAGTGACTTTCCAAGAGATTGGAACTAGTAGTATGGAGTGTGTACTTCTCTTCAAATCAACAACTACTTGACTGGCTGGCAGACACAATCTTGACAAAAATCTTCATTAGTGAGGCGACAAAGCTCAGCAAATGAGCAGAAATCGTGGTGTATTAAGAAGAAAGTCTTGTCATTAGTCTAACTAATGCAAAATGTGTGCTTTCAGAAGTATGATTCTGACTGCAATTATATGCTAATTGTCTATTAATAGGAAACTAAGAAGCAAGATTACTTAAAAGTTTGTTCTCTTCTGTGATGTGTGCTTTCACTCAGATTCTTTCGGGAAAAAAAGCATTGTTTGAATTCAGAGGAGGAAGTTTATCAGGATTAGCTTTAGGTGGGGTTTGATTCTGTGCATGCAGTGCCCACCAACTTGGCCTGATTCTTTCTTATATGCCAGGCCTCTAAGATTCTGCATTCTTATACTACTACTGTGTTTTTTGCTGGATACTGTAACACTGTATACTTGGAATGCTATTATTTGCAGTCGTATAGTATAAGAATGAACCTTTAGAAGATTTTGTGTGAGACACTGGTTCATGCACTTGTCATAAGCAAGCGCGAGCTAGCCTTTTCACGCACTGGGTTGATGTGTCGTTGATCGCTGCTGTTTGCTGTAAATGACTCCTGAACTTGTGTTTATGGACTTATGTCAGTAGACTGTAAAACTGAGCTAAGTTTGTCTTGTTTTTTTTCTTCTAGGAGCGATTGTCTCTTGAGTCATTCAGAATCAGCCTATTAATGCAAGGGTAGGCTGCGTACATCGGACACCTCCTTACCCCGCAATATGCAGGAGCCCTTGAGGCACTGAGGTAGGTTGTTAACGATGTTGGGTGACTCCGTGACTGTCTGCACTTTTCATCATAAATTGTAAGTCATGCATATGAGAATTCTGTTTCCAATGGATTCCTGAACTGTGAACATGCCTCAAAGTTAGATCGAAACTGTGTCTCTTTAGTCCTTAAGTGAACAAGTGAGTGACAAAAGATACTGAGAAACAGAGTAGCTGAGTAGTTTCCAAAGCGTAAGAACAACCGGAGCAAGCTACGTTACTCTCACACTTCACTTATGTTGTATCGAATAGAAAATAAAATTAATTCTCACTTCAATCATCACCTTAAAATTTTGATTGAAATTAATAGATTAGGAAAATATTATCCACGAAAATGTTTCTTTCTTTAAATTACAACTCAGGTAACTTGGAGATATTTGACTGACGTTGATCTAATGCGTACCCACACCCTCAAATGTTCTCTTTTGCTACAAAATTTTCTTGGGGCATTTCATAGGACCTGAATAACAACCCAATTTTTTTGACGAAATCCAAATAACAACCCAAATGTTCTCTTTTGCCACCCAAATTTCTTGGGGAAAATGTTTTTTGACGAAATCTTTTCTGTAGAAATAAAATGTCTTGTAATGATTATTAGAACCCTTACATACGATATAAAATGGAGTATCGAAATTGTTTCGACGGATTCCGACAAGTCTCAAAAGACAATGTTTAGGCTTTAAAAAGTATTCAATGAAATCCAATCGACCCTCAATTTACATCAAGACATTGTATTTGGTGTGGAGTTTCTCCAACGTGAATATAAATCCATTTTATTTCGGGGTCCAAAATGCCAAAAAAAACGTGGATAATAATAACCTACAAAATCGATCACCTTTTTCATATTTTCGAGAGGTGTGAAAGTTGTTCTAAAAGCGCCAATGTTTTTTGACGAAATCTTTCCTACAGTATTATTAGAACCCTTAGATATGATATAAAATGAAGTATCAAACTTGTTTCGACGGATTCCGACAAGTCTCAAAAAAAGACATTCTCTTGGCTTTTAAAAGTGTCCAATGAAATCAAAATGACCATCGAATTTCACCGAGACATAGTATTTGGTGTGGAGTTTCTCTAACGCGAATATGACTCCATTTTATTCCGGGGCCCAAAAGGCCGAAAAAACGTGAATTAACCTTCAAAATTGATCGATTTTTTTTGCTATTTTCGGGAGCGGTGAAAGTTGTTCTAAAGCTCGAATGTTTTTTGACGAAATCTTTTCTACAGGAAAAGAATGTCTTACAATGATTATTAGAATCCTTAGATACGATATAAAATGGAGTATCGAACTTGTTTCGACGGATTCCGACACCTCTCGAACGATAAATATATGGCTCTTAAAGGTCTTGATTTAAAACCATTCGAACCTCATGTTACACCGGAACATTTTATTTGGTGTGAGGTTTGTTTGGCGCGAATTTGGAACCATTTTATTTCGGGACCCAAAAGACCGAAAAAACGTGGATAATAACCTTCAAAATCGATCGTTTTTTGCTATTTTTCGTAAGCGGGGAAAGTTGATCTAAACGCGAAGGTTTTTTGACAAAAACTTGTCGAAAGGAATAGAATGCCTAATAATAATTATTGGACCCCTCTGACACGATATAAGATGGAATATAACTCATGTTTCGACTGATTCCGACACCTCTCGAACAATAAAATTAAATTATGTCTCTTAAAGATCTCGATTTAAAACCATATGACCGTCATATTACACCGGGACATTTCATTTGGTTTGGGGTTTCTTTGGTGAGAATTTGAAACAATTTTATTTCGGGACCAAAAAGGCCGAAAAAACGTGGATAATAATCTTCAAAATCGATCGTTTTTGGCTATTTTTCGTAAGTGGGGAAAGTTGATCTAAACACGAATATTTTTTGACGAAAACTTGTCGCTAAGAATAAAATGCCTAATAACGATTATTCGAATCCTCTGATATGATATAAATTGGAATATATATAACTCATGTTTCGACTGATTCCGACACTTCTCGAACGATAAAATTATGGCTCTTAAAAGTCTCAATTCCATATAACTCTCATATTACACCGGGGCATCTCATTTAGTGTGGGGTTTGTTTGGCACGAATTTGGAACCATTTTATTTCGGGACCCAAAAGGCTGAAAAAACGTAGATAATAACCTTCAAAGTCGATCGTTTTTGGATATTTTTCGTAAGCGAGGAAATTTGATCTAAACGCGAATGTTTTTTGACAAAAGCTTTTCTATTGGAATGGAATGCCAAGGAATGATTATTCGAACCCTCTGACATGATATAAATTGGAATATAACTCATGTTTCGACTGATTCCGACACCTCTCGAACGAAAAATTTAGTCTCTTAAAGATCTCGATTTAAAAACCTTATGACCCTCATATTACACCGATACATTTCATTTGGTGTGGGGTTTGTTTGGCGCCAATTTGGAACCATTTTATTTGGGGACCAAAAAGGCCGAAAAAAACGTGGATAATAGCCTTCAAAATCGATCGTTTTAAGCTATTTTTCGTAAACGAGGAAAGTTGATCTAAACGCAAATGTTTTTTGACGAAAACTTGTCGATATGAATAGAATGACTAATAATGATTATTCAAACCCTTTGACACGATATAAACTGGAATATAACTCATGTTTCGACTGATTCGGACACCTCTCGTACGATAAAATTATGGCTCTTGAAGGTGTCGATTTAAAAGCATATGACCCTCATATTGCACCAGGACATTTCCTTTGGTGTGAGATATGTTTGGCTCGAATTTGGAACCATTTTATTTCGGGACCCAAAAGGCCGAATAACCGTGGATAATAACCTTCAAAATCGATCATTTTTGGCTATTCGTCGTAAGCAGGGAAAGTTAATATAAACGCGAATGTTTTTTGACGAAAACTTGTCGATAGGAATAGAATGCCTAATAACAATTATTCGAACCCTTTGAGACGATATAAATTGGAATATAACTTATGTTTCGACTGATTCCGACACCTCTCGAACGATTAATATATGGCTCTTAAAGGTCTCGATTTAAAAGCATATATCCCTCACATTACACCGAGACATTTCATTTGGTGTGAGGTTTGTTTGGCGCGAATTTGAAACCATTTTATTACGGGACCCAAAATGCCGAAAAAACGTGGATATTTAACCTTCAAAATCGATCGTTTTTTGCTATTTTTCGTAAGCAAGGAAAGTTGATCTAAACGGGAATGTTTTTTGATGAAAACTTGTCGGTAGGAATAGAATGCCTAATAATGATTATTCGAACCCTCTGACACGATATAAATATGAATATATCTTATGTTTCGACTGAATCCGACACCTCTCGAATGATAAAATTATGTCTCTTAAAGGTCTCGATTTAAAACCATATGACCTTCATATTAAACCGGGACATTTTACTTGATGTGGGGTTTGTTTGACGCGAATTTGGAACCATTTTATTTCGGGACCCAAAAGGCCGAAAAAACGTGGATAATAACCTTCAAAATCGATCATTTTTTACTATTTTTTGTAAGCGGGAAAGTTGATCTAAACGCGAATGTTTTTTGACGAAAGCTTTTTTATTGGAATAGAATCCCTAATAACGATTATTCGAACCCTCTGACACGATATAAGTTGGAATATAACTCATCTTTCGACTGATTCCGACATCTCTTGAACGATAAAATTAGGGTCGTGCTTTTTCCTAACGAGCTTTTACTCAATCCTAACGACATTTTACCAATTTGTCCTTGTCATTTCACCCAAATTGATTTTCTTTAAAAAAAAACCCTAAATTCAACCACCCATCAACCACCACCCAAAACACCAACAAACACCACCCAAAACACAATTAAACCTATCAACACCAACAACCACCACCCAAAACACCAACAAACACCACCCAAAACACAATTAAACCTATCAACACCAACAACCACCACCCAAAACACAATTAATTAAGTTTAATTTGACATAATAAAAGAAAAATAAGATAGTAAAAAACCGAATTAAAAAAATTACATGAAAAGAAAAATCATAATGCACCCTAAATCTCTAACCCTAATTTAAAAAATTAATTAAAAAATTAATTAAAATGATATTACTTCATTGATAATTGAATTAAAATTTATAATCGAATTCAAAAGAGTTTAGTTGATTAAAGAAATTGGGGAGGTAAAGAGACAAAGAAGAAGAGAGAAAAATTACAAGTTAGGTTAAATTATGGAGAGGGTATAATTGGAATAGTGTTGTTATTTTCGTTAGGATTGAGTAAAGGCTCGTTAGGAAAAAGTAATTTCGTAAAATTATGGTTGTTAAAGGTCTCGATTTAAAACCATATGACCTTCATATTAAACCAGAACATTTCATTTGGTGTGGGGTTTGTTTGCCGCGAATTTGGAATCATTTTATTTCGGGACCCAAAAGGCCGAAAAAACGTGGATAATAACCTTCAAAATCGATCGTTTTTTACTATTTTTTGTAAGCGGGGAAAATTGATCTAACACGAATTTTTTTTGACGAAAATTTGTCGATAGGAATAGAATGCCTAATAATGATTATTCAAACCCTTTGACACTGTATAAATTGGAGGTCGGGTTGCTTCGCTTATATACACATGGTTTGAGCTCTTAACAAACTCTAACTAATTGTAACTAACTTCTATAACAAACATGTTACTATATAACTAACTTTTAGCTTAACTAACTCCTGCAGCTTCACTTGAGACCAAAAAAATGAAAACTTGGCAGGGAATAGTAGTATCGGACACTTAGACACGTGAGACACGACAATGTTTAGAAGAGTAGGCCTCTAGATTGTAGCAGGCCGAACCACCTTAGACGAAATGGTTGTATTTCTTGCTTTGTTAGTTTACTTTTCCTCTGCAATTCTACTCCAAGCAGAGTTATATTAAGTTACAATTTTGTATTCTGTTCTCTCTTATTTATACGGATTATGGAGTATATTTTAACGTAGAATATTTTTAATATTTCATCGGGACTGTCTGAGTGTCTGACATGAATCATTATCATAAACCGTTAATGTTCATTTGCAAACGTGGTTAAAGTTAGTGAATGGTCACAGATGACAGTTAACTGCAGGGCAGGCTGTCAAATTCTGATAGTGCAGCGTGCAGGTGAGACGAAGCTAAAAAAAAGTTTGATATTACAGACCAGTATGTTACATAATGGTTTGTCATCAAAAAGCTCATTAAAAAAACACAAGCTCTTGACTCACTTCTCTTTTTTTTTGTCATGCATTATGTTTTCTGTAATAAATACTAAAACCAAATAGCTTTGGCTTGGATGAGCAAATCTCTGAGAGAGCCATTAAGATGAGCTCCTAGGACGTCCTTAGCGGACCCTACATACTCGCCACCAATAAACACGGCAGGGAAAGTAGGATTGCATCCCAACAGTTGGAGGGCAGTCTCCATTTCCCTGCCTTTAGCCTCTCTATCTAGTTCATACACTGCAGGACTCGCTCCTAGATCGTAGAACAGTGTTTTAATGCTATGGCACATGCAGCACGAGCTTTTCGTGAATATCACAGCTGCCTTAGTCCTCGATAACTCGATCACATACTCCATGTTTTTGTGTTTTTGCTTGTGAGTTGAGGGAATGAGTTGGTATAGGGGGGGAATAAGCAAGCTGAGGTGTTTTGGGTGAGTTGTGTTAGTTCTTGGGGCTGACTACCAATTTATAGGGTGCTGAAAAAAGAATGTCAATGAGTAAAAATGATGCATTGTGGGATAAGGATAAGGTTGAAGAATTCCTTAAGTTTGGTGTATGATTATTGAGGAGTATTTTTATTTTTATTTTGTGGGATAGATGAATAGAAAGTGACCTCCTTTTTTCCATGATCGATCAACTTGCTTTCAGTATCAGCTTTGAGAGCATTAATCTAGATCTCAGGAATAATAATGAATGAATATAATGAATGTCCCTACATTTATGTAATGTTTGAAGAAATTAGTTAAGTCGGTTAATATTTCTTGGTTTCTGAGACGACGGCTGTCCATAGTAATCATTTCGGGAACTACTAGCTAGGGCTTCGTTGGCTCCTTCCTATTGCTGTATAGATTGGATTAGTAAGAATATATTCCATAAATCATCTCAATGGAGAATATAATCAATCCATCCCTGACGCAACTACTGCATCCTGTTACCTGTTAATGCTAATCTGTCACTTGTTAGTTACTACTGTACTGTTTTCCGAACATTTTGAATCAAATTCAACAATAATGCTACTTGTAACTTTGCATTCCTGTTCTCCTCAACTGTCTTAAACTCATGTGTTAACTGCTATACATACAATCTTTATCCTCATGTTGAGCATCTTGCCCTTTGGAAAAAGGTCCGGTCATTTTAGTTATATCAGTTTACTGAATCGTTTTATTTGCAGTATAGATCCATACTCCAAAGCCGATATTTTGACAGGACAGAAGATCAGACCCATGACTCGAATGACTCGTTTGCTTTACTCGAAAACGGGTAAAGCAGTATGAATCGTGGTCAGCCGTGTATTCTTACGGGCCCACACATGAAAAGATGCTGTGATTGCTTGTGAGGTGGTTATTCTGTAGTGACAGTGTGCTGCAGATATATGAGGGAATGCAATCATGTATGCATAGAAGTTGGAGGAATAAGAAGAGAAGAGGCAAGTAAGGAATGGGTATGGGCAAGATAGATAGGGAGGAATGTCAATGCAGTGTAGGATGTGACATTCATTAGATGCGGATGAGAGTTATGTCGGCTTCGTTCTGATGTCACACAGAATCCCATTTCATTTTCATCTCTTGCCACATCGCAATGCTCACAAGTCACAACCGTTTGTTGTCCGCAACCGTTAATAATAACAGGACAGTATAAAAGATTACAGTTGGGCCTCAATCATCAGAGTTAACATGCCTATAGGTCACTAAGAATATCGAACTTTTATCCACAAGAGTACGATATCATCCACTTCCATTAAGATTAAGAGCTTACACTTAGCTGCACAACATATATAGTCGTATTTGATCTCCGCTTTGAGCAGACAAATGATCATTTTATAATACACGTGAGTACATACGTGACCCGTCGACTTAAACTTCCATATCAAACTCATATGCCTTTGGTATACCTTGGATTGGTTGTGTTGGTATAATGGTTAAAAAGATCGGGGCAGATTCAAGAATTGAAAATATCTAGGATTAGGTTGACGGAAAAAAGAAAATAGGTATTGATAAAGTGAAAGGGTATAGAAAGTTGGATAGAGGATGTGGCGCCGGTCATGTAAATCATGTTATGATGAAGCCAATAAAACACTCCCTTTGTCTCTTAAAGATGGTTTGTATTACTTTTTTGAAAAGTTCTTAAAGATTGTTTCATTTCTCCTTTTATAACTTCGTCTCTAACAAGTTTACCTAATATCTTTATTCTTTAACATCTTGATGAGTCACCCTGTAGAGGTGTCACATAGCATTAACAAAGTGAGAAGAACATTTAGAAAGAGAAAGACTACCAAAGGTACATTGCTTAACTGCCCTTGTAAAATCGTCGATCAGATCATAGACAATAGGTCCCGGATTCGAATTCTCTTCTCCTATATTATAATGCGACTAAGTGCGCGCTTCGTTGAACCAAAAAACAAAAGTTATTTTCACAAATGGGAGGGAGTAAACAATGTACACCATTAAAACCCCACCTTATTATTCCTTGGAATAAAAATATCATACAAGAGGACATTAAAGTGAGATTCCAATCCAACTCACTTGAACAATCAATCTTTCCTTACTCTTAGTCTTGCCTATCCAACTCAGTACCCATTAATAAAGAGACAACTAATATTCTTAATTCTGTAACACGGGTCTCACACTGTATAACAATCCATTTGTATATCTCACGCGTGACTGTGTGAGACCATCTTTCAGTATAATTTGTGAAAAAATAATAGCATCCAAACAATGTGGAATCAATGTTACTGGCTTATGTGTATCTCAGTTCTCCCCACATTGTTTTCTTCATTAGTGTTTACTGACAATTCATCACTCAAACCACCACTAGCAGAAGATCCATAGATATAAGAACAAAATCCCCAAAAAGTAACAACCAGAGCAAGGATCTTGAACCCACTCATGGGATCATGCAACAGTATGATTGCTGCAATGCTTGTCACAGGCACCCTGATAGCATTCAGCACCCCTGCCAGCATCGTCGAGGCCAAAAACAGAATCCCGGTCGCACCCAATACGCCTGCTTGAAATGTAATAGCACTCCAAGTAAGGACCATATAATATGAAGTCGCGCCACCCTTGAAATCTCTCGCTTCTGATCTAATTTCCTGCATACTAGTGCCAATGACGAGGCCAACTGTCGTAAATATGAATGCTATTAGGGAAACCATAACCTGCTGCTCTAACACCACATGGAATGATACCCTCCCTAAGTACTTAACAAAAACCAGCTCAGACAGCGCGAATATTAGCCCGTGAAGTGCCGAGCCTAAGATATCCCACACAAACCCCATCGCGTACTGGGTTTTACTCACGTTGCCATACAGGTCGGAGTCTGAGTCCAAGGCTATGACGGATAATGCAAAAGTAATGATGATGATAGAGTTCATTATCGAGGGATTCAAGTTGTTTTTCACAAGTAGGTAACCAAATAACGCTGAAAAGATCAGAGAAGAGGATGCCAGAAGAGAAGCAGTCGAAGCTGGAAGGTACGCGTAGGCGTAGGCATACATAAGATTATCAGCAGCGCTGAGGAATCCCAAGACGACATAGGAAAGAGCAAGTCGCCAGTTGAGACGGGTTGGAGTCTTCCTGCAGAAGAAGTAGGTGGGAAGTAAGGCTAACGCAGTTAGCGGCCAGCCTGCAACAGAAACCCAACTGAGGATCCATTTGCTGCTCCCGCCGTTGTCAAAGTAAACACGTGAGAGGATACTGGAAGCAGGGAATGCAATGAGCATTGCTGCGATGCTGAGGGTTAGAAGCAGCCAGTACGAGATGGCATTTCCATGGTAGGATTCGGGAGGCGTGAGCAGAAATTTGCAGTAGGAGTAGTTAATCTTCCTGATTTTGTGACCTAACATGGGCTCCCTAGTGGAACTGTCAGCAGACATCGAACGACAGGGTGCTCCTGCAACTGCAACAGCAACAGCAACAGCAACAAGTCTAGCAATTTAGCATTTGAAACATACAGACAGTTGATCTAAGTCAGAAATGATGTATTGGGCTAGTTACAAAGAGTTGGTATGTCACATGTGACGATATAAGTCACAATCCAAGTAAATGAGTTAGGTATGAGACTGCAAATCAGGTATATCTAAATATAATTAATTACACCAAACTCCACTCCTCCTTGTATCCATCCCTTCCACATTTCCATCTATTTTTTTTTTCAACGAAGACGATACCTAATCTTAATTAATGAGCTAAAACATCTTCCGTCTATTTCTTGAACCAATGGGTCCCATCCCACGGTGGTTACCCAAAAGCAAAATTGGAGAAGAGAGGGCCACACTTGACGCATGAGGTTGGTCGAGTAGAAAGGGTATCGATAATAATCAGTCCATGGATGGCGGAGTCATTTCTATCGATCTTGGATAGAGTTATATAAGGGTGCCTAAAATTGGAGAAAATGGAGAGCGAAATTGCAGGAAGAGGCAGTGTACAGTGTACGTACGTAAGTAGCAGGTAGAAATTAAATTAGAGGGGGCATGGGAAAAACATGAACATACCTTGGGGGTTGAATTGTTGGTACGCGGGATATGATCATAAATTCTTTTTCATATTCATGGTAGATGCAAGCGAAATGGGAAGGAAGGAAGAAAGTATAGTGCGACAGTCAGTCAGACAGTCGACAGTCGCCAATGTTATGAGTTGTGGTCACCAGTATGGCAGCAAGGTTTGGTTTGGTTTGGTTTGGTGGGTCCTTTTGCTAATACTAGAATGTTTCTACTTTGACCTGCCCTCCTAGTCCTGGCTGACTTCCATTTGCCTCTCATCAACATATTTTATTCTTTTTTTATTGGGAAAGATAAAACCATTCATTAAAATTTGACTCTTCTAACTTCTGTAAACGATATTCCCTTTTCCAAATTCATTGTTTTTCTGAGATTTTCAATGTGAAAAAAAAAATCACATATTTTGATTTGGATTTAAAGCCTTCATAATTTGGTACGAACTTATAAATTAATGAATAAATTACACATATATTGATGCAATTAATACAAGTATTAAAAATTTGTTTCCATCTTTAACCTCTTAGATACAAACTAAGGGTTTTATTTATCATTTTTCTTTTTATTTTGTCTTTTTAAATTTGGGTGTATTTCGTAAGAGTTATACACGACCAAAGATTGTTTCAAAAAGGAAGGATATAATTAAAATAATCAAACAATTTAGGGATAAAATTGTCAAATATCCTTTTTTTTGGAGGGAGTTTAAATTTCTTGATTTACATGATAAAAAAAAGTCGTGCTTTTTCCTAACGAGCATCTAACGACACATTACGAATTTGTCCTTGTCATTTCCTTCTCATTCTAAAAAGTGATCTGATTTTCACTGTAACAAAATTGAACATCAACATTTTTTTTTCTTAATTTCCAAAGTTATCTTCGACATTCTTGGATGCAATTCAATACAAATCTTAAAACATCTCTTTAATCGATCGATCAATCAATGTAATATCAAAAAACAAGATCCATAAACCCTAAAAAATCCCTAAATTTAAAATCAATCACCAAACCCTAAAAAAATCCCTAAAATTAAAGTGAATCACCAAACCCTAGTTGATGAACTTTATAATAAATTGATTAAAAAAGACACAACTTAATAATTAAAGCGAAATTATACCATCATTAATTGGAGAAGTAAGATTCATAGTTGAATTCACAAGAGATCGATTGATTAATCATTTTTTTTGGTAGAGATCAAAGGTATGTATTAGAAGGATTAATTAGAGAGCTTGTATAAATCAAGGGCATAAATGAAAATTTTTAAGAAAATTCGTTAGGATTGAGGAAAGTCTCGTTAGAAAAAAGTAATTTCGTAAAAAAAATCATGAATACGATTATTTTCGTGTCAGGAATAGCTACCCACCCAATGCAAAAGTCGCGAATAGTACAAGTAGCATTTTTGTCACACAAGTAACTAGCGAGTAGCGACCCACCTATTGTAGACCAATGGACCATTATCTAATACCTCCTTCAGTGTTAGAGACATCAGTTGGTCTCTCTTACGAGGGATATATCCGTCGCAAGCTTAAGACAGATCAAGTTGAGGGGATGAAAACAATTATTTATCTAGGTCCCATGTAAAAATCACCTTCATGTTCTTCACTTTTGTCTTATCCCCCTATTTGGTATCTATTTGCCCGTCATTTGTTTGTGACGGATATCCCCGTCACAAACAAGAATTTGTGTAGAGACATACCTCCTTCATTCAAATTCAAAATACAAGTTTGCTTTTTTACACCATTCACGAAATCACGACTAAAGAAAATCTTTAAAACTATCGACAATTTATAAGATAAATAGCTAGTGTGTAGCTCAGGCTTATCATTACTGGAAAACAACAAAAAAGGAATAGGAATTTGGTCCGTGACTTGGACAGTTGGACAATAGGAGTAATTTGTTTTGGAGTTTATTTGCGGACCGTGAGGCATGAACACGGGTTCGGGTTCGGGTTCAGCCAACAAATTTTTTGAACAAAGTGAAGACCAAGTTGTAAAGAATGAAAGGTAAAAACAGAGTAAACAAAATTTGGATTAGAGTCCTCCATACATGTTTTTATTCAGCAATATCATTGACCAGTACACATCACTTACTAGTTACGAGTACTACACACTGCATCAACGAAAATAATACATCACCCACTCACTCACTCACCCAGTAGTCATAAATTATCAACCACTTTAGTACTATAACTCAAAATTTAAACAAATAAAAAATTTAGTTTCATCAAAAAAACTGCAGTGTTGGATCAACATGCACCCCGTGAAGTGAAGTCATCCACTGCCATGCCATCGACACCCACCCACCCAAACTGCTTCTACTTTCTCGATTATTTCATAGCATGCCGAATTTGAACCTGGGTTAGTGCCATTACAGCTTCTTCATGGCGTCATCCGTCTGAAATATGAACCGAGCACCATAACTTGTGAATAGTTTCCACAAAATACAGTCTGGATCATATCCTGACTGGCTCATTTACATGAACACGCTGCCTTTTCTTTGCTGCAAATTTTGCCTTCTTTGAAGATATTTCTTGGAATAAATTAGGTCCACCAAATGAGTTCTTTGGACCCCTCACCTTTTTTCTTTTACCACGATCGTATTCCTCATCCCTGGAACATTGTACCAAAGAAACACATTGGTCAAAAAATGGAATATCAAACGGATCATAAACCACATTTGTCAGTCTTACCATTTCGAACCCTAACAAAGAAACCACTCTCAGAACAACATAAACCCAACACAAAGTCTCATATAAGGCATTGTCGTGAGTCGTGACATAAGGCAAGCTTTTCTTCGACATATTTCCTCCTTCTGAGTCAATATTTTTCACTTCACTTTTTTGGGTGTTTCAGTCAATAGTTAGTTTACGTTTCTGTTTTGGATATGTTGTAGGTCTGTGTACAAAGCACATGTAAACATTTCATTGGGACAAAGGGAGTACAGTATCATTCAAGAACTTATGGGCATTAATTACACTTATAATTATATGCTTTCTCATGTTATATCAACATGAGACTGTGAGAGACTATGAGACTGTCTTTCACGAGAGCTGGCAACACGACTCGCAACTACTTGTGATAAAGTAAAATCGAGAACTGAAATCAGCTTAAGCCATCATTAGTTACTTATCGTACCATAACCCACACAACCAACAACACCCACTCGTATCTCTTTTTTTATCCTTTACATTATTCCTTTCAGTGTCCTCCACTCTATAGCCACAACTAACCACACCACTCCAACTCCAGCGGTCCACCCTCACTGGTGGAACAGCTGATACTGATCCCACCACTGCCTCCCTTTGATAACCACCCCAATCCTCACTATCATCTTACAAAAGAACCAACCACCTTTTCCTCACCAAAACCAAAACCAAAATTATTGCTACCCCTACGTAAGGCTGTGAGGTGGCGGTTTGAGGTGTGGTTTTTAAGGGAAGGAGGGGTTTGGGTGAAGTAGTCATGAACAGAAAAGATGGATTAGTTTCTTAGCGGTCCTAGTTTCATACTAGAAATTATCAAAATCACAAGGTATATAAGCTCACCATTCATTCAATACATGACCAATGGAAACTATCTCTGGACCATTGCCTGCCGCATTTTCCGAGGGAGACCCTACCACTGCCCAGCTTGTCACTGCAGAACAAAAACACAAACACCACCTTAATGAGACCGAAATGCAAAAAAGCTGTGCAGCTGGAAAAAAAACACATAGAAGAAAGCTATGGAATAGCCATCAGGGAAAGAGTGACAGCAGGTCCAAAAACACACAAATTAAGTACATCAAAATAGTGAATGCAGCCAACCAAGACACGGATGAAGATTTCATCATGGAGGAAAAAAAAGAGATCCGGCCCAAGAAAAAGCCATAAAAATCATGCGAAGCATAATTAAGTTACAAATATTGCCAGCCTCACGATTAAGTAGAAGAAAACAGATATGCACCAAGCCAATTTTAAGAAATTTAGAGCTACTAACCAGTAGTTTCCTGCGATATTCCATTCTGTGGTTGAAGATTTTGCTTTCCGGAACAAGAACCCTGAACGTCATTACATTGTCCTTCCATGTTAATAGCTTCATTTGGAAGCTTACCAGTAACATGCACTGTTTGGCTGGATTGAGATTTACTTTTGAGTAAATCATCTGACTCCACTACAGGTAAACTGCCGTTCGTATTTGTTACACAGTTCTTAGAATCACCCTTTTCTCGTTCTCTAGGGCAAGAGTTGTAAACAGTCTTATCAGAAACTGCACAAGTAACCACTGAATGACCAACTCTCAAAGAGGCTGATGCAATTGCAACAGAACTTGTGTTTGCAGCAATAACTTCCCCGTTAGACAAATTTTCGGGCAAAGCACGTTTTGTTTTTCGTTTAATCTTCTTGCATTTTTTCGCCTTCCTAAGATTCAAAGCAGCCCCATACAACATCTTGGTGCTCAAATGCGGAGATATATTTTTCAACAGTCCTTGCCGAGATATTGACTTCTCCAAACGCTTTCCTTTGATTCTTAATTTGGTCACCTTTGCAATCTATTAAGCAACCACACTCCCATGTGAGAAAAATGTACCGTCTCCTTCAAAATGATAGTCTGTACGCAAAGGGGAAGAATGCATATAATGGAACTTACATTAATGGATCCACCTTTAGTGTTCCTTTGAATCGTTGAATCCAACAGAACATCTGTCACGGGCTTACTATCCTTTTTCTGAAAATAAAAGAACACATGTTAACCAATAAACATATCCCCTCTCCGTCTCCTAACCTCAGAAAGAAACAAAAAGAAAAGGCGAAGGTTGAACAGACTTACCAGAATAGAAGATTTATCGGATACACCATTAGACACAGCAGATGGACAATCAAGACTTGCTGGTTTTTCATCGAGTATGCAAGGATCACTCTTAAGTGTCTTGTTGCCTTCAGAGCTAGGTTCATTCTTACGACTATTTTCACCACCGTTACTCACTTTCATCACTTCATCTAAATTAGCCTTTGGTACGGACAATTTATCAGTTTCCAAAACTAAAGTTTCAGATGAAATATTGCCTAAAGCTTGATTTATGTCTTGCTTTAAGCTTTTTGTCGAATTTGGTTGAACCAGAACCCCAGAAGGTTTTGAGTTTTCTAACTGTTTCACAACCAAACTGGACTGTATAGCCTCGTCTGAAGTTTTTACAGCAGCAGGATGCTTGACAACAGGAATGGAACTTGAAACATTTCGCATAGTTGCAACGAGATTTTGTTTGTGTACAATATCCATCACTTTCTTAGAAACAAATTTCTTCCTATCACGGACATAAAACAACATATATGCTTTCTGCTCCATGACAGTCCTCTCACTCACTTGAGTAACCTACATAACGAAACCATTGTAACAAGGTTGAAAAAAATTCTGAAAAGAACGTAATCCAGCACTTTAAAAATGAATTGCGCCATTTTTCCCTGCTTCATATTTGAAAAGAGAAAAAACCCTGCACTTTAGAAATCAATCTTCCGTTTTCTTAATTTTTTTCATTGCTTTTTCTTCAGCGTGATTACATCTATCAGAATTCAATTGTTCGACTACTCGGCTTACAAAGAGTAACAACAAATGACAAAGATTTAGTCAATTAGGGGGGAAAACAGCTATAAGGATTTAATAGCCATAACAAATATAACAGCAAAATACTTGTCGATCAAAAGGCAACACTCAATACTTGTTAATCCTCCAACCACAGTGGCAGAAAAGTGAGAAAACAAAAGATTTACTCCAAATAACCTTACTCGCCCAAATCATCACAATATCATCATTATTGAATTTTGATAAATTTTTAGAAAATAACTACTATAACTTGGATGGCCAGAAAAACACAAGAATCAACATGTGGACATAAACATAAAGTAAAGGCTACCCAAAGGGATTGCAGAGAAGTATCATAAAACATACCATATTGTCATCAAGCGAGTACCACAAACCATTTGAAGTACGGACAAAGCAATAATAGTGACCAGAATGTGTGCTCCAGCCTGCATGAACCAGAACTCCATAGAGTGTATATGTCAAATCACCCTCCTGAAATGCCAAAAGCAGAATTTGTAACCACTCTATTTCAGATACAAATGGAGATATACTCTGTGAACCATCAAAAACAAGACCATAGTGGCCCTTATGGCTTACAGAGATACTTGTTTTCAAATTTTAAAAAGTTATCTTGTACAAAGCAGCTAGAATCCATTCCACCAACATACAGCTGCCCAAGCAGATATGATATGAGGATATAGTACATGATGAGTTTATTAACTCCACTCAATATACTAGCTAGAACGCTTATCAACAGAATTTAAAGACGGAAAATAAGGGGGGAGAGGAGGATGATAAGTAATTAGATAAAAAAAAAAAAGTGGTGAAGTACAAACAGCACTACACATTAATCCCAAGTCAGATGAAATGAATATCACCTCAAGTGAAATTGATAAAATCATAACACATCAAGCCACAGATGCAAGGCCACAAACAAAAAAAAACAAAAAAAAAAAAAAACAAAAAAAAAAATACTACCACCACATTAATTTTTTTTTGCTGAAACAGTGCTTAGACAAAACCAGATTGGAAATCAACAAATTACAGGGAAGAGTGAACATACATAGTCTCCACTAACAAAAGGCTTCAAATCCAATGTAGAATCAAACTGAATTTTCTTGTCAATCTTTTGTCCGGAAAAATGAGATCGAAAACGTTTCAGATGTATAGTGAGAACATATGGTGCTTTGGACACAGTAAGCTGTTTGAGTGCCCGAACTTTCTGCTTGCACCTTTCACATTTGTACTGCCTTTCACCGCCATCTAGTTGCTCTGGAGCAGTGTAATGCTTAAGGGCCTTACATAGGGAATCTGCCTTGACTATCTCAAGACTCAGATCTAAAAATGGATCGAATGTATTGGAACAATGAGAACACTGCAAACATTTCACCTACAGAGAGTAGAGAATTATGTTAAATAAATACAGACTATAGGATTCAAAGATCAACAAATTTGATGTCTTGAGATAAAGACAATTCAGGGGGAAAAAGCAAAATTCCTGCACAATTGTGCTTAAAACAATACGAATCACTGCTGAGATATACATACCTGACTCCGCAAGCGGCCCCCAAATATACGGTGGACCAAACTTTTTTCATAAGCACTAGGTGACTCCAAAGGGACTCCTGAAGGTAAGCAACATTTGTGCATGGATTCCAATAAATGTATCATATACTCATGTGCATCTTCTTGTCTCGCATTTCGAAAGTTCCGAGATACACCTTCACTAGTGGTTAAGGATCAATAATCATACAAGATAATTTTGGGCAGAGATTACAATGTGTGAGTAAAAACTAATCAAGAGAGCGACGGAGGAAAGTACCTACTAGGTACTCCCACTGTCTCAGAGTATACCAACTTTGAAATTGACAAATTCCAAGGATTTCAGATAATTCGTGAAGAATCAAATTTAGAACGGAGAAAAAAAACATATTTTATGAAAGTGGGTGCTTGTGGTCAGTAATAAAACTAGCCATACAATATAAAAAATGGCTTTTGTTTGGAGGATTTGCCTCAGAAAATGACATCATATGCCAGAAGATACAAGTTTAAGAATTAAACCTCTTAGCAAGCAAACATCGAAGTATATTCGGTCCACTACACAGAACCCATTGCATTTGGACTATTAAATTTCATCCCGGTAATAAATAAATCGACAACAGGAGTAAGTATAATTATCCAGAATAATTCAGAAGATGTTCAAACGTGAATGCTGTAAAGGATACATCTCAAGTTTGAAACAAGATCTTTTGGTGCTAATATTCTCCCAGAAGATTGCAAGGCACGGCTAACATGATTCTGGATGGAGCACAAAACACAGAAACCAGTAACACGACCTAGAAAACACGAACAAAAAAAGAACATTAAACAAAAAAGTCTCGTTCAAAAGGAAATGTCAAGTAAAAGGCATATAAATACATTTAGATTGCCACACATAAAAGACACAAACGAAAGAAAACTTTCATAAACAAGCCAGGAAATTCTTGCACGAGTCTATGTTCATCTACTAGCTGTCGGTGATTTAGGATGGAAAAAGGAAAAAAGTACATCAAGTCAACATTACTACCCAAAAACTTCGAAGCCTCCTGAATCCCAACTCTCTCCCATAGGGGAGAATGAGGGTCATACAGGCCTCACATGTACGTTAAAAATACAGTGGATGAAGTGACGAACATACTTCTATTTTTCTCCCCTCCCTAACGTTTTCCCTTTTGCGGCAAACCATTGGACTTACATTCAAGCTACGAAGCCATCGAAACTGAACAGAGACATAGAACCAGACCCTCGCCACCCCCACAATGTAGTACACCCCCCTATATCTGGCATCCGGCCAAAGGATACTGGTCTTGTCCTCGCCCACCATCCCCAACTACAGTGTTGTCATACTGTGAATCAGCCAATTTTGGAATGCAT
Source organism: Agrostemma githago (assembly GCA_958450325.1). Lineage (NCBI taxonomy): Eukaryota > Viridiplantae > Streptophyta > Magnoliopsida > Caryophyllales > Caryophyllaceae > Agrostemma > Agrostemma githago. The sequence goes on along the minus strand of OY288251.1, from coordinate 68,868,971 downwards.
AGTAGTACTGTCTATAGCTAGATAAGATTCCAAACCCTTTGGCTTGAAGAAGATCGCGTAAACTACCAGCTACACCGATCTACTATACACACATTACATCATCCTCAAATGCACACACAGAACAACCAATCGAAGCATCATCCTTTCCGGTACCCGCAAGCAAGGGTCAATCCAACACTGGAACTGAAAATTACATGGCAATAGTAGATGAAATACACATTGTAATCACGTTATCATCCACTTTGTACACTTCAGCAAACCAGTTCAGAATATCACACTTCAACAACCAATCACCAATGCTAATCAAGAACTCTTGACTAAAATGGGTAGGGACAATCAGCTCCAAATTCAAGGTTGGCAGGATTGTTTTGAGACTAGCTTGCCGATCTCCAAAATCATCCATACTGATAAGGACACCCAGCTGTGGACTAGGTTGCCACTGTTCTTTACATTCAAACTTAAGCTCATTTCCTAAACCGAATTCCACATAGACTCACGCACCATTATATTGGCAGCAATTCATAAGCAATAAAAGACTAGTGCTGCTGTTGTTGCCGCTGCACTACCTCCGTTTCATTACTAAAATCAAATGGTATGTCTTCATAAACACTTTTAGAAAGGCTCCTGTCATAACGCACATTTATATGACACTACAAGCTGCACAATACGTGGTCTATACATAGACTAGCATTCAATAGTACGTCTAAAAGTGAAGGGTGGATCCACTCACAGGACGTTTGGTGTTTGCCACTTTGCAAATACCCGACCAACGGCTCTGTGTAAGTTAGACATTGTATGACTGAGTTGAGGAAACATGTATTCCCAAGATTCACCAATCCAGCACCCTACACCATATTCATCCAAATACAAATCAGAGGCTAAAAACGCAATAATACACGAAATTTCCGAAACACTATTAGCAGCATGGATCAACCAAAAACATAATCGACACACATTCATCCAAATCATACCAGAGGCTACAAAAAAGAAAGAAATCTCCTTCCAGCTAAATCAATCAATCAATCTATCATCAAAACTCCCTAAATAATCAATCCGACTACAAATGCAATCAATCGAGGAAATAAGCTGCAAGTTAGAGCTTACAATGCGGCGGGAGGGCATCCGGAAGGAGAGAACGGCATCCTCGAAGAAATCGGAAGGTTCGGGCTTTCTAGAATTGGCGGAAGACGGAGAAGGATGTCTGGAGGAAGAGGAAATGGGAGAATAAGAGGAAGCGTTAGGGTTTAAGGTTTCGAGCTTGAAATGAGGGTTTACGTTAGGGGAGAAAGATGCGGGCTTTCGAGCGAGATGAAATTCGACTTTGCGCAAGGACGGCGGCGGCGGTTTGTCAGCGGCGGCGGCCATGGATTCCGGCGAGAAGCGAACCCTAGGAGGATTAGGGTTTTAGGAGGAAGTTGATAAAATTAAGAGTGATGAGTGAAAGTAGGAGGAAGGGGGGTAGAATGAAGATGGACGATAAATGGAGAGGACAAGTGTGGGACTGGCCGACAGACACCCTAATTGTTTAAATCTTCAGTCTCCACTGCCCCTTTTATTAGGAGGGCAGTTTCAGTTTTGCTTTAGCAACGTAAACCTATTCTTAGCTTTCTAACCAAATGTTGATCCTTACGATTTATCCAAATTGTTGTTTTTCATTGAGTTATCGGCCACTTTTTTACAACGTGTCATATACGATCCGTTTATATAAAAAATACTCCCTCCATCCCACTATCTTATTCCCACTTTCCCAAAAACGAAATCTCACTAATATGTTCCCATTTACTTTATTTCCTTAATTGGTTAGTCTACTTTACCATAATATCCTTATCAACATATTTATTTACACAATATACCACTCATATTAGTTGGAATGACCCCACTTGCATTTAATTATAATATTTCCTTTAAACATTGGACCCACTATTAATATCTTATATTATTCCTTTAGAGATGTGCTCATATCAAATGGGAACATCTCTTTGGGAGGGAGTAATGTACTATAAACAACGTATTATCTTTTCTAGACAAATGGATAGTGAGAAATCACGAAGCTATCCATTGATAGTAATGGAACTTTGCGACGTCTTTGGTTTCATTGCTGGTTGCTTTGTCTGTTTATCCTAGTGAGTTTTACGGATCCAGTGGACCCGAAGCTTCTCAAGTCCAAGCATATACTTTTTTACTTATAGATTAATATCTTGATGATTTGACCCGTTATAACAAAGTGACGGATACCTCCGTTACAAGGGAGACTAGTCGTATGATTTATGGGTAGAAATGGGGAAAGTGAGGAAACGATTAGATGGGTATGTTTTGTGGACGGTGGAAAATGTTGGGAAGTTCGGGGGCTAGTTACTATGATCAGTCATTTATTGTGGAGGCAGCTCAGGATATTAAGAGAGGAAGATGACATTCATTGGCTATGTTTAGGCAGTTGGTCATATCCGTCGCAAGTTTAAAGACGGGTCAAGTAAATACCACTTGAGGTCTTGAGGAGACAATGACAATTATTTATGTAGGTCCCACCAACCTCACTTTTGTGGCCCATCATATGAATATCTTTCGAGATGCGGTGGACGAGTGTGGATTGCGGGACTTGCAATTTGAGAGGTATGAATGCACCTTCGATGGCCAACAGGGGGGATAGTCGATAGAGCAACATCGACCGAGTTATGCCACATGTAATAGGTTCGGCTTATTCCCTTGCTAAATTGTTTCACATTGACAACGAACAAATGATCAGATCATGCGGCATGCACCTATCTCCGTCATCCTTGATAACCGTGAGGGAGAGGGGTGGGGGAATGAGTGTCAGAAAGCGGTGAAAGCAGCGTGGAATGAGGGGGGTGCACATTTTGGAGACCATTAATGGGTGCATCATGAAGCTGATTAAGTATTCTAAGGGGACGTTAATAAGAAGAGACATTGGATGAGAGGACAACGGGAGTATTTGTGAACGACATTGGATCGTCTCGCACTTACTAGTCCAGAAGGAGAAGTTTTGGCAGCAGTGGTCAAAGACAAGGATAGAAACACCAAATTTCGGCAATCATACTATACGCTCAACCAACCTGAACGAACTCATTTCCACGCGAATCAAAGCTAACGATGCATATAACCAAACACGACATAACATTGTTCGACCACCCCACCCCACCCCACCCCAGCTTGTCTAATGTCTATTGCATAAGATCAGAATAAATAAAGAAGGCACTATTATCGACTTATCATAAGTAAAATTACAGATCCGATTTGAACCCCCCAAGCATGGAGGATCCATCACATCAATATACAAAATCATATAATGTCAAAAAATGACAAATATAAATGGGAGGTCTGCAGATAAGAATCAAGATCAAGTGTGAATTGATAAGACAAGTTAAAACTCAAAGTGGATAAAGGAATTGGCCTTTCGTTCTGCATTGAGCTGCTTAATACTCCTTCTCCTATCACCATGCAACGTACGTAAACCAGGCTCTTCCACACTTCTCTGCCTCTTCCTTCCTACCAGATCAATCTTAAAACACCGTATCCCACCCACGTTTTGTGCTCTATATATTCTTCCCTGGATTTCGACGCGACACCATTATCATCACGCCAATGTACATATCCCAAAGATTGCTTTGTACACGTTACACGAAAAAACCATCTCAACTCAACTGACTTGAGCCAATTCAACAATCAACATACTCGAATACAACGGCTCGACTTGAACCCACGACACTATGATGACACCTAAAATGTACCCAAATCCCAAATGACCTGTCCCAGTTGAAACCCAAATGCAAGCATACTCCAATAACGTTCTGCCATGTGGCTCATGTCTACAAACATGTACAGGTGGCACCATAGCAGAGGTGGAATCTTCGAGCATTGGTAGAGTTCTCATGAAACTTCAGGGAAAATTGTGTTTGATTCTTTTTGTGGATAGGTTAAAGAAATTTAGGGCATCTCCTTTGTGAATTGTGACTGTTACATCCGTTACCAAGGTTGTGAGGGACAGGTCAAATATTACTCACAAGGTAGATAAAGACAAATCATGTTTGATTCTTTCTGTGGATAGGTTAAAGAAATTTAGGGCATCTCCCTTGTTACTGTTACATCCGTCACCAAGGTTGTGAGGGACAGGTCAAATATTACTCACAAGGTAGATAAAGGCAAGTTATCTGCTACTCCCTAGACATTATCTAGGCTATACCCTATTTGACCCGTCTCAAGTTTGTCAAAAACAATGAAGAATTTGTGAAAGAAATAATCATTCTGGATAAACCTCATCATCTGATCCACATCATAAGATTCCTGCCAACAGTTGTAAGATCAATTCGTGAGGAATTACTCACAGAAAAGCAGACTCCATTTTCCTCAGCTCAAAACATGTGGAACAATTTGATAACAAAGGTGAATTTTGGGGAATCTATTCCTAAACCCTAATAGCTCACCACTCGTCTCTCGGCATATAATATTGGCCCCCACAATCATCCTGACCTTTCTTCTTCAGGTAAATCCTAATGCACACTTTTCGGACAACCTTTTATGCACTATCTCCATCAAAAGTAAGTTCCTCATTCCTTTCTGATGCCCTACCAAATATGCCACACGGATTGCATTCGATCGAGACCCTGTTATTAACTTATATGAGATCGTCTTACATGTGAGACCAATCCATAAGTAGTTGGGTTGGTGTAAGATTGTGAAACAGACTCATACAAGACTCAGTCACTGACTCGACACTGTACTGCAGTCTTAGATGCCTATAAATAGACGGCAAAGCCAGCACACTTTCACCACAGCAAAAACACAAAGGCATTACGAAACTCAACAAGTGTATCATCAATAATCTCAAATCCCTAAAACTCACAGTCATCTTGTTTTGAAATTAAAAAACAAACCTCGCATTGATAATGGATGTCGTCAAGAGTCTAGTGGATGAAAGGCCGCTAGTGATCTTCAGCAAGAGCTCTTGTTGTGTCTCTCATTCCATGAAGCAACTCATGATCAGCTATGGAGCTAATCCAATAGTTTATGAGCTCGATGAGATTCAAAATGGGCAAGAAATTGAGAAAGCGCTCAAGAGAATGGGGAACAAACCAGCAGTGCCGACTGTGTACATCGGACAGAAGCATGTTGGAGGGGCTAATGAAGTCCTGACCCTCCAGGTACAGGGAAAGCTGGTGCCCATGCTGAAAGAAGCAGGAGCCATATGGGTTTGGAACAGAACATCAACAGAACATAATCATTAGCATGGTATAATAAATAAAAAACATGGAGGCCTATGTTGTTCTCGACAATATTAGGACGATAAAGCTCTAGTAATCAACCAGAGTATTGAATGGGTTTGCTTTTCAGTTCACATATTCTACACTTTCCCTACATTATGTAAGATATCGGTAGAGAAGAAAAATAGTTGCAGTGTCCGAGTGTCAAATGTATGTCATTTGAGCTTGTTCAGCATATAATAAAGCATGACAGAGAAGCAGACTATCAGAGTTATAAAAACTGCATTTGCAGTTAATATTTGAGTGTCAGAAATTTTCTTTCATGCCGCCTGCCAATTCACATTTCCTTTCTACAAGTTAGAAGGTCAAGCTATGTTGCCATATAAAATAAAGCATTTTAATAATAAAATAAAATAAAGTTCATTACGGTGTTTAAATGACGAGAAACAGTAGTTAGTTGTTAGGCATTAACACAAAACGATGATCTTGATCAATTTTTTTAACAAACAGGCTTTGGAAATGGAACCACAAGGATTTTTGCTACAAATGAAAAAAAAAAAATCAAAGCTTTTAAGATGTTCACCAAGTCTAAAATACCATTACATATCAATGAAATCTTTCAGGACACCATTTTTCTCCAACAATGTTCGCTTCTTCCAATTCTCGACAGCTCTTGTAACAACAGCATCTGCCTCACGGATCTCTTCATTGGTAAATTTGTGCTCTATAATTCCTACATGTCCAGGCTTCAAAACCCTAACTACAGTCTCCATATCTTGTTCCAGTTTCCTGACGGGTTAACAATAATCTGAGTTTCTAGCAACTACCAAGATAAACTACTTAACACAATTTAGCAGCGATTTTAACATATGAAACCCCAGAACAGGAAAGACAGCTATATAACAGTATAACACAAATCGCAGTTAAATTAAATCATGGCCATTTTAAGCCACTAAATTATAAACTAATCCGAAGGGTTGAGCATGAGCAAGCTTGCAGCAAGTAAAGTAAGTCTAAAATCTTCCGATGGCTTCAATGGTTCTAGGGTTTTAGGGTTCATATAATGACAGTAACTGCAAGGCAATGGTGTTCTTACTTCTTACAGATAATACAGATCATGCCTGAAAAAACCCCATTCAACAATCTAGTAGGAGTCTCATCCAACAACTCTCTTCATCTATCCTAAATTAACACCACAATCCCAATATGATCACACAATTAAATAAGCACAAATTCTCCTATCCTAATCCTATGACACCGTATAATTACAGTGAGAATATGATTACCTTGAGACGTCTCATAGTAGGTGTATGATACATGCATTACAAATAAAACTTAAAACTGAAACCAAAATCATAACGCATGCAATAACCAGGAGAAAAAAATTAGGAAGTGGGGAAGAAGGATGTACCTGAAAATCCCAGAAAAGGGCAAGGCTTTCCCCATTTTTGACAAACTCATTTTTTTTTGGAGAGGTTTCTTCAATGTGTTAACTGATGGAGCATGTTTCTCGATTTAATTTCTAGTTTTTTACTCCATGCCTTAGTTTATTTTCGGCTCATTCGCTAGATTTTAACTTGAATAGTTAAAATTCACGTTAGTTACTTTCAGTCGGATTTCAATTCGAAAAATCATACAAATATTTAAAGTTAGGAGTTAGTCTGAGACGGTCTCACAATACGATTATTGTGAGACCTCTAGTATTTTATTATTTTAATAACTTCCTCCCGAGAGGTCTCACAATAATCGTATCGTGAGACCATCTCGTATGAGAATTTGTGTAAAGTTAAAAAGGTGATAAAATTGCTAGCACCATGTGGCAAAATCGATCGCTTAAAACTTGTACTCTTTTCTTATACAGATCCCGCTTCCACCCTCATCGATGCACCACCAAAGAGCGCGATATGGTTGCATTTTGAATGGGTCTTAGCAAGTGGGTTGAGTGAGATGGCGGACAAGAAGGGGGTTAGCGATCTGGAATTGTGGGTAAGGATGTAGGCGGGTTTGATCAGGGAAGCTAGTTTAGTTGGTAAAACGTTCACGTGTCAGCTAGTTTAGTTTGTAAAGTTATTAGAGGTGATATTCATTATCAAGGTTTGGACCCTAATATCCATTCAAGTGAAAGGCCGAGAGGAAAAAAAAAAAAAAGGGAATAGGATGAGATTAAAAATTAAAAATTAAAAATAAAAAGTTGATATGGACAATCATTTCATATTATGACCCGTATAGTTGTTTCTCTTCCATATGTCAGAAATCTTGGCTTCGAATACTGGCTTCACCATTGCTCGCGTTAACACTGTAAAGATTGAATGTCTTCTGAATTCTGATGACCTTTTTTCTCGTGCGACCAAACAATGCTGATTGTAGCTTGCAAAATTCAAGCTTTCATGGCTGGCGCCTGGCGGAGACAGGAATCAAGGTGGAGTAAGGTGGAGGTAGTTATCTGGGTAGTAGCATAACCGCGAGATCCTTTCATCTAGACATGAAAATTGTTCCCGGAAGGATGAACAGTTAACACCATAAGCCAGTTCGCCGTTGAAAACCTGTAGATAATATAGTTCATAGCTTCATACATCAAATTACAAAGGAGCAAATAATTTTATAGCAGCTCAGTAAACTAGAAAAAGGCAATTCAACAGTTATAATGAGACTTTTAGATCATCAAACATATAGAACTTTTAGATCACGCGCTCCTTCAGAAACTCGCATTAGACTGATTGCAGCTATAGAGAGACTGGTCCAAAACAATCTCACTCAAGTTCAAAATCGCCAATAAAAGAACCCAGGAAAGGAATTACTGACAAATGAAATAAAATACATAGAAAGAAACAGTAGGCCTTAAACAGAAAGAGGAAACACATGCAACGACTGTGGGATTATTTTATAACCATGAGACCATACCAGTTTGGTGCAAAACTCTCAGATAGACTGCTGCTTCAGGATTAAATTCTTCCCACCGAAATTTAATCCTACATACCCTAGCAGTAGAACAGTAGCAGAAGTAGAGTAAGAGAAACTATACTCATGGATTACCCAGTGTCTTAACTCTTAAGTGCTCAAGCAAATGGTGAAGTAAGGGGCAGTCAGTTGTACGAAGTCTTACCCTTGTGTTATTAGAACAGACAGAATGTTTGAGAACGACTCGCACTGAAAATTGCATCAGAAACTGCATCCGATCATAGCCGCCTTGCAGTAAAAAGGAGCAAAACCAGTTCAGTGGGCAGTAAGTAACTTTTCATGTTACATTAAAAGGGACAGAATGTGCCTACCTTGGTCCATGTGTGTGTCCATAAGTTATTGTTTCAGCACTATCTCAGATTGAAGGAAAAGTTGGGTCAATTTTCAGCCATTTGGACCGCCTTTTCAATTTCAAACGATTTTAATTAATTTTGAGCCCCTTCCCTCACAAACTTCTGATATCTAACATTAAGCAGTCTTGATAAGCATAAGTATGCATTGACAATTCTGAATCACTCCTGCCAGCAGCAGCAGCGGCTGCATACTTGTTCTTGCGACTCAAAGTTGAAAAAAGGTTCATAATTCAGCAGTAAAAGATGCCTATCCAACACCAGAAGACATTGACAAGTCAACACCAGATAAATTGACGGGATGCCATTCGGCTTCACAGGGACGCTCAGTTCGACGTATATAGTCATAGTTAATGTACATAAGAAAGTCAAGAAAGAGAGCCTTCTCTGATGAATCTCCTGATGTTTTTGTGTTTTCTTGCATGTTACTGCAAGCTTTATCCATTATCTTATAGGTAACCTCATCAAAACAAAACCCTGTCTCATGGAGTCGTTGACCCCACATCAAGGCTTTCTGGTGTAGCCCTTGCTTGCAAAAGTGAGAAAGCAACAAATTTATAGTAACAACATTTGGGAAAAAGGCCACCTTGAGCAGTTTCGCAGCTAACATCGTGGCACGGTCCAATATGTCACTGCAAACTCCATTTACCATGGTATTGTAAGTGATGGTATCGGGAACAATTCCAGCTGATACAAGCTCATCTAACATCTTTATCGCATGATCCATCCGACGACCAGAACAATGTCCACGCATTCTGATGTTATATGTATATATGTCAGGGCTCCAACCATTGATATGCATTCTATTTACAAGGTTGTCAACACTCGACATGTCAAATGCTTTACAATAACCATCGATAAGAGTGTTGTAAGTCACTAGATCGGGAAACAAGCCGGTTCGCTGCATGCCAACAAAAGCACCAACAGCAGCCTCCATTCTTCCTAGCTTACAAAACCCATTGATAATAATATTGTAAGTACACTGGTCCGGGAGCAGACCAATTTGCCTCATTTCTTTCTCTAATTTCACTGCTTCGGTCATCTTGCCACAATTGTAAAAGCCATAAATCAAAGAGTTGTAGGGAAAATTGTTTGGGATAAGCCCCCTCATTTTCATTTCTGCAAACATGGAAACGGCCTCCTCCACTAGGCCAGCTTTAGACAGGCCGTCAATGTAAGCAGAGAAGGTGACGGCATCTGGCGATAAGCCTCTCTGTTGCATTCCATTCCACAGGGTTTGGGCCCCCGACAAGTCGCCATTCCGGAAGTAACAGTCTAGAAGCAATGTAAATGTCGCTCCATTTACTGGAAAACGTTTTGCTATCATATGATCCATGAGCTCTCTAGCTTCTTGTAACCTACCTTTGTTCGAGAGGCCAATGATTAAAGCACTACAGGTGGAAGATGTTGGAGTAAGACCAAATGAGATCATAATTTTATAAGCTCTAAAAGCGTCCTCCTCTAGCCCCACTTTATTGTAGGCTGCAATTACAGAGTTAAAAGCAACAACACTGATTGGAACTCCTCTCTCGAGTAAATCCTCTATTAACTGCATAGCCTCATCTAACCAACCATCCCAACACAACCTGACAACTGAAATATCAGGCACTGAAGAATCTGGCATCAATTCTGACCGGGAAAAATCAAACTCTCTTAGCAGGTGTTCAACATCTCCTTCAATCCCGTATTTGTAGTGTCCAGCAATCAATATGTTGAAAGTTATGACATCGGGAGCTACATTTCTCATCTTCATTTCTCTAAAAACATTACCAGCCTGATAAATGTCCCTGGCTTTTACATACCCGTCTATTAGTGCATTATGCAAGGCGGTACTAGGATTGAAGCCAACCTCAATCATTGTGTCGAATAGCTTTTTTGCTGCCACAACATTACCTTTCTTACACAATGCATTAACGATGGTATGGAAAGTTCTGGAGCTTGGATAACAACCCCGTTCAATCATAAAATGCATACAAGCCAACCCATCACAAGTTCTCCCTCTTTTACAATATGCATTAATCAAAATATTATACGAATAAACATCAGGTTTACAGTGAAACTTCTGCATTACGTATAGCAATGTCTCCCCAACCACAAGGTAACCGTTTCTACAAAACTCAAGAATCAAAGCATTAAATGTAACATTCGTAGGGTAAGGTCCATATCGAATCAAATCTCGAAACAATTTCCATACACCACCATAATCACCTACTATAACCAACATCTTAATCAAAATACCAACAGCCGATGAACTCGGAATCACACCAACTTCCCTCATCCTATCCACCACATCTACTGCCAAATAAATGAACCCGGCCTTCATAAACCCCCTCATAAGCGAGTCAAGTACCAAAAAATCCGACTCACGATCCGAGGGCCCACTCCACATCAAATCCAAAAAATCCCTACTTTTACAAGACCCAATTCTCAAACCCACCCAAGAAATCACATCCTGAGCAAGCAATCTTCGATTCTCATCCTCAAGCAAACGCGCAACGACACAACATTTCTTAACCAAATCCTCACAATAATCACCCTGAAAAGCAAGCCTAAAAAATGCAAATGCAGTATCTCGACAATCAAAGAATTTCATAATATCAACAAGACAAAAAGGGCAAAAATTCTTGGAAAAACCCATCAAAATACCAACATTATCACCTTGTTTGATCATCTTAGATATACCAACTAAGATTCTACGCCTCTCATTAGAATTAATAACATCAAAGTTGACAACTTTATAACAATCAAGTGGTATGAACTGAGAAATGAATTGATGGGTAAATCTAAAAGACGAAGAAGACGAAGCAAAACGATGGTGGAATTTGGGAAATTGAATCAAGGGTAGATGGGTCAGTAAATTTGAGGTGAAAATGATGGGAAATAATGGACTCACCTTGATGAAAGTGCAGTATTTTAGCCTGCTCAAAGTGAGAGACATTCAGTGAAGGAGATTAAACTCGCCGGAAAAGTGCGATTTCCGGTGAGATGACGGTGGTTGCCGGCGAAGGTGATGGCGGTGGGGGGTTTAACCAAGGTTTTTGGCGAGAGTTAAGTGGAATGTGTGATGTTTGTTTCCCTCTGTGCAACTAAGTGAACTGGGCTTTCTAATTAGACCTCCAAAAACTAAGGTAGAACCCAATTTGACCCGTAATTCAAATTGTTCGGGATTAATCCCATTTTGGCCCAAATATTTAACGATGCTAACCTTTTTTATTTTGTCGTATTTTTTCCTAACGAGTTTTTAGCCCCAAATTGGAAACAATTGGTATGAAAATTAAAATTGGGTAGATAGAGGTAGTATCAGCATCGTGCCAAAAAAAACCCGGTAGTATAACAACTCGAACAAACTACTTGTAACAAAAATCCAAATATACCGTGGTCTATGCTCGTCAGTCGTCACATTCAATACTCAGCAGCAAAATACCCTTATTTACTCATATCGCAAAACACCCAATTCAACATCAAACACTTGCAGAAAACAGAGGAGAATTGAGGGTAGTTGTGCAAATCAATGGAGTACTTTATTTCAATAGAACCTCAGCAAAGAGCTTTTGCAACACTCCCTCCCTTCATTATTTAATAATGGTAATAATAATAATAATAATAATAATAATAATAATAGTAGTAGTAATAATAATAATAATAATAATTCATCATAATAATGCAGTATGCTAGCATAGCTTAATCTTCCATTGTGCAATTCTAAGCATATGAAGCTACTTAGCTTACTATAAACACAGTATACAGATTCCGAAAGTCGCAGGGAACGGGAGTACTCAGATAAGTGAGACCAATAGAATTCACTTTGTACACCTAAGATTACACCGACTGACATACACTAGCATAAGCATAAGCATAAGCATAGGCCGGCTTTTAAGGTCCCGATGCTATTAGTGAAGGATTTTGAATGGAAGGTGACGGTGTGGGCATCAAACCAACGGAGGAGGACGAGCCGTTGCCACTTTGTAACGGCATGCTGTACTCTGGCCTGAGTGACACGGGGGGTGAAGACAATGTGGACCCTCCCAAGTAAGGAGAAACTGGCATCTCAGTAAGGGATGAAGCTGATGGACTGTAGTTCATCATGCCTACTGGATGATCAAACTTGCAAGTTGTTCCGAATTTGCAATACCCGTTTTGCATATAGAAGGTGCACGCTTGTGTTCCCTGTGAATAAAATGAAGCTCATCAGCAGCATTAAAGTCGTTAACTGTCCGTTTGAAAAAATCAGTGCTCACAATAAAAATTAGCCGTGGCATACCCAGTAACGCATTCAGACTACCTATCAGGTTATTTATCAGGATTTCTACATACTTGTACTTTTTTTGGTGCAACCAGGCATCTAGCCCCTCCTGCCTACATAGATTTGGACCTCCTAATCTAAGATCAGTGTTGTGGACAATATGTTTTCGTGTGTAACACACTAACACAGCCCAAAAATACGTGAATCGAAAAGATATAACAGATGCCCTTTAAGGCTTACAGAGGTTATATGGTCATTTTGCATGTACATTCTGTAGGGAAAAAAAAAGCGGATTTATTTTCCTTCCAAATTATTCCAACTCAAGTTTTTTTGTAGAAAAAATAAGATAAATTATTTCTCTACCCTTCACTTTCTTCGGAATTCACCCCCAAGATAAGTTGTAAGCAAGGTTTATTGAGCATCTTCCGAAAAGGCTACTTAGATTACAGACATCAGACTAATTATTAAGATAGGTGTATTCCAGTGTCTAATTAACATCAAAGTATCAAACTAGAGCTGTTTTTGAAGCTACTGATTTTTCATAGGATATACTCCGTACTTCGCAGCTTCCTGCAATCTAAGTTTTAAGTATCAGCAGTATCAAGCTCTAACTTTAGTTATCATATCACATACTCCCTCCGTTCCATTGAGTTGTTTACATTTGCTTTCTGCACAAATTTTTAGGAGAGCCCAAATGTGGCGGGGTTGTCATGTTGTTTAGGATCTATGATTCGATTGAGAGTACCTCCCGTTAGATTGTCTCCTTCCTTCTTTCTTCAGATATGATAGTTTAGGCCTTAGGGGAAGGAATATGCATATTGATCGTCGTGTCTGGAGCAGGGTGGTTGCGGTTGGGTGTTGTTGTGGTTGTGGTGAATACTGACAGCCGAAGTAAGATGGTTCTAAGATGGAGGTGGGTTGTTGCCGGTGTGATTGGAGTAAGGTAATGGTGGATCGGCGGTGAATTTGGTAGTGAATGGAGGTGCTAAAACAAGGGGGTTGGGTGTGAAGTGGGTGACATAGATTGGTGGTGGTAGGTAATTATAGTAAGGCACAACATGTCCAAAAATAGAAACGTAAACATTCAAGTGGAACAGCTCAAAATGGAATACATAAACAATCCAATGAAACAGAGGAAGTATCAAGAAACACAGAGAACATGTTTTCATAACTTTCTTCCAAAAAATTGCAGAAGGAACTGTTTTTTCTCTCGTCCTTACCCGCATTCATTTTCAACATACTCTAAGCCAAACTAGAATAAAGTTTAAGCCACAACAACTTTGCTTCCATGCCTTGAAAGATCCTGCCAATTTCATGGTAAGGAGGATCGCATGCACGCAGTCTTACCAAGTATTCGAAATGAATTGAGACTACTTCCAAATGACCCCACATGCATCTTCACAATAAAAAGAAGCGGAGTTAACTTAGTGAGTCATTTTGCCTTATTCAGTCATGACATATAACAGGTAAGATCCTTTCACTACATCCGAAACACAAGGCCTATGACATGTGGCAATAAAACACACACTCACACTCACACTCCTGCATATTAGCTAATCACCCACTTATCAATTGCATATATCACGTAGCTATGTGAAGAAAATGGAACCGGTAAGTGTAAAATCAGAGTATCATAAAGGCTTACCGGACGAAGAGGAAGGCCGAGTGGACCAAGGAAACATGCTGCAGCTCTTTCAGGTGGATGATGATATCTACAAGAGGCACCAAATTTACAACTACCTGTTTTCAAGTAGTATTGACACTCAGATTCACCTGGTCTCTCTGGAAAGGTAAGTTCTTTCGCACTACTCCCTGACTGCCCAATTGAACTTTGTAAATTAGGATAAGATCCACCTAAACCAGGTCTAGAGGTTACTCCATACACCGACGCTCCGGCAGTTTGGGTGCCAGGCGATAAAGCAGGTTGTACAGGCCCCTGCATCCAAATAAGGCAATGAATTATTCACGGTTCAGGCAGACAGACTAATGTTGATATATGATTAGTGAATAATTTAAGAAGGGGTGACTGCTTACTGAGTATGAACCCCAGCCAGGCATGGGAACAACCCCAGGAGAAAGAAGCAGAGGGCCGTAAGATCCTGGAACGAAAGAACCAGGTAAAAGAGGAGGTCTTGATGATACCCTATAATTGGGGGAGGATCCTGAAGCTTGTTCGGTTAAAGGAAGAGAAGGAGGCTGCACTGTTGGATAAAATGGAGGTGCAGCTGCTGGCATAGACAAGCCAGCTGGTTGAGGATGATGGAATTTACAAGTTCTTCCAAATTTGCACTGCCCCGTACTCAAATAATAGGAGCATTCTTTCTCACCCTGATCATCTCATCAACAAACAACAAACATAAATCACAAAATATTACACAAGTCTATTGATAAGCACAAATAATCATTATTGTAAAACCGTTTGTATTCATCCAAGTATCCCCAACAAAAATAGTCTCTCGTAAACAGATATTTGGTAACATGTGAGCTTGAAACTTTTTAGTTATTTGAAAACATAAAAAGATGTAAGAGAGTTAAGTTCAAACCGGTCGTAATGGGAGACCGTGATAGTTCAGGGGTGCATCAGTTAGCGATCCACCAGCGTTTCTTGGATGATGGAACTTGCAAGTCGCACCAAATTTACAAGTTCCAGTCTTCAAATAGTACTGCAAAAGGGAGGGATACAAGCAAAAACAACAGAGTGAAGCATTAAATCTCTGCACAGGACTACAAGATGACTACTGACTACGTCACAAATGTAGGTCACACCGTTAACTCACCTGACATGAAAGCTCGCCTGGACGTTCTGGGTATTCTCCTCCAACTAATCTCGATGCCACTACAACCTAGACGACAAAGAAAAACCTCCTGTTATGCTTGGAAACAGCCATACCAAGATTTCAATCAAGTCCAATTAAACCCTCTGTTACTTCACAGAACCAATACCGCAGACACCTTAATGAGCCATTTTTCTTAACCGCGTCAGCGTCACTGTGTTAAGCTTGTGTGGCAAAGGATAAGCAATTTGGTCTATCGTGAATTCGTGATCACCCATTCCTATATGTACCATTGCCCATTGATGACAATGATGAGTGACATGCCATATTCATCATATCCATTCACTCTCGTGACTCGTAACACTTATATCAAACAACCTTCCAATTCATGAATCATTAATCAAGAGTCTGGTGATCGCCCTGCTATCAGACTCCTCCAACTACTAAGAACTCACACATGCATTTCCAACCCCAGATCAAAAATGATAAGTACATCAATACAACAACGACGAAATTCACAAACAAAAACAGAAAACACGGTAAATATATATGTATATAAAGAGTAAGGAGCTGACCGCAGCACGGTCACGAGGATGGTTGTAACGGCAACGGCTACCAAATCCACATGATCCCGTCCGCATGTAATACACACAATCAGATACTCCAGGCCGTTCCGGGTACGCCTCCTGACCCGATATACCTAACCTCCACATGGACTCTACATTTTTCCACACAAACCCAAATCAAACATAAATTATACTCATCTCTACCAAACATCACACAATTTGAGAAATCATTCCTACATTTCAATTCTTTTTTCACAATCTTACCAAATGACTCACTTGAAGATCATAAGGGTACATAGCAGATTATAAGGGTACAAAAATGACTCAACATACCCTACATAATTAAGCATATTACCTACTATATCATTAGAGTGACATAACATAATACAAAATTAAAAATATTTATAAAAAAAAATGAGAGGAAAACAAAGATGGGCCCTACATTTGCAACACAAAGTCACATAATTTGACGATGAAAAATTTACTACAGCAGTGAACAAATCATTAGAACAGTAAAACCCTAAACAAAAACAAAAAAAGAAATGATGATCAAAGATAAAAAAATTTAAGGAGTGAATGAGTGAGTGAGGGAGTACCTTCAAGTCCAGTTTCACCCCATTGGGTAGTTGGATGATCAATCTCAGAGCCTTGATTCCTTCCGTACAACTCCATTTTACCCTTTTTTGGACTAAATCACGGTAAAAACAGTCAAATACTAACAATAGCAGTAAAAAAATACTACTCTAACAGAGATGACAATAATTGGACAAAGTTGTTACCTTTTTTGGGTAATAAACTTCAAGATTGATGATGGTGGTAGGAGTGATAATAATAATAACAATAATAATAATAATAATAATAATAAATTTATATATATAAAATATAAAAATCTATTAATAAGAATGCAAATGGGTGGAAAAATAGAGGAGAATGTGATTGGTAAAAGAAGGAAGAAATTAGGGGTAAAATAAATATAAATAGATTTATTCTAGTAGTAGTGCAAGGAGGTGTAGAACTACAAACCCAGCTCAAAGTGTGATCACTAGGAAAGTGAAACTATGCTCTAAATGTAATATTTCTTGTCCCCTTTCTTATATTTTTGTTGTTTTCTCTTCTCTTTTTTCCCTTTTTTTTATTTATTTATTTTGTTTTGTTTTTCTCCCTCACACTTTTAATGTGAGGAGTTTTGGGGGAGTGGGAGTGGAAGTGGGAGTGAATAGTGATGCAATTGGGTTTATTGTCCATGAGAAGTTACCTTAGACTTGACACTTGGCTTGTCATCGGGTCGATTCTGATTGAGATTCTGTCGGGTCGATTTAAAATAAATAAAAACTATTATCCTAACAAGTACTTTCTCCTTCATCTTAAATAAGCCCCATTGGATTTGAGCACGAATACCAAAGAAAAAGGGTATTTGATGTCTTTTTAAGGGCTCGTTTGGTTCACCATGAGAAGATGAAATTACCGAAAACTTAAATTCACCTGAATTTGTATTTTATGGGAATTACAAAAATATTGTTTGATTGTCATGTGAAAAATGACTTCATGCGGGAAGTTGTACACACCAAGAGACTTCGTGGGTAACTTCCCCGTTATGGATGGAGTGACAATTCCTGAGAATGGACAATTCTCATTAAATGGGCAACCAAACAACTTCCTGAAAATGCAATTAATGGGAACTTGCACTTCCCGGTAATTACATGAGTAACCAAACGAGCATTTAAAAAATGTGGGTAGTTAAATGAGTAAAGGTGGAATATGAGAAATCACATGAGGGTAAAATAGTAATAAAAGAAAAAAAAAGAATTTTACCAGAAACGGGACTAATCAAAACAAGGATCCAAAGAGGAATATAAAGCTTATTTTCCAGTTTCGTTGGTGGGTTTCAGACGCAGATTATGAATTTAGGACTTGGGTATCACCCTTCTTAGTTTTATCAGTTAAGATGGATGATATATGTGGCTTAAATACGTTTTTTCTCACTGAAGAATATAGTGTTTTGGTGAACATGAATTTGAATTATTTTGACTGTGAATTAGTAAGAAGAATGAAAATTAACAAATAAATAAATAAATAGAAATGACTCGTATTCTCTCAAGCTCCCCAATTTTACATTTTGTAAATAAAATGGAATTTTTAAGAAAAAAACAAAACAACTTTCATGTGACATGAGGACCATTTTGTACATTGATCCACTACTCCATGTTGTTGAGTGGTAATTACACTGATTACTTAGCATGACATTGTATTTGTTTTCTAAGTTAACTTAAATTATAATTTTTCCTTTTATTCTACTTGTGAGATTGGGAGTTTGACATTCATCTGCGATATACAACATTGTTCCTTTAAAAAAAATGTTTGGGTTTGTTTTGTGCATGAAAGAGCTCCCCCAGGCCATTTACTTGTCACAAGCACAACTACTGCACAACCCATGGTTTGTAGAGAGAGGGTTAGAGAGGTAATTAATGATTTAATTAAGGGTAATAGTAGTACTTGTATCTAATTCTAATAAAGCAAAAGCAGGAAAGGTTTGAAAAGGACATCCCAAAGTCCAAACCCACTTGACACCCTCCCACTTTCTACCTACTATTTTACTTCATTCTACTCCTATTCAGTATACAAATTCAATGAGCATATTTCCAAATTAATTAAATAAATAAAAACGATAATAGAATCGGTTATTAGTCTTTTGAAAGACAACACTTGTAACCACTCGCCACAACCATGGAAAGTCGAAAAGCAATTACTCAATTATAAGGAATGGTTACATAATATCGTAAATCGTGCTATAAGAGCACCATCTCATAGAAATAGCGTACAGTTGGTCTCTCTTAACACAGATATATCTGTCTTAAAATTAAAACGTGTCAAATAACATCTCATTTGACTAGATAGAACAATTATTTTGCATAACTACTCCCTGAGAACTTTGTATAACCTGTTATAAATTTGTGACGTATATCAATGAAGTAGAAATAAATGAATACCCTATTATATTATATTCCATGTAAGAGAGAGGGTGAGGGGGAAATAGCAATAGTATGTGTATGAGTATAAGTATGGGTATGGGCGTTGAAGTTAGTTAGTTTGTTGGCATTAACATACCCGCCAAAACAAGAGAGGGGTCTTTGACATTTATTAATGCAACCTACCTCACTTAGAGGCTCTTTGTTTTGTGTATTAAAGACTAAAGAAACAGCATCCCTCACCCCATTTTCCCTTTTCTTTATTTTTATTTTTATAATTAGTAGAGTAGAACCGACATCATTTCTTTTGCAAATTTGACAATTCTACCCTTTTTTGGTTGTATTCATTGTAACAAAAGTATCTATATAATGAATAATGAATAATGAATGAATGCAAGAATTAAAACAAGTAGGAGTAGTACCAAAGAATATGTGAGCAAGGAGTCATACTCAAACATGACCCACTCACTCACTCACTCACCCATTTTATAGTGCCAAAGTGTAGAACCGACATTGGTGTTTTTATCAACAGGAGAAGAAGGAGAAGAAGACTATATCAACTATTCATTATTCACCCCTTTCTATCCTCTTCTTATTTTTTGGTACAAAATATGCTCTTCACGGGATTCCATTCCAACCCGGTCATGAATATCGTCCATCGTAACTGCACCGACTAGTCCTGTTTTCTTGTGACGAATTATTACTTCACACACTTGACAATATTCTATCGACCCCATATTCATATTCATATTCATGTAACGATGAAATTCTATTAGTACCATTCATATGGCAATGGTATGAACCTCGTTGTTGGTGCACTATATCACCAAAATCATGAGAAATGATACATATAATCAAGAGATTGAATCTCGTATAATCGCTCACGTGATTTTCTTTATACTCCGTACTACAGTAAAAAAAATACTCCAAATAACTCATGCTGGTTGATCTTCAATATAGGAAAGGTGATCGCTTACTATAACTATATACGAAACAAAACAATAGGACATTTGTTTCGCATATTGGTATGAATTTGGAATAAGAAAGCATACCAAGGTGATGTGAGAAAACAAACCGAAGGTATATCTCATTTCAACTCACATGATATATGCAGTATGCAGTATGCAGTATGCTCCATGGTCCATACATAATGTTAAGGACACAAGTCACGCAACCTGTACGAGTAAGAAACTATACCCATCTACCCACCAAACCGCTATAAAATATCGACAAGTATTAGGATCTATCATGATAATCTTATTGTGAAGACCCTTTATCAGAATTCGCGGGTTTGGTTTTCCATTCACGGCATGCAGAAGTGAAGTTAAGCCGCCTCCGCCTTGGTTGCCTTCTTATTCAAAAGAAGAGCTCTAAGAGTGTCGGGATCCGATATTGGAGGCTTGCAAGTAAAGTTTTGACAAACAAGAGCCACAACTTTACCCTCGGAATGCCCCCCTCTTGCCATTCCCATTATCTTTTCATTATTTCTTTCCCAGAATTTTGAATCCTCGGGGTCACTCAGATCAATGTGGATCACCTTCAAAGTATAAAACCAACAAAATCGCTAATCTACGAGAAAATGTTGGTAACAGAAAGTAATTGGATGATTTAGCGCATGCATACCGTTCTATTAGGGTCGTAAGTTGCATGAGAAGCAATCAGCATCTTGTTAAACTGCGACGAAGACTTGGACCCAACCAGGACAACCTGCTTTCTTGAAGGAATCGTTAGCATGTCGGCAGCACAGCACATCAAAGGTATCGCCATTCCCATATCCTTCAATCTCTTTTCGAAGTTGGCCTGTATAATCGTAACAGTTTCAATCATCAAACAACTCAAATTAAGGCATTTATTCAATGTTTTTTTTGAAGATGTTTCTCTAAGTAATTGTTTGTTCTATAAAATTAAAATTTTAACATCAATAAACCTTTCAAAGATGATTTTTTTTTAATAATCGGGTCATTTTACCAGTAGTCGCTCAGCATTCTGCCGGTAGCTATCAGCTCGGCTGTCAGAAACAATGGATGTCAATCTAACAAGATTGATAGCAGCTACAGAGTTGCCTGAAGGTTCAGCACCGTCATGGTCTTCTTTTACTCTTAATAGCACTGAAGGGTCTTCCCCCGGTGTATTAAAATATCCTCCACCTTCTTTGTCCATGAATACTTCATCCTGGAATACAGTTCAATAGCTTATATGACTTTGAGGACTAAGAGGCTAAAAGGTTTCAGGTGTTAAACATGAACTTGCCTGAGTATCTTGCAGCTCAAGAGCCCATTCAAGCCACTTGATCTGACCACCACACTCGTAAAGATCCAAAAGAGCGGATATAAGAAAGGCGTAGTCGTCTAGAAACCCGGGAGCTTTAGATGGTCCTTTACGAAAGCTATGTTGAAGCCTGCGAGTTTCCTCGTTGTAGAGGTGCTTCCTTATAAAAGATGTCGCCTTTTCCGCAACTTCAATATACTCTTCAGGCTAAAACATTTTCAAAGAACCCAACATAGAGTTAAAAAGAAAACACATGCTAACTCATGATCTCCAGGTACAAAAAAAAGTCTACTTGGGAGTAGGCTCACATACACCAGTAATTTCGAACTACTATGGGCAAAGCTATAGAACATCACAATTCATCACGAATCAATAAAATGTTTCCTTTTGTTGGGCTTTCTTTTTTTACAAATAAAAGCAGAATGAAGGTTGTTAACAGATCACTGATTGGAACTTACCAACAACGGGAAAGCAGTGTTTTAGCCCATCAGGTTCGCCTTTGAGAATTTTGGAAGCTCTAGCAAAAGATGAAATCACAAGTCCATTCCATCCCACAATCACCTGCAAGGTAACATAAAAACCCTAGATCAAAATTTCAGTTTAAGGAGTATACATGTTCCCGAAAAACTAACCACCACACACCTAATATCATTTGGAAGACCCATCATGTGTCAGGTACATATAGCCATGACTTAAAGACTTACATGTGGATCAAAACAAAATAGAAAGCAGTAAGAAGTAATTAATTTTTAAGGAAGACTCGCACACACCGACATTACCAAAATCTTGAAGTTCCACAACATCTCCCAGTCTCTCACAAATGGCAAGGCAAGGAGGTCGAATATACACAACCTCACCCTATCCCCTGTGTTAGCAATAGGGAGAGGTGGTCTCGGATGACTTCCTTGGATGAGCCACGATGAAAAATGTGACGAGAATTACATCGAAGGACTACTAATTCATAATAAAAACAAGCATAGCCGGATAAACTTGAAAACGAAGTCTCATAAGAGTATATAGGCAATTACACATAACAGCTAAAGTAGAAAAACCAACTGGCTTGTGCTGTAACCGAACAAGTGGATCCTGAGAGCCTATACCTTATCATCTAGATGTGGTCGGGGTCGCTTCAGTCTCACATCAAACAGGTTTCTTCTACACGTTCCGAGAATCTCGATATACTCTTCAACTGGAATACCAAGCTTCTTTGCCAATGCATCAGTACTGCTCCGCTCTATAAGGACATTCTTGCCTCTGAACTCATTGTGTGGATCACTCATTTCTGACAGGTCACAGTTCCCCGTGTGTTTCACATAGTAATGTTCCTTGAATAAGGTAGCATGCTCTCCAAGGATGTCATCAATCTACACACATTTAACTTTGATTAAGAAGACAGAAGAGCTGAATTTGAAGCAGGCGTAATCTTTACCAAACACAATAGGACTTTGAGGTTAAAATTCATTTCACTCAAAGACACAAAAGCATAATAATGTTAATAACTTCACTTGCCTCCTTGCTAGTCCAAACATAAAAAGCTCCTTCAGTCTTCCTTGCTGTACCCTCTGCTTCTGCACTATCCGCATCCTCTGCTGAAAAGATTTCCCCGTTGGGTCCAATCATGTCTCTTCTCAAGTATTCGAGAATATCCCTTGCAACACTCGAGTACTGGCGGTCTTTAGTAATCGCGAAAGCATCCAAATAAACATTGACCAACTGCCCTTGGTCGTACAACATCTTCTCAAAATGTGGAACTGAAAAGATAAAAAACATCAGAACAGGCTCATAGAACCAAGGATAATAAAATTTTCAGAGATAAAATGGAATATAGACTTCTTCTTTTAACATCAATCAATACTGACGATGTGTCAAACAAGACAGTTAAAGAGTACAAAACAAACCATGCCAGTACTCGTCCACACTATATCTGTGAAAACCGCCTCCGATATGGTCATGGACACCTCCCCTAGCCATGCATTGCAAAGTGAAATTGACCATCTGAAATCCTTCATTCGCTTTACTGGATTTCCCACTTTCCTCCATTTTTTTGGAATAATAAAGCATCACTTGGATCTCTACCGGCCTTGGAAATTTTGGAGAAGAACCAAACCCCCCATTCACAGGATCATATCGTTCTGAAAGCTTTAAAACAATAAAAAAAAAATCATTTAGAAATAAATCAGACAAAACATAAGAAGAAGAACAACAAAGAGACAGACCAAATTACTTATAACTAGCCGAGAGTCCGAGACTCACAGAGTTGCAACCTAGAAGACACGGAAAAAAAAAAAAAAAAAAAAAAAAAAAAAAAAAAAAAACTGATATACTAAAACAGGAGATCAAATGGTAATTATTTTTTGAACATAAAACGAAAAAATAGGCATCACATAAATCTCCTACATTAGAATTTAGAAACACGGGGTGAATACTGAATATTACACATCCTACACAGTTACACAATAACTTAGACGATGAACCAGAGGCAGTGAATGTACTGTCTCCCTTGACTATCGTCTCATATTTACTAATTTCCTATCAAATGATCCAACCCATTCAACAAGGAACAATATAAATAGGACGAAGGTACTACATACTTGATCTGCACATTGGAACAATGCTTCCTGTGATAGGCCATCAGGCAGTTTATCCAAAGTAGCTTTAGTGGATAAGGCTTCGGATAGTTGTTCGATGGCATAGGCTCCACTTTTTATAAGCACGTCCTTTTTACTACCCCAAGCCTCCTTGACTTTTCTGAGACAAACAGAAGACAGGTATATAAGCATAGGATAAGGGAAATTGGGTGCCAATGTTCGATAACATAAGTCTTTCAACATCCAAAAGTAACGAGGTTTTAGATATTTTCAGTCCCATATTTACCTTAGCACAGTTTTAAACCCAGGTCTTCCATATTTGTCATCTGGCGGAAAGTAAGTTCCACCCATTAATGGCTTAAGATCAGGTGACAAGAAAACGCTCAAGGGCCAACCTCCACCACCATATAAAGCCTGGACATAAGTCATGTAAACCTGGAGGCAAGACAAACGTTTAAAAACACTGCATGCACTAATCCTTTCTTTAGAGAGAGAATAACTCCTCGAATTTCTCGCCTAAACTAATCATTCATGTTGGACATCATTCATTATGATATTAATCTACTCATATCCTATGCATTTACATATTGGGCCTAATTTCATATCCTAATATAGAAAGGTAAACAATGAATCAAACATCCCAAAATGGGATAGGTAAATAAATAACCATGATGGAAGGAGTACATCATACTGAAATACTCATGCATAATAACCTAACAAAATATGTGAGCTTCGGATACACAATTACAAACCATGTTTTACTACTGTTATCGTAAAGTACAGGATACAATGTAAAGCACATCCCTTAACATCTCAATAGACAATTAGTTCAAGCCAATAGGGAAGGGGATACCTTGTCAACATCTGGTCTCTCCTCCCTGTCCACCTGTTATGGAGAGACTATTAGAGAAAGTCGAAACATAGAAAACCCCTGCCTTAGGGGTTCTTACTACTCCTACTCCATATAAGAGTTAATGTAATTACTAAATAGATACCCACAGGTACGAGCAACAAACTGACCTTTATACTGACAAACCAATCATTTAGCAACTTCGCGACCACCTCGCTCTCAAATGACTCCACTTCCATCACATGACACCTATGAATGAAAGAGCACATCTGAATTAATACCCACTAAAAAGAATGAACATTCATGGAACTTTTGAATATTTTTGTTAAAAAAATCAAAAATAAATAAATCAGAGGAGCTCTTACCAGTGGCAGGTACTGTAGCCAACTTCGTGCAGAATAGATGCCAAGCAAATGATAAGCGATCAATTATAGTAAGACAATACCATAAAACCACAAAGATTTAAGGAATGAAAGAACCCCTTCAAAGAAGGAAAAATACTTGATAAGAAAATGGGTACATCTCTTCTCCTAGCTTCCTCAAACGCTTCCTCGCCCCACGGATACCAATTGACCTTTGATCACCAAATACACCAATAGATTATACAGCTACCAATTTCATGTATATACTTCCACAAGGTTTATATTCACTTTTTCAAAACTAGACATAAGCTGCAAAGCTGTCGTTTCCCACATAAATGTTAGAACATTCCAAACAATAATGACACACACACCTATGTTAGCACGTTGTACATTGTAATAACAGCTAACAAGTAGCAGAAGCTGGTAAAAATTGCATGTATGCAATTCCCGTCAGAGATTATCAATCAGGAACAGTATGTAGACCAGTGATTCCTAAAGGGCTAAAAGTTTAACATCGTCAATAAAAGTGAGATAAAGCATAAAAACATCGAATAATCATTGCTCATACACCAGACAAGACAGAGCACGAAATGTGATATTACTTCTCCAGTTAGACAATGACAACAATGATCACCAGCTAACAATCAACGGTAAACCTATTTGAAACAAATCAATAAGCAAGCAAAGAAAACATACTCTAAATGATAATGTAAAGCATCTTTTCACACCACCTTTTCCTCTAAAATACTCCCACGAGCAATTTTACCATGATGGAAGCCTGAAGTTCATTCATTCTATTTAAAATGTCGCCATTGACAGCATTCATGTAATGAGCCTAAACAATAATTACTACCGTCAAATAAGGTTCAAAAGTCAAAACTAGTTTATCTTTAGGACAAGATCCCCGTATCTCAAATTAGGTATTCGTGACAGACAATCATACCCAAGTCTTAACTAACATAGCTCTCTGTTACTGAACACTCTTCACCGAGGTATCGTGTCCCTAAGTGAAGTAGGGGGTAACATAGACATAGCTCTTCATACGCTCGAGAAACTTATCCCAACAATAAAATGATCCTGGCTACTAATCAGAACATTAGCTTGAAATCAATCCAATTTTACCACAGTCATGACAATGCTTTAACTGACATGTCATATCAATTACAAGTCGAATCCCATAAACTCAAATTCCAGCTAAGACATTAGTAAAACTCACCAAATATACTTACATTAGCCTAAACACTTGCAAAAGTACCCACTTGAACTTTCCACCTTCTTCCATCCATCAACTTCCAAATCTCACCATTTAATCTTTTGGTGGACTCCTAAAGCTTCCCTTAAAGAGGTACCACCCTCTTACAACAAGAGTTCTCGCAAATACGTGGGGTCGAATGTACACAACCTTAACCTTATATTAACAACATCTAACACAATTTTCCTATCATCAAAACCCAATAATATATTAGATACGGGTTCTGTTACAAGCTTATGACGGATGAAGCATTAACCACTTGGATTGGATAAAGAATGACAAGTTTACAATGCATATGCTCGTTACAAACAAGAATTTTGGATAATCTAATCATTACTATAATCTTATCCCAATAGTCTCATCCCTTTATCGCACACTTTTCACAACAACATACAAGTAAACAACATAACTACATAAGCATGATAACAACTCAAAACCAATAATGAAAACACTAGAATTATTATTTTATTTTATTTTTAAAAAAAGGCACAACCTTTAGAAGTAGATTATAACATAAAAGAAAAGGGTACACCCAGAAAATGAAATTAACAATCAAAAAAGAGTGTAAGACTTACAGGATTATGAGCATGCTGAAGAAGGTAGGGACTATGCTCAGAACTCAAACGATTAGTATGAGTTTTGGAGGAATCAGAAGTGCTTGAAGAATGATCCGACATTGAGAAAACCCGGTTTGATGAAACGGGTCGGGGTGAAATGAGAATGAAGGGTAGAGAAAATGGGGGTGATTGAGAAAAACAGAAGAGGGGTGGTTTAGTGGGGAAGAAGGGTAGTTTGGGAAGAAGAGAGTTGTGGGAGTGGCGAGAGGAGAAAAAGCGGTGGAGAGAGGAAGATGAAGGGTAAGAGAATCGAAAGGGCATGGAGGATGAGTGATGAAAAGATGAATGTTGGAGGAGGAGAATGGAGGAAGAAGACATGTGGAAGATGGTGGAGGAGTTGAGATGTTTTGTGAGAGACAAGAGTCAGCCATTGTTGGTCGACATGTGGAACCAAGCCTTGTGGTTCCACTCCTTTAATCGTGAACCATTTCTTCGACGTGGTGAACTAGGGCTTGCAAAGATGGGTTGACCACTTGACCCGATAAATTGATCTAATTCACCCAAAATTCGATCCAATAGAATCCAAAAATTTAGCAACCTGAAACGAAATTGAATAGCTGAGCTGAGCTGAGCCGATCCGTTACTTGATATAATTCAATGAAACAAATTCAAAGAATGATTCAAATGAAGGTGATTTAGGGGCCGTTTGGTTCGCTAGAAGGTATGGCGTTGGAATCAGGAATCAAACCAGGGTGGTATGGGGTTGAAATTTGATACCTGATATATGGTGTTTGGTTCATTTCTGAAATCAATTTCATCTCCTTACCTTGTGCTTGGATAAAAAAAATAGTGGAATCAGGAATCAATTTTTTTACGACTTTATTTTCTTTTGAGATCTAATACTTTATTAGAACAGTCCATATATTAATTAAAAATAAAATAACAAATTGGAGTATTAATGTAAGTATTGAGAAAATAAAATATAGAATTCAAATTATAAAATTTCTAAAATAAAATAAAAAAACAATTTAGATCAAGATTCAATATAAAACGAATTTGGAGTGTAATTCAATAAAGATCCACAACATGGATACAATAGAAATTTTAATAATTTAGAAGAAAAAAAAGCTACTGTAATGAAAAAATACATTACATTACAATTTTTTTACATGGATTAAACGATGAAATAAGGAGATGAAGGTGGAGATAAAGATGATTTTCATGTGAATGTGATACTATGACTTGCAATTGACGGTGGAGAAGAGAATGAGAATGATTGAAGTATTTTTTTTTTTGATACCTAAGAGTTTGGTATGACTCATACCCACCTCCACCCAAGGGTTTCCAAAACCCATACCTTGTGGGTTTGAGGAATGAGTATCAACATACCAAAAGTGCTAACCAAATACAAGGTATGGGTTTAAACCCTTTCATACCCATACCTTATACCTTAATTTATCCAACCAAACAGCCCCTTACGGGGTGTTTGGTTTGAGATTTTGGGATAGATTGGAATGATTTTGATCCATTTCAATGTTTGGTTTGAACATTTAGAATTGGAATTAGAACCCCAATGGATTTCAACTCCATCCCAACCCATTGGAATCTCATCTCTACCCCGCCCCAAGTTTCTAACTTCGTCCCATCTTAGGGGCCGTTTGGTTCAAACAAATGGAATGGAATGGACTCTAATAGAAGAGAGGGATGGAATTAGAACACCATGCTTAATAATGGTTGTTTGGTTCGATCCTTTAATGGATTTTAATTATCATTCATGGTGTTTGGTTCAAATACATGGAGATTCATTTGATTTTGTTAAAAATTAAAAAAACTATTATTGATCACTACAAAATAATAACAAAAAACAACCATCTTTAATGGTTCTTAAAAATTCCATCAAAAATTTTCATAGCAAACTTCAAAAATAAAACATTCTAGGTAAAAAAATATATATAAATTTAGAAAAATAAATAAATTAAACACTCATACTTAGAATAATAAACAAAAAAAAAAATCTAAATTATCCAACAAATAACAAAAGTACAAAGAAATTTAAAAAAAAATTCAAACAATCATATTACAATAAACAAAAACATAAAAAATAAAATAAAATAAAAATAAAAAGGTGAAGTACTGCCGTGAAGACTGTGATTGACATATAGGGTTGAAATAAAGTTGTACTATGAATATGAGTATGGAATTAGAATCATGGGGTAGGAGGGGAGATTGTGATTCCATGGAATCGTGGTGGATTTACAATCCCTTGGGGTTCCAATTCCATCCCTAAAAAACCCAACCAAACATTGGAATGAGTTAACTCTAATCCAATCCAATCCATTCCCAAACACCCCCTTAATACAAACACAATCCGTTCCACTGTATAGGTATCTAAATCCAATCTTTCATGGAATCACACTTCATTCCAATAGTTTGAACCAAACGCCCCTTAGTGTATAACTTAATGCATTTGTCATGATAACAAATTAATGAAACCGACTGATAAAATATTGAAGCAATATACTCCCTCCGATTCATTTGTTTCTTTACGTTTACTTTTTGGCACTATTCATGAGTGGAGAGAATCTCTATTATAACTTCAAGTGTATAACTTAAAACATAGTCACGTGAGATCTTTGTTTTAATCGTCTTAATGATTACATTAAGAATATCAAACTTTTACGATTTTTAATAATGTTTAAATAACGATATAAACAAAATAAAACGTGCATCGACAACAGTGATAAAGCAAACTTAAAAAATCAAATGAATCGGAGGGAGTATATCTTTAGTTGACTCAACCTAAATCCGATGCATCAGTTGACCCGAAATGACAAACCAGATACCTATCTGATTCGAACCAAACTTAACCCAGAAGAATATGATAACCTGATATCACCCGACCGGTCTTGACTCGACCCAAATCCTTCTAATTTGTCCGCTCTAATTGAAAGCGGTAAAGAGATTGCATATTCGAATCCCACTCCTCTCCAGACGGTTGAAAACTAGAAATACCTCCAACAAAACCCCCGTCCCTTTAAATCTCGCCGGAAAATTTCTGATGGAACTGAAAACAGTTCGATCACAAAGATGGGGATACGCTCGTATAATCGTCGGCACAATTGCAGGCGGAATGTTAGGCTTTTACGTCATGCACCGCCTTGAAACCAGCTACAAGGTTTCTTTTTTAATTCATGACTTTTTCTGGGTAATTTGGTTTTGAATTGGGTTTTCTTGATTTCCAATTGGGTTTTGATCAATTTCTTAATTAATTCAGGCAAAATGGGATGAACAATTGAAGAAGTATGTAGAGGAGAAAGCCAGGAAAGAGAATGAGATTACTGAACTTCAATCTGATGGTTCCTCCGTTTTATTTTCAGATGATCATTCGTCTTCTATACAAAGTAATTGATGGATTATGTATCAATTTTGTTTTGTTTTCTGTGATTTTGTTAGGTCATGATTGTATTTCTGTTGTTTTTGAGGATTTTAGTTTTACGAATTCGGGTTTCAGCTGTTGTTCTTGAACAAATACTTGAGAAATTTGTAATCTTTTCACTGTTTTATACGGAGTAGTATGATGTTAAAGACGAAACCGTATCCTGTTTGTAATACATTCTAATCGACTGTTTAATAAACGTTGCTTAATCAATCTGAGGGGACATTGATCACATTCAATTGCAGTTTACAGAGATTACAGCGAATGCGTAGTTTTGCTGTCGTATGTTTCCAGTATCATGATTTGCACAAAATGATTGATACAAGTTTGATGATGAGGCGCAATTCTCATCTCGTTTAATGACATTAAGGTAGACAATGGATTTTCTTATGTACTAGTGCTATGGCTCCGGGAAGAGGTATTCGCGAGTTCATCAGATGGATCCCAATCCAATGATGAAGAGTAAATCTTTGCAAGTGTCATGGAGACTTCGGCCATAGATGGGCGAGCATTCATGTTACGATCCACACACTTATGAGCCAGTTGTGCTAATGAATATGCCAAGTCCAATGGGTATTCCTTGTTTAGATTAGAGTCCATGAATTCTGTCAGCTTTTCCCTCACGTTGATCCCCTCGAACACCTTCCTGATTACGTTGAACAACAGATCATCTGCATCTCCACTGTGGTCTGTTCCTGATGGTCTTACAGCTGGTTTTCCTGAGAGGAGTTCCAAAACTACTACCCCAAATGCAAAGACATCGAGTTTGGGAGAGACAGCTCCGTTTTCTATGTATTCAGGTGCTAAGTAACCGTGAGTTCCAACCACATGTTTGGTTAAATGTATTACTCCACTTTCATCTTCGGTTTGTATTGTTCTTGCTAATCCGAAGTTTGTGATCTTTGCTCTGTTGGTGGCGTCTAAAAGTATATTGCTGCTCTTCAGATTCTTGTGAATGTAAGGCGGACTGATGTAGCTGTGCAGGTAATTGAGAGCATCAGCTACATTGCAGGCAATGTGGACCCTTTGTTTCCAGCTAAGAACAGTCGAAGGAGATAAGGAACCGTCTTCAGATTGATGGTGTGTCTTCTGATGGAAAATCCAATCATCAAGCGACCCCTTCTCAGCATACTCATACACCAAGTAAGTGTTTCCCTCATGAATGCAATACCCAGATAGCCGGACTACATTTGTATGATTGATACGCTTTAAAATATTAATCTCGTCATAAGGCACATTACCTTTAAGAATTTTAATTGCTGCATCATCGCCATCAAACTCACCACGATACACAGAGCCTTTGATCTGATGCTCCTCACTGAAATTCCCAGTGGCCTTCTGAATGTCTTTGAACTTGTAAGCAGTCAGCGACCCAATTGCGTTTTTGAACCCATCTAAGTCTGAAGTTGACGATTTTGTCGTTTGACTATTGCTAGAAGATACTGGTAACGACTGGTATTGGACAGGTCGAGGATGATTCTTTAGATCACCCTTTTCCTCGCTCTTGACGATAGAAACCCCCACCCCCTTCTTCGAAGGACGAACGAGGAGAAACCAGGCTAAAAACAAAGCCGCACCAATCACCAAAACCCCAGCTCCGATTCCAACTCCAATATAAACCCCCTTCTTCGAAGACCCACCGCCATTACTGACACCAACAGGACTGTTAGACTGAGGAGACGGGACAGGCGGAGGTGAACCAAGCTGAACATTAGTAGGTTCAGATTTGAGAGGCACCAATACTGGAAAATACGGGTAGATAACCTGATCAGGTTGAAGTTCATTAGCATCTAAAATACTTTTTTCAGTAACACCAAACATTTGAGCAATAGCAGCCACATTATCCCCAGGTACAACTATATAAGCCAACAAAAACTTAGCACCGAAATTCTTCTTTTGTTCAGCAGTTGGACAAGCACACCTAAGAGGCACCAAGAAGGTCTCCCCCCGTGTCAAATTAGTCGCTGGATACAGATTCTGAGCCATCATGGCTTGACAAGTGGTTAACCCCTGGTAAGTATCATTAGCCATACTGAAATACGTCTCGCCCGTGGTTTTCAACGTGTAGTTTGCATTATACTGAAAGTACTTCTGTCCATCTCTAGCATTCTTTTTACAAGAGCATTGAACCGGGATTAGAAGCAGTCGACCGGCCTGAATGGGGTCGATATCAGAGATGTTATTGAGGCGGGCGATGGCAGAGGGGGTGGAGTTGAGGAGGTAGGCTATGGCAGGGGGAGAATTGTAAGGTGGGTTTGATCTGAATGTTATGTAGGATTTGCAGGATGTTTCGACAGCATTGCAGACGAACCCATTGGTGGCGTTGGCGTCGACATCACAGGCGAGCTGGTCGTTGTCGACGTAGGTTTGTTGAGATTGGGATGGATGTATTTGAAGGTGTAGCAATGCTGTGATTGTGATGACTAGTATGAATTTGAGCTCCATTGTTGTTGAGATTTTTGGATAAATGAGAGAGGCTGGTGATTTAAGCATTCTAATGAGACATGAGTGTATGATTTGTGTATTGGTTTTTAGGTGGAGTGGGACCCAGTTTGACCTTAAGAGTCGTCATGGAGGAATTAAATAAAGGGTAGCAGAACAGTAATGGTGTGCTTTAACGCGTTATTTGGTCCACTCTTTGAACTTATTCAGCCCACATGCTTTGCCATAGTTATTATATGGAAATATCTTAGCACAGTGGTTAAGATTAGGTGTTTTGGGATGGTAGATTCCAGGTTCGAATCATTGTAATGCGACTAAGTGCGCTCGAGTATAATATTAGGAGAATAGTAAATGAATTTTTTTTACTTATCTATGTGACGATATTTGACTCATTATAAAATTCGTTAGAAAGAAATTTACTTTATTATTTTTTCTGATTCAACGAATAGTGCACTTAGTCGTATTACAATATGCCAAAAGAGAGATTCAAATGTAAGATCTATTGTCTCCAAGCACTTAATGTTAACTATTAGGGCTCGCTTGGGATGAGGTTAATTATTCCGGAGTTAATAGAGCAAAAATGAACTAGAAATAAATGAACTTGTTGCTTGATTGTAACATTTTATAGTGTTAAAGAGATACGAGGGGTAATGCATTACTTGGGGGAGAGGGGAGTAATAATTCCTCTAAATAAGCTATACTTCCTTAATTTTCTCTAGTTTCGCTTAATATATCACTACTTTCCATCATTTTCTAGTTTATTTTCGAACTATTACTCCCGGAATAATTAACCCCATCCCAAGCGAGTCCTTAGAGTAAGACATCTTCAATTAATTTATCTAAATGATTACTCCAATATTCAATCTATTAAAATATGATGGATATTGGATATATGGGGGAGACTAACTAATTCCAGGTGCATTTGTGTATGATGATTGATGAGGGCCGTCTTGACTCTCGAGTAGTTGTTGTCATTGTCTTCTGGAAAATTATGTTTGAATATATTTTTCTATATGCTTTCAAGAAAATTTGTCCAACGGTTTTATAGAAAAATAATTTTTTTTATATAAAAAGTAATTTGATTTCTAGTTAAGTTGACGATCTGAATTTTCGGGAGCGAATATATGGATTGAATATTTTAGGGGAAATAAGCTACACGTAGAATATAATTAACAAGAAATGAAAAGAAAAGAAATTTAGAAAAGAAATAAAATATCATAGAATTTTCAAAAGTCAAGACGGTTTAGGTTAATGGTTTGGGGGAATATGGAGTATATAGTCTATATACGGAGTATGAGTAAATGACGAGGTTAAAGACTTGAGCTATGTCTTGTTTTTATGAAATCGTTTATGGGTTTGATCATGTGAAACGAAAAGTCTCAAAGGCCCTGATTAGGCGATTAGATAGTTAGAAGACTTGGAAAAAATAATTAGATTGTCAGAATGTCACCGTGATTTTAAATTATACTCGTATCTTTTTTTTATTAGAATTTAATTATTTTAAGTTATGTCACCGTGATGTTAAAATTTGCGAAAAAACAGCATACGTATACCAACGATAATTTAATTTTTAAACCTAAGCGATATCAACGATTGATTCACGATTTCACGGTAGCCCGATCCCAAATTATTTTAAACTGGAGCTTTGTTTTAATTGCGTTATTTATTGTTGGTTTATTGTCCCTCTCCTTTTCTCTTCCTACGCCACTCATCTAGAAGTCTTGAGTTCAGACTTCAGATATACTCGTACATGAATTATCTAGCACTGCTATTTTTTGACCATTTATATTATCTACAATCATCATCAGTACATATTGTTGTCGTATTCACAAGTCTCGAACTCAAAATCTTTGGCTAAATATACAACCAAGTTACTACTAAAAGTAGAGTATAGAACATAAATCGACCACGTCTTATTTGACTTTTATATGTTTGCATCGCCAAATTACCCGTCTTTTGACGATGGAAGCAAAGCAACAATACAAAAATCATAACTGTATTACTTAAAACTTGGATCGCGATCTTCAACTAATCAAGAATGTTCTTTAACTTCATTACAATTTAGAAACAAACAACAAGACTCAATTACAAACACCAAGTACCAGAAATGTTATTCTTCAACTTGAATTGCAAAGTTCAGTTGACCTCGAGCTCACTTTTTTTTTTTTTTTTTCAAATTAAACCCATTGTGCGGGTTTAATAGCTTACACACTTTAATTACTGTCTTTTTTTTCCTAATATATTTTCAAAGAGAGGTGATACTACTTGGATAACTCTTGTTCTTACTTCAATTATTATCAACAATAAACAAGATAGGTCGAACCATTTTATGGTAACGGGTAATCAGGTATAGGATGGAGGCCAACTTCACATGATTAAATCTCGTATATCATTCCAACCTTAAGCAATCTTTTCCTCGGAATGTTGAGTGTCTGATCGGTTTGTTTCACGTTTCTCTTGATGAAGCTATACGCATAATCGATCACAATCTTCTTCCCCACCCCAGATCCTTTCGCCGAGATAACCTCTGTTTCCCCCACCATATGTACCACCCCATCTCGACACGCTTTCTCCACCACTTCGAGTTCATCTCCCAACTTCTCTTCATCAATCCTCGACATTTCTTCAACGTTCTCGTTATTCCTAACATGAAACCAAAAATCATCCTTCATAAATTCCTTGAGCTTTTCGACTAGGAGCTTCTCAAAGGATTCACCCTCGTTTCGAGCATCCGTGTATCCATACCGTACCACACACCGAAACACATACATCTCCCTAGGGTTCACCCTGCGAAACAGAAACCGTTCCTGGAGTGAGACCGTTGCAATAGGGAGGGACTTTATGGATGCAAACACAACCACTGATTGCAGTGCAGGGACATTCCCGAGATAATGCTCGAAAATAGGAGGAACTCCGTGAACCAGCTCAGAGTAGAAGATGGCCATCCCTGGAATCCGATAGAAGTTGCTTTGACTCGTCATCTCCCGTATAGATTCGGGTGACACTTTGTTCTCGGCTTCGTAGTAGTACTTCTTTCGGTACACGTAGTTCCAGATGTACATTACGCTTAGCAGAAAACAAGCGAAAGCGATGGGGAAGTAGCCGCCGTAAGGGAATTTGTAGAGCACTGATGTCAGGTAAGTGAATTCCACTAACATGATGCAACAGATGTAGAGTAGCACTAATGCTATGTTCTTTTTCCATATGACTAGCATCACCAGCACCATAAAAGACGATGTTATTGCCTCCGCAAACACCACAGCAATTCCTGCATTTTGTCGATAAAATTCAAACACAGCCTCAATTATAAGTATAAGAGTCAGTATTAATTAGACAGTCTGAATGCATGCAGGAGCTTACCATAGGCATTTCCGATTTTTTCTGTAGTCCGAAAAGCGACAGTGACAATAACACAAGCAATCATGATGACATAGTTGACTTCGGGGATGTAGACCTGGCCTTCAAAGGTGTCTGATGTATGGATGATGCTGACACGAGGGAAGCATCCGAGGGCAAGGGACTGTTGAATGATGGAGAAAGTCCCGGATATCATAGCTTGACTCGCTATGATCGCTGCAAGTACTGCTAACACAAACATCGGCCAGTAAATAGGATCTGCGTGCAGCGAAACAATAACCCCCCGTTAGGATCGGAGAGCTTAATTAGACGGTTAAAGTAGTACGAAGTAGTTGGTATGAACCTGGTAGGGCCTTGTAAAAGGCATTGCTAACGTCTTCAGGGTGCTTAAGGAGGTAAGCGGATTGGCCGGAGTAGGCTAGCATAATACAAGGGTAAACAAGGCCAGACATGCTGATTTGTATCGACTTAACAGAAAAGTGTCCGACATCAGCAAACAATGCTTCAGTCCCTGTGACACAAAGGACGACACCACCCAGGGAGGTCCAGGCATGTACTCCATTCCTTTGGAAATACAGAGCGATGTACCATGGATTAAAAGCCTTGAGCACAGTAGGATCGTATTTGAAGAAATTGAAGACACCAATTCCGGCATTCAATACCAACCAAAGACTCACAATTGGCGCGAAACTATACCCCACTTTATCCGTCCCATATCTCTGGACCGAGAACAACAAGATCAAGATTGCCACCGATATCCACACCACTCTTCCTGCAAATAAAGCGGGAGTTACAATATAAAATTAAGATGAATGCAAGATATGTTGTTCAAGTTTTTCAGAGAGAATTAATTACCTTCTGTGAAAACAGTTTCTGAAGCTGCCTTTAATCCTGACACGGCTGATAAGACTGACATTGAGGGAGTGAGAACACCATCTCCAATGACCAATGATGTCGAAAGCATAGTGACGATCAAAAGGATGTATTTAGCAACAATGCTATTCTCTAAAAAAGTCTTGAGCTTCAATGAGAATCCCAACTGGTGGCTTGGCAAATGCAATTTATAGTTGGACACTTGCTGATCTTCTGCTTCT
The DNA here is from genome assembly GCA_958450325.1 of Agrostemma githago. Classification (NCBI taxonomy): domain Eukaryota; kingdom Viridiplantae; phylum Streptophyta; class Magnoliopsida; order Caryophyllales; family Caryophyllaceae; genus Agrostemma; species Agrostemma githago. Next base: position 68,831,692 of record OY288251.1, on the reverse strand, counting down.
ATATTGGGAAGCAATCCTACCTTAGCATTTCGACATAGTAAAGAATACAAGGCAAACGTTCCACCTTTGCCATTGTCGGTGGCCTTCAAGACGATGAAGACGTACTTGATCAAGGGTAGGAGAGTAAGAGTGTAGAAAATGAGAGAAAGAACGCCCATGATGTCTTGTTTGTCTTGAACCCCATGTGGGAAGGTGCTTGTATATACGTATAAGGGCGAGGTTCCCAGATCTCCGTATACTACTCCAAGACTTTGGAATGCCAAAGCCATCACCGTTGCCCAACTCTCTTCCTGATTATCAACCACCAAAAACCCATCAAGTAGGAAAAGAGCCAAGCTCCAAGTCTAGATAAACCAAGTCATGCATAGGGACCAAAACAGGAACCATGGGGCAGCCAAAAATAGAGGCCACCCCGACAATTTTTATATATCATCTCTCGTAACTCTACCAAATTATTTAGGGGCCGTTTGGTTAAGGGATACAGGAAAGGGAAAGAGAATCAACCTCCTTGATTCCCTTTCTGATGGTTTGTTTTAATTTTTTTGCATTCCCTTTCCCCTTAGCATTCCCTCCCAAATCCCCACTCTAATTTCATTCCCCACCCCTAGGGTTTAGATCTTGATTCCCTCACCCACCACCCTAAAACCACCCCCACTCCGGCACCACTACTAATGTCACCACCACCACCACCACCAATGTCACCACCACCACCAATCTCGCCACTACTGCCACCCCGAGACCGTCACCACCCCGTCATTTCTATTCCCTATAATTTCTAAACAAACAACAAGGAAAATTTAAGGTAATCTCTTTGATTTCTTTTCCTTTAACTTTGTTTTCCACGTTTATTCCCTTTTGTTTTCCCGTGTTTTAACCAAACGTTCCCTTAGTTATTCATTTGAAGGTGTTTTGAGACACGATCGTTGGTAAACTTGAGTGATTTGAGTCCCTTAATTAACGCAAAATAATTTTGCACAAGCAAAAATTACGAGTCTATTAATTTAATTAAAATGGGAAGAAATAAACAAATTTTTTGCATAATCTAATTGAAATGGGAAGAAACATAAAAAAAATGAAAGGATTATTAATTTAGCCTATTAAATTTGTTTAACACTGACATCAACAACACTTATTTTTAAACTTAATAATATAACTAAATCGTTACAATATATATTCAACTTAATTTTGAACATAATTTTAGAATATGTTTAAAAACTTTTACCAATTTTTAATAAACACAAAATCTTCCACTATGGAGTCTCTCAATAATTTATTAAGAGATTTTTAAGTATCGTTTTACATCTTATTCGTACTTATTTTATTATGTAGATGTACCTCAAACTAATAATTTTGTTTTGTATTTTTTTTTTCAACAAGCATACCCATTTTATATTTATATACTGCAGAGTACTTCACTATTTTATGTTAAGCATATCCAGTAAATTTAATGAGAGAACGTCTCTTTAGAGTCTCAGTAAACCTACTATTTAATTACCATATTCGATATATCTTTAAAAAAAATCTTTTTTGTATATAATTCATGCAAATAAATTTATCTTGAGAATGTATAAGACTCATATAACACTTTGAAATCTATGATACAGAGGAGTAATTCTTTTCATGCGTTAGTAAACTATATAATGAATATAAAATGGACTCTAATAAAGTACGAGTAATAATAATATTTTTGGTTAGAACTTAAATTGAGTCTAATTTCACTTTTAAACACATTCAAGGGGCCTAGCTAATTGTTACCTTCAAATAAGCGAACAATTTTATAATTGACCTAAATTAAAGAGTTCAATTACTACTTTCGTGTTTTTTTATCCGCACATTTTTTTAAGAAACGTCTGTAAATAATATTTATAACATAATACGGAGTAACTATTTGATACTTTTACCTTTCAACTTTCAAAACTAATGTCCTCCGTATATGGTAAAACGATATCTTTACTATATTTTTTTTTCTACATTCATTGTTGCTTTATAAATTGTACACATTTCACATAAATTTGTGAAGAATACAGTTCATCGTATGCGTTATAATTACTGATTACGGAGTAGTAATCAGTTATTACTATAATAATGATCGATTTCCTTTGGTACGTACATACACGATTTCCTTTGAATCATCTTACGAGTTACGAGTGACACATACAGGCTCTCTAATATGTAATCCAATTTAAAAACCGTGTTTAAATTGTTTTGTTTAGAGTACAATGGACGGAGTAAATACTTGCTAAAGAATCACAAATACAATTAATTAATGCAATAAATACACAAAGGAAATAAATTAAAAACTTCCTAACATTGTAACATATGGGATCCCCGATTCCCTGTCTCTATACAATAGTGAAACATAGGATCCTATCTGAACCTATATCTCGTTATATGAATAGTATATTCTTTTTAAAGAAAGTATCCCCTAAATAATACTCCTTAAATAAATGATACTCCCTCCGTTTTTTTATTTTTGCCCTGTATTCCTTATTTGGCAAGTTTTTATTTTTTGTCCCACTTCTTAACTTTCCTTATTTGTCATGTATATATTACCATATTATCCTTATACTTTTCTATTATTTACCATTATGCCATTGAATTGATTAAACTAACGTTATATCCCTTCACTTTGATGACTGTTTAGTTACCAAATTTCATCATATTTATCTATTTATCAATAATTTATCAATTTTTCTTAAATTATGTGCTAAACACAATAGGGCGAAAATTAAAAACCGGAGGGAGTACGTAGTATCTCTAACTCCGTATTCATTTAGAGGTTCTTTACTTGTTTGTTTTCAACGAAGCTGTGTAGTCGCATCACAATATAGAAAATGAGAATTTAATCCTGAAACTTATTGTAGTATTGTCCAGGATACCTAGTCTTACGTCTTAACTATTAGACTTATTGATTCTTAACCATAAATATTTAAAGTATTTTTAACTATAAATGTACATTGGTACCATTAAAGATAATATGAACACGTAGAAAACGGATATGTAAACTATTTAATACTCGTAATACATTTCTATACAAAAATTGTAAACTATTGACCGAAACGGATGGATTAATTTAAGTAAAGTAACTTTGCTTCGTTCCTGAATGAGCAAAGAGTGTTTGGTTAACACTCTAGGAGATGACTCGGCAATCAAACAAATAATATTTTTGGATTTATGAGACTTTTCGATTCTAAGTGACAACTAAACAACTCTTCGGTGACCCTAATCAAACACTAGTATAAGCAAATTAATGAAATCGTGTGATTTTGTGATCTTTAATACAATTATCGTGAGCCGTTTGATAATAGAAGAATTTGTGCAAATAAAAAAAGTTTAGTTCCTAAGTAAGATTCCGTACCTTAGGGTCATGAGCATGATGACCTTTCACGTCAGAAGATTCAAGATCAAGGGAATCAAAACGACGTAACTTTGTCTTATTATTCCCTTCCGTTTTAATGATTTCTTCATCTTCTTTGCTTGCATTTTCTTCTGTTGACATATTTTTTAAACCTTTATATATTTCACTTTTTCTTGGTTTTTTTAGAGGAAGTGAGATCAAGATTCAAGTTGGGAATTGAGAGTCTGAGAGGGTATGTGTGTATATATATGGTTTTTCTAGTAAAAAGGCCTACGTTTTATTCCGTGTTTTATTGGTAAGGACTTTGGCATGAGTAATTGATTTTTAAATCCGGGTTAATTTGGTAAATTCTCCTGTAATTACTCTTTTAATATATGCATGGTAAAGTGGTAATTGACCTCATATAATTTTGTGCAATTGTGAAATTAACCTCCACAATTTTCAATTGGAGTGATTAGGCTCCATAACTTGCGTAATAAGTGAAATTAAATCTCTATCAAAATTTCGTGTGAAATTCAATTTTATCATACAGAGTATCGTACAAGTAAAAATAATTTTTTTAACGAAAAATAAAAAATAAAAGTTTTAAAAAAGTAAGCAAAAAAATAGCATAGATTATATTAAAAAGTACTCCCTCCATTTCATTGAAAGTTTCTACCTAAAAAATTGTACATTTTTTAATGAAAATAATAAAATATTCAAAAGTAGGGAGGGAATAAAGTAGGTGGGCCACCTAGGTAAGAGAGAAAGTGATTCTCCCTCCATTCAAATCCCTTTGTCACTATTCATTTTGGCACATTTGCCGAGACGTGTTTTACACTAGCGATATCTTTCATTTTACATTAGCAAAAATTATAAAAATTTGATATTCTTAATGTGCTCATAAAGACGAATCAAACAAAATCCCACATGACTATATTCTCACTTATAGATTGTCGAGAATATCGAAGATTCCTCTCAAATGTGAATAGTGTCAAAAAATGAAATGTAACTAGTGGATTTGAATGGATGGAGTAACAAATAAGAAAGTGGAAGCTATCAAAAAAATTTACAAAAAAAAAGAAAAGTGGAAGCTTTCAATGAAACAGAGGGAGTAAAATATATTTTACGAAAATCAAACAATTTTTTTATATATAAATTACAGATTTTGCAATTTTTAAAAAAAAAAAAAAATTCAATTGCAAAATATTTTGTCGGGGCAAAATATGATTATAATAAAAGTAAAAAAAAATTATTATTTTTCATAGTAAAATATATTGCAAAATTTCATAGTAAAAGTTTTCCATGACAAAAAATGTAAAATATACTCTTGATTGTAAGAAAAGTTGAAATGTTTGTATATTACTTTGGGTTATTTTATGACAATAATACCAACTATAAGGGGGCTTCTCAGAATAATCACAACTATACGTAATCTCGTTTTAATATGAACTATAGACTCGTTGGTTCACCATGGGAAGATGGAGTTACCGGGAACTTAATTTCACGTGAATTTGTATTTAATGGGAATTACAAAAATATTGTTTTGTTGCCATGTGGGAAATGATTTCATGCGGAAGTTTACCCACCAAGGGGACTTGGTGAGTAGGGGTGTTCAAAAATTGACCCGGACCGGACCGGACCGTAAGGTCCGGGTCGGTCCAGACCGGGGCACGTACCGGTCCGGTCTCCGGGTCCCAAAAAGTTGGTAACCGGTCCCCGGTTCGGTCCGGTCCGGTCCACACTTAAAAAAAATATCAAATTTAGTGTATTTTTACGGTCCGGTCCGGTCCGGTCTTAAGAGGGTCCGGTCCGGTCCGGTCCGGGTTTCTTTGTTAACCGGTCCGGTCCGCGGGTTTGGGTTTTTTGGGTTTCCGGTCCGCGGGTTAAACCGGTCCGGTCCGAGTTTGGACCGGTGAACACCTATTGGTGAGTAACTTCCCCATTGTGGAGGAAGTGGCAATTCCCGGGGAGTGGGCAACCAAACAGTATCCTAATTTATCAATTCATGGGAAGTTCTACTTTCCTTGATCTAAGAGGGCAACCAAACGACCCATGTGCCTTCATTAATCTCTTATAGGTGACCGGTTACCTAGAAAACCGGTTGTTCCTCTTCAATTTCGGCTATTGGTTAAATTCTTTTTGAATCTTCCCAAAATTCATTTTGCATTTTTTTTCCGATTAGTATTATAGAAGTCATCAAAAAAATGATTTAATTTTCTTGTTGTTTTTGCTTTCATGAATGACGACGGAACACTCAAGGACCCTAGAAAGTCAGACCCGGTCACTATTACCGGTAATCGTAGGTCATAATTTTGTCCATGGCGAAATGAAATTAATGAAGACATAGTTAATACGTAAAACAAGATTACGTATAGTTAGAATTATTCTAAGAAACTCTTTTATAGTTGGTATTATTGTCATGAAATAGCTCTATTACTTTATATAAAAAACAACAAATTATTTGATTTTTGTAAAATATTTTTAATATTTTTAATCTAATTTATGTTTTTTATTACTTTCTTTATTTATTTATTTTGTATTTTTCATACAAACATAATCATAAATTGAATTTCTCATGCGATTTTAATAAAGTGTTTAATTTCACTTATGAGTTTAATTTAGGGAGTACTAAGAAAGTAAGAAGTACGGAGTAACAGGCAGTAATACTACCAATTGAATTCACTCACAGAGTCACAGTCACAGTCACAGTTACACAGTCTTTAAGTCTTTAGCTTGGCTGCTAATCCTCACCAATACCATGATCAAGCTGCTACTTAATACTACTACATCAGATCATCTGCTACATACCAAACCGAAACCGTGTCTAGAGTTAATTAGTTTACTTTGTTTCAAATTAAAGCTCGTAAGTCATCCCCACCTTCACTAATCTCTTCCTCGGAATATCCACTGCCTTTGCCTTATCACTTTCCCTCCTCAAATTCCTTTTCATGAAGCTGTATGCATAATTGATCACTATCCTCTTTCCCACCCCGGCCCCTTCTCCCGCCCTCACCTCCACCTCCCCTATCATGTGTACTATCCCTTCCTTCCTCGCTCTCTCGATCACTTCTATCTCTGCTTCCAACTCCTTCCTTCTCGCTTCCTCCCCTATCTCCACATGGTTCGTTTCCTCCTCACTGTCGCAACTCTCAATTTCCCCCGCTGCCTCTACCTCTCCCACAATCTCGACTTGGTTCGTTTCCTCCTCATTGTCGCAACACTGAATATCCCCCTCTGCCTCGGTAGATTCTACCTCTGTCTGTGTCACAGTCTCCACTTGGTTTTCTTTGGCATTATACTCATCTCTCAGGAACTCCTTCAGCTTTTCGACAAGGATTTGTTCGAATGGTTCGGCCTCCTTTCTTTCATCCATATATCCGTAACGTACGACACAGTGGAAGATGTACATCTCCACTGGTCTCACCCTGCGGAACAAAAACCGTTCCTGGGGTGACACCGTGGTAATGGGAAGGGATTTCACTGATGCAAACACGACGACAGCTTGCAGAGCTGGCACATTCTTGAGGTAGTGGTGGAAAACAGGCGAAACTACTCCATGAATGACGTCCGAGTGAAAAATGGCCATGCCAGGAATTCGGCTCCACTTCTCTTGACTCATCACTTTGCTCAGAGTTTCGGCCGACACTTTGTTCTCCAGTTCATAACGATATATCTTTCGGAACGTGTGATTCCAAAGGTACATAATGGTTAGTAGTACGAAAGCAAAAGTGAGGGGAAAATACCCACCGTGAGGGAATTTATACATCACCGCAGTCAGGTACGTAACCTCGACTGTCATTATGCAGCATACGTAAAGCAGCACTAGTACCTTATTCTTTCTCCATACCTCCAGCATCACCAAGACGATAAAAGTAGATGTTATCGTCTCAGCAAAGACCACCGCAATTCCTGCATGACTACTTAGTTAGAACATAGTAAGAAATCAACAAGATATAGACTTATTCAAATAAACGAATGAATCAAAGAGTTGGGAAAATTACCATAAGCATTCCCTATTTTTTCAGTGGTTTGAAAACCGACTGTGACAAGAACACAAGCGATCATTATCAGATAATTCATCTCCGGTATGTAAACCTGGCCGCTGTGAGATTTCGAAGTATGTATAACAGTCACCGCAGGGAAACATCCTTCGCAGAGTGATTGTTGCACGATAGAAAAAGTTCCTGATATCATAGCCTGGCTGGCTATGATTGCGGCCAGAACCGCTATTACAAACACAGGCCAGTACATTGGAGCTGCATGCAGCAAAACAATAACCCGTTACTACTTGCATGAATATGATAATGCATCAATCATGAGTCATGACTATGCTGATTAAGTAGTAACCTGGGATTGCCCTGTAAAATGCATCAGCAATGTGTTCTTGGTGTTCTCTGAGGTATGAAGCTTGGCCCGAGTAGGTGATCAGAAGTGCCGGGTACACAACGGCAGACATACTGATTTGTATGGACCTTACTGAGAAGTGTCCAACATCAGCGAACAGCGCTTCCGTTCCTGCAGCATTCAAAAACAAGTTCACAAATTGAACCGTTTGTCGATTCTAGTTTTGTAAAGAGATAGTCCACTAAGATAGGAGAATAACCGGTGACACACAAAACGACACCACCCAGGGAGATCCAAGCCCGTTTCCCGTTCCTTTTGAAATATTTAATAATACACCAGGGATTGAGTGCCTTGATCACTGTGGGATCATACTTGATGAAGTTGAATACACCAATCCCGGCATTCATTAGTAGCCAAACTGTTACGATTGGCGCGAAACAAGATCCGACTTTATTGGTACCGTATTTTTGAATGGAGAAGAGTAAAATTAGTATTGCCACCGATATATACATCACTCTTCCTGCAAAAAATATTTAAACCACAACCACAATAATAATGTCACCGTCACCGATGTCACATATGAGAATTTTCAACATATACCGCGACTCACTACTACAAATGTCGGCACTAATAAGAAATCATGCATGTAAACACAAAAACGGCATGCCTTTTGGCCTCACTAACGCTCCCTCAACAAAAACATAATTAATACTCCGTAAGTATTAGATATAGATGGTTATTACCTTGTGTAAAAATAGACGGCGAAGCTGCTTTTAATCCACTCACCGCTGACAAAACTATCAACGAATAAACAATTGTCAGTTAGTAATTAATCAGTTACTAACCATGCATACGCACTGACACACTCAATCAAAGGTAACTAAATTAGATACATACTCCATAAAAAAAAAAAAAAAAAAACCTGATATTGAGGGCGTAAGAATGCCATCTCCAATGACCAGAGATGTGGAGAGCATGGTGATAATCAACAGAAGGTGTTTGGCAATGCTACTTTGCAGGCATCCAATCTCCCCCCGGTTACTCCTACCTTCATTTTGCCCTTGTGTCGGAAGCAATCCTATATTCGCATGTCTACACAATAACGAATACAACGCGAACGCTCCTCCTATTTCACAATCATTTATCATTAGTAACAAAATATATATACGAATGTTTTACTGTTGCCTCCTGAAGTTTTAACCACACCCTTACGGGCTAACAAGTAAACTCATATTCTCAACTTTGAGCATGCATATATATATATATAAAACCCGGATAAATGAAACTACCTTTTCCGTTGTGAGTTGCCCGGAGTACGATGAGTATGTACTTGACAAGAGGTAGTAATGTGATGGTATAGTAAATGAGGGACAGAATTCCGACGATGTCTTCCTCGAATTTGACACCATCCAATAAAGCGGTCGAGTAGACGTACAATGGTGAAGTTCCAATGTCTCCATATACCACTCCCAAACTCCGGAAGGCCAGACTCAGCACTGTCCCCCAACTTTTTCCCTATATATATGGACATCATCCATCCACAAACTTCCGTTACTTTTTTCCTCTTTAAATTCCAAAAAGTAATCAGTTCCGCGTAAAATTGTGAGAAAATTTATAAATACATCCTCACGGTCTCTTAGGAGACTTTACTGTATTGCATCTGTTTCCTCGTACGGAAGACTCCATTCATTCAAATCCAAACTACACATTTCTCTTTTGCACATTTTTCGAGACGCGTTTTGCACCATCGATATTTTTCATTTTAAATCAGCAAAAATTATAAAAATTTGATATTCTTGACCTACTCGTAAAGATGAATCAAACAAGATTTCACCTACTATCTTTTGTCTTATAGATTGTCATCAAAAAATTCTCTTTAGTTGTGAATAGTGTTAAAAAAAAATGTGTAGTTTGCATTTGAATGGAGGGAGTACTACTTTACGATGACCGACTACAGACTACTTATTTAGCCTCTTTTTTAAGTAAAAAAAAAACTGCCGCATATTTTGGGTATTTTACATTTCCCACGTAATTATTGCAATTTTACATTTGTAATTATTTGCACTTTGGGTAATTGGGAGTTGAAAGCCTTTTGGATTAACTCCAGTGTTTTGGTGGGATTGAATCTACCATTTTTTTTTTACTATAATATAAAGGAGGCGTTTGGTTTGGGGTCTATAGGAAAGGGAAAAGGGAAACAATATTTATCATTCCATTTGTTCTGGTTTGTTTCATCATTTATTCCATTCCCTTTCCCTATTTCATTCCTCCCCATTACCCCTAACCCTTCTATCTGATCTCCATTACCCTCACCCCTAGAGTTTGGATTTTGATTACCCATTACCTACCCTCACTATCATCACCACCAAACCCGTTAAATTTTGACTCGACCAACTTGACCCATTTATTTTAGGGTCAAGACCCATATTTTTTGACCCATTGCCCATTTGACCCGATCTTGAGATGACTCATTTGAGACTTGACCCGTTAATTTATTCTATTTAAAATAATTATTAAAAAGTTATTAACAATAACATGATAAAATATAAAAATAATTAAAAAATAAAATTTATATTACTTTTGTTATCATTTAGCAATAAAATAATTATAAAATATTATATATTTTTTTACAATTTGTAAATTTTAAATACGGTGTAATTAATATAATAGCAACATATTCAATAAGGAAAAAAATTCCAACTTTTTAATTGGTAAAAAGAAAGGCGTCGAAAATTATTTTTTAACCACAACCCGAATCATGACCCATATAACTCGATCAAATTTTGACTCAACTCGTATCCATATCCGACCTGTAGTTGTTTCTGATTCCCTTACTTTTTGTAAACAAACAACAAGTAACATCAAAGGGTAACCATTTCCTTTCCTTTCCATACCCTTTGTTGATTCCATTCTCTTTCCCCCTCACCAACCAAACGCCCCCTTACTGTGTGGAATATAAGAGTATATGACTGTAAAGATGAGTGAGCGATGTGTTTGTATAAATCGATATATATACTCTGTAATATTTCAAATCTTATTTTCAATATTCCTTGTATCATTGTATGTAATCTTGCAGGTGTATAACTCAATTTTTGTACACTAAGGGGTCGTTTGGTTGCCCACTTTCCGGGAATTGGCACTTCCCAGAAATTGTCACTTCCTCCATAATGGGGAAGTTACTCACCAAGCCCTCCTTGGTGTGTAGAACTTCCCGCATGAAGTTAAATACAAATTCACGTGAACTTAAGTTCCAGGTAACTCTATCTTTCCATGGTGAATCAAACGAGCCCTAAAAACTGACTCATAAGGGGCATAGAGTACGGGTATTATTTTAAAGCATAAATTTCATGGTGGTTTGTACACTAATTAATAAACAAGATAAAACTAGTTTGTACAGTAATAAACACAGTAAGAGGATTATACACCTGGTTGTATAATGCTTATATACAACCAGGGTTAGTTATGTCATTTCACTGTTATATTTTAATTAACCTAACCAAATACTAATGTACGTAATCATCAGTTCTTCCCCATTCTTTCTCTAACTGTGTAACTGCAAACCTATTTTTCTCTTTTTCTCATGTTTATCCATTAAATCAGTATAGTAAATCCATTTTTCAATGGATATTGAAGAATTCAACTTGGAAACGATCAATTCTAGAAGACAACAACAAGTTAATTCTCCTTGTCAAGGTAATATTAGTATGAACTGTTAATATTATTACTCCGTACATATTTCTAGACTTTGTTTTGCATATTGTAAATTTTCATGGTTAATTGGTTGTATTTTATGATATGCAATAAGTAAACGTAATTTTTTTCATAGATTGATTTAATATTGTCGAATGTTAATTACGGAATGAAAAGTTTTTTACGGTAGCATAGCTCTATTTATTTACGAGGAAACTCAAAAAGTTATACTCGATTAACTATTTAATGAGAAAATTTGGACCATTATATTAAAAGGGTAGTAGTTATATTGATATGCTCAAAAAGTATGACAATTAGCTCAAAATTTAACTATTATATTACATTTTAATTATAGCTCGAGTTATTTTCATAATAGCTCAAAACGTTTAAGAATTGATAATGGACCTAAAAATTAATTGTATCTCGTCTTAAAAAGATCATGTAATTTGTCGGATAATATTTTTATATTTTATCTTGAACTACCAATGGTGTTGTGAAGATTCAATTGCAAAGAGAACTATTAATTTATCATCGCCAACGGATAATGAAATTCCTAAGGAAAATGATTATTTATTTTTTTTGGTGACGAGGGAAAATGAAATTTCTTTGGAAATTGTAACTTCGAAAGCATTATCATTGGCTCCGGGACAAGAAGTAGAGGATGCATCTTGTTGTGAAGGTAATTGTCAATAGTATCACTAATTTTTTATGTTACTAAAATTTGGTACTGAAACTCTAGAAATATTAGTGATATCTCATATTAAAAATATGCATGGAAAGTAATTATATTTACTAACTCAAAAGTATAACAAATTAACAATTAGCTCGGATTTTAAATATTACATTATTTTTTAATGTTAGCTCGAATTATGGACATGATAGCTCAAATTGTTTATTCACTAGCTCAATAATTTCTCACGAGTATTACAATTATCCCGAATTTTAGATATTAAATTGTACTCGTAATTTATTCCTAGCTTGAGTTGTTTTCCTTGTAGCTCAATTTTTTTTAATTGAATACTTGAAAATTGACTAGGAAGAGGAGTTTGATGGATATTGAAAGTAGTCGAGCTCGTGGGAGATTTAAGGTTGCCGAGACTTGGGCACGTAAACGGGCATCGAGTAATGTAGGAAAGGTGTCGGATACTGCACGAACTACGTCTACTATTAATAATCTTGGTGATAGTCACGTAGGTCTTCGTAAAATTCTCACGACGCCGGACGCCGAAGGATTATCAGTTATGATGTAATTTCATATTTATCGAGTTTTTATTACTGACATAGTTTGCACCAGATTGTCTGTAGTTGGAGTCATTTTTTAATTTATAGTTTGTCATTTTTTTTCCGTTAGTGAACCTTCATATTAAAGGAGTAGTAAGTATATTTATTAGCTCAAGAAGGATTGCAAGTACCTCGAATATATTGCATTTTATTTATAGCTCGTATTATAGTCATGATAACTGAGAAAGTTTATTTATATGGTCAATAACTTCCTACGAGTATTACAGTTAGCTCGGATTTTAAATATTACATTATAATCAATTCATGGCTCGAGTTGATTTCATTATAGCTCAAAAAGTTTTAGAATTGATAGTTTGCATCATCTTAAAGTATGTTGCACCTCTACGAAAGATGAAAAATGCACTAGTTCGTACTAAGCTCGGATACAAGAATTAAAAGCTCGTAAAAATAATATGAAGCTCGAAAAGTTTGAAATGTTTGTCACAGAAACTCATACACGAAAAATTATTTTGAAAGCTCGAGAACTTTACTTGTTAGCTCATAATTTTTGCACACATACTCGAAATTTTTAGTGAATGTATCTTGACATCACGAAAATATATTCATAGATTACAAGTTAGTGGACCCTCATATTAAAGGACCCTCATATCATACGAAGCTCGGATACAAAAATTAAAAGCTCGTAAAAATTAATATGGAGCTCGAAAAGTTTGAAATGTTTGTCACAGAAACTCATACTCGAAAAAGTATTTTGAAAGCTCGAGAACTTTACTTGTTAGCTCATAATTATTGCACACATACTCAGAATTTTTAGTGAACGTATTTTGACATCACGAAAATATACTGTAAACAATTCGGAATGTTTATGGGCAAAGTTTGGTTAAAAAAAATGAAATTTTAATCGATACATACGACACTCGTAAAATTTAATTAAAAACTCAAAAAATCATACTATGCTCGTATACAAAAATTAAAAGCTCGTAAAAATTAATATGAAGCTCGAAAAGTTTGAAATGTTTGTCACGGAAACTCATACTCGAAAAAGTATTTTGAAAGCTCAAGAACTTTACTTGTTAGCTCATAATTTTTGCACACATACTCAGAGTTTTTAATGAACGTATTTCGACATCACGAAAATATACTGTAAACAGTTCGAAATGTTTATGGGCAAAGTTTGGTTTAAAAAAATGAAATTTTAATTGATACATACGAGAAATTGAAGAGGGAGTGTTTTTAAGGAAGCAAAAAACTACAAGAAAAAAAAAAAGAGGACTTTAAATGTGATTGAAGTTAGAGGGGAAATAGGAGGAGTTTAAATATATAAAAGTAATATAACCACCTGGTTGTACAATCCTACTATACAACCAGGTGTATAATATTTTTTTCCTAATAAACAAGATACGTAAGTTGTAATTAAATAGATGATTATTTGGGAGTATATATTTTCCATTTTCTAACTCACGATCTCATCTCTCACCCTATTTTTCATCTACACCACATGAAGTCATGAACTACCCTCTCCCCTACCCTCCACCCTAATAGCAGCTCCACAACTACTTCAATTCCCTTCCATCACAAAAATTTAAAACCAGCTTTACACAAAAAAATGACAATTTTGTATTATGTATCTTACTCCGATACAATACTTGGATACTTTAAGTTAGACCAAAAAAATGACAATTTTGTATAAAATAATTGTGTCGGATACTCGCTCTGACAACACGGTATCGCATGCACAAAGACACCTTCGAAATTCATAATTATAATCTTAAGATTTTGTATTACAAAAGATATACATGCATGATAACGAGTGTATGTATGTACGTACCTTGGAGGCGGATGCATGAGTAACATTAGATTCAAGATCAAAATCAACATCAACATCAACATCAACATCAGAGTCATGATCATGATGTAGTTTTGTCATCATCTTAATTTCTTTTTATTTATTTATTTTTTAAGAGAAATTAAATGGAACCAAATTCAAGTTTGAAAGAGAAAGGGTTTACAAGAGCATAAGTTATGTTTTTTTTGACCGAAAAAAGAAGAAGTGACATTTATTTCTTCGGCGATAGGGCATATATAGTATAGGCATTAAACATGTTATAATTTTTTTTTTTGTTTTTTTTTTTGTTTTTTTTTTTGGTGACGAGGGAACCCGCAGCCGCTACCTTTGGTGCGCTCTGGCTTAAACCCCCGGGTGTAAGCAATAGCCTGCAAACCACGCACACCATATAAGCCGCCCTTAGGACGACAGGCTCGAAGCCTAGATGGCATAGCCTCAAGCCATACAACTCCCACAAGAACGCTCTTGAACATGTTATAATTTGAAAATGTAATTTCTTCTTCATACTTTTAATTACGTACTACTAATATTAGTATTAGATTTGAAGACTATCTCACGTTATTTTAACTCTATAAGTGTCAATAAAACAAAATTAGATCTGCCCCCATTTAATTGTAAGG
Source organism: Agrostemma githago (assembly GCA_958450325.1). Classification (NCBI taxonomy): domain Eukaryota; kingdom Viridiplantae; phylum Streptophyta; class Magnoliopsida; order Caryophyllales; family Caryophyllaceae; genus Agrostemma; species Agrostemma githago. The sequence goes on along the minus strand of OY288251.1, from coordinate 68,816,610 downwards.
TTTGCACCTACTGACTTACATACTATGAAGAGTAATAATTAAAATGTTTTTAGAAAAGTGTAAGTTTTATCATTAACGCGTCCATTGCACATTGTTGATCATAAGGTTGTGCAGCCGCTACCTTTGGTGCGCTCTGGATAAACCGATACGCAATAGCCTGCAAACCATGCACACCATGAAAGCTACCCTTTGGGCGACAGGTTTGAAGTTTAGATGACATAGCCTCAAGCCATACAACTCCACAAGAACGCTTTTGTAGAAACTTGAACCTGAGACCCAGAGCCGGCCCATGAGATGTTCAATTAGGTTCTCAGAATCGGGGCCCAAAAATATTAGGGCCCAAAATTAAAACAATGCCTTACAAATAATTTATTTAATTGGAAAAAAAAAAAATTCCGATGTCACATACTACATACCTAAAACTTAGCCAAATGTTTGTCTATTCAAAAAATAATTTCAATTATAATAGTCCTAGTACATATATTTACTCATTAATTATTATTATTCAGCTGTGTTTCATTTTCATTATAAAATATCAAATTTATAAAAAAAATTGTGACAAAAATCATACTCAATATAAAAGAATTGTGACAAAAATCATACTCAATATATATCAAATGATAAAATGTTTTATCTACCTGAGTACTAATTTATCCAAAAACATATTCTCAAGTATATTTGTAAATATAATTATCAAGAAATAACATGTTGAATATATTTTTGTATTGAATACAGTATATTTTTGTATTGAATACAATATATTTTTGTATTGAATACAATATATTTTTGTGTTCAAGATAACCACCTTCCCCGAACTATTGGATATAAATATGTTTACTTGAAATTATATATTCAAATATTTATAGGGCCTCTATTATAATGTTTAGAACAGGGCCTCTCAATTATATTGACCGGCCCTGCTGAGACCCATGGAGATTGTGGCCACATGTTTTAAGAATTTATAATTAATGGATGAAATAAATAATAAACATTCCATTAAAAAACCTTCACTCTCTTAAATCACTTAATTTGCAAAACCAATTATATAAAAAATTGGAGGGAGTAATTAACGAAATGAGGTTGAGTAGATAATTTTGAATGATCCAAGGTAAAATGATTATTTTACTTAATTAACGAATTAAGTAAAATATATACTATAGATATAATATTAAATGATCCAAGGTAAAAGAACAACAACATTAATTATACAACAGTATAGAGTACATTACTAAATCAAATCAATATATATAATCTTCGATTTTGAATGATTGTTTCGTTTCAATATAATATTTTTCACATGTATGTATTACACAAACAAGAGAATCATTTAAAATCGGAGGTTGGAGTTAGTGTTTGGGATAAATCCGCACCCTTCGGAGTGACGTGGAGCTCTCCAAGTCAAAAGGTCAAAGTCAAGAAGTCAAAGGGACAAAAGAGTCATACAGTCCGAAATCGTATGAGTCATAAGATCGAGATGGGAAAGTCAGCAAGACAACAAAATGAAACCCAACAGCAGAATTGGGCCGAAGGAATCAGCAGACACGAAGTGGGCCGAAGACAGCCGAACTGCTCACAATCCTCCAACCCTAAAGCAAGACCCTGTCAACCCAACTACTCCCTGAAATCCAGGAGTCGCCTCCAGAGCAGGAGAGAAATCAGGGAACAGCAACGGTTAAGGAAAGAAGAGAGGATATAAAGCACGGAAACACCAAAAACGCGGGGCATGATCAACACACTTCAACCCTACTACTCAAAAGCACGAAAAGCAAAAATACAACCTCCAGCAACCCGAAAATAATACTTGTATCCTTGTTCATTTTCTCATTCATAGTAGACATTTGGCGGGATTCCGACTCCCCCCGCGGTTTTTCCCATATTGGGTTTCCGCGTCACCAATTTTTGTGTCTTTTCGCTTTCTTTTTCCGTTTGCTCATTCCTACGTTCGATTCATTTCATTGCTTCGCGAAACGTTAGCCCGCTCACTTTAACCCACATATTATTCCGTAACCCGGTAAAATTTTACCAAAACAATTTGGCGCCCACCGTGGGGCATAGTGATCGTTTGCTAGCCAAAATTCTGCAGAGATTCAAACTACCGCCATGTCTGGATCCGATCAAAACCCTGTTGGCAACCAAGATGCCCCCACCCAGTCTGTTGGAGGAACACCATCCTCAGGAACAGCAAGTCAGCCCATCACACCATTCACTCAGGCTACTCCTGTCAGTCTGGCAACAGGGCCTATACCGACAACCTCCAGACCACCTCAGGGGCTCCCGACATCGAGAACGCTCGATCCCTTCAGAACCAGTAAGGAGGGAGCGCCGTCTAGGACGCCGACTCATGGAGGGTCGTTTGGAGATGCGCTCAGGGTCCCGTCAGCCCCAGATCCTGTGATGGAAATACTTCAGGGGATCAATACTCTGCAGCAAGCGGTGAGGACCTTGCAGAAGGATAACCGTGACATCTGGGCTCAGATAAAAGCGGTGTCAAGGCCACCACCTGCTCCAATTCCGTCACCACCAGAGATCCTGCCCATGGCATCTGGGGAAGAACCAATCCTCCACAGAGAACACGCCGTCAGTGGGCAAGCATCAAGGGCGATTCCTCAGGAGGTGGTCACTAGGCTGGATCTGGAGCTGTCACCCCCAGTCCAAACCGTAGTGCCACAGGGGCTAGGCTACCTGACCCACGGGCCCACACCCGACAGATCGCGCGTTTCAGGTAATCTCTTCTCCGGCATTGAAAACCGAGAGACTAATGTATTATCTCTTGCAGGTACCCCGGCCCATCAGATGCTGAGGTGGCAACCAACGCAATCGCCAGAAGTGTATCCCCTGTCCAGCAGCCAACCCACTGGAGGAGCATGGGCGGCACCTACTCTCAATCAGCAGGCACCGGAGTGGCAACCCAGGCCTGAGGCAGTTGCCTTCCCTTCACTGCCTCCTCCAAGTAGTCTGCACCATGGGGGACCCCAAGCAGGAAGTACACCTTTCAGTTTTCTTCCCCCTGCTTCTAACCCTCTAGCAGGGACCAACAGCGCAGCAGACCAGCAGTCTCAAGAGCTAAAGGAGCTGAGGGAACTGATCAACAAAATTCCTGGAATGCCACGCCCCCTGGAGAGAGCATCCAGAGACAGCTATGCAGACTCGCCCTTCACAGACGACCTGGCCTGTGTTGCTGTGCCCAAGGGCTTTGTACCACCCGCCATGACGCTCTATGATGGCACTGCAGATCCCATGGACCATGTCAACCAATACAAGCAGAAAATGATGGTGATAACTGCCACAGGGCCTCTGAAGGAAGCTTGCATGTGTAAAGGGTTCGGTTCCACCCTCTCGGGAGCAGCCCTTCATTGGTTCGTCGGTCTGCCGAACAGAAGCATCACCTCCTTTGCTGATCTGGTTAACGCTTTCAACCAACAGTTCGCCAGTAGCAGAAAGCCGGAAAAGCAGACTAGCGACTTGTATCGGGTGGTGCAGAGGTTCGAGGAGTCAACGCGAGATTTCCTCAACAGGTTCAATAAGGAGAAGGTGACTATCCCCAAGTGTGACGTGGCCACCGCCATCGAAGCCTTCCGCCAAGGGCTCCTCCAGGATTCAGATCTTTACAAAGATCTCACCAAATATCCTTGTGCTACATTCGAGGATGTGCAAACCAAAGCATTGGCAGCCATCCGACTAGAGGAGGATTCGGGACCCAGAAGGGCCACTTATGGTTCTGAGCATGTTTCTAGGAAGGCACCAGCAGAGAGGAGGGGCGAAAGATCCAAGCCCTACGACAGAAGTGTTCACAAGATCTCTGAAGAGAAGGATTGGAAAGACAACCCAGGACTCCCACCTAAGATAAGCGAGTACGGGTTCTCCACCAATCTAGCTGGTCTGCTCAGAGCCCTAAAGGAGTTGGGGCGTAAAGTCAGATGGCCCAGGAGACAAGAGTACACCAACGACCGTAGGGACGCAAGCAAGAGGTGTGAATTCCACGATGATATAGGCCACAACACCGAGGAATGTCTCCTCCTCAGGAAAGAAGTGAAGTACCAGTATGATCAGGGAAACTTAGATCATTTGGTGCCTAGAAGCTCCAGCAGGGTAAATGCAGCAGAGCAAGTGCTACCTTCGCCTCCACCCCTGTGCACCAGAATTGTCAATGTAATTACAGGAGGATCAGAGTTAAGCGATCTAACCTATTCAGCAGCCAAAAGGCATGCTTCCCACTCCAGAGGAGACAAGCCAGAGTATTCCTGCAGAATTAGCTGCCCAGACCTCCCAGCCGTCACCTTTGATGAATCTGATGCAGAGTCATCTCCAGAATCCCACCACGATGCCCTGATCATCACGCTCTCCATAGGAAACTGCACTGTAAGGAAAATACTGGTGGACACCGGAAGCTCCGTCAACCTTATCATGCTAGAAACCCTGCAGAACATGGGATTCAGTGAGGAGGATCTGAGCAAGAAAGCGGTCCCTCTCATAGGCTTCAGCGGGGAAACCAAATACTCCCTGGGGGAGATCACGATTCCTACCTACGCAGGAGGCGTAAACAAGCAAGTGCGGTACCTGGTCATTGATGGTCCCTCTACTTACAACGTGATCCTGGGAAGACCGTGGATACATGAAATGAAGGCCATCACCTCCACCTACCACCAGTGTTTGAAATTTTCCACACCCTGGGGAGTGCAGAAGATCAGTGGTGACCAGAGAGAAGCCAAAGACTGCTACAGAGTGGCACTGAAGAAGACGGCCAGTCCTCCAGCATAGCAACTACAGAGCCTTCATCTACCTCTGCAAGAATATCTAGAGCCCCCTCAGGCGGAGATAGATGAAGTCAACTTAGACAAGCAACACCCAGAGCGAAAAGTGCTAATCGGTTCAGAATGCACAGGTAATATCCGACAAAACCTCGTTGAATTATTAAAAACTAACATGGATTGTTTTGCGTGGTCTCATGATGATATGGTAGGAATAGATCCGAGTATCATAACTCACAGGTTAAGCGTAGACCCGAGCTACAAACCAATCCAGCAGAAGAGGAGGAAGTTTGCTCCAGAAAGGAACCAAGTCATAAACCAGGAGGTGGATAACCTGCTGGCCGCCGGAAAAATTAGAGAAGTCAAGTACCCAGAATGGTTATCCAACGTGGTAGTAGTCCCAAAGAAAAACGGCAAATGGAGAGTGTGCGTCGACTTCACCGATCTGAACAAGGCATGTCCAAAAGACCCATTCCCCCTACCACACATAGATGCCATGGTAGATGCCACAGCAGGCCATGAGATGCTGACCTTCTTGGATGCATGGAGTGGATACAACCAAATCAGGATGCATCCGTCAGATCAGGAGAAAACCGCATTCAGGTCTGAGAGAGGTATCTATTGTTACAATGTTATGCCTTTTGGTTTGAAAAATGCAGGATCTACCTACCAGAGGTTGGTTAACATGATGTTCAAGAAGCAAATCGGCAAAACCATGGAGGTGTATATCGATGATATGGTTGTCAAATCCAAGCAAGCCTCGCAGCACACGGCGCATCTGGAGGACGCTTTCAATACCCTGAGGGAGTACAAGATGAAGTTGAATCCTTCAAAGTGCACATTTGGAGTATCATGTGGAAATTCCTAGGGTACATGGTCACCCAGAGGGGAATTGAAGCCAGCACAGAGCAGATCAAAGCCATTTTACAACTGGAGTCTCCACAGAAACCAAAAGACGTGCAGCGGCTAACCGGAAGAATTGCCGCCCTGAGCCGGTTCATCTCCAGGTCATCAGACAGATGCCGCCTATTCTATGATGTCCTGAAGAAAGCCCAAAGATTCGACTGGACGAAAGAGCACGAGAAGGCATTCAAAGAATTAAAACACTACCTTAGCACCCCACCACTCCTATCAAAACCGGAACCAGGGGAGCCGCTCTTTTTGTATTTATCAGTGACCGAGGTGGCGGTCAGTGCGGTGCTGATAAGGGAGCATGAGGGGGCGCAACATCCCGTCTACTACGTCAGTAAGTCTCTGCTCCTTGCAGAGACCAGGTACACGTCCCTTGAAAAACTCGTACTTGCACTCGTTATCGCATCATATAAACTGCGTCCATATTTTGAGTCACATGTTATATCTGTAACAACAAATTACCCGTTAAAAGCTGTTATGAGAAAACCTGAGTTGTCAGGAAGGATGGCGAAGTGGTCTATGCACTTGAGTGGCTTTGATTTGAGGTTTGTTCCCAGAACAGCAATCAAATCCCAAGCGCTAGCAGATTTCATTTCCGACTTCAGTCTAGCACTGCAGACGCAAGCTGAGAAAGATGTCATCCTCCTGGAAGAAAACAAAGACGAGCAAGTGTGGAAACTCAACGTAGATGGCGCTTCAAACATGAGAGGATCCGGAGCAGGCTTGGTGCTTAGGTCACCTCAAGGAGATCTCATAGTCCAAGCAGTTCGATGCGAGTTCCGAACAACGAACAATGAAGCAGAATACGAAGCTTTGATCCTGGGTCTCCAGTTGTCCTTAGACCTTAAAATCAAGCAGCTGGAGGTGTATGGTGACTCCCAACTGGTAGTCAACCATATGAACGGTTCGTACGCAGCCAAAGACGCAAAGATGATGGCTTACCTTGAAGTGGCGAAAGACCTTTCCTTGAGATTCACAAAGTTCTCAATAAACCAAGTTCCGAGAGAGCAAAATGTGGAAGCAGACGCCTTAGCAACTCTGGGGGCAACCTTCAAAACAGAAGAAGTATCCTCCATACCCATAGTCCATGTGCTACAACCAGCAATCCGGAGGGGTGCACAGGAGCAGGAAACGTCAGAAGGAAGTCCACCAGATCAAGGTCTGCAATGGTTTCAGGAAGCAAGGGTCCACAGCACCACAGCAGAGCAAGAAGAAATCTCCGACTGGAGAAAACCCTACAAGGATTGGCTGCAAAATGATATCTTGCCAGCAAACAAAAGAGAAGCTCGGAGTTTCAGAATGAAAGCATCCCGATATACCTTTATCGACGGTATATTATTTAAAAGATCCACAGCGGGGCCATACCTGAGGTGTCTAAACCAAGAAGAGGCAGAAGTGGTAATGCATGATCTCCACAGCGGGGAATGTGGAAATCATGCAGGGGGCAAGAGTCTATCCAACAAAGCACTTCGCCAAGGTTACTATTGGCCGACAATGCGCAGGGACGCCAGAGAGCATGTTAAAAAATGTGACGCCTGCCAAAGACACGCACCGGTCAATCACCAGCCAGCAGAACCACTACATCCAATTATATCTCCTTGGCCCTTCATGAAGTGGGGAATGGATATTGTGGGCAAATTACCAAGAGCACCAGGAAACAAAGTCTTCATGCTCGCAATGACCGACTACTTCTCCAAGTGGATAGAAGCAGAAGCATTCCCTCAGGTGACTGAGAAGCAGGTAATGTCCTTTATTAAACGTAACATCATCTGCAGGTTCGGAGTTCCCTCAGAGATCATCTGCGACAATGGGTCCCAATTTATTGGCAAAAAGATGGAAGCCTATTGCGCCAGGTGGAACATCACCCTCAACACATCCACCCCCAGAAATCCGCAATCTAATGGTCAAGCGGAATCCAGCAACAAAATCGTGATGGATAACCTAAAGAGAAGGCTGGAGGAAGCAGGGGGCAGATGGGCAGAAGAACTCCCTTTGGTACTGTGGTCCGACAGAACCACACCTAAGATAGCTACTGGGCAGACACCTTTTAGCTTGGTTTTTGGTGCTGAGGCGGTCATTCCTGCAGAGGTGAGGGTACCCACTTACAGATATGGTTGCACAACAGAAGAAGGGAACCAGGTCGAGATGGCAAGCAGTTTAGACACCATAGATGAACTCAGAACCGATGCTCAGATCAGAATGGCCTCCTACAGGCAGGTAATCGCCAGAAGCTACAACAAGAATGTTAAAATCAGAGTCCTGCAAGAAGGAGATCTGGTCCTTAGGAAGGTATTCCAGAACACCAGAAATCAACAGGCGGGGAAGTTCGCTTATAATTGGGAAGGGCCCTACCAAGTAGAGAAGATAATCGGAAATGGAGCATATCGACTTATGACCATGGAGGGAGAGATCATCCAAAAACCTTGGAACATAATACACTTGAAAAAAATACTTTTTCTAAAAAAAAAAAAAATCATCAGAAACAAAGGCCATTGTCGCCAGAGCAAGGCATCCAAATCTGCCAGATACGCCTCCACCAGAACCCAGGTTCAAACTCACCTCTCATTCTTTTAATCTACTCTATCTTTCAAAATCACTCCCTGTTTATAAAGATTGCAAGATTTCCTCCACCCTTTGGAGCTTGGATAATTTTTCTAAACTGTACTTTGGAATTTAACACAACTTTTATGAAACTAAAGAAAGCTAATTAGGTTCTCTGGCCATTATGGCCTCAGAGCCAGGGAAAAAGAACTGATCCAGGACAGACAGGTCCTCCAAGTGCCTGATGGTCCCAAAATCCCTAGGGAAGGTCATGGTAACTTCATCAGGACCATCTCCAGCAGAGTGGGGAGCTGAAGGCTGAGGAGAATCAGGGACGTGAGTCACATGAGGATTCCCCTCAGAGTCAACGGTGCAGAAGGAGAAGAGCTGCGCTTCCTCTTCGAACTGGTCGACGGAGCAGGGGAGGAAGCAGAGCCCTTTCTAGAGGAAGAGCGGGTGGACATGCTTCTCCTCCTAATCCGATCCAGGGTCAAGGGAGCTTTGGCACTACCTAAGAGGAATAAATGCACAGTTTAAAGTTTCACGGAAATCGACAAGAGGAAAGTTAAACATGAATTTACTCAGCAAGAACGATCCTCACCAGAAGACATCGTGGCAGCAAAAGAAGGGCAGGTACCGTTGGCAGAAGGGATAAACAAGCTGGAGAAGGAGAGTTGTTCGGAGGTCAAATCGGAAAGTTTAGCCGCAAAGTCAAGGAGGGGCGTTACTTTATCCGGTTGCTGGAGACCTGCGACACGAAGTCAATAAGAACCATAAGAAGGCGAGAAAAATACAAAGCTGAGAGCGCGACAAATACCTGTGACAGTCCCCCACTCAGAGAACAAGTAATCACAGGAAGGAGGAGAAAGGGAGTCGGCCTTCACAAATACAAAGTCCCTAAACCACTCCGCATCAGGAGGATTAGGAGGAAAGAATATACCGGGGAAATTCTTATCCTTTACCCGCATGGTCACATGTCCGCATCCCAGGGGTCGTACCTGGAACACGGAGCAGACATCAAGCAACGAGAAGCTCTTCTGATGACGGAGATTTAGGACACAGAAAGACAAGAGCACTCTCCAGGTGTGGGGAACTAGTTGACAAGGGGCCAATCTATAGAGGGTTAGAAATTCCTGGACTAGAGGAGGAAAGGGGAAGCGAAGACCTAGGAGGAATGGGTATGCGTACATGCAGATCCATCCGGGGCAAACATAGTCGGCTTGTTGTCCCGGAGAAGGGAGATGGACCACAACCCCGTCCTCGAAACCAAAAATCTCTCAAACAAGGGGGAGATCCCCGTCAGAGAAGCTAGAGTCGCAAGAATGTTTCTTGCCCAGGATAGAAGAGGGGGAGAAGTTCATCAACGACGTCGATGAAGAGAGGGCGGATGACTTACCTCGAGTTGATTTGGGAGCCATAATCGAAATTAAAATAACAAGCGAAAACGAAGAAAATCACCTGGAGAGACAGAGAGTACGGCGAGTAACGACGGCGAACGACGAAGGAAGAAAGATGATTTGAATTTCGAAAAGAAGAGAGAAGTTTGAGTTATGAAAGGGGTAGAGGAAGTAGGAGTAAATGGAAAGGAGGTAGAGTAAGTGGAATGAAGAGAGAGAGGGGGCACCGAGAAGTGTGAGCAATTATGAGGGTAGAGGCCAGAGTCATCATGAGGGAGGAGAAGAGCCAGTTAGAAAAACGAGAAGTAGCAGACTCCAAAACAAACTCTGTGGGAGAAAATCGTCACCAAGCGGAAATTCCCGCCTAATATGAACTTAGTCGGAAATTTGGGGGCAATTGTTTGGGATAAATCCGCACCCTTCGGAGTGACGTGGAGCTCTCCAAGTCAAAAGGTCAAAGTCAAGAAGTCAAAGGGACAAAAGAGTCATACAGTCCGAAATCGTATGAGTCATAAGATCGAGATGGGAAAGTCAGCAAGACAACAAAATGAAACCCAACAGCAGAATTGGGCCGAAGGAATCAGCAGACACGAAGTGGGCCGAAGACAGCCCAACTGCTCACAATCCTCCAACCCTAAAGCAAGACCCTGTCAACCCAACTACTCCCTGAAATCCAGGAGTCGCCTCCAGAGCAGGAGAGAAATCAGGGAACAGCAACGGTTAAGGAAAGAAGAGATGATATAAAGCACGGAAACACCAAAAACGCGGGGCATGATCAACACACTTCAACCCTACTACTCAAAAGCACGAAAAGCAAAAATACAACCTCCAGCAACCCGAAAATAATACTTGTATCCTTGTTCATTTTCTCATTCATAGTAGACATTTGGCGGGATTCCGACTCACCCCGCGGTTTTTCCCATATTGGGTTTCCGCGTCACCAATTTTTGTGTCTTTTCGCTTTCTTTTTCCGTTTGCTCATTCGTACGTTTGATTCATTTCATTGCTTCGCGAAACGTTAGCCCGATCACTTTAACCCACATATTATTCCGTAACCCGGTAAAATTTTACCAAAACAGTTAGTAATGGTAATATTTAGAGAATTGCAAGACACTTAATTCAGCAACAGTAGCAATAAGTGTAATGGATTTGAACCCAGCAGTTGTGCCTAAACACACAAACTCTTTAAAACTTCTGAGTCTTCCTCCTGGATTCTTGATCATCAAATAAGCATCAATTTCACTAACAACCTGTGAGACATTTGTAACTTCATCTTCATCTCCCACTATTTCCTCCATTACGATTACCTTCCCATTATCTGGTATCGATTTGCAGCAGTTGTTCAACACTTTGATGCAACCTTCATCGTCCCATACTTGCAACACCCACTGATGCATGCCATAAATGGATTATATATATGATTTTGAATAAATTTTTCAGTAAGACGTACGGTCTTTTCAAAACATGATATAAATACTTTAAACGAATGTGTAATATAAAATGACGATTTTGACAGTAAATAAAATTTTGTACAAAAATAGGGATGGAGTACTACCTTTAATAAAATGGTGTCGCTTTGAGGGACACTTTCAAACATATCTCCACCGATGTGTTGCACTCCTGCGTTATGAAATCACACATGATATCTGTTCGGGCCAAAAATTTGCACCTTCGGAATACCACGTGGCAAAATACGAGTGGACGGTCAAAAAGTCAAAAGTCAAGAGTCAACAACAAAAGGGTCCACGGTTCACGGATGAAAAGTCAAGGTCAGAAACTAAAAGACGGAGGTCAAAATAATCGGAAGACGTCAAACCAAACAAACCCGAGACAAAACAAAATAATGGGTCAAATGAAGCATGAGACAAATAAAACGATGGTCCATTTAGTCAAGAAGGCCCAACACATGGAAGGTAAAATTCAGCCCACACCAAGAGAGAAGGAGGCAACAAACACTCCTACAAGCCAGGAAACTCTCCTGCTGAGCAGGAAAGAATCCAGAAGAAGATCGTAACAGCTGAGGAGAGTTAAAGGGCCAAATCTCAAGTAATTAAGAAGGGATTAAATGAAAAGATTCTGATGGATAAGAAAGGCAACGGTCAACAGCAACATAAAGGAAAGGAGGAGAATAATGAGTTGGCATAACGGTCATAACGGTCACTTGGCATTGAAGAGCAATAATTGCTCTACATTAAAGGGGCCATAAAGACACCAGAGGAGGAGGGGCCATATATAAAGGAAAGAGAGGAAGAAGGAAGGGGGCATCCCAGCACACCAACTCCAACGCACACAACACCAAAACTCTAGCAATTATAGATAAAACATTCCTATTTGTATTCGGTTCTTGATCCTTTTTTCATTCGTAGTGAAACTTTGGTGGGATTCCGACTCCCCCCGCGGTTTTTCCCACATCGGGTTTCCGCGTCACCAAACTTTGTGTGTCGTTATTTTCTTTCGTTGTTCCTCGTTCTCTAGTTTTATCTCGATTTCACCGACCCGTAGTTATAGGACGATTGCTTTGACCCGCAAACTTAAATCATAGACCCGGTATATTTTTTACCAAAACAATTTGGCGCCCACCGTGGGGCAAAGTGATCATCTCCTATAAGTCAAATCCTACAGTGAAGCAATTTCGTGTCGCCATGTCCGGATCTGATCGAAGTCCCTCCAGCAGTCAAGGAGCTTCAATCCAGCCCAGTGGAGGAGGATCGTCCCCAGCGTCTGCAGAGCCATTTTTCACACCTCTCACTCTGGCAATTCCCACCAGCCAAGCGGTGAAACCCACGTTGCCGGTGTCTAGGCCCCCTCCGACGCCTAAAACCTCTGGGGTCACCAGCTCCTCTAGGGCCAGGAAAGAAAGCGTACCAACCAGAACCTTGACTCCAGGAGGATTCGTAGAAGAAGCTTCCAGTGGAGCGGGGTCACCAGACCTGATGCAGAGTATGCTCCAGGGAATCAATGCTCTGCGCCAAGCAGTAGAAACCCTGCAGAAGGACAACCAAGATATCAAGGCTCGGATCTCAGCAGCAGACAAGACCCCAGTTGCATCGCTCCAGATGTCACCAGAGATGCTGCCTCTGATGCCTAGGGGAGAACCCAGCACCCGTAGGGAATCAGCAGCTGGCAGGAAGACCACCAGAGAGGTCCCTTCAGAGTTGGTCACCAGACTGGAGCTAGGATTGGCTCCACCAAGCCCGGTTATTGAACCCCAAGGGTTGGGTTACTTGACCTATGGCCCTACACCCGGCAGATCTCCTACCACAGGTAACTTTCTCTCCAACATCGAAAGTCGAGAGACTAACTCACTATCTTCTGCAGGCATCCCTGTCCACCAGACGCCAGAATGGCAATTTGTAACTCCACCAGAGATGACCACCTTATCCAACAACCAGCCCTCTGGAGGAATGTGGACAATGCCTACCCTCAACCAGCAGGCGTCAGAGTGGCAGCCCAGATCCGTGACAGCAGCACCACCTTTACCTCCTCCTCCTAGTAGTCAACACCCTGGAGGACCTTATGCAGGGAGTACTCCTTTCAACTTTTCTCCTCCTGTCTCTAACCCTCTTGCAGGAACAATCAGCACAGCAGATCAGCAACGCCAGGAACTGAAGGAATTGAGGGACCTGATCAACAAGATTCCTGGAATGCCACGCCCCCTGGAGAGAGCAGCTAGGGACAGCTATGCAGATTCACCCTTCATCGACGATCTAGCCTGTGTTGCTGTACCCAAGGGCTTCATGCCACCAGCCATGACGCTTTATGATGGCACTGCAGACCCCCTAGATCACATCAACCAGTACAAACAGAAGATGATGGTGGTGACCGCTACGGGGCCCCTGAAGGAAGCCTGCATGTGCAAGGGGTTTGGCTCCACTCTGTCAGGAGCAGCCCTCCATTGGTTCGTTGGTCTGCCTAAGCGAAGCATCACCTCCTTCGCTGACCTGGTCAATGCCTTTAACCAGCAGTTCGCCAGCAGCAGAAAACCAGAGAAGCAGACCAGTGATTTGTATCGGGTAGTGCAGAAGTTCGAAGAATCTACACGTGACTTCCTCAACAGATTCAACAAGGAGAAAGTCACCATCCCCAGATGTGATGTGCCCACCGCCATAGAAGCCTTCCGTCAAGGGCTCCACCAGGATTCAGACCTCTATAAAGACCTCACGAAGTACCCATGTGCCACATTCGAGGATGTGCAGACTAAGGCGATGGCAGCCATCAGGTTAGAAGAAGATTCAGGCCCCAGAAGGGCTGCGTATGGTTATGTCACCAGAAAGGCGCCAGCAGAAAAGAGGGGTGAAAGATCAAAGCCCTATGACAGGAACGTGAGCAAAATTTCCGAGGAGAAAGACTGGAAGGACAATCCAGGATTGCCACCTAAAGTAAGTGAGTATGGGTTCTCTACCAACCTTGATGGGGTGCTCAAGGCTCTGAGGGAGTTAGGGCGCAGAGTCAGGTGGCCCACGAGACAGGAGTACACCAATGACCGAAGAGACGCCAGCAAGAAGTGCGAATTCCATGACGATATCGGACACCATACCGATGAGTGTGTCCAGCTCAGGAGAGAGGTTAAATTCCAGTATGATCAGGGGAATCTGGATCACCTCATGTCCAGAAACTCTAGCAGAATAAATGCAGCAGATCAGGTATTGCCTTTTCCACCTCCAATATGTACCAGAATTGTCAATGTGATAACAGGAGGATCGGAATTATGCGGGTTGACCTACTCAGCAGCCAAGAGACATGCCTATCAGACCAGAGGAGACAGACCCGAGCACTCCTGCAGAATCAGTTGCAGGGATCTTCCAGCTGTCACCTTTGACGAAACTGACGCAGAAGCTACTCCAGAGATGCACCATGACGCCTTAATAATTACCCTCTCTATAGGGAATTGCACCGTGAAGAAGATTCTGGTGGACACAGGGAGTTCAGTCAACCTCATCATGTTGGAAACTCTCCAGAATATGGGGTTTAGTGAGAAGGATCTAACGAGGAAGGCGGTTCCCTTAGTGGGTTTTAGTGGTGAGACCAAGCATTCTCTGGGAGAGATCACCATTCCTACCTATGCCGGAGGAGTGAACAAGCAAGTACGGTACCTAGTCATTGATGGACCCTCCACCTACAACGTGATTCTAGGAAGGCCTTGGATTCATGAGATGAAGGCAATCACCTCCACCTACCACCAGTGCTTGAAGTTCCCTACACCCTGGGGAGTGCAGAAGATCACCGGAGACCAAGGAGAGGCCAAAGACTGCTACAGGATAGCCCTTAAGAAGACGGCGAGCCCCCCAGCATAGCAATTACAGAGCCTTCATCTGCCTCTGCAGGAGTACGTAGAGCCACCTCAGGCGGAGTTGGATGAAGTCAACTTGGACAAGCAACATCCAGAGCGAAAAATGTTAATCGGATCAGAATGCACAGGTAATATCCGCCAAAACCTCATTGAATTATTAAAAACTAACATGGATTGTTTTGCTTGGTCGCATGATGATATGGTAGGTATAGATCCGAGCGTTATCACTCACAGGCTAAGCGTGGACCCAAGCTACAAACCAGTCCAGCAGAAGAGAAGGAAGTTTGCCCCAGAAAGAAATCAAGTCATAAATCAGGAGGTTGACAGTCTGCTGGCTGCTGGCAAAATCAGGGAGGTAAAGTATCCAGAGTGGTTGTCTAACGTGGTGGTGGTCCCAAAGAAGAATGGCAAGTGGAGGGTGTGTGTTGATTTCACCGACTTAAACAAAGCATGCCCGAAAGATCCATTCCCCCTACCGCATAAAGACGCCATGGTGGATGCTACAGCAGGCCACGAGATGCTAACCTTTCTTGATGCATGGAGCGGGTACAACCAGATCAAGATGCATCCAGCAGACCAGGAGAAGACAGCCTTCAGGTCTGAGAGAGGTATATATTGTTACAATGTAATGCCTTTTAGTCTGAAGAATGCAGGTTCCACCTACCAGAGACTAGTCAATAAGATGTTCAAGAGACAGATTGGGGACACAATGGAGGTATATATTGACGACATGGTCGTCAAGTCAAAGCAAGCTTCGCAACATACAACACACTTGGAGGATACCTTCAACACCTTGAGGGAATACAAGATGAAGTTAAATCCTTCAAAGTGCACATTTCGAGTGTCATGTGGGAAGTTTCTGGGGTATATGGTGACCCAGAGGGGAATTGAAGCTAGTACAGAGCAGATCAAGGCCATCCTCCAGCTGGAATCACCACAGAAGCCAAGAGACGTGCAAAGGCTGACTGGAAGAATTGCTGCTCTGAGCAGATTTATCTCCAGGTCTTCGGATAGATGTCGGCTGTTCTATGATATCCTGAAGAAGGCCCAAAGGTTTGATTGGACAGCAGAGCACGAGAGGGCGTTCAGCGACCTAAAGCACTACCTCAGCACTCCACCTCTGCTGTCAAAACCAGAACCTGGAGAACCACTCTTCCTGTATTTATCAGTAACCGAGGTAGCAGTCAGCGCGGTATTAGTATGTGAGCACGAAGGAGCACAATGCCCAGTATATTATGTTAGTAAGTCTCTGCTTCCTGCAGAAACCAGGTACACATTTCTTGAAAAACTCGTACTTGCACTTGTTACAGCGTCTTATAAACTTCGATCTTATCTTGAATTGCATGTTATTTCTGTAAAAACAAATTATCCATTCAAAACTATTATGAGAAAATCTGAGTTATCAGGAAGAATGGCCAAGTGGTCCATACACTTGAGCGGCTTCGACATGAAATTTGTCCCCAGGACTGCGATCAAGTCTCAGGCGTTAGCAGACTTCATATCCGACTTTAGCCCAGCACTGCAGACACAGGCAGAGAAAATCATCCTCCTCCTTGAGGAGACAAAGGCGAACAAGTGTGGAAGCTAAATGTAGATGGTGCCTCCAACATGCGAGGATCTGGAGCAGGATTAGTTCCCAAGTCTCCTCAGGGGGATCTCATAGACCAAGCAGTGCGGTGCGAGTTCCGGACAACAAGTAACGAGGCAGAATACCAAGCTCTAATCTTAGGTCTCCAGCTGGCTCTAGACCTCAAAATTAAGCGCCTGGAGGCATACAGCGATCCTCAACTGATTGTCAACCATGTAAATGGTTCGTATGCAGCTAAGGACTCCAAGATGATATGTCTTACCTTGAAGTGGCAAAGGAGCTCTCCCTTAGGTTCGTAGCCTTCTCAATAAACCAAATCCCGAGGGACCAGAATGCCGCAGCAGACGCCCTAGCTACCCTGGGGGCAACGTTCAAGTCTGTTGTAGTCTCCATCATACCCATCATCCACGTACTGGAGCCAGCAACTTGTAAAGGTCCAAAGGAACACAAGATGCCTGGAAAGAGGGAGAATTCATCAGAGTAGGGGTTGCGGCTGCAGGAAGCAGGAGTCTGCAGCACCTCAGCAGAACAAGAAGAAATCCCAGAAAACCCTACCAGGACTGGCTACAACGTGACATTCTGCCAGCAGATAAGAAGGAAATCAGAGGCTTCAAATTCACCCTCATTGATGGTATTCTATTAAGAAGATCACTTGCTGGACCATACTTAGGGTATATGGGTCAGGAGGAGGCAGAAGTTGTTTTGCATGACCCCCACATTGGTGAATGTGGAAATCATGCAGGGGGCAGATAGACAAAGGAACTCCCCTTGGTGCTATGGTCCGACAGAACCACATAGGCCGCTGCCGCCAGAAACATGGGCCACTGTCGCCAGAAACATGGCATCTATTCTGCCAGATACACCTCCACCAGAACCAGGTTTCATCTTATCAAACCTTGCAAACATATATTTAAACCTTTATTTTGTCCTTCTATCTGTTTTGCTTTCTTTTTCGTGATTTTTGAAAGTCAGATGTTTTATCTTCAAGTATGCCTTTAGAGTTTGATTCTCTCCTTTGTGTCGTCAAAATTCGATTTTCTTTTACATCAAAATTTGATTTTCTTTTTGCATTAAAATTCGGTTTTCTTTTGCATCAAAGTTTAATTTTCTTTTCATACGTCTTCGAAATTTAATTTCCTTTTCATACGTCTTCGAAATTTAATTCTTTTGTTACATGTCTTCAAGATTTAATTTTCTTTTCATACGTTTTCAAAATTCGATTATCTTTCCATAGTCTTCAAAATTGGATTTTCTTCCTTCACATATTTTCAAAAGTTTGATTTCCTCCCGCATATACCTTCAAACATTGCATCTTTACCATCTTTCGTCAGCTTTTTCAACCAAAACTGGTGACCAATCTGGTGGAGTGTATAATTTCTACAGAAGGTGTGCGTCTTGTGCTGAGTGCCTACAACCAGGGCAATACAAGTCCCCTGCGTCACTCAGCACCCACGCAAAGCGTGGCACCTCTGACTGAGTGGGCAAAACAAGACCCCAGGCCACCACTATATCAAAGGTCGACCATACAAACATAAGGCATGCATACAACAGAAGGTAGTTAGACAAAACTACAACAAACGATTACAATCAAACGTAAACAACCACGATCAAAAGCAAACGATTACGATCTTCTGTTAAGGCACGAAGTGCCACAAAATACTAGCACACTTCGCTCCCCTGAGCAAAGGCGAAGTCATTATAGAATTTTTTGCAAACACTAACAAATCGGAAGTTCATGCCATGCAGGATTCACAAGCCAAAAACAAAGGAGGAGTAACATCACTCCAGCAGAACTTGGTCCACAGCCTGGACATTCTCCTCTGGTGGAGGCGGAACTGTAGCAGATTCTCCTGCAAAAACCTGGGTCTCTGATGAACAGCAACAGAATATCCCCCGGGGTCATCAACGACATCCTGCTGGTCCACGATCTCTTGCCCATCAGCCTCCTGATCAGCAATGAGAAATCAGCAGACTCCATCAGATCCTCCGCCTCCACATCAGAAAGAGCATCCAGGTCAGGCGCCACAGGAAATTCCTCATCCAGTCACTTCTTCTCTACAACCAGATTCCTCCGTCAACAATCTGCGAACCAGGTCCAACTCCTTCAGAGAACCTTCTTCTAGCACAGACCTGGGACCAGGAAGTAGCATATGATCCAGGAAAGTCATACCCTCTGCAGACTTACCAAAGCCTTCAGGAAATTTGACCACCACTTCAGCAGAAACCTCATCAACGGATCTGGGGGCAGAGTAAGAGGTAGACTTAGAAAGGTCTGCCACCAGAGGTCCACTCTCTGCAGGAGTAATTTCTAAGAGAGGGGACAGATCGCGCCTTCTCCTAGAACCAGCAAGCTAAGGCCAGCAGAAGCAGAGCCGACTGCCTACAATAGAGGCAAACGGAAATTCCCGCCTAAGATGAGCTTAGTCGGAAATTTGGGGGCATTTGTTCGGGCCAAAAATTTGCACCTTCGGAATACCACGTGGCAAAATACGAGTGGACGGTCAAAAAGTCAAAAGTCAAGAGTCAACAACAAAAGGGTCCACGGTTCACGGATGAAAAGTCAAGGTCAGAAACTAAAAGACGGAGGTCAAAATAATCGGAAGACGTCAAACCAAACAAACCCGAGACAAAACAAAATAATGGGTCAAATGAAGCATGAGACAAATAAAACGATGGTCCATTTAGTCAAGAAGGCCCAACACATGGAAGGTAAAATTCTGCCCACACCAAGAGAGAAGGAGGCAACAAACACTCCTACAAGCCAGGAAACTCTCCTGCTGAGCAGGAAAGAATCCAGAAGAAGATCGTAACAGCTGAGGAGAGTTAAAGGGCCAAATCTCAAGTAATTAAGAAGGGATTAAATGAAAAGATTCTGATGGATAAGAAAGGCAACGGTCAACAGCAACATAAAGGGAAGGAGGAGAATAATGAGTTGGCATAACGGTCATAACGGTCACTTGGCATTGAAGAACAATAATTGCTCTACATTAAAGGGGCCATAAAGACACCAGAGGAGGAGGGGCCATATATAAAGGAAAGAGAGGAAGAAGGGAGGGGGCATCCCAGCACACCAACTCCAACGCACACAACACCAAAACTCTAGCAATTATAGATAAAACATTCCTATTTGTATTCGGTTCTTGATCCTTTTTTCATTCGTAGTGAAACTTTGGTGGGATTCCGACTCCCCCCGCGGTTTTTCCCACATCGGGTTTCCGCGTCACCAAACTTTGTGTGTCGTTATTTTCTTTCGTTGTTCCTCGTTCTCTAGTTTTATCTCGATTTCACCGACCCGTAGTTATAGGACGATTGCTTTGACCCGCAAACTTAAATCATAGACCCGGTATATTTTTTACCAAAACAATATCCCTCACTACTTTTAATGTATCATGTCTCTATATTATTATAATGACGTTTTCCATCTTCGTTAACTTTCTTCAAACAATATTTTCGACCAGCTAGCATTATTAAGACATCTTCGATTGGTAATTAATTATAAATACGATATTGAATATAATAGATAGGAGGTGAGGTAGGTACCGGAGTAGGGTTGGGCTTGAGATATGACATGAGGGAAGTCAAAATTGAAGCATTGAATAGAAGGATATACAGAGAGGATAATACGAAGGGTATGTCCAAGACCACCTCCCACATCCACCAATTTGTTGACGCCCTCAAAAATATTGTATTGTTGTAGCAAGTTGAGTAGGGTGAAAGCAGGCTGTTTGAACATTGCCTGGTTGAAAACATGGTTGAATCTTGGGTCGTGCGTCGGGTATTCATATGCATGCATCCCATGCACCTTGTTGAATGGGATCCCTCCTTCCAACACCGCCTCCTTCAATTTCCTCCTAATCATTACATACCCATATTTCATAAATAACGCAAAAAAAACCTCTTATCAGACTGTCTTCCGGTATAGAAAGTTTGTTGGAATCATGACTCAACAGTCAACATGGATATATATTAATATATTATCTGTACTTTTGAGTTTTGACCAACATTCTAATTAATTTAATTCATCTATTAGGTTCATTGTGAGTAATATTTTAATCAAAATAACAAATTACTCCCTCTGTTCCAATGAATCGTTTGTCTTTTCTTTTGGCACCAAGGTTAAGAGAACCAATGAGGGAGTGACATGTAGATCAAAACTCATGTGAATGAACAAATTGCATATAAAAAACATTCCTAAAATAGAAAGGCAAACAATTCATTGAGACGCCCCAATATGGAATAGGCAAACAATTCATTGGGACGGAGGGAGTATATGTTTGGGACAGACGTACCGTCATTTTAAATCAATATTTCAAATAATTGACATGGTTAACCATCAAAATCAATTAAATTAAAAAACAATAAAAAGATGAGGAAAACGGTATCGGTTACACTCCCACGTTGGATTATATGCTTAGCATTTTTTTTACCTATTAAAGATAAATGATTGATGTCGTAATAATATAATCCTGAGTGAGACAGTCCCACAATATATTTTGTATTAATAATTACCTCATATGTAAAAAGTTTTACGACATGATAGCTAGGGTAAAACCGTGTCATAGGTTTTAATTTTAGTAGGTTTAAAAGTGTGAAACCCATACATACCAACTTGTTTGAATAACCGGGTCAATAAGCAAGGCAAGAAGCGGTCCAAGACTCGCCCCATTTTCATCCCCAACAAAGAACTTGGAAACCGGGTTCAAACCATACCGCCTTTCGGACCCTCCATTATCATTATTAATGGTTGTGGAGCTAACGATGGAATGAGTTGCTAGTAGTCTAAGCATACGGTCCAAAAACACGGATGCATCCGGGTTGCGACAACCCAATAGCTGACCCGCTATCTCTCCAACGGTTAGCCCGTTTTGGGAACCCGACTTCGCCATGATGGAGAACAGGTTGAGCTCGACTGCTGCATGGAGCACCATCGGCATGAAACTCGCTTGTATTGCACCAACCGCTGACAGGTAGTGATTAACATTATCATCGTCGTCGTTATTATTGTTATTATAACTTTTGTTAATGAAGTTATTACCGTTGCTAATTTGTGTTATTTGCTTAGACTCCATTAATTAATTGATGAAATTTGAACTGTGTGTTATTAAGAAATTAATTAAAGGTTATGTTGGTTTCAATAAATTGTGTTACGTACGTGGGTATTTATAGCAGTAGTCGGTAGTCACCACGTATTCATTCCGTCTGGTCAATAGTTTACATGGGCCTGTCTGTCCAGTCAATAATTTGCACGTTCATTAGTTCTCCTCTTGCTATCTTACTAAATTATTTTAATCTTTGTATATATTGTTAAAGTAAAGGTAAACTTTCTATTGAGACGGGGGAGTAGTACGGAATAACAAAGTTGCATGGATGGCATGCATGCATATTTAATTTTGTATACCGAAGATGTCTTAATCTAGTGGTTAGACTAGGTGCTCTGGGACAGTATATCTCATGTTCGAATCTTTCTCCATATACATTGTAATGCGACTAAGTGCGTTCTTTATTGACCAAAAGTATAACTTGTAGTATTAACGTAGATAGACAATATAATCGAGCGATTATTGGTAGAATAATGATATAATTATCTTCATTATTTCCAATTTTTTAAAAATAATTGTAAGTGCGTGATATCATACATTGAATATTTGTTTCTTCATTTCCAATTTATTGAATTGATAGTTATCTTCACCCCAATAAAATACATATATTGTATATATATATAAATGTAACGTAGTACACGAGGTGAACGTTCAAGAATGTGTTGGTCAAATCTTACGAATCACTGAATCACTTTTAATATATATATACACACACGGAGTATAATTGTATAAACATAATACTAGTATACGAGTAAGATGGAGATTTGTAAATGAATAAAATTAGCAGTGATAAATTTTGGTTCAAAGTTCAAGTTACTTTATACACAACTTATTGATTGTATATTTGTACTATTAAGCAAATTACATACTCGTATAGTCGTATACATCTATCACTTTCAATATACAATCATCTTTTGCTTTGCTTGCCACGTAAATCTTCCAAAGTATGGACTTAATTAGTATCGTTTGTCTACCTTTAATTAAAATATTTTTCACAAATAATATTCCGTATAAAATAATTAAGATAGTAGAGGAAGAGTACTTAATTATTGCATACTCGGTATTTCTTTGTTATCAAAATAGTAGTGGCCGTGAAGCAGTAATTTGTTTCTTATAAAAATAATTTTAAGAAGAGCCGCATAATGATTATAATGCCGACCAATTTGAACTTGAAAGTTGAGATGATAAGGTAACACCCTTCATAACCTTTTCAACTAAATTTAAAACAGTAACTCTCATGTGAGACGGTCTCACGATAATTTATCGTGAGACCTCTCACATGGGCACATAGGGGGTGGTTACAAATTTAGTAACCACCTCTTATATGAGCCGTCTCACGATAAATTATCGTGAGACGGTCTCATACAAGTTTTTGTGAATTTAAAAATGAGTGACTCAAAAAAAAAAAAAAAAAAACAAGAGAGAAATATAAGAGTAATTGTGAACCACACATCGGTGGCCTAAAAAGGAAAGTGAGACATATCAAACTCAGTCCAAAAAGAAAAGTGAGACAAAAATAGAAACTCGGAAGGAGTACAAAGGAATAAGTAAAATAACGGATTTTAAAAGTATATTCAATTCATACGACCAGTTATAGCTTATTCGCTAAACTAATTACGTTATATCGACACTAGACATAACATATCATTATATCAACACGTACTACAAATGACGGAAAATTAAATTAATACAAGTATATATGAAATATATATACTTCCGTAGTAAATACTATAAATCATTTTGTTGAACAAAACTTCTTACAACGTGCATCAAAAACTTCGTCCCTAAGTAAAATCTTTACACAAGGCAGGCCTCTCATTACATTATTTCATTTTTAATTAGTAAAGAGATTAATTACAATTAATCGTATCAAAAGAAATGAAATCGGTACATACTCCCTCCATTCCAACCATTTGTATACATTTACTTTTTTTAACGTATTTATAAGTGATTAGAATCTCAAATATAACTTCTAATATATAAGATAAAAAATAGTCACGTGGGATCGTGTTTAAATCGTCTATAAAATACATAATGAATATCAATTTTTTATAGTAATTTTTAGTAACACGTAACTAAAGATATAGACAAAAAAAAAAGAGTATCGACGTACGTGCATAAAACAAACGTATACAAATGGTTGTAACGGAGTGAGTATGATATAAACAAACATACAAGCAAAAGAGTGGATTCCATGTTCAGAATTTTCCATGAAAAATCCTAACTTCACATGAACAGTTTCCAAGTAAATTCTTTTTTACGATTCTGACAAACTAGTTCTTCTGTTAATACTTGACATAAAAATGCATATTTTGTTAACAATATTTTAATTGATTTATTTGAATAAATTCAGTTTAGGAATTTTAGCAAGAACGAGAATTTATTTTACTCGTCAAATGTTGAAATTTGCACAAAAATTTAGAAGAGACAACTCTCGTTGACATTAACAAGAGACTCATACTACCGCACTAATTTTGTTTCTTAGTTTTTCTAAGTCTTTTAGCAACGTGATGAAAGACAATCTCTCACGGGACTTACCCTCAAATTTGATACATACTCCCTCCATCTCCATCTCCATCATTTGGTGTCATTTCATATTATTTGTGAGGAGTATTTTAATCAAAGAACTACAAATGACCGAGATGGAAAGAGTTTATACTTGCATGACTTTATAGATTAATTAATGAAATGATCATTTCACTAAAAAAAACCAAACCAACTTCTGGAAATTCCCGATTCTTCAGTTCAACAACTTGTTGTAAAATAATTGATGCATCGAAAAACACAAAATGTAAAAATCAACATCATAACAGGAATGGATCGTCTCAGTAACTAGCTTAGTTCTCTATTATTGCCATTCCACCTCGATCTCATCAAAACAGTTGATCGCTACATGGTCGGGAACAAAATCTGAACTTTTATGAGGACTACGAATATACCACATCAAGTCGACCTACGTTGGCATTTAACCATCGACAAGAATTGTACGCAAAGGAAAAACAAACAGAATTTTATCATTTGACTATACATAGAAAATGCAAGATTTGATTATTTCATAATTGTTCAGAATAGAATAAATCGACAGCAAATTAGGTGAGAGAGAGAGAGAGAAAGAGAGAGCCTTTGTGACCAAAAAAGAAAAGGGAAAAAAAGAATCTATAAATTTGTGACTACTACTATACAATTGAGCTAAAGATGGATGGAGATGGAGATGGAGCAAGGAAAGGGAGAGCGCTTTGGAGCTGGTAGCCCATGACACGACCACCGTGTCCATATAATTTAATTTATAAGATGGGAAAAATTGAGAGGGGAAACTCGAGCGGGAAGGATCTTACTATACAGATCGAGCGGAGGATGAATGGTAGCGAGTATGCATGCATGTTGCATGTCGGACTACATGAAATAACTGAGGGAGCTCTTCTTCCTTGAACCCCCTTCACCATACAGCTCGTTCCACTGCACCAGCTCATTCATATTTGTCGACTCTGATGAGAAGCTTGCACACACCTGCAATGTGTAAGGGCCTCCGTTAGCACCATATTATCTATCAAACAACCCTGTTCAAATATGACATGACATGACAAGTTCAAACCTGTTCTTGGGCATATTTGAAGTCACTCATGTTCAAAGAACGCACGTCGTCACCGCTATATAGTACAGCTGATCTATTCTCAGCTAATGCCAAAGTTTTCTCCTGCACACCACACCCAATTTGCAAATGTTTGTGTCAAACATTCTGACACACGACTTTGGCATAGTAACAGATAACAAACAGGATGACAGATTTTACACCAGTGAAATACTACCACTCTACAGTATGTTATTACCAACGGTTAATTCATAACTCAGTAAATTTTCTACCCGCATTTCCAAAACTTGGTTTGTTACAAAAAAGATCTACATGAAGAAACAAATTCTCCATGTTTTCAAGAAATATCAACCATGAATTGTCACCTAACTAAATCAGTTTAAATCCAGATAAAAAACACCTTCAAGGCGATGATGATTGATGTTTGCACAAAAAATGTCGATTACTTGGTAGGAGCCAGTAAAACTAAAAATGTTCAGAAAAGGCAAGACATTAAAAAATACCTCAAAAAATTTAAGTGTTGAAAAAAGAGCACTCCTTGTATAGAAGGCATCAATTACAACAAACTGAGTGTCAAATGATGACCTTAAATTCAAAACACCGCCAACAATCTTACAGACAAAATAACAAAAACCAAGGAGGGAGCAGTGATCTTTCTCATGCACAGGCTTGGTGACAAAGAAAGGACACTAAAACTAGTAGAGTATTACTGTACGGATATCAATTAGTATCAATTAAGCCGAATAAACCTTAGGCCTGTCTCATCTCGTGTCACTGAGCTCACTAAGGTTCTTCTCAACATATCAGGAGGAAAACATACTACGTCAAATACAAATATATTGTGGATTATTTGAGTTGCGGCATCAAGTTATCAACTGATGTCAAAAACTGACTATTAATTTCTTCAAGTTACGTAGAATATCATACTCCCTCCCCCTCACAATATTCTTCTCACTTCAATATGGCACATGGATTAATAAATCGATAATGAAAGGTGGTAAATTGTTGGTGGGGTTCAAGAAGTCAATTCACAAAAAGTAACCAATAGAAAGAGAAGAGGTTTGATGAATAAGGAATGTTTTGAAGTGGGAAAATCTTAGTGGGATTTCCTTTTTAAAGGAAAGTGGGAAAATCTTAGTGGGGGATGGAATCGCATTATGAGAAAATATTTGTCAAAAATAACAGGGTTTCACTCACCAATCAACTAGAGCTGGCAAAAGCTAATCCGGCCCGTCAAACCGATCTGACCCACCCAACACCCAACCTGATAGAACCCGAAAATTTAACGACCCATAACCCGACTCGCTTGTGACCCGTTAACCGATATAACCCAATGACCGGCGAACCCGACCCAAACCCAATCTAACTCAATAAGATTGACGATCACAAAAATTATTAAGCTTAAAGATCGATTCAAATGAAAGTGACTTAGGGTATAACTTGATACATTTAACATTCTATAATAACAAATTAATTAAACCAAATAATGATCAATAATTAAACAATATTTGGAAATTATTAAAGTAATGATATATCAACTAGACCCGATAAAGACCCGACCTAAACCCGAAGTGACCCGACATATCAGTTGGCCCGAAAATGACACGACCCGAACCAGACTCAACCCAGAAGAGTATGCAGAACCGATATAACCCGAACTCGATATGACCCGACCCGTCTTGACTCGACCCAAACCCGACCCGAGTGACCCGATTTCCACCTCTACATCAACTCATCTACGACAATATAAATGGGATGAAGGGAGTAAAAGCGAAAATATGAAGGCACTAGATAGTAGATATGGAAATTCAAGTGCTTCAAGAAATAGCACTTTAAGTAACTTAACAACAAATTTTCAATATACTTATTTTATATTGGAATGAAGTTATAGTGATAGATTAAAATTGCTTTTAAAACAACGAAATCAATATACAAAAGGTATTACCTTCTTCTCCCTTTCCAATATTTCTCGAATGGGACAATAGGCCGCAGTTACACAAAGATTCTGCACCAAACAACATTCAAAACAATTACAACACATTCTGCTACAAATTTGAAGTCAAAGGAAATGAGTATTAAGTATCAACCTTTAAATCACTTCCGGAATATCCATCAGTCATATTGGCCACAAGTCCAAGATCAACATCTGGCGCTAGCTCCTCTTTTGCCAAAATTACTCGTAAAATTTTCTCCCTGTTTGGTGCATCTGGCAATCCAACCATCAATCTGCAATATATACTCAAAACTTTGAAATTGGAAATCTAGCTCAGGCATATCATCAAATTTACTCTTTCCAATTCAAATTATTCATATTTCTTACTTTTCCACATTTTAAAGTACTCGTAGTTCATTGTTAGCTAAAACGCATTATTCTTTGGTTTTAGATTATGATGGAATCAGTCAAAAAGAATCACTAATTTTTTTGTGTAGTAATATCTCGATACAAATGAAGCCCACAAAATGCTTGGTACTCTTGGTGCATGAGCATCGAAAGGTTGCACTGATTTCACTTTACCGTGATTGTGGCAAGTGGCTTGATATAAGACAAATAGAATAAAAATACTTTGGACAAAGAACAAGGTCACAGGTGACAAGTGATAAAAAGGAGAAATACTGAATACTGTATTTGGGAAAGAGATTGACCTTCGAGGCAGCCTCCTGATAACAGCTTCATCCAGATCAAATGGCCTATTTGTTGCAGCAAGAACAAGGACGCGTTCTCTATCCTTTGTACGCAACCCATCCCAGTTAACCATAAACTCATTCTTCATTTTTCTCATAGCTTCATGTTCCCCGGGATTTTCCCGTCGTCCTAACATGCTGTCAACCTATTATCCATGGACCAAATATAAAGATTAAAGTTAGAAAGACAGAGAAAAGAGAGAGGGAAAGGGAAAAAGGAAAGGGGGAAAGAGAAATCATTGCCAAGACTGCACATAACTAACCTCATCAACAAAAATGACACTAGGAGCAATTTTACTGGCTAAAGAGAACACTGCCTTCACGTATTTTTCGCCTTCACCAAACCACTATAAGAAAATACAATTAACAAGGTCACAAAAGTGGGAAAACAGGAAAACATAAACTTTGAAAACTATACATAACGGAGAGCACCTTTGAGGTTATGCTGGACATTGATATGTTGATGAAATTCGCGCCAGCCTCAGTCGCAACAGCCTTTGCAAGCATGGTTTTCCCCGTACCCGGGGGACCAAAAAGAAGAATTCCTTTGCAAGGCTAAAGAAAAAATTATACTCATTCAGATAAAAATAAGAAAGATAGGAAAGGGCACACAAAACGGAATAAAGACTGAACCTTTGTCAATTGTCCTTTCGTAAACAGCTCGGGCCTCTGGAGTGGCAGCATTACCAATTCCTTCAATGTGTCTTTAACATTTTCCAGGGCACCAATGTCCTCAAAAGTTACTCCGATTTCGTTAGATGGAATAACATCTATAAGAAGCTTCTTCTCAAATTCGTTCTCAGTGACAACATCCTGTAAAACCAAACAAATAAGATTGGGGGTTCATTTTTTTCCTGATAACTATATAAGATTGGGGATTCATCACCTCCTTCAAGTAAAGAAAATATAATACTGTATATCTATGCTAACTACAAACGGCAATAATAAAAATAAATAACCATCCACTCTTCTATAGTAAGTAATGGAAGCATCGCCAGCGAAGTACCTTCAACGACTTTTTTGTACTCTTGTTTTCATTTTGCACGCCCTGCAAAATATCTAGCCCGTGCCTAATGCTGAAAAAGAAGTGTACGACAACAGCATGCACAACTTATCAGTACAGTTATAGTAGAAGGCCCAACAAAATGCATCTAGATGGATATTAACCTTTCACTAGATATCAAGACCTTAGAATCATTTATGGGAGCTTCAGCACACTGCATAAAGTGATGTGTCAATGCCCAGCCAATTACTTTTTCCACATCTACAATATCAATGGATACAATTAGCATGGAAAATGCATGTGTCTAAGTCAGTGTACTGTCAGTAGAAAGATTCAGAGGACTAACTTTCAGTTGTAAGTGCCTGATCCTTGATACATAGCTTCTCGACATCAGAACATTCAATTCCAGTTCGGCTCAAAATCTTCAAAGAGCACAACAATAAAAAATAGGGTCAGTGATTAGTTTGCCCACTTCCATCAGAAGCAAATGTTCAATCAAAAACAATAAAGATTTTCATAATGAGGGGCAACAACATCAATCCCCTTAAAAGCCCTTGGATCATTTTGCTCATAAGCATTCAATTCCCCCAGAACATCTGCATGCCATCTCACATAGCAATAGCACAGAACGTGTTTTTTAGGAGCACGAAAATAGACTCCGAATTTATCAAACATACAAGTCCAACCGTCTTAACGAGAAAAACCAAAATACCATTGTAAACAAGTGAAATTGCAAAAGTAAAATTAAGGCAGAAGCCTTACAGAGTGAATGCTAACAACGTTTGACTGTGCTTTCAATGTTTCCATATCACAATCCAACTTTTTCTTCCAATCTGACAGAAGATCCTCTTCCTGTCATTAAAAAGGGAAATTATGATTGGACAAAGATAAATTTACCCAAAATAAGGCAGGAACCAACGAAAAGGTTTCAGTACCTGAGGTGTCTGTATACTGATTTTGTTAGTAAAAAGGCGACTCAACTGCTTCGACGTTTTTGAGGCATCCTTGTTAGTTCTCTCACCCAGTTTGCCAAGACTATCCTGTATCAGTGTAACCAATCAGTTAAGCACACTTCATCAGTCCCTTGCACACTATGCAGTATGCATCAGTTAAAATCCGAATCATAGACAAACTACTTTCCTAGACTACCCAAATCAATGCTGAAACAAAGACCTCCCATCTGGGAATGGAACCACATTGTAAACCGGCACAAGCTATACCACTTAAATTAATTAACACTCGCTACTATTACTTAATCACCTTTCTAATATGTCGCAATCTCTCTACCAGAATCCATTGTTGTACGAATTAAGGATTTACTAAAACGACTTTTTCATGTTCATATTGAGTTAGTTGGTGCATAATTTACGGTCTTGATAAGTGAGATCATGTTTAACTTCTTTTAAAATTGCTGTCTGAATAACTTGAATTTGCTGGTACTCTTGTCGTCCATAAATAAAGAGTGGTGAGCCATATGAGATGGTGGATAAGGCGGTTGTAGATTAAGGTTATGGGCTTGCGAGGTTAGCAGTTAGTGATGATGTAGGCACGTTTTTTGTTGCAGTTGAATACCATAGTAGAATGGGCATCCGTATATCACCTCGACATGATTTAAATCTAACTTCTCCTACCTAGAATTTTTGTCTGTTCTCCAGTCCAGGCTTACCCAACTCAACTATTTCACATCAACCTAAAATTCGGCTACAAACAGCCAAAAAGGCACGTCTAGAACACAACGCTTACCGGGAAGCCAAGGTCAAGGAAAGCTGTGCTGCTGCCAAACTTGGTAAACAAAAGACCTCCAGGATGAGACTGTCAAATTTTAAATAAACCAACAACCTGTGAGATTACCTTTTGAAAATTTGAGCAGACTAGAAACCTACAAGGACAAAACTCGATCAGTTACCTTTTCTTTTCTGCTGTCAGCTTGTGTGTGAGAGGCAATGACCACCAAATTATCAGGCAAATTGTCAAACTTAGATTTCAACTCATAATATGCCTCCGGATTGCTTGCCATGCACTTCTCCATATCTTTCAAAAGCAATATTAAAGGACCATTTCTACATTCATCTTTAACGACCTATTTAACAGAAACCATGAAGAAATTTTTTTGAGATAAACAAGAGATATAAATAGACATTATATAGTGGAGTATACATTTACAATTTTAAATATATACAGAGTATATATCAGGGAATACTAACCTCAAAAATTTCATTTGTGGCAAACTTTTGAAACTCTTCACCGCCTGAATTTTCCAAGCATAACCCCTCCGCTACAAGCAAATAGTAAATCATGGTTTAGCCAACAATTAAAAGAACTAAAGAAAAGCAAGTGTAAATATAATAACACAATACATGGGCAGAATTGCAGGGTTATCACACGTAATACCACAATGACACTAGAAATTACCTGTACAAAAGAAACCATGTCCATTTTCACAACTGCCACCAAGATTGCATCCGTCAGGAACCTGCTCGTCAAATCTGACACCGATCTTTGATGCCTTATTTCCTTTAAAGACAAGCACAACTTTTCCCCGAGTGCCATATGCTGGCCCTTTGGAACTTCTAATAAAAATCAAATATGGAATTAATTTAGCAACTTAGCTGTTATATTATCACTAAATACTTTATCCATAAAAGAATCTTTCTTACATTCTTGAAGTATGTTTTCTGAAAGATGCTTTGAAGGCGGATCTGGACATAGTCCTGTCATGAACACCACTAGAATATAATGTTAGCGCCCAATAAAAATGCTGCTTTACTTCCAAAATGTAGAAGTATAATAAAAAAATACTAGAAGCTTCTTTTACAAAAAAAAAATTAAGCTACTGAATAAAAACAGATAAAACCCAATTGAGCAAGCAAGTGTCTATGCTGAACATGGGTTTCTGTATCAAATAGATGTCTATTGGAGAAATAAGTTAGACGTAAAGCATCAAGGTGTAATCTTTTAGATTCTGAAAATACATTACTGATTAACGGCTAATGGTGCCCATTAAAAGATAAGTACTTCATCCTCACAGAAGATGCAAATTTACTGCCATGTTTAAAAGAAATAAAAAGTGAAATGGATATAGAAGAGGCAAAAAATAAGAAGAAAAAAGACAGAAATCAGGCACTCTTAGCATATAGCATGAGATTTAAGCAATCATCACACACATCTCCAAAAATCATCTTCAAAAAATTTCCCAGCCTAACAAACTACCACGAACTAAAATAAAGGATGTAATTGTGGCTGTTTTGCTTCCCAAACATCTTTCTTTCATACTAATCTGCCTTGTCAGGGTAACAAGATTCACAGCACCACATACTCCTAGTCTTATTCAAATCACTCAAATCACCTAGAGCTATTAGGACATTAATACCAGTAGTACCTATGAGGTCATGGGTGCTTCATCCTCACAACGCACAACTAACTTGCTTTTACTAAGGTCTCCCACGAACCCAAAATAACATGTTGCTTTGCCAACATGTTTCCATTAGAAAGCATTTAAAATGCAGAAACGCCTATTAGTGTGCCTTGATACACTTTGAACAGGGGCGGGAAAGGGAGGGGGGTCAGCGAGGGAGAAAAATGGGAGGAGATAATAATTTGATTTGGATTGTTTGACCTACAAATATTTCCCAGTTTATAATAATATCAATATAGCTAATAGGAAAGAGAACGGATGCTAACACTTCTCATTTCAATTACAACAATATATCAATGAAATTTAGATGGTATAAAAGTGCTACAGACTTGTCATAACAGACTCAAGGTAAGCCAATGACAAACAAACAAACATAAGAGTTCAAACAGCCACAAAGGCTGACACTAGACACATGCAGAAGTCAAAAGGCATACCTTTGTTGCTGTATTATGAGTGCTGAAGGTGGCATTGAACTTGAACCTATGAATTTCACTCTATCACCTGCAAAAATAAAGCTTTTAACGCCATAGAAACTTGGATGTTCAAGTGCTCAAACACTAGACCATACATCTTCATACATAGAAAATGAGAGAGATTAAATTTTGGAAGCAAATCATAAACTGCAAATCACACAGGAACGTGACCAAATGACTTAATTTTAACAAGTAAAAAAACAATATTGCTAAAAGACGCACGATGGTGAAAACACATGTATACAGAAGGACACCAACTCAGCAAACTGATAAGATAACCAACATTAGACAGCTTAACTTAAAGACATAAGACAGCAAAAAATAAATCCACGAAAAGGATTGGCCAAATAGTCTCCCTCCAGACCACAATAACCCACCAGCAACCCCTGTTCCACAATAGGAGACAAAGGGACTTTGATATGAACTGAAGAGGCAATAAATGAAAGTCAATTTAGCTACATTAGCCGGAGTAAGACCAACTGCAGATTATCTACAAATTCAAAAGGAGGGGGCAGCATCAGATAACACACACCTTCTTTAAAGTCATACTGCTTAGAAGATGCAGTAGATGCTTCATTTTTAGGCAAACGTTGAGATGGCCCCGCAGATCCAATAGTGATGTCTGCCTCAACACTTGAGGCTGGTTTTTTCGCCCGTAGAGCAGCCATGCGACCCATAACTGCCGCATGTTTTGCATTAAGGCTAGCATTCTGAAGTCTAAAGTCTTCTTTGGACACATCAGCTTCCTTTACAGTTGATCCCTGAAAATAACAGGCATCTTTCTGATTAACATTATTGTCCTAAGCCTAACCAGAAAATGGCAAAAACTTTAGATGGACCACTTTTTCCGTACTCCTTTGTGTGTTATTCGTAACTCTTTCGTTATTGGATGTCCTTTAAAAAGACTTCTATTTTGTACCTACTTTTATAATCCGCGTAACCCTAACCCTTTTAGGGTAAATTGCGACCATTTTTAGTGGCATGCTCTTTTATAGTATATGTACCTATTTGTATTGCTTTTTGTACCATTATTATATCAATTTGTAATTGGTCTCCCGATAAGTTTAATGGGAGACCGTCTCTTAGAAGACCTATATGCCATATACTATTGAAATTCATTAATATGATTCATAATCATCCAATTTTCACTCAGTGAAGACGATGGCCAGGCAGCAAGAATATCATTGAATCATTGATACAGCACCGCCTCAAGTGCTCCCACAACTGGGATAAATAAGATCAAACAAACGCAAACTTACCTTTGTGTTAAAGAAGATATTTCAAAATGACCAATAATGAAAACTTGTGCTAATAATCACATTGAATAAAAACTTCACAGTGAAACATAGCATATGCAGTTTAGCGAGCCATTTTGCTAAATGACAAATGAAAAAGAATCAAACACTCACCCCAGGCAAAAGAAGACTTTCAACGATAAGAAGTTTAGCATCAAAGTGTTTAGCCAATGCTTTGACCAGAGTCTCTTGATAAATCTCTGAGCCTGGAACATAAAACTCAGATATGAATGAAAATAGCAAGACATGAGATGGAATACACAAATATATGAATGGACCAGTCTGACAAACAAGTTATACCTGCTGGTCCTGATAAGAGTATTCTTGGGCAGACGGTAGGAAGGTCTGAGGTGTAGTTCAATTTTTTGCCATACTTCAAGGGGATGTATGTAGCAGCAATCAGGACAGCCTTTGTGGTTTCGCTGATACAAAAAAATATATAGTCATGAAATAACACAGTAAGAAAATGACGAGTTCTAATATAAAAACAAGACATTAGGAGACAAAAAACTAAAAACTAAAAACAATAAGGAACATAATCGTTAGGCAGATATACCAAACATGCAAGAATTTGTCAGAAAATTAGCTCATAATTCCTCTTATTCTATAAAAGCTTGCACAATACGAAATAGAGAGGAGAAAATTTGGTGAACTACATCAAAAAGTGGAAGTGAAACCCTTCAAAGAAAACGGCCAAAGAGAAAAAGTGGATGTTTTCAAGCAACTGTAGCATTCAGTATCAGCTATAACAACAATCTGAAATTACGGATAACACTACTCCACTACATACAAATGTAAAGGGCAAAACTAGGCAAGATGATTCAGTGTTGCCCCACCAATATTCATATAATATATCTT
Source organism: Agrostemma githago (assembly GCA_958450325.1). Classification (NCBI taxonomy): domain Eukaryota; kingdom Viridiplantae; phylum Streptophyta; class Magnoliopsida; order Caryophyllales; family Caryophyllaceae; genus Agrostemma; species Agrostemma githago. The sequence continues at coordinate 68,781,720 of OY288251.1, read as the reverse complement.
GGCAACCAAATTATAGATATTGAAGGGCATAAAGTAGAAAAAATCCCCAGTGACATGTGACGCTTCACTTGGGTGCCGTGTCGAGCGTCTTAACATGTATGTGCATTCGTGCCCCACACCGATAGGACACTTCAATTTAGACCAAAAAGTTGTAAATTTTACCCAAAATAGCCGTGTCCAACACACCGACACCGTGTCGGACACAACACCTCGTAGAAGAGTCTGAGTAACACAGCACGATACTAGAACCAGTCATACAGAATCAACCCAAGGACCTATGTGAGGTTGCTAAATTTAAAAGCATGACAATATCAGTACCTCGGTACCTATAAGTAACCCCCAAATAGCAGGGTAAGGAGGATCAGATGTACGTGGCCCTGCCTACTGTTAGCAACACAATTTTGCTTCTATATGGCCCAAAATGAAGCACAATAGATTTTCTCTATTCATTGGAATTCAGAACCAAAAGTATAGAGCCATTGGCTCCATTGGAAATAAAAACATGATTCAGAATGCAAAATTGGTGGGGAAAAAATATCAAAATACTGCACGTGACAGATATAGAATGTCGAGTTCAGCAGATAGGCCTGTAACACACATAAAATTTGGAGCAGCTTTCTCAACAAATACTAGCATTACACCATAACTCAGAAGAGGAAAGTTAAGGGCACACACCTTAAATAGTAGGGAAATGTCTCCAAGGATACATCAATTTCATGAGAGGATAGCATTGTCTTAGATAAGGTGTCCTTGAATGCTTGCCGGCGGGTTGACACAAAATTTGGATGTTCAAGATCCTTGAGCATTTCCTTCAGCCGCCTTTGCTCTTCCAGCAACTTAAGGACACGACTGTCTTCTACCAACTTCAAATTTCTACTAAAATCAGTATCAACAGGAGGAGACCCTTGAAGCAGATGTAATAGCCTCAGTTCATTATTTGACGCATCAACATCATCATTATCCAAGCCAGTATCCCTCTCCATATCATCAACATTCAGATTTTCATCAGACAAAGGAACATCTTTATGAGTCAGGGCTGGACTGCTGTAGTCCTCCACATCACTCATGTCAATATTACAGATACCGTTATCTGAAGCACCAGAAAGTGAACCTGGAGGAGAACCTTCATCATTCCCTCTTGATGGGGGATGATGTGGAACGTGCTTACTAATGCTGGGTAGTGAAGCCATTGCTCCAGCTACAGCAGATGCATCTCTTCCCCTTGCAACAGAATCTCTGCTTGTCGCTGGTGCACTTTGGGCTTCTAGAATGGCAATTTGAGGTGGTACATCAGAGGCAGCCAAAGTGTCCTCAGAGAGTTGTTGAAAGATCTACCAGCTTGTTAAGGAAACAGATGACAGTATAGTAATCATGCAACCCAATCCCTGGGTTTATATCCTGTGAAAGGCATTAAAGCTAAAGCCTATGGTACACACCCTATTAGAAGTATGTAACGCGAGGGTGTCTGAACGCAACTGACAGACTCAGCTACTTGAGAAGATACTCTCTTGTTTTGGTTTAAGCTGAACAGAAGACACATCATGCCCATATGCAAGTACTGAATGTCCGACAGGGGTACAAGAGGTAATATCAAGAGTAAGAGTACCGTAGGGGATATCAGATAGCAGGCAAGAAAAATTGATAAAACACATTGACATGCAATATACCAGATAAAGGATACATAAGCATATCGGCCATCAAAAACCAACTCATCACCACCAGTTACAGTTAAAGGAGACGAACTTTTCTGATAAGGATAGTTGTTTACAGTAACAGTAGCTTTCGTGCCTGTTACATCTAGCCTGATGATAAATGAACCACCTTCCTGAAGGCATGAAATGGAGCTAGTGAGTCAAGACCAAAATAAAGAGAAACATAAATAAATTATCTCTACTTATTGTATTTATCAAAAGCTAATTTACAAGTTATTAGAGTTCCCACCTCCATACGCTGAAGCTTGCATAACATTTTACTAACTGACGCCTCTCTTAAACACAGGTCATACTGACGACCATAACCTATAGTGAATTCGGAACCATACATGGGCAGAGTAGGATTCTGCACAAGATGTAAACCCATCAGGTCATATAAGTCGAGAAATGATTTAAAGGAAAATAAAGTAGAAGTTAAAAGTAATAATGAAAGAAAACAAAACTGAAAACTGCATATAGCCCCAAAACCAAGTGTGTAAAGAACGCACACGTTCAAGAAGTAACACAACACAGGAGCAAGAAAAACAGATGCAACACATAAAACACTCAATACACCAGAGATGTTCGAAAGAAAACAATTATGTCTTCAGATGAATAGGTGCCTTCTGGATTCTTTTCGGCAACATGCAACTGCTACAGAGAAAATGACGGCCACAATTTACCATAAAAAAATCAGGTGTTATGCATAACAGAGCGCATACAAAAAGAAAATGAGCAAGGTGCTTGAGACACATGACCAAAGGAATAAATTTGTGCTTTCAAGGAAAAAGTCATCAGTCACTTTCAGCGATAAAGATTACTCCATCTGTGGTAGTAAAACAACACGACTTTTCGAAAGTGAAATCTTGGGAAACTGTATATTTTCCAGAAATAACTTGTGAGCTGATCACGCAATAGCCCAAAAGAGTCCTTCCAAGATTACTGGTTTAATGAGCTCCAGCCACTAAAATTGAAATTTAACACAGACTCTAAAAGAAGAATACATACTAAAACTCTAATACAGATATGACCAAGAAAAGACATTTACAAAACAGACAGCTGAAGTGTATGCGTCAGCGGTTTTGCTGACATCATTCACGGCAATCACTATAAACTAGATTGCTGGTTGAGCACAAGCATAAAAAGTGTGCTTAGTTTGAGAAGACCTAAGGCAGCACAGTGGCAAAGGGGTCTCATGGCAACAACGCGGAAAGGGAAGGCGTGCGTTTTATGGTCAGGAGGCACACTAATTTTTTAGAGAAGTGCATATATTTTACAATAAATTTTTGTGCAACAGACATTTTTTGTTTTTTAAGAAGGCTAACAAGTATTTATATGTGCAAATAAAGAATAAGGGGGAAAGCAGGATAAAATAAAGAATTTGGCAAATATATGCAGAATTGCTAAGTAATCCCCCTCACTAGCAGCACTTCAGGCGCCTTTCGGATTCCACGCGCCCAAAGCACCCTGAGGCAGTTTGGCTAGCATCAGAGTGTGCTTGCGCTTAGGCGTGCTTTTTTAAACCAAGCCCGTGTGCAGACATGCATGCGAAGTATTGGGAGCCCATCATAGATAAAATTTATTCAATAAACAAAGATAGGTTTATATCAAGTAATCAAGATGTCTACATTGGTAATTCTTGTGAGCGCCTCAAAGTAATTTCTTTATAGGCAAGCCAGTATATACCATATGCATAGGCCTTTCACTACTAGAACTAACAATGGCGGCTCTAGCAGTCTGAAAAAGTATAACACAGTCTAAGGTTCCTGATCCGGTTCAGAGAAAGTATAACACCGTCTAAACTACTTTAGTAGGCTCAACCTTATTCAGAAAATATATTAAGCTCATGGCGCAAGTCACAACTTTATGGGTGATCTAATGGCATACTCTTCGCGTTGATATAAGGGATATGCTGAGAATCTGACCCCAGTCTTAAAGGCGATGAGAAATTGTAAGATGGGCTCTTGCACTTTCCCTACTTTTAAAATGAAACCATTGAACTGGATTTTGCTTCACCTGATTCAGTACTTGTGTTATTCTATTAACTTATACTATGGACATCATCAATTAGAGCTTAACATATACCAAAGTACCAAATCGGACCACTCCTACAACCCATGAAAGCCATAAAAGAAAAAAGGTCACTGCAATGACTAAATATGACAGTTAGTTCACCTCCATGCGCTCTATGATAGTTAAGCAACTAGCAAAGGCTTGGTATCCACATACGCCAATAAAAGCATTTGTGTTCCCAACAAATCAAACCCTCAATCGGGTCAGTCACAAATAACTGTTGTGCACAATGAAATAAATAAATAAAACACACTTGCATACCACGAGGGTGAAAAAAGATTCAAAGATCAATCTTTATAATGCTTCTCAATCCATACTAAATAATAAAACTATTTATCAGCATTTACAAACAAACCCACCTCTGGACACTCTGAAATGAGCCGTCCCCATGGGACGGGTTGTGTTCTCATGTTCCGTTTAACACGCTGCCGCTTCCCTGCCACCTTTCCTTCTTTCTCCTCCACGGCCAGAGGCACAGAATCCTCGGCTTCCATCATCAAAACAATACAACACAACACAGCTTCAATTTTTCATCATTAATCAACTAAGAAAATAGACAACCAAAGAAAACATGCAACTGATACAACTTCTAGTAAAAAGCAGGCCTTTTGTAACCGAATTCACGGTTCTCAGTCTCTTTATAAACAAATGGATTGTGAACTCCTAACAAAAGTGAAACCTTCAGCACAATAAAAAGATACAATTCAGCTCTAATTTTCCATTACTCATCAACTATAAAACCAAGAAACCTAAGAGAACATGCAAACGACACAAATTATAGCTTTTTTTCATTGCTCCCTTTCTACACAAACGGTCATGATTTCCTTATAAAAATGAAACCTTTCCCCTAAAACTATCGTAAAACCGTCTTAATGATCACTAATCAACTACTTGCACAACTGAAAAAACACAAAATTGAATTCATCATCTCATACCAATCACAGGAGATTTCCCCAAATCCGATAATTTAACAGACTCTGTGGGTCCCGGATCACCGGATCCAACCTCCACGTCATCACGGTCACGTGACTCATCACCGGCACCACCAGCACCGCCACCTCCGCCTGCCTCCGCCGATTCGGCCGCCGGTTTCTTCTCCTTGTCATCAGTCGACGACGAGGCGGCTTCCGATTCCTGAAGAATTCATCCCCAATCAAAAAAAGAAACGAAAACCCTGATATCAAAATTGAATCAAAAATCAAGAGAGGACAAAAAAGAAGGAACCTTGGAGCGCTTAGAGGGAGGGAGAGGTGACTCGAGGGAGCGTTTGGAGGAGGAAGAACTTCTGCGAGTTTCGACCATTGTTAACCCTAATTTCTCCCCCCTTTCTTGATAAATCTCTCGATTTATAAATCGATTGAGATCTTGGGTTGAGGAGAGAGACAAGAGAGAAGAGAGAGATGAGAGAAATAGTTGCGGAAGATCAGTTGAAAGAGGTAGAGAAATGGGTGTGCGTTCTTTTTAGGTGAAGGTTTATTCTTATAAAAAATATAATAAATTTAAATTATTAATAATAAAAATTAAATGGGACCATGTATAATTGCATATATAGTAAAATTATTTTTTTATTTTTATTTCCTAAGATAAAATTACAAAGTACTACTAATCTACGGGTAGTTTGGTTACTCATCCAATTACCGGGAAGTGCAAGTTTTCGGAAATGTATTTTCAGGGAGTTGTTTGGTTGCTCACTTCCTGAGAATTGTCACTTCCTCCACAATGGGAAAGTTACTCACCAAGACGGCAAGACCCTCTTGGTGGGTAGAACTTTTCCCGCATGAAGTCATTTCCCACGTGGCAACCAAACAATATTTTTTAATTTCCATTAAATACAAATTCACGTGAATTTAAAGTTCCCGGTAACTTCATCTTTCCATGGTGAACCAAACGAGCCCCTAGTATTGAGTCTGACAGATACACTATTGTATTTTTTTCTTTTGAAACATTAGATTTTTTTCACGAAAACATATGATAACTAAATCAATATTTATATTATTGTTGTCTAAATATGGTAAATATAAGTTATTATTTCGATTGTTTGCGATAATATAATTGTAAGTGTGTCCAATCTATACACATTTGAAAAATCGTAAAAAATAATAAAAAATAAATATAAATATATTACTTGTGTATCAATATTTTAAACTTGAGTGTCAAATGAATGGGGAGATGGAAAGAGGGAGCAAATGAGGGAATTTAGGGTGATTTTTTTCTTTTTTTACGGGTTTTTTACGTTATGAATTTTGAGAATTTAAATGTTATTGGGTTGGTTGGATGTGGCAACGTGATATTGTACTCCGTATTTGTTTTGTGTATATGGAGTAATAATTAGATGGATATAGATTATACGGAATATCTATCAGAGCTTGATGATGGATCAAATAATACACATGGACGTGGTTAGATAAGGCAGATCTAGAAAGTGACAAATTAATTGTCTTTATTTACCACGAGTGATTATTATTTGACCCGTCACAAGTTTATAATGAATATTCTCGTCATGAACAAGAATTTGCCCATAAAAGAGGATCCTCTTGGGAGAAAAATAGATAGAGAGGAAAGGAAGAGCAGGGAGATGGTGGAAAATTAGGTAGATAAAAGAGCAGTGTAAATTTGTACTCCAATACACAGTAGTGGTATTCAAAAAATTAATTGAATCAGAAGTTACAGCATTGATAAAAAAGAAAAACAATTGCCAGGACTGACTGAAGAATCGAGTCGATTTTGCACAGGATTAAATCAAGTTCGACTGAAGCCAAGTTCAAAATAACTCATTTCGAACAGCTACATGTAAAGCCAAGTTTAAAATAACACAAGTTTAGGCTCAGTTTATGCTGAATTTGGCCTAGTTAAGAGCAGATCAAGCTTTACAGTTCACCAAACAGCTACATGAAGAGTAGCTTAGAATAGCAGTAAAACCCGCCTCTGTAATTCTGAGTCTTCACAATATTGGTCATGTGAACTAGTCCTACATCAGTTGCTCGTCCTCCACAAATCCCTCTAAAACCAGGTAGTGAAGAGCTATAGAGTATCTTGCAATCTTGATTCGTCTGCCTTTCTCATTAACGGTGACAGTATTCCTCAAAAGAAAAGAGCCTGACCCATCACCTTCAAGTGAAAATATGACAATTATTTGCAAATCAGATGTTGAAACAGCAATAGGAAACCAGATAATCATAGTCGCTAGATGAATGCAACAACAGCGGACCATCATACAGCCAAAAATAGGGAAGCAAGAAAGATACATTGGACAATGTAGATTGATGAAAGCCATCGCTTGTAAATGAAGAGCTTGGGGGAGTCTCCATGGTGCGTATCAGAGAGGAGGAGCTTGCAAGATGCCGTCTTACTAACAAGATAGAAACAGATGAGTGAAGTCAGGCGTGAAGGAACCTAATGATACAATTAGAAGGCGGAAGGCATATACCCGGATAAACTTACTTAGCATGCAGGAGAGCACTCTGACAAAGGGCTAAAACCCGAATCATGGCCAAGTCCCTCCCGCGACCATTATCATACCTCCCTTGGCACTTGCTGGCGGACACCAAAGGCAGAGAAGAATAAAAAAATTAGCTAACCCACGTCAGTACGTCACACACATACACCCTTTACAGGGACCTTGCATGTGTACACTCTCACGGAAGAGTAGAGTTAGAGGATACAAAATTTGTACATTCAAATAAAGCATTACAGTTAGTAAACTAGGGCGGAGAAATCATGAAAGACCACATACACAGTAACAGGGAGTAAGAGATACCTATCAAAGAAGAATTCGCCAAAATCGTCGATTATAACAGCAAGGGGGCAAGGATCAAGGAGATGGAAGGCAGCAAAATATTTCTTCAGAGCTTCATCATCATACTTATCAACGTACCTTTCCTTGATCAGTAATTAATAACAACAGAATAGATTAGCAATCAATTGATGGATGCATTTTACTCACGGGGGATCATATCAAGAAAGGCTTACTTGATTTGAATGCGACGAAAGATATCAGAAGATGTAGGGTCAACTCCATGAGAAAGAAAAGGAGGATTGACATTAAAACGGTGGCGGTTGCAGAGGAAGACAATGTCACCATGGAAGTGAGAAGTAAGGATGTTAACCGCGTACTGAAATAGCAGCGACGTCTTCCCGCTGTCAATCCAAGATTTGAGTGAAATTTATAAACAATCTCAAATAGTAGGTATGAGTCGAATAAGTTGAGTATGCATACCAGGATGGGGGTCCAGATATTAGCGTTATTCCATCCGTATTAGAGCCAGAGCTGCCGCCACCTCCTCTGAAAAAGCTCTCCACCATTTTATGGAATTTATTTTCAAACACCACCCCCAAGCCTTATATGTGCTCTGACGATATTCAAACACCACCTTTTTAGATATGTTAAAATACAAATCAAACAAAGGTAATACTTAATACATGTCTCACAGGAATGACCCTTGCGATGCTGAAACAAAAACACAGTAGATTTTACTGTTCGTTCAGAAGCCTGAAAAAATTGGGCAGCAATCCAAGCTCCAGCATACGAATGTGCATTCATCACTCATCAAAGGAATAAATCAGATTGTGAACCAGCCAGCATTAACCTCGTTTTCAGCAAATAATATTCTCAAGCGATAAGCCTATGCATGAGGCCGAGACACACGTTATCAATGTAAGAGGCCTCAAGAGTTAGCCCTACCTGGTGTATAATGGGTAGACATATTGGGGCAAATCTAGAACGAAAATTTTGGGTAGCCAGTTTCGTTGAGTTGTTTAAGTAAGGTCTCGTATTTAGAAACTTTGGGTAGCAAAAACCGAGAATTCTATCTATTTTTTGTACGCTTGAGGTAGCGAGTGCTACCCTTGCTAGTGGCTCGATTCCCCCTAAATGTCAAACAGATACCCAACACTGAAAAAGGCGCAAGCTGTAGCTTCAACCCCAAGCAAACCACAGTGGAATCGCAATCATACTCCAGCCGGCTCTAGGTAAGTGAGTCTCAATGGTCAAGGATTTCAGCTCAAAATTAAGCACAAGGAATCAATAGGGGGTAAATGTTGAACGAAATTCAGGTTTAGGGATCACACTGACTACTCCGTATATTATTAACAAAATTGAGAACGACGGGTTGGCTGGTGGCTTCCCATAAGGTGTTGAATCTAGTATTGGCGGTGGCGGAACCAGTGGAGTTGATAAAAACTGATAAATTAATTAATTGAAGCAAACCCTAAAACAAACAAATTAAGTCAATAAACTTACCGACAAGTCGTTTGGGTGGTGGTGATGAACGGATTCCGGCGGTCGTGAGCGGTGGACGGCGAGGATGAATACAATCCTCCGTATCTTTTTGGAGGGAAATGTTATTTCGTGATTTTGGGAAATATCTGACAATGAAACACTCTTTTAAGTTTTAAGTACGGTGCCCGAAAAAAAAAAAGTAAAATAGGACTGTACACTGGTGGTACTAGAGATGGCAATGGACCGGGTCCACTGGGATTCAGATTCGGACCCGTCAAAATTATCCTGGATCCGGACCCAACCCGGACCCGGCCGGGTCCAAAATTTTAAGACCCAAATCTAGACCCGCCGGGTCCGGGTCTACCCGCGAGTCTCACTATCAATCAATCAATCAATATATATATATATTTTAGGTCTAATTATAAACTTTGACTAATCAATATATTTTAGGTCTAATTATATTTTTGGTCTAATCAATATATTTTGAGTTCTTAAGATTATAAACTTTAACTAATTATCTTACATCGATAAATTATGATAAGGTGATGAAATTTTATATTATAAATAAGAGTAAAATTCAGTTTTAAATATCAACCAAGAATTTTTTTTAATTATCCCACATCGAAAAATTATGATGGGGTGATGGAATTTTATATTATAAATAATACTCCCTCCCATTCTTTGGAAACCTACCAACATATAAGTAGTAATCATTCGGTTTTAAATATCGACAAAAAAACTTTTGAGTCTTAAAAAAGATTTTAATATATAAGACTACAAACATAAATCATCTCACATCGAAAAATTTAAGTGAGGTGATGAAATACTATACTTTGTATTATAATCAAGAGTAGCATGATGTATTTTTATAGTTTTAAAAAGAACTTTTAAGACTATAAGTGTAAGTAAATTATCTCACATCGAAAAAAATTGACAAATTTGACGAACTAATGGAAGACTATAAACTTAAATAAATTATCCCACATCGAAAAGTTATGATAAGTTGATGAATTCAATATTATAAATAAGAGTATTCATTCGTTCTTAAATATCAATAAAAAAACATTTTTCTGCAAGAAAAAAAAACATTTAAGTCTTAAAAAGTCTCTTAATAAGACAACAAAAATAAGAGTAATCATTCGGTTTTAAATATCAATAATTTATTTTTTTGAGTATTAAAAAAGCTTTTAATATATAAAACTACAAACTTAAAATCATCCCACATTGAAAAATTATAATGAGGTGATGAAATTTTACATTATAATCAAGAGTAATGTCGGAGTATGATGTATTTTTTTCGTTTTAAAAAGAGCTCTTAAGACTATTAGCTTAAGTAATTATCCCACATCGAAAAATTATGATAAATTGACGAATTGTATATTATAAATAAGACTAATCATTCGTTCGTAAACTACAAACTTAAGTAAAAATAATCTCACATCGAATATTTATAATAAGGTGATGAAACTTTATATTATAAATAAGATAATCATGTGCTCTTAGATATTAACCAAAATTCTTTTGAGTCTTAAAAATATATTAAGATTATAAACATAAGTAAAATTATCCTACATTCGAAAAATTATAAAGTTTCATTGAACAAAAATATTTGAATCCTAAAAAAAGTTCTTAAGACTATACATTCAAGTAAAAATTATAATAAGGTGATGAGTTTTATATTATAAATAGACTAATAATAATTTTTTCCCTTTTACGAATTTCTACTAAATAAGAGTATTCATTGTTTTTAAATATCAACCAACAATATTTTGAGTTAAAAAAAGGTCATTAATAACACTACAAAGTTAAAATTATCCTATATCGAAACAATTAAAATAGGGTACAGTGATGATTCTATATTATAAATAAGGATACAAATTTTAGTTAAATTATCCCACATCGCTATAATAAGGTGATGGATCTCTATATTTATAAAATAAGACTAATTATTTGTTCATAGATATGATATCAATCAAAATCTTTTGAGTATTAAAAAACTCGTAAGACTATATATTTATATTACTTTTCAAATTATGATGAGGTGATGAAATTCCATATTATAAATAAGACTAATAATTCATCCTTAGATTTCAACAAAAAATTTAAAAAACTTTTAGTCTTAAAAAAAGTTCTTAATAAGACTACAAATAAAGTTAATTTAAAATTATCACATATCGAAAAATTATAATGAAGTGATAGAAGTTTACGCAATTTTTCGTTCTTATATACTATTAACCAACAATTTTTTGAAACTTAAAAAAAGTTCCTAAGATTAAGACTAAGACTATATAGTTTAAATATAATTAACCCGATTAAGATGGGGTGATGAAATTCTATATATTATATATAAGAGTAATCATTCGTCTATAAATAAAAGTTCTTAATTATACTATATCTAAACATAAATAAACCTAAGTAAAATTATTCCACATCAAAAAATTATACTAAGGTGATTTTTTTTATTATATAAATAAGAGTAATCATTCATTAAAAATATATACTCCAATAAGATGATCAAATTCGATTATATAAATAAAGAGTAATCGTCTATTCTTTAACTTAGATATAAAAACAACTCTTTTAAGTCTTAAGAATAGTTCTTAAAACTACAAAGTTAATTAAGTAAATCATACCTTCATGCCACATCAAAAAATTATGATGATGTGATGAAATTATGATGAGGTGATGAAGTTTTATATCATAAATGAGTAATCTTTCGGTTTTAAATATCAACCAACAATCTTTTAAGTCTCATAAAACTTTTAAAAAGACTACAAACCTAAAATAATCCCTCATTAAGAGTAATCGTGCATTTTTCTGGGTCTTAAAAGCATATCGTAAAGCTATAAACCTTGAGTAAATTATCCTATATCAAAAAATTATGATGAGATGAAAGAATCTTATATTATAAATAAGATTAATCTTTCGTTCTTAGATACCAATAAAAAAAATTCATTCGTTCTTAGATACCAATCAAAAAAACTTTTGAGTTTTAAAAAATCTCTTAATAAGACTACAAACGTAAAATTATTTCCACATCGAAAAATTATAATAAGGTGATGAAATTTTATATTATAAATAAGGGTAATCATGTATTCTTTTGAGTTTTAAAATAAGCTCTTAAGATTATAAACTTAGCTGAAATTAAGTTTGATTATTAATATCATCTGGTCATCATATTTATTGTAATGATATAGATTGATTATGTTTCTTATTTAACGAATATACTTCATCAATGTAATTTTAAGCCAACTAACCCGTGCAGCGCACGGGCTTTAATCTAGTATATATATATATATTTTAGGTTTTTTTCGAGCGATCTCATTGGTCCGTTCCATCAAACCTCAAATTAGGAAAGTATCATAAGTAAATAAAAAATCAATTAGAGAATCTTTTAATTGTTATAATATATATTTAATTTATTATATTAATATGATGTTTTACAATTCTAAGCTAAAAACCTTTAGAGTTCATTTTTTAAAAACATTATCGTAAAATAAATTATAAAAATGAAATATTTAATATTATTTGTTTCACGTTGTGTGATGAATCTATTATATAATATCACAGTTGTAAAACTATCCCACATCGACAAATTATAATATGATGATGAAATTCTATATTATAAATATGGGTAATCATTTATTCTTTGATATCTACCAAAAGTCTTTTAAATCTCAAAAAGAATTTTTTAGACTATAAACCTTAGTATTTATCCTACATGATGGGGTGATGAAATTTTATATTATAAATAATAGTAATCATTCAGTTTTAAATATCAACAAAACAACTTTTGAGTCTTAAAAAAAACTTTTAATATATAAGACTTCAAACTTAAAATCATCCCACATTGAAAAATTATAGTGAGGTGATAAAACTCTATACTTCGTATTATAATCAAGAGTAATGTATGATGTATTTTTTTTAATTTTAAAAAGAGCTCTTAACACTATAAACTTAAATAAATTATCCCACATCGAAAAGTTATGATAAGTTGATGAATTCAATAAATAAGACTAATCATTCGTTCTTAAATATCAATAAAAAAATATTTAAGTCTTAAAAAGTCTCTTGATATTACAAACCTAAGTAAAAATAATCTCACATCAAAAAATTATAATAAGGTGATGAAACTTTATATTATAAACAAGAGTAATCATTCGGTTTTAAATATCGTCAAAAAAACTTTTGAGTATTAAAAAAACTTTTAATATATAAGACTACAAACTTAAAATCATCCAACATTGAAAAATTATAGTGATGTGATGAACTTTTATATTATAATCAAGAGTAATGTCAGAGTTTCATGTATTTTTTATTTTTTTAAAAAGAGCTCTTAAGACTATAAGGTTAAAAGCTCACATCGAAAAATTATTACGAGGTGATGACTAATCATGTGTTATTAAATATCAATCAAAAAAAACTTTTACGTCTTAAAAAATCTCTTAATAAGACTGCAAACTTAAGTAAAATAATCTCACATCGAAAAAGTATAATAAGGTGATGAAACTTTATATTATAAATAGGATAATTCTGTGCTCTTATATATTAACCAAAAATCTAATGAGTCTTAAAAATATATTAGACCATGAACTTAAGTAAAATTATCCTACATTCGAAAAATTATAAAGTTTCATCAAACAAAAATCTTTTGAGTTTTAAAAATTTTCTTAAGACTATACACTTAAGTAAAAAATGATAACAAGGTGATGAAATTTTATATTGTAAATCAGACTAATAATAATAATTATTGTTTTTAAATATCAACCAATAATATTTTGAGTTAAAAAAAGGTCTTAATAAGACTACAAACTTAAAATTATCCGACATCGAAACAAGTAAAGTAAGGTACGGTGATGATTCTATATTATAAATAAGACTACAAATTTTAGTTAAATTGTCTCACATCGACGAATTATAATAAGGTGATGAATTTCTACATTATAAATATTTGTTAGACTATATACCTAAGTAAAGTATATATCATAAATGAGTAATCTTTCGGTTTTAAATATCAACCAACAATCTTTTGAGTTTTAAAAAGTTTTTCTGGGTCTTAAAAGCGGATCTTGAAACTATAAACCTTGAGTAAATTATCCTATATCGAAAAATTATGATGGGGCGATAGAATCTTATATTATAAATAAGATTAATCTTTCGTTTTTAGATATCAATCAAAAAATTCATTCGTTATTAGATATCAATCAAAAAAACTTTTGAGTCTTAAAAAATTTCTTAATAAGACAACGAACGTAAAATTATTTTCACATCGAAAAATTATAATAAGTTGATGAAATTTTATATTATAAACAAGAGTTGTCATGTATTATTTTAAGTTTTAAAATAAGCTATTAAAATTATAAACTTAGCTGAAATTAAGTTTGATTACTAATATCACGTGATCATCTTATTTATTATAATGATATAGATTGATTAAGTTTCTTATTTAACGAATATACCTCATCAATGTAATTAAGCCCATTAACCCGTGCAACGCACGGGCTTTAATCTAGTTTTATTTTATTTTGTCCTACATTCCTCATTTCTTCCAAATTTTAGCTTTCGCCGGTGACTTTTAGCACGTACAAGATTGTCTACGACATAGGTTGTACTAAGAAATTAAACACTCTTACAAACTCATTCATAATGATTTTAGGAGACTTACATAAATGTCCGACAATAAACTAAAGACCACAATGTTTACCTAAATTCAGTGCATTGAAAGGGTGAGGAGAGAAGTGAGGGTGAGGGAGTAAGCCCAAAGTTGTTTTAGTTGTTTGTTGGCTTTTGCTTAGGTAGGTAGACTTTAGCTTGTTTTTTCTTCTTTTTCTTTTTTTGTTTAATTAAAGTGTCGGGTCCACGGGTCGGGTCCGGGTCTAGTATTTTAGACCCGGACCCGGTTTTTAAAAACAAGACCCAAATCCGACCTGGACCCGTCGGGTTTGAAAAAATGAGACCTAGACCCGATCCATTTGGGTCCGACCCGTCGGGTCTGGACCGGGTCTTGGACCCATTGCCATCCCTAGGTGGTACAATAGCACTGGTCGCCCAGTGATTAAGACTAATGCTATGGAACGGTAAGTCTCAGGTTCGAATCTCCTCCCATTTATTGTAATACGACTGACTGCGCTCTGTTCGACTAAAATAAAGTTGTTGAGATTTTGTATATATTTATTGAACTTATACAAGTTTCTGAGCTAAGTTGTAAGTTTTTTAGCTTAAACATTTATGATTCTTCTCATTGCGAGAAACAGTCTCTCAATCACTTAATTTTCGTCCAATTTTATTTTTGTTCAAGGAAATACAGAGTACCTAATTTTAATCGCGACACTACAAGTAGAACATACGGAATATTTGGTACTAACATGCTGTAGTAGCTTTATGAATGGGTACAATAAGTGGATGATTATACTTCAACACAGAGTACAAGCAGTTGTTAAGGGGAATGATCTTTTGATTCTTCGATCTCCATTACCTTGTCTCCCCCATTATCGTCAATTCCATCTAATATGATACAGAGTAATATAAAATCGTTATCTGGTCTCCACCTCATCGAAATTAATCACCATTGGATTGTTATGAAACAAGTTCAAACTATCGAAAAGTAGGTAATGGAAGATGATAATGAGAATGATGTAAATATGTAAACGAGAGTATTTTCTTTCCTAACTAAGATGACAATGAGTAGATTATACAACTAGTTGTACATAGTTTTATGTACAACTAATTTTATAATTTTGAGTGTTATCACCGAGTTTTTGAGTTTTGTTGTAAACTTTTTGAACTTTATTGTAAAGTTGTCGAGTTAAATTACGTAAATGTTCAAGCTAAAAAACTTACAACCCAACCCACAAACTTTTATAAACTCAATAAATATATACACATAAAAGTCCAATAATTTGAAGTGGTTGTACATACAACTGATAGCATAATACATACTCCGTCTGTATATTCCATTGTTTGTCTTTTACCTACATAATGGAAATTATTTTAATCAAAGACAAACAATTAAATGAAACGAAAGAAGTCCTATTTTCGGTAAGATGGTGCAGAATTGTGAGCTTGACTCACACATAGTCTTTGTCATTTATCACCACACCAACAAAATATGCTCTACTAGGAAATGAAGATGCGTAATGAAGTTCTCTGCATCTCTACACAACACACTAATACAGTACAATTCAACAAATATGTGCTCGTATGTTAATTAGGTTAAACTAAACTAAACTGAATTGAATTAAAATAAGTTAAAATATTAAAATAAAATGAATATTCTAGGATGAACTAAAGTAGACTGAACCGACATATCTTTCATTACATTAAAAACAAACATAAATCTCCGTGTTTAGTTTTACGTACCATACAACTCATCTATATCTGTGTAAAACAAAGAGACATTTAGACGGAAGGCCCAAAGTTGAAGTTACTTAATCCCTTACCTTATCTCCCTCAGTCTTCACACTTTCACAACTTCATTTATCCTTTCCTCCTCCTCCTCCATAACTATTTCATCTTCTCTTCATTCAACAACCCCACCTTACAAAAACCCCCTTAAACCCTAAATTCCTCAATTTGATTGAGGGAGGGAATACCCTTTTTTCAACAACGTAATGGATTCAGGACCGAATTCCCCTATTCAACATCAATCCTCAGGTATTGCAGCTTTACCTTCTACTTATCATGGTGATGCAGTTTTTGATAATTCTCATATGTATGCTGATTACGATACCGATAATTCTACAGATGAATTCAATAAAATTGACGACAAAAACACATCTTTGAATTTGAATTTGGATAGTAATGATGATACTGATACTGGTAGTAAATTGAGTAATGGGAATAATGGGGGTTTGGTGAATGGTGGGGAGTTTGAAAATTCTGTTATTGACCCAGATGAGGATATGGCCAAAAAAAGGGTGGCTTCTGCTCAGAACGATGGTTCTATGAAGGCGAACACGGTGTCGGATAAGAGAGATGATGATGAAAATGAGTTTGGTAGTGGTAAGGTGAAGGGGTCAGATGGTGTTGAGAAGTCTGTTCCTAGTGTTAGGGTTTTAGGGGGAGAGGTGAAGGAAGAGGATGAGGAGGAGGAGGAAGGGGCAGAGGAGTGGGGAGATCCTTTGGAGCGGTTGGAAACGGAGACTCCTAAGGGAGATGAAACGGGTGTGGAGTCGTTTGAGGATGTGGATAATGGTAGTGAAAGTGGTGGGGAGGATGCTTCTTTGAAGACTGCTAATACTGATTCTCATGGTGTTGAGGTTGTTGATGAGTGGGATGGTGATGCTGTTGTGGATAGCATAAATGTGGACGCGGTTGAAGCTCTAAGGTCAGGGGTTGCTGTTGTTGGAGTTGACGATGAGAAGGGTAGTGAAGTCGAACCTGTGGGCGAGGTTTCTGTTGACAAGCAGTCGTCTGAAGTTGAACCTGTGAGCGAGGTTTCTGTTGACAAGCAGTCGTCTGAAGTTGAACCTGTGAGCGAGGCTTATGTTGACAAGCAATCCCTCGAAGTTGAACCTGTGAGCGAGGCTTCTGTTGACAAGCAATCCTTTGAAGTTGAACCTGTGGGCGAGGCTTCTGTTAACAAGCAATTGTCTGAAGTTGAACCTGTGGATTCTAGTACTGTTGAAGATGTTGTGGTAGCTTCAACTAATGAAGATGATTCCGTTAAGGATTCAAAAGTTGAAGTGGAGAAGACCCCTGTTGTAGCAGAATCTGCTCCAGTGGATCCCGTAGTCACTGAAGCCCCTGATGTGAAGTACACTGATGAGGGAGATACGGTAGTGGACTCCATTAAAGTTGATGCTGCTGAAGCGGCTAGGTCAAGTGTTGCTGTTGTTGGAGAGGTAGAGGAAGAAAAAAGCTCTGTTGTTGAAAGTGTCACTCCCGTTGTTGATGATTCTGTTACCAAAAGTTCTGCTTTGGAGGATCCCACGACTATTGAAAGTGACAAAGCAAAGCATGTGGATGAAAGTGACTCTGTTGTAGATGCGATAGAAGTCAATGTTGTTGAGACCATTAGATCTGGGGTAGCTGTTGTTGGGGATTCTGAAAATGACAGCAAGGACCTTGAAACAAAGGAAGTAGAAGCTCCTGTTGTTGAAAATGCGTCATTGGCCAATGACTTTGCACCGCTGGCTGACCCAGTTACGTCTGAGGTGAGTCCTGAGCTGTTACAGTTTTGTTAAATTTCTTGCCTGTGCCTACTTTTGATATTCGGGCCATTTTGCTATCTGCAGGCTGCCGAGAAGCCGGCTGATGACCAGGAAGAGGCTCAAACCAATCATGCTGAAGTACCACATTCTGTGACTGAAAATGTGACATTGGCCAATGAGATTGCATCACCGGCTGACACAATTTCATCCGAGGTAAGTCCTGGCTCGTGACCGATACTTCAGTTGGATTTCTTGCCAGTGGTTGTGTAACTTGTGTTCAACACTTTTACCTCTTGACAAATTTATGTTTATGCAGGTTGTTGATAGGCCAGCTGATGATTTGGAAAAGCCTCAAACCAATGATGTTGAACCATCTGAGTCCGTACCGATTTCCGAAGTACCTAACACAGAAGAAACTAAGTCAGAGGCTGATCTCGTTTCCAAAGAACGGGAGCCTTCAGCTGAGTCACAGAATTCTGGGAGGGAGAGTGAGAAGGTTGAGGTAGATCATATAGTGGATGATAAGCCTGATGCTAGTTCTATTTCGGTGGAAGGGGAGAAAGTAAGTCAGCGTTCATACGCCAGTGTTTTGGTTGATGAGCCTGATCCTACCATCTCTGATAGGAGCCTGCCCGAGCAAACGAAAGTGGAAGCTGAGGATGGAATTCATATAGCTCAAGAGAAAGATGATGAAGAAGGCTCAGATGAGGAGGATGGTATCGTGTACTTTGGAAATGGAAGTTCTTCTAGAAGGGATATAGAAGAACTGGAAGATCACGATAATTCCAGGATGATTGATGGTCAGGTTGTCACGGATACTGATGAGGGTGAGTCTGACGAGGAAGGGGAGGGAAATGAGCTTTTTGATTCAGCTGCATTAGCTGCTTTGTTGAAAGCTGCAACTAGTGCAGGAACAGATCCCGGTACCATCACTGTAAGGTCGCAGGACGGATCTCGCCTTTTCTCATTGGAGCGCCCTGTTGGCTTGGAACCATCACTTCGGTCTGCCAGGCCTGCCACTGGTGGTCCCACTAGTTCCAGTTTCTTTAGTCCAACAAATTTTGCTCCTCCACCAGAAGAGAATCTTAGTGAAGAAGACAAAAAGAAGCTGCAGAATTTGCAGCAGTTAAAGGTGAAGTTCTTACGTCTGGTTCAAAAAGTTGGTTTCACTGCTGAACATTCCTTAGCAGCACAAGTTCTCTATAAACTAGCAATTTTTGCCGGGAGGCCTGTGAGTCAAGCCTATAGTCTTGAGAATGCGAAGCAGGCAGTTATGCAGCTTGAAGCTGAGGGGAAAGAGTTGGATTTTTCCTTGAACATCCTTGTTCTTGGAAAATCAGGTGTTGGGAAAAGCGCCATTATCAACTCTTTATTAGGGGAAGAGAAGGTCAAGATTAATGCTTTTGAGTCCGAAACAACTTCGGTGAACGAGGTCTATGGAAATGTTGACGGAGTCAAAATCAGGTTCATTGATGCTCCTGGTCTCAAATCATCGGCATTGGATCAAGGTTTCAACCGGAAGGTTTTGGCATCTGTCAAGAAATTCACAAACAAATATCCTCCAGATATTGTGTTTTATGTGGATCGCCTAGACTCACAGACAAGAGATCTTAATGATCTACCCTTGTTAAAGACGATCTCTAATTCACTTGGTACTTCAATTTGGCGGAATGCCATTATCACTCTGACTCATGCTTCTTCCGCACCCCCGGATGGGCCATCTGGCACTCCATTGAGTTACGAGGTCTTTGTGGCCCAACGTAGCCATATTGTTCAGCAGTTGATTGGCCAAGCTGTTGGTGAAATGCGGTTGATGAATCTAAACATGATGAACCCCGTTTCTCTTGTTGAGAATCACTCTGCTTGTCGAAAGAACCGGGAAGGTCAGAAGATACTTCCTAATGGCCAAGCCTGGAGACCACAGCTATTGTTATTGTGCTACTCGGTCAAAATCTTGTCGGAAGCTAGTGCCAGCGCAAAAACTCAGGACACTTTCGACACCAGAAAGCTCTTTGGATTCCGTTCCAGGGCCCCACCACTCCCATATCTGTTGTCTTCATTGTTGCAACCTCGGGTCCACCCTAAACTTTCAGCTGAACAAGGGGGCGATAATGTTGACTCTGACATAGACTTGGATGATGCCTCGGATTCTGATCAAGAGGAAGAGGATGAGTATGATCAGCTTCCACCATTCAAGCCTCTGAAGAAATCTCAGTTGGCCAAGCTTAGCAGCGACCAGAAGAAGGCCTACTTTGACGAGTACGATTACCGAGTAAAACTTCTTCAGCGGAAGCAGTGGAGAGACGAGCTCAAAAGAATGAGGGAGGCAAAGAAGGGCGGCAATAATGGTGTAGGTGGTGAGAATCCAGAAGAATACGACGGTGAAAATGGAGCACCAGCGGCAGTTCCAGTTCCATTGCCTGACATGACGTTGCCACCATCTTTCAACAGTGACAATCCTGCTTATCGTTATCGATTCTTGGAGCCAACATCTCAATTTTTGGCTAGGCCGGTTTTGGACCCCCACGGGTGGGACCACGACTGTGGCTATGAGGGAGTCAATGTTGAGCACACGACGGGTATTGCAGAACGTTTCCCTGCATCGTTTACAGTGCAGGTGAACAAAGACAAAAAGGACTTCAACGTCCATCTGGATTCTGCAGTTTCAGCCAAGCATGGCGATAAGGGTTCCAGCTTATTGGGTTTTGATGTCCAAACTATCGGCAAGCAATACGCATACATTGTAAGAGGGGAAAGCAAGTTCAAAAACTTGAAGAAGAACAAGACAGCTGCTGGAGTTACAGTCACATTTCTCGGTGAAAATGTGGCAACAGGGGCAAAAGTGGAAGATCAGATAATGGTGGGCAAGAGGCTGGTTTTGGTAGGAAGCACAGGAACAGTCCGTTCTCAGAAAGACGCTGCATATGGTGCTAATCTGGAAGTACGTCTCAGGGAAGCGGATTATCCAATAGGGCAGGAACAGTCGTCGTTCACCGTCTCTTTAATGAAATGGAGAGGTGACCTGGCAGTGGGGGCCAATCTTCAGTCTCAGATTTCAGTCGGACGGAACTCTAAGGTGGCGGTTCGTGCAGCATTGAATAACAAGATGAGCGGACAGGTGACAGTGCGGACAAGCAGCTCTGATAGTCTCATGCTTGGTTTCGCTGGTCTCGTCCCTATTGCCATGGCCATATACCGGAAGATCAGGCCAGTCGATGTCAGTGAGAACTACTCTATTTACTAGATTTGCATTTCGCTGAATTTATTTGCTTTTTGTTATAGCAGTGATCAGATTTGTGATGGTGTCAGTAGGAGCCTCCTCCTATATGCTGTCTTTTTTCTTTTTTTTTCCCAATAAGCTTCTGTTTTCTTTTTTCATGTACTTGTTAGTTTGTTACTGTTACTTCTTGCCTTTTCTTTTGAGGTACTATTTGTCTGCGGAGTTACCATTGTATTCAAACAAACAAACTGAGTATGCAACTTGTCTTTTTTGTGTTTCCCATCAATTTTGTTCAATATTATTTTTTCTGAATCTGTGCCCATATAATATACTGTAATATAGATGGTCTATGTTTCATCAGACACCGGTATAGTATGCAACAGACAGAAGGGCGTGTCTAACTATGAAACTTGTTATCGAAGAAAGACTCGTTGAGATTTTTCTCGAAACAAAATTCCAAGTATCTGTAATGTTGCAAGCTTCCGTCCAAGAGTCGCTCCACCAACAGAAACAGAAATGCTTAGGGGAGCTCCTATGTCAAAGTGTCAATAACTTTCGTTCTTCGCGTTAGATATCTTCTGTAATTGGATATTGCAGTTAAATTAGGATGCCTTACATTTTCGACACAAGATTACGTTAATACATGTATACAGCATATTTTACTCCATATAGCCTAAACAAAAAGTTGAAAATTATCAGGCAGGATTACACTACTAATTGAGTAAGAAGAGGACAGTGTAACTTCTAAAATATGACATCAGTCTCAGTATCTCCCTATAAATAGAAGCAGCAGCAGCAGCAGCATCAGATTTCTCAGTCTACATACTGAAAGAAATGGAAAAGTGTGTGATGATGAGATTGAGCTGTGCCATTTTGGTGCTGATGGTTACGGCCGCCTCACATGCTGAGGCGGCCGTGGACTGTTCAGCAGTGGACACTGCCCTCAGTGTTGGGTGCGATGACCTATTGGCGGGGCTAACGACAACTGCAACAACTCTGTGCTGTAGCGCTGTGAGCACCCTCTCGAGTCTGATCTTGATGCCAGATGATGCTATATTGGGATGTCAATGCATGGTGGACATGGTGGCTTCGAAGGATGGCAGCTACGAGAGTCTATCTTACATAGCTGATCAATGTGATGATGTTGTTTCGACTGTTTCTGATGCTTTACATATGGCCGTCACCGGTGCCTGCTCATCTAGGTTAGCTCTGATTCCAATTCCATTTCATAGACCAAATGAGAACGGCTTTACATTAACCGTGATTTGAAATATTCAATCACTGCTCTCTTATTCACAACTGCTTTACATATACTGTGATTTGAATACCTCGTGAATTTGTTCAATTATTCGTACGAATAAGAAATAGATCTCAATAACTTATTGAGAGACCGTCTCTTCCTATATTTTGTGATTATTCTTAATTGAGTATTTTTATTCTTAATTAAGTATTGTTGACACTTGACAGGTAGACGAGTTTCGGAACCACAAAATTCAAAAGCTATACTCGTACTTGGATTATGAGTTGTATCTTTAAAAGTGTGGATTAAAAATTGGTACTAAACTACTAATGAATAATGAATGTACTACAGTATGTATTTCGAGCCTTGATCGGTGCTCCTCATATTACTCCACTTTGTTGTAAAAAAACTATTGATAAATACTACTCCCTCCGATTCTTTGAAATTGCAACACTTTATATGATTTGTGAGGTATATTTTAATCAAATGTTGCAATTTCGAAGAACCGGAAGGAGTACTCCGTACTGTACATAGATGAAAAGAATACGGTATACTACATATGCGTAACTTAACGCCACCTTTTGTTATATAAATCTTTTTATCAAATGTCGATAATAACAATTGTGTTGTCACTACCGATCTGCATCGAATATGTTGCAGTATTACTAACTTCTAATCACTTTTTAAAAAAATCGCAACCCCGTGACGTGTCTCGGGCGTTACACTAGTGTATATATATATATATAAGTCTCCCTTGTGATGGTCTGAGGGTGCATCAGATACAAGCTTACGACGACTCAAATATCATCCACATTGGTGAGTAAAGACAACTCACTTATTTCATCGGTCACAAAGTATAACCATTACAAACAAGAATTTGTGCATTAACTAAATACAATTCAATGTTACTCCGTAATATCCATCAACTTTATTTATCTCATACAAAAAACGTATTCCATCTGTTTCGCTTGATCTTTCTTATTGCTTTCGGCACAATATTCTAGGGAAGGACAATGGGTAGTTGAGATTCAAGTACACGCTCATTTACGATAACAATGAGAACCAAGAAGAGTAGAAGACAATGAGCATGAGCATGAGCCTTGCCAGAAATTACAACAAAACTGGCTCTCACACAGATAAATGAATCCCATTATAATTGGATTACAGCAGCTACAAAGTAAATGAAAATAAGATAGAGGCAAAAACAGCAGCAGATTGTACAGCAAAATTCTAGTAGATGGAGTAGTTCTCACTGACATCCTCAGGCCAAAGCTTGCGATAGATAGCGAGAACAATCGGAATGAGACCTGTCACAGCAATCAGCGGATGATCAGAGCTGCTTGTCCGCACTGTCACCTGTCCGCTCATCTTGTTATTCAATGCAACTCGAATGCCCACCTTTGAATTCCGTCCGACTGAAATCTGAGACTGAAGGTTGCCCCCCACTGCCAGGTCACCTCTCCATTTCATTAAAGAAACGGTGAATGAGGACTGTTCCTGCCCTATTGGATAATCCGCTTCCCTGAGACGTACTTCCAGATTAGCGCCATATGCACCGTCTTTCTGAGATCGGACTGTTCCTGTGCTGCCCACCAAAACCAGCCTCTTGCCCACCATTATCTGATCTTCCACTTTTGCCCCTGCTGCCACATTTTCACCCAGAAATGTGACTGTAACTCCAGCAGCTGTCTTGTTCTTCTTCAAGTTTTTGAACTTGCTTTCCCCTCTTACAATGTATGCGTATTGCTTGCCGATAGTTTGGACATCAAAACCCAATAAGCTGGAACCCTTATCGCCATGCTTGGCTGAAACTGCAGAATCCAGATGGAGGTTGAAGTCCTTTTTGTCTTTGTTCACCTGCACTGTCAACGATGCAGGGAAACGTTCTGCAATACCCGTCGTGCTCTCAACATTGACTCCCTCATAGCCACAGTCGTGGTCCCACCCATGGGGGTCCAAAACCGGCCTAGCCAAAAATTGAGATGTTGGCTCCAAGAATCGATAACGATAAGCAGGATTGTCGCTGTCGAAAGATGGTGGCAACGTCATGTCAGGCAATGGAACTGGAACTGCTGCTGGTGCTCCATTTTCGCCGTCGTATTCTTCTGGATTCTCACCACCTACACCATTATTGCCGCCCTTCTTTGCCTCCCTCATTCTTTTGAGCTCGTCTCTCCACTGCTTCCGCTGAAGAAGTTTTACTCGGTAGTCATACTCGTCAAAGTAGGCCGTCTTCTGATCGCTGCTAAGTTTAGCCAGCTGAGATTTCTTCAGAGGCTTGAATGGTGGAAGCTGATCATACTCATCCTCTTCCTCTTCCTCTTGATCAGAATCCGACGCATCATCCAAGTCTACGTCAGAGTCAATATTGTTTCCCCCTTGATCGGCTGAAAGTTTGGGGTGGGCCCGAGGCTGCAACAATTGAGACAACAAATACGGGAGTGGCGGGGCCCTGGAACGGAACCCAAAGAGCTTTCTTGTGTCAAAAGCATCTTGAGTTTTTGAGTTAGCGCTAGCTTCGGACAAGATTTTGACCGAGTATGACAATAACAATAACTGTGGCCTCCAGGCTTGGCCATTAGGAAGTATCTTCTGACCTTCTCGGTTCATTCGACAGGCAGAGTGATTCTCAACAAGAGAAACGGGGTTCATCATATTTAGATTCATCAACCGCATTTCACCAACAGCGTGGCCAATTAACTGCTGAACAATGTGGCTACGTTGGGCCACAAAGACCTCGTAACTCAATGGGGTGCCAGATGGCCCATCTGGAGGCGCAGAAGAAGCATGAGTAAGAGTGATGATGGCATTCCGCCAAATTGAAGTGCCAAGTGAATCAGAGATTGTCTTTAACAAGGGTAGATCATTTAGATCTCTTGTTTGCGAGTCCAGGCGATCCACGTAAAACATGACATCTGGAGGATATTTGTTTGTGAGCTTCTTGACAGATGCCAAGACTTTACGGTTGAAGCCCTGATCCAATGCCGATGACTTGAGACCAGGGGAATCAATGAACCTGATATTGACTCCATCCACATTTCCACAGACCTCGATTACAGAAGTTGTCGTAGACTCAAATGCATTGATTTTGAGCTTCTCCTCACCAAATATAGAGTTGATGATGGAGCTCTTCCCAGCACCCGATTTTCCAAGAACTAAGATGTTTAAGGAAAAGTCTAAACCTTTTCCCTCAGCTTCAAGCTGCATTACTGTTTGCTTTGCATTATCAAGACTAAAGGCTGGATTCATTGTTCTCCCAGCAAAAACTGCTAGTTTATATAGAACTTGTGCTGCTAAGGAGTGTTCAGCAGTAAAACCAACTCTTTGAACCAGCCGTAAGAACTTCACCTTTAACTGCTGCAAATTCTGCAGCTTCTTTTTGTCTTCTTCACTAAGGTTCTCTTCTGATGGAGGAGGAGCAAAACTGGTTGGACTAAAGAAACTAGAACTGGTGGGACCCATGGCAGGCCTGACAGACCGAAGTGACGGCTCCAAGCCAGCAGGTCGTTCCAAAGAGAAAAGGCGTCCATCCTGCGATCTTACAGTGATGGATCCAGAATCTGTTTCTCCCCTAGTTGCAGCTTTCAACAAAGCTGTTAACGCAGCTGGATCGAAAAGCTCATTCCCATCATCAGAACCGGCTTCCTCTGAATCCGTGACAGCCTGACCATCGATTATCTGGGAACTATCATGAGTTTCCAATCCCTCTTCAGCCTTTTTAGAAGAACCTCCGCTTCCATAGTAAACGGGATCATCCTCCCCATCTGTACCCGAGTCTAGATCATCGCCTTCCTCCTGTGCTACATAAATTCCATCCTGAGATTCCGCCCTTGATAGCTCGAGCTTATTCTTGTCTAAAGAACTCGAATCAAGTCCGTCAGCCAAGGTAGTGGCATATGAACGATGACCTGCGTTCTCCACAGACTGAGGTACTTCAGCAACATTGTTTTGAGCCTCTTCCAGCTCATCATCCAAACTCTCAATAACCTGCAAAGACAACAATGCATCAGAATATTAAATACAGCATAGAGCATGAAATTAGCAAAAACGATAATGGTCAGTATGACTGACCTCAAATGAAGTCGGGTCTGATAGAGGTGCAAAATCGTTAGCCGATGACACGTTTTCAACAACAGGAGCTTCGACATCCTTCGTTTCATGTTCTGTGCCATCAAATTCAGAATCCCCTACAACAGCTACCCCTGATCTAATAGCCTCAACAACATTGACTTCTATGGCATCTACAAGGGAATCGCTTTCACCAACAGGTTTTGCTTCATCAGTTTTGATGGCAGCTGGGTCCTCTGAAACACATTTTTCAGCAACAGAATCCTCAATCACAGGGGCAACGTCTTCCACCACCGGGTTTTCAACAACCACGCCTGGGCCTTTCACTTCCCCAACAACAGCAACACTTGACCTAACAGCTTCTGCAGCATCAACATTAATGGAGTCCACAATGGCATCTCCCTCATCGTTGTACTTCACACCAGAAGCTTCCGGAACTTCAGAATCCACTGTAGCAGATTCAATATCCAAAACCTTCCTTTCCTCACCAACTCTAGTAGAATTCAAAACGGAATCACCCTCATTAGTTGGTTGTTGGACCATAACATCTTCAACATTCATCGAATCCACCCCAAAAGATCCATCACCAATCAAATCCTCTCCCACAGGTTCATCTTCACTCCCCTTGTTATCATTAACTCCAACAACAGCAACCCCTGACCTCACCGTTTCAACCACATCCACATCACCATCCGACTCATCAACAACCTCAACACCACGACTCAACGAAGCCTCTTGTGAATCCTCATCGCCATCCCGTCTCTCCAATTCCGGCCCCTCCAAAGGCTCACTCCACTCCACCTCCTCCTCCTCCTCCTCCTCTTCATCCTCATCTAAAACCCTAACCCTCGGAACGACATTTTGAACACCAATTAACATCTCCTCCTCACTTTCATCCTCCTCTCCACTACCAACCTCGGAATCATCCCCCTCCCCTGTCACCTTTGCCACAGGTACACCAACTTTAGCCCCCGAACGCGAACCTGAACCCGAACCCAAAGCTGACCCAGTTTGAGAAACAAGATTCTGAGCAGAACCCACATTTTTTTCAACCAATTCCTCAGATGGGTCATCATCAAAAGTCTCAAATTCCTGACCTTCCACCAACCCACCATTGTTTCCACTACTAAAACTATCATTACTATAATTACTACCAGTTGTATTACTATTAACATCATTCAAATTTTCGTTGCTTTCATTTAATTTAGCGATATCGTAATCTGGGTTAAATTCAAAATCATCATCATCAGTTTCTTCTTCTTCGTCGTCAATATCGTCTTCTTCTTCACGAGAAGGTAAAGCTCGGATACCTGAGGGTTGGCGGGAAAGAAGCGACGTCGTTTCTGGGTCCATTGCTTCTCTAATCCAGTGTCCCGTGTCCGCTCAATCGAATTTGAATTATTGAAACAGACTGAAATTTAAGTTTTTTAGGGTTTAAGGATTTGTACGGTGAGGGGTTTTAGTTTTTAGTTGAGGGGGAAGATAAGGTAAGAGAGATCGGTGAAGGGAAACGTTTGGCCTTTCGTTAACAACATTTTCCCACAATTTATAGACGTGACACAATCTCTAATGTCATCACATTACATACAAACTTAAGCGCTTCACACCCGTGAAACATTATCTTTTGGAGTATCCGATTTTTGTCATCACTTGTCTTATCTTTTGGATTATATGAACAATAAATACAATAGATGAGTCAATTATCATCATATAATCCGATAATTTTTCATCGTTTTCTACCAAACTCTCATCATGGTCAATTACTCTAGTCTAAATGTATTACTTGAATTTTCGACAGCTTAAATAGAGTGAAGTTGAACGGTTTTGACGTGTTCAGTGGTTTAATGGTGGAAATAAATTAAGGAAAACAAGAGAAAATTAGTAATCAGATTTTCATCTCGATGCTAATGTCAAGGGACCTATGGGTAGATTGAGAAGACACAGATTAATCAATGAGGAAAAGTGGAAAACATGTGGCTAGTGGAAAACTATCCGCAAGGGTGAAGCCTAGTGGTTAAAACATGTGGCTACAATCCATGGGTCTCAGGTTCAAGCCCCTACGAGAGCGTTCTTGTGGGAGTTGTGTGGTTTGAGGCTATGTCATCTAGACTTCGAGCCTGTCGTCCAAAAGGCAGTTTACATGGTGTGCGTGGTTTGCAGGCAATTTACATGGTGTGCGTGGTTTGCAGGATATTGCGTACATCGGGGTTTACCCAGAGCGCACCAAAGGTAGCGGCTGTGGGTTCCCTCGTCACAAAAAAAAAGGAAAACAAGTACAATACAATGCTCTGTAATTAATGGGTGCGGTGTCTTACTATGACGGGTTTGTCGATAGTTGGATAAGCGTTTAACGTTGGCTGACCGGTGGACTTTAGTATTTTTGACAACCGACGGTTCAGGCACTTCTTATGGATTGTTGTTATTGTCAATGTTACAATTCAACTTCATTTAGTTCAACCACATTCGATTAAATCTCAATTACCTTAAAGAAGGCACCACCCCAGCTGATGTGGCACATCTAAGATCGCACAAAACGTCGCTCTGAGCTCTCACGTAAATTGGACAAAATTGTCCTATCACTTAAAGCATTCTCCATCGCTTCTTTATTTTAGGGGCAAGAACGTCATTCCCTTCGTGTATATATACCAGTATATTTTGCATATTTGGTATATATGTACGTCCACAGTATTTAGTATATATATACCTTTTCTTTATTTTATGTATATAGTATTTAGTACCATTTAAAATATATAAATTTTATACATTAACATATAATTACATATATTAAAATATATGTACCATTTAAAATATATAATAAAATTATATTATATATTAATGTATAAAATTACATATATTATTTATTTTATAATCTTCCCTTATATGTACCATTTAAAATATATAATTTTATACATTAACATATAATTACATATATTAAAATATATGTACCATTTAAAATGTATAGTAAAATTATATTATATGTTAATGTATAAAATTACATATATTATTTATTTTATATTCTTCCCTTATATGTACCATTTAAAATATATAATTTTATACATTAACATATAATTACATATATTAAAATATATGTACCATTTAAAATGTATAGTAAAATTATATTATATGTTAATGTTTAAAATTACAAATATTATTTATTTTATATTCTTCCCTTATATGTACCATTTAAAATATATAATTTTATACATTAACATATAATTACATAAACTTTAATTATATGTTAATGTATAAAATTATATAATATGAACACGAATATCTTATAAAAAATAAACGTATAGTTATATATGTTAAATATATGGTTAGTATACATATATGGTTAGTATTAATATATGGTATGCACTTTAACATTTGTTATGTAAATTATGGTTAGTATACATATACATACTTTAATTATACATGTACATATACTTTAATTATATATACATTTATGTATATACCATACTCTAATTATACATATACATATACATCTATTCATATACTATGGTATTATATAAATCATTCATATAATTACATAATATACTATGGTTATTAGGAAACAAATCCTTAGTATATATATATTAGGTATATCGTAGTGATTTAGTATATATTACTATATATGTTAGTGATTTAGTAGTACTATAATTCTATGATATTATATATTTGAAAATATAGTATAATAACTGTGATAGAATCACGGATATTTAGTATATTATGGTTTTTAGTATCTTATGGTTATTACGTATCCATCGTGGATATGAACTCTTTGATTGACACTAACGTATAATACACTAATCGAACTGATATTACGTATCCGTCCCCAATATGATATATATATTCGTTATGCGCTTATCCATTCATCACATAACTCGAGGTATTTCATTTATTGTAAAACACGATAAATTCAATACAGTTAACTATCTAGAGATATTCACTGACGAATATCTCTCGATAATATTCTCCCATTATATCTCTCGATAATATTCTCCCAACTACACAACCTAGCTCCACTTTATATATATCATTCTCTATCAAAGTTCTTCCTATCATAACTATTCATATATTTATTATCCCATAACAATCCATCATTTTCCACACTATGTCGACTACCGATTTGACGAACATATCGAAATTGGAGTAAGGCAAGCGACTGAAAGAGATGGTCGTGAGGGTCGTCCATCGTTGGACCCGACCGGTCTTGAAGGACAGAGCCAATGTCGATTCTATCGAGGTTCTCATGATCGATTCTAAGGTATTATGTCAACCATATTTTTTCGTAAATCATTCGAATATGTTTTCATTATTCGTTTATTTGTTATATATTTCTTATGTTCATATTTCATATACTTTTATTACGTTTTTTTTACGTTTATTTTTCATATATTAATTCATTATTACGTTTATTTTGTGTTCATATTATCGTGCGATATTTTACTATTATAATATTATCATTTGCTTTGTTGTATTCATATTTTGTGTTCATACGTTTATTTTTTATACGATATTTGTATTCATATTATCGTTTCGAACAAATACGTATATAGTTGTACTCTCTTATACGTTTTATATGATACATTTTACGTATAGGGTTATAATATCAAATATACTATATGTATATTATGTATATCGTCTCTGTTTTATCAAATTCGTATTACCATCAAATTTGTGTTTGTCTGTGTTCTCTAATAATTTTTACTTCGTCCGTATATATTAATAGTTTTTTTATACCTAGTCAATTACATATTACGTTTCGTGTCTATATATTACTAATTACCTTTATATCTATGTCAAATCCATTGGTCGTATTGTCTAATATCTATTACTTCGTACTTCGTGCTTACCTTTTCTGCAGAATGAAATCGTCCAGGGCACTGTCCGTAAGCAGATTTTGAGCAAATACACTAATGCTGACACGCTTGCGGTTGGAGGTGTCTATATTATACGGAACCTCACTATCAGTTCGAATATCGGCTACGATAGGGCTACTCCGAGCAACATTCGCTTACACTTTGAATACTCAAGCAAAGTCGTTCCTTACGATGGTCAGCTATCCATACCACTCTATGGATTTCTATTATATATTAATTCATTATTACGTTTATTTTGTGTTCATATTATCGTACGATATTTTTCAATGATAATATTATCATTTGTTTTGTTGTATTCATATTTTGTGTTCATACGTTTTTTTGTTATACGATATTTGTGTTCATATTATCGTTTCGAACAAATTCGTATATAATTGTATTCTCTTATATAATAAATATATATTCTAATTATAATAAATAGATATCACAAGTTCTAATTTCATATATAACTAATACATATAATTTCGTGGTTATATTTTTGATTGCACACGGGATAAAATAATGTATAATAATGTCTATGACAACCAATAATGTATAATTTTGACAGAAATATGTATAATTTTGTATAACAGATGAGATACTATAATTTTTTATAGTGGTAACAGACGTAAACAATCTTGCCATCGGTATTTCATTAATATACAACTATGTACCTTAACATATTCATAAGAATATCCCTCGATATTCTCCCATAATAACATTTGTTCACATTACGTAACTCCACATCATTAAAATTCATTATTAGTCTATATTTAAAAATCCATAAACTCATATGACATAATCTATCATAAAATGATTAATGTTATAAATAAAAATTTGTCTTCAATTGCTATTATATTTTAATAAACCATAAGAATTAATACTTTATATGTAACATCAAGGATAATATCAATTTGATTTAACTAATTTTAATTATTTTGATATATGGTAGATTTACAATTATGTTTATTTTCAAATTTTAGTTAGACTAATTTCAATATTCCGGTCTACATAATATTTTATGACAAATTATGATACCGTACAAAAAAAAAATTACAATTGAGGAAAATCACATTTTACAGCCCTATACGTTATTGGTACAAAACATTTCCGATTATAAATTACATTTATATTTACGTGATCAATAATTTTGTTAACTAATACGATTCATTGATTCACTGTTATGGAAAATCATATCTTTTACAATTATGGATAATCACATATACATATACATTTATATTTACCTTATAAATTAAGGTATATCTTACGGTAATTTTGGTAATGAATACGAATCATATATTCACATATTATATACAGTAATTTTGGTAATTTTGAGTCATATATTTTATTTTATATGATTCAAATTATAATCAATGTCTACATTAGAATTTTGGTAAATATGCACGGGAATGATTCAAAATGTCATCATATATTATATACAGATCAAAATATAATCATATACGGAGTATTATAAATGGGAATGATTTTGACATAATTTAGGGAATTATTTAGGTAATTATATTTGATTTTGACAAATTATATAATCGTCGTCTATATAATTTAGGTAATTATACGTTTAAATGATTAGTATCATATACAGAGTATTATAACTGTTATAGTCATAATTTTATGTACATATGTAATTTAGACATAATATATTAGGGATTATTCTATATATGGGTAGATTTATGACATTATTATTAATATCCAGGGTATCTTACAAATTGTAAATATACCGTATGTTTCAATATTTACGGTATCTTACAAATATACCGTATCTTTCATGAAAACAGAAATTATATTTAACAAAACTTACGGACTAATTTTTGTATATTCCATTTTGTAACTCTTTTTAAATTTGGGGGGAAAACGTTTTTAATTACGGTAGATATTTATAATTTTTACAACAAGTAACAACTGATATAAATATTGACTTAATTGATAGAGTAAATCAATCTTATATCTTACGCTACCCTGCTACTTAGTACAGATCTAATTGTTTTCAATCAATCTCATAATAAATTCTAATTGTTATTGATTGTTTTTGCAGGTTGTAAATTTACTTCCCCAAATCAGGAATAACGATTTCATCACTACAAAAATAAGACATTAATAACCTTTGTTCAATTATTTTTAAATTTTAAACGATTCTAATCTTAAGTTTTCGGGGTTGTTTTGGTTCTGCGGGTGCAAGTGTACACTAAGTAGAGTAGATTTGTATAAGTTTAGTTACAAATTGAAGACAACTTGATAATAACACAGGTATACCTTTCATTTTCGAATTAATAATCTTACTTTGGCAATGTGAATTTTCCAAACCGACATATCATTTTAGATATGTCGTTTTTGTTCCAAAGTATTATTATTCAACCCCGTGATTTATCACGGGTATTATACTAGTTCAGTTTAATTCTAACAAGGGGTCATTAACAATGCTATTTTTAAAATCTGGTTTGGATAATCGAATTTTAAAATCATGTTTTCCAAAATAGGAACCAGATCAAACCAAATCTGATATTAATCTATCATTTTTTTTGTTCTCTTGTTTGTTTTCAAATAGAGTCATATATAAAAAAGAATTATCGATTTCAAAACTCGTATCAAAGAATTACGCATCATCAAAAAAAATTATTCAAAATGTAGGCATATACTTTCTTCGGTCACTATTTTTCGCTCCACTTTTTTTATTTGACAGGTCTTTATTTTTTGTCCCACTTATTCATTTTTTTCTTTTATATCTTACCATTTTACCATATTATCATTCTTTCAATCATTTATTTACAATAAATGTCATTGAATTTTATACTTTAAAGCTCCACCATTCACTTATTTATCATTTTATATTCATTTTTCATTACACATCAGTATTTCTTTACCATTTTATATTCATTTTTTTTTAATGTGTAAAAGAGGGTGATACGATAAATAATGACCAGAGGGAGTATCATAGTAAAACCTCCCATAATTGGAGAGTACCACAAAAAATACCAAAAAAATAATTAAAACTTAAAACAACGGAATAAATAAAAAGCGTCTCGCGTATATATGAAGATTTATTCAGAGCGCACTAAGGATAGCGATTACGGATTTTTTCTATCATTAAAAAAAAGCGTGTATCAGAAGAAGAACGAAAGAAAAGAAAAGAGAGTGGGTGATAAATAAATTTGGAGACTCTAAAAAGTTAACTGCATTCCTCATTTCATTCTTCCCCAAAAATTTCAAACCCTAACACTCCTTTCGTCAACTAGCTATGGTAAGCGTCTTTCCCCTCTCACATTTTTTTTTTCATTCTATTCTCTCGTTGCGATTTAGCGCATTTCGATTTAAACAATTTGACTCAAAGATGTCTCGATTTCTCAGTCGTACATTATAATTGAGCTACCATGAATGTAATTGTATATGATCTGGTTGGATTTGCGTAGTTTTAGCAAATATTGATTCGGGTATTCTTGATTTCTAGCTGCACTAATTTAGGAGCGTCTGAATTTTGAGATGGGGTAAAGTGTATGGGGGTCACGAACTGATTCCCATGTATTTCGTACATGGATTCCTATCTTGTATTACTGTATTGTATAGTTGTATTGGAGCGTACTATGAATTCGACAACTATCGGTGAAACCTTGATAATTGATTTTATGGAGTTGCAGAGATTTGGTGAACTAACTATAACCCGTCTCACAACTTTCTCATGTTTGAGGTTGATATGGTTGGATTTGATGTTACCAAGATGAACCGTAGAATCAACTGCGTTGTTTGAAGTTGTTTCGCAAATGTGGTACATATGTGTTGATACATGGATTTTTCACACAGATGATTAGCTAGTGATGCTATTAGTGGAGGATGCTTTGCTGCATCCTCCCGTTCCTTTTGTTTGTATTGTGGCGGTGTGGCTCCTTGGTATAAGTAATGTGCCTAGACAATTTCAGAAGTCAATGTAAGTCTAGAGCTATGGGGTGTGATGAGATAATCTAGACTAACCGTGTGGATTTCTCTTTCTGAGATCTAATTTATCTGTCGAAAATGATTTCTTTTGATTAAATTTTAGTTGTATTGAGATCAATCTTGTAGTATATAAAGTTGATTTGAGCTGTTGGGAGAGGCCCAATATAGTACTACGTACTCCCTCCATCTTCTTGAATTAGCCCCATGTCTTTTTTTTTTGTGAGGGGAAGAGTGGGTCCATGGGGCTAATTCAAGGAGGGAGTAATATATGAGTTTATTAGTGCTGTGGTTTTCTGTAGTCCCGCTTCAAGATTTTTAAGTAGATAGGGATAGGATAGTGCTCTGCTTTGCTGAGGTTATAATCGTAGAATGCGTGATATATTCTATCAGATGTGTGTTTAATTGCATTCTGCTTTATTCATATGCTCTTTTGCTTGTTTTGTATTGTTTGTAACTGGGAAAGATGGAGGAAATGAGGAAGCCATTAGGATGTAGATCGGGGTGACACTATGAAGTTGAATGGTCAATAGGGAGATTCAATGGCATGCAGCATGCTATCGATATTGATTGCATAATCATTCGATGTTGGACATTGTGTAATCTTTGCATATTTTATTGTAGGATGGACATGATTCGGATAAGCAAAATCCTGCCGATATGACAGCCTTTGTGAGTTTCTTCCAACTCAACATTCGTCTTCCTTCGTCAGCAGTTTTATTCAATTATGTCTTACTCATATGGAGTACTATGTATACAGTTTTGGGTTTTTTTACCTCCTTTTATACGTAATGTTATCTTATATCTGTCTTCGGTTATTAGTTTCTGTTCATATTCTAATTACTGTGCATTATACCATTTCCGAACACCACACTTTTACTACATTCTTCCGACAGTATATACATTTATCTTATGTTTTGCGTTGTTGCTTCTCCGTCTTGTTTACTACTAACTCGTTTGATCTGTTCTTCAGGTGCAAAACCTTCTTCAGCAGATGGTAAATACTGCTTCTTTTAACCTTATTATACTTGATGCTCTTTTATGCTAGTGTTATTATTGACTTGAATTTTGCCTTGCAGCAAACCAGATTCCAGACTATGTCGAACACTATTGTTACTAAGAATATCCTTTTGTTTATCTCAAGTTTTCATCCACGTTAATCTCATTTCGTGAACCACTATATTTCCTTATCTTATGGTAATAAATTTGACATGGCAATTGCTTTTAGTTTTGGTTACTAACACACCGGGAACCTTACAACATAGGCAGACAGTATATATTTTTGTTAACACTCAGCTTTGGCCTACTAAATTGGCTGCCCTTTTTCCCTTTTAGAATTCTAAACTGTGATTCATGCAATTCTTGGCTCAGTTCTTGCCACGGGTTATTCCTGACAATTGAAGAGTCTTGAGACACGGGTAAATGTTGTTGCTGTAGTTTGGCCATTAGTTTTCAGTCATCTTTTTGCTGTCCCAGATTTTAGATACTTGCCTAGTATGCCGACTATGATAGTGTTGATACTTGATATAGCTGCTAAGTAATCATTTACTTATTTTAATCCTTAACTTCCTTGCACTCGATGAAATGGGCAATCGCATCGACGAGCTTGAGCAGAGCATTAATGAACTGAAGGCAGAGATGGGAGCTGAGGGCTCTCCGTCACCAATGCCACCATCAAAATCTAAACCAACTGAA
Source organism: Agrostemma githago (assembly GCA_958450325.1). Taxonomy (NCBI): domain Eukaryota; kingdom Viridiplantae; phylum Streptophyta; class Magnoliopsida; order Caryophyllales; family Caryophyllaceae; genus Agrostemma; species Agrostemma githago. Next base: position 68,744,583 of record OY288251.1, on the reverse strand, counting down.
AGCAAATCAGAAGCTTCTGAAGAAATCTAAGCGAGTGTAGTTAAGCTGCGTACCTGCTACTTCCTGTTGTTTTTTTCCTACCCCATACTAATGTTTGGGAGATTCAAGCTGAAGTTATGTTTCCTGATCACCTGGGATAGTTGTATTTAGATAATGAATGGTTTGGTGGTTGTGTTTTTTATGGTTTACATTATTGAAGACAAGTTTTATTATTTTATCAAATATGAAATTCAAGGAAAGGTAAATTACTCTTTCAAAATCTAACATGACATCCTGAGAAAAAATTCCTTCCTACAGACTTGTATGGTGAATTTGCATTTCACTCTCGACGGTTAGTCTTTACAGTATTCTTTGTTTTCCTAAAAACAAGTTTGTTTGACTGTTTGTTGCTGCATCAGCAAATGTACTTTTATTTGCTTTGCGATTAAACCCGACTTGTAAACCTTAATCATCATTCCCTTCTCATATTCAGTTTCTGTCTGCAAGATAAATCTCTCCATTAATTAATGCTCGTCAATTATAATTTCCAGATTTTGTGTAATGAGACTGAATACATATAACGCGAAAGATTGGGCAAAGTTGGCATTTCTTTTTGTTACATGCGGCTTCAACAACAAACAAATGTTAAAAGCTCAATCAATGTTCATAGCAACAACTAATCTGCAGATTTGCTTTACAAGCTTACACAAAGGAAAGGACAGTATTTTACACAGCTGAAACTCGAAACCGTTAATTATCACTTGACCACCTATCAAAATGCCAACAAAATTAGCCCAATAATAAATGTGGTGAAGTAAAGAGTTTGATTTGTTGCCAGCCAAAGAAATTACAGACAGAGCATCATTTTTCAAGTTGGCTGAGTAAGTTATCCGTTGCTGGAAGCTCCGTTACAATTTGTTGCCAGTCGGGCATTCCCTGAAATATGCGATCAGAAGAGTTAGAGAATTTTAGCAAGTCTACGACTGTACTCAAAGAAAATAAAATGAAGAAACCGACATCTTCCTCACTAGAGTTACCAAAAGCAGAAGAGGATAGGACATGTTACATCACAAACTCACCTTGCCAGACCTGCGGATACGACCATCCAGACGAAGAATAATGTACACGTCTTCTCCCGGAGTAACTCCTTCCGATTCTTGCTGATCCTTTATCCATCTGAAACAAGGATCTGATGATCAAACATGCGCGCACGCACACACATCGCGTCTTAACTCTTAATGCAAACATGCTCACTTTAGAAAAATAATTTTGATTAAGCTAATAGGAAGTAGGAAGTAGAAACTAGGAAGTGAAATGGAAAACAGGTAATGAAGTCACCCAGTCACCTTTCCCATTCTTCTGGAGACACAGCCTCAGCCTTGAACCGTGCCTCGGCTTCCAACCTAGATTTGGCAGTTATAGACTGAGCTCGCTTCTCAAATTCATCCTGCCATGGAAATAAAACGCATGAAAAAAGGGGACTTTCTGACTATCTGAGTACGGAGAGCGCGCAGTTGTATCTTAGTCATGATGCTGATTAGGATTTAGGAAACATCACAGTCAACAATTTGATTCTCTGAATTTCTAACGTTTGCTTTTAGGGAGGAAGACAGTGGAAGAAGTAGTAGTATCCTTCTTTTTTAAGTATAAATTCCCAAGTTACCCTCCCCTAAAACATCACCTTTTCCCCAAGTTAGCATTGTTGCCTTTGAAGCGTGCCCTTATCAGTTCACAAATTGCAAAATTGCACCCAAAAGGACAACGGCAAAACCGCGGGCAAAATGGAGATTTAAGAGATGAAAGCATTCGAGGGAGTAATTCAGAAGTAAATTTTTTTAAAAAATTTACCCCAATAGAAGGAAGAGCAGTAGCAGCCTTCTCAGAACTCCCAAAGCCTTTCTTTCCTACTGGAGTGGCCTTGCCTTCACCCCAAATGACAGGAACTAAAAGAACGCCTCTTCTAAGGAGCTCAGTCCTAAACTTTTCCGCTTTTCGCATTGCCAGTGAAACACTCTCCTTTTTTCCAGCCAGAATCACCTAAATATTCAGCTAAGGAAAGGGATATTAGAATACACCTCAAGATGTCTAGAATAATGGCTGGCTCAAAATACTGACAGAAGCCCTGAAGGAAGATTTATATACAAAAAACACTCATCTTGGAGACTTGAGATAATCTCATAGTCACGTTAGGTAGTGAGCGATGGACTTCCGAGTTCCTACTAAACATGGGTGTGCTTACAAAAATAAAGATCTAAAAGAAAAACGTAAACTATTTGATGAGATCAAATAGGGCTTGGGCTATGATGGGATCTTTCCAAGTTCCAACACAAGTCTCTGATCATTATTCTCAAAACAATCTTTTTTAAGCTCACGGGTGAAAAATGACAAAATGAAAAGTTCGTTGCACTCATCTTTAGCATGCACCTAATTTTATTTTCAAGAACAGATCTGTTAAAAAAATAACATTTGAGTATCGGTCGGAGAATACGATAATACATTCAACACTAACCGGTCTCACAGTATCTCGCAGCTGCACAAGCTCCACTACGCGTCTAGTAGAAAGGCGCAATGGTAGCCTTGACAAAGTTTCATTTCGAGAAATTTGCGCAAGCTGCTCCTCCTCTTTCTTGTTCTCCCACAAAAATAGTGCCACAAGAACTCCAAAACCTGCAAATTGCTGATTTTACAGCTATATCATATTCAAGAAGCATGCTGATGTTTTACTTACAGTAAGTGGTTCATGGTAACCTTTCGTAGGGCTTTAATTTAGTTATAGACCGCTACTTGATTCCATGCAAGCTGCCAGCAAAACATATAAAGTGTACACGAGAAGAAAAAAATGTCTAACCTCCAATATTAATGCCCGCATTTGTGGCCGTGTTCAACAGATCAGGAGCATTATCTCCTCCTTTAATTGCAAGGAACAATCGCGGTATAGTGAAAAAAGTCGCAATTCCAGCAGCTGCAGCAAAAGCTACGTAAAAGAATCTCCTGACTCCGCGGAATGGAGCTTGGACTTCACTAATGAGCTTGAGGTCTCTCCTGAAACTATAGCCTATATCCTCGCCCCCAAGCCTTGCCTGCATTTTGGATAGAACACGGCAAATTAGGAAATAAAGAAAGTAGTAAACCATACAATGAAACTAATATCCCATATGGTACATAGGAGGGGTAAATGTGTCAACTGGACGGGCAGTGTAAGAAAAAAGAGAAATTACGAAGGAAGTATATTTGAAATTCATACAAACAATACTCAAATTTAAAAAGAATCATAAGGGCTTGCCACTGACCTCTTCTTGCAACTCCTTGAATTCGGGTAAAGCTCGGAACGAGGCTAAGTCTGGATCATTGAGGATGGTACCAAATTTGAGATCATACTCTTTAAGAGCAGTGCGCAGACACTCGGCAGCTTGCTTTCCTTCACCCCTACCTCAAGGAGAGAGGAGAGTAAAAATGTCAGCTGAATTGGAGTAGATGAAAGCAGTGTGCAAGACGAAAGTGAAGGTTATTCGGGGTAGGAAACAAGAGACAAAAGAAAAAGAAAAGGATCTCATTGTTTCAAAAAGATGTAGAGACAATGCACAACTGTTGGAGTTTCAAAATTTGATCATTGTTTCCCATCTCATGTACTACAAATTTGAACACTTCCAGTAAAAAGACCAAATTCTTAGAGAGTCGTGTTAAAAATTCAGAGTACGCGTGAAGTGTAATATCACTCAGAAAACTTATACAAGTCCCAAAAAAAATCGACAGCAAAACCCCTTCTAACTATCTCTAACAAATGAAAGATAAATACTTATTCTAAAGAGTGCCTGATCAACTCATCAACCACTTTTGAGTAGCTCAGGGATATAGTTTGGAAGCAACATAGTGATCTACCTGTAAGCATGACAGCATGCTTTATTATAGAGTGCTGCTTGAGCTTCCATAACATTAGGATTCAAAGTAAGGGCTACATTGAACTGTTCTAGAGCTTCTCTAACCTACACATAGCAGTAACAGATACGTCAAACACGGCTCTAGATGAGTTATGTTCAAGATCAACATGTTCCCAAATACAATAACAAGAACAATTCTTTGGTCTCAGAACGATTTGCAGCTGGATAACATAAACCGCCATATAGAGCAAAAAAAAATATCTAGAGAAAAGCAACAATGACGGACCTGAGAGAGGAAACGTGAGAATACGAGTGTGAGGACATAAGCAACAAAATTGAGGAAATGTTTGTAACCGAAAGCTAAGAGGAGATGCAGTCACACAACCCAGAGAGAAGTGTGATGAAAAAACAAACACGAGCTATGAAAACGTCAGGGTAGATAGCATGGAGCACATAAAAAGAAACATGAAAATGAATGCAAATTCAGTGTTAAGGAATGGTTGAGAAGCCAACGTGACCACGTGTTTGAATCCTTGTAATTCCCTCGCTACCCAGCGAAAAATGTAATATGTTTTCCCACGTTTGACACCTTTACACGTGTTGGCGTAAGGCAACGTGTTAAGGAATATCTATAGTAATTGGGCCTTAACGATCACCTTAAGGTGGTTGCGAATTTGAGATGGTTCATCTTAACACATACATTGTTCAATATTGCATCTTCTAACACGACCACCCTTTCCTCTGCTCCCGTCGTTTGTTAATCTATTCCATTTTGGGTGTCTGATCCTAATTGAAAAGACCAAGTGTAAAAGTATCCAACAATTTGCACAATGATACAATCGGACTCACTTATCATCCAATTACAAAAGATGTAAACCCGTAATTGATTTCCTCCTCACTCGCTGTCATAGTCTAGAAAAGGTAAACAGATGGCTGAGACGATGAGAATATAACCTACTCCGTATGCAGCAAATAACACACTCTCTCCCTCCTTTCCTAATAGAACTACCTCCACCCCTTCCATCTCCATACTAACTCATTATCAGCAACACCATTTCACTGAGTACATTCCTATGTTTCGAGCAATGCCAAATCGATATACAACCAATTAAAATCATTTCAAAGAGTGATTAAACAGACAAACTACTCTCTGTCAACCCACACTAGCATTTGCATATATATGTATACATAAAGGGTATTCATGAATCAAGCTGAATGGAAATGAAAGGGTAGTGTGCCTAACTGTAATCATAATTGCATCAAATTCTCAACACATAAATCAAATAAAATATGATCCATACAGCAAAGAATGGGGACAAAAATGAAGTGACCCAGATGAGAAAAAGTGCATAATATTGGAAACAGAAAAGAGACAAACCCGTCCTTTGGAAAAAAGAGAGAGACCCAAGTTAACAGATGATTCAGCAGTCTCAGAGGCTGTCTCTTGTGATGATGATGATGATGGTGGAGAAGAAGAAGAGGTGATGAAAGAAAGGTGAAGTCTTTTGTGGGAAGCTGAAGAAAGTTGAAGCCATGAACATGATGTATTCGTTGAGGGTGTAAAGATTGATTCTTGGGGAGATTTGGATAAGGAGAAGAGAATTTGATGTTGATATGCAAATGAAGTGACTGCCATGGCGCAAGATTTGGGCAAGTTTCACTGCATATCAGTTCATGGTTGAGAAATTTGAGGTCAGTCTATCTACAACTCCAAATTTGCCGGCCAATTTCCTCCCCAACACCCCAATTTTGTCACTCTATCTAGTTTATACCCCCAAAATTCGTATCGTGTCACGTTTTAATTTAATCTGGATTTTCTATCATGTGTGGTGTTTCTGGGGTAGCCGGCTGACTGTCTCGATTTCATCTGGTGTTTAATCTGGTGTTTCTGCAAAACGTAACGGTACCAACAAATGTTCTCCGTGACGGCCGATTTGCTAACGACAGTGTAGTAACACGTACCGACGCCAAATGATCGTCGTTGCTCCTCATATTTTGTGAAATTGTTTCAAATGCCCTGATCACCAATTTGTGCGATTTCTTGCAATTTTTGTCTCAGACCCTCAATCACAAAAAAAACGTGTCTTCAATTTTAGCAGTCCGAGAGGTCGTACCGAACTACGTTTCAATTTAACATGAATTTCAGACCACATATTTGGGGTTGCTTCAAGACGCACCATGCGTCCATGCCTGAATTTATGTATAAGTCTCTTTTATACGATTAACTGATTTGCTGACGACGATGTTGCAACACGTAGCAAATTCGCCGCGCCCTCAAATGATTTTCATTGCTCCTTCAAAAGTGCAAGTCTCTTTTACGGTTTACACGATCAACTGATTTGTTGCAGTACTTGCAGACCATATTGTAACAAGTAGCAGCGCCCTCAAATAATCTTCGTTGCTTCTATCATAAATACGGAGTTTTTTTTACACATTTAACTAATTTGCGCTTGACAATTCGGTAACATGTACCGATACCCTCAAAGTACTTCGCACTCCCTCCGTTCAAAGTTGGTTTTTTTCACACTTATCAATGCAATTTTATTTTGTAACGTATTTCTAAAAAGTAAATTGATTGGAGCAGAGGAGTGATTACTTGGTAGAAATTATATCGACAATTTTCAACGAATAATGTCAGAAACACTCAATTATTAGGAAGCCGGGGAATATGGCGGTCATTTGAATTTTCCGGGTTGAATTCAGTTGTTCTGATATCAGTCCCAAAGAATAAAGCTGTCAGCTGTGTAATTTGAGGTTCAGGTACGTAGTTGTCGTTTGATTCTGAGATTTTGCAGCTTTATTTAACGAAATATAATTGATTATCTCTTTGTTAATTTTGATTCCGCATTTCGATAGCTATCCGTTTATTCATATGCCTGAATTTGGTGATTTCTGTTAGGGTGTGATTGAATGTTGTTCCAATTGTTGAGAATTTGTAGTTTTGATATTGTGACTTTAGCTACCATTGATAACAGTTGATGCATGTTGACAAATTTGATTCAGTTTTATGTTAATTGAATCATTAACTGCTGCAATTGTATAAATTAGGGTTAGTTATGGATTAATTTGATGTTATGAGAGCTTCTGTGTTGCTGTAATTAAGTTTTTGGTAAATTAAACTTGAAATTCTATGTTTGAAATGTAAATTGTCTCCGCTTCGTAGAATGAAGTACCATCATTCGACAAAATTCACCTGTCGATTTCAAACTTATGTTATCTGAATATCTGGACATTGTTTCTAAGTGTTTAAACATAGGGGTAGGAGTGTAGGACTTGATACATCATATAATACAATGCTCTCGCCTTTGAGGGGTCGTTTACACTTTTTTCAGATGAGATGCCTTCATAGCTTGAGCAATAGAATCCAATAAGTTTGTTGTGGACTTGTGATGTTATGGTTGAGTTTTGACATGTTCTATGCTGCTGGCTTTAAGTTGTAAGTAACTTCTTCGATGTTTTAGGCTTCCTGTCATTTTCCTCCGAGCTTTGAGATGGAGTAGGGCGATTATTGAGCCCCGGTTCTTCAAGTTCTCCAGAAGTGGCTTGTAAAACAACGTGGAACAGATTGATGATGGAGTCATGGATCTTTACGTTCCCCGGAAATGTTTTGCAAAACTAGATGGAAAAGACCAGTGATCTATCCAGTCGCAAATCTTTACATTTCTGATTTCCTGGAAATGGTTTATCTTAGTCAAAATAGTAATGAGTTGTTATGTAAGCTTGATTGTGGAGCTCTTTGACCCCTGCATTTCTGTGACTAATCAGCTGATTATAGTGAAGAATCGCACTGTAATGTGGATCACTATTAGAAATAAATGATATTAGAGATGAAGGGGGAGATCATTTCCTGGGTGATATGCCCTCCATGTTGGTATGTTCATATATTCTGTGACGGTTAACAATCAGTGCTCATTTAGTAGCACACAAATATTTAATATCCAGTGCTGTATGTTTTCTGAGTAATGTTGATGATGGATTGCAGGGCGATGCAGACAGTACGTGTGATTGGCATCTGTCATAAGAATCATATGAGACGGGTGTACACGCTTCTTTTAATTGCTGGCATGGCGGTTAACCATTATCGATGGGTGCTCAAACTTTTATTAATGTATCCTGAAATTTGGTGGGCAAGAACTTATATGGAGTCCTAGTGATTTACATGTGAGATAAACCCATCTGCCTTTCGATTAAAGGAGAAATGCAAGAGCTTATATCGGTCTCATAAGTGAAGTCGTGCTGTATAAGAGTCATTTAATTTGTTGAGGATAGTATTTTGTCATCCATAATATAGCATTATGCAAAACTGGAAATTTCAGAATTTTGACCGAAAGCAGCTTTGCTGGTAATCTTATATTTCACTGTTTCCTTGATAATTTCTTAGATATACATTTGCATTCTCAAGTCTATATTTCTTCCTGACATCCCAGATTCAATGCTGCTTTACACTGAAGGTATTTGAATGTATCTTTCTTTTTTCAAGTTACTTTGATTGTTGTTTCTAGTTCCCCATCTAGCAAAATTCAAGTTAGTCAAACAATCCTTGTATGAATTTCAAATTCCTTGCCAAACGCTTGTATGCTTAATTGTTTACATGTTCCTTTGGTCCCATGGTTTGAATCTCTGTATCGGTCATATTCGTGGCATGGGTACATCAGTCCTTAATTGGCCGTCACAGATGGATCGCCGTGATTATTTCGTGCGATATCTTGTAGGGTAGCAATGCGGATCTCCTGTTCCATTTTGTGTCTCACTCTGTGTGCCACACCATACACTGGATGACACATCAACAAGTGTATGATATTTGTTGCTTATTTTATTTATTCAATAGGCGAGGTGTCAACCGGTGTGCCATCCTCCAGTGGTCCAGCCAATGCCGATAACCATTTCACCCTAGACAATAGTTTGAAAGGCATGGAGACGACAGGAGGTTCGCGACACATATTTTTTTTTTCAAATACTATTGTGATTTTTCAAAAGAATATTTTGTGTGCTACTGATTGTTGGTTATAAAGAGGATATCTCGTCAAAAACTAAAAGCTAAGGATAATGTGGGTTGTGATGGGAAGTCTAATAAGATCGAAACCTATAGAACATTATCTTGCTAGCATCACCTTATGTACACATCGCACCTTGATTCCTCGGACTCACACAAGGACATGTTAGTTGGGAAATGGCCTCGTGAAGGCTAGATGTGCCCGTTTCAAGCATATCTAAACTATGCCATAGACAGCGACACACAGCAAACTCCAACTAATTGGTGTAGCAACTACCAACCCAACTTTCACCAACTACTGTAGCCGCTAGCCACCTCCAGCCTAACCATTCATGACCCGCCCTAGCCTCCATCAACCTTCTTCAAACACTTTCAACCTATTTACACCCAGGATGCCCTTCATCCTAGGTCTTACTGCTGGTGAGACGTAGGATGAGACGATGAGTAAGTACTGAGAAGCACCGATTTTACTTGAAATACCCCGAGCTTCTGGTCAATACAAACTTAGTTTCAGGTTAGCATACCACCAAATCCGTTAATGCTCTTATATAAACCTGAAGATAATTTAAAGTACCATTATTTGTGAAATGGTAATCTTGGATTTAACTTGGAACATAATATGTGTGAAATCAATATTACCCTTAATCAATTGAGGACATTAACGTAAGTTTAATGGTCGAAAGCTTGGATAATCTATCCCAGAATATTCTAGTTTGATCCACGTTAGTTAGTACACCACTAGCATGGTTTCTGCCTTTATGTCAAAATAGCATACTGAAGTACATGAATGCATTTCATATATGCTTTGACGTCATGAATTGAATGACTGAATGTGCTCCTGTTATTTGTCATGGATACTTTTTTGACAAGATTGTACGTGATAATACCGTGCTTTCAATGCCAGATTGTTGAAGCCATAGAGGCATAGATAAAAGCGGCTTATATTTGTTTGGATATGAAATGGGGTACTTGAACGGGCTAGCTGACCATCCCTTCGGACGCTTAGGTGAGTATATACATATGACTATGTGACTTTTTAGAGCTGAGGTGGGCGTTGAAAATGCCTTCCTCCCTTTTACCCTAATTGAGGTGTTTATAGAGGTAGGTGGTAGTGGTAGCATCATTAGGAAAACACCATTTGTGACATCGGTGATATCACTGGAATGCTCTCTTGTGGCTACTCCGTGAAGGTCATGTCTCGGGGGGTCACTCAGCCTTTGAGGTCGCTATGATCCTTGTAGGCCTTTGGCCTTGGGAGGCGTCTGGTACGTGAGTGAGAGGGTTTTCTCCCCTATCAATTTTGGATTCATTGTCGTTGCTTATTTTCCCCTTAATCTAGGATGCTGATATAAGTATTTTGCATTATGAGTGAGGAACTTGTAGTTAGTATCTTTTTCAGGAATTGGCCTAGGTGATCGTGAGTGAAATATTTTGGACATGACGGAGTTATGTTATGCTTGTGTCTACGCATTATGAGGCGAGTTATGAAGGTTTTTAACTGTGTAGAGGCAGTATGAGGCTACTATCAGCTACTTTATCTTCAAGATGGCCAAGTATCAGAAGTATTTGACATGAAATGAACAAGCCATAGGCAGTGCAGTAGCTGAATCAATAATATATGCGTCTCAAATTGAGTAACGACACATGAAATGATCCCCGCCACACACAACCCGGGGCTGGTATTTGCTCCAAGTACGGGTCGTGGTAACTCTTACTACAACTTTCACTGATTGCTACTGTAACTCTTTAAACTTTCACTAAAGAGTTGCAACACAACGATTGTCACGACTCCATCTAGTACCAGAAACGCCACTGTGAATCGAGCACTAAGCACAATCTTTACACGGTACTCTGTATTCGTTAAGAGGGAGGGAAAAACACATGAAAATGACCCCCACCACATACTTCCTGAACTAAAGAATCAACCACTTTTTTTATCAACTTTAAGCCTGAAAAGTATGTTTGAATTCAACTGAAGGCACATTTTGCATTTCATGCTTGTTCCTCTGCCTTTCTCCTGTCAAAAACGTGCCTTCATTATGTACCTGACTCTGCTCCCACTCACCATAGCCTTTCTTTTCCTACTTTTGTCTTTGTATTAGCCTCACGACTTAAGATGAGTGCTGATCCACAACAAGGAAAATTTGATAGACATTGTACTAAATTTGTACTTATATGTATGCTTGTTTCTGAATTATGAAATCCGTTTCCTATAGGGTAAGAAAACCAATTGAAGAGGCAACATTTTGCTAAAACTTCTATTGCTATTGGCCATTTTATCTACAATAGACACCTGATTCGAACACGCGACCTATGGTCACGATGACTCTGATGCAGAAACTAGTACTATACCATGTGTCATGTACGTACATGAGTTGTAAGTTTTTGAGCAAAACATTTATGTGATTTAGCTCAAAATCTTTACATTAAAACTCAGAAAATTTACAAAAAAACTCAAAAACTTTGTGATAACACTGAAAATCACAAAAAATAGTTTTATACTATAGAGCTATGTAGAACTGGACAACTCCTTGAGCAATTAGGTGAACAAAATAGTTGCTGATGTAATGCCTCGAATTTGTTCTTTTGAAATTTCGGTGCCTGATTTCTAAACGAAGCCATGCATATTAATCCACCATACTGAAAAAAAAACACACTCAAATGAGGGGGTTGATAGAGATGTGACAAACACCTATGTTCCTAGAGCAGGAACTACTGGTAATGTATTTCATTATTTCATACAGAGAATACGTACATCAAGTGGTTGATAATTGTAGGACACCATGATGTGATTGGTGGCACACTTATGTATTCCACCTTGAACATGAAAAGGATGGTTCAACCTCGTAAAAACTCACTTTTTTTGGCACTATGACAAAGCTTTGCTGATACAGGGCAGTAGTTTGAGATGCTTTCACATTCGTGTTTTGCCGAGATAGGTTAAAGTAGGAATTAGGACAGAAAACTCTAGCTATAGCCTATAGGGGGAGGTATAGATCTTAGTTCATTAATGGAAAAATAAAAAAACAAAGCCGATGCGGCGAGCACCAACCTTGTTGAAGAGTACATGTGCTAAAGAAGTGGTACTATTGAACAGAGAAAAGATGCATGATATCTGTGGAATACTTGGATAAGGATGTTTTTTTTGCTGACATTAGCCTAGCCAGCTTTTGGTGTAGTGGGGTTTAATGGTTCATATCTTTTCTTGTTTCTTATCAGGGTCCTCATAAAATGAAGTGACTGAGAAAAAAGTTCTTGGGCCTCGAATCACCACCTTAAGGTTTTTGTTGAATTGGTTCCTTGACATCGTGTGTTCTAGTCTCATCACCCATCATCTTAAGGTTTTGGTTGAATTAGTTCCTTGGCTCCAACGTTAGTGTAAGACTACATCCGAGTTAGAAATAAATTTGGTAGTTAGAAATTCCCGTTTATGTTATTGGATGATATAGCATAGGAATGTATTTGATGCTTTCAAGTTGGCTAATTCGGTTGAGGCAGCTACTCTAGTTTAATGTTTATTGTTGTCAATGTGACTAGAAATGCCTATATATGTAGTACAAGTCTACAATACCGGAATGCTGTGCGATGCTTTCATACAGGTTAAGGCAGATTTGCAAGTTGTTTGTGCTTTGTAATCTAATTAGATCCTCACATTTCACATAGATATGCTATTTATTTGCCAATTGAGAAAAGCAGGGGAAAGATGCTGTTAAGTACTCTTGTACTGTACTGTAGTGACTGTATTAGATTTGATGTTACATCCCTTCAGGAAATAGGAGATGGTTTTTTATACAACTAACGACAACATTAACCTAGAGCGTCGAAAAATATAATCTCGTATATGGTGGTGGGGGTAGTAAAGTGGTTGGATGAATGTAGCTTTATGTGTTAAAAACATGAGTCTCTTATTTGTTGCACTTGAATTGTATGATACTAGAAAAATGAGAATTTTGGCTGGTCTCACATATGAGATTGTCTTATAGTACAAGACTCATCAAATCTGATGACGATAATCACACGCAACAGCGTGAATTGCATGGATCTGCAGCTGATATATCACGATTTGTTCGTGTATCAGGAAGAAAAATTGTGCGACTTGTGTTGCTGAAGGAACTAGCTGATATTTGCTCAGTTTGTGCTGACATAGTCTTATTTCAGACACTATTTACTTGGCATTACTGAACATGTGTTAATGGTACGGAGTAGTACTATGGCTATTTTCTTATGGTGTTGGATACAAAATTCTTTGTGACCGTGCTTATAAATTAAAGGGCAATTCCTACCAGGAATTAGGCCCGCATTTTTATATGGCACGGAATGTTGAGCGGTAAAACATAGTCATGTGCAATTGTGCAAACCATGAATGTGGTAGAAATGTGTATGCTAAGATGGAGGTGTGGCCATACAAGAAATGACCGAACTCAGAAATGAGGTGATTATGAAAAAAATACGAGTGACCTCTTTAGGTTAGGATGGTTTGGGGAGTGAGACGAAGGATGATTGGCACACCGATGTAGAGACTTGAAGAATGGAGAGAGGATAGGTTGGTGAAGGGTTGATGAAGAAGTAAACAGACTTGTATAAAAGTGATTGAGAACGATATAAAGTTCCTTGGGATTAGAGAAATTATGACATTGGATAGGACGATGTAGAGAGAGAATTCCGGTGGTTGATGATATTTGAGGACGAGTATCTCTTATCGTTTTATTTTTTTCTTAATTTTTTTTATAACTAGTAACCTTTGTTCTTACTACTAGTATTATTTTTACTTACTAAACCTTTGTTCTTTAACTTGTAACCTTTTTAAAAAATTATTATTAACGTTTTCAACTTTATTTTAAACTTGAAATTTTGCAGTTTTATTATTATTTTTATTATTCTCCATCTTACTATTAATACCATTATGCCTTTTTGAATGATTATTTTATTGGAGACGACTTGACGATTTCAGATAATGATTCATGTTAGCCGACTTGAATCTTTTTCGGACTTGTTGTTGGATACATAATTCTAATTGTGTGAGATGGTTTCGCGTGCGGCTGCTTCACATAATCACATTTTGGGTTAATTCTAGGATAGGTTTAAGCCTGCTGGCAAAGTTAAATTTAGTTAGCATGGTGTTCTTGGAGTTGTACTCGTGTTATTGTTCTCACTTTCGTTTTTTTTTGTTTAGGAGTCGACTGCCAAGCTTTCAGTAGCACCGAGGACCTTGCCTTTGCGCATTTGGGGAGTTACCTCAGGGTCGCTGCCATCCTTAACGCGTTTGCAAAATGCATAGTAATTTTGAGAGGTATGTTATAGTCTTACAACAAATCTTCTGACCAACAGTCCGACAATAACTTCATATTAGACCTCCTCGCAGGCTTGGTTAAAAAGGGTTTAGAACGAGCCATTTTATAAACTTTTCATTTTATCTTTCTAAATGGAGCGACCCTTTCGAGGTGGCCGAATACAATTGCCAGCAATTTGTAAATAGACCGCTGACGATGTCATAAAGATTAGAAATTATTAGTCACTTTCTTAGACGGAAACTTATACCAACAATATTGTTCTGTATGGATAATTGATAAAGAGAGTGGGATAAGCTTTTCCTTGTTAAGATAATAACGGTCTTGATTATAACATCTAATGCATGTCAAGAAATAATGGCCACAGTTTTGGCATCTGACGTCCGATTTTTTTTAATATCAAAAGCTAAATTATGAAAAGTGCTCTAAATAACATGTAGAAAAGCCCCTATCCATATTCTCATCATAAAGATTATAAGTAACACTGTAGTCAGGAAAAGTGTTGATTTTACATTTATTTTTATTTTCTTTTTCATTTTGAAAAAAAAAACTTTCTTTTATTGTCACTACTCGTATATTTTTATTGCATTTGAAACTATATTTTTATTATTATTTTATTTTATTTCATGGTTCGCCTTCCTTTTTATTTTTATTTTTTATTTTTTTATGGATGACGACCTCACATATTGATTCATGTTAGCCGACCCCAAATCTTTTTGGGACTAAGGCTATGGTGTTGTTTTGTTGTAAAAAAAAAAAACTGTACTGGTTTGTATTTGCACTGTCCATCACTATATATAGGTGCATTGCGTTGTTATAAGCATAGTGCATTCTGAGTGATTTTCTTCTTTAGACCTGCAAATACTGTAACTCTCATGGATGGTAAGAAGTTGGAGTACAAAGGTGAGGAGGCATTAATGGAGTTGCAAAGGCTTACTGTTAATGCTGACGAGGTTCAGGAAAAACTGTTGAAAGATATAATCACTCAGAATAAAGATACTGAGTATCTGAATAAGTATATGAAGGGTTCAAAAAATATTTATACTTTCAAGCAACGAGTTCCAGTCATTGGCTATGATGGCATTCAGCCATACATCCAGAGGATCGCCAATGGCGAGGACTCCTCTCTTATTACTAGCCATAATATTACAGAGATGCTATGCAGGTCTTACTTTTATCATTTTTCTTCAACTGTAAGCTTTGCATGAGACAGTCTCACGTGGATACTTTTTTTTGAATCCCTGTTTTGATAAGGTTATGGGTTAGTTTGCATGTAAGACCGTCTCATATTATGATGTAATTATGTTGTGTTTTCCTTAAATTCGAAGCGTGAAAATCTCATGTCTTAATGCTTTCCAATCTGCTTTCAGCTCAGGAACTTCAAATGGGGAGCCAAAGTTGATGCCATCAATTGCAGAAGACCTTGACAGGAGGACATTTGTGTATAACCTTATCATGCCAATAGTGAACCAGTAAGATTTGTGCTGAAATTCTACTTTAAACAATTTATTGATTTTTTTCCCTCTATTCTGTGGATAAGAATAAGATGGTTTGGATCATTGATACTAAACTTAACCTTCTTAAGGGAAAAAAACAAATGAACTTAATTTCCTGGGATGATTCTTGAAACTCTGAAATGTATGGAGATCACTAAAGTTTCACCAGTTGAGAATTTGAGATCATCTGTCCCACTTTTATGTCCCATCTCCTGTCACATAACTTTTATCATGCGACACCTCGCCTCTTAATTGATGAAAATAGTGATTAATTATGTGATAGTGATTACGTGTCAATAAGAGAAATGATGGGACAGAAGATGGGACACATAATGGGACAGATGATCTACACTGGTTTTGGGTTCATCTAACATGTTACAGTACCAAAGGTCGCGTGTTCGAATCATGGTAGCCTCCAATATTTCACAAGTGAATCTCAGCACATATTGTGGGGTCCCTTTAGGGGTAAAACCGTAAAAGTCAGCTCAATACAGCAAAATCTTGGTTGACTTGGGTCAGGTTTGTCCAGGGTGTGCATTCGAGTTGGTCTCTTTTCACATGGATTGAGTCGAGTTAGTTTGGATCTGGTGAAATATGATCAATTAAGTTTTAAGTTATATTCAAGTTCGTCTATTTGGGTATCGTTTAGCTGGGATAGTTTGGGGGCATTCATTTGAATCGAGTCAGTTTAGTACTATATTAACTAACTCAACTACATTATTAGGTGGCAGACTGGCATGTGTATTCCTATCTTTTGATGGTGTCATTTTCACAAAAATAAAAATAAAATGCCAATAAACATATTTTTCTCCTGAAAATACCTATGAGAAAGGTCTCACGTTAGCATCATTAGAAACCGTCATATATGAGAAGTTGTACTAAAAAAATACTCCATATATGTGTAGATTCTTATACTCCGTAATACTTAACATATTTGAAGTCTGTGACTGATTACTGTACCTGTACTCCTGTAGGTATGTTTCAGGATTGGATGAAGGAAAAGCCATGTACCTGTATTTTGTGAAAGCAGAAATGTCAACTCCTTGTGGCTTACCAGCAAGGACAGTCCTAACAAGCTATTATAAAAGCAAACATTTTAAAGGAAGGTCCCGAAACATACCCTTCAACGACTTTACCAGTCCCGACCAAGCCATATTGTGCGAGGACAGCAACCAAAGCATGTACTGTCAATTACTCTCGGGCCTACTCCTCCGTCACCAAGTGCTCCGCCTTGGAGCTGTCTTTGCCTCTGCATTTCTACGTGCCATTACCTTTCTCGAGAAAAACTGGATGAAACTCTGCAATGATATCAGAAAGGGTAGACTTGACCTTTCAATTACCGACCCTGAGTGTCAATTGGCTATCACCAACATACTTTTACCACCTAACCCGTGTCTAGCGAACGAGATAGAGGAGATATGTGGTTGTTCGTCCTGGAAGGGGATTTTGTGTAAGCTTTGGCCTAAGGCTAAGTACATTGAGGCAGTGGTGACAGGGTCTATGGCCCAATATATTCCGTCATTGGAGTACTACAGCGATAAGAAGTTGCCTCTGGTTTCCCCTATGTATGCTTCCTCAGAATGTTACTTTGGTGTGAATTTGAAACCCTTGTGCAGTCCATCTGATGTCTCTTTTACTCTTCTGCCTAACATGGGGTACTTTGAGTTTATTCCGTTGGGTGAAAATGCGTGGTCGTTTGACGGAGATGAAGAGGAGGTTCCACCTAACAACATTGTCGGTTTGGTCCAAGTTAGAGTTGGCTGCTTTTATGAACTTGTTGTGACCACCTATGCTGGTATGTTACTGACGACAAAAAACGAGTTTTTGTTTTTTAAGCTTAATTTATGAAGACAAAACTGTCAGCTTTTGGTTGTATATTATTGAGACGATTCTAGGTTCGAAACACTACCTTGCTGATATTTGTGAGCTACATTGTAGGTTTGTATAGATATCGCATTGGCGACGTACTCCAAGTGACAGGATTTCACAACAAGGCTCCACAATTCCGATTCATTTGTCGAAAGAACGTTGTTTTGAGCCTCGACAACGACAAAACCAGTGAAGAAGATCTTCACAAAAGCATTACAGAGGCCAAGAAGCTGTTAGAACCTCATAATGCAATGCTACTGGAGTATACCAGCTATGCTGATGCATCAACTGTACCCGGCCACTACGTCCTGTACTGGGAAATCAGACAGGAAGAACTCCCCAAATCCGGGCTTTCAAACCTTGACAGAGTTGTTGAAGAATGCTGCATCACAATCGAAGAGGAGCTGGATTACATTTACCGAAGGTGTAGGAGCTATGATAAGTGCATCGGTCCCTTGGAGATAAGGATGGTGAAGTCGGGCACGTTTGAAGCATTGATGGACTTGTTTATAAGCCGGGGAGGGTCGATTAACCAGTACAAGACACCGAGATGCATTAAGTCTAAGACCGCGTTGAAGCTACTTGATGCTAATGTGGAGGAATGCTTCTTCAGCCCTCGCTATCCAATCTGGGTTCCTTAAAGAGATTCGCAGGCGACCGTATCTAATTAATCTAATCTAATCTAATCTAATACTCCGTACTTTATTTAAGAATCTGTTAGGAGACCTTAACAAGGTTGAATGCAACCTTGTATCAGTTCCTTTTTATGCCATGATTAGTAATTTAACTACGTATTTATCCATGGTTTAATGGGACTGACTATGAGGCTAGTTATTGTACTGTCCCAAATTACTGGACATGTCTACTGTAATAAATTTGTTTATGCCAATGTCTTGTTGTCTTCTGAGCCCTTCTCCAATTAAAGTAGACATACCAAAAAAAAAGATAACACGCATAACATGTCAAATGTGGAAAATGTGACGATATACGCAAATTTGATTACACCTCCAATTAATATCGTAAAAAAAGATTATTAACAAAAATGACATGGATTTGGGAGATTCGCACCCAAACCCTGGTTCAACCAGGCGTGAACTCCAAGGCCAGCCAGACCATGGTCCATTGGTAGAGGTTGTATCATACCACGAGTTTGGGGTCATTTTAGGATGTACCAGGTCCGATTTCATGCGCAAACGACGTGTATAAGACACTTTTACACGATCAATTGATTTGCGCCCAACAAGAAGTGAAAGTATTAAATTAAGATTACCCTCCAATCAATAAACGGGGGACAGGTACGATGCCCAGTTCGAGTGACATCCCTAAGAGCACTCAAGACTAAGAATCACCATTAATGATGGCTCTAAACGGAGTATATATCTTTACGTTAGACGTGAAATGAATCGGGTCAATAAACGGAGCATTAAGAGATTTGGAGAATATGAAGCGTTGAGATGAAACCAAATCCCAATATGAAAAACCCCCAAATCCCCCGCGCAAACCCATCACTTTCCCCAATTTGAAACCCAGAACCAGAAGTGAGAAGAAAGATGAAGAAGGGTAGAAGAAATTCCACCAAAAAAACTCTGCCTCATACCAGACCATTGAAACCCATGCTTACACAGCTCTCTCTCTTCCATTCTCATAAACAACTTACCAATCAGATTACCAATAACAATGGTGTTAACACTAACAACAACAACAATAACAATGTTAATAATAATATCAGTGGTGTGGAGTGTTCTAAGTTGCAGAAACAACTTCCGTCAGCTGCAAATGATGCTGATTTCATTGTTGATACTTCTGATGTTGATAAGGATTTCATCCTTAGCCAGGATTTCTTTTGGTTCGGGTTTTCGATTCATTGTTTTCTTCAAGTTTCAATCTTTTTTGATCAATATCCATGTTTCTGTTGATGCTCATTTACAACATTTTCTCCAATTTTAGCAACTTGATGATTGGGTAGTATGAATATGATTTAATTAGTGGTTTGCAATTGAAAATCAATTGTGAATGTGCTTGAGCTAGGGTTTTCGATTTCGAAGTTTTTGACTCTTGATTGCATTGCATTGACTGTGTTGGTAATTTGAAATTCAAGGTTTGGTTATACTATAATGTCTAATTTTGCTGATTATTGGTCTTATCTGTGTATTTGTACTGCAGCACACCTGATTACATTACGCCCGAATGTCAAAATCTCTTCAACAATTTGGATGGCAACAAGGTGGTCATGATAATTAAGCTCTCATAGTATATAATTCGAGGTTGTTTATTAAATGATTGCCCCGTTTCATAGCTGTTTATATGTTTATATAGCAGGAGATTAATGCTTGCCCACCTTCACCGGATAAAATGAAGACTTCTCAGCGTAAAAGATATAAGCAGGGTATGTAATTGTCGATTTCAAATCTCAGACTTTAGATGCCTTACTATTCTTCTTCTTTCGCTGTTCAACGAGTTGAGGCTGGCAACTGTTATAGTGCATGTTTGAGTTGAAATGCATAGCTTCAGAGTTGGCTATGATATGGTCTGTGGATCATTCTATTTACGTCATATGAACTATAAAGGTCGGTGCACCCAAACGATAAGGTGATTTCTGAGTATGCTCATGACTCTTGAGGAACTGTGAAGTTTCTACTATTCATACCGCAGAGTGTGCCTCTTGTTAGATGTTTAAATGGAGGTATTTGGTATGTGCGTAACTGTTGCTCGTGTAACTGCATTAGTACACTGGGTGTAGCAAAAATTAGCAATATACTGTGTATTAAGTCAAACAACAGTATTGAATGATTGTGTTGTAGTTAAGTCTATGTACTTCACTGTGTGTTTGCAGTAAAATCTGCACCGCTGTAACCCTGTTCTAGTTCACGTACTGGGTCGTCCATATTGCTGAATTAGTGTAATTTTCCAGATATAGTCCCTGTGAAATCTCCAGACTCTCTGTCTGATAGTCCCAAGACTGAGGAACTCTCAAAAGATTCATTTTACACAGATGAGATAAAGACAGAAAAGATCAGCGTAGGAACATCGCTGGGGAAAGGACGAAGTTACGTTCCTCAGTCAGCAGTTGCTTTACGGTGTCGTGTCATGCCGCCACCTTGTATAAGAAACCCGTATATAACTGATGCCTCAGAGATGGATATGGATCCGTTTGGTAGCTGGAGAACCAAGTGCCCAGGTAGCTGCTTCTGACCTTTTTTTGATGCCCTCTCTAATATTGGTTACATAATGCCATTATCATTCTTGTGTTTTATCCCTTACCCTTCTAGGCGTGGAGCGTCTTTGCAGGTTCAAGGGCAATGATAATAATGATACTGTTCTGTATCATCTAACTTTTTTAAGTTGGTCTGAAATTTTGTTATTTATGTCCTCTTCTAGAAGTGAAATCATATCAACTAATTATTTTCTGAGTTTCAGGTTTTTTCTCAGCGTCTGCTGGTGCTGATAGCATGTCAAGGTATCGAGCAGATTTTCAGGAAATTGAGGTGCTTCCAGTTCCACACAACATATAAATTTTTACATTTAAAATCAACATTCAACATACATAACATAATATTTCATTTTCTTCTTCTTAGCAAATCGGAAATGGGAACTTCAGCCGTGTATTTAAAGTGTTGAAGAGAATTGATGGTTGCATGTATGCTGTAAAACATAGCACCAAGCAACTGTACCAAGACACAGAAAGGTAATATGTTTGCTTATAGCAGTCCATGGTCGGACATCTCTCTGAGTGTCCTACTTTGCTATTAGTTCGCAACTGATTCTGAAATGATTGCGGCAGGAGGAAAGCTTTGATGGAAGTTCAAGCATTAGCTGCTCTAGGTATGTGAAGAAAGCAGATACATTGTAGTTAGTAGTTACTGGTTGGCCGTGTAAAATATTAACCCCACCCAAATGATCCGAACAGCAACTGAACTGAGAAAGAACACCCCAAAGTGGATCCAAACCCAAATGACCCAGTCTTAGAAAACTTGTTTTGAGGATGACCTGATTGGTCTGGTCTATAGCCATTTATCCAGAATGGTCCGCAGTGAAATTGACCCGATAACATAGTACTCAGAAGTCAAAAGGTAACCCTTAAATAAGTTATCGCACAAATCTAATCCGACCTGACCTAAGCAATCCATTTTTCAAGTCTAGTTACCCATGATCATTGCAGTGATGATTTTTTTGAATAATTTGGTTTGGTAATTGCAGGTTTCCATGAAAATCTAGTAGCCTACCACACATCTTGGTTTGAAAATGAGAAATTGTACATACAGATGGAGCTTTGCGACTATACCCTGACCATTCGTAATTCTGCTTGCTTGCTTACCGAGATAGAGGTTTTGGAAGCTCTATACCAGGTACTATGTTATATGCGATAAACAAAATGATGTTGCATGCTTTAAACACAAGACTTGGTTCTCTGAGACCAGCTCGTACAAAAATCTTAATCCTGAGATGAGCTCGAACACTTTAACATATGTTCAATTGTTGGACGATCTCATACAAGTAGCCAGAACACTGAAATTTTCTCTTTACAGGTAGCCAGAGCACTGAAATTTATACACGAGAAAGGTGTTGCTCATCTCGATCTAAAGCCAGACAATATTTATGTAAAAAATGGCATCTTTAAGCTGGGTGATTTTGGTTGTGCGACACTTCTCGATAAAAGTTTGCCCATTGAAGAGGGTGATGCACGCTATATGCCCCAAGAAATCCTGAATGAAAAGTACGACCATCTTGATAAAGTCGATATCTTTTCACTTGGAGTCTCTATTTACGAGCTTTTACAAGGGTCATCGTTACCTGAAACTGGTCATCAGCTTCTGAAGGAAGGGAAGCTACCTTTGCTACCTACCAATTCACTTCAGTTGCAGAATTTACTCAAGGTAAATTCCAGTTCAGCTAGATCAATTTAACTGCTTAAATATACAAAACATGCTGCCCACAAATAATCGAAAATCTTGATACTGGTCGCAATGTGATGTCATATAACAGGCGATGGTGGATCCTGATCCAGCTCGGAGACCTTCAGCGAAGCAAATAATTGAGCATCCAATTTTTTCCCGAACCATGGACGGTGGGAAATCCAAATAATTAAGCAGACCGGTTAGGCTATTGAGTACTATGTATAAGACTAAGATTTGAGCGTGCGATCTGTTGAGGTTCGGAAAAGTCGATTATGAGTTACATACTCCATAACTTATGGTCTTCAGTTTCAATGGCTATGCACCAAGTTTTGCCTTTTCCAATGGTGCAAATTTTTGTAAATGTGTATTATGTGTTGGTGCCATTCCATATCAATGGAAGATTGACAATGTTCAACAAAATGATTCCTGTCAATTGCTGAATTTTGTACATTTTGTTTTTTCTTTATTTAATCTCATTTTTCTCAACAGCTCTAAATAAACCATCTTTGTTCCAAATCTGCCCATTTACCACCAAATCTAGCCTAATTCTTCTTCATAAACACCTACAAAATTTGTGATCACGTAAGTTTGGTAAAAACACCCGTTGATCTTATTTTTATCGTCTCTATTTAGTTTCAGTGGTCAAATTGTGTTCGACTTTCACCCAAAGAATAAGTTTCAATAAAAAAAAGTGCTTGCACTTATCTATATTTATAATTATGGAGTCTAATTATAATGCCTTACAAAATGAGTAGTTGAACAAAATCTCTTTTCATAAGAAAATTTACATTTACTTTTCAAGAAAGTTTTATGTGGTGTCTAAAATCCATTGGTTTCAAATTAAAGTAGTGAAATCTAAATCCAATAGGTTGACTTGTGTTCAAATGTTAGACTCGTTATGAAATATTAAACGTACAGTATTTGCTTATAAAAGTGTTCAAATTATATTAATTAATTGCAATAAATTTTACATGAATATATAGTTTCACGATAATTATATCGTAAAGCAGAAGTAAGAAAGTAATCCATGATTCTAAACCTGAGAGTTGCACTTGTAATATGGAGCAAGTCATTGGCTCACGGTCACGGTGTTCATGAAATTACTTTGAAATTGAGAAGCTAGGCCACCAATAATAGTTAGTGTACATCATCAAAGCAAAACCCAACTTTCTTTTGCCCACTCCATCCGTGCATTTGACTCTTGAATTGATAACCACTACTGTACTACTCCACTTCTCCACTTAAACTTCACATGAACTCTGAGACTTGACATTTATTTTGATTTTGGATTTAGGGTTTAGTATGATTATCCGACTCTGATGAGCCACACTCGTCTTAGTCTATAATAACTTCCAACAAATAAATAATTATCGATTAATTTAATTGGCTTGTAAAACTGCTCAATGTTCAATGAGTAGATTATTTCAATTCTGATATATAGGTCATTTTTTGTTATCATTTTGTATCTTGCAGCATAGTCATGACGACATGACTGCGTGAGTTTAGAAAATCAATTTAACCATCATATTTAAGATAAACTTTAGAATGGTAGGAGTAGTATTATTGATGCTTTGAATAATTGAGATATACAGTACATGACTCTTATTAATTACGAGTAATAAGATTATAGTATATATATTCCCTAATGATCATCATCATCATGTGTAATGACTAATTAATTGAGTAGCTAATGAGGTTGAGACGAATGGAAGCAACAACGACTACGACACATACAGATATGACGACTAAGTATAAGATTCAGTTTTGTTACTACTAGGAATAGGAATCACTGAATGGTCTGACTCAAGATAAAAACAGCCGTCTTTGTTGAGTTTAGACACCTACAATCTCAGCATGAAACAATGCACTTGTTTGTTTAAGATGGATTACTCGTTTTAAATCTTAAAACGGGTTAAATATTGGAGTAACATTAAAAATGTAACATTTGATATTTACTACCCAACTTACCGTATATATAATTTAGTACTATATATTTAACCAATTTTAAGATTTACAAACAACAATTTTGGTGTGAGTCAAAATGATCGACTTACACCTCCACTAATATAAATGACATAATCTCACGTATTATAAATGTAACTCATCGTCACCCAAAATTTCTTATTCTAGTGATCGAGCTATAAGTACTCGTTATAGATACCCAATTACGGAGTAGTATTTATCATCAGTAGTTATCTATTTGAGTCGCAACACTGCAATTTTACATAAGAGTCCATAAAATTTGATCATGATTCATGTCACAGTCCTTGTAGTACACTACTTTCTCAACGAAATAATAATAAAAAAAAGATAGACCATTCATCATTTATTTATTTGATTCATATATACTTACTTGTTGGAAAATCCTTTAAATATCCTCACCCTCCTAACTTGAATTTTGATCCTTACTTTCTCTTCAAAAAAAACACGAGAATGGAAGGAAACGGAGGCAAAAAAGATAAAGATGAAGAAGAATTGTTTGAAATAAAAGGGAAGACAAAATTACGTCGTTATGACTCTCTTGATCTTGAATCTTCTGATGTTAAAGGCACTCATGCCCATGCTCATGCATCCAAGGTACGTAACCTGTGCTCGTCTATAACTCTACTAGATCGATAGTCGTTTCTTATATACACGTACACTCGATAAGATGTACTCCCTCCCCTCCACAATGGTGGGGTTAAGATGTCAAATCACAAAAAATAACCAATAAGAAGAGAGTATAATAGATGAATAAGAAAAGTTTTGAAGTATAATAGATGAATAAGAAAAGTTTTGAAGTGAGAAAATCTTAGTGACTTTTCTTTTAAGGAATGGGAAAATCTTAGTGGTGGGGAGGAAGTACCACGTAATCATGTACTCCCGTATATATAATCGTATATATGTGTGCTTAGTGTATCTTGCTTTTGGAGATTATTGTAGAAATCGTAATTTCATTTTTGGAATTTTGGGTGAGTCGAATTAACATGTTAGTATTAGTTCATTGTGTAATTTGACACTTCTCCACATGTCACCTTCTAATTGGAGCTATTTTGTTCAAAGACAAACAATTCATTAAGCAAAGACTATAAAGCAGCATATATAATCAAATGCATAGTTGAAATTATTTATCTAATTTTTACGTTTATGTCAGAAGTTTTTCTCATAACTTTATACGAGCCAAAGAATCCGTAAGTTTGACGTGTTGTCACGAAACTTTGTGGATGATATGTGTATATAATATATACAGGATATAAGTTGGGCAATGGTATTAACGCTGGCCTTCCAAAGTCTGGGTGTAATTTACGGAGACATTGGAACTTCGCCACTCTACGTCTACGCTAGCACCTTCCCCAATGGAATTATACATAAAGACGACATCCTCGGGGTTCTGTCTCTCATCTACTACACTATTACTTTACTCCCCCTCATCAAGTACGTCTTCATTGTATTACAGGCCAACGACAATGGAAAAGGTACCGACCTTTGATAAATCATCATTTGTTTCGATCTCTACCTATTCTGATTTGTACTGTCTTATCTATCCATATTATCTGATCTGATCCCTCACAGGAGGAACATTTGCATTGTATTCGTTACTGTGTCGAAATGCAAAGGTAGGATTGCTCCCGAGTACACAAGTGGAAGATCAACAAGTGTCCAACTACCGGTTGCAATTACCAAGTAGGAGTAACAACCAGCAGCTTGGATTGTCATCCAAGTTCAAAAACTTGCTGGAAAATAGCGTCGTTGCCAAATACATTCTTCTAATCGTCACTATGCTCTCTACGTCCTTGGTTATTGGAGATGGTGTTCTCACTCCTTCTATCTCAGGTTCCCCTTCTTTTATCTAATTTATTAATCAAGTAAACAAATGACTAAGACGTCCGTATAATTTTCTAACTGAGAATTCTGTTTTTTGGCAGTTTTGTCTGCGGTGAGTGGACTAAAAGAAGCTTCAGCGTCTATTTTTACCCAAGGTAAATATCTACGGTTTGTACCAATAATTTCCTCCAATAATGTAGTAGTAGTGTTTTACGTTTTGGTACAAACAAAAATTATAAAAATATATTAATCACAGTACAAAAATATTGAGTTAACCTTATAATTACTACAAAAATATACTCGTATATTGGGTTTAAGAATGTTTGTGTAACGACATAGACAGAATACGTGTTCCATCTAGCCGGGATATTATTAGACACAAACATTATATGCCTAAGAGCGATATATATACTACTCCATGTAATGTGTTCGAAATGACTGTGTTTATTTAATTAATTTTTGTATGGTGACATTGTATTTGTTTAAATTTGAAAGGAAGAGTGGTGTGGATATCAGTAGCGATATTGGTACTGCTCTTCTCAGTCCAAAGATTCGGAACAGATAAAGTGGGTTACAGTTTCGCCCCAATTGTGAGCATTTGGTTCATAATGAATGCTGGAATCGGTCTCTACAATTTCATCAAATACGATCCTACCGTTATCAAGGCCGTTAATCCATGGTACATCATTCAATATTTCCATAGAAACGGAAAAGAGGCTTGGATCTCCCTTGGCGGTGTTGTCCTTTGTGTCACAGGAACTGAAGCATTATTTGCTGATGTCGGACACTTTTCAGTAAGGTCCATCCAAATAAGCATGTCTGCCATCGTTTACCCTGCGCTCATGCTGACTTACTCCGGCCAAGCTTCTTTCCTCCGGTTACACCCAGAACACGTCACTGACACCTTCTTCAAGGCAATACCAGGTTAATACAATACTGAGATAGACAGACATTACATGCACATATATAGACATATACAGCAATACAGTATATATCAGCCGATGATGCTGAGTAATTACTCTTGTTTTTGTTGCAGGTCCAATTTACTGGCCGATGTTTGTGATAGCGGTTCTTGCAGCGATCATAGCGAGCCAAGCTATGATTTCCGGGACGTTCTCCATAATTCAACAGTCTCTTGCCCTCGGATGCTTCCCTGCGGTCAGTGTTGTCCACACTTCCAAGACCCTCGAAGGCCAGGTTTATATCCCGGAAGTAAACTATGTCATCATGATTGCTTGTGTTATCGTCACGCTCGCTTTCAGAACTACTGAAAAGATCGGAAATGCATATGGTAATTCATTAATCTCACTATTTGATTGTTTGATTTCGTCCCTTATCTATTTATTAATCATGGACGAAATGAAACGCAGGAATTGCTGTGGTGTTTGCGGAGACAATAACATCGTCTTTTATGGTGTTGGTGATGCTAGTTATATGGAAAAAGAACATAGCATTAGTGCTACTCTACATCTGTTGCATCATGTTGGTGGAATTCACTTACCTGACATCAGTCCTCTACAAATTTCCTCACGGTGGATACTTCCCAATCGCTTTCGCCTGCATTCTACTGACCGTAATGTACATCTGGAACTACGTGTACCGAAAGAAGTACTACTACGAAGTCGAGAACAAAGTGTCACCCGAATCCCTAACCAAACTGACAAGCCAGAGCAACTTCAGCCGAATCCCTGGAATGGCCATCTTCTACTCAGAGCTGGTCCACGGGATTCCTCCTATTTTCGAGCATTATCTTGGGAATGTCCCTGCACTGCAGTCGGTGGCTGTGTTTGCATCTATCAAGTCACTCCCGATCAGCACGGTTCCTCCCGAGGAGAGGTTTCTGTTCCGCAGGGTGAACCCAAGGGAACTGTATGTGTTCCGGTGCGTGGTAAGGTATGGATACACGGATGCAAGAAACGAAGCGGAACCCTTCGAGAAGATCTTAGTCGAAAGGCTTAAGGAATTCATGAGAGATGATTTTTGGTATCATGCTAAGAAAAACCAAGTCGAGCAACGAGAACGAGGTGGTGACGACGTTGTAGAGATAGTGGCAGAGGCAGATGCAGATGCGGTGGACGAGGAGGAAACGAGAAGGGTGAAAGAAGAGGAGTTGGAACAAGAAATAGAGGTGATGGAGAAAGCGAGTAAGGAGGGGATAGTACATATGATGGGGGAGAGCGAGGTGATCGCGGGCAATGGGGCTGGGTTCGGGAGGAAGATAGCCATCGATTTGGCGTATACTTTCATCAAGAGAAATTTGAGGCAAACCGATAAGGCGCTCGATATTCCCAGGAAGAGATTGCTTAAGGTTGGGATGACATATGAGCTTTAAAATCTACTGTAGAACAAAGTTAATGGTAACAAGTTTTACATTTTCTCAATAAGGTTAACCAGAGACTCTGTGAGTGAATGCACTTGATAGGATTAGTAGCATAGTCAAGATAATAAATGTTTGTTACACAATACTATTCCCTCCGTTCACTATCTTTTGCCCACATCAAATTATAGCCTTCGTTTACCAAATAGTAGTAGCAAAAATCATAGCGACTACAAATAGTATTGGTTAATTAGCAGATTATGGAAGAATCAAGTTGTTTTCAAGTATAAATTTAATATTTTGTTTCAATAGGCTCCTATTAGTAGTTTGATGGTCAACTACTATTTAGGTCAGAATCGGTTTAACTTTTCCCCAATATGTCGTTTACCAAACAAGGTCATAGTACTTTTTCCGATTTTCTTTTATCTTCACATTTCACTTTTTTTTTTTTTTTTTTTCATCTTTCTTTTATTTTCTCATTTTATTTCTTTCCATTTTGGTCCACGATTTTTACCATTACACTCACTTACCATAAAAAACCGAGTAAGTATTAGTCCTCCTTATGGGATACGTTTGTCATGTTTTATGCCAAAGGCCCAAAGTAATTGGTCCATTAAAATTTGCTCTTGGTCCTTGAGGTACCCAACTAACACAAGTCGGTCAGTTTAGTTTCACTACTTGCAATTTAAGCCCGTAAGATTAGATTATTATATACACGGATACTCTGTCCAATCAACTTATCTTTTGTGAGAAAAATGATGAGTCCACGTAAAGAATTAATTGGATAACTTGGTTAGTACCCGTACAAAAAATAAAAAAAAAATTACGTAGATAATCTTATTTGGATATTAAATCTTTAACAGAAATAATTTTTAAAATGAAAAAAAGTGTATGCTTAAAATCATCCTGAAACATCCACACATGAAATCAAATGCAAAGATAACCTACATATATTTTTAACATATTATACGCATGTCTCGTACATTTGATACAATTATTGATTGGGGGTAAATTAGTTGTTTTTTTAAATAATGTAAAATTTACTCAGTATAACTAACTTAATATAAAAATCATAACACTGAATATTTCAAAATTGCGAATAAAAAATCAAACAAGTGATGAAAATCAATAAGTGATTGTTATCTCGTAAATTAATAATAAAATAAAATTATTTAGGGCTCGTTTGGTTCACCATGGAAAGATGGAGTTACCGGGAACTTAAATTTACGTGAATTTGTATTTCATGGGAATTACAAAAATATTGTTTGGTTGTCACGTGAGAAATAACTTTATGCGGGAAGTTCTACCCACCACGGGGGGCTTGGTGAGTAACTGCCCCCGTTATGGAGGAAATGACAATTCCCTGGAAGTGGGCAACCAAACAGCATCTCAATTTATCAATTTATGGGAAGTTCTACTTTCCATGATTTAAGAGGGCAACCAAACGACCCCTTAATATAACAATCAGTCATGTAGAGATTACGGAGCACTATTATAGAGTCGTGTAATATGTAAAATGTGTTATATTCTCCAATTTCAATATATTTCAAAGAAATATTCTCCAATTTCAATATATTTCAAAGAAGTCTGATTACTGCTCTATATTATACACGGAGTACTGCATTAGATGAAACTTACCTACATTAATATTTTCATAACTAATACTCCGTATCCATTTTTTTGGAAATTATTATTGGTTATTAATACTAATATATTTTATAGATATTACTTCTTTTTATCTATTTCATGTTATTTTATTAGTGATTATACGGATTAGTTTACGTTATACGGAGTATAAAAAATGTTTAAATTTATGTATATTTGTTTATATGTTAGAAAATTGTGTAATAGGGATATTTTCGACAATGTTTAATCTATATATATGTTCGATTATCGTATGGAAATAATTTCAATCGCAATAAACGTGATAAGTTATTTTGTCCGCAGGTGTGTATACCTACCCTATTTTAAGATATTTTAACTCGTTTAAATAAATTACTTACTCCGTTTCAATGATTTCTTTCACCTTAAAAGTGACACATTTATTAAGAATAACAATAAAATATGTAAAAGTAGAGAGGAAGTAAAGCAAATAAGTCACCTAGATAAGAGAGAGAAGTTTGGTAGCAAAAAAAGAAAGTGGAAGAAATCAAAGAAATGATTGAAAAATGAAATGTGGAAGATATCAATGAAATAGATGGAAGTACATTACTATCAGAATATTTTAAACTTGTGGGTATGTCGTTTTAAGAAAATATATACCAAAATATTTCATTAATATGGAGTATTAGATTAATATGGAAAATGTGATATATTAAGAAAGTGTTTTTGGCACCAAAAAACAAATGTGTGGTTTCTGTATTATATATTAGTATAGAAGATTAATATAAATAGATACTTAGGGGCCGTTTGGTTGGTGAGGAGAAAAGGGAATGGAATCAACAAAGGGTATGGAAAGGAAAGGAAAAGGTTACCCTTTGATGTTACTTGTTGTTTGTTTACAAAATGTAAGGGAATCAGAAACAACTACAGGTCGGATATAAATACGAGTTAAGTCAAAATTTGGTCAAGTTATATGGGTCATGATTCGGGTTGTGGTTAAAAAATAATTTCCGACGCCTTTCATTTTACCAATTAAAAAGTTGGAATTTGTTTTCCTATTGAGTATGCTGCTATTATATTAATTACGCCGTATTTAAAATTTAAAAATTGCAAAAAAAAAATTATAATATTTTATAATTATTTTATTGCTAAATGATAACAAAAGTAATATAAATTTTATTTTTTAATTATTTTTTTAATTTATCATGTTATTGTTAATAACTTTTTAATCATTATTTTAAATAGAATAAATTAACGGGTCAAGTCTCAAATGAGTCATCTCAAGATCGGGTCAAATGGGCAATGGGTCAAAAAATATGAGTCTTGACCCTAAAATAAATGGTCAAGTGGGTCGAGTAAAAAATTAACGGGTTTGGTGGTGATGACGGTGAGGGTAGGTAATGGGTAATCAAAATTCAAACCCTAGGGGGTGAGGGTAATGGAGATAGAAGGGTTAGGGGTAATGGGGAGGAATGAAATAAGGAAAGGGAATGGAAAAAGTGATGAAACAAACAAGAACAAAGGGAATGGTAAAGATTGTTTCCTTTTCCCTTTCTTGTAGACCCCAAACCAAACGCCCCCTTATTATATATTAGGGGTCGTTTAGTTACTCATCCAATTACCGGGAAGTGCAAGTTCCCAGGAAGTGCATTTTCAGGGAGTTGTTTGGTTGCCCACTTCCCGGGAATTGTCACTTCCCGGGAATTCTCACTTCCTCCACAGTGGGGGAAGTTACTCACCAAGCCCCCTTGGTGTGTAGAACTTCCCGCATGAAGTCATTTCCCACATGGCAACCAAACAATATTTTTTAATTCCCATGAAATACAAATTCACGTGAATTTAAAGTTCCCGGTAACTTCATATGGTGAACCAAACGAGCCCTTAGTATAGAAGATTAATATAGATAGATACTATAGGTAGTACTCCGTATTCCATATATATCTTCCGTGAGACGAACTTATAATTTAGTGATTTAACTTTGTCTTCTTAATTTAGCTTTAGTTTCCTTTAAAATTTGTCTTAATAGTAAAAAAAATGTATGAGTGATTGTTCGAGTTATTTTTTTTATAATAAAAAGTTAGAAGAATAGTTAAGGTGTAAATTATAACTATAATTTATACTCCGTAAATGTTAGTTTGGTAAATGTTTTAAGTAGTAAAATGGATCATTTTATTTAGCAAAACTACTCAAATTCACACTAAATATATTCGCACTAAACATATACTCCTACACACCCATAAAGAGAGAGCAATTAAGTAAATGAAATGGTGGTTTTACTTACAAAATGCAACTTTTGACGCGTTTATTATCCATTCATTTCACAATAATAATAATAAAACTCGGGAGTAAAATTAAACTTTCCTCTAACGTAGGCATTTCTACTAGAAAAAATCCTATATATATATACATATGCGTGTTCTTCACTTGTCAACTTGAATCTTTGATCTCACTTCCTCTACGAAAACAAAAACAAGAAGAAGCGAAATAAAAGATAAATAAATAAATATGGCAACAGAAGAAAATAATAATAGAAGCAAAAAAGATGAGGAATTCGTTAAAATTGAAGGGAATAATAATACAAAATTACGTCGTTTTGATTCCCTTGATCTTGAATCTTCTGATGTTAAAGGCCACCAGTCTCATGACCACAAGGTACATATATACGCTATACTATTACTTACCCTCTTATTAACTTTTTCTAAAAAACGGTTTCATAGTAATTTTATTGTGAGATCCATCGTATTGGATGATATATCTGCAATGTTTCAATGGCATGCACGTCAATGCCCATGAATTAAAGATCCCAAATTACATGATTTCATTCATTCATTTTCTTACGAGGAGACACGCACTTAATCACATTAAATTATTGTCTATGATACCTAGTCTTAACCGTTAGACTGAGACACTTCGATTCATTCATTACGGAGTATGATTTATACTCGTAATTAAGAATCATTGAAGAAGATCTAAATGATATCTTTATACGGAATAGTAAACCACGAATTATAGTGTACAACCGTTGTACTTGTACCTCTTCAAAGTGAATAATGTCCATATCGAAAGCCACTTATAGATTTACTTAAATTAACAATAACATATCATGCAACATCGATTGAATTCAAATCGAATCCACGACCACAAGCCTCCAATTCGAACATCTCCATTGTTTGTTCACCACCCATATTAACATTTTGACCCACCATCGTCGCCACCCACGAAATTCGACTCATCTCAACCCGAATTCCACCGTTGTTGTTGTCCGAATTCCTTGTAGAAGTCGACCTCTTCTCGTCGCCACCATCCACCACCCGATAAACCACGTACATAACAAAAGCGAAGAAAATGTGCTTCATGTGAGACCACATCCAAACAACTCCAACGACAAATCGAGAACAGAGGAATATCCTCGAGTAAATTAGCTCCCTTGGGTTGGGTTTGGGGGATGTTGTCCGAATCCGGTGCCTTCAAGGGTTATGCCAAGCAGATAAATGAAGTATATGATTCCACCATCCAATACTCACTATACTCATGGCTCCATAACTGATAACTCCTATCCTGCTGTAGTACAGGACGAGTCCAAATTAGAAGAAACGAGAGGTTTAATTTGCTGGTAGAATGTTAGTGGTGAATTGGTCTCGTATGAGTCTGTCTTATTGGAGAAGTTGTGTTCTCAAACGGCGATTATTGTGTATTTTTAGGACGAGAGTTGGGCGACAGTGTTGTCTCTGGCATTCCAAAGCCTTGGAGTCATATACGGAGATCTGGGAACATCGCCCTTATACGTATTTACAAGCACCTTCCCGCAAGGGATTAAAGACAAAGAAGACATTATGGGTGTTCTTTCTCTCATTTACTACACTATTACTCTCTTACCCTTGATCAAGTACGTCTTCATTGTCTTGAGGGCCAACGATAATGGCAAAGGAGGAACCTTTGCGCTGTATTCTCTATTATGTCGAAACGCAAAGGTGGGATTGCTTCCAAATATAGAAGCAGAGGATCAGCAAGTGTCCAACTATCAATTGCAGTTGCCAAGCCACCAGTTGGGATTCTCATTGAAGATCAAGAATTTTTTAGAGAATAGCATTGTTTCTAAATACATCCTTTTGATCGTCACTATGCTTTCGACATCATTGGTCATTGGAGATGGTGTTCTCACTCCCTCCATGTCAGTTTTATCAGCAGTCGCAGGATTAAAGGAAGCTTCAGCAACTATTTTCACAGAAGGTAATTAATTAATTCTCTCGGAACAACATATCTTCATCTTAATTTTATATTCTGACTCCGATCCTGGTTTGAATATTTGCAGGAAATGTGGTGTGGATATCGGTGGCAATCTTGATCTTGTTGTTCTCGGTCCAGAGATATGGAACGGATAAAGTGGGGTATAGTTTCGCGCCAATTGTGAGTCTTTGGTTACTATTGAATGCCGGAATTGGTCTCTTCAATTTCTTCAAATACGATCCTACTGCTGTCAAGTCTGTTAATCCATGGTACATCGTTACGTATTTCCAGAGGAATGGAATACAGGCTTGGATCTCCCTGGGTGGTGTCGTCCTTTGTGTCACAGGGACTGAAGCATTGTTTGCTGATGTGGGACACTTTTCGGTTAGGTCTATCCAAATAAGCATGTCTTGCCTTGTTTACCCTTGTCTTATGCTGGCCTACTCCGGCCAATCGTCTTACCTCCTTAAGCACCCTGAAGACGTTGGCAATACCTTTTACAAGTCCATACCAACTCCAATTTACTGGCCCATGTTCGTGGTAGCGGTTCTTGCAGCAATCATAGCGAGCCAAGCTATGATATCCGGGACTTTCTCCATCATTCAGCAGTCTCTTGCCCTCGGATGCTTCCCTCGTGTCAGCATCATCCATACATCAGACACGTTTGAAGGCCAGGTCTACATCCCTGAAGTCAACTATGTCATCATGATTGCTTGTGTTATTGTCACTGTGGCTTTTCGGACTACAGAAAAGATCGGAAATGCCTATGGTAAGCTCCTGCATGCATTCAGACTGTCTAATTAATACTAACTCTTATACTTGAGGCTGTGTTTGAATTTTATCGACGAAATGAAATGCAGGAATTGCTGTGGTGTTTGCGGAGACAATAACATCGTCTTTCATGGTGTTGGTGATGTTAGTCATATGGAAAAAGAACATAGCATTAGTGCTACTCTACATCTGTTGCATCATGTTAGTGGAGTTTATTTACCTGACATCAGTGCTCTACAAATTCCCTTACGGCGGTTACTTCCCCATCGCTTTCGCTTGTTTTCTGCTAAGCGTAATGTACATCTGGAACTACGTGTACCGAAAGAAGTACTACTACGAAGCCGAGAACAAAGTGTCACCCGAATCTATAAGGGAGATGACGAGCCGAAGCAACTTCTATCGGATTCCAGGGATGGCCATCTTCTACTCTGAGCTCGTTCACGGAGTTCCTCCTATTTTCGAGCATTATCTTGGGAATGTCCCTGCACTGCAGTCGGTGGTTGTGTTTGCATCCATAAAGTCGCTTCCTATTACCACGGTGTCACCCCAGGAACGGTTTCTGTTCCGCAGGGTGAACCCCAGGGAGATGTTTGTGTTCCGGTGTGTGGTACGGTATGGATACACGGACGCTCAAAACGAGGGCGAACCCTTCGAGAGGCTCCTAGTCGAAAGGCTCAAGGAATTTATGAAGGATGATTATTGGTTTCATGTTAGGAATAATGAGACGGTTGGAGAGATGTCGAGGATTGATGAAGAAGAGTTGGGAGATGAAATCGAAGTGGTGGAGAAAGCGTGTCGAGATGGGGTGGTACATATGGTGGGGGAGACGGAGGTTATCTCGGCGAAAGGATCCGGGGTGGGGAAGAGGATTGTGATCGATTATGCGTATAGCTTCATCAAGAGAAACTTGAAACAAACCGATCAAACACTCGACATTCCCAGGAAAAGACTGCTTAAGGTTGGAATGATATACGAGGTTTAATCATGTGAAGTTGGCCTCTTATACCCGATTACCCGTTTCCATAAAATGGTTCGACCTACCTTGTTTGACAATAATTGAAGTAAGAACAAGAGTTACGCAAGTGGTATCAGCTCTCTTACTACACCAAATTGCACTCATTTGATAAAAAGAAAAAGAAAAAAGACAAGTAATTGAAAGACAAGTAATTGAAGTGTGTAAGCTATTGAACCCGTGTGCACAACGGGTTTTATTTGAAAGAAAACAAAAAAAAAGCGAGGTCGAGGTCGGGAGAACTCGCAAGTGATAAGCGAATGAAGTTGAAGAATAACGATTCTTATTGCAAGGTCGGATCGATCGATCACTCACTGATAATGATAATGATGCTTGGTATTTCTAATCGACTTAATTGATTAGTTGAAGATCCAAGTTTTAAGTAATACGGTTATGATTGTGTTATTGTATTGCTTTGCTTCTACTGTCAAAAGACGAATAATTTAGCGATGTAAACAGATAAATCAAAAGTCAAATAAAACGTGATCGATTTTTATATTTCTATACTTTCTGAAGTGTATTATTATACACGTTTTTCTGAGAATCTGGCGTCTGAAATGAAAATAGTCAAAAAAACTTCCGGAATGTTATTCGAGTCATATAAAATGCCTCCACAAAATTTTAGCAACAAAGGAGAATATTTGAGGGTGTCAGTGCGCAATAAACTAGCTTCGGTCGACAATCTATTGGTCGCGAAAAGTTACGTGTATTTGTTGTTTGAGCTTGAAATCAAACAAGTAACATCGTGAAGCGACTTACGAAACAGGTTACAAAAATCGGGTGAAAATAAAACGATGCACTATCAGACCTTCCGAACAAGTTGAATTCAAGTGTATTATACATGTTATTTTAGATTCAGTGGTCCGAAATAATAAGAATGACAGAAACAATTATTCTGGGTGTTATTTGGGTCATGCAAGATAGCCACACAAAATTATAGCAACAAAAATGAACATTCGAGGGTGCCGGTATGTAATAAACAAGTGTCGGTCGACAATCTGTTAGTGGCAAAAAAACTACGTATACTTCTTTTCTGAGCTTGAAATTGAACAAGTTACATCGTGAAGCGACCCACGACACATGGTACAAAAATCGGGAGAAAATATAACGATATGCTATTTGACATTCTGGAGTCCGAAATAAAAATGGCCGAACATTTTCTGAGGGTGTTATTCGAGTTATATAAAATACCTCCACAAAATTTTAGCAACAAAGGAGAATGTTCGAGTGCGTTGTTGCGCAATAAACTAGCTTCGGTCGACAATCTATTAGTCGCGAAAAAGTTACGTGTACTTGTTGTTTGAGCTTGAAATCGAACAAGTTACATCGTGAAGTGACCTATGAAACAGGGCACAAAAATCGGGTGAAAATAAAACGATGCGTTATTCAACCTTCCAAACGGGGGAATATTGAAGTGTATTATACACGTTTTTTTTAGATTCGGTGATCCGAAATAAAAATGACAGAAAAAATTATTTGGATCATGTAAGATAGCCACACAAAATTTTAGCAGCAAAAGTGAACATTCGAGGGTGCCGGTATGTAATAAACAAGTGTCGGTCGACAATCTGTTAGTGGCGAAAAAACTACGTATACTTGTGGACATGACATAGGTCCACCCCGACGCGGCCACGCGCGGGTTTGGGTAGGCGAATGAATCTCCATATGAAACGGATCGAATTGAAATTTAGGTCTATGTGGAGTCGCCACCGAATTTTGTGGTTATTCGGAACCATTCGAGCCCACTCTATGTCGTAGTGGTCCGTATACAAAATACGGCCCATTTCCGATGTCAGAGTTTATTGGGCTCGTCCCTTTGCATTTGATACCAATACCGACATTATCGGATATTGTGTATTGAATGACTCTCGTGCGCCAACGGTTTCGGGCATCCGGAAACCGAGGTTCTGAGTAAGGGGTGAGGGTACGTGTTGGGAAGCCCACAAAGGACACCCAACCCCGCCCGCACATTAGCGGCCTCTACTAAGAATTCGAATGACTTTCCAATACGCGCGTTAATTGAACGGGAAAAAGATATGCAAAGATTATTTTCTCTAAACATGTGAATGGAATTGAAAAGGGTTTCTATGTCGATTTAATGCAATTAATTCTACGTCAAAGTGGAATTTTAGCATGTGGGTTCATTTTAGTAAAATAAAATAAATGACAAAAATCGACAAAAGAAACAATCAAACCGTTAGTAACGATGTTACGAGTAATAAATTGAATAAAGATATAGATGTGATGAATGCATGATTTTGGAAAGAATAGTAGGTCACGTGATGGATTAACACGTGTTGACCGAGGTCAAGGAAAAATATATCGAGATCTAAAAAAAATGTTTTGTCTAAAAAAATGATGTTCGAAGAATAATAATAAAAAAAGAGCGAAATTGTTTTCTTCGGAAAATTGATGATTTTATTAAATCGCGTACAAATATTGCGTAATTTGCACTCGACTTAATATTTTCGATATTCGTCGTATTCAATATTCGATTATGAAATCGATATTAAATACTTGGAATAATTTATACTCGATTTTGATTTTGATGCTCGTTATATCCCATATCCGATTATGGAATCGATATGGAATACTAGAGTGAAAAAAATAAAGAAAATAATATAAGTCGTTTTAAATTAACTAGCACGATATAAATTTTCTCCGCGTTTATTAATGTCGTGATTAATTCAATTGAATTAGAGGACATCTATATTAGCATCAACGAAAATCGTGTTAATTAATTTATTTGACTAAATCATTAGATTCGACATCCAATTATGGAATTGGTATCGAATCTAATAGATCGATACTTTAATTAAAAAAACTCGACTTGATTCCCTCCGCATCCCGACATCATAATTAATTCTTGCGAATTGTTTGATGTCGGATCCGCATCAACGGGTTTCGACCCTTATTAAATATAATGCTTGTTTTTGAAAAATAATGTAAATATACGACTAATGATAATGATGCAAACGAAATAAAAAAAATATTGTTTAAGTTAACTTATCTCAATAATCAAATAATCGGGGTATTGGAACAAGCGACCGTCAACGCTGTGTGCAGTACACTTGTATATTCGTGTTTCCTTATTCCGATACCCCTCTTATTCGACACAAATCGATAAGTATTTTAATGTTTTGTATTAGTATTATCGATATTACACTACAAGAAAAACAGTCCCAGGCGTCCGCTATTTTGGCGTCCTGGGCATATGGACGCCCACATGGCGTCTGAAAATACTTCCGGGCGTCCACCGTCAGACGCCAAACTTGGCGTCCGACTGAGGATGGAGGACGAAATTCAGGCCAACAGGCGTCCACAGACGGACGCCATATACCCCAAATGGCGTCCACTGTCGGACGCCAAATGGAAAACACGGGCGTCCACCTGGCGTCCGATAGTGGACGCCCGTCCAAATGTTTTCGGCGACAAATACCCGCCCACCCCCCTCTCCCCCTTCACTCTCTAAAATTTTTTTTATCTCTCTAAACTCTCTCCGCACTCCCTCGCCGATTTCCTTTGAATTTCCTCCCCAATTTTCATTCTTTTTCTTAATTTGTGGTATGTTTTCTTACTTTACTTAGTTGTTATTTATTATAATTAGTTCTTATTTTTGATTGTTATCGTTATTTATTGATAGTTTGCTCGTTAATATTGTTTAGGTCTAAAATTCGATTAGGTTGATTAGTTTAATTAGCCCAAATTCGCTTAGGTTGATTAGTTTAGTTGAAATTTGATTAGGTAGATTAGATTTGCCCATCACAATTATGAATAGGGTTTGATGAAGTTGGTTGAATTGAGCTAGAATCACCTCTAGGGCCTTCCGTGAGGTTTTGTGTGACTTAGGACGGACCAAATGGTGTCGTAATAATGCCGAATTTTCCCGAAACCACTTCTATCCTGATTGGGGTTGTAAATAGGTGTTAGTGGCGCTTTTGGAAATTTGATTTCTGCATTCGAAAATTTGACCCTTTTTTGACCTGTTTAAGCTATTTCTGTCTGACATGAGCCATGAATTGTTGTGTTTTGTTCGGTTGAATTTGAATTACTTTGATAAATTAGCTACAGTTTTTGTAAATTGGGATTAAATTGTGATTACATTTGTGAATAAATTCGGTGACTAATTTTTGTAAGGTCAATTAAAAATTAATATGAGAGTTGCAAATTAAAAAAATGGGTTTACTTTGACGTATTAAGTTAAATTGAGGACACTCAGCTATGGAAATGAAGTTAGAGAAATTAAGTTTAAGTTAAGTGTTGATTAAATTTTCGTTTAGTAAGTTGTAAATTAAGTTACGGAAATTAAACTTTTATTTGTTATATATATTTTTTGAACATAGAAAATGAAGAGAGTTGAACGCAAATGGATGTATGAGGGTAGACTTGATAAGAAGAGACGTCCCACCGTAGAATTTTTGAGGGGTGTGGAATCATTTGTCGAGGTCGCTAAAAAGTCAGTAGACTATGCATCGAGGGGGGAGGTTAGGTGTCCGTGCACTAAATGAAGAGAGTTTGGAGGACGATCAAGAGGAGGGCGAGGAAACGGAGGAGGAGGAGGATCAGAGTGAGGACAGTGAGGCTGAGGGCAATAACGACAGCGAAGATGACCTCTAGACTTGTTGTAGTAGGTTACCCACATTAATCATTGTGTTACTTATTGTGTACGTTATTTCTATTGTGTTAGATTGTAATTGCTAATTGTTGCTAATTTGTTGCAAGGTTAAGATAATGGCAGGCGGTAGATCGACGAGGAAACGTGGCGGAGGTAGTCGGTCTGTTCACGCATCGACCTCCCAGCAGGAGGAGGAGGAAGTGGTCCTTGAAACGCCGCAACAGGAGCAGAATGACGAGGAGCAACGGCAGGGGAACACGGAGGAGCTACAAAAGGACGAGAACGGGCGTGTGATTCTCGACCCCGGTCGCGTATGGTAATATAATCTAACATGCCCACTCTTTTTTAACATATGAACTTTTGGACTACATACATCTTGTAATATTTCGTACATGTCTGTGTCTCTCGACTTGGTGCAGGTTCCTCCATGGGGAGGTGACCACTGGCTGTACTAACAGCTACATGACCGACAAAGGTCTAGGGTATGCCTGTTGGACTCAGGTGCCGACGGATCAGCGGGCGCAGTGGTTCAACAACTTTCGGGTTCGTTTACTGTTTTTGTTACCGAGTTCCGCACTCATAATGTGTAGTTTTTTATTATTTCTTTTACTAATTACTAATCCGCCTTGATTTTGTAGTTGAAGTTCTGTTGGAAGCCGGAGCTCGAAGGAAGGGTATACGAGCGGTACAATGAGACTTGTTCACGCCGCTTCAAGGACGTAATGAACAAGCGCCACAAGCGGGGGACTGCGCTGAAAAACCTGAAAGGTGTAGTTTTTTATATTACTCAATTTTAAAGAAAAATCTAACTTCAATCTTTTACAATATTAACTAATAATATATTAGTGTTGTCATACTTCAGGTGAGGCGTTGGAGAGGTGGGTTAAGTACCACGACGACCAGGGGTTCAAGGTCAGATCGGAGAGGGCATCACAAAACAAATTGAAGAACTGTGAGCATGTGGGGAAGGCCGACCCGACACATCATCGGGGTTCACAGTCTTCGTTTCTTCGTCTCAAGAGGGTATGATTTCTAATAATATCGTACTCCTACTTGATTAATCATAAACTACGTTCACGTAAAATACGTTTGCCTAACGGTCGTATTTATTTAACAGCTACAAGCTGAACTCGGGAGGACGCCAACCGCCCCTGAGGTGTTCCTAGACATGCACGGGAAGACCGACTCGGAAGGGACTTCTTTTATGACGAGTAGAGATCAGGCAATCTGGGTGAGTACTTACTATTTCAAACAAATCAACTGTGCCTATATATTTACTTTAGGTGGTAGATAAGTATCTTTATTGATTTCATTTTCTAATAACTTGAATTGAAATCACTGTTGTGTACGCAGGATGCCTACCAAGAGGAGTTAGCAAATAACGAGAGTTCTACTAGTGGTGCCGAAGTAGACCCGAATGAGACCTATTTCAAGGTCGTGAAGGGGTACAAGAAAGGTAGTGTGTATGGTGTTGGGAATGCACACGGGATGTACTTCACACCTCCCACAGCGCGTCTAGGCACCTCCACACAGATGGAGTATACGCCACCCGAGTCTCAGCAGCCCGACCAAGAAAAGGAGGCCATGAAGCAGCAACTGAAGGAGCAGGCGGAGCAGATAAAGAAGATGCAGGAACAGATGGCCATGTTTCAGGCCATGTTCAACAAATGCAACCCAGGTCGTCCCCCTTCCCCTCCAGACGACAGAGACCCCTTTAGCGGGGATGGCGGTAACTCTGGTGCTTCAGCTAGCTTCACAGTTAGCTGATTGTTTTTTGTTGTTGGTGTTGTAACTGGATTTATGGATTATGTATATTCGAACTAGTTTAGATTTATGTACCTTTAAACCGTATCTTAAAAATTTTTTATATAAATGGTTTTTTAGCGTAAATGTGGCGGGAGATCAAGTGTTTTGGTTGATTGAGAGTGTGTTGTCGATGGTCGACAGTTGTGGATTTGTTTTATTTTGCAGGTTTTGGCTAGACATCGAACGCTTGGCTACGGTAATGCATCAGCATAAATGGCGTCCAATAACGGACGCCAAGCCAGACGCCGGAGGGAACTAAAGACGATCTTCTATTCAGGGGAATGGCGTCTTACTGTGGACGCCAGATGGGCCAAGATGGCGTCCATAGTCGGACGCCAACATGATGCACATGGCGTCCGATTATGGACGCCACCTTGGCCCATCTGGCGTCCACAGTAAGACGCCATTCATAGCGTCCGCTGTCAGACGCCAATTTCTTTGGCGTCCAATAGTGGACGCCCGTTTAAAAAAAAGGCGACTGGTCGTGGCATCCACTTTCTAGCGTCTGTTTGCGGACGCCAGGACTCATACAGCATCCACTAACGGAAGCCAATGGATGGACGCCAGGCCCATCTATTCTTGTAGTGTTATGATGCAATAAAGGAAAAAAAATAAAAATAAAAAAGTAAGAAAAAGCGAAGAAGATGACGAGAGGAAGAGAAGAAGGAGAGAACGGGGTTTTGACACCCTCAACCTACATGTTCTTGTCTCGGATCGAACTCGTAACCGTGGCTTTAACACAAGAGTCTTCGAGGTTTTATGGAGGTTAAGTTATGGTGGCTCGGGATTGATTCCTAAAACTAGGTTTAGGGTTTTTTTGCTAGTCTAGAATTGCTAGGGTTTGATTAGGGTTTGTAATAGATGTTGTATGTGTGTGTAGGGTTGCTCTAGGGTTTTTTTTTTCAATGTGTGAAAGTGTGTTGCATGGGGGTGTTTATATAGGCATGGTCATGCACTTTGGTGTCTAGGGTTTTCATTTGACGGACTTGACCTGATGGCCCGTCTGAAGGTGGACTGTTGGTTTTGTTTCTTGAGTTGGACTTTTGATGTTGTGAATGATTGTTTTGTATGTCTCAGAAACGACCTTGACCAGGGTTGACCCAATCGCAAAAAGTCGGTTTTAATTCCGGTGTCGGTTTTGGCCCAAATTAGTCTTGTTTGGCTCGGAACGGTCCGCTGGGCCTGGATTCGAGGTTGATTTTGTGAGATTTGTACTCTGTAAGTGTGTTAGCCAGCGATTAATGGATTTGAACCCGTATCCGAGCGCATAGAAGCACGTTAGCGTCCGATCATCATCGGGTGTTTTTTTGGAAACTGCCATAGACACCTGGCAGTCAAAATGCGGGTGTCTACAATACTTCTTTTTTGAGCTTGAAATTGAACAAGTTACATCGTGAAGCGACCCACGACACATGGTACAAAAATCGGGAGAAAATAAAAATGATGCGCTATTTAATTTGACCTCACAAACGACTGAAATTGAAATGTATTATCCACGTTTTTCTGAGATTATGGGATCCGAAATAAAAATGGCCGAAAATTTTCTGGGGTATTGTTCGAGTCATATAAAATGCTTCCACAAAATTTTAGCAGCAAAAAAGAACATTCGAGGGTGTCGGTGCGCAATAAACTAGCTTCGGTCGACAATCTGTTAGTCGCAAAAAGCTACGTGTACTTGATGTTTGAGCTTGAAATCAAACGAGTTACATCGTGAAGCGACCGACGATACATGGTACAAAGATCGGGAGACGATAAAACGATAATATGCTATTCGATCTCTCAAACGGCTGAAATTAAAGTATACTCCGTATATTATACCCGTTTTTATGAGATTCTGGGGTCCGAAATAAAATGGCCAAAAAATTTCGCGGTGTTATTCGGGTCATGTAAAATGCATCCACAAAATTTGAGCAGCAAAAGAGAACAATCGAGGGATATGGTGCGCATT
Organism: Agrostemma githago; assembly: GCA_958450325.1. NCBI lineage: Eukaryota > Viridiplantae > Streptophyta > Magnoliopsida > Caryophyllales > Caryophyllaceae > Agrostemma > Agrostemma githago. Next base: position 68,700,083 of record OY288251.1, on the reverse strand, counting down.
AAACTAGCTTCGGTTGACTATCTATTTTATTTTATTTTTAACTCCCAAACATGGGATTACCGTATTGAATAAATATCAGCGGAAACATAATGTTCAATAGCTTCGGTTGACTATCTATTAGTCGAGGGTTTATACATGTGAAAATCAATACGAAGATACAAGTTCAACCCGTATCTGGTATCATGCATGTTTACAGTTTTCACGTGTTTCCCATGCAATACAATCATTCATTAAGTAAATTAGCTTCAACTTATGTTGTACATACTCTGTATACTTTTAAGTAATTAAGTTGGGAAATTGAGATCCAACTTTTCCAAGTTGAGTGGGGAGTGTGAAAATATCACGATATTATGATATCGTAATTAATCTTGTAAATGTATATAACAATATTTAGTAGAATCATATACGATGCATGTAACACCCCGACAAACCTAGGACCGTAAATGTTAACCGCCCAAAAAAATTTCCAGGAGGTCACCCATCCTAAGACTTCTCCCAATCAAACACGCTTAATTCTGAGTTATTATCATGGCCAAATCAGAAAAGAAAGTGCATTTTGTTGATATAAGTACTAATTCAGATCCCTTTAAGTAAGACATTTAAGCTAATAAATTGAACATCTTCACCTAATTCAATTAATATGAGATGTTTCAATGCATATGTATATCAAGAGGGGGAGTGTCTTTAATTAGGTTTTAACGAGAAACATATCGAAAATTCCTTCCCATATTTTTACAACATTATCTGCGAATAATAATTTGTCTATATACATATAACAAGTCAAGATAAGTACTATATATTATGTCTATTAATCAATAATTACATGAATACTAATTATCATATTAACAAAAAAAAATGCATCCAAAAAGCATAATCATCTTTTTTTCTTCTTGTTACAATATTCATTATAGCTATTACAAAATGTGAAGCTCAAACTAGAGTGTTAATAACAAATAAGCTGCACAATAAACAAACCCTACGCATTCATTGTAAATCAAAAGATGATGATCAAGGGACTCACTGGGTGTCGTACAACCAAAATTATGGATTTAGTTTTGACACAAATATTTTGGGAACAACACAATATTTTTGTGGATTTCACTGGGGAAATAGTAAATTGTATTGGTTTGATATTTATATATTCTCTAGAGATTCCGCGGCTTGTATAGATGATTGTATTTGACACCGTTGCTGAAGATGGTCCTTGCAGGGTTTACGGTACATGTTACAGGTGGAATAATCCTTAAGTCCAACAAGGGCGGAAACAGAGCTAAGCAGAGGTTGATCATGCACGTCAAGATTAGAATAGATAATTGAGAAAAATGTGTTTCCTATAAGTTTTATGTACAAGAATATAATTAAAATTAACTACTTCTTGCATTATAATGATGTTGATGTAGTAGCAGAAAAACCCTATTGGCATCGGTGATTTTTGACATTTACAACGGTTCTTGGGTAATGCGTCATTTAAATCTATTTTGAACCAATAATGTAAATATTGCTTTATTTACATCGGTTTCAATCAAACCGATGCATTTTTTTGTTACACAAAGCGGTAAAAAATTCAAAAGAAAACGTAAAGAAATAAAACTAAAGCTACTATATCAAAAATGGGGCGGACAATCTATCAATCCGAGGCCAAGCCACACACCCCAAGTTCCGTTGAACCAACTTGAACAACAGTAAGCGGATCTCTTAGTACTCCATTAAACAAATCCTCTCCGACTGAGTAACGCTCTTGTTCGCGAGCCAGTCCGCACATCCATTAGCTTCTTTCTAAATGTGACGTAACACGACACTATTACCCGGCTCCTCCATAAGAATCATTTACATATATTAGCCATGTGTGAATGTGTTGATACACCAGCTCCCCGTTTCTCAATCAACTTAGTTATCACATGTGAGTTACTCTGAATAATGATGCGACGGAATGACCGTCCTTTAGCTATAAGTAGACCTCTCTTCAATGCCATCAACTCAACTCTGTTAACTGTAGTCAAACCTAGGGACTTAGCAAAAGCAAGAATAAGATTAACGGTAGAGTGACGAGGAACTTCGATCCCGCGGGCCCGGACATGCCTGGGTTTCCTTTTGACGCTCCGTCAATATTTAGCACGAGCCACCCCTTCGGTGAAGCTACCCCGTATAAAAATTTCCTTAGATCCGACTCTCTTTTGTCCCTCTAATGGAAATTTAGAGTGTTCATTGCCTTTCGGAGCATATTAACTCTAGCCCACAAGAAACGACTCGGGTGCTCCGGAATTTTGTCCCCTTGCCCAAAAATGCGACAATTCCTCCACTTACAAATTCACCAAATCACCATCGTAAACACACTCGGCCCCCCACGAATATCTACCCGTGTATGCTGCTTTAAGTTTTAAATGACCCATTCATAAATGGATTCACCTTGGTAACCTTTCTCAATGTCAATACGAGGAATAAGGACCCAAGTGACGGATTGATAAAAAATGTCATCGATGTTAAATTGGTAAAAAAAAAGTGATACTCGAGCGACAGATTGGTAAAAAAAACGTACAAGCTAGTTTAGAAATCAATATTCGTAAAATAAATTACGGATATTTCCCATGGTACCCTCGAATTTGACACATTACACATGGTACTCCTCATTTTAAGTTTGTTCCTATGGTAACCTTGTGTTTTGTGTTTAGTGCCCATGGTACTCCTGATCAATTTTCTGTCATAACGGCGTTAAAAGTTAGTTTAGTTAAAGTGATTAATTTGTTTCAGAGGAAAAATTAGTTAGAACAATTAACGAACTTCTAATTAAAATAATCGAAAATTGAGGGAATGTCCATGATAGCCCCGTATTTTCAATGTTTTAGCCATGATACCCTTATATTTTAAATTTTTTGCCCATGGTACCCTTGTGGTTACAATTCATTCAGGGGTACCACTGACAAATAACTGAAACCACAAGGGTACCTTGAACAAAAAATTGAAAATACAATGGTACCGTGGTTAAAATATTGAAAACACAAGGGTACCATGGACATCTCCTCAATTTTCAACTATTTTAATTTGAATTTCATTAATTTTCAAACTAATTTCACCATAACAATTAAAATTAATCACTTTAACTAAACTAACTTTTAACACCGTTATGACGGAAAATTGATCAGGGGTAAGTCAAAGTTCGAGGGTACCGTGAGAAATATCCCTATTAAGTAAAAGGCCGAAATCTGTATCATATCCCCATTCCCACCAAAATTTCTTCAAAAACTACCCGATAAATCTCCGTTGTTCAAATAATATCACATGGTCAGGTGAGGAAAACTAGGAAAAGTTGGAGTAGCCAATTACTCCGTAACTGTCTTTTATTGAATCAGGGTGAATATTATTTGACCCGTCACAAATTTATTACCGATATTATCATCCCCCAATTCCCACATAGTCAAATACAATTCCCACTGTGTTCTTCCTCCACGAAAATCAGTTGAAATCCCTCGTTCGTCGTCTACTTCCAAAACCCCCAAAATCTGAAAATTTGGCTGCCGCTTCCGTTCATATCCTCCTCACTTTAATGTATCTCTAACTTCCATATCACTCGCTCTAGGTAAATTTTCTGGGTAATTCATCTATCTTTATTGAAATTAGGGTTCGGTCAATACTGAATATAGGCTGTATGATTGATTGACTGCTTCTTTTCTATCTTCAATTCAAATCCATGTTGTGTTTTAGGGTAATTCTTGATTGACTCAATTTCTGGGCATCGCAATTGAGTGAGGGGTGTATGATTGTTGTTATTGCTGCTGTTGTTCTTGACTCTTGAGCTTGAAATAGAACACAAATACGGTGACGCCGTCGCCCATCAAACCCTAGCCAAAAAAAGACGATGACGATAGTAACCCACACATTTTCAAACTGGGTTCTCACACAAAATGATGATGGCGTTAAGAGACCGTTTTACCCTAAGTTAGCCGGACCTGGTCGGGATAGGGACCCAAGTGGAGTAGGGGAAAGAGTAGTAAACTAGTAATGGGGTAAGTAGGAGTAGTTGTGGCGGTTCAAGAAGGTGAACCAGTGACGCGGATACTGTTCCACCCGTTAAACGGGAGGACCCACGGGTCATTCTAAACAGAGATGCTCCTCCCGTTGCTTACACGTTTTGCACCCCATTGAGTTGCTGCCTTGTTGGTATGCGTTGTTTTGTAATTTTGTTTTGTCATATCGCACCGTTAGTTTGATGAGTTACCTCGTATTACGCGGTCGAATCCAAGTGGTCTCGAATCTTATACCTGGAGTTCTGAACATTTTTCTGATATGTGTCATCTAAGTATCTTATTTGTTTATTGTATTGTTCCATGACACTCAGGCCATTATGTCCCCCTCAAATTCTCTATCCAACAATGATTCCGAAAATGTATCCAAAGAAGCCAAGGGCAAAAGTTCAGCGCTAATGTCTCTTGCCTCGTTGGTATGCTTTGTTTTGTAATTTTGTTTATGTCATATCGCATCGTTAGTTTAATTAGTTACCTTGTATTACGCGTGCAAATCCAAGCGAGCTCGAATCTTATATCTGAAGTTCTGGACATTTTTTTTATATGTGTCATCTAAGTATCTTATTTGTTTATTGTTTTGTTCCATGACACTCAGGCCATTATGTCCTCAAATTCTCCATCCAACAATGATTCCGAGAATGTATCCAAAGAACCCAGGGGCAAACGTGCGGTCCTAATGAAGGAACTGATTGCTTTAAGAGATGCAGGAATAAAACTTGATGTTGAGTTTGATAAAAATGGTGAGGCAATTGGGAAGATTGGTGATAAGTATAAGAGTTACATTGGGGTATTAGCACGCACAAAAGTGCCGATTGATATTCCCACTTGGAAGCATGTTGGAGCCGATATTAAAGAGGAGATTTGGGATGATGTTATGGTAAAAATTGGTTTTTATTAATTTATTACGATTGTTTACACTACTGTTCTATGGCTCAGTTTGTTTTATAGTACTGTTCTAATTTCCTTATGCATTGCATACTATAGAGTTTTACGCTTTTTTATACTCCCTCCATTCCAGTTGATTCTATACATTTGTGTAATATAACATTTATGTATAGAGTCAAATGGAATGGAGGGACTACTCCGATATAGTTGCCGAACCTTTCTTATATTTGATTTCATAGTGATCTCCTTGAATTTCTGGTTGTTGTGCTGTAAATTTCGTGCCAAGAGCAACATGGCAGAGTAATGTATATTCATGCAATCATAAGAGGTATAATTTGGTCACGTGATCATTGTCCCTTGATAGTGTATAAAGAAAAATAGAACCCTGTATTGATTTTATGCTGTTTGAAATTGTCTTGCTGGTTTGATTATTTCTTTTGTTTATGGTTGTGTGTTGGTGACTTGGTGTGGCATGAAATGCTCTTCAATACGGAGTATCATTTATTGATGGGTTTTAATTTGGTCTGCTTAGCTGCTGTTGTGTTAGAGGTGAAATGTTCAATTTTTAGGACTTCCAAAGATGGTTTTGTAGAAGAATTAGACTGAAATAGTCAATGGTAAGATATTTTGCTCACACCTGTGTACAACTGTCGTATACTCGTATGTCCAAGTGTTGAATTCGACCAATCCCGAAAAAATAACCCCCTGTATTTTGTGGATGATTAAAATCTAGTGTCCATCCCTATTTTATTGTTGAGTCGGAGACCATCGTAGTGTCCGACATGGGGTATGTGTTCAACTGTGCTGGAAGGTTGGTTTGGGAGTGGGTGGTAGAAGGGGAGATTAGTTGTTCTTCCCTTCGAAACTAAATATATACTTGTAAGCTTCTTGACATTTTCAGTAGAAGAGAATTTCACCTCTACTTTAGTTATATCTGTGACACTCATAACCTAGTTTGAGTAACACAGACCACCACAAGCCCACATCTCTGCAGCTGTCAGATGTGACCAGATACAAACACACATTTAGCACGATAGAAACCTGTCACAAATTGTATAAAATTAGGGTGACCATTCTACTAATTTGACCCATCTAATCACTAACCGCATGTTGGCATTTAAAACCTATTATTGAAAGAAACAAAAAATGGGTGAAAACACCTTGAACATTGGCTTGCTCAGAGAGATAAATCGTAGACTAAGCTCTGCTTTTTTTTAGAACAACCTCTGCTTCTATTTTGGATAATTGTTTCTGGTGAAACCCAAGGTCTAACTCAATCTCTACCAAAACACAAAGATGTCCGAGCAACTCATCACCCCCTTGCCAAGGAGAATCAGATTCTCCAAAGCGTAGCTTTGGTTTACACTTTACCTGAAACAAAAGGGTAATCATGACAACATGTCGATAAATAAACAAGAAAAGTAACAAAGGCTCTTATAAAGATATATTAAACTCAGTATTTTACGGTATTCTTGTACTACATTTTAAAAACTCCTGCCCAAATTAATATTCTTAAACATGCATATCTTTGAGATTCCTGCTTTCCACCAGATTGCTACGCCATGACCAGGCGTCCAGCTTGTTGATGTGTTAACAGTTATTTAAGCATACATTTGAGATCATTTAATCGAGTTATTTGTTAATTCTGATGGCTAGTTTAACTGAGACGATTGAATTCTATTTGTAAACTGCTCGCGTATGATGCTCAACTAACTGAAATTCATTATCTGCAAGTACTTGTTTTCTGTCTGAATCAGCAATTTATGTCACTGCCAATTTCATATTTGCATTGTTTTCAAAGAAGCTAGTATATGGACTAAGCTACTTGTTTAAGCATTTATTTCATTCGAAGATGTCTAACTGACCTGCTTCTGAATATTAATGTGATTTCTGGTTAGTCTACTCAATTCTGCGTTTTGAGATTCATATCTATTTGCTTGCTTACACTTCAATGTAGAAGTTCTGATTATTTGACTTATGTTATTTGTGCCCTAATTTTCCGTGCTAATTGAAAAGGCAATACATCTACCAAAATGGTTAATTCGTGAATCTTATAATGAATTCTTTGAGCACTTATAGTTGCCTGATGATAGTTTTTTTTTTTTTTGTAGAGCATTTTTAACATTCCACTTTCAAAGAAAAAGGAAGTTATCACTATTGCCAGTAATAGATGGGCGAACTTCAAGTCGGTATTGACTTCTTCATATGTGTACAAAAAACCCCTGAAAAAGAGAAAGCTGCCTAAAGATGATGATCCATTACTGAAATACCCATACATTAAAGCTGAAGTTTGGAAGAGATTTAAAGCGATGCGTATGACCGATGAATTTCAGGTGTGTTATTGCCTTAATATGTACTCGTAGTATATTATTATGAAGGAAATGTTAGGCTTCAAGTAAAATTGCAGCATACACTAATTATAACATTGTTTTGTGCTAGGCTACAAGTAACATGGCAACTGAGAAGCAAAAGAGGAATATATATCCGCATAGAATGTCTCGTGGGGGATATCGTAAAGCGAGGATCAATTTGGAGAAGAAGATGCTTGCTGAAAATTTAAGTGACGAATCAAATGAAAATGCAACCGTCACCATAGAAAGGGATGATTTATGGATAGAGGCAAGAGTTGATAAAGCGGGCGAGTGCCTCAATCCTGAGACTAAGCAAGCAATAGAAAGAATTGTAAGTACTCAAATTCTAATAAAGACAATTTCAATAATCGGAGACTAAGCAATCAATAGGATGAATTTTTAGTACATGTCCTTCATGAAAATGAATTTCTAGATTTCTAGGAATTTATAGAACAAAAATGTGTTACTTAGTTGAAAATCAGAATTGTCCCTCCGGGTGTAGGACACAGAGAGTAAAGATACCTACATAATACCCAAATTGGTACAACTTGCTGCAGTAGGGCCCTCCTCCTTAGATTCCACAAATAGAAAGTGTGGGCAGGCCACCCTATTTTTATGTTACACTTGTCAAGCAGTCTAATTAGATGCTCATGCATTTTATGTCACAATTATGTTTACAGCATTTAGTGAAGGAACAAGCGTTAAAGGGAGAGTTTGTACCTACTGGAAAGGATGACATACTTACTAAAGCACTTGGAACCGACGAGCATTATGGTCGTGTCAGAGGTGTTGGTGGAACGGTGGGGCACAAGCAGTACTTTGGTAAATGCAAACGGCGTCGAGATGAAGGGATATCCAAAGAGTATTTGGACACACTAACTCAGATGATCACTGAGAAAGTAAGGGGCGATGTCTTACGGGAGATAGATACTATAATTGAGAGGAGGACAATGGGTGGCTTAACAACCAAATATGGGAACACAAGTTATTCTGTCCAGAGAGATCTTGCACTAGAAACTAGTAGCAAAAGTGGGAATGCTAGTTGCTATGAAGATGATGAATTTGATCCGTTTGGTGAGATACCGGAGAAAGTAAACCATTTTCAACCCTTCTTATCTCTCTTCTCTATGTTACAAGTAGTTCTTTTTAATTATTACTCGTATTTCATTGTGTGGTAAAACAGTACAAAGTGCAAATGTGCACTAGTTCTCCCCAATTGTGACCCTTGTGCACTCTTTGGAGGACGTTGTAAATACACACACACACACACTTTTTATATCACTGTAGCCGATAAAAGAAAATAGAGAGTTACCTGTTGTTAATGAGTTACGGAGTATCTTGGTTTGGTTTTGTTTTAATGTCTTTCTCTTCTTCCATAGAGATGGGATTAATGTTGGTAACAGTTTCAATTTAGTTTCGGAGTTGAATGGTCTTGGTTTACCACATTGGTTATGGAAAGTGTCTGCTGATGGTACAGTACTACAATGATAGAGAGGCAATCATAGATTTTTGAATGATTTTCGTTTTTATTTGAAAAATGACGTTTTGCTTGCCTGATATCGTATTCATGCAACCAATCAAAATGCTACAATTCATTCAACAATATACTTTTATTATATTTTGGTCATTTTTTAACCAAGACAAGAGCATTGTTATCTCTGATGTTTCTGGAGTAACATTACTACAGCTAAAATTAGGTAAACTTGTTGAATTTAGAAATAACAATGGGTCCCTACTTTATTTCTTTTCTTCACCCGTTCCACTTGTTTGTTCGTCTTTGATCAAAATGCTCTTACTACGCAGCAAAAAAGAAGAGGGCCTACTGGTTATTGATTTTCTAGGAGTTTGTTTGAATTTGCAAATCATGTCTGACGGTTTTTCGTCTCCGGTTAATTTTGTTAGTTTAGTGAGTTTAATACTATAATGAAGTTATATGGCTTCTCTTCTCTAGTAGTCATTGCATTAAAGAGGCTATATGACACTCATGGGGTTTAACTGTTACTTTTTAGCATGTCTCTTGACTGCTTGTTAAATTTTCCTAGGGCCTTGAATGTGAGTTAGCTGTGGATGACATCAAGTTGCGAAAGGTGGCACTCGGAAGAGTTTTTCGAGCCCCAACACGGGCTTCAAAATCTCATGGTCGTGCCTTTGGAGAAAATGAGTTTAGAGTCTCAATTGAGGCTGTCTTGGACGGGGAAGAGGATGCACACTTACCTCTGCTGACTGAAGAATTTTCAACCGTAGGTGAGGCTGTTGGCTCATTTGTTCGATGGCCGAAAAATTTAATCACTATCGGACGTCCTAAGGTGTGCTATTGCTGATGTCGTCCGCCTATAAGTTTCAATTGTTATACTTGTCACTTGTAATTCTAATGTGTTATTTTAAATGAAGATAAATCAGGAAACAAGACCTCAAATTTCGATGAAGGTGAAGAGTGGAAAAGGAAGAAAGGCTAATAGTGAAAAGTTGAAGAAAGTTCAGAGTGCTAAGAGCAAAACAAAGAAGTCATGTGCTAAATCAAACGATGTTGTGAAAACTACTTTGGATCCAAAATATGAATCTAGAAAGTTGTTGTCTAAGGTAGTTAGTATGATGGACGATGATAGAAAATCCGAGCTCACTTTGAGTGAGGATATAATGGGCTATGAGCAAACACTTCTTCTCACCAAGGATGACATCGATCAATTGTTGAGTATGAAAAAACTCAACTTGTCATGCATTAAGACTTTTGTTCGGTAAGTATGTAACTTACTACTCAAATTTGTTTAAGAGTTCCCGAGGTCTTAAAGGTACCAATAAAGTTTTTTGGTGTAATCTAGGTATTTGCATGGTATTTGTGACACCGGTAGATATGGGTTTCTTTGTCCGGAAATGACTTCATTGATAGGTCATGATGCGGATGCCTTGACGACATATATCTCTGATTGGATGAATAAAGGGAAAAAACTGATATATTTGGCTCCATATTACAAAGAGTAAGTGTTTTTTTATTCGAGAAAAAATTAAAACAGTGACTTTATATTATTTTTTTTGGTTAAATAAAATTGAGTTTAATGTTAACAGGGAACGTTGGACGCTTGCTTTAATAGATATTGTTGAGCATAACCAAGTATATTGGTTTGACCCACTTGGACAGTCCGAGCCTATGGAATTTAAAACTTTACTTAATACGTGAGTTTGTCTCAATATGTTATTATTCTCAATTTTCATAACGTTCATAGGAAGACTACTCATGTCGCTTCTATTATAATTGTTTTATTTTTTATGTCTCGTGACAGGTCTATAAGATTGTATGACTATAAAGGGGGTGCAAGGAAGAGTACTAAAATACCGCAATGGGTGAAAGTTAATGTGAGTGCCTGTTTAAATATGTAAAAGACTACTCCATAGAGTAGGTACTGATTCATACTAAATCTGTTGATGAAAAATAATGCATATAATGGTTGATTGAATGGTTGTGTGATTTTAGTCGATATAGTGGCTGATGATTGTTAGATATGGTAAGGTTATAAATTTAGCTCTCAAGACCGAATCTTGGTGGACTGGCTGATAAGTTTTGAAATTCGTAAGTTTGTAAAAATGTGGTGAGATCAGATGATTTTTGTGTGACAAAAATAGTGTGTATGTCACTGAGAACCCAAGTGACATTACTACAAAGTAACTTTCTAATGTAGGAGAAACTCTATAGCTAAGTGAAATAGGGGGCTTGAGAGTGTTATCTCTTGGAACTAACTTGACCAGCTCGCTATGCATCATATGGAAGAGTACGTTTGGATGGTGGAGATCAGATAGTCTTTAGAAGTCTAGTCTCTAACTCATGTAGTTAAAATTTGCAAATTGCAACAGTAGACGACCATTGTATATCAGTAGGTCTCCTTTGTGACCAATATATCCGTCACAAACTCATCATCCATATGATTAGATGAAGACAATTCAGAATACCTAGGACGTACAATTGATTTGTCTCTATCTATTATACGGGTTGATATTTGACCCGTATGACGGATATGCTTGTCATAATCGAAAATTTGTGATTGTAAATGTAAATCTTGTTTTGTTGAGTTATGTGATATTTTGTGCATGTTAGACACTATATATGCTTGTTACTATCCGGTTCCATGTGTTCCACATGTGATGCTAATCTTGGAAGCAATTCCATTGTACATTGGTCTTTCAATGTAGTGTGCTCGTCAGGCAAGTGAAACAGAGAGTGGTTATTATGTAATGAGGTACATGTTTGGAATTATTGCTAGTTCTAATTTGACGAGAAGCGTAGATGAGGTAAGACTTTGGTTTTCACGCCTTTTTTTCACATCAATCATATGATTTATACACGTACTCATTTTAAATTAAATTCTTATTTCGTTTTTAAATGACTGAATTCCAGCATTTCAAAAAGATTGGTTCGTTTTCCCAAGAAGAAATTGACGAGGTTCGTGACTTGTGGGCAGACTATTTTCTTAATAATTAGTCATATGATGTATCAAATGATGTAGTGATGAGGATTGGTTGTTATTACTGATGTTGGACGGTGGCTTTCATGGTTTGTGTAAGTACTACTCGTAGTCCGTATGTAGTATGTACCTTTAGATGATGATGACTTCTGGGAAGATGGAATATTTTCTGGTTTAATTGGGTTACATGATTATACTTCGAAATGTTATTAACTGCAGTCTATTTGATAAAAGGCATAAATATACTAGGGAGCTTATTAAATGGTAAACGAGTATAAACATCAGTTTTCCTAATGCTTTAATGTGTATTCATATTTAAGTGAGTTAGATGTCCGAGTTAAGTAGAATAAACAACATATATTTTACACAAGTGGATATCAATGTGTCGGCGAATGACTATTTGATTTATATATCCGTGAGAAAAATTCTTCTTTGTTACGGTAATATCCATCGTAAATCATAAGATGGGTCAAATCCATAAAAAATCACATGGTAAGTTGCTTAGAGAATGTTAGATGTCTTGTCTTTATTAGACCGTGTGATAGTATTCGATCCGTTTTAAGTTTTGATATGGTATTTGTAAAAAAAAAACATTTTTACAATGTATATTTTCATAACTGAGTTAGGTCAAATAAACATCAGATTTTACGAAAACAGATGTCAATGTGCCCGTGAAAGACCACTTGTAAACCATACCGAGTACCCATTTTTGAAAACACTAAAAATTTTGATAGTACATGATTCTAAATTCTAATCCGGTTTAATGGTACTTGAATCCAGTTTAAAAAATAGAAGCATATTTTAAAATTTTAATTTCAGGAGCTACACTTTCCGAGTATCTGGATCAAATTTAAGGATTAGGTTGTGTTTTGAATCAAGGAGTTGAGAAACAATACACTTACTTGTATTTTGAATTTCCGGGTTGAGAAGTTGGCAATCATTTGAATCATCAATTTTTGTTCTATTCTTTTTTATAAAATCGTGTCAAAATTGTGTACTCGATTTTGTTTTCCTCGATCCGGGCCCGCTATGGTATATCTGCCTATTCGTATAATAGAAACTTTATACGGTATTCTATCCATATATTAAGACCACCGTATCGCATATTTTCTCTCAACCCGTATTTTTACAATAAGGGGACGGAGATTCGAAAGTGGCACGTATTGCACCAAGTAGAAGCAAAACACAGGTTAGATTCAAATTCACCCATAAATACTCATCAATCAACCTTTCCTCAATAACAACTCATTCTCTCTCTCTCTCTCGTTCTTCCCCCATCATCTCCGGTCGCCCATCATCGATATTCAACTCAATTGCCGAAATTAGGGTTTCGCCGCTTTTCAAGATCTTCAACTATAATTCACTATGGTAACTCATACTACCTCTCTATTACTAATTCCATGCCCTTTTTACTAATTAATTTCCTCTTATATACACTATTTTCCTAAACCCTGCTCAATTTTTTTTCTTCTTCCTTAGCTTCCTCTATCACTCTTGAAGACCGCTCAAGGTCACCCTATGGTAAGAATTTAAGAACCCCACTTTACAGTTTTACTGTTGGATTTTTCCAATTTGTGAAATTTTGAGCTTCTTCTGCAATTGATTTGTGTTATTTTGGTTATTAATCGTCGGAATTTTTGTCGATAGTTAGTAGAATTGAAGAATGGGGAAACATATAATGGGCATTTGGTGAATTGTGATACTTGGATGAATATTCATCTTCGTGAAGTTATCTGTACTTCTAAGGTGATTTTTTTTCTTTCAAGTTTGCATCTTTAGGGTTCTTTTTCTATGTCGTAGCTATTTCCGTTGTATTGAGAATAATTTTGTCGATATTTGAATGAAGGATGGGGATCGTTTTTGGAGAATGCCTGAATGCTATATCAGGGGGAACACCATCAAGTATCTTCGAGTTCCCGATGAGGTATAGTTTTTACAATTTCATCTTCTTTTGTGTAGGATATCGTATTTTTTAGCTTCACGTCTAGCTGTGAATTATTTAGTCTTTTGCTGTTTCTCGCGGGTGTGGTGCATCTGCATTAAGTTTAAGCATATGCTTTACCTTGGAGTTATTCATGGCGTTTTTGTCATCTTTTTGGAGAGTGGGGTGGGGTTAATGGAGGGAGGTGGTAATGCTATGCTAGTGAACGGTTTTTGTACGATGGGTGGTGTGTAAGGTGTACATCCTTCTTGATGAAAATCACAATAGCTTACATGGAACAGTCATATAAATATAAGACCAGCTCACAAATCCTGTTATTTATTGAGGAAAGCCCTAGGATTTGAATAAGTTTCGCAAATGAAACAGTATTGTACAAGACTCCAAGTGAAAGTAGAGTGACAAGAGTTCCCTTTTTCAGATTTATTCTTCTCTTTCTTGTGGCATTTGATTAACTTCTTTGTCTTGTTGAAGTTTTTGTGATCTTAATTAGGGGAAGTATTCCAATAAATACGTTATGTGCTACAAATTCCTAATCTTTCTTTTAAAAGCTTGGATGTTCTTTAGTTGTCTCTTTTTGGAGTTTGGATTACTTTATTTGTTTTTTCTTGCTGAATTGTAAACTGCATTGCATTGTACCTATAGTTCTCACGTTGTTCGGTCCTTTCCTTCTAAAGGCTGGTTTGTTCTTCGATGTCCATTCCATGGTCTATGATAAGGGCATATCTGCGTAGGTTCAGTACTTGAGAATTTTATTTAGGTCCAAAGACAACCTCTGAATAAATGGTGAGGAAAAGTGTGGTTCTTTGATATATATAGATGATTGAGTATTATGGAGTAGATAAATGGCTAGCCACTTAGCCCCAGCTTCATTGGAACCGTTTGGATTTTTTCTGAACTGCAGAAACCAAGTGAAGATGATATATTTACTATATTATCTGGTTTCCACATGCCCAATTAAAGGAGTGAATAGAAGCAGATGCCTCCTTTTATCTCGTATGCCTTTTAAAAAGAGCGAAGGAGCTTCTCATCATTGACTCTGACATTACTGGAAAAACAAAACAACCTGTAGGATCTAAATCCCATGCATATACTGGTCGAGTAAGTAAAAGAAAGTTGTAAAACAACTTAGTTTAATGCATTCTGTAAAAAAAAGTAGGTTGACTCAGAATTCTGCTTTTATCAGATTACTTACGGCATTGGATTGTGGGTGCTGGTTCAGTTTAGTGTAGTATCAAATGTTTTCTGCTTAATGCTATCGGAAGTTAGTGAAAGGTCCCGATCTGTTTTTGGGAATATTTTGTAGCATCATCTATGCGAATATTTCTAAAGCACTATGATAATATGTCAGATGATTCTGATTCCCATTGTACACTTACTCAAATGACTATGTTGGCACTGAATTGTCAACATTTCTGTAGAGTGTAGACAATCTCTATCAAATGAGGCCAAGAGAACAACGGGCTTGTTCCATGGACGAATTGGTGTTCTAGGTTATTGTTGTCAGTATTTTTCAAGTGGTTTATATCTGCCTAATTCCTTGTGTTTATTGTGCTTTTTAGGTCATTGATAAAGTTCAAGAAGAGAAAGTCCGTTCAGGTATGGGTGTTGCTTTTTCATACGAGTAGTTCCTTTGTAAAATTGTAATAATGTGGAACATTTTGGTAGGTTGTCTTTGACACCTGTTGCTGCCTTGCCGGACATATGGTTTTGACGTTCTGGGTCTTTGTTCTTCTCTTCTATTGGAAATAACCTATTTTATTAAATAAAAGTCTCATAATTTTTATTCAATACTCATTGGAAAGTATCTTTTGATCCTTCACATTTTGTTCAAGTCTTGTAATTGTAGGCCTTCTTTCTGAAACCGGCTCTGCTACGTGTGTGCTATAAGTTCTGTCCTTTCACGGAACCAGTACTTGTAATTTTTGAGTTCTACGAACTCTGATAATCAGCATTAGCTCGGAAGTTCTAATGAATGCTTGTTTTTTGAATTATTTCAGACAGGAGGCCGCCTGGAGTAGGACGCGGAAGAGGAAGAGGTAGGGAAGAAGGACCTGGAAGGCAACAGAAAGGCCCTGGACGTGGCATGGATGATGGTGGTAAAGGTCCTGGAGGCCGAGGTCGTGGTGCTTCTGTTGGGAAAGGTTTGATTGTCCTTTTACTTTTCATAGTGATTATTGCCGGTAGGAGGTGTGCGCACCGGACCAGATTGGACCGGAAGCGGAATTGACGAAAATTCGGACCGAGGCTGGAAACCAAAATCGTTAAAAAAATCAACCGTTGTCTGGACCGGAATTTCTAATTCCGGTTCTGGTCCGGTCCATTTTTCCGGTGTTGGCTTCATTGACACAACTCACCCCAACCAGAACCTAAAAAAAACACCCTAACTGACATGAAGTGACACCATCCATAATCTCAATCGACCTTAAACACTTGAAATGACTAAATTGAAATAAACCATTTGCCTGAATTATGGAACGTGGTGGCCTGAACTCAAAATGACCCGCAGCTTAAAAAACCAAACTTGAACAGTTGAACCCAATCTAAGCTGCTCTGTTCCCTGGTCTACGAGTTAATTCCGCCATACCAAATTGAAATTTGTAAATTTTTATTAATATACATATTCTTATTCTTATGTTTTCGGCAGCTGGTGGCCGAGGACGCTGATAACTTGTTGGGAGGAAGGGGCTGAAGTGAGATGCCATATCACCAAACCTGTGTTGTGTGGATTCGACTTGTTTTTGTGAAAGTGGAGATATCAATCGGCGTGAATGTGGGGAAAAAGGTTACAGTGATTGTACGATCATGGTTACTATGGGATTTTGGACAGGTTGGTTACAATGTGTGTCCTCTTTTATGTTGGCAGCTGCTGGATTTTATTGTGTATCAGCTGCTAATGTTTGCTTAGGCCAATCCCAAATCGAATGGGTTGGCAGGACTAGTAATCACAACTGATCAGTTGATCTTAATTTCTATTTATATATATTGAAGAATGCGTGTCTACTCCTTACATTCGCTCTTACGTTCCAAGTATCCTTGCTCGCACCTTGTTACCTTTATGACCTTATTATCGTCGTTTCCCTTCTCCACTGTAATACAAAGCTACAGGTTTTCGTTAGGACACAAATCGATCAATATCACTATAAATCCCATGAGAATATGGATGTCAAACCAACTTTTCAACTCAGGATATCACAAGAAGGTTCAAGAACTATTAATATTAAACACATGAACATTCTCAGGTACTCCGTACTACTGTACTAACTGTATAACAAGATATCAAGCATCTAGACAGCCATTAGATAAAAACCGGCACACCAAGTATCGAAAATCCAGGCACCAAAAAAATACAGTAGCGCATATTTTCATAGACGAACAGATAGCTGGGTGTCCAGCGTTACTCGCACAGCCGTGTTGACAGCACTGGAAGCCATGGACGGTCACTTTGAATGACTAATCTTCTCAAGCACTTGCTGCTTCCTTTTTCTCAGTTGCCGCTCCATCTTCTGGCTTATCATCCCCTCCAGCTCCGGTTCCTTCTGGTTTTGAAAATTCTAGTTCTGCAGTGCAGAAGTTGCATTGATAAAAAAGAATTGAAAAAATGCCTATGTAAGAGACGTTATGTCTATACATTTAACATATTCTGTTTGAAAGGGTCAAAAGAATAATTACCGTCATCATCACTATCATCATCAAACTCTTCCGGACCTCCCAATCCTCCCATTCCGCCCATGCCTCCCATCAAACCTTCCATTCCACCCATTCCTCCCATCCCACCCATGCCTCCCATCAAACCTTCCATTCCTCCCATGCCTCCCATTCCTCCCATATCTCCGAATTTCTGCAAATTTTCAAGTAGATTAGGTGAAAGAAGTAAGATAGATTACAGGTCTAATATGTTGTAAATATGACACTAGCATACCGAGAAATCCATTCCTCCAAGATCAGGTTCTGCTGCACCTAAAAGAGCAGAGACAAAAGTTAAGTAGAGATAACTTCCAAGACATTCAAGGGAATAAACTGAAAGAAATAGAATCCGTACCAGTATCATCATCTTCATCTGCCCATTTGTCCCAATCAACCTTCACGTAGTGTGGAGCCTTTCCTTTCAGAAGCTTGTTCCACCATTTCTTCTCTTCTTTCTCTAGAACACAGAAAATACTCCGAACTCCATAGTTGATTTTGCTTTCCTAAGGTAACGAAGGCGCAATAAATGAGGCGGCAGCCCATTCAAAGGAGCAGGAAACACCATAGCAAACATAAACGAGAACAATATTTTATTTGGGAAAAAAAATTAGACATAGTAAGCTCCGAACGCAATACTCCGTATTACTAACACATCACCAAAGATGAACTGACAAAACTCACCTCTACATTGACTTTGTCATTCAGATCTAATTTCAGTTCATATTCAAGATCTCCTGCTCCGCCAGTAGCAGAAAAAGAGAAGGTTCCTTCAGGGCCCAAATTAACTTTAGGATTTTTAGCGTCAGGGAGCATCACAGTCAGAAACACTTTGTCTTCCCTCTCAGCCCATTTCACTTCAGGATGACGACTACAAACACCAAATATTGCAAACAGTAAGACAGTATCAAATCAAACCAGATGTGCATTAACAGGGGACATTTGAAATAAATATTATGACATCCAGCATGCAGAGTGTACAGGCAATCCCTGATACTTAAACCACATAAATATCGTCTACCGGATCATCAGTAATTTTACAGCTTACCTGTTAACCCATCACTTAGAACAATCTTTAAGAAATTCAAAACATTTTTTTCCAAAGCAACCTATTAAGAGCCGAAATATGTTTGTCCACAACCAAGGAAACGGAAGAGCACAACTTACAAAAAATAGAAGCATAAGAACACCAACGAACATCATATCTTAGATTCATCGGGGTTATGTATATGCATCATTAGCTCCGCACAAATACACAATCTTTCTCAATACTTGTGATCAAGGGCAAATGATAGCTCAAAGCACAATTCTACCAAAAGAAACATACTAGAACAGCAATACAAATATACAATGGCAACCGAAGATCGCAAAACCAAACACACTGAGTTTAGCAATATATTTAAGGGCAAATGTTCTAGCTTCAGGCTTCAGCCCATCAAACCACACCCCAGAAATACATACCCACCAAACCAATCATATGAAATTATGAGCACTCAGCACTACAATTCTACATTCCAATACGACACTGATGATTGCGGAATCAAAAGAAAACTATGCAGCATTTCTAGCCAGTACAATTCCTAGCACAAACCCTAAACCCTGAATCTGAAGCTTTTCAATTGCTTTAACAATGATGATAGACTAAATCAATAATAAAGGAGAGAGAAGTGAGAAGAGAGTACCTCATAGTTGGTGATAGAAATTGAGAGTTGAGAGATGGTGATACGATTCCGAAAACCCTAGAACAGAGAAGAAAGAGGGGGAGATGATTTTTATATGAAGGCAGGAATATTCAATTAACTCCGCAGTCAGCTAACCAATCCGCACGTACTCCGTCCGAGTTTTTATTATTGTCCAAAAGATTTTGGATGAAAAATAAGTAAGGGAAAATGAGTGGCTGAAAAAAGGAGTAAGAAGAGAGAGAAGTGGGAGAGTAATTGTAAACCACACATTGAGACAATAATAGAAACTCAGAGTAAGTATTAGTTTCTCTATACACGTGCTTTAATCATGATCCGAGGCGAGTGATTAACAAAGTTTGACCATGAATGAGCCGGCGGACAAGTATATCTAACTGACCTATTTATTTCATACTCTGTCCGTCTAAGTGTTTTGTTGTCATTTGATTAAAATACTTATCACAAATAATACGGCATGCGATAAAAGACCATAAATAATCGAGACAGAGGGATTATTATTGTTTTATTTTCAAGGAGGGTAAAGGTGGAATTTTGATTTCAGGAGCTGCCTGCCATCAGCCTACTACTTAAACCCTTTTCTAAATTCTAAAACCCTAATTTCTTCCCCAAATAAACCCTAATTTCCTCCGGCAAAAAAAGAAAATCAAAATCTCAAATGGGTCGATCAAGAAGAAAGTACAAGGCCTCAAGAGCCAAAGTACAAGTAGGACTCCCAAAGAGGAACCCTAAAATCGTGAAACCAGCATTCAATTTACCCCCAAAATTGCGCGCACTTATTGACCCATTGGGTGTTAAATGGGACGAACAAGGTAGTGTCATTGCCAATTACAAGCAATTCGGTGTCGTTTCCAACCCTAATTTACTCGGCGTAAGGGCTCGCACTTCGCACATGATTGAGAGTGATTCGCTTCAGGTCCCACCTCCTCGTCCTCAGGATCCTGCTGACATTAAGATTGATGAATTCGCGCCTATCGATTCTGGGAGTGATCTCGAGGAAGACGGTTAGTTTCCCTAATTCAAATTTATCGTGAGACCGTCTTATAGTATTTCGTTTGTCTTCATATAGTGAATGGGTAGATAGATTAGATGTCTGTATTGAATGAAATGGAGGGGTAATTGTGCTGCTAATATATGAGTTAGGTTGTGTACATCCTAACCCCTGTACGTGCTAAATCTTCTAGATGTTTAGGATTTATCTGTGAATGAAAGCTTAGAGTAGTAATTTAATGGATCTTATATCCTAGCTGAAGTTACGGGGCCAGTAAAGCGATTGCTTTGCGAGTGTTAATGTGGGTATAAGGGGGTTTTCGATTATCCGGAGCATAATCGTTTAGCATGGCATGTTTAATTGATTTAACAGTAAGTGTATTGCTGGGTTTTGCTATTTGCAAGTGGGTGTGAGTTGTTGTGATTGAGGTGGTTGAAGCACGAATGTCGATTTGTATTATTGGGTTTGTTGATGATAACTAGCAAGTAGTGTGACATCTCCTATAGTATGTTCCCTGGCGTCCCTGACTGACTGGTTGATGTCAAGTGGGTTGGTGAGTGTCATGGTAGTTGATTTTGAAAATTAGACCTAATTTTACTCTGGAGCTCGAGGATAGTAGCCGGAAAGACTAGATAATGCGGTCATCATAGTGATTTTGTGAAGTTAATTACTTTTGGCATTTTGTTGCTTGCTCTTGGAAATTTGGAGTAAATAGGGTCATCGTAATTTACCTCGCTGGTTGTGCCATGTGTATATGATGCTAAGGTGTTTTAGCTTTTGTCTCATCGAGCCTTGGGCTAAAGCATACTCGAGGCGCCCCTTTTTGAAAGTAAGATGAGGGTTACTAAGGTTGGATGTCATGTGGATTGGAAACTTCAATGTTGCATACTTGTACTGGCAACTGGATCAAATTTACTTGGTTGTATATTTCTCATGGAGAAGTAGTGTTTATAAAGAGAGTGGGAGAGCTAACTCTTCGTCAACAGATATCTTCATTGTATTATGTGGTGTCCATGTGTGTTGGAGTGACTGGTTGATGTCAAGTGGGTGGGGAGTGTGTGGTGGTGTTTTCGGATTCTGTTTTTTTTTGGGATTAAAGCCGTCTTCAACCAGATGATGGAATCCAGGTGCTTGTTTCGATGCCTATCCATGCTAGTTTAGAAATCCTTGGAACTAGTCATAAGTTCTTGATTTGCCAAAAATCATTGGAAGTAGTCCTTTCTAGTTAATATGGATCCCTAATTCCTACATTTAGCAGGAGTCTTAGGTAAGTGGGGATTCTCACATGAATTACAATTCTCTTATCTCGACCAAACACCTTTTGTCAAATTTGCAGTGATGTGAATTTAAAGTACATTATGTATTTTCATCATCCCATAGTATATCAAACAAGCGTTAAGATGAATGTTAGATAGGGGCTTAGTATATCTTGTCACTGGCACCAAATTCCAACCTAATATTATTGTAACTGAGAATTTACTTTCACTAACACTCACATTCTTGTCGTTTTCTTAGACCTCAAAACAGCGCTAGGAAAGAAGCGCAGGGACGGCAAACGAGCACCATTACAGCCACTGACGGCTATGCAGCGTGTCCATATGCAGCCTTTAATTGAAAAATATGGAAATGACTACGAGGTACGATATTAACAACTGTGTTAGCTCAAAAGACTTACGAAGTACTCCGACCCGTGTCATTATTTGAGAGGAATACATGAAAGAATTTGTTATAGTATGAAATATTGGTTCTTGTTCTCACACAACTTTCTTGTTTTGTGGCAGAGGATGTTTAGGGACACGAAACTAAATGCGATGCAGCATTCTATTGCCACACTGAAAGATATGTGCCACAGATACCACGATTGCAAGGACAAACATCCTTTGATTCAGGGCAAGTGAAGGCTAGTCATATAGCAGCAAAATGGCATTGCTAATTTATCCATCTGTTTGTTCCTCTCTTGGTACGAAATTTGTCAGAGAGAGTTATTGTATCCTTTTAAATGCTCACTTAATTGTCTTGCGTAATTTTATAGGCAAGTGAATTATTGTCAATTGACTGATAGGGTGGTATGCATTCAATCAACGTCTAAAGTTTTGAAGAAAAATGCCTTGTATGTGGCTACTCTCATGAGTCATAGTCAGTCGATAATAGGCTCCATGTTCGAATTTCCTTAGACAGTATTGTGCTACTCTTAAAGTTTAATTTTCACCAAAAAATTTGCTTGATGGTTTTGCTCTCCTTAAAAAGTCATTTTCAAATTCGATCATTTCATGCAATTATTTGAAAAATGTGAGATATTTTGCTGATCATATAAATAGGACCCCTATGACATAAAATGACTGACGTTAAAAAACCTCTAAAATAGTTCACTTTTGAGTATATATATCAAAGATTTTGTCCTAATCGAACGTTATTCGAAAGATATTCGAATGTCTTTTAGATGTGTTTATTTCAGAACCATACACACCTTCTACTCTGCCAAGACATTTCTACAATGTACGAAGTAGATATTATGCAAATTTGGAGACATTAAATTTCGTGATCAAATCAGCCCGAAAAACGTGGATAATAACCTTCAAATTCGATTGTTTCGGGCAATTTTTTGAAAAATGTAACATATTTTGCTGGTCATATAAATAGGCCCCCTATGATATAAAATGACTGACGGTTATTCAAAAACCTCTAAAATAGTTCATTTTCGAGGCTATATATCAAAGATTTCGTCATAATCGAATGGTATTCGAAAGATAGTTGAATTTATTTTAAATCTATTTATTTTATAACATACACACCTTCTACTCTACCGACACATTTCTACAATGTACGGAGTAGTTACTATGCAAATTTAGAGACATTAAATTTCGTGACCAAATCGGCCCGGAAAACGTGGATAATAACCTTCAAATTTGTCCGTTTCATGTGATTTTTTGAAAAATGTGAGATATTTTGTTGGTCATATAAATAGGACCCCAATGACATAAAATGACCAACGATTGTTAAAAATCTCTAAAATAGTTCAGTTTCGAGTATATATATCAAAGTTTTCTTCATAATCAAACGTTAATCGATAAATAGTCGAATGTCTTTTAGATGTGTTTATTTCTAAATCATACGCACCTTCTACTATACCGAGACATTCCTACAATGTACGAAGTAGTTACTATGCAAATTTGGAGACATTAAATTTCGTGACCAAATCGGTCCGAAAAACGTGGATAATAACCTTCATATTCGACAATTTCAGGCGATTTTTCGAAAAATATGAGATATTTTGTTGGTCATATAAATACGCCCCCTATGATATAAAACAACTGACGGTTGTTCAAAAACCTCTAAAATAGTTCTGTTTCGAGTATATATATCAAAGATTTCGTCCTAATCGAACGTTGTTTGAAAGATGGTCGAATATTTTTTAAATGTGTTTATTTCAAAATCATACGCACCTTCTTCTATGTAAAGACATTTCTACAATGTACGGAGTAGTTACTATGCGAATTTGTAGACATTAAATTTCGTGACCAAATCGCCCGAACAACGTGGATAATAACCTTCAAATTCGACCGTTTTAGGCGATTTTTCGAAAAATGTGAAATATTTTGCTAGGCATATAACTAGGATCCCTATGACATAAAATGACCAATGATTGTCAAAAACTCAAAAACAGTTCGGTTTCGAGTATGTGTGTGTATATATATATATATATCAAAGATTTCGTCCTAATCGAACGTTATTCGATAGATAGTCGAATGTCTTTTAAATGTGTTTATTTCAAAATCATACGCACCTTCTACTATTCCGAGACATTTCTACAATGTACGGAGTAGTTACTATGCAAATTTGGAGACATTAAATTGCGTGACCAAATCGGCCCGAAAAACGTGGATAATAACCTTCAAATTCGATTGTTTCGGGCAATTTTTCGAAAAATGTAACATATTTTGCTGGCCATATAAATAGGCCTCCTATGATATAAAATGACTGACGGTTATTCAAAAACCTCTAAAATAGTTCAGTTTCGAGGCTATATATCAAAGATTTCGTTCTAATCGAACGTTATTCGAAAGATAGTCGAATGTATTTTAAATGTGTTTATTTTATAACATACACACCTTCTACTGTAGCGAGACATATCTACAATGGACGAAATAATTTCTATGCAAATTTAGAGAGATTAAATTTCGTGAACAAATCGGCCCGAAAAACGTGGATAATAACCTTCAAATTCGAATGTTTCAAACAATTTTTCGAAAAATGAGAGATATTTTGCTTGGCATATAACTTGGACCCTATGACATAAAATGACCAACGATTGTTAAAACCTCAAAATTGTTCATTTTCGAGAATATATATCAAAGATTTCGTCCTAATCGAACGTTATTCGAAAGATAGTCGAATGTATTTTAAATGTGTTTATTTCAAAATCATACACACCTTCTACTATGCCGAAACATTTCTACAATGTACGGAGTAGTTACTATGCAAAGTTGGAGACATTAAATTTCGTGACCAAATCGGTCCGAAAATCGTGGATAAATAACCTTCAAATTTGTCCGTTTCAGGTGATTTTTCAAAAAATGTGAGATATTTTGTTGGTCATATAAGTAGGACTCCTATGACATAAAATGACCGACGGTTGTTAATAAATCTCGAAAATAGTTCAGTTTCGAGTATATATATCAAAGATTTCGTCCTAATCGAACAAAGTTATTCGAAAGATAGTCGAATGTCTTTCAGATGTGTTTATTTCAAAACCATACGCACCTTCCACTATGTCAAGACATTTCTACAATGTACGAAGTAGTTACTATGCAAATTTGGAGACATTAAAATTCGTGACCAAATCGGCCCGAAAAACATGTGTAATAACCTTCAAATTCGACCGTTTCGGGCGATTTTTGGAAAAATGTGAGGTATTTTGCAGGCCATATAAATAGGCCCCAATGATATCAAATGACTGACGGTTGTTCAAAAACCTCTAAAATAGCTAAGTTTCAAGGCTATATATTAAAGATTTCGTCATTATCAAACGTTATTTGAAATATAGTCGAATGTATTTTAAATGTGTTTATTTTATAACATACACATCTTCTACTGTAGCGAGACATTTCTACAATGTACGAAATAATTTCTATACAAATTTAGAGAGATTAAATTTCGTGAACAAATCGGCCCGAAAAACGTGGATTATAACATTCAAATTCGACCGTTTCAAACGATTTTTCGAAAAATATGAGATATTTTGCTTGGCATATAACTTGGCCCCTATGACATAATAATATGACCAACGATTGTTAAAACCTCAAAAATAGTTCATTTTCGAGAATATATATTAAAGATTTCGTCCTAATCGAACATTATTTGAAATATAGTCGAATATCTTTTAGATGTGTTTATTTCAAAAGTTCAAAACCATAGGCACCTTCGACTATGCTGAGACATTTCTACAATGTACGGAGCAGTTACTATGCAAATTTGGAGACATTAAATTTCGTGACCAAATCGACCCGAAAAACGTGGATAATGACTTTCAAATTTGACCGTTTCAGGCGATTTTTCGAAAAATGTGAGATATTTTGCTGGGCATATAAATAGAACCCCTATGACATAAAATGACTGACGGTTATTCAAAAACCTCTAAAATAGTATAGTTTCGAGTGTGTATATATATATATATATATATATATATCAAAGATTTCGTCCTAATCGAACTGTAACTGATACGGTTTAAGTCGTGCTACCGAAATCAAAATAATCATAAATACAACTAACTGATAGATAGTGATAAATAGGGTCGATTCCACAGGGAGGCAGATTGAATTTATAAGCTAGACGATTAATGTTGGAGTTTTAATACCTCGCAAGCGTACGATGTAATCGTAGCACAATAGAGGGTCGATCCCACAAGGAGCAAAGTGATGCCTAGTTGTATTTATCCTAAATGTTTATCTAAGTCGATAGAAGTGATTGATGGTAGACTAAAACTAGATGAATAAGTGATAACTAAGATGGAGAATGACTAAAAGAAAATTAAAGCTAAAATAAACTAAGATGACTAAAGTAGTAACGATTGCTCAAGAATGCAAAGGACTAGGGAACGATGTCGCTTCAATTCACTTAAATCGCACCAAGGTATATCGAGTATCGAAGGAATCGGAGTCAAGGGCAAAGTTGTATGCGTCTAGGTCGGCCACTTCCTTCCCGGGTTCGTGTCCGGCTTAATTTCCCGTTTACCTCCCTCCCGGGTTCGTAAGACGGAATCCCTAAGTCAAACCCGAGGGTCACTCCCGTGATAAACCCCAAACAGACTCAAGTCAAAAAGGTACGCATACTAGTGTGAAGATACCACGCTAGACACCACTCCCGTGTTCAATCTAGTACGGTAAGGCAAGATAGAGGGGTCAAACCGGCTACCCATCCTAATCGACTACCATCGATGACCAAGGGATTAGGACCGTCTCAAACCCCTAAACCAAGATAATCCAAAATCCTCAACACCACTTCACCCAATTACCCAATTCAATCAACGCAAAACATACAAGAGGCGCAATTTAGGCGAATTTAGGCTTCATCGACCCCTAGTGGGTGACTACTCACTAACCATGGCTAAACTAGTAAAATTAAGAGTAAAGGTGGAATCTTTAACTATGAACATACTTAATAATTGAATTTTACTAGTACTAATCATGCAAGAATGACTAAATTGGGAAATTCTAATTGGAAGAACAAATAAAAATGGGAAATAAGCAAAAAGAAGAAAACTACAACAATGAAGAACTAGAAAAACAACAAAGATGAAGATGAACTAAGGTGAGCTAACAAAATGAAACAAATAACAAAAGTGGCCAAATTGGGAATTTCTAATTCTAACAAGAAGAACCTCATAAACATGAACAAGGGGAAGAAGGAACAAATAAAAAAAAGAAGAAAGCTAAATCAATTGCAAAACTACAAAGATGAACTAAGAAAATGAAAAGATAACAAAATAAAATTGAAACAAAGGAAGAAGTAAAAATTACCCACTTAAGGAGGATGAAGTGATTAAGAAGAAGAAATAATAATAATAATAATAACCATAAAAGCTTGAATCTTGGAACAAAATCTTCAAGAAAATACAATCTTCTCTCTAGAAACCCCAAATATTCAAAAATGAAAACTAGTGTAATGTAAGCTTGGTGGCATAATTAGAATTAGGCTATTTATATGTATCATTAGGTTACACAAAATCGGCTCGAGAAACGAGGAAACTGTAAATCTGGAGATGTGCACGATGTTCTTTTGGGCTTGAACTCGGTCCACGAGTTTCCTTTTGCTCGGGTTTCACCGCTTTCGACACGAAAACGCCTAAAAGCAAAGGGAAAACACAAAAACCCGTGTAACACAAAAGATAGACGAGATGGGCCAAAATGCCTATGAAAGTGCGATAAATCGAGGCTAAATAAACGTCTAAAAGGTGTAGAAATGCGGTCAATAACGGAGTTATCAATTAAAGAGTCCAATTCACAAAGTGCGATTTAGTTGAGTTTTGTTTAGACTAATAGACTACAGCAGACAATAAACTATGATGCTAAAATAGAAAACTAAAATTAAAACAGTAAACTAGTATGAAGATGAAAATAATAAAATTAATGGAAGAAAGACACCAGAGTTACAGGATCATTATAAACCAAAATAAGCACAAATACAGTAATCAAACAATCGATTAATATGAACTAAAGGGTGTAGATACGGTCCTCTCGGATCTTTAGTCGCCCAAGAATTTATCTAACGGGCTCTCGCATCTTATTAAGAAATTCCAACGATTACAACGAGTCTAATCCGTTCCAGACTTTCTATCTTAGGTCGGGAATTTACAGGATACAAACAATCAATTAAGGCCTATAGTTAATTATTCGTCATTGAGATGTTGCAAGAGCGATAAAGTTCATAAAAACCGATTTATTCAGCTACTGCATAAATACAAAAATTGATTTATAAGTCACCTATAACTCTAGTGAAAAAGAATTTAGCTACTCATATCTACAGTGACCATTACGATAAAAATGGAATATGTCATGATAACAGGATGATAATGAGTGATGAAGAATAATGGAAAAACTACATAAGTACTGAATTACAAAACTACTGGAAAAGGAAGAGACAGGAATTAATAAAATAATTAAAAAGATAGAATAACTAATTATGCTAAACTAATGAATTCTAAAAAAAAGACAGAAAAGTAAAATCTAGTACTACTGGAAGAGGAAGATAGGGAAGAAGGAGAAATTTACCCAGAGAGACTGCCGAAATAAAGAAGAAAAATAAGAAGAAACCGAAGAATAATGACATTGAATAATTCCCGAAGTACTTGAATTAATTAATGAAGGTCGATTACAGAAAGCTTCGAAATAAAAACTAATTATGATTTGATTACAGAGAGAATAAGGAAGAAGGTGAAGCAGAAGATATATGTCGATGAAAAGATCATGAGACCCTAAGATTACAGCTCTATTTATACTGCTCAAGAGTCAAGCCCTTAACTGCTCCTTCATTCCCTACTTAAACAACCCCATTAAATTAGGTAGTGGAAGAACTGAAGATGCGTAAGAGGGGGAATGGTGGGTAGCTTCAAAAATATCTGCCTTGAATTGGTGGCAGTATCCTATTCTGCGGACTTGGATTTTATGTTGGTAGACTTTAGATCCAAGTCTGCCTATTGAGTTCTTCAGTCTAGGCCTCCAACAGACTTCTCCAACGGATTTCTCCTCAGTCTACGGACTTGTTTGTTTTCTTTGTCTGCACTTTCTCAGTCTATAGACTTGTTTCCTAGTCTATAGACTTGTGTATTAGTCTACATCTTTCTTACTTCCCTCTTCTAAGTCTAATGACTCACAGTCTAGCTAGTCTATAGACTTGACTCCTTCTTAGTCTACAACGAATCGGTTTTAGAGCTTTAAGATTTTTTGATGCAATTTTTTTTAGCTCTTTTAACTCCTCGGTCTCGATTATCTGCAGAACAACAAAAAATACCCGTGTAGCACATATGGGAGAAAATAACCTAATCCGACTCCTAAAAATAATAAAACGACACGGAAATGTGTTACAAAATAGGTGAAAAATCGAATAGGAATGACACGCATCAGTAACGAGACATTTCTACAATGTACGGAATAATTACTATGAAAATTTAGAGACATTAAATTTCCTGATCAAATCGGCCCGAAAAACGTGAATTATAACCTTTCAAATTCGACCGTTTCAGGCGATTTTTCAAAAAATGTGAGATATTTTACTGGATATATAAATAGGCCCCCTATGATATAAATGACTGACGGTTGTTCAAAAACCTCTAAAATAGTTCAGTTTCGAGTATATAAATCAAAGATTTCGTCCTAATCAAACGTTATTCGAAAGATAGTCGAATGTATTTTAAA
Organism: Agrostemma githago; assembly: GCA_958450325.1. Taxonomy (NCBI): domain Eukaryota; kingdom Viridiplantae; phylum Streptophyta; class Magnoliopsida; order Caryophyllales; family Caryophyllaceae; genus Agrostemma; species Agrostemma githago. Next base: position 68,670,653 of record OY288251.1, on the reverse strand, counting down.
TGTGTTTTATTTTATAACGTACACACCTTCTACTGTACCGAGACATTTGCAAAATATATGGAGTAGTTAGTATGCGAATTTGGAGACATTAAATTTCGTGACTAAATCGGCCCGAAAAACGTGGATAATAACCTTCAAATTCGACCATTTCAGGCAATTTTTTGAAAAATGTGTGATATTTTGCTGGTCATTTAAATAGGCCCTCTATGATATAAAATGACTGACAGTTGTTCAAAAACCTTTAAAATAATTCAGTTTCGAGTATATATATATATATATATATATATATATATATATATATATATATATATATATATATATATCAAAGATTTCGTCCTAATCGAACGTTATTCGAAAGATAGTCGAATGTCTTTTAAATATGTTTATTTTAAACCTCATGCACCTTCTACTATGCCGAGACATTCGTACAATGTACAGAGTAGTTACTATGCAAATTTTGAGATATTAAATTTTGTGACCAAATCGGCCGAAAAACGTGGATACTAACCTTCAAATTCGACTGTTTCTGGCGATTTTTCGTAAAATGTGAGATATGTTGCTGACCATATAAATAGGACCCCTATGACATAAAATGACGGACGGTTGTTCAAAACCTCTAAAATAGTTCAGTTTCGAGGCTATATATCAAAGATTTCGTCATGATCGAACGTTATTCGAAAGATAGTCGAATGTATTTTAAATGTGTTTATTTTATAACGTACCCACCTTCTACTGTACCGAGACATTTGGAAAATGTATGGAGTAGTTACTATGCGAATTTGGAGATATTAAATTTCGTGACTAAATCGACCCGAAAAACGTGGATAATAATCTTCAAATTCGACCATTTCAAGCAATTTTTTGAAAAATGTGTGATATTTTGCTGCCATTTAAATAGGCCCTCTATGATATAAAATGACTGACAGTTGTTCAAAAACCTCTAAAATAATTCAGTTTCGAGTATATATATCAAAGATTTCGTCCTAATCGAACGTTATTCGAAAGATAGTCGAATCTCTTTTAAATGTGTTTATTTTAAACCTCATACACCTTCTACTATGCCGAGACATTCGTACAATGTACGGAGTAGTTACTATGCAAATTTGGAGACATTAAATTTCGTGACCAAATCGTCCCGAAAAACGTGGATAAAACCTTTCAAATTCGACCGTTTCAGGCGATTTTTCAAAAAATGTGAGATATTTTGCTAGCCATATAAATTGGCCCCCTATGATATAAAATGACTGACGGTTGTTCAAACACCTCTGAAATAGTTCAGTTTCGAGTATATATATCAAACATTTTGTCCTAATCGAACGTTATTCGAAAGATAGTCGAATGTCTTTTAAATGTGTTTATTTTAAACGTTATGCACCTTCCACTATGCCGAGACATTCGTACAATGTACGGAGTAGTTACTATGCAAATTTGGAGACATTAAATTTCGTGACCAAATCGGCCCGAAATCGTGGATATAACCTTCAAATTCGATTGTTTCGGGCGATTTTTCGAAAAATGTGAGATATTTTGCTTGCCATATAAATAGAACCCTTATGACATAAAATGACTGACGATTGTTCAAAAATCTCTAAAATAGTTCAGTTTCGAGGCTATATATATAAAAGATTTCGTCATGATCGAACGTTATTCGAAAGATAGTCGAATGTATTTTAAATGTGTTTATTTTTTAACGTACACACCTTCTACTGTACCGAGACATTTCTACCATGTACGGAATAGTTACTGTGGAAATTTAGAGACATTAAATTTCGTGACCAAATCGGTTCGAAAAACGTGGATAATAACATTCAAATTCGTCCGTTTTAGGTGATTTTTCGAAAATGTGAGATATTTTTCATGCCATATAAATAGGATCCCTATGACATAAAATGACTGACGGTTGTTCAAAAACCTCTAAAATAGTTCAATTTCGAGTATATATCAAAGATTTCGTTCTAATCAAACGTTATTCGAAAAATAGTTGAATGTCTTTTGTGTGGCTATCTTACATGACCCGAATAACACCCCGAATAATTTTTTCTACCACTTTTAATTTCGGACCACCGAGTCTAAAATAACGTGTATCTCTCTAGATGAGACTTTTTGGAAGTTCACTTCAATCCACTTGTTTGGAAGGTCGGATAACACATCGTTTTATTTTCACCCGATTTGTGTACCATGTTTCATAGGTTGTTTGACGATGTAACATGTTCGATTTCAAGCTCAAATAACAAGTACACGTAACTTTTTCGCGTCTAATAGATTGTCGACTGATGCAAGTTTAATGCACACCGACACCATAGAATATTCTCCTTTGCTGATAAAATTTTGTGGAGGCATTTAATATGACTCGTATAACATCCCGAAAGATTTTGGCCATTTTCATTTCGGACCCCTGGATCTCAGAAAAACATGTATAATACACTTTAGTTTCAGCCGTTTGGGAGGACAGACATCGCATCATTTCATTTTCTCCTGATTTTTGTACCATGTGTAATGGATCGTTTCACGGTGTAACTCGTTCAATTTCACGCTCAAGCAACAAGTACACGTAACTTTTTCGCGACTAATAGATTGTTGACCGAAACTAGTTTAATGCACGCCGACACCCTCGAATGTTATCCTTTGCTGCTAAAATTTTGTGGAAGCAATTTATATGAATCGGATAACACCCCAAAAATTTTGGCCATTTTTATTTCCGACGTCAGAATCTTAGAAAAACGTGTACTCCGTATAATATACTCCGTACTTCAATTTCAGCCATTTGAGAGGTCGGACATCGCATGATTTTATTTTTCACGATGTGATAACTAAGTTAATTGAGAAACGGGAAGGTGGTGTATCAACACATTCACACATGGCTAATATATGTAGATGACTTATGGAGGAGCAGGGTAATAGTGTCGTGTTACGTCACATTTAGAAAGAAGCCAATGGATGTGTGGACTGGCTCACGAACAAGAGCGCTACTCAGTTGGAGAGGATTTGTTTAATGGAGTACTCGGCGATCCCTTTATCGTTGTTCAAGTTGGTTCAACAGTACTTGGGGTGTGTATCCTCTTGATGAGACTTTTTGGAAGTACACTAAATTCAACCTGTATCTGGTATCATGCATGTTTACAGTTTTCACTTGTTTCTCATACAATACAATCATTCATTAAGTAAATTAGTTTCAACTTATGTTGTACATACTCTATATACTTTTAGGCAATCAAGTTGGGAAATTAGGATCCAACCTTTCCAACTTGAGTGGGGATTGTGAACATATCACGATATTATGATATCTTAATTAATCTCGTAAATGTATATAACAATATTGTAAATATTTTATGAAAATGTAGCTTTTCCTTATTTAGTAGAATCATACGCTATGCATGTAACACCTCGATCCAAACATAGGATCGGAAATGTTAACCGCTCAGAAATCTTCCCAGGAGATCACCCACCCTAGACTTCTCCCGACCAAATATGCTTAAATGTGAGTTTTTATCATGGCCAAATCAGAAAAGAAAGTGCATTTTGTTGATATGAGTAATATTTCAAATTCTTTTATTGCATGTTTGGGAACTTGGATTTGGATTTGAATTCCGAATTTGAAATATTTTGAGCGTTTGGAAACCTTTGGATTTGGATTTGAAATTTTAACCAAATTCAACCTAGTTCAAATTTGGTTTTCTCTCCGAGTATACGGGTAGTCATTTCAATTTCGTCACTTGTAGTTTCTTTGTTTTTTCGCATAATTTTGTCGTAGTATTTGTTTTTCTTCATTTTTTTTCCTGTATTTGAACATTTACATTTTTCTAATGAAAAATTTTAAAAAATAAAAATTGGTGAACTTGACCCGACTTCACCCGTCCGAAATCCAAATCCAAATCCAAGGGTACCCAAACACCATTTTGGATTTGGATTTAGATTTGAATTCTAGAAATTCAAATACAAGAATTGAATTGTTGATATTCAAATCAATTTCGAATACCTAAATGCAACCTTAATCAATAGTCATTTAAGCTAATAAATTGAACTTCTTCAATTAATTCAATTAACGTGAGACGTTTCAACGCATATATGTATATCAAGAGGTGAAGCGTATTTAGCTTTTAATAATAAACATATCAAAATTCTTTCCCATATATATATATAACATAACATGTCAAGGTAGTTACTACTATACGAGTATATATTATGTCTATTAATCAATGGTTACATGAATAATAATTATCATATCAACAAAAAAAATGCATTCAAAAAACATCATCATCTTTTTTCTTCTTGCTACAATATTCATTATAACTATTACAAAATCTGAAGCTAAAACTAAAACTAGAGTGTCAATAATAAATAACCTACATAATAAACAAACCCTACGCATTCATTGTAAATCAAAAAATGATGATCTAGGGACTCATTCGGTGTCATACAACCAACATTATGCATTCAGTTTTAAGACAAATATTTGGGAAACAACACAATATTTTTGTGGATTTCAGTGGGAAAATAGTAAATTGTATTGGTTTGATATTTATATATCTCATAGAGATTCCACAGCTTGTTCGAAGTGTGATTGGACCGTTGATGAAGACGGTCCTTGCAGGTTTTTCGGTACATGTTATAAGTGGAATAATCCTTAAGTCCAGGACCAACAAGGGCGGAAGCAGAGCTAAGCAAAGGTTGATCATGCATGTCAAGATTAGAATAAATAATTGAGAAAAATATATTTCCAATAAGTTTTATTTATAAGAATATAATTAAAAGTAACTACTTCTTGTATTATTATGATTTATTTATGATGTCGATGTAGTAGAAAAACCCTATTGGCATTAGTTATTTTTTTTTATATCTATAGCGGTTCTTGGGTAATGCGTCATTTAAATCAATTTTGAACTGATGTAAATATTGCTTTATTTACATCGATTTCAGTCAAAACGAATGCATTTTTTTTAGTTACAAAAAGTGGTAAAAAACTCAAAAGAAAACGTAAACAAGTAAAACTTAGAAGATAGTTCAGTTTCTAGTGTGGGTAAGATTTCACCTTAATTCGACGTTCATCGAAAGATAGACGAATGTTTTTTAAATTTGTTTATTTGAAATCGTTAGTACCTTCTGTTGACACATTTATACGATGAATGAAGTAGTAACTGTGTGAATTTCGAGACATTTAATTTCGGGACCAAATCGGCCCGAAAAACGTGAACAAATAAACTTCAGATTTGGCCGTTTCAGATGATTTTTCGAAAAATCGAAGATATTTTGATGGTCATCCAAATAGGACTCGTATAACATAAAATGACTGACAATTGTTAAAAAAAACTCTAAGATAATTCAGTTTCTAGAATATACAAGTATATATCAAAGATTTCGCCTTAATCCGACGTTTCTCGAAAGTTAGATTAATGTTTTTTAAATGTGTATTACTGAGTATAAACTCGAATAAAAATGGCTTTTTAGATTTTTATAAAATGTGTTATAAAATGCCAGATTTATAAAATAGCTAAAATGTGTTATTCGAGTTTTATAAAATGCCGAAAATACGTTTGTTCGATTTCAAGCTCAAACAACAAGTACACATAACATTTTTGCGACTAATAAATTGCCGAATGAAGCTAGTTTATTGCACACCGACACCCTCGAATATGCTCCTTTGCTACTAAAATTTTGTGGAGACATTTTAAATGACTCGAATAACATCCTGGATGATTTTCGGCCATTTTTATTTCGGACCCCGGAATCTCATAAAAACGTGTATAATACACTTTGTTTCAACCGTTTGGGGGTCAGATAGCGCATTGTTTCATTTTCTCCAGATTTTTGTACCATGTGTCATGAATCGCTTCACGATGTAACTCGTTCGATTTCAAGGTCAAACAAGAATTATACGTTGCTTTTTCGCGACTAACATATTATCGACCGACGCTTGTTTATTACATACCGACATCCCTGAATGTTCTCTTTTGCTGCTAAAATTTTGTGTGGCCATCTTACTTGACCCGAATAACACTCTGAAAAAATTTCTGTCATTTTTATTTCGGACCACTGCATCTCATAAGAAACGTGTATAATACACTAATTTCTGTTTGGGAGGTCAGATAGCGCAGTGTTTTATCTTCTCCCGATTATTGTACCATATGTCATGGCCTGGGTCGCTTCACGAACTCGTTCGATTTCAAACCTAACAACACGTACAAGTAGCTTTTGCGCGACTAACAAATTGTTCACCGACACTTGTTTATTGCATACCGACACCTGCGAATGTTATCATTTGTTGCTAAAATTTTGTGGGGCATTTTATATGGCCCAATTAACATCCCGAAAAATTTGCGATCATTTTTATTTTGGACCATCGAATTTCGGGGAAAAAAAGTGTATAATATATAATACTCCCTCTGAGTTCCTATCGTTGACATGTATTCTTTTTTGGACTGAGTTTGATCTTTTACCTATTTTCCATTTTGGACCATAAATGTGTGGTTCCTCCTTACCCACCCATTTTTTTCCCTTCCTAATTTTTTAATCACTCATTTTTTACCCAAAAACAAATGGATCAATCATGAGAACTCGGAAAATAGGATTATACAAGACAAAGTTGTTGAACTTTTGTATATATTTAGTAAGGTTATATAAGTTTCTGAGCTGAGCTGTAAGTTTTTGATCTTAAACATTTATGTGATTTAACTCGACAACTTTACAATAAAACTCAGAAAGTTTATAGCAAAACGCAAAACCTTTGTGATAAAGTTCAAAATCATAAAACCAGTTGTACATATAGGCATGTACAACTGGTTGCATAATCTTCTTATTGGGGAGTACTCTATTTCAATTTCAGTCGTTTGGGAGGTCGGATAGTGTAGCGTTCTTCTCCTGATTCTTGTACCATTGTCATGGATCGTTTCACGATGCACTTCGTTCGATTTCAAGCCCTAACAACCAGTACAGTTGTACATGTAGATTTTGCGCGACTAACAGATTGTCGACCGACGCTGATTTATTGCGTACTTTTACTCTCGAATGTTATCCTTTGCTTCCAAAATTTTGTGCGAGCATTTTATATGACCTGAATAACCACTCGGAAAGTTTTTGACCATTTTTATTTCGGATCCTCCGAATCTCAAAAAATGTTTATCATATCCTTCAATTTCAACCGTTTGGGAGATCGGATAGCACTGCGAGCCTCGTATTTTTTGGGCTTTTGATTGGCAATTCGATCTACTGGAAAGTGCTGATCTGTCCGTACTCTGTAGTGATATTGGCATATTGGCATTGAATGAAGTGATTAACCACCACGTACTGCACTTTATTTCAAGTAACTTTATAATCAATGACGACCTAATAACGTTACTCCTTCCGTTCAAATTCAAAGGGTACGCTTTCATTTTGGATACTATTCACAATTCAAGTAAATCGTTAATTAATATTCCCGACAATTTATAAGAGAAATTATAGTCAGGTGGATCTTGTTTGATTCGTGAATAGACTAAGAATATCGAATTTTTGTTAATGTAAAACGTGTCTCGACAGGTGTGAAAAGCAAACATACCCTTTGGATTTGAACGAATTGAGTACAATGCAAGGAAGACATTTAGACATCCGCACATAGTATAGTTCATAAATTTTAATAAAGACGGTTTCCTAATCACGTTAATAAGATAGCATTTAAGTGTTCGTTTTTCTATTTTCTTTGTAGTTGGATCCATCCGTCCCCTAGTACAGTTTTTTGTCGTAATGCAATAATTTATAAAACTTTGTTCAGATGCGAGATAGAGACCCCGATCTGATTGACCCATTTCAGTTGCTTTAAATTTAGAGTACAATGAAGGAATTAGAGAGTGAACTGAAATAGAGGAAGTAGTCAGAGAATAATGGGGGTAGTAGTGGCAGTAGCGTTGGTGAAAGTATATGTAGTATTTTGGTGTTGTACGGTAGCAGGCAACAAGGTTATTGTTGTTAATGGTGGTGATTTGATTCGGCGCCATGATTTTCCTTGTCATTTCATTTTCGGTGCTTCTTCCTCTGCCTATCAGGTCTCTCTTCCTCTTCAACTTCGTCTTCCTTGGTTTACTAGTAGGAAGAAGAATACTAAGGCTCTGATGTTGTTATTGCTGTCGTAACTGTTGATGAATTGAAGGTGGAGGGAGCGGCGTCTGAGGATGGAAGGACACCCAGTACATTCGATACTTCTGCTCACTCAAGCAAGTTACTCTCATTATATATATTATTGAGTCCCATGATTTCTGTCTTGCATGTGTCTCGGATTGCCTCCCTCTAAAACTAACTCGGTTGATTTTCAGGTATTGTGCCGGGCAATGGAGACGTGACATCTGACGAGTATCACAAATACAAGGTGCCTCGTTCTTTTGCTTAGCTTTTGCATTATTATTATGGAGTATAATGTAATCGTCGTCTGTTAATAATAGGAAGACGTGGAACTGATGGCAGAAACAGGATTGGATGCTTACCGCTTCTCCATATCCTGGTCGAGACTCATACCCAGTATGAACGACTAACCATCTTATATTATCGTCTCTAGAATATATACTCATCATACTTCGTCTAAGCTGTTCAGTCGTACTCTTTTCTTCAGATGGCAGAGGTGCTGTTAATCCCAAGGGTTTGGAATATTACAACAATCTCATCAATGAACTCATCAGCAAAGGTAACACTAGCTTCATTGTTTTCGTTATACTATGAATAATATGCTAAGATGACTATGTATATTTCTTTATTTTTGTTGGATTTGATCTACAGGAATCCAGCCGCATGTTACATTGCTTCATGCAGATTTACCTCAGATACTAGAAGATGAATATGGAGGATTCCTTAGTCCAAGGATTATGTATGTTTGTCTTGTTGCCTCAATTACGATTATTTTAGATCATACCATGTACTGTTAAGTAGCTGCTGACAGCAGACATTGATATTGATATGTGGATGCATATGCATATGCAGAGAAGACTTTGTGGCATTTGCTGATGTTTGCTTCAGACAATTTGGTGATCGAGTTTTGCACTGGACTACAATCAACGAGGCCAATCTATTTATCTCAGGGAATTATGATGACGGAGATTCAACCCCTTGTGGATGCTATTTCCCTCTTGGATTACTTGACTGTACCAAAGGAAACTCGACAATAAAGCCGTACCTTGCTGCTCACCATTTGTTGCTTGCTCATGCTTCTGTTTCGAGGCTCTACAGGGACAATTATCAGGAAAGACAACATGGATTTGTAGGATTCAATTTATACGCGTTCTATTTCACTCCTTTCTCAAATACGACAGGCGATGTCACTGCAACAAAACGAGCCTATGATTTTTTTATAGGCTGGTGAGTTTCATTATTAATTCAGTCTGATCCATATATAATGCAATGATTGTGATCAGGTCCAATGCTTCAGTATATGGTTTCAGGTTCATGGAACCCTTGATGCACGGGGATTATCCTGCAATAATGAAGAAGGATGTCGGCACCAGACTTCCGACGTTCACTCAACAGCAATCGGAGTTGCTGAAGGAATCACTTGATTTTATCGGACTTAATTACTACACCGTCTATAGGATTAAAGACGACAGTGAGCAGCAGCCTAGAGATTATTCTGCTGACCAATCCCAACCTGTTTCATGCTGTATGTCTTTCCAAATCTCTCAGTTTTATTCACATCTCATGTTTCTGAGTCGATATACAAAGTAACTGATTTGTGTGAATTTGCTTACAACTGAACTTGTGACAGATTTAAACGACAGTGATCCGTATGAAGGGGTGAGGACTTAATTAGTTTCGATTTCATAATCATTGAGTGGTTGAATTCTTTGTAGGTTCCTTTTTTCGAACTTATTTTCATCTAATTTACCCTCTGTAGAACCCATTTCAAAATACACCATGGGGCCTCCAAGGAGTTTTAGAGTATTTCAAACAAGTCTATGGCAACCCTCCTGTCTTCATCCACGAAAATGGTTCTCCTCTTGCCTCTCCCTCTTTCATTACTCTACTAAAATACTACTCCATGAATTACTGAATGCTGGTAGTACCTGTGAATAACTGTATGTTGATCTGAATGAAAACTGTCGTCAGGCCAATTCGATGATCACAGTGCAGATTACAATACATTACTTAATGATCGACTGCGCGTGGAATACTTACAAGCTCACATTGGAACTGTGCTTGATGCAGTAAGGTATAATTTCCCAACTTTGATATCTATGAGTATATACGCGTTTCAGATTAGTTATATACAGTTTGATCGCGACCATGTTTGTAAACGAATGTGTTTGCAGGAAGGGGTCAAGAACGAAAGGGTACTTCGTGTGGTCATTCTTAGACATGTACGAGCTGATGTTTGGGAACGCGTATACCTTTGGCATGTATTATATTGATTTCAATGACCCGACATTGACCCGACATCCTAAACTTTCCCAAAAATGGTACTCAAGCTTTTTAAAGGCTGGGAAAAACACTTCTGCCACCTCGAGAAGAAATGTTCATGCCCTAGGCCTCAGCTCTTCCTAGACTGTTTATTCACAAACTCATTTTTTTTTCCGACTCAGTCACCTCAGCTTTTCACCCACTAAATTCTTCAAACTCAGACTCATTACAAAGTACACTTTATCCACATATTGATCTCATACTTTCTCTCCTCACATACCTTAATTATTTTATAGTATTTTTTTATTCATCCCACCTCAACTTTTTAACTACCTTATTTTATTTTATTATTTCTTTATTTACCTCATGTTGCCCCAACTTTCTATCTACCTTATTTTATTTTTGTATTTCCCTCAATATCCATGTTTGTTTTATAACTCAAATGATTACAATTAAATAATTAATTGTTAAATAAATCTTGTGACATACGAATAATTTTACGGAGTTCGGGTTGGATTGTCGGTAGACCTGGCAAACAAGTCAACCAAATCGGGTTTGGGTCAGGTGAGTTTCACGTTGACTTTGGGTCGGACCAAATAATTTCGGGTTTGCTATTTTCATCTATTTTTGGGATATCGACTCGTTTTTTATAATAATAGTCGGGTCAATTCAGGTTACGAATCAACCTCGAATCTTTAGTTTGGATATCAGATCGGGTTCGGTTAGCTTCTTCGGGTCAAGTCAGTTTCACTATCTCTAGTTGTTGGGTTTGGGTCAGATGTGGATCATTTCCGGTCGGATTGTTGGTTCTGGTCGGTTTGGTCACGTGCAGGGTCAAATTAGGTTTTGTTTAGTGTGGTCGGGTAACCATCGATTCATTATTCGTTTTTATTACTACAACAGTATTATTTATCATTTATTATACGAATTTGATTTTTTTATCATCTATACAACTATATCATCTAATACAAATTATTTTGACCATGTCCTTTTGTATTGAAGTGAAATGAGCTAAGGTGGAATGAGTTGAACTGAACTGAACTGAGCTAAACTGAACTAAAGTAACCTGAAATAAAGAAATTAATAATAATAATAATAATACTTGTTACAAAAAAAATATTAATTATTATTGTAACAACAAATAATAATAATAATAATAACAAAAACTAATCATGTTAATTATTGTATCAAAAATGTTAATTATTATTATATTAATTTTAATTTTAATAAAAATATTACTAATAATGATATTTTATAATATTAATAATAATAATATTTATAACAATAACAACAATAATAATAATAATTAATAATATTATAATAATACTAATATTAATATTAATAATCAATATTAATATTTAATAGTAATAATATTAATAACAATAACAATAAAAATAATCTTAATTTACTATAAATAAGTAAGCATGTGAGTCTCAATTATTTCAGTGGTTGAATTCTGTGTATGTCGAAACCTATTTTCTTTAATTTTGGCCTCTGTAGAACCCATTTCCTGATACACCATGGGGCCTGCGAGGAGTGCTAGAGTATGTCAAGCAAGTCTACGGCAATCCTCCTGTCTACATCCATGAAAATGGTTCTTCTCTTTGTCTTCAAGCAATATGAATTAACAAATCGTAGCTGTGGAATTACTGCTAATGTGAATGAAAACTGTTGTCTGCAGGTCAACTCACTGATCACAGTGCAGATTACAGTACATTACTTAACGACCAATCGCGCGTGGAGTACTTGCAAGGTCACATTGGAGCTGTGCTTGATGCAGTAAGGTAAAATTTCCGATCTTTGATCATCTATGCGCAACCAACCATGTTTGAAATTGAATGTGTTTTCAGGAACGGGTCAAGAACGAGAGGATACTTCGTGTGGTCATTCCTAGACATGTATGAGTTGATGTTCGGGACCAAATATACGTTCGGTCTGTACTATATTGATTTCAATGACCCGAGATTGACCCGACATCCTAGACTTTCACAGAAATGGTACTCGAGCTTTTTGAAGGCTGGCGAAAATACTTCGGCCGCCTCGAGAAGAAACGCACATGTTTATCAAGGCAACCGCATCAACTCTTCCTAATGAAGAAGAGCATCATACATTCATACCGGATATATCTCGACTGATACACATACGGATATACATTCACGTCGGAATTCATGTTAGCTCATTGCCTCGATTATTGCTCGAATTCATGGCAAGGTTAATGTGAAAGAAGTTAGGAATGAGAATTTGTAAGTTAAGTTTAAAATTGCACAAATTTTTCGCGCAGTTGCGCTATAAACAACGTCACGATGGTAAGGTAATCTTATCAATCTATCTGCAAAAGACATTGTGTATGTGTCATACGAGTACATTGTATTCCACTATGCTACAATAAACTTTCAAAAGGTTTCGGAATAGTAAGATTTATGAATACTCCGAAAGTGGTTATAAGTTTGAAAAAAAAAACAAATGATTAGCCATCAAATAACAAAAAGTGTTGATAATTAAATGCTAACCTAAACACAATTTGGGGTGTTAGTTAGTTAAACCAAATATCGACCAAACACCATCAAACATTAGTTAGCTTAGCTATCAACTTATTAGGAGTATCTGTCTATCATGTGACCTTCCCCTCTCCTCTCCTCTCCTCTTCTATTCATACGTCCATCTACTACTCTTCTTTACGTCATCATCTCTCTTGTTACGGACATTAGGTGTTCAAAAAGTGGTCCGGATTGATAAATTGAACCGGTCTTCAGTCCAGTCTACACTTTAGAATAATTTAGACTTTCATCTATTTTTCAGGTCTGATCCGGTCCAAACCTGGGAAAATTGGTCTGGTCGGGTCCGGATCCCTTTCTAACCGGTTCGATCTTCGGATCAATCAGGTCCGGTCTGGGATGAGATAAAAAATATTTCGCTAGTCCTTAGACACGATATTTTTATTTTTCTAGGATACTTAACCAAACCGTTAGAAGATTACAACAGATACGTTTATCACAAACAAAATAAGGAGTTTGTGCTCTTGTTAAGCTTACAATTACAGAGTACTCCGTAGTATAGTACTGGGAATACAGCAATTAGGGAGACAACACCCACGTAACCTTTACTTATTACAGGTGTGATACATAGCATTTACACTGCTCTCTCTCTATATTGCATTTACCAACAAATTCATAATACTACTACTAAAATACATTCCCCCTATTTCAAAAAAAAACAAAAAACAAAAAACAATAAAAAAGAGGGAAAAATATTGATTGGTGTGTGATCACATTTCTGGGTAGCTAACCCAGAATTTTGATCCACAGGTGGGAGGAGTTCATCCCATTTTTGTTTGGTATTTCTGGGTTGGTGTTCAATTTGTTGATTGTTGAAGATAGGAAGAGATTGATTGGGAAAGTTGGCTGCTTTGTTGTTGTTTTTGTTGTTGTTGTGTGTGTGTGAAGTTGAGGATAGAATGGAGAGGGTAAAAGAGGAGAGTGATAAAGGGATTGATTTGAATGCAGAACCAGAATCAGAAACAGAATCAGGTGTTCCATGTTCTATATGTCTTGATTTGGTGGTCTATTGTGAGGAAAGATCCAGGGCTAAATTGCAATGTGGACATGAATTTCATTTGGGTAATTTTTTGTTTTCTTATCATTTGATTCTGCAACTTAAAAACATGATTGTTTTTTTGGGTAAGGTAATGATTATCTTGTGTATTGTATGTAGGAAGTTTGAGAATTTGATTGATTTTGTTGGAGATGGTTTAATTGATGTTGTATTCAATTGGTGTAGAATGTAATAATGTGTGAGCATCATCATCTTCCTGAATCCACACTGAAACAAGACCTACTGCATTTGTGTTAGCTTAGTAAATCTTCTTTGTGACGAACGGGTCAAATATCACTGACATGGGTAGATGAAGACAAATCATTGCGCCCAGGAAGTAGCAAATGATTATTATTATTATTATCTATTTGACTCGTCACAAACAAGAATTTGGGGTGTTGGTGACATTCACTGACATTATTTCTGTCTGTGATCATTGGGTTTTGATATGCAGTTGCGATGAGTTTCGTGCTGTTTAGCTGTTGTAGCCTTGTAGGGGATATTTGATCTTAGGAATGTAGTTTATGCCAGGTTTTTCTTACTAGAAAAAATGGAACTTTTGTGTGCATTTTCTTTATGTTTTCAGTGCTGTGACTGTAGGCTCGTCTTACTGATTAAAAATTGAAAGTATTTTGTTTAATTATATGCATGCCTACTATTTTTTGCTGCTTCAACAATCTTTTAATTGATTCATGTTCTTTGTCAATGTTTTTGGTAGACTGCATTGGGTCTGCCTTCAACATGAAGGGGACAATGCAATGCCCAAATTGCCGGAAAATTGAGAAAGGTCAATGGTTATATGCAAGCGCTTCACCTCCCGAGTTAAGCATGGACGATGCAGGCACTGATAGTTATCCTTTTTACTTTGGTTTTAGCGAAATGGTAAGTGGTAGCCATCCATTTTTCTCTCAGTGCATGCTTTTGCGGAGGATTTCATATGCTTACATTGCTTCACCTATTACTCTGTACATACTTTCCATTTTCAGTGAAGATATTGTTGAAAGCGGTAACATATCTAGAAATCATACCTTAGGGGACAGCGGGTAATTAGTGACAACTGACAACAACCCTACACTGTAACTTATTTTATGAACTCCAACAGCTTTTGCAATTGAATTCAGATGTGATTACTGCTTTACTTATTGATAATCAACCGAAAAACACTTCTCAAATGAAATTTAGATGATATCAACTTACAGAAAATATGCATCCAAAAATATGTGAGTCGGCTGTTAGTTTCCGAGCTGATTGGTGGTTGAATTAATTAATGCCCAGGGATTCAGTAATCATATCATGTGTGAATGGAGTTACTTAAAGTAACGTATAATACTTTTACGGAAAACCAAGATAGAACATGAGATTATTTAATGGATGCGTCATGTTTCTACACTTTGTTTCAATGACGGCAATGACCCAATGTCATGACAAATTGTCAGTGAACCTTTTAAGTGTGGAAATCTTCAATTATTCCGGATGAAGAACACAGGAGAAAGAGAGAAATGGAGTAGAAGGTCATTTGTTCGAGTCTCACCACGACAACTTTTAATTAACAAAAAAAAATTAATAAAAATTTTAGGCGTGAAAGAAGTAAATTACTTCTCATTGGTTTATGTTTTACTCCGTAGTATATATGGGATGATATCAGGTGGTTCGTGAGACTGTCAAGATAGAAGTTTTGAGAGCACTCAGCTTGACTGTTTCTATGTTCATGCTCTTTAGTAGCTTATTTTCTTTATAGCTCGATTAAAGGCAGTGCTTTTTGAGAATAAAACATCAAATTTCCATTTTGAATGGAATCGGAAACTGAAAATATGTAGACTTTTGAATATGATGAAACAAAGATAAATGACTCACCAAACCCACTGTGCACCTTACATCGCGAAGTTATAAGGTAGAGTGGTTTTTTATATGCAAATTTCACTATGGAGATTTTTCAAACAGCCTGTGTCTTTTCAAACACTTGGGTAAGCCATACTATAGACGAGCATTTAGGACTATCATACCAAAGTATGATAAGCAAGAGGAACAACTTGCTATAAATGTATGATTGCGGGAATATCTAATTCTTTATGTTTTTGCATTGGGTATTTGATTAGGATATACTCCCTCCGGTCACAATTTATTGCCCCATTTCATTATAATATACCTCACATATAATCATGAAATGGGGCAATAATTTATGACCGGAGGGAGTATGTAACTAGGATCTTGGTTAATTTTGTTTTTTTGTCCAACGAAGCGCGAATTTGGTTGATTTACAATTAAGGGGAGGGATTCGAGCCTGGGTTCTATTGTTCACACTTCACAATATCTCCGTCTTAGCCACTAGACTAAGACATCATCATTTATGTTCAGGTCCTTCAGGAGGCCTAAAAACGTTTGTTCACAGAGGTTATTAGATTCTTCACGCGTTTGTTAAGACTTAAGTACTCTGTAGCTTTTAACTAAAGACGTTCTAGTTTTCTATTTGTGTTGGTTAATTTTGATCTTTTGGAAATGTATGCTCTTTTAAGAAAGTTTTGAAATGAGGGTTATTCATCCAGTGATGCAACTCTTTTCTGTTCTTGCAGCCCTATAGAGTTCATATTTGTCCATTTCGCGGATTACCACAAGTTCATCCATCTCGAGAGTAAGTATTTCACAATTACGCACTGCTTAACCAGCTTTTAACAACTTTCCATTCTGTGTGCTATATCTCCTCATATTGCCCGTTGAAGAAATAAGAATACGGAATTTTTTAAACTTGCTATAAATAAGAATACGGGATATGGTTTATCTTATATGTTTATGACCTATCTTATCCATGTTAATAAACATTGCTTCAATGCTAATATGCTATGCATTGGTAAGCAATTTTGAAGGTTTGATGGGCAGGCAGGAGACTCACTTTACTGCAATCTGCTTAACTTGTCCATATTTCTCGGTTTCTTTGATATCTTGTGCTTTTCTTTTTCCCCATGTTTCCTGATATCTTTCAATTGCATTTAGGTGGCATGAGGTTTCGGGTTTTTTTTCCACCAAATTTTAAAACCCTTTTTTATGCCCTCAGCCAGGACGTAGCCTAATTAATCTAACAGAATGACCATTTTCGATGTAAAGAGATGTGTGAATAAATCATTACATCAGATATTGAAGTGATTCTGTCTTGCTCTGAAATTGCGTCGGGAGGTTGAAATTTCGTTTATACTCCACTGCCTTTCTTGTTGTGTTTTTTCAAATCTTATGCCGCCTTTTATTTGTTGCAAAGATATCAGGTAAACATTGAGGGAAGGAGTTATTAATCGTAATCTTATATTGGTAGGTCAAGCCTTGGAATGATGAGCACAATAAACCCGATGGTGAACCATCCACACGCAGGCGGGAGCAACCCACCACCACATGGATGGCTCCAGTTTCATCATACTCCGTTTCAGCACCACCCTCTTGCTGCTGCCTCAGGCTTGCCTATGCCTATGCCCATACCAAGATTTATACCGCACAGCCAAGCTTATGACCCAAATGACGGTTTCTCTCCCTATGGAGAAACTCGTATGAATTACCCTCATTTTCCATTACAATGATGGGTCGATGGGTTGTATATATTGGAAGTGACCCTAAGCTAGGTCCTCGGTTGTAAAAATGTGGACTTTGTGTAGCGTTTATTACTCGTAGTTGGTTTCAGAGGTGTACAACCGGAAACAATGACCTGCGCCCCGTGACTGTGTACACTTAAGCTGAAACTGGGATGTTTTCATTCATGGCTTGTGTAAAGAAGTGAAGCCCAGTGTATGGGACAATTGTATGTGACTATAGATGTTCATAAGCTGGTTTTTGTGAGATATTCATACAATGTTCTCAAGGAACATTTTCGGTTTAATCTGCATGTTTTTTTGTTCTTTAGCTAATGCCGTTGATTCACTATTTGGTGTCGGGAAAGATGTTTACACGAGTAGATGACGTTCAAGCATAAATCTTCAATTACTGTGTTTCAAAAAATATTCCTCCAACACTCCCCTTAAACGTCCACTTGGTCAAAGAAAAGGGTGGGAGAATGAACACGAAGACCCTTATTGTTGTTAAATGTTAACCTATTGTCCATGGGACACTCCCTTTAATTCTTTAAAGCGTAGGTCTCCCTGACTTGTGTATTCCGTATCCGTCACACAGATATAACAAATCAAGTATCATTCACAGCGCTAGATAAAACAGAATCAAAATATTTCAACTCATGTGGAGTGATATTTGACCCGTCACAAATTTGTAAACAAGAATCGGTATACTCTAAATTTACAACGTTTTACAATTTAGAGGGTGGAATTTGGAACTTCTCCATTTCTTCTACCTAGGGAGGATCAGACAGTGCAAGTGCCTAGATATGTTTACAAAATTGAGCAGCAATCATTTACTTACATCCTCCCTTTTAGTGCTGGGTCAAATAGATCTAGATTAGATATGTTGTTATCCCAAAACTTGAATAAAGCTCTCAGAGAAGAAAAGACGACGTGCATGCAAAGAAACTGAAAAGCAACCGGGTTGGTCTTTCCATGAGCGATTATAAAAAATCTGTGAAATGGCTACTACAATGTTTTAGGCGCCCAACGGAAGAAAGTACTAACGTTTTCGTTTTCGTTTTCGGACATCACAAACAACAATGTGTTCACTAAGATAAAAGTTCTGAAACAGACTTTTTAAACCGACTGACATCATAGGTGTAAACTCATGCAAGGCAGCCTTCCACTTCATGCTCCATTTGTCGGGGACTTCCTGAATTACCTGTAAAATGTCACCTGTTAAAGAAATAGAAAATCCAGATTTCCACGATACTCAACAGCAAAGCAAGCCATATATTCAGTGGCTTTGAAAACTTTATACCGTGAAAGACTCCTGCTTCTGCTTCTGCTGCGTCCCCTAACTGGCACCGGGCTCTTGCTCTTGCTCAGACTCCTGCTTTTGCTACGGCGTGGGCTGGGGCTACGCTTCTTCGGGCTCTTACTCACATTTTTCTTACGCTGCAGATAAAATTTTAGTACAACAATGCAAGCTTTACATGAAACAACCCTAGTAGGTTCTAAGCCCAAAAGGAACAAGAACTCCAGCTGCGCAGCCAAGCTACTGGTTAGCAGAAGGAAAGAAAATAGCAAGAGATCGGCTTAGGCTACGGATAGCAAAAGATCAATTGTTACCCACTTACAGACATCATATGACTACTAGAAAATGTCAAAAGCACACTTACAGATGGCACTGGTGATCTGGACTTTGAAGGAGATCTGCAAAAGTTCCAGAAACAACGCAATTTAATATCAACTTGTCCTGCTCAACAACCTTTCAGACCCCGACCCAAAAGCCTTGATCCCTCGTGCACGTCAGTCAATGTTACCAATTTCATACGAAAAAAATAAACAAACATCAATTGGGACAGAGACAATAGAGACAAGTATCTTTAGCAACACAGGAATCAAAACAGTAAACTCTACTGCATTTGAAACCCAACAAACTAGATGTGAACCTTTCAAAACAGCGCCATACTATTATTTTATGCATACAGCATCCTTTCCCAGATTGTATGACCAAATCCAAAGAATCCAGTAAGCTCCAAATGTCCATTAGCAATTAGTTCCCAGTATTCCAGCTTTAAAATGCCAGTCCATGATCTTCTGTATCCAATCTAGCACCCATGGATATGTGATGCTAAATGTATTAGAACAAATAGACCATGAAGGTAGCCAGCCAATGCTGCGACTCAAAGAGACTATGATTTGAGACATTTGAAGCATATCCGATCCAGATCCTAAACTGTGATTCCCATATTGCCGCACATATCTATGCAACCATACATGCATCAATCACACGGAAATAAGATGTGTGAAACAAGGATGAGAATATGACAGTGTCCAAGCAAATAAACAGCCCAACAGACAAATTCAACGGAACATTCACCTTCCCCTCATAACATTAGGTATTACAATTGTGAAATTTAAATACTATCAGCTCATGGAGCAATTCACATCCTCCATCTACTCTCAAAGACACAAACATAACAGAAATTTAAAGTAAAAAATCCTCAAAAACAAAGTGCGGTATAGAAAGAGAGAAGAATGAAACCAGTTTTTCAAAATATATCATTCAAATGAGTCCGAATCAATTTATGGTATTCAAACGTGATTAAACTTGTAGGCATAAAATCGCATAAACAAGTCATAATTGCCAACAAAAACAAAATTGCCGTGCGGGTTCAATACGAAAGACCGAAAGTATCTTCATAGGAAACAACTATCTTATAAAACTACCAATCAAAAATGATACGGAGTAATACATACCTTGAGACAGGCGACCTCGAGCGAGAGCGTGAAGAGACTGAACGAGATCGAGATCTTGCAGGTGACTTGCGAGAAGCCTTCTTCGGTGACTTGCTGCAGAACGCCAAGAGATGGGGGATAAGAAGAAGGATGTTTTAAACCTGCACCTCCAAAAAAATTATCTAAAAAACAAACCTTAGACTTCTGCTCCTGCTATAACTACGACCACGGCCACGGCTGCGACTGCGGCTTCGACTTCTACTCCTTCCTCTTGATGGACTAGGACTACCTTTATATTCCTTCACCTGCATATCGATGACAATGACAGGAAAAAGGTCCAACTTAATAAGAGCCAGTAAAATATTATGCTATGACATATTGCAGATGAATAACTATTGAAAGGTGTTAAGAGATGAGGTTATATCCACTACAAAACTTTTTATAACTTTAAGAAAAGGAGAGTTTCACATCATACCCGGACATATGATCGAGAGAATGCGTTGCGGAACTCAGTGTCATCAAGCTTTCTGATCTGTAGCACAATGTAGGCCAAGCTATGATTGTATTATCCATTACAACAGAACAAAAAAACAGAGGAGAAGAGAGGCAGGAAGCTTACAGCATTCTTCATGTCTTCATAGTTTGTATAATCTACAATTCCAGTTGTTCCTACATAAATCTAATGTCAATAACAAAGCACAAAAATATGCAACAATACTATTAATTCACAAAAATGTAATTGTTGCTCTAGAGTTGTAATAGGTAGTATTAAGCAGTATATTACTACCGCCCTCACGAAATACATAAAAAATAAATTTAATGTCGATAAAAAAAAGCACAGAAAAATGCACCAACAGTACTAATTCACAAAATTGTAATTGTTGTGCATGGGTTGTAATAGGGAGTACTAAGCAATATATTACCACTGCCCTCACGAAATACTTGAGAGAAGCAAACATCTCCAGCTTTACGCATGTGATCCTAGGGAGGAAAGTAAAAACCACATCAGAAACTCAAGCATTGAGGCCCAAACACAATATATTCATGCAATCTTGAGGATGAAACAAATGGATGAACCCACTTTAAAATACTGGACAACATCAATACCTTCAAATCTTGCCAAGAGGCAGAGTTTGGCAATCCCGTGATCAGCACTGCACGGATTAAAGTTAAACAAATGATCCACACTTGTCACTCTGTCAGAATTGACTTAAAAGAACAATCATAATGGAAGAGGAAGGTTACCTCGATATTCAGTGTGTTTTGAAACACCGCGGCGTCCGCCGCTGAAACTGCTATGGCGGTCAGTTGATGCAGAGTGACCACGCCCACCATGAGCCAACTCAACCTGTGAAACCACAAGACAGAAATTTCATTCTTTAATAATTGTATGGCCTCTATTATAACCAGCACCGCACAAGTGTAGTTGACATACTCGAAGACGGTGTCCATCAAAGTCATAACCATCACGACCATCTATAGCATCTTGGGCATCACGAGCCTCCTCAAACTGCAAGATACATTGACAAGCAATCAATTAGGTGATTCGCAGGATTATCTATATTTATCCAACCATGCACGAGGTCATGCCGTCATATAAGCTTATGCCAACCTAATCTAAACAGGATTAACAGATTCGTTGAAGTAACTGATGAAACGTGAAACGATTCAAGCACATTTAGCCCCAACTCATTTGCGAAGTCACCGCTCAAGTTGAAAACACCAAACAATGGGATAGTGAAAAGAAATACGGAGTAGGAAACTTAAAAAGTTTCGATTGATAACGAACAGTCAAACACCATACTCAAGAGTGTCTCCGAACAACAAAGTACTTATTTAGACAAGAAGCTGGTATATTTTTACGTTGCTTTTCATTTCGAGAGTAAGAAAATTTTCAATAACGTAAATTAAAGTGAGTACTGACGAGACAAGATATTGGCAGTTGAAAGGACGAATGTGAATCTCTACAATCAAAAACTTCAAACTGCACATTTTGGGGTATATGGGCAGAGAGAACATTGCAAAATACTTATGATATTGATGATGCAGTTGTCCCCAAACTGAAGGGCCTTGCAGATTTAAGTACACATCAAATACGCATTTCTTTTCAAAAATGAAATTTGGGTAAACTTGTTCCTACATTCAAGTATTCAGCCTATCCTCGATTCCTCGGTATTCTTCCAATCCAATACTCTTCTCATCTCATCTCAAAACCTCAACCCACCTCAAGCACTCGAGAACACTACCAAAACGCAACATGTAGATATTTAATTGAACACTTAATCCAGAAAAATATAAAGATCTCATCTACACAAGTAAAACCTACCTCAACAAATGCATAACCAGGAGGTCTTGGTGGAATCTTCAACTCAATGTGAGCAATGGGTCCGTACTACATACCACCAATAAGAAAAAGTAAAAGATGAATAAGATCAAATTGATTAGTGAAAACAAAAGAAACAAAACAAACTATGGCTATACTAGTTGATAATTGCTAAGCACAGCAATCTTAAGGATACATTCACCATCAACATTGCAAACGTCATGCGAGTGAATAGCACATCCCCAAACCTACCAATGGTAAGTGTCATTTTTCCCACAAAAACTCCCTGGTTGGGAGTCATGCCATGTTATTTAGCTATAATAAGACATGACACAACACTTAGACACTCCATTTTAGACCAAAAAGATGAAAACATTGCACAACATAACTGTGTCCAACCCTCGTACACAACACGACACTAGTAGCCGAATCAGGGTAACATCGCTATCTGGTAACCAATCCCAGAAACCTAATAGCAACTTAGCAAGTAATTTTTTGAGTCAGGGTAACATTGTCACCAACCTAATGGTAAGTAAAAAATCGGACTCGAAAAACTAGTTAGGATTCTAACAAAAGGCTGAATTTTCAGCAAACAAGATGATTCAAGTCCCTAACATATGACAATCTACACCCAACAAATGACACAATCAAAGTAGAACATTCACACAACAATCAAGTAACAAGGAAAGATAGAAATACTGATGATAAATCGAAAAGAAACCTTGTAAAATAGATCTTCAACTTCTCTCTCCCTTATATCACCTGGAAGATTGCCAACATACAGCGTCCTTTTAGATCTGCTACTCATTGTTCCTGAAACCAACATACAACAATTCACAATCAACAACAACAACAATAAGATTCAAAATCGAGAGACGATTTGAATCATAATAACACAACAATCGAACAGATTAAAAATCATTGAAACCCTATTAAAAACGCAAAAAAGATGTAAAATTTAACACCGAATCGAAATAATTCCGACCAGAATTCACGAAAATTGGGGGTAAAAGAAGCTGGGCTATAATCCTAGGGTTTGAGAGAACAAGCAGAATAAAGGAAGGAAAATTAATGGAGTAATCAATTGAGGAGAAAAGGTGATGAAACCCTAGATTGGAGAAATTGGGGAGGGAGATTGATTACCAGGCGGAGATGGCGACGAGACGACGACGGCGAAGTTAGATAGAAATGAATTTTTTTTTTGGGTGAAAGATGGATGAGATGATACGCCACACCACTAAATATCTCGAAATTAGGCTTTTACAAGTTTCCTATACACGTCACATGGACCATTTTACGATTTCTCGAATAAGTTCATTCCTATTTAGTTTTGTTTAGTTAATTTAATGTAGTCGACTTTAATTTGATTTTGTCAACTCAATCATGAAGTTCATTTCAATTTAACTTGACTTCAATCAATTGAGATGGAGAGATCGTCTCTAACTCTCTAATTAAAATGAGATTTAAATAACTCTCCTCGTTATGGAAAAAAAAAAAAAAAAAAAAAAAAGTTTATCAATGGTGTTTCTCTACAGTTTTGTGCAATAAATTAGATTTAATCTCACGTAATTATTTCTACTCATTTCCGACCTTTTTGATCACTTCTCACTTTTTTCAAGAACATCAAACTTTTTCGTATTAGTTGTTTCGGAGATGAAATCAAACAATGAAGATTAACTACTAGATCACACTAGATTAAGACTATTAAACACTTGATATAAATAGATTCAATCCAAGAGATGTATTCTTCTTGATGCTCCTCTTTTTTACCACCTATGATGCATATATTGGTATGGGAGGCTACTTGATTAGTGACTCCAAAAAAAACTTTAAAGGGCAAGGAAAAGGGATGTCCATGTCTTTAAGAGTTGATCCTTGCCTACGTCCATGGTCGTTGTATGTCGCTTAATTAGGCGTAACATGAGTAACATATGAAAAGATGGTATACAATGACCATGACCATGACCATTCTCTCATTTTTAGTTTTTTTGATTCAAAGTTTGTTAATAGTTTGAACTAATTCTTCCTAAAAAAGTTGTCGTTAATCAAATACTTGTTCACCAAACTTTGATAGGCATATTAACTGAAAGTTCGCAAAGGGCAAATTGTGAATTACTTGTACGACACTAAACACAAAGTTATCATAGAAACAAACTTAAATAAATGAATGCCTTGAGTCATCCATAAAAGTTTAGGGTACCACACTACCATGGAAAATATTTGTTACGGAGTATTTCAGTGGATGGATTATTATAAAAACTACTCGTAGCACGGAGTACGTAGTAAAAGATAAGTGTAACAAAACATCGTACTTGTCAAAATGGACCCTATATAAAAATAATTTCTCAAACGAAGTATACTTGCATCATATGAGTGTGTCAACATTCACATATAAACAAGAAAATTAATTGAAAAATTGTGCATATGCACAAGATTTGCACCAGTTTAGTACAGTAATGCTGTCGTTGGCAAATCAATAACACTTACATGAGGTCGATGAGGATGAAGTTGTTTGCCAAAGTATAATACTCGGTTCGTATAAACCCACGAGGTTGGTATTGGAATCAACCTAGGGTGGTATGTTGCCAATTCTGTACATTCGAGAATGTTTCAAGATCTCGGAGCAGAGCTGACAATCATTACACACACAAGATACAATAGATGTGATGTTTGCCATTTCTGTACATTCGAGGAACACGGTTACGATTCAGGAACTAATTTCTCTCCTTTCGACTTCCAGAGCAACTTCATTACGCCGAGTAAATGGGAGTGTGAATGGGGGATTAAACTGCATAATAAAGAACATGTTGCAAGTCAGAGCACCATTCTGAACAAGACAACTTAGTGAAGATGTGCATATTTTGCTGAAAACAGAAGGATAAGCATCGAAAAGTTGCATCAAATTTGCTTCTCATATGTATAAACACTACTGCTGTACCTGTGCAACTTCAACTTCTGCTCCAACTTTCACTTGATACTTCTCATCTTTCTTTAGAGCATCTCTGAGAATTGCCTCTCGCTTAGTAACTTCTTCATCAGTCACATAACCTAGTTTCCATATAGAAGATGTTTAACATACACTGAAAGATATTAGTAGAGAGGCGAAGAAGTGTGCAGGCATCGAGAAAAGCATGTCAAAATGCAAGAATCAGCCTATTATTTCATGTTACTGAAACAATCTCATATTTCCATATGCATATATTATTATTTGTAACATTATCCTAGTCTACCTCACTTGACAATCTGTAGGATAAGATGTGCCTTTAAGATACAGCAACAAAGGCCAACAGGCAACAGCCTACCAAAACCAATACATAAGAAAGCACGGTAAGCGAAAGTCAACAGTGTTTCTCAATCTAGGAACCATACCTGAGAAGGTATCGACAGCAACAATTTTGTTTGACACCTTTTTTATCCTTACAGATGAATCCTTTGGTGCTGGCAACTTATCTCCATACTTGGAAGGCATGACGAAAGACATCACCCATTTTTCTTTCCCACCAACCTAATAAATGACTAGTTTCACTTTAGGAGAAGAAACGACTGAATTAAATGGAATGGAGCAGCACACTACAGACAGAAACGTGGCACGAAGTCGTGTTAC
This sequence comes from Agrostemma githago, assembly GCA_958450325.1. Taxonomy (NCBI): domain Eukaryota; kingdom Viridiplantae; phylum Streptophyta; class Magnoliopsida; order Caryophyllales; family Caryophyllaceae; genus Agrostemma; species Agrostemma githago. The sequence continues at coordinate 68,644,510 of OY288251.1, read as the reverse complement.
ACTGTTACCAAAGAAAAAAGTATAAAACACTACAATGTGTTCAGATAAACTTTACATGGACATCAAGTCCTTCAAATATTTCAGATTTTCTCCCATTCCTTCAACAATCAAATCCCACCGGCGAAACAAATGATTGGTTCCTAACTACGGAATAGAAAACATTGGCAAGTTTAATTTGATCATTTGCATTATATATGTACCATAACATCATATCTGAAAACACACACCCCAAAAAACATGAAAACATAAGTTTGGAACCACTCAAAATCGTGACTCAAACACAGTAATTAAACAACTGTCAACTAAAGAACCAAAAAGATGAGACACTAGCAAATACAATCAGCAATGCTTACCTTCCTTGTAATAACCGGGGTTGTCATTTCCATTTTCTCTCCATCAGACACCGACTTACGAGTAATAACAGGTGTAGTCATCTCCATCTTCTCATTCGCTGTATTCTGGATATCTCATGCAAGGACGAAGTCGGGATCAGATTTTTGGCGGGGACAAATTATATATTTTCATCATTGAAAAATCTTATAAAATGTCTTGAAATTAAAACATACGTAGTATTTAATACTCGATAACACTTGCGTAGTAGAATCTTTTAATGTCTCAAACCGTATGGATGTAAATTAAGAGATGAGTATTTATTTTACTATTGATCTAACATTATCGATTTAATGGGTACGCTTATAAATCCAGGACTTTTTTCCACAAATAAATTTAATAGACTTATTCTAATTTTCACCAAGCATTACCTTCTAAAATACAGTAAAATATACAAAGTACTTTCTTAAAGTATGAATCCATCATATATTTAGACACTAAAAACAACAAATTGTGGAATATTAAAAAATATGTGTCAAGTGAAAGAAACATTACATGAAGATAACATAGTATCACAAAGGTACAACAGATTCTTCATTAATATATTTTTTAATCAAGTTAATGGAGACATGAAAGAGATATCAAAAGATTAAAAAAAGTAAACAAACAAAAGATGACTTTGTCGATTAGAATCCATGATCAGCAGGTTCTTTGTCTTCATTTAGTTTCAGTTTTGCCAACTCAGATGAATAAACAAGTTTGTAATTAATGCAACTTTCTACTTTTACTACTTATTCCTACAGCCATCACCCGGCGCAGTGGCCCAAACCTAGCTCCATCAATCCGTGATCCGTCATTGTCTCATGTTAAGCACACTCGAATACTGAAGTTGACTAACTTGAAGAAGGAATACCTTGCCAAACAAGTACTCAGCTAGCAGGTTGAAGGACCGTGAAGCTCCATAGAAATCAAAGCCTTTACTGCCAGGCATGGTGACTTCCGCAACAAAATAAGGCTGATTAAGATAAATAATCTTGGTTAGAAATGCTCGATCCCAGAATTTTACTCCCTCCATCCAATTTTAATTCCCCTTCCCTATTTCGGAATGAATTAATGAAAAGAGATTAATTAGCCACTCTTGAATTAAAGGGAGTTGATTTAAAGAAATGTACTCGTAATTATCTAAGGGAAATAATGGATTATCAAACTTTTTCTTCCTAAATTTAGTAAATTGACAATAATTTTGGAATACATTTTAAGAGATAGCAATTGGGATGAGGAGAGTACGAAACATTGACTTAAGAATTCACATTCCTTAATCCTTATATTGTTGTCATTCAAATCCTCTATTAACCTAGCAATCATTCGCTCAAAGGATGGAAAGAGAGGGGAGGAAAAAAAATCACATACAAAAGAGGTTCTAAAATCATAGTTTTCCATAGAAGAGCCATTCAATTTCACAAATATGTCAAGGTGAATAAATTTAATCTCAACACGATGAAACATATATACCTCAAGTTGACGAATCTCATACTGGGCCGTCCTACTCAACACTTTAAACTTCACTGTTTCAAGGTCCGGAACTGAAACAACAACAGTAGGCCAGTAGTGTAAGAAAAAATGTCTTAGTTTGGCAAAACTAGCTAAAACCCGAAAAGTGATACCTTCAGGCCAGGTTGAAAGGATAGCTAATGCTATTAAAACTGTCTGGCAAAGTAGCTCAAAAGTTGGCTGACAACTTACAAAATGACATAAGGAACGTGTTTTTAGTACCGCAATAACTGAATGGGTAAAATAGGAAGATAAAAAACTTTAATCTAGCTTATTTCCCACATTCTACTTTAACGGTGGGCTTGGATTGAGCGATTCCCAGGGAAAGGGAGGGGGAGCATGCTTGGTTAGGAAATGAGGATGGAGTGAAACGGAGGGAATGGATTCAGAGAGATCCATTTTCACTTGGCAACTAAAATCTCCTCAATGGAAAAAAAAAATGGAGGGAAATTATATCCAAATAACCCAAACCATTTGACCCTCCCCTCCCTTCCCCTCCTAATTTGCTATTCAAACAAGCTCCAGGTAACTTTTCGTTTCAGCTAGCTTTAGTTGTTAGATACACCGAGTTATTTGCCAAATAGTTACACAAAAACAAGCTAACTGAAGTCCCGGTCAAATAAACTACTTTGGTCGAATAAGTTAGGTAAAATGGCGTGTCAAACCGCTTTGTTTGGATAGAATGATTTGGAAGGAAAATGCCCGTGCACCACATTTACACTCATGACTCATGAAAGCCTTCAATCTCGTCCCGTACCACACTTACATTTTGGAAAACCTTCAATTCCTTCCATCTCATCAACTAATTTGTGAGCAATGCTGCTGCTGCTGCTACTAATTTGTCCTACTTTACTAACATTCAAGCACGCAACTGCGAATAATTCATCATAAAACAGTAATCGTGGCGAATCGTCCAAGAAAAAGCTTGAGTACATTACAGGCAATTTTCTAGGGCCAAGAAAAAAACTGATCAGAGCCACCATAATCCAAAACACATGCACCTTAATCAGAATTCCACCTCAATTTTCTAGGGCTAGGATGCCTAATTTCACAGAAATTACAGTAATTATCACATCAATGCTCAAATTACAAAAATTACAGTTCACGAGCATCCCAGTACGCATGCTCAAAGCGCAACTGATTCATAAAACAGTAAATCGTCCAAAGAAACGGATGAATGAAGAGGTAACATACCGGACATGAAAGCTTGTTCAATATTACGAGGCTCAAATTGTTTGGGGAGGATATACTTGACGGTTTCGGAGGACAAGTCAGTGAAAACTCGTGAGGAGAGTGAGGCGGTCTGAACAGCGAGGGCGAAGAGAAGGGAGGTTCGAGCTTCGGAAGCCGAATTGCTTTGCTTCCGCCATTGATTATCATTTGGCGCCATGGATTTAGTAACCAAATTTGAACGGCCGCCATTGATGATCATCCTCCTCACATCGGGAATTCCTAAGGCTTGCATTTTGTTTTCCTGCTTACTGAAGAGGGACGAGTGGGAGAACCCGGAAAAGTGAGACAGATAACGAGTTTGCGATACCATACCAATTACGTGAACCCAATTTTGTTTTCAATTTTTTAATTGATTGCATTTGCTTTTTAGACTTGATAGCTGAGTAAAATCGTCAATGTAAATTTGAATAAAATATAATTGTGAGATCTTGTTTAAATTGTCTAATCGAATACGTTATAAATATTAAATTTTTATAATTTCTTGAAATACGTAATTGAATATGTAGACAAAAGAAAACGTGCATTGACAAGTGTGAAAAAAGAAAACGCAAACAATCCAATGGAACGGAGGGATTAATAGTCGTTTGAGAACTTTATTTTGGGAGGAAACACGTTTAGGGCCTAAAACATTAAAATTCAAATCGACGTAGGAAACCAAAGTTCTATCGGATCTAATCACAAAACCGCCGACCAAGAAATATACAAGAAAGGTTAACTAAATGGTGAGCTACATAATTAACTGTCTATAGACAAAAGAAAATGTAATATATATAAGCAAATGAACTAGACACACAAAAAATGTCTATCATGTCTTTCAAAACTGCCACCATGACAAGACGATCACTCTCGAGGTTAACACTGTGTAATTGAGCTTCACGGGTTTCCTTCGCACCTTGCAAAAAACAATGACCACTTCGGCGAACATGAGACCCCACGCTTGATCAATACGCACACCAATTGCCCATTCCACCCGGCCAAACGAGTCACGACAAAACAAAACCTTGCGTCGCCTTTATTCTATCAATGAGTCCTTCGTCAACACTGACTTTGTATACCTTACCACTCAGCTTCCTCCACCCTTCTACTAGCCCAAATAAATTTTGTTAAAAAATTGTTTATGGATTTCGGGTTATAAAACGTGGTTTATGCAAGAGGTCAAATGATAATAACATTAAGAATAAGTGCAATGGTAAACTACAAGTTTCTAGCTTGAATTCGACACTTAGAATTTGCAAGCTACACCACGTCACACGATTGTTGAAGTAACAACCGTTTGCGGACCAACAACTTAATAAAATTAATGAAAAAAAGGGTTGGATGAATAACCCCCACATTGTTTTCACCACTAGTTTTATGAAATAGGTTACGCTAATAGTTTCATTCAGGTACTGGGATGAACTAAACTAATCCAAAGTAGGTCATACAATGATTGAACTACGAGCTTACAAATTTTTCATACTTGCAAACAACTTTTCAAGCCAAATCGCTGCACACTCGTTTAAGCAACCTATAACAAAAATAACCCAAACAATTTATTCATAATCCGAGTTAAAAACCCGATTCTCAGTTTTGGTTTACACTTACATAAAACCCGCGTACCCACTTCAAATTGTATTGATTCCGTTTTAAGAAGGAAAGTATCTAAACCCTATCATCGAACAATTTAAGTACCCAATTTTATTCACCCTAGTCTCAATTCACTTTGCTAGTATACCCTATTCTCAGTTTTGGTTAAATATCATTCATATGTATGAATAAGACAAATATGTTGCTAGTATCAAAACTAGTGTACAGTACTTTTATCTTTTTTACGGAGTATCATACTTGATCTGTTATAACCTTAACTATGAGTTTATGACGATATACCGTCACAAGAGAGACTCGTTACTTAGACAAAAACCACTCATCGGTACTCGCGACTGTAGTGAGTGGTGAGTAGTGACAAGTCTGAGCACCAAAAATTACAGCAATTCATTTGAGTCGTCGGCGTTTCAGCTGGATTGTCGGCGCTTTATACGTGATTTGACTGTATTGCCCTCCACTAATAATCGTTAATATAATTAATTGGTTTTGTATATAAATCTAATTTTATGTTTCCGAGTATTAATTTGTTACGATTTTTGTAATTTAACGGTTTTGTGACACGTTTCCCCGTAAACCCGGGATCATGTTGCCCTTCTCTAATGATTATTAATATAATTAATTAATTTTATATAAATGTAATTTTCTCGTTTCCGAGTATAAATGTGTCCCCTTTTTTATAATTTAACGGATTTTGGGACACGTTCCCAATAAATCCCGGGAATCTTATTTAGAGTTTTCTATTTAAACCTTCTCGTATTTCGTAATTCATTTAAACCGCTTTTCAAGAAATTGACCATACCGTTCCAATCAAATAAGTTTTTTTTTATATCTCATTTATCTTCTAATTTTGTACTCCGTAATTAGTTTCTCCATTAGGTATTGATTAGGGTGTTAGTTATGCTTCCCCGTAGTTTTACGACTCAGGACGTTGGATTAAGTAGTTTGATTTGTTAATTGCGGCTTGATTGGAGATTAATTAACGAATTGTAGGAAGAATTAACGTCGGGAATAATTAAAATCCCCAAAAAAATACGAAACGTTGGATTTGTGTCTGAAAACATTAGAAAATCGCGTTTTTGGGATCCGAAAAACGTGAGAAGATCACGTTTTTGGGATCCGAAATACGTGAGAAGGTCACGTTTTTGGGATCCCAAAAACGTGAGAATCCCACGTTTTTCAGATCCCAAAAACGTGAGAATCTCACGTTTGTGGATCCAAAATAATGTGATGTTCTCACGTTTTGGTGCATGTTTTTTTTTTTTTTTTAATATAATAAATATTCCATATAAGTATCTTTGATTATTGGCTGTAATAAATAATTATTATTGGTTGTTGATGATTACGTACCTTTGATTACGTACCTCGATTAACATTATAAAATTGAGATTTGATTAGAGATTAATTAACGGGTATTAGGAAGAATTAACGTCGGAAATAATTAAAATCCCCCCAAAAAAATACAAAACGTTGAATTTGGGTCTGAAAACGTTAGAATAGAATATATATATATAAGTATAGAATAAGTGAGAATAATACAAGTGTAGAATACGTTATTAATTTTTAGTTATATACGTTATATAAGTATTGAATTATACGTAACCAAAAAAAGACGATTTTACAAAAATAATCAAAACCGTTACGTTATCGAGTATATTTTTCACAAATAACTAAATAAACAACAATTAATAATGGAATAAGTTAAAGAAGGGGCAAATGAGTCAATTCACATTATAAAGAGCCGACGATCCAGCTGAAACGCCGACGACAAGGAATAACTATTAGTCCGACGACAATGAATTTTGAGTAGGCGCGAGAATAAAAAAGTTAAAAGAGAAAAGAAGGGGAAATATTTGGCAGCAGTAGCAGTCTAGTACTCCACTCCAGTAGAGAGTAGACTAGGAGTTGAGTAGTGGGGAAACTTGGAGAGGAAGGTCTCAAAAAGCACCCAAAATCATTCATTTCCACCATTTTCGCCCTCCCTCCTACTTTCTCTCTTCTTGCTTCGCCGTGCCGTCAATGGCGTCGCCGTCGCCGTCGTCGTCTTCCTCAACTTCGACGCCGTCCGCGCCGCTGAATTTCGCTTCTCTTCCGATTACGGCGATGAGAGAGAAAATCGTTGAGAAGATTATGGAGAATCGCGTCACTCTTATCGTTGGCGAAACCGGCTGCGGTATAATCACCTCTCTCTCCCTTACTATTTCTCTCTTTTTAACATTCGTTATTTTTACTGGACTGTAGTTTGTGCTTGATTGCGCTGTTATTTTGTGCGAGTGTACTGTGCTGTGTACAGTGTACTGGTTACTTGAGAAAATTTGAGCAACGATTTCCATGTTAAATTCTTAGTGGAGTTTACGGCGATATTGTTGTTCGTTTGTTGATATTCTCGTAATCACAAAAAACTTTAAGGAGACGGTCTCTCAATACTCAATAGCATTACTCAGAGACCTCTAGCATAACAAGGAGAGATAGTAATTTAATTTGAATTTTCTTTGTTGGAATCTGAGTTTCTCTTTTGTCTTTCTGGAATGATGAAACCAAATTATTACTGGTTTTCACGGCATGGAGGATGTGCTTTTTCGGTTTTAAGTTGAAACGGTGATTTTATGGCAATATAATCCTTAGCTAGTTTGTTGATGTTTGATGATTTTACGATTTGAGTATCTCTTGTGTTTTTGGTAAATTACAAACCAAATGATTCTTATTTTCAATGCCTCCGAGGCTTCCTCTCCAGCGGTGGCTGCCACGTGTCATAGTTATGTTTGTGCAATCGGTCTCTCTTAGGACTTTGTCTTATCCCTCTTATTTGACCATTTATAAGTTTGTGACGGAGTGGAGTATCTCCGTCACAAACAAGAATTTGTGATGTTTCCTTTTTTAGCTTTAAATACTTTTTTTTTTTGGTTTATGACTCCATAGTCCCTGAATAGGGAAATCATGGATGACTAGAGGAGCAAACGCTTTAGAGGCATACTCTCATCTTTTGGTGTAAATGTGTAATCACCTCTTACGGAGTATATTGCAAATGTTTCTTGGTACAATTCATTGACATGCTTAAGTTCTTATTTAAAAAAGAGATTTGGTAATCACTTGACTCTCAAGGGAAAAAAGGGAGAGAATCGATGAGTAAACTGGACCATGTTTCGTCATCTTTATAGATAAAGTACTCCATGGAAGAAGTATGCATGGAATTAGAGCCTACACAACTTTTGGAGGTTTATGATGCTTGAGTGCTGACTGTTTCTTATTATATTTTGAAAATTACATTGTTTATTATAGCTGTGATGTTTGATTTTTTTCTTTATTTTAAAGGAAAAAGCTCACAAGTTCCGATTTTCCTGCGGGATGCAAATATGGTCCCTCTTGTGTGCACTCAACCTCGAAGGTTTGCTGTTGTAGCAGTCGCTAGAATGGTTGCAAAAGTACTTCAGTGTGAAGTTGGAGAGGAGGTTGGATACCACATTGGCCACTCTAAGGTCATATCATCCAGGTATTATATTTTACCCATGATGTGTGGCTTTCGGTTTTTATTGTCCTTGAATATCTTTGGGCTGTTTTCTTAAGAAGTAAGTGTTGCGCTTACCTATTTAGTTTAGTAGGTAATAATGAACTACATATGTTCCATCTATTCTAGTGCCGTAATCAATGGAATTCGCTCCTAATGTGATATAGGAGACGTTTCTGATAAAAATGCTCAAAGATGACCCGATCTATTAGCAACTTGTCTAGTTAGGGTTTATTTTACGTTGTATGTCCACTCCGTTTAATTTGAGTCCACATCTGTAAGAAGGTTTGCGCATGTTTTGTGGAGAGTTGACTACTAGCTGAAATCATGCACTGGTATCATTGAATGCGGCTGCTTCATATAGTTACAGGGTTCATCCTGGAATGAAACCATTTCATGATATATATCTCTATTCGCAGCTCAAAGATTGCTTTCAAAACTGCTGGTGTTCTGCTTGAAGAAATGCGAGAGAAAGGGATGAATGCACTTAAGTACAAGGCTATCATTTTGGATGAAGTTCACGAGAGATCTGTAGAATCTGATCTTGTTCTTGTCTGCATTAAACAGTTTCTTCTGAAAAACAAGGACATAAGGTTATTATTACTCCTGCTTTTGTATGCTCATTTACAGTACCTAGCTGAGCTAGCTCATTAATTTCATTGTGGCTCTCACTTGTATCTGGATGGCTGCGCTGTCATTTTTTGTTTATTATGTACTGCTACATTAACATTGTCTAACCTTGTGTCCGAGTTTGATGTTTCGATTGATGCTAGCTAGCGTAGGGGAGCGCACTATCTTTGCTTAGTATGCTTACTATTCATTTCCTTTTTGCGTGTTTTCCTGTGGCGTTGTTTCAATGTAAAACAGAGCTTTTGAAAGAACTACAACTATAAATAAACAGATGCACTGAAATTTATATTTTCTGATTGCTTTGTGCTCTTCCCTAGTGTTTTTTGGGGGCATTTTCTCACGTTTCTCTGCTTATATTGGTTTTGATTACGAGTAGTTATCTGATGGATGTGACACTTGGCAGGCTGGTATTGATGTCCGCAACAGCTGATATTTCTAGATATAGGGATTACTTCAAGGATCTTGGGAGGGATGAACGAGTAGAAGTCCTTGCGATCCCAAGTTCTGGTCAGCTCACTAATTTTCAGCGGAGAGTCCTCTACCTTGACCAGGTTAAGTTTCCATGCGTACCTTAACGTTCTATTGCATATCAGCTGATCATATTTGGTAACACAGATCCCTTCACACTCTGTACTGTGATTTGTAATTTTGTCATGGAATTTCCCTACAGCTAAGGGTGTACGGAGTATAATTGTATATGCATTTTATCATCCTTTGGGCATTAATTTGCCTTGGAGGGGGGAACCAATTTCTCTCCTCCCCATATCCATCTACCTCAGTCTTGCTAACTAAACCATTGAATTCACCTTCCTCTATGTTCCTCTGCTCCTATCTCTCCAATTTTCCCTACCAAAATACATCGGTGTATATGCATTTTATCATCCTTTGGGAATTAATATGCCTTAGAGGAGGGAACCAGTTTCTCTCCTCTCCAAACTCCTCTACCCAATCTTGCTAACCAAACCGTTGAATTTACCTCCCTCTATTTTCCTCTGCTCCTATCCCTCCAATTTTCCCTACCCAAATACATCCTTGGTGTAGAAAGTGTAACTGAAAGATAGCGTACAATTTGTGTTGTAATTGTGGCAACACTTCTTTGTAGGGTGGAGTTGACAGGTGGTGGTGCTAGGGATATTTTATTGATACGATATAAACACAAAGAAATATTGTTGTTGCTTGGCAATCAAGTCAAATGCACTCCCTCCATTCTACTATGATGTTCCCATTTACTTTTTAGGTGTCAAGGTTCATAAACTTTGACCACTAATTCCTAAAAGGTATAAAATCTTGTAACATGATTTCACATAAATACAATTGTTATCAGAAGATTTTTATAAGATTATAATTTCAACAAATAATAATAATAATAATAATGTGTAGTGATGATAAAACACGGTCAAAGTATCCTCTTGAAGACCATGCAAAAGTAAATGGGAACGTCATAATGAGATGGAGAGAGCATCAGTTTCCTGCCTAGGAGTTGAGAACGCAAGGGGCTAGGAAGTGTGCTTTCATATTAGCAATATGTTGTGCCCTTACTGTAAGTGCAAGGGTGAAAGTAAAATGAACTTCATTGCAGGTCTACCCAAACAAATGACAAATTACTTTAGAAAAGGAACAATTTATAGAAACAATCCATATTATTGTTGCCCTTCTCCATAATAATCTCAACTTTAGTTAATATGAGAATAAGTCGAACAATTAACACATCTTCTTATAATGCTCTTGGGGACCGTCTACCTGTACATGATCTTGGAGTGTTTCTGAATTTCCTGAGCGTCCTTTTCATCTGCTAATGCCTGAAAAAACATATGTTCTGTCATGTCCATGCATCATTTGTTTGACTTTGTTTTTTACAGGTTGCTGAACTTCTAGGGGAGCATTCAGATTCTTCAGATTCACTATCTTTGAAATACTGTTGTGGCTTAGTCCCGACCATGGCCAAGGCTGATATCAAGCTTGATGTGCACAAGTTTATTCATGAACTTGTCATGCACATACATAAAAATGAAGCAGATATTGAAAAAAGTATATTGGTTTTCCTTCCGACATACTATTCACTAGAGCAGCAATGGGTCTTGTTAAAACCTTTCAGCTCATGTTTCAAGGTCCACATTTTACACAGCAGTGTGGATACAGAGCAAGCTCTGATGGCTATGAAGATATCAAAGTCGCACCGTAAGGTGTGTGCTAGTATCTTTTATCTATGTTTTTTTTTCCAAAATTGTTTGAAGTTTCTTTAATAAGTGCTAACCTATAACCTAAAATTACCTAACTCATACCTTACATTTATATCAATTTCAATTGCTGTGGTCTATGATAAGTACACAGTACAGAGTTAATATTTTAAGACGCAACTGAATCTCATTTCTACTTGTGGTGCCAAGTGATAGATTGATCATTGTTTAGCTCGTAAAGTCTTCTTTAGTGTGTTCATTTACGTCGTCATTAACTATTTGTAGCTTCTAGTGATCCGCCTTTGTTCAACAACATCAGAGTGTAGTCCCAAAGGATTTGGGCATGCTAACATGGATCATTATCCGAAATTGTCAAGTCGTCTCCAATAAAACAATCCTATAAAAATGCATGATAGCAGCAATTGTAATAAGGAGAATACTAAATAATTAAATGTACACAGTTTCAAGCTCAAAATAAAGTTGAAAGCGTTGATAGTAATATTTTTTAAAAATAGGTTACAAGTTAAAAAAAGAAAAGTTTAGTAAGTAAAATTAATTGTAGTAATAATAGTTGTGAAAAAAAAAAAAATAATAATAGTGAACTGCCTTTGTTATTCAATCAAATAACAACACAAGCAGAGAGAGAGATTAAGTTAATGTAAAATGAAAAAGGCTGTAAATATGTTTTTTTTGCCACAAATACAAAAATACAATCATGAGATTGAGTAATGGGGATTATTTGTCCATTTCAAATATATTGAAAAGAAGGGGAAACTAGTTTTTCCTCATGTTTCAGAAAAAAATGTTTTTGTTCAAATTCCGATTATGGACTATTCAGTGTTGCAGGCAAAGCAACTTAGTTAATGCTCCCTCCATTCCATGAGGTTGTGACCAATTTTTAAAATGCCTCATGTATTGTGAAGTTCAAACAGCTCATTGGAATGAAAAAAAATACATGTTTTAAGAAAGTTAGAAATTAGCTCTCTCTAGTTTACGATTAGGAAGAGATGTGAAGAGTATTTTGATGATGAAAAAAGGGATGAGTGATATTTGGATAAGTTTTTAAAAGGGTGTTTACTAAGTACCTGTAAAATGGTATTGTGTGACCTTTTTTTGGCAGAGCAAGAACATGTGAGTGAAGGTGTTGGAATCACAACCTTTAGTAAATATCAACGATATCAACTGCAGCAGCAACACTTTGATTTAGGATTGTGAGAATAATTAATCTTTATTCTTGGATAGGGTAATTTGTAAGGAGACAATTTCCTTGGTTTGGGTGGCCAAATGGAGTTAAGATAGATGTGGAGTATGAAAAATGGATCCCTTCATTTCCCTCCTAGGCAGATTATTTCCCCTCCTAGAAATGAAATTTCTGGAGGGAAAACTCCCTCCCTCCATTCTCCCTCACCTTCTCTTCATTTCCTATCCCTTCCTTTCCCTCCATTTTGTACATCCAAAATTCCAAACAAGGCCTTGCTGTTTTTGCGACACTTATGGGTTTATTTAATTGACAATTTAGATATGCTCCAAATTATGGTGTTAATATATGTTTAACAAGCAAGTTCTTACGCTTACTTAACATTTAATATGGCGTAATATTATTTTTATCAACAATTGAAATGCTTTTGCCTTTGATTTGAGTAAGCAAGCCTATGCAGCCCAAATTCTAATTTAGACTCCAACAACTCTAATCTTTATAATATGGGGAGAAGACGAGGCGTACAAAAATATTGCCCAATGCCTCAAAGCCCTCCATTTATGGGTGTAGAGGGGTGAACTCAACCTTTTGTATCACATGAAGGCTTCCCTAAATGGTATATATTTTACATTAGTTTCAATAATCGGGGAATGCTGTGCGACAGGTAAAGCAAAGTTATCTGAATGTATGTCGGTGTGAGCCTGATAAAATTGATGAGTTCAGCTGTATATATCTGCACTGTTTCTAAAATTGGTCACTCATTTTTCTTCCTTGAGACCTCCATACATTAAGCATACAATAATTATTCCGTAGGAATCTGACCCAAGCAGGACTGGCAAGAGTCCTCATATGAAACCTTACCTCTAGCAAGCAGAGGCCTTTTCTGTTCATGAAATGGAGATATAAAGTCGATATCACGATATGTTCTTGTAGTAACCATTTTGAGTATGTGAATTCGGATATCTTCTTGTAATATGCTTTTCTGGTTTGTGCTTGTTTTGGATGTTAGGTGCTCGTGATCTTTACTTGTTTGTTTACACCTACAAATTCTGCAGGTAATTTTGGCTACTAATATAGCAGAATCATCAGTAACAATTCCAGAAGTTGCCCATGTTATTGATTCTTGTCGGTCTTTACAAGTGTATTGGGACGGGAATCGGAAAAGGGATACTGCTGACCTTGTTTGGGTTTCTAGATCACAGGTACAGGTTGAAATCTATGACATGCTTAAGTTGCATTTTCAGCATTGAAGTTATGACATCTGGAGAAAATTGTGGTGTAGGCTGACCAACGTAGAGGTAGAACTGGGAGAACATGTGATGGCCAGGTATATAGGTTGGTTACAAGGTCGTTTTTCGACAAGCTGGCTCCTTTTGAGTCTCCTGCAATACTCAAACTATCACTCAGACTACAGGTTCTTCTTATCTGCTGTGCCGAGTCGAAGCTGATTAATGACCCGAAAGGTATGGTGCAGATAGTGCACTTCTCTACCTTGTTTCTTTCATTATTTTGGTTGATATTTATAAGAACCACTTGTCTTTATTTTCTTGGAAACTAAAGCATTTTTTTTATACAGTATATATTATTATGTTGGGATTACTCTACTGTGTACGGATATATTTGTAGTCTGCTATTGAGTCGCATCACAAAATCACAAATACTCAGTTGCCACTGCCCGAGTAAGCATATAATATGTTGTATTTTGTATCAGTTTTGTCACAGAAGGCCTTGGACCCACCAGATATTGAAACTGTAGAGGATGCATTGAACGTACTTGAGGACATACAAGCCCTTCAGAAAACACATCCCAGAGGACGATATGAGCCTACCTTTTATGGACGACTGCTTGCTAGCTTCTCCTTGTCCTTTGATGCTTCCTTGCTGAACTCAAATTTGCTGATGCTGGAATGTTACGGGAGGGCATTTTACTTGGAATCTTGATGGATATGCAGCCACAACCTATTATCCGTCCCTTTGGTGAGGAAAATCTGGTATGTTCAATGCAGCATGTCTAATTCACACATCTTAAATTGACGTAGTAGCTGTCGCCTGCTTGTGTATCTGTTTGTAAATGATTGTTATGATCTGCAGTTTATGGAATATACAGACTCATACTACACTGCAGAAGGAGAAAACTCTTCTTTGATGGGTAAAAAGGAGGTGGGTTTCTTGGCAAATCTATGCGCTTATCAATTTTGGCAACGTGTGTTTAAGGTATTGTGTTATGCTTCTCTTCCAAAGTTCTCTACACCAATAGCTATCAATTTGTATTTGTCAAAAAATTGAACTGATGCTAACTAACATTTCTCTGTGTCAACTGTGAAGGACAAGCTTCGTCTTCAATGTTTGAAACAGCTTTTGAATCTTGATGACGTGAAGGTTCCACAAGGTATAGTTCTTAAATTTGAAGAAGAATGGTGCACTGCCCATAACATATTGCAGTCTTCCATGCATCAAATCTTGGAAATATGTAAGTTGCTGTGGCTTTTCAGATTTTTGTGAGTTTTCTGTTGGTAATTGCTTGACATGTGACATTTTTTCAGATAATGACATTTTATGTTCGGTGCATCGCTATCGCCCTAAATTTCTTGGTGCCTCTTGTGGAATACCAACGTATTATGATCCTTTCGACTTTCAGCATATATGTTTCATGGAATGTCAGCCAAGTGATGAAATTGGTGTGCATCTTAAGGGAGATGAGTCCAGTGCTTCAAAAAAATGCCTTGCTCTGCCATATGTGTCTTCTCACCACTTTAGGATTCAGCAAGCAGCAGAAAAGTTTACGACTTTTATTAAAGAGGTATAATTATTGCTTCATTTTTTTTCTTACTTTATAGTACATAATATACATATGCTATCTCACCGTCTCACTATTGTTGGAATATCTTTTCATTCCAGATCCGACTTCAGCATGCAGAAGGCTTGATTGAGGACACTAATCTGCATGCTGATTGGGAAGTCCCTACATGTGTGTATTATGTTAAGGGGTACTGTAGAAGGGGTGATGCTTGCCTATATTCTCATTCCCTGGAGACCAAAAGGCCAGTTTGCAAATACTTTGCCACGTTTCAGGTATTATCTGCCTATACTTCTAATAGTGTGTTGCCCTCTTCCAGGTGACTAGTCATTGATTTAAACAATGATCATTGAAGTTGCGTGATTTTATGTTTTCATATTGATATTTTCTGTATTAATTTGGTGCCTTTTGCATTAGGAACAAAAATCTGACCTGTCACTCTTATAATCCTCCTTCACATGTACCCTAAACTCTTCGGTCGTTTGTTTGGATCAGCTCATACATCCCCAAACTGTAAAATAAATCAAATGAATGGATAAGTAGGTGGAAACTATTTATTGATTCTCTCCCTTTAGGATACTTCTTTATTGTTGCCGTGTACACCACCATGTGAACCATGCACAATGTTGCCTAACGAATTAAGAATATGAATAATCTGCACATGTGCTCAAGATTCAAAGAGTATGATTATATTGCTGTTTACTTCTCTTATTGGTGAAAGAATAATAGGTGATGATTTGATATGCAGGGTTGTCGGAATGGTGATTCATGTGCTTTCTCTCATGATCTTACGTCACAAGTTGTGTCATCTCAACCAAGTTTATGTGTTCCTGAAGATGAAACTGCTGACGCCGAAGCGCTCATTAGACTTTTCCCTATATCTTCTAGGGGCTCCGTGTTGCTGCTGGATGATGTGGATCTACATTTTTCAATGTCTTTTTCTCAACATTACGATCCATCAAAGATTATATGCACAACTTCCCTCTCTGAAAGCCGTATATATGATGCATCTCTGTCTGGTGTCAAGATTCTCTGGGATGTTTGTCATCCATTGGAGTGTGTTACCCCTAAAGCAATTGAGAATCCTATTCCGTGGAGCGAAGTTAAGCGTGTCATTTGGTTCCCTAGATTTGGTGATGATGAAACTTCGGAAAAGCAAAAGCGTATGGTGCATAATTTCTTTGAGCATCTTGCTGCACGCATATTGGCTGATCGAATGATTGGCGTGCATCTGATCCTTGTGATGAACAACATCAGATTCTCACACCTTCAGGTATAAACCAATGGAAATCTATATTAGAACTTCTCTATAAGGTGAACAATTGATTAGGACCCTAATGGCTGGTTGTTTCATTTCCAATAGATCCAATGATACAGAGTAAAGCAAAACAATTGCTAAATTGTTGCGGCTATTTTCATTGTTTCTTTTGTAGGAGTCTTCTCTCCATTCTCCATGGAGCCAAAGCCTTCATTATTCGTTGGTTGTTCTTCTTCGTACCGTGTAGTTGCAGACTTGCAGTCGTAGTTGTCGACTTATAACTCTCATTAGTATTAATATTTGGCAACCGACTGACATACATTGGATTTGTGAGCTTCTTACTGTTAAATTGAGTGCCCATTTTTTTTGCATGAAAGTTCTCTAACATGTAAATAAATCATGGTGTTGTCAGGTAGAGAAGTTGGCACAGGATTGCTTCTTTTTTCTTATGACGTCGTTCCCATTTGACGAGTCAACCTTTGGAGCAGCTCCTGATTTTATCAATACGAAGAGGCCTTCAGTAGTATCCGCTCCCATTTCATATCTTTTTAGTCTGCATCTTCCGGCAAATCTGATCGTTGGGGACCATGCTCTAGCATTCGCAGGATCATCTACGTAGGAACTGGTAACCCGTTAGCCTAACTCTCAAGTGGTACATATCTTTTTGAAACTCGAACTCGGCTTTCTTACATATTTTAGCTTATTATGTGTTGGGCTCAACATGTTTTTCAAATCGGTGACACAACTCACAACACAAACAAGCATCAGTGGCTGAAACTTTGAATGGTCTTTTTTCTTGTGTCGCCTTTTTGTAACACGTGATTTGTATAGAACAATTGAGCATCTTTTGGAGGATTACTGAATTATGATTGTTGACCATGTTTTTCTGATTGTGATTATGAATTGCGAAAACACAGAATACACGCAACCGTTAGTACGTGGTTGCCTGGCCTTTGCAAGAGAGTGAAAGAATAGCCCCTTGTAGTACTCCCTTTGTTTTTTATGTTTTTGCCCGTTTCAATTAAATACTCCTCACAGATCTTAAAAAGCGGGAAGAAACACAAAAAACGGAGGGAGTAGTATCTTTTGCTCATGAAATGATGAAATGTTGGAAGTAATGCAAATGCTCCCTTTTTTACTTATTCCATCTCCGACTAGACTAATCTGAGACGAACTTGAAAGAAAGGTCGTTCTAGATCACTAAGTTTCTCCATATTAGGTGTGTTGGGACTTGGGAGATTATTTTGTATCCGTGTAAAACTTTTTCAATTCCTGAAACTCTTTTACATTACGGCCATGTTTGTCGGATAAATAAACATTGATTGTTTGGGTCAGGGCTTGGGATTAAATTTGAGTTCGATGTGTTGGGTAGCGGGTTGGGTTATTCGAATTAAATCGAGTATTCGGGTAGTAAACTTGATTATTCGGGTATTATACGAGGAAGGTGTTTGCCAAGGTTTTCAAGGAAAAGGATCACAAATCACAATCACATCTGCTGAAATTCTAATATGAGTATAAAATGTTGTTGATGTTGTGATTTTTGCGGACAGTTGCTTTATTCGTCCAACATGATTATGATGTCCAAAACAAGTGTTCTTATTGATTACAACGGGCAATTATTTTTGGTTTAAGAAGAGTCTTCAGACGATTATGATATTGACGGATTCGAATCCTCTCTTATGACTTTACTCATTAAGCTAGTTTGGTATTTGCAGTTTTTACGAGTATTTGATTGACCAAGCAAGAATCCACTCTAACACGAAGAAATTGTCACCCACAATTAGATTGCAACCGTTTCTTTGAATAGTTGTACGAGTAATATTTTGTAGGAAGTCCTATTTTTAAAGTATTTTCATTTCATGGGGTTGTCCACCCATTTTGTTTGTAAATTGATGATGATTGTTTCATTTACTCCACTGGATTTTCATAAGCTTGATCCGGAAGATTGATGTTTTCATTTTTTTCATACCTAGATATTTTATTTTATTTTGTTTTCGCATTAGGATAAAACATGTCTTGTTGACGAAGATTTTAATAAAAAACAGTATCAAAAATAATACACTACGTACGAATTTTGCAACCATTTCAACATCTCATAGAGGCCACAAGTACCAAGTACATAGTTAATGAAAATTATTAGCCAACTAATTAAAATCAAAGTACAATAATAAATGTAGGTAGATTTGAATTATTCGCTCTATATACGTTGACGTCACAAATTCTTGTTTAATCGATATATCTATGTTAAGCTGAAGATGGGTAAAATGTGGTGAATAAGACTAAACTCATGTACCTACGACTATATGTTAATAAAATATTTGTCTTATCTATCCAATAAAATCTATTTAAACTGTTATATTTTTAAAATAGTTATGTTAATCATCTTTTCATCCCGACAACATTTTTTTATTAGTCTGTACAAACCAGAGTGCCTATTTATAATCCACCTAACATTCAATAGTAGGTCTCCCTTAAGACGGGTTATCCGTTTTAAGTTTGTAACGGGTCAAGTAATACCCCACATACATAGAATAAGACCCCATTTTTACTCCTCCCTAAACTTTTTGTTTTTGTCTTTTTTCTAAATAATTGACCCGTTATACATTAATGACGAATATTTCCGTTACAAACAAGAATTTGGGTAACATTCAAATAGAGACAAAGGTCACTAATTTCAATTACCAATCAATGTACAAGTGTGAGTCTCGTTGGTGGGTCATAATAAACAAATCCCTAAACTCTCAACAGATGTACTAATTCCATTCCCCAACTCACTAAACCAATTTTTTAAACACACTCCACTAATTAGAATCTCCGACCACGTTCATAACTTGATTCCACTGGGACCCACCTTCCCCTAATTTAGCTCTTATCCATATCATATCACATTTTCCTATTTTTGTCCTTTTTCAATACTTGCATTTCAGTCCCTCAGCACTAAAATAACTTGCATTTCAGTCCCTCACAGAAAACAAAATATTTCTCTCACTTTTCTTTTTTTTAGTTTAATTTGATTTTCTTTTCATTTTTTTAGGATATTTCCCACGGTACCCTCGAACTTTGACACATTACACATGGTACCCTCATTTTAAGTTTGTTCCTATGGTAACCTTGTATTTTGCGTTTAGTGTCCATGGTACCCTGATCAATTTTCCGTCATAACGGTGTTAAAAGTTAGTTTAGTTAAAGTAATTAATTTTAATTTTTTTTAGTGAAATTAGTTAGAAAATTAATGAAATTCAAATTAAAATAGTTGAAAATTGAGGAAATGTTCTTGGTACCCCTGTGTTTTCAATATTTTAACCATGGTACCATTGTATTTTCAATCTTTTGTCCATGGTACCCTTGTGGTTTCAATTATTTGTGCATGGTACCCTTGAATGATTTGTAACCACAAGGGTATCATGGACAAAGAATTTAAAATATAAGGGTACCATGGCTAAAACATTGAAAACACAGGGGTACCATGGACATTCCCTTAAGTTTCAATTATTTTAATTAGAAGTTCATTAATTGTCCTACCTAATTTTTCCTCTTAAACAAATTAATCACTTTAACTAAACTAACTTTAACGCCGTTATGACAGAAAATTGGTCAGGGGTACCATGGGCACTAAACACAAAACACAAGGTTACCATATGAACAAACTTAAAATGAGGGGTACCATGTGTAATGTGTCAAAGTTTGAGGGTACCGTGGGAAATATCCGTTTTTTTTATAGATATATTTTTAATCATTCTTTATTTTTCCTTCAATTCTTTATTCTTCTTCTCCGCACATAAACGCAACACCTTTTCACTTTATACTCCTCTTTTTTACACTTTATACTTCACTTTTTACCCATTTTTTAATCTCTTCCCAAAAACAATTGAGAAGTAATACTCTGAGGAGTAATGCTAATGTATACCGACTTACTGTCCTTTAATAGTTTCAAATTACTTTCATTTTAGTCCCTGTCAGACAACATAATACTCCCTCCATTCAACTCCACTTGTCACTATTCATTTTGGTACATTTGTCGAGGCGCGTTTTACATTAGCGATATCTTTCATTTTACATTAGCAAAAATTATAAAAATTTGATATTCATAATGTAGTCATAAAGACGAATCAAACAAAATCTCACATGACTATATTCTCACTTATAGATTGTCGAGAATATCGAAGATTCCTCTCAAGTGTGAATAGTGTCAAAAAAAAAAAATGTGAAGAGTGGAGTTGAATGGAGGGAGTACTATAACAATCCCTTTACTTTTTTCCTTATAAAGAATTGCTTGTTAGTCCCCTCAATATCAACCCCATTACTCCGTATATTTAATGCATTTTTTTGTGACGGACATATTCATTTAGACGGATCAAATTACATATCGGAATAAAAAATATATTCTTTTATTATTAGTGTTTTCAAATTGATTCTGAAACGATATTTTATTATTATTATTTCTTTTCTTTGTTCGCTTTTATTTTATTTGTTTTTGGATGACGTAACGACGAGTCTGATTCATATTAGGCGATCCCAAATTTTTTGGGACTAAGTCTCTGACGTTGTTGTAATAGAAAAAAATATTTGATTCAATATAAATTTAAGACGGATAAACCTGTACGAGAATCTGTGTATTATATTACTCATTCATTCACTCACTAGCTATCAAAAGTGACTACTCACTTTCCCTTTTCATCTGTTTCTTCTTCTTCTCTTGTTCATAACCCACCTATCATCCCAGTTTCTACATCTTTCCCCTCTAAGGTAATCAATCAATCAATC
The DNA here is from genome assembly GCA_958450325.1 of Agrostemma githago. Lineage (NCBI taxonomy): Eukaryota > Viridiplantae > Streptophyta > Magnoliopsida > Caryophyllales > Caryophyllaceae > Agrostemma > Agrostemma githago. The sequence goes on along the minus strand of OY288251.1, from coordinate 68,623,486 downwards.
AATCAACCATCTTCTTATGTATTTTGTGCTGTGATATGTAAGAGTAAGACTATTGATAATTAGTTGACTTATTTTGCTGCTATATTTTCAATAGGGTTGTTTTTATTTGGTTTTAGTTTTGCTTGATTTAGTTCCAAATCATCCATTATATGAATAATAGCTGCTACCCACATATCCTAGATGGTTGGTTTGGTTTGTTTCACCTGTGATATGAATGCATTACTGGGATCTTTTTTTTGGTTGAGAAACTGTATTTTGGAGTAAAAAGGGGTTTAGAATGGTAGATGCTGAAAGAATAGCTGATTTAAAGCTTTGAGTAGCAGGAATTGGTATTGGAAGTCAAGGGTTTTGGATTTTGTGAGGTGAGAATCACAAACTGGTGGATCTAGGCATTCTGATTCATGTGCTGACAATGAAGATTTGAAGGAATAGAACAACATCATCCTAGACCTTACTCATTCCTTCCTGAGACGGGTTAAGGGCTATCGTAGAATCACGACTTTATCTAACCTCCATATATTGTATCAACATGTTGCTACTTCACAAATCATGATATGACAAGCATACAAAATTTTGTTTTTCATTTTTCTTTCTTCTATTACATCACAGTGGAAGTGTAGGAAAGGGGGATAAAGATATAAGGCTCTTGCACTGATCTACCTATTGCCGATTGGTTTACTATGAAACCTTCATTTTGTTCAAGAGCTATCTCGTGCTTGACCTTGTGTCGGTTCAATATAGATTTTGTATGGGATATGATATGTTCAAGGTTTGAGTCCGACCTTGGTTTTTTTTTTTGGGTGTGAAGAAGCGCACACTTAATGAGACCTCATGGTTGGAGTAGTGGAGCTTTTACCACTGAGCTAACCCCTGCTCTCGGGTTCATTAATTGAACCATAGTTCCTGTTTTTTTCTCCTAGGATGAACTGTTAACACTAGAGCTCTATTTTCATTCTAGTGTGTGCGTACAAAGTTGCGTTGCCTAGTTAAAGTTCTTTGAGACCGATCCCTCCAGTAATTAGATTTGGATAAGGTTTCATGTTAATTAATTGTGATGACCTGACTTTTCGAATGCAGAAAATGCAAGGGGTTGTAAGAGGACTTCTACTAAATGGAAAAAACGCAGTGTTGCAACAATGCCGCTTAGGTAATCAGTGGATGAGACCTGTCGCATTTGCACGTCTTGAGACAACTGTGGCTGCTCCTGCTCGCATAGATGAACATGGTTTTGAGAAAACAACAATCTCGGATATCTTGAAAGGCAAGGGTAAAAGTGCAGATGGCTCTTGGCTTTGGTGCACAACTGATGACTCCGTTTATGATGCTGTCAAATCGGTGTGCATTTTGAGTTCTTCTCTTGGACGGTCTATTTATTTTATCATTCAGTATCGAGTATTCGAACAGAAAGTTTAATGGCTGTGTTGTTAACCTTGTAGATGACTCAACACAATGTCGGGGCCTTGGTTGTTGTGAAGCCCGGACAGGAAAAATCGATTGCTGGCATTATCACTGAGAGAGGTACGCACGCACATCAATCGTGTTTTAGAGTTCATTAAACATAACTTCAGCAATCAAGTGCCTTTGGTATTATACATGCACTGTTTTAAATTAGATTACTTCGATGGAAGAATTTTGGCAGATTTTATGTACATTCAGTCAGATTGTTCCTGCTAGCCGGATTGGATTTTAAGATGAGCGCGTACTCCTGCGAGTCCTGTCAGCACTTGTATAATATCGAATGGCTATTGCATTGCCATCTTAGTAACCTTCAGTACTTTGGCAGGCTGTCATGGCCTAGATTTAATACAATGATACCAGTTGTCAATATAGGTATTTAGCTAGCAGCAAAACTGGATAGAATGCTCACTGACATATATTTTCCCCGTCTCAGATTATCTCAGGAAGATTATAGTCCAGGGCAGATCATCCAAGTCCACAAAGGTCGGTGACATCATGACTGAAGAGGTATGAGTCAACTGATTATCGGTATCTCGTTGTAACTTTGTGTTTACATGGTAGCTGGTTTAATACCAACTCCTCTTTTTTGCAGAACAAGCTTATTACAGTTACCTCAGAGACCAAGGCTCTGAAGGCAATGCAGCTCATGACAGGTTTGTCGCTTGTAGTTTCCGACTACATACTCTCTTCTATTTAATGACAGCTGAGTCTTGCATGAGATTTGAGACGTTTTCACATGTGAACTCATTTAGTTATTTGACGCTTTTATATCTAAAGTTGGGTGAAATTGACTGTAGATAACCGTATCAGACACATCCCGGTGATTGATGAGAAAGGAATGATGGGAATGGTGTCGATTGGAGATGTAGTGCGTGCAGTAGTGAGCGAGCACCGAGATGAGCTGGACCGCTTAAACGCTTACATCCAAGGAGGTTACTAGATGATGATGATGACGACAAAAAGAAGCAAGTGTTGTGTACGTGTCAGTTTGTTGATTATTCCCGATGGAGCACCTTTGAAGTCGAGATTTGGTGCAACCGTGCTTGTGAATATGAAGTGCTGTTTTTCCTAATGTTGTACGCCGGCCTGAATACCCGTCCTCCTTTTGGGCATCGGTCTCAACTTTCAACTCTCGAGTCATGAGTCATGAGACGTGTAACTGGTTTTGTGCTAATAAAAATGGGTGAAACTTATTGCATCAGTGCTCCTTATCGATCTAGTGTGTGATACTCCCTACTTGAGTAGTGTGGCCTATATATGATACGGAGTAGCCGTTGCCTTTATTCATGACAGCTAAACTCGACATTTAAACATCGTTAGTTCGCAACAAAATTTGATTCCAACGTAAATAGTTATGAAACTTATTTCACGAAGACGACGTACTTGAACGCCGAAAATGCCATTGATGAGGATAATGTATAAGCTGGATAGTCCAAGAACCAGATAATTTATGGGATAATTTTGGCGCCAATCTGCATTAATTAACCGATTTTTTGTGGGAATTTTTCTTAGAAGACACAAACTCTTCAGAAATTGAAATGGTTGCAATATTTTTCCTTGTTTCCATGATCGTATCTACAGTAACATTTTACTGAAAGTGAATGAAAGAATGCAACATTTTTCCTAGTAAGAGTATCACAGAATGATGCATTCATCTGTACTGTACTACTGTGTACTGTCTACTACTGTACTTGATCAGATACATGCCTGATCGATCATTCAATCGGAAACGCCTAACATTTGTTGTGAAACTTGGAAGAATCAGACAAGATTATACGGAATGAGGGCGGCAGGTACGAGCCTGACGAGTGACAATGTGTGCTTGGCTTGATCCCAATCGGCCTGAGTCCAACACACCCGCTCTCTCACCGGGTCAGCAGCAGTCCAGTATGAGACTTCGTACCCAGGCCAACAACTACTCGGGTTCACGTCTTCAGGGACATCGTCCCCCTCGTTCCAGTTTACCGACTGCCACACCTCATAAATCCGGCCTCCCAGATTGTTCCATGAGGGGCAATCTTGTACAGACACCTCCCCCATTAGCTCACTTCTCGACTCCTCTGCTGCTATGTTCCTGTATTTCCTGATTTCCACCCTTGCATCCTCTGAAACTTCTCGCTGCAAATTCCAAAATGACCCGTTAAATCTAGGGCCGAAACCCCACCCATCAAAACTCGACCCGACCCACTTTTGACACATTATTTTAATGGCGAAACCTGACCCATATAACTCGACTCGTATTCACCCGGACCCACACGACCCGTTTGACAGGGTTGGGTTAGACAGCAATGTCTACTGTACTGCTGCTATGAGTAATCGGAGATTTTATCTATCTTTTCGTGAATCTGTGTTTGTCGATACTTATAATTGTAATCGGGTTTAAGTGATTCACGTAATCAGTAATACACATTCATCCTACAGCAGTTTTTACGATAAGATCAGCAACCTCAAAAAATCAGCAGATGATTCATATGAGACTCAAACTGTGAGTGAAAGAAATTGAGAAACAAGAATTCATAAACTGATTTCATACCAAAATCTATCAGAAACAATGAATCGATATCCTGCCATTACCGACACAGACGGATTGAATTAGCAAAACAGGAATAATTAAAGTCGGAAAGTATCAAAGACGACATACAAAAATGCCGAAAATGCGTTGGAGGAGAGTACTCTGTAAGCTGTTCACATCCACTTGACAACACCAGCATGTCGTCGCTACGCAGATCAATACCAACAAGACGGTAGGGAGTAAGATGGCTGCAGCTAGAGGGACGATCGGTTTATTATCGGTGGTGTTATTGGCGGTGATGGAAGGAGTGGCAATGGTGGCGGTGAGGTGGAGGAGGAGGAGGAAGAAGAAGAAGGAGAAGAGGGTGGAAGCCATGGAAGAGAATTTGAAGGTTTCTTGGATTTTCAAGGTGGTTAGTTAGTTAGTTATGACTCTATTTGACATGGAAATTTTCTGTTTTCTGTTAAAAGGGCGGGATTTTATATGGGTGCTTGACACTTGACAATTTACAGTTTTATCCTCTGTACGCTCAACCGGGTCGGGTCTTATCAATTGAGTTCGGATCGGTTTTGGGTTTGCTATTTGCGATTTTTGAAACGATATCAGCTTGTTTGCTACCATAAATATCTTGGTCAGTTTGGGTTAGGCGGGTCAATTTGGGATATGGGTCAACATTTGGATCTTCAATTCGGATGTTGGGTCGAGTTTTTCGAGTCGGGTTAGTTTTGGCACGTCAGGTTTTAAAAATCGGGTTACCTTTATGTCGGGATAGGTCATTTTTAGTTTCGGATCGGTATCGGGTTTGTTATTTTCAATTTTGTAAAGATATCAAAACGTGTTTGCTACGATAAACATCTTGGTTAGTTTGTGTTAGGGCGATCAATTCTAGATATGGGTCAAAACTTGGATCTTCGATTCGGATGTCAAGTTGAGTTTTTTTTGTGTGGAACAAATGAACAATATAGTTACCGCTCTAGACTTATATCGATCTCTGGGTTAAACATTAATATTGAAATGTGGTGCCGCTTCCTGACTAGAGTTGTAGGGACTAGCTAGGGTCGAAGATTACCATTACCATGTAAATGAAGCGATGAACCATCTCAAACAAAACTTAAAGGTAATGCTTGAGTTATTAGGTCAAACTCGGGTCTTCAATTCGGATGTTCGGTCAGACTTTTGGGTAGAGTCATTCAGATCGAGTCAGTTTTGATATGCCTAATTTTTTTTTTTGTGGAACAAATGAACAATACAGTTATCACTTTAGAGTCCAGACTTATTTCGATCTCGGGGTAAATCTCAAGTTACTCCGAGCTTTGCAAGACTCGAATCAAAAACTTGTTTGAACTTGTTTGTAACCTTGTAAGTAGAAAAGCTAATTACTCATTAGTTATTTGTGAGCGTTAGGATCATGTAAACTTGGTTTCGTGTATTTATCTCGTTTGAAGATCAGTCATACATTCATACATGTGAATATGTGATTTCATCATATATTATAATTTGATAATCTCTATCATAGAGTAATTGTTATACGGAGTATTTTTTTTTAATATATTTTTTTCATAATTGAGGTTTTCTTTTACAATTTTTTTTGAGGGAGAGTTTTCTTTTGCATGTGATTGAGTAATGTTGAAATATAAAATAAGTCTATTGAGAGACGATCCTTCTTAAATTTATTGAGAAACCATTACTAACAAAATTGATACATAAAGGTACATATAATAATAAAATAGGTACGAATAATACATAAAGTGGTACTCACAAGTCATCTCTCAATAACTTAGGGAGAGACGGTCTCTTCCAAAAGTTTGTGAAAAAAGTAATACCCATTTAATAAGAAACCGTCTCTTAGTAGACATGTCCTATGAAAATTGACGTAAAAACAAATCAGAAAGCTTACCAAAAATGGGCACAGGATAAACTTATTTTCACATACTACTAAGCGATGTTTTATTTTCAATTATACAATAAGCTAAGCTAAAATGTGATCAAATAATCTAATTTATACCTTAATGAAACACCTGAGTTGATTGACGCAACAAACAACAATTAGTGGATTATACAATCAGTTATAGTATGTACAACAGTTTTTTGTGATTTTAAGTATTTATTCATAAATTTTGAATTTTGTTGTAAATTTTATGAAAAAAGTTTTTGAATTAAATCACGTAAATGTTTTGCTCAAAAATTTATAACTCCAATTAGAAACTTGTACGATTATAAGTTCAAAAAGTATATAATCCTCGTATTCATTCAATTCAATTCTATACATACCATTCAAATGACATTATGAGTCCACCAAACTTAGAGTAGAAAAAAATAGTGATATTTTATGTAAATAGCGATTATAAGGTAAATTCTTTACATACAAGTGATGTCCCTCCATTTTTTTTTTTTTTTTTTTTTAATGTTTTCTCATTTTTTTGGGTCAACTTTTTATTTTTTTTATCTTCCCATTTTATTTATTTTCATTTTCGTCATAATATTTACCATATACTACCCTCACTATTTACAACACTTTACGTATTTACTATTTACTATTTACACATACTTACCATTCTACTCCAACATTTCAAAAATTGTGCCAAATATCTATGAAAAGATAAAATAAAAAAGAAAGAAATACTCACTCCGCATTTATATATTTGTCGACTCTCAATATAATAATTCACCGATATATTAAACCAGGCCTATAGATACTGAGGAATTACTAATTCCCAGCAACAAAGACTAATTGTTTCACGCCCACGTATTTCCAAATTCCTCGATTACTGATTATTCGAGTAGAGTACATTACTACTCCGTATTTATACAGCAGTCAGCCCCAATTATCTATCTAACCCTTAATAAATCCACAACCCTAATTCCTCCGATTTCTCCCGATCTCCTTCACCCATCATTCCATTTCTGCTCTCAGGTACACACTACATTCTCAATCAAAACCATTCTTCCTTCATCTAATGTAATCCTAAACCACAGCTTATAATCATCATCATCATCTTCATCTTTATTCCTGTAATTTCACTCTCTGTTTCCCTCTTTTGAGGTCATCGTCATTGTTTATGTTTCCTTCTATTTGCTGATCGCTTTCATTTTTAGGGTTTTGTTGTTGTAATGTTTTGATGAACCGTCTGATCTTTGCCTAGTAATTGATTGCTAGGGTTTTATAGTTGTATTTTGTGATCTGGGTATTGAGTTTCTCGCATGTAAGATGTAACCTCATACAATAAATCATGAGACGGAGTTTCATAGTTTTTCAAGGATTATTAAGTTTTGAATTCACCAGTCTTTACGCCGAGTTTGAGGCTTTGGGGTTATGTTGTTGTCGTTGATAACACTGATTTTTTTGCAAGTTGATTGTTTACGATGTTTTGTTGTTGGATTAATGCGAACTGATCAATCTTTTTGAAAATGCGTTGGTGATTTTATTTGTAGTTTCATGGCGTCCAAGAGAATTTTGAAGGAGCTGAAGGATCTTCAGAAGGACCCGCCTACTTCATGCAGTGCAGGTATTGTTAGTAACATAAAAACCGGTAATGCCGATTTGTTTATCAGAAAAAAAATACTAAGTCTCTCCCTGTTGTGCATTTAGTGTATGGCAGAAGTTCAGTGTCGGGTCGTATTTTTGTGCCCTCCATGTCTTTTAGTACTCTATTTTTACTTTGAGTTTCTTGGTGGGTCGTTTTTGGGATGAACTCGCTTTTCAGTGTAAAAAAGTGTCTCCTTGTTGTGCATTTGGTGTACGACAGCAGTTTACTTCGTGAATAATTTGAAGTTCGGTGTGGTTGTATTTTTCTGATATCCACTTTTAGTACCCTATTCTTACTTCGAGCTTGTTGGTGGGTCGTTTTTGGGATGAACTTGCTCTTTAGTGTAAGAATGATGACTTTACTATTCACTGGAGCAAATTATGTGGCGCCTTAACGGCTAACATTTGCATTTATCTGTTGTGATGCTCATCATTTTCTGTATCACACCTTCTTGTTTTTTGGCCGGTACTTTTGCTCGTTCACACTCAGGCTCATCTGCAGGCTTTCTTTGTCTTGTTCTGTAATTTTTGTTAATTTCGTGGCAACAGGGCCGGTTGGAGAAGACATGTTCCATTGGCAAGCAACGATAATGGGGCCTGCTGAAAGCCCTTACGCTGGAGGTGTATTTTTAGTGTCTATTCATTTTCCTCCTGATTATCCATTCAAGCCTCCCAAGGCAAGTATTTTCTTTCTTAGCTTGTAATCCAATATATTTCCGGTGATCAAGTTACTTTTTGTTTTGTTACTGCTCGCAGTATACTGTCTAGTTTGCACTTTGCAGTGGATGATTAAATTATCCATTACTTTTTAACTTTGTTGGGTGGTTTTTTTCGTAATGGCATTCTTGGAACTAGTTTTGGAAATAGAGTTACATGTGGGCTTGGTAAAATTACTTGTGTGATATAGAGGAGTTTTTAGTTGTTCCCAACTTTATCTAATTTATTATTTTTATTATAGTGGTGGTATGGTAGTTTTCCACTTTGATGGTTTCTGGATTTTAAATGAGCTCATGCATGTATAAAAATGTGTCTGTTTTATTACATAGCTATCAATCTATCATACATAATGAGATTGGATGTTGCAATCATAATCTATTTTGTTAAATAAAAACCATATTCGTAGAAAACAAAGATATTTTGTTTTAGTACTCTACCCGATTTTAAATTTGTATCACCCTTAAACTAACATTAATAAACAAACAACTAAGATTCATGTAATTTTTTTTAAAATCGTGATTAAATGGGTTCAATCTTCTGTTATGTACACCACAACTCACACCAAGATTGTTACCGCAACTGTGTCTGACACTGCATATCTACATGCTACTGTGCTATGGCTACCACTCGTGTATGATTGTATGTTAAACGTATGTACTATACCCAAGAGTCTCTAGAAGTGACTAAACAAGTGTTGGAAGTGTATTTTTATGTTTTTTTGTTCCTCAAGTGTTTAATTGTTGTGTTTTATTATGCAGGTATCCTTCAAGACTAAGGTTTTTCATCCTAATATCAACAACAATGGAAGCATATGTCTTGATATTCTTAAAGATCAATGGAGCCCTGCTCTAACAATTTCCAAGGTTTGTTGTTTTCTGACATGACTTATGCTTGCTCCAAAATAGAAATACCATTCACATGTAAGAAATATATAAATAGAAAGTAGGGGTATTGTGTTGTGTCAAGAGAGAATGTCTTCACTCTTCACGTAAGCTTTAATGACCATATGTAATACACTAGAAATACACATGTAACTGACAATGACTCTTTTAACTGTTTTGCTATTTTTGCCATGGCATTGAAAATTGCATTTAGGCTGATATGCTAATGCAAGTGTTTTTCAACTGAACGTGCCAGTTCACTCTGATATGTAAAAGGGCCTTCAGAAATATCGACATTCAACTGATCTGTCTGGAACTTTTGTTCTGGGCGCATTGCTGTATCTTAGATAGATAATTAAATGAAGGCTGAAACACTGAAGCATGATCCTTTTGTGAAGGTTTTAAAGTCAATTTGACTGCATTTTATTGCTTTGGTTAGATCATGGGTAACAAACTAACGGGTACTGGGACCGAGCCAAGGTGGACTCGTGCCAATTCTAACCGATAGAGCTTATATGACCAATACTATTTGCCAGACCAGTCCATTGTCAACTGCTTTATGATTTGTGATTGGGATAGGTTGTGAATTGTGATAAAAAAATATTGTAATGGGTTGTAATCCTACACACCATGGTTCTCGTGCGTTTTCTGCCAGGTTCAATGTCATGTCTTTTTTTATACATCCTCTTTGGTAGGTGTCATAAATCCACTTGTCTACAGTCTACTGGCCATATTATTTTAAATTCTAACAGTATTCACCAAAACTGTGACAGGTTCTTCTGTCCATATGCTCACTCTTGACGGATCCAAATCCGGATGATCCCCTGGTACCTGAAACTGCCCATATGTACAAGACTGACAGGTCCAAGTATGAGCTGACTGCTCGCAGCTGGACTCAGAAGTATGCCATGGGTTGAACCTGAATTCAATATCAGCCAGCTTTATCTATCTATCCTTTGTTAATTATCCATAATCGGGGTTGGGATGCCGTGTTTGTGAATACAAATAAAGACAACTTCATTGTGACTCTTAGCTCTGTATCCGGTGTCGTACTGGGATTTCTATTGTTCCGTTTTGCGTACCTCAGGACAGGTATGGCCTATGGGTAGACTATAACTAGATTTCCTGAAGATTAAGGTAGATATATCTCTAAATATTCGGTTTAAACTATAGAACATCATCATGGTAAGGTTTACAAGCCTATGGTGTTATGTGGTTTGTGCTAGTACTAAATAATCTAATTATTATCCAATTACTGCCTTCTATATTCCTTGAAAGAACAGCTGAGTAATGATGTTTTTTTAGTACTCGTAGTAGATTTAGAAAGACCTTATTGGGACCATGTAACTGTGTAGCGATCTTGAGCTCCTGAATTTGCAAAATCGATTTAGGCTCTGTTCTTTGCGGTCGAAGTGAACCTAGCTTAGCTGTAGAGAACATGCTTTAGTACTATGGTTCGTTATACAGCACCCACTACGAGCAGGACTGCGTGCCATGGCCAACACTGGCAGCGGCTGTGAATCTAGTTCTCCTTTTGTTATTACAGCTAGTGTTACAATTTGGAACATATCTTTGTCGTCTATCCATCTCAATTTTCTCGACCCTTCTAAGATTCCGACTCCTAATGACATTTGACAGATTTTCTTTACCAGGCTTATTTTTGTTATGGGTAGTATTAGTATTGGTAAGCCTGGTAATAGGCAAGGGCATGGCTTCTAAGCCCATCAATTTTAGCACCACTCCTGGCTTGGACCATATCACACTTTCTTCACCCAAACTATGTGGCAACTGCAGCATTCTCCCTAACTTTAGCCCGTCCATTGTACATCTTGTGTCGTTATGCAAGGAAGAATGTCTAGGCATTGCATCACGACCATCAAGTGAGAGTCGAGGGTGCTCGTCCAATGCATTCTTCCTTGCGGAACGAAGGATGTCAGAGTGGTTCACACATGACATCCTACGTGGGAAATTAATCTCGAATACATCTCGACTGTCTTTGTTTTTGTAACTCGGCACTCCCTTTTCCCTCCTCCGTTTCTCCTCCTCTGGCTCGACTTGTGCCATCACTTCCTGCAACGTGACGCTTTTCTTTGGGGGTACGTCGGTTTCCATGTTGGACGACGGAGGAGGTGGTTGAGATGGTTCCAATGATTTTTCGATGAGGTGGAGAGTGGAGGTGGAGGTGGAGGTGGTGGAGTTGTGGCCGCCATAGCAAAGGCTAGAGAAGCTTGTTTTTATCTTTTCACCCATCATGTTCTTAAGAAAGATGAGGTTAAGGTCTTTCATTAGGGTTTTGGCTTGTGGGAAATGAAAGAGAGAACAGAAAAAAGAAGTTAATGTTGTTTGGAAATGATGAAGTAGAGGTTTTAAATAAGGTGTGCATGATTTTTACAAGAGAAAATTTGGAAGGGATAGAGTAATACTCCTAGTAACTAATAAATGAGGTCACGTGAATTTAGAGGTTGAACAGAAAACCTTGATGACATATTATTAACAGGCTTCACAAGTTGGAGCACCCTGTTTCTACTGAGTCCTCAAATCTCAACTATTCAAGTACCAAAGAAGACATCAAAACCGGTTGCGAAAATAAGGGATTGTAGAGAGAAATCCAGAATTCAATAGAACGAATGTTGTTTGAATGAAAGATTTGTACGGAGTACAGTACTACATAAGAATATAAGATTGTTTCGTAAATAACGGATTAATATCGACAAAATCAGATAAAATTGTTTGGATATTTCATATTTATTACAAGCAAATCAACAAATCATACTCGTACTACGGAGTATTACCGTTGTTCTAAGTTATACCGATAGTCTACTAGACTACTATCCCAAATATAGTGTTGAATTCCGACATTCAATCCAAATGATGCCATGAACCCATATTCATCTTTGTTTCCCCTCAGAATGCAATGCAAGCAAGTGAGATGTGACCCATAGTAGAATCTGTGAAATACTGTACACATAATAGGAATACACTCCCTCCGTCCGTTCACTATTTATTGCCCAACTCCATTAAATATTCCTCACTTATATTCATGAAGTGAGACGATAAATAGTGGACGGAGGGAGTAACAATTCTTTTCAAAGTGGATGGCAAGCTAATTGGCCCCTACACCCTACTAGTAAAGGGTTCCACGTTAGGAGTCAAAATTAATGATGCAACGTAACCTCCTTCTTCTGTTTTAGTCATTTGTTTATCTTTGACCAAAATATATACTTCACACATAGATAATTAAAGATAAACAAATGATTGAGACATATAAAAATAAATAAATGATCGGGAAAGAGGGAGTACATGACTCAAGGTAAAGTAATGAAAGTTCATACTGTACTAAAAAACTTTGAAAATTGTTATCTACCTTCCCTTCTCACATTTGCTTAAAATATGATAGACTTTGTTTCTTTCACCTGCCTTCTGACCCTACCCGATATATATTTATAGTTTAATTAGTTGTAGAGACGAAATAGAGAAGGTTGGAACTTGGAAGGAGAAGGTAGATAGCAATCCTCAAAAACTTTACCTCTCATTTTGAATATGGAGTCCTTCGTAATGATTTGAATGCGCTCGAGCTTGAATCGATTTCAAACTTCAGTTTTTTAAAGCTCATAGTATTAGTATTGTGAATTGTGATCCATCTTGTGCTCAAACTCAAAATTTTGAGCCGACTCTGAACCCATTTGAGCTCGAACTCAAATCAATACAGTTACACTCATACAAGTACGATTAGTTTAACTCAATCAAGTTTAGAGGATGATTATCCATTAATGAATTTTCTATAAATCCATACAACTCAAATCCCTCCACCTGAGTTCGAACGTTATTTATCTTATTTTTTCTATCCTAAAACAATTCTTCATCCATGAGATTTCTATATCCTCTTATGGATCGTGACACTTTCTCCTCTATTCATTTAATCAATGGATCCTACACTTACACGGGAAAAAAAATAGATAAAAAATTTGAGATGCTTTAATTAGAGACCCAGATTATACATTTTCACAAAATTTATGAGAAACGGTATTTCAATAACTTATTGAGAAATCATTTTATTTTACCCGTAACTTTTTATGTGCTAGCATGTTTTATTATTAATTACCCCTCAAAATAACTATTTTATGGATACATTCTCAGTTATGAACTTATGACTAACCGTATTGTTATTAGTTTAAAGTTTAAAAAAAAAGGTTAGGGAGGGTTTGTTTAATTTGATTGGTCAAGGAGAGAAGGTATGAGAAGTCAATGTGTTAGTTGAATATTCAACCACATAAATTGGGAATTGGCTTTAAGTGAGATTTGTGCATTACCAATTTCACCTTTGTCCCACCATTAAGCTAAGGTTTCTCTTTGCATTGTTATTTGTTAACAAAGACATCATCAACGCTTTACATTATTCCCAATTTTAGTCTTTAAATTCTCTTTCAAGCAACTTGTAATGTAAACTTGATCATCATGTGGATGTTCAACCGACAAGAATAAATTCGGCGACCTTGCCATACATTTCCCAGTAAACCAAAATTCAGTGTGAAGACTTACTCGTATAATTATCATCTCAAAAATAAATATGGTACGATATATCTTTATCAATACATTTAGGGGTCGTTTGGTTGCCTTGAACTTCCCATGAATTGAGATGTTGTTTGGTTGTCCACTTTTCAGGAATTGTCAATTCTTAGGAATTGTCACTTCCTCCATAATGGAAAAGTTATTCACCAAGTCCCTGGTGGGTAGAACTTCCCGCATGAAATTATTTTCCACCTGACAACCAAACAATATTTTTGTAATTCCCATGAAATACAAATTCACGTGAATTTTAAGTTTTCGGTAACTCTGTCTTTATTCCCATGGTGAATCAAACGAACCATTATTAAGAGATTAATTATATGATCAATATACGTTAAAATTTAGAAGTTATTGATGAGCCATCGATGTATGCGATTGTTGACTGTTTGTAGTGGTAGACTTAATTTCATTTGAATTGTTGTTATAGGAAACTGATGTCTGCCACAATGACTTTTATAACCGAAGTGGATTCATTTTCGATAAATATTTTCATTTTGTAATATTATTTAATTTTACAATACAGTATTGTTTTAGTATTAAAAAACTTTGAATTCAATAAATAAATCACATTGATCCTTTTATTTTTTTTGAAGAGTTTCTTAATAAAATATTTTTTGTGGAAATGTGGACCTGGAATAGCGCACTTAATCGCATTACAATATAGGGGAAGGGGATTTAAACTTGGAACCTACTGTCCCAGAGCACCTAGTCTTAACCACTAGGTTAAGACATCTTCGGTACCTTGGATTGTGAGAAAAATGAACGTCTATCGAATATCGTTGATGGTTGGAATTATTTTGAGATAAAATATGATTACAACGTTGTTTGTATGATACGGAGTATAAGGAAATCATCCTTAGTTCAATTTATTTTTGTTTTAGAAATATTATTACTCACCCACTTTTAAGTGTATATAGAAAAATAATAATAAAAAATGACCTGATATTGGCTATAAATCGTTGCTTGACTCGTGATATTTACCCCTTAAATTTAGATTATCTATATATGTTGCCACTTTATACTCAAACAAGTGAAGAAGTAGGGAGTATATCTTTCTTTATGATTTCGATATACTCGTATATGTTTTATTATACTATTCGATTATTGTGACAAAGTGAGTGGTGGGAATTTTTTACTTTTGACGTACATCATCTGAATTTTATTACTCCTTTAGTGTAATTTATGAAATGTTTTGATATTTTTAAAAATGCCAAGGCACATTCCTTTCTTTTTTTATTCGAGATATCACGAAGAATAACATACTCTAATTCTCCTATATATAAAAAATCATCCATCAAAATTCAAAAGTAGAATAAAAACTATACTCATTATTCTCACTCGAAGGTTATAACCAATAAAACATCGCTTATTATAGTATATGCCTATATGGAGTACTAAACCATATCATCCCAAAAATGATTTTATATTCTTGAGACTGACTTCATTCTCTTTCTGGTTGAAAAAAGTTGAATTGAATCTGGGCTTAACTTAACAATGTTAAACTAAATTAAAATAAATTAAGTGTGTTGAATTGATAAAGACAAACTAAAATTGATGAGATTATTAAAATATTAAACTTAACTTAATTATACTAGGAGTAAATAAGAATAAATCTAATTAACCCTAGCTAGTTGAAAATAAAATGAAAAGATGAATGCATGATTGTTTACATGTATTTAACTAAAATATTTAAAATAATGTAAATGTTAATCAAATACTCCATAATTGATATGAAATATAAATTAAAAACAATACCCAAATATTTATTACTCTTACCAACAATGATTATCAAATTTACCCCACCAAAATTTTAACACTTTTCATTTTCATTTTTCAATTTTTTTTAATATTCCGTAGTAATATGGTCCAGAGAGACAATTGAATGTGATATTTTCGTCTATTATTAGATTTAGATTCAAATTCAGGTCACGTCAAATTTACTGCTCTTGTGTTATGTAATATTTGGGATGGTTAGTCATACTTATTTCGGAAGAATTTGAGTTAAGTTCTATCGTATTACGTCTTTATAAACTCTATAATAAACTGACTTTTGTTTGAATCAGATAAGCGTACCTTTTAACTTTACTTAGATTTATTAAATTAAATTGAATTAATCTACTTAATATATGTCACTTTCTTCGAGTCTAACTTGAGCAATAATATCATCGAAAAAATAGGTAGACTCACTTAACAATCTTTACGTGCATATATATACTCGCAGTGGTAATCCTTTAACATATTGTTCTCATGACTCTTATATTTAAGATTTTCAGTATTTGTGTAACATCTAATCAAATGACACAAGTTAATATACTAATTAAGCTATAATATTTTGAAAATCAATTACTGTATGTAAGTACAATAATCGCGAATTCATATGCGAAATATCAAATTTTCGTGATATATATCTCACAAAATACACATACATAAAAAAAATCTTTTATTTAAAATTCTTAGTATTTTAAAAATACAACAATATCTCCATATCTAGTCGTGAAGCCGTCTTGATAAAATTGCATGTTGGGAGAAATTCATCCCCCAAAGGCAGAGGACACAATTGAGAAGAATAGTCTTCCTCCGCCAGTTGCCGCCCCAGCATGGACTTGTTTCATTTTAACTACACTTGTTACACATGTCAAACGCTCACACCCCCATCCAATTTGGAAGCCAGTAGAACCCAAAAACATGACACGAATTCCATAAAAAATTAACGAGTTTGGATTGAAATTTAAAAACCCATTTATTCATGTAAGTGGGTCAATATAAATATTAATTCAAAACTTAACTTAAATGAATTTTGGATTTAGATTGAAGGATTCGTAACTCATTTAACTATGACAACACGACACGATCTGATTTGTGTGTCGGGTCTAAAAGCCACACATCTAATTATTCTCGAAAATTGACAATTATACTTAACAAAATCTAGGAAGAGATGATCTTTTAATAAGCTATTGAGATACCACTTTTATGTGTTATTCGTATTTTGTTTTGTACCTTTATGTTTCTATACTCTTTTAGGTTCGATAACTAACATTAAAGAGTATACAAATATAAAGAGGGTACAATTCTTATAAAAGAATAAGAGATAGAGTGGTACTGAAAAGTGGTCTCTCAATAGTTATTGAGAGACCGTCGAATTTGTGTTGTATTTATTGTAAGTCCATCTCATTAAAAAATTATGAATAATGAATAATCATTTCTTTTTACAACTGCTCACATTGAGATTCAAATCCCCGTCCCCTTTATAAATAAAATCATACCTCCCTCCCCTAAGTCTCTCATCAAAAACACTCACACACACCTCTCCTCGCCTCAGCTCACCGAGTCATCCAACTCGTGAGAATCCATGGCGTCCGAACTCATTTTCCGGGGAGGACACGAAGCCCAACCCGTATCCGAGACCTACTCCCCTAAACCCGCTAAACCCTGGAGACCCATCCAATACCTCCTCCACGAGCAACGCCTCCTCTTCCTCCTCCTGGGAGCCGCGCTCTCCTTCCTCCTCGTCACCACCCTCTCCACCGCCCCCGCCGCCACCCTCTCCGCCGCCTCCGCCACCGAGTCATCAAACTTGTTCGTGAACCCGCGGCGGTCGGCGAGCGTGGTGGCGGAGTCGTTCCGATCGGGGAAGGCGCCGCTGGGGCTGAAGAGGAAGGGGCTCCGGATCGTGGTGACGGGCGGGGCGGGGTTCGTCGGGTCGCACCTGGTGGACCGGCTGATCGCGCGGGGGGACAGCGTCATAGTGGTGGATAACTTCTTCACTGGGAGGAAGGAGAATGTGATGCATCATTTCGGAAACCCTAGGTTTGAGTTGATTCGACACGACGTCGTTGAGCCTCTTTTGCTTGAGGTCGATCAAATCTATCATCTTGCTTGCCCTGCTTCCCCTGTTCATTATAAGCACAATCCCGTCAAAACTATCATATCCTTTTCCTTTTCCTTCTTTCTTTGATTTGATTGATTTCCTGCATTTATCGTCAATTGTTTCATTTAATTTGATTTGATTGATTTATTGATATTTGATTGATTGATTGATTATGGGGTTAACGTGTTTTTTTGGTTGTTTGATAAATTCGTAGAAATTGATGTTTGGTCAAAATGTAGATGGCTTTTGAGTTCAGATCTAGGTTTATGAGTGGACAATCAGAAAACACATAATTCTCGTGTGATATGCCCTCACGTTGATTCTACTGCGAGACCTCTCCCGTTAG
The DNA here is from genome assembly GCA_958450325.1 of Agrostemma githago. Lineage (NCBI taxonomy): Eukaryota > Viridiplantae > Streptophyta > Magnoliopsida > Caryophyllales > Caryophyllaceae > Agrostemma > Agrostemma githago. The sequence continues at coordinate 68,605,612 of OY288251.1, read as the reverse complement.
GAATTAGTAACCACCGCTTATTATTTATTTTCCGCCCTCCCCCTAATGAAAAATCCTGGTTCCGTCCCTAGTTTTAAGGACCTTATAGCCCGGCTGAACTGTTAGTGTTATGGTAAACATGGGTTTGCTGAATCCGTCAAACGAGGCTGCTTCAAAATTTAAATCGGAATTTTCGACATTAGCAATTGTGTGTTGGTAGTAGATTGGATGTGAAATGAAAATTGAATGAATTGGTGAAAGCTAGGACTTTTACTACTCTGATTTGAAGTATAGGGTCGGGGTAGGGGTAGGGGTAGGGGTAGGGGTAGGGTAGTCAACATTTTTGGTAAGAAGGTAGGTTGAGAAGAATTTGCAAAGTTTGTATTGTATGCTTAGTTTACTTGTTTGGTTGATACGATCCATATTGAGTATGATTTGTGATTTACGAATGTATGAATGAAATCATGAATTTGGGGACGGTAGAATGTGAAGTGTGAAACGCCTTAACGGGATAATTAACAAGACAAATGTGGTAGGAACACTAAACATGTTAGGATTGGCAAAGAGGGTAGGTGCAAGGTTCCTACTTACAAGCACAAGTGAGGTTTATGGTGACCCCTTGGAACACCCTCAGAAGGAGACTTATTGGGGCAACGTCAATCCCATCGGTATTACTCCTTTCCCATCAACTAATATTTTTCTTGTGTCGGTACTCAATCTTTGTACCACCTTTACGGAAATTGCGTTTGCGTGATCTCTAACATCGAACATTTACTTACCCCTTTTCCTTTGGGTTTTAATTTATATGTTGTGTAAATTATACTACATGATGTTTCTTTCAGTTGATAGTTAAAAAATTGGGCAACTCTCAACGTCAGGGTTTTCATGAAATGGTACTAGTAGTTGTTGTGATAGCAATGTCACCATGCCATAAATGTACATTTTTTTGGCATGACCTTTATTGGAAGAGCTTGTTATGTTAGAAAGTGTAGCAAATGAGAGAAGCCACGTGAGTTTTGCTTCTTTACAAATAAAGCGGTCCTTTCTTTTTCCTCATTATTGGGGGATTGATTAGTGATTTAATAAGTCTCCCTTATGACGGATATATCAGTCACGGATAAAATAAAACTCATGTGGTAGGTAAGACAAAATTAGAGTGAATAACAAATGATTTGTTTTTATCTATCCTACGTGGGTATTGTTAGACCTGTGATAAATATGTTTGTTACCATCAAGAATTTGTGTTAGTGATTAGGCCAACCTAAATACCTAATACGGAGTACTTAATTAGGGGTATTTGGAACATACTCTTCGTGTTTTCAACCTTTTTCTTTTCCTGATGTGCTTTTGAGCATAAAACCTGTCTATATCGTGCGTGGGTGTTGCAAGAAACCCTCGATTAGACGTGCCAAACTGCCAACTTAATTTCCATGTGTCTGGGTGAATAGTTTACGGAGTTGTAGAAGAGGGGAAACGAAATATTGGTGATGAAGAATTTTACTAGTATAAATTTACTGTACTTATCTAGTGTCCCTTGTTATTTTTTGGGTTATGAACTTTTGAATTATAAGGCTGATTTTCTACTAATGAAAGTTAAAAATTTATAGGATATCAATTTCAGGGATTAGTGAGACATGTTATTAAGTCGGTAAATATATTTATGTTGGTTAAATGCCCGAAATTTAGTCAGAAAACATGTTAAAAGCTAAAACCATTAATTTTTGATAATTGAGTACGGTGTAAAGTTAGCGAAAAGCATAACCTCTATTGGACCACATACCCTTTTTATTTTTTATTATTTTCTTTATTTATTTATTTTCTGCTTGGTAGGTTTGGAACGCGTATTTAGACATGTTTTGGCCTACACTAAAAAAATCTTTGGAATAAGACATACTGGTAACTGGTGAACATTACTGCTTAGAAAGTGTTTTTGACTTGTATTTTACTCCCTTCATCTCGTTTATTTGTTTTCTTTGAGACATATTTTACTTGAAGTTAAGTAAATGATGGGAGTCGAACTAAAAAATACGGAGTATATTGATCTTGAAATAGTCTATACTCGACATGTAATTGTGACAGTGAATTTTAAGATTTTTGGAGTTAGGGAAATCATAGTAATTATCACCTGTTTCTCAGGAGAGGATTAGATAATAAAGTTTACACTGTTGGAGTGCTAGCATGATCTATGTTGTTTTGGTAAAGACGTGAGTAAGTTATGCTATGTGCGACAAATGATAAACTGATTGGGTTTGGCAGGTGTCCGAAGTTGTTATGATGAGGGAAAGCGTACAGCTGAAACACTGGCCATGGATTACCACAGAGGGGCTGGAGTTGAGGTTAGTATAACTAAGTATGCTGTGTTATATATCAGGAAGGAGTCAAGTTTGAAAGTTTTGTTTCTGTAGGATTATATTTATCTTACATGCTAGGCCATCTGCAGGTGAGAATTGCGAGGATTTTTAACACTTATGGGCCTCGAATGTGCATTGATGATGGCCGTGTCGTTAGCAACTTTGTAGCTCAGGTAATTCAAAATTCTTAGTACGAGACGTTTCTGCAATAATCACCTTTTAGCTAGTGACAACTTTTGTAATGTTAGCGAGCGTTTTATCGTTGATCCTTTTGAATTGGTAAAAATTGTTCCATGCAAATTTATTACTGTAAGACTCTACTCCAGTAATTAGGATCTCTCTCAACTATTCTCTATTATTGGTGGTCAAAACTAAATTGACCTCTTTCCAAGCTTAGTCAACTGCATTTTCTTGATATAAATATACATATCGCAGGCCTTAAGAAAGGAGCCAATGACTGTTTATGGTGATGGGAAGCAAACAAGGAGCTTTCAGTATGTTTCTGACTTGGTAAGTTTTCTTCTTCTGATACTGCCGTTGCCCTTCCCTCTCTATTTTGCATACTACTGTCACACGCTCATGCCCTATGCTGCATGTAAAACCACATCTAAGAGATACATGGCTATACTATACTACTATTTCATAGATGTTTTAAATGAAACAATTTTTTGTAAGTGACTCACAGTAGTTATGTAAATTAGCAATAATAATTTTTTGTAAGTGATAGGTTGGTAATGTTTAGAGTAAGACCTAAACAAACATGGATGGTTTTTTAGGATTGGAGAAGCTGTAACATTAGATAGGACAATGTGGAGGATGAGAATTCGGGTGGTTGATAACGTTTGAGAATTATTATTATTTTTTTTTTAGTTTTTCTTAATTATTACGGACTACGTAGTAGTAGTAGTAATTATTATTATTACTATTACTACTACGGAGTACTACTATTATTCTGTATTTTTAAACTTACTAAACCTCTTCACCTATTATTTGGGACGTGTGACTTTTTTGAAAGTTTTTTTTTTTACCATGCTTTCTAACTTCATTTTTGGCTTTTATTATTCTACTTGACGGCTACTACTGTAGAACAAGGTTAAAAATAAAAACATCCCAAATTTTAAGGACAGAAGATGAAATCTACGTCAATTCTTAACCACAAGTTACTAAACTATGAATATTTTTATTATTCTAAGTATTATTGTTACTACTATCATGCATTTTTATATGACTCCTTATTGGAGACAACTTGACGGTTTCAGAGAGTGATTCAGGTCAGCCGACCCCAAATCATTTTGGGACTACGGCGTTGTTGTTGTTACACAAATTTGTGATTAAGTTTGTTAAGAGGTCTTAATATTCAATATGATGTTGTCCAATATTGACTAGTACGAGTAATGCATTGTTTGGTAATCGTACGATAAATAGAGAGAGGGGGGAGAGGGACCTGAACCTGATTGAAGTAGTATTGATTGTAGAAGTGTTAATTACCGACTACTTTGTTGGAGGAAAACAAAAGTTAGGTGGCTTTGTCAGAAGCTTGAATCTCATACGTGCTCTTGCTTAGAAAATGACCACAGTACTTTAATACACCACAAGTCACCCACCCCACCCCACCCCACCAATCATGCTCACCTCTAAACCAACCTAAACCTCTAAAACTCTGTCACATTAACCCCCACCTAATTAACATCAATTTATTACTCCGTCTTTTTGTTGTGACCCCACATATTTTCTACATTTCTATCCACCTTAATTCTTAGTGGATGAGAGTGACTCTCTTAGTGAGACGGAGAGAGTACTTCACAGAGCACTCTCTTAGGAGTATGTGTTTCGATCTTCTTATATTCTCTTCTTTTTCATTCCCGCTCTTCGTTACCTAAGTATTGGTCTGGACTCTGGATTTCCTGCACCGTTGATTCGGAAAAAGGGCCATCCATTTTCTTCAAGAAATGGAGAGGATCTTTGGTTGGCTTTATACAGTTCATTCCATTGGATCTGTATGTTGCATTTTCCTTGGAATGGAAAATGAATTGAATATATGTTTTGTTTGGCGACATCCTCATTGAATTATTCTGCTGTGTGAGTAGTACCGAAGAATAGTCCGTCGTCAGTGTCATTCTTTTATCATGTGGCACATGGGATTTCCTCCCTCTGAAACTTTCGTACCTTTGCTTGCCCTCCTTTGTCTCCTTCAGGAATATAAAATACTCTATCATGCATCTGAAATTATGGTGCTACACTAGCGATTTCGACTTCGGTCCTTAAATTTTGGGATATTTTCGATTTCACATGATGTTTTTTTTATTTTTAACCTTGCTAGACAGTTGTTTGTCTGTCTGTCTGTCTGGGGGTCTACAAAGGAAGAAGAAACTAAGATGGGTGTTTGATTGAACGAGAACAAACAGGTTGATGGGTTGATGCGATTGATGGAGGGTGAGCACGTGGGTCCATTCAACCTTGGAAATCCGGGTGAATTCACCATGCTTGAGCTTGCTAAGGTGGTCCAGGAAACAATAGACCCGAATGCAAAGATCGAGTTTAGGCCAAACACAGAGGACGATCCTCACAAGAGGAAGCCGGACATCAGCAAGGCTAAAGAGAATCTGGGGTGGGAGCCCAAGATCCCGCTCCACAAAGGTCTTCCTATGATGGTTTCCGACTTCAGGCAGCGCATTTTTGGCGACCAAAAGAGCGGAGATGCCTTTTAGAGAGAATGATGATGATGATGATGAGAGTATAGATTTAGAGAAATAGCACTTCTCACCTTCTTTTTTTATGCTATTTTTCCTTTCCTTTTATAATTTGTTTAAAAGTAGACAGACGCCTTCATTAATATTATCTCATGCAGTATTCATTTCATCGATTCTTTGCCCTTCGAAAAACTGGCAAAACCCACGAATCACAGTTTTGGTTATTCCTTCCATATTTCTCCGAGTTTTGACAGTTAAAACTTGTGCAATACGACCTCCGAAATGGATAAAATTTAAGTTTATTATTGAAATTGGAGTATTATATAGTTCTGATATTTAAAAGTCATCGGACTATCTTTCGAGTAGCGTCGGATTAAAGCGAAATTTATGATATGTATTCTTGTAATTGAATCACTTTATAGTTTTTTTTAACAACCGTTAGTCATCTATGTTATATTGGTTCTGCTTAGATGGTCAACAAATTATCTCACATTTTTTGAAAAATTATCTGAAACAATCGAATTTTGAAGGTTATTATTATCCATGTTTTTCGGACCGATTTGGTCCGAAAATTAAATGTCTTCAAATTTGAACAGTAACTATTCAATACTCCGTACATTGTACATTCAACCATCTTTCAAATAACGTAGGATTAAGGCAATATATTTGACATATATTGTATATACTCAAACGGAACAATTTTAGAGTTTTTTAACAACCATCACTCCTTTTATATTATACAAATACTATTTATATGTCAAGAAATATATATCTCAAATTTTTCGAAAATCACTTGAAACCAGCAAATTTGAAGGTAATTATACACGTTTTTCGGGCCGATTTGCTCCCGAAATTAAATGTCTCCAAATTCACACAGTAAGTACTCGATACATTGTAGAAACTTCTAGCTATAGTAGAAAATACGTATGGTTTCAAATAAACACATTTAATAAACATTCGACTATCTTTCGAGTAACGTCGGATTAGGGCGAAATTTTCGATATATATACTCGAAACTAAACTATTTTAGAGTTTTTTTAACATCCGTCAGTCATTTATGTTGTACGGATCCTATTTAGTTCGCCAGTAAAATATTTGACATTTTTCGAAAAATTACCTGAAACGGATAATTTGAAGGTTATTATACACGTTTTTCGTGCCGATTTGGTCCCGAAATTAAATGTCTCCAAATTCGCACAGTAACTACTTCATACATTGTAGAAATGTTTCGTTGTAATAGAAGTTAAGTATGGTTTTAAATAATCGCATTTAAAGGACGTTTTACTATTTTTCTGTAACGTTGAATTAGAGAAAAATCTTCGATATATATATACTCGAAACTAAACTATTTTAGTGTTTTTTTAACATCCGTCAGTCATTTTATGTTATGCAGGTCCTACTTAGTTAGCTAACAAAATATCTCACATTTTTCGAAAAATCACCAGAAACGGGTAATTTGAAGGTTATATTATTCACGTTTTTCGGCCGATTTGGTCCCGAAATTAAATGTCTCTAAATTCACACAGTAATTACTCCATACATTGTAGAAATGTTTCGTAGTAATAAAGCGCAAGTAAGGTTTCAAATAATCGCATTTAAAGGACGTTTCACTATATTTCATCTAACGTTGGATTAGAGAAAATTCTTTGATATATATACTCGAAACTAAACTATTTTAGTGTTTTTTTAACATCCGTCAGTTATTTTATGTTATGTGGATCCTATTTAGTTCGCCAGCAAAATATTTCACATTTTTCGAAAAATCACCTGAAACGGGTAATTAGAAGGTTATTATCTACATTTTTCGGCCGATTTAGTCCCGAAATTAAATGTCTCCAAATTCGCATAGTATCTACTCCATACATTGTACAAATGTTTCGCTGTAGTTGACAGTTAGTATGGTTTCAAATAACCGCATTTAAAGGACGTTTTACTATATTTTCTATAACGTTGGATTAGAGTGAAATCTTCGATATATACACTCGAAACTAACGTGTACTTGATGTTTAGTCTTGAAATCGAACAAGTTATAATGGGAAACTACCTATGACCCATGGTACAAAAATCAGGAGAAGTGAAACAGTTGAAAAAAAACACTTTTTTCTCTGACATTTGAGGATCCAAAATAAAAATGATTGAATTTTTTTTAAGGGTGTTATGCAGGTCATAATGTCCACACAAAATTTTAATAACAAAAGAGAGCATTCGAGGGTGCCGTTACGCAAAACCAACTAGGGATGGCAGCCTTTGCTCAAGAACTCAAATTCATATCCGAGGCTAGATCCAAGGTCATTGCATGAAAAAAAAAAAAATCAAAAATCCAAGTCTCTCCTCTTTCACAATATGAGTATACACTTGACTAGGCCATACAACTCTGGCATAAAGGGGAAATCAAACAATTGGCAGGCCAAAAGACGGAGCAGCAAATGATAACAACAGTCTGGACTTGGGTTCGAACACATCAATATTGAATCAAGCATAAGAAAAAAGGATCAAAAAGTTTGGTTTCAGAGTTGATATGTCCTTGAATGTCACTATATCAGCCAGACAAGACTGGAAGAAGTTTGATCAGAGCTTAAAGCTGTTATACGCGACCCGCTGCTGATAAAACAAGAGATGCCGGTGATTCATAGGGTGCGTACGAACGCTGAAAAAATCCAGTGCCGATGCTACTTTTTCCTAGCAACCGGCAAAAACAGATTTCAATATTCAGTTCAGACACAATCACACAGTCAAGTAAATTATAGAATCAGACAATCAGGTTAAAAAACACTTAAACATGTACTGTATTTCACTTGTAAATTTCAAGAAAGAACAATACAATGTCCAATTCATTGCAATTCACACCTTCATAGTCACCTTTTCCACTTGAGTGGAATTCCGAAGATGGCATATGATTCACAGACTTACAACTTTTCATCGAGAACAAGGTGCTAAGGGGCCAAGGTGACAAATGCACGCGCCTTTCGGACGTTAGGCGCCTGTGTTTTAGTAGCAAATTTGTATTTTCGAAATAAAATTTTGGGCCACAACCTTTCTTAGGAGTTTTGAGGGTAGCAAACATCCAAAGGAGTAAAAGGTGGGAATAAAGGGTGTAACTAACGACGTAGCTGAAAAAGGTTTGGAGAGTGCATACTAACAAGTTTTGTCAAGTGAGCCTTGTAAAAGGCACACCTAAAATGCAGTGAGGCGTTTTAGTTAGTGCCTCATTTGAGGCCGCACCTTAGGTGCACTTTTTTAAACAAAGATTGAGAAGTCTGTCAGAAGCTCGGGCCAAAAGGTGGGAGAGGAAGAAAGCAATTGAAAAGTTAAGGCAATCCCATCAAATGCAGTTTTCTCAAGAACAAAATCTCAGGGAGATAATCATTATGATGTGTTCTAGACTTCTAGTGCGTGACTTAACTCAAATTTACATTTCAAAAACACAAGCATTTGGCAGCCAAACTGAAATCAATACGGAAAAGAGATATGCACAGGAAAGCTAACCTTGTCTCGCAAAACACAAATCAATGTCAGAATGTCCGGGAATAATCAGAAGCAGCACCTAGGATGGAGAGAAGAGCAGCCATTCCGGCCACTTGCTTTTTACTACGAGTTCCTGCAGCTATAAGACCTCCCACTACAGCTCCTGCAGCTGCAGCATTAATCTGCAATGTGTTATTTGCTTAGTTGGTTATTCAAAGGTTACGCACGATAGTATACTGAGGTGCTCCCCGCTGGTTGTTGGAACGACGCGAGCTGGGCCATGCCGGGCCTCAATTCAGAAAGATAAAGGGCCCAAAAGTTTCTAAAAATAGTAGGTTCCAAATTCCCCATCTCATTGAGGGCGGAAAATGAATAGACATCTCGATGTGATACAGCCTTTTTCTATTTTAGTTGGGAAAGAATGGCGAAGTCCATTCAAACCGTCCAATGAAGAATAAGAAGAGAGCGATTCACAAGTCATAAAAGTTACACAAATTCCAAACTAATGTCAACTTGATTTCACCAATATATACAGAGAGATGGTGTAGAAAGTAAAAGTTGTCATGCATGATTTATCAAAACAACTACTGTATTTTCATATTATCTTAGTTTAAAAATGTAATTATTGTACATTATGAGAAAGTATCGATCAGAGTCGAAATAATTTGACCACCAAAGATAAATCGGGACAATACTTACACAAGTGTATAGTATTCTCATTGCTCAAAAGACACAATGCCAGTTCAAAAGGTACATCAAATAGAATTTCAAAAGGCAGGGCCGCAGGTGTCAAAATTAGAAAACTCGAGAACATAAGGGTACAATAAAGAATTTCCCCCAAATTTATCATCTTTCACTTGGGAAATATGCTACAAGGCAGGCTGATGGTACAATACTATTACTCGGACTATTAAATAGAGTCTGACACATTATTAAGGGTAATTTAAACAAATTAATTCAAGAATTATAGTTTGATCCTATTTTAACATAGTATTCCATATTTTTGTACTATCATAAACATAATGTAAACGCAGAAGCTACAAACTAACCACATCTGAACGCCCTCGATAATTTTGAATTCCACAGCGAGTCATAGTAAAAATTCCAGCAAAAGCTCCTATCCAAAGAGAGTTGTAATAATATAAGCCCACGCACATAATGTCGTTATACAGCGGACGCTCACGATCATACGCTTGAAGGTATAAACATGAAAGGAGGTAAAATACCAAAAATGTTTGAGAAACAACAGCACTATGAGCCTATGACCAAATTCTGCCTACCTCCCTGTCTAACAAAGGGGAAGGTGAGTAAGCCACACAAAATCGACAGCTCTCAATGTTTACTCCTGCCCTAATACCTCCCTATCTAGCCTCTTAGGCCTTGTTCCGCAGGTTCATTTTGTCTTGGCCTTTTCAAATCATTTTAGTTCAGTTGAGTTAAACCCACTTCAGCCGAAAACAACCATGTTTTACTCGTTCAAATTCATAACGAACAAACAAGACACACATACAATTACATTAGCATTAAGCATCCACATGCTTTTACAAATGAAGCGAAACGTCTCAAAATGGAATGGAGGAGTTAGAATAGTACCACATTGAAGGCTTGTCTTGGCAATCAATTTCGCCTGCATTCCACATTGCATAGTTAAAAACAACAATGCAACACACACAAACTTATTATACGAAACAAACAATCAACACAAAAATGAAACGGTTTTGTTCATTGTTTGAGGGTTTTAAGCTTACCACATAGGAAGCCCGAGGAAATCCACTCAACCCTAACACAAATTAACAACACAAACCCTAATTCAAAAAAAATCAAAATCAAACTTTCACAAGTAAGAAACCAATTAATTGGAAGGCAACCCATGATGAAAAATTCAAAATGATAAAAAGGGTATCTATGATTTCTGGGTAATGAAGTAATATAGGAGTGTACCTAGTTTGTCGGCATCATAAGGTCCTATACAAGAGCCCCAAAGTGCACCCGCCTGAGAAATTTAGAATGATGATTGAGCATGGAATATGTATAGAGAGTAAAAGTGAGTGAAATCAAGGTTGAAAAATGAAGTAGAAAGGGAGGAGGGGGAATGGAATACAGTGGCGATTCGAGCAATGGAATCAATGGCGATAGAAGAACAAGGTGTATCGGCTTCAACCAATTCATCCTCCATGTCTTTACGTAGGAGTGTTATTATGCCCTCCTTTATTTACTGCTTCCCATTGTCTGCACAACTCTCATCGCCTTTTTGCGTTTCCTTCTTACCCTCGTGCTTTTCCAAACATAAGCTTGTTCTAGGACGAGAATATTCGTCGCAAATTTGTGATTAGATAAAGACCGCATTGATATTTTAGATATATTTTGATTTTATCCTTTTAGTCGGATGGATGATCAGTTTTTCTAATATGTGCCCAGTGGGTACATTTTAATCACAACATTTACCAGGTATGTTGCTTGAATTAAGTTATTGAAGTGTGTCCACGAGGTAAATGTTGTTTTTAGTTAGTTATTAACGTGTGCCCAGCTACAATAGAAAAACCGATATTCTATTACATAAATAGATATGTACTATTGTACTCCCCAAACCCGAGAAAACTGACACAACATGTATAACCCGACCTAACCTCCGAAGTAAAGACCCGAGCTTGATCCTAACACAATTTGATGATGAACCCTAAGTATCTTGATAATAACACACTGAAAATGGCCTAGAATGTCCCCCTCCACATCTGACAAACCCGGATATCAATCTAAATCCAAAATGATCCGCCTCGAATCAACTCCACCCGATGATAGGCTTTGCCACCTTGGGTGTTTGGTTAAAGGATTTCCTAGCATAAGAAAATAAGAAAAGGAAAGAGCCATGTACTTCTATAAAAGTACAGCAAAATAACTACGTCAAATTTCTGTAGTATAAATGGAGGATTAACTTGATCCAACTGTATTTTTCCAAGCATTCTAGCACGCAGACAGTAATCTAAACTATTCCAAGAAGACAGACAAAAACATATCCAATGTTTTTCGAAACTCATCAACTTTGATCTTCGTAGGAATTGTGAAATTTCCACCCACCTTTCTCATAACTTCAGATCTCATACGATTCTTGCAAGCTAGAGAGCTAGCTTGTTGCAATATGAATGGATCAAACAAGATACCCAAGCCAAGAGCTGTTTTTTTTGTTCACGTTGATTTTTCAGGTCTTGGTTTTGTGTATCCCAGACTAATCAGCTTCTCCGCCAGCTTCTTTTCAGCATTGATCTACAGAGTATAAGCCAGAAATTCTTGTAAATACATAATACACCATCCAAGATTTACTTGTTTCTATAATACACATCACGTACTGACGTACATGGTTTTGTGAGGCTGGTCCTTGATAAAAACTGAAACATAAGGTTTAGATGAGGAAGAGAATCAGAGATGACAAACCTCTAGCATAGAGTTATTCTTCGGAAGATTGCATGCTAATACTATATTGAGCCCAGTTCGGAGGACTGCAATTCATTAAATCAACCAGGGTTTAGCGTGTTAGGCAGTACACAAAATGTTACTACTTCCTCTGCTCTAATAGATTGTTCACAAGGTCACACTTCAATAATTTTCCAATTTTCAAAAAAGAAAATGTCAACAACCTATTAGTACAATTATTGTTAAGGGTTAACCTAATCTGCGAGCAATGCCAGAACCAGTGTTATCAGAAGTTCCTGCAAGTAATGAAGCAATGCTCACTTCATTTTTCTGCATAAACCCATTCAGAGACCATAAGTTTTCGATGGAACAAAGAATAATAAGCAAGCTTATTATCTTAATTAAATTAAATTAAAAATCAAGATATAGGTAAGTAAGCAAGTTTAATTTAATCAGGTTTTGAAATTCAAGATATAGGTAAGTAGAGTGTGATGCGTGGGGAGCAGCAAGGGGCTATGACTAGAGTAGACAGTAGTCAACTTGACAGAAAGTGGGAATACCTCCTATTGAGTATTGTGTTGGGAGGAAGATGACGATCCAGGGGACGGGGACGGGGACGGGGACGGGGACGGAGCCGGAGGACGGTGGTTTGATGTTTCACAACTACGCCTCTCACCTCTAACTCTAACTCTAACTCTAACAAAACAACAAGGGAATTACCAACTAAAAGTCTTCAAATACGGAGTACAGTATTTTCTTACTACTCCGTATTACTCCCTCCTACTTGATTAAGTAAAAATATGACGGGGCTTGTGAGTAATGATAAGAATAAAAAATTGAAAGAAGAATAAATAAATGATATTAAAGTACAATCTAAAAATGAAAAGAGATAAAGATTGTTAAACTAGTGCAAAAAAAGAAAAGAGGAAAAATAAAAAAAAAATTAGGAGGGAGTATGTTTTTTTTTTTTTTTTTTTTAACTTACAAGTATGCTTTGAAGTTAAAAATATGTTTTTATTTTTGTAAAATCAAATCCGGATGTCAATTAAATCAATGACTAAATTATACAATCAGTTGTACGTACAATTAGTCTTATGATCTTGAGTGTTATCACAAACTTTTTTAATTTTGTTGGGTTTAAATTTAAAAAATTACAACTTAAATTGTACAAATTCAATTTAGTAAGTATACAAAAAAAAATCTCTAACATTTTTTTGTACACAAAGGTTGAACATAAAACTGATATTATTTTCTCAATTAAAATAGAGTGTTTTAAAAAGCGGGTAGTGACTCGATTTTGGTCCCTCTAATCATCAATCCTACTCCTACACATGTCTCAGATTAAGAGACGTTGTTGTTGTTGGTGAGAAGTTAGGAAATCAAGGATGGAAGGTGTAGTCAAAGTCTCCAGCTTCAGATTAATGTCACCTCATCATCAACATCATCATCATCATCATCATCATCGTCGTTTCCACAAAACATCAAAGACAGTGTTAAAGGCGACTTCAAATTTGAGTAATGGTGATGACCCTTTACTCCAAGCTGCCATTAACGCTGCTACTCTTCGTTTCTATGAGACCCTTCGCCCAAGTAAACCCTTTCTTCTTTCTTTCGGTCTGTTGGGTTCATGCCATTTTCAGATTTTAATCATTTATTCATTCTTGATTGATTATGTTGGGATATTCATATTCATGGTGTGTTGACTGTTGATGATTTGGAAAGTTGTTTAATTTGAATGCCTCAACCAACATTCATCTTCCCATGTTTCCTGTCCGAAGGTCATATTGTTATGATGCCTCAAATATTAAGCAAACAACCCAGTGAATAACCATGTTTTGTGGTTATCTATCTCAGTAATAAGAATAAGGTATTTGATCCGTTATACGAATTGGGAAAAATGTCATACTATCACTCAATGCATTAATGATAAGGACTTCTGAGCAGAAGCCTAATATACCAGATGTTTTCTGATTGTATAACTTTCAGAGCCTCTTTTTCATGATCCTTATGTCGCCTGCTTTGTTTCTCCAACTACATCAATCAATGATACTAGTCACACTGCACACCCTTACTGCCTTGCCACCTGCTTCCTCGACCAAAAAATGCTTCAGCTTTTGGGACATACACATGAACTGAGACAGGTACAACCCACCAGTACAAACACCAAACACTTGCACTTAGTTCCCTTGTTTTGGAGCATTAAAAACATTCTGTAGGTTGTTTTGTTGACGGACGGTGCAGATACTCGTGCTTATAGGCTCACTTGGCCGACCTCCACATTGATTTTTGACATATCTGCTGACAAGATTTACACTCAGCTCTCGTCAAAGCTTAAAGGTATGGCTCTGTGCTACCTGTCCATTTGTAGGAGCCTTTAGGTAGTGTAGTAATTATGTTGTTTGTTAATTGGTCTTTATCTGATGTTAGAATGAATTCCAATTATCTTAAGTCACTTACGTTAGCACATTGGCGGGTTATTTTTAATGATGTTGCTCCTGTGCACTACCTTCTACCATAAATTCCATCTCATGATATAGTTCTCGACCAAATAATAGGTGTCGGGGCTCAGGTCACCAGAAATTGTTTATTGATTCATGTTCCGAACGAAGCTCCTAATATTCAAGAAGCTTTACGAAAAAAAGGATTTAATGGCAACCGGCCTAGCATCTGGCTCCTTCAGGTAATGCAACTGTTTTCTGTTGTTAGTATTGTTGTGTGCATGTGTGGATACCGTTTTATCGAGTATGCATTTGCTTGACAGGGTTTGCCTTTGATGACACTAGAAAGTTTTGAGGATGTTTTGGTGACGGTTGGCAGTTTAGCCATGAAGGGATGTATCCTAATGGGAGAAATTCCAGCCGGGTTATTAGAACCTGCCCATGAGGTTGAGGTAGTAGCTCTTTCATGCCATGGTTTCTTCTTTACCTTTAACATTATTTTGTTAGGTGACTGTCTTTTGTTTTGTTCCTTGGCAGGTCGGTCAAGAAGAATGGATACACAGGATTTTCATGAGCCATGGATTTCAGGTTAAAGTGTTTGACCATGAACATATTGCAAAAAGTTTGGATGCTGAGCTATCGAAAGAACCTTCCAACAGCATACTCTTTGTTGCAGAGCATCTAAGATTTTCAGATGATCAGGTTTTTAACCTTCCCTGGACATTATTCACATCACGTGCTAACAAACTTTATACCGTCAATTTTTTACTAGACCTAATAAACGGGTCATTTGTGTTGGATTGAGTTAGGTTATCTCTGCCAACTGATCAATTCAGCATGGTCAGTTACTCAGTTATACAAAATGGTTAGTAATGATCACTGGTGTTGCTGGATTCTGTAGTCAGTATACTGCAGTACATGACTAATTAATTACTGACTGTTGTGGTTTCTTCGACCGCGATAAAACACACACATAAATGCACCCACTATTTATGAGTGGAACCCCCTGGAGGCGGAGAACCAGAGGGAAAAAGTGTCGTTGTCGCACTGTATATTCCCTTAGTTGAAGTTCGGAAAAACTATGTTGCAGTTAGCCAAAGCCTATTTGACTATTTGTGCATCGCAGATGGAAACATGGCGTTGGGAATTCCAGAGAGCTGAAGATGAGGGCGACGAACAAGGATTTGAAGACCTTTGAATTTAATTCTCTTACTTTTCTTTTTTCATGTTTTCATTTTAATGTTTTGCTCAATTGAATTGAATAAAGATGATTTTTTTTTTTAAGAATGTTGGTATTTGGTAAACTAATCTGTTTGGCAGAATTACTTTCATATGGTTAATTTAGAAATATCCTTGTGTTTTGCACTTTCGCAAAATACCCATAGATCTAATGCAATGGAAATAATTCCACGGATCCATTAATCTCAACGTAATTTCTTCTTTTTTTTTACTGAAGCGACAATAACTCAAAAAATACGTAGTACAGTACATGATTATAATTTCATACAAATAACATTTACAAACTGAACTGTGTAGATATAATAGCGTAATACATGAGCTCGGTAAATAATGAACAAACTCAAATGGGAACAATAAAAAGGAGAAAAGACATTTCCCAATAATTTCTCACTTTTAAACCTCTTCATACTAATAGTATTGACAGACTAAAAATACAAGCCCTCGGGCCTCAACTCGTTCTCCAAGCAGAAGAAGAACCCTCCAAACTAAGCTGAGGTTGAAGCAAAACTTAGACTGCAATTTTGGGGGCTCTTAAAAATATGAAACCTTATCTATCAATACCAAAAAAGCATAAATATTGAAAGCCTATGGTCTTGAGCAACTCCAGAGTCCGATGATCCTCAACCATCTGCTCCTCGAGAAAATACAAGTTTAGAATCTCGGATGACAAAGATAACACATCCAAAAGACAGAAAGATAGAAAATACACCAACTCCACACCATACAAGTTTCAAAGCTAACCCACATGCCACAACAAAGTGACGAGATCTCAACCAATCCGGTCATCTTAGATCAGATCAAACCCGACTGAATAACAGAAAACAAAGTCGCGAGGAGGAAACACAATACCTAGAACATTCACAAACTAATTACTGTAAAATGGGAAGAGAAGGACGTGGTCTGACAACATTCAGCACGCCTCTTGCAGTTGCCTGTGTAACAAAGGAACAAGGGAAAATCAATTAGGTCTATACTGAAGTCGGCTAAGAAGATAGTAATACCTACTTTTCAGTAAATGGCCGTAGTAGTGAGGGAGAAAGTAGTCAAATGTAGAGTAAGTAGAAGTCAGTGAGGTAGGATGACGATAGAGTTACCTCAAAAAAGGAGTTGAAGTTCAAACGTAAAAGGAAACGTCTTAAGAAGGGGGCTCGCTGACTTCCAGCAAGCCTACTGCTGCGTAATATAGTGTACAAGGAATTTGACTTTTTGTTGAATTCCTGAAATGGGAATTCAAGTCAGTACTAGAATGGACTAACTAAAACACCAGTTTAGTAAGAAAAACTAACACCAAACTGCAGAGGAAGACACCATACCAAATTCTATTACTCCTATTCTAATCACTGCCATGTTTTTACAGGCTCCTAACTAAAATTTCTAAATAAAAAATAAAAAAAAAAAAAAAAACAAACCCTACTATGACCGTACACTCGTTTTACTCTAATCATTTGGAGATATTCTGTCCACACGTCAAACTCAGCTATATTTGTGAAAAATCAGCACACTTTTAGCTTAGAAAAAAGCCTCCAAGTGTCAAGAGTACACAAGGTACTCCAATATTTAGAGTCCAGATAACCTAGCAGTCCATAAGCCACAACTTCAACCAAATAACAAGGAGTCATCTAGGTTGACAGTTTGACACTCTTACGGTAACATTGCGATTGATGTGCTTTTGAAGCTATCTCAGTTTTTTGGGGGAAGAAAAGTTACCTCAGTGATATGATCCAGTTGAGCTGTATTTGGACTTTCTTGGTTTTCAAGGCTCCAACAGTATTGCAGACAGAGCTTCATTATACTGTCCAATATTCTAGACACAGAACCAATGTCCAAGAATGACTGAGAAATCAAGGCCGATAAATACCTGCAAGGAAAGGACAATCTTTTAAGATACGGTCTAAATAATGTTATACTATGAATTAACCCCACTATTATCAGTTTAAAGCAACAAATCTGACTTGTAAGAAAAGAATCCCCGCCACATAAATAATTCAGTTATTTCTGATGGTATGTAAATAATTTACTTACTCCTGATGAAAATTCACGAGTTCAGTAAAATCATGTGAATCCTGGATATGATTTTGCAGCAAATTCCATTGAGATTCTATTACGTCCACCTGTAGAAAGAGACCTGAAGAGAATTAAGTGGGAAGGCATAACGGAAATAACAAAATAAGTTAATTAGAGTGAAAGAAACCATGTATGGGCTCCCACCGTTTATTCTATAGAGTTACCCATGTTGGACTGCCAAACACTATATCAAAATTCATTTACAGCCACACTTCAGACTTCTAATTTACATATTTTGTCTGTGTGGGAGGATTCAGCTTTTAAACTTAACAGCTTGGCCAAACGCCAAGAACATAAATTCGAAATTACAGTATTTTTAGGTGGGCCTATCACCCTCAATTAAATTGTACGTTAATTGAGATGGATAAAGTTATAAGGCTGGTGAATGCTATCTGTATAGAATGGCACTAAACTACCGGTAGACTGGACCACATTCATCATTAAAGCACTCATAGTTACAACAGCCATACCAAGCCATAATATTGCCCAAGTGCCTCAAGTGAGGCTTCTGTTTGATGCAAGATAGGTTAATTATCGAGGTGTATACAGACTTAAGTTCAAAGAGGCGAAGCCCATTTCTCCTACATGTTTTTCTGGGGAAGGCGTGCTTACTAACATACCAATCGTTTGAATCAAATACCTGGATATAAAATTGAAGATTCCTAATCAGGAAGGCCATATGCTCTCTAACACGCCACATTGGTCTAAAGCGTTGACGTCGCTGCTGCAATATTGAGCTCTTTCCAGGGTCGTTACGATGCTCTGCAAAGTCGGTATGATCCTGATGCATCACTGAAGCCCACGATTTTTCTAATTCCATTTGTGTTCGCTTAAGCCGTAGCAGATACTGAAATACACGGCAATACCTGCAAAAAAGTAGCGACCTTTTATTATAGGAAAAATAAGGGCAGTTCTATTACCAGACACAATGGCTAAAATCTAGCCATCAACCCATAACACTAGCTATTTCTTTAAGGAAGTAAACAAAAGAACAGGAAAAAGGAGAAACTCTTCATATATATACAATCTGTCCTAACAAAAGAACGCTACTAAAACAGAGAAACAAAAGAACGCTAGTGAAGGCTTACTTGGATAGCACTTCTTGTGAGAAGAACAACTGCAACGGCCAATCAATAGAATATTCAAGAGTGATACCATCCCAGCCATCCAGGTCTGCTGCGGTACTTGACGAGCCCACGCGAGCTTTTGATTTAGTAGAGTCAACTTGAGATGGATTTACAGCCGACGGCATCCTAAAGTGTGAAATATATCATGAAAAGCGGAGAGAGTGACGACAAACAGAGAAACAACACAGCGAACCCCTACTATCTAGCATACAGGCAAAAAAAAAAGATGTGATGGCATCTAAGAAAGAAAATCTATAAAGGGGAAAAATAAGAATTTTGAGAAACATCACACGGAGCCTTACAATTGATGGAGAGTGCGGTCACTGAAAGCTACCTATCTACATTTGTATTTAATGGTAAGTAAAAGACAATCAGAAACTACTGTTTACAATTACTCTACTCTGGAAATTTTGTAAGAGTGCCTCCTAACCCATTCTACCTACTCTGAGTATGTGACCCAGCCCTTCACGGTTCATGGAAATGCGAGCAACAACCTACTACACCAAATCCACCTTGACTCCCAAAACAAAACTGATAATGAAGGTACCCTATAATAAATTAGCAGAGGGTTCATGGGGAATCAGAGTTCCTAGTATCCAAGACTAGAAACTAACTTTGGACTCTTCCTCCACACCTCTAGTTTCCCTAATCTATTTCATAACGCGCGAGAGTACAACAAATAAGGAGGCAATTACGACCAAGACCGGGATAAAAATAGTAAAATACCACAAAACCTCCATATGTGAGAATTTACAGCAATGTAGAGAAAATATCAAGGTCATGATATCAACATAAATAAGAGGATCCAAAAAAAATTACTGCGTCGAAAAATAATCTGTATCAGTGTTCCATCCACTTGCAAATTCACAAAGTATACCAAATCTTTTCCTACAATTACTTGCATGGATTTCCTAATCCAATCAAACAACTAAGTCATAAGGATTCATAAGCCTAATACTAAAGCTCCAAAATTAAGAAACATATCATAAAGCATAGCAGCTCAAATAACAGACAAATAAGGAGCAGGATAAATAAATATTCGCAGCACAGGCAGGAGTACTGGGAAAGAATTTACTTTACAAGAATATTCATATAACACAAATGGGTACAGATCCCCACCGCAATGATACTCTTGAAAAGTATTTGTCGTCATCACTAATTGTCTTCAAAGCAGCCTGCATTACAAAACAAATCAATTACTCAACCTTTATCACTGCAGATCATAATAGAAGTCAGCAAAACAGCTAAATCTCAATCACCAATAAATGCATAACAGCTAAAACGGATATAGTAGAAAACCAAGTGGGTTAAACCTCACCAGCTGGAATGGTACCAGAAGATCGGCTTCTGCGGTAGATTGACGAGGTGGCAAACGCATCAACTGACGACTTTCCTCAAGAAAGCACTGGCACAAAATTAGATCTTAAATGTGTAAGTAGATAAATGACACATAAAAGCAGCAGCGTACATGCAAAAAGCACATAATATTTCCTACGAGTATATTTTATGCCTGGTACAAAGTACAATATTTATTGAACAGTGTTTTTTTTGTCCAAAATGCTTTGTAATTGACGAAAGCATTGAGTCCCTAATAAAGACACTTAATGACTTGATGCTCCATAAACCGGATACAAAGGCAAACAGGGACACGAAGAAAGGTAAGGAAGCTGTCTCAAACTTGTTTATTGCAGTAGTATATCAAGCCAAATATGTGAAACCCTAAATTTTCCATCTCTAACCTGAAAAAAATCTCCTTTGGCCAGCAGAAAATAGTCTTTAAGAGCCTTTAAATGTCCATTAAGATCAGCCCGGACAACGACAAGCTGAAAATATTAGAGATCTTTAGACGCATGCCTAAAAGACTCAAGTGAAAAAAAGGGAATATAAATAAATAAATTGCAGATAATACCTGCCACAAATGAGTGGCAGCAATAGCACGAATTGAGTCAACAGCACACTCGAAGGACCTCCTGTGAAATTCAGTTGAATCCTGCACGTTAGAGTAAGTACCATTTATCTATTAGCTGAAAAAGTACTAATATATACAGCCAAAGAAAGTATAGTCTATGTCCTAAGCCAACATTTACAACTATATGGAACATAAGGGGGGAAAGAGAGCTAAACCTTCAAATCCTGGAGCATTGTTTCGATTTTGTCTGCCTCAGATTGAGAAAGTAAATCATCTCCTGAAGATTCTGCATCAACATTGAGCTTGTTACTGACTGCTTGTGTGTCTTTCTGGAAAGAGAAGTGATCACTCAGCCCTTGATTTTTGTGAGACTGCCTAGAAATTTTGTGATGATACAAAGAATCCTTCACAAAAAAGCCAGGGCTGGGATTTCGAAGAACCCTTATAGCTTTCCCAGCAAATAGAATAGATTCAGCAACTCGCATATTGATATATTCAGGAAGCATTTCCTGCATTGGCAAGTTGTTCCAGTTATAGACATGTCTCAAGTGACTCAACTTTACATTGTTAAGAATGGAAAGAAGAGGTACTTCATTTATCATATGATGAAACAGGGATACACTATACTCACAACTGATGCTCCACAAACTTCTTTCTTAATGGTAAAAAAGGATCCTTGTGAATCGAAATTCAGAACGACATGAAGAGACCATCACTCATAATTGATATTGAATCTCCACTTACCTACCTTCCTGTTCGTATAAAAGCTCTAACTTCGCGCTGCACAATTTTCATCTAAGCGCATTCTAGAGACACTAGTCTCGATTCATATCATGGAGGCTAAACTCGCATACATTCGAATGATATTAGCAAAACTTATTCATCTCATGCAGACTAAGAACAATCTCACTACAACTACTGGATACAAGTTACCGAAGTGGAGTCCAACTAGACAAGACAAATTGCAATCTCCCTGAGAAAGATTCTTTGGTAACTCAAACACCTTTCATTACAATCTCCACGCTAAAAAGGCCACATGTGGATTTTAATGGAAATTGAGGAAGTATTACGGTACATTATCAAAAGGCAAAAAGCTGCAAAGACAATTCTTACCCAGGCTAAGTACGATATAAATCAATCCAATAATGAATATTAAGAGTCTAAGAGATACACTAAATATGGCAAAAAATTGACTTGACATAACAGGAGGGGGAAAGAAGGGCTCGCAATATACTTTGTGCTATGTACAGAGAAAAGGGTGAGAAAAGAAGCGCCTAACCCAAACTAACAGATTTGTTCCAGGTACCTCCAAGTATAAAACATGCGATAAAACATACACAAAATGACCAAACATTCAAAGATATTTAAATAAACATCTATGGACAGAAATGAGAAATACCAAAGATATGTGAAATCCCAGGTGCCAGTTAACCAGAGAAGAATCCCCAAGTTTTAAGCGCGTCATTTTTTTATGCATATCTGAATCAGGTAGTTCTTTCTCAGCATTGTTGGCATCCTGGCTGAGAGGAGCAGATAGATAAGCACATACTCTTCACAATAAAAACTGCTCTCCAAACAACAATAGAGGTGCCATAAAGACCGCAATAAAACATAGAAAAAACATAAAGGCACAACTCCAATTCTATTTTATTTTACAATTTTATAAGTAGATAAAATGTGACAATTCAAAAGCAGCCTAAACTTATGTCTAAAGATGCCTGCAACTTACCGTTACAGCTAATTCAGACAGGTCACAAGATTATCACCAAAGAAAACAGTGCATTTGAAAGCTAGCCACATACTTATAATGTTGTAAATGGTTATAGGATATCAATTTTATCAACTTAAGAGATCACTTCAGGATGTCACGATATTACCAGTTAAGACTACCTAAAACAAGTGTGCGACTAATAATCTAGATGATTCAATTAATAAATTGGCCATGCTTCATGAAAACAGAAGTGATCTCTGAGAAAACAATGACTTATCCATGCCGTTACCTTCGGATGAAGAACTCGTCATGAGGATCCTGGAGTATTCCATAAACCATCCAAGATGCAAGCTGATTAAACATCACTTGATGCCCATGCCAAAGTAGCCTGATTAAGGGAATGGGAAGACATCAATAGAGATATATTATAACAGCAAGGTCAGCAACAAATAAAACCACATCCGATATCAGCGTGCAGTCGTGAATGGTAGATTGTATTAGAATCATGCAGTTGTCAAAGCCACAACAAAAACTTTCAGTCCAATAACACATCACATTAATAGAGTACATTGCCTACTTGTACAATAAACTTACAGCACTCAATACACATTTTCCAATCTCCATTTTTCGTTTTAACCTTCAAAGACTTTATCACTTTAGGTTGTTAAATAATGTAACTTATATTTTGGAGATTTCCTCAACTCTTGCATCTTTGTTTTAACCTTTCAAAAAGGTTGCAGAAGATAAGTTCGGAAAGCAGAATTTATAGCATCAACAAATTTTCTCCTAGGACAACGAGCTTCTATAAAATCAATATTTATAGAACCAGTAAAAAATAGACATTGAGTGTTTGACACGTGTTTACTGTTTAATATTCGAACAATAGAAGCAATAATACAAGACAAATTTAACTCAGAAACTACCATGAAATAGAAAAAATAAAAATAAAATAAATAACCGGCATAAACTGTTAAAGAACGATTCTTCATATTTTGCGCCAATGGTTACTAAATCTCATCTCCAATTCAAAAAGAACTACATACCGTTGCAAGCAGCTTTGTAGTTCGGGCACCCCGCAGTGGCATCTTTTATGCAAAAGGTCGAGAAGTTTTCCTCCGCGAATATCATCACGCTCTATCTCTAAAATAAGCTCGTATAGAGGAGGCAAAAGAACAAAAAACTGTGGGGGGGAAAAAACTTGTCACGACCTTGAGGGCTTGTTTGGATAGAGGGACTTCGAGGCAAAGGGAGGGAAAGAGGAGCAAGGGATGCAAAATCCCTTGTTGGTTAGCAAATGATGGAGGAGGGAAATGAGCGTGAAGGATTTGGAGGGATCTATTTCCCTCCTCCAAGACTAACTCAAAATCCCTCTATCCAAGAAAGATTTGGAGGGAAATGTCGAAACACTCACACCACATTCCCATCCCCTTCCGTTCCCTCCCCCCTTCCATGTCCTCTTTCCCCTCCTATTTTGGTATCCAAACGGACATGAATGTATAAAGAGATGCTAATTTCAATGAAATGTACATAGAATAATCAATGTTGGTGCTACAAAAGAAATTTAAACCTATGTTAACACATACACTTCAAACACTTTACTTTGCTCGCATGTCACATGATTAACCCTATGCTATGACGGTTGATTCTAGACCAAAAATTGAAAATTTTGCACAACATGACCGTATTCAACACTCAAAGCCAAATCTGAGTAACATAGATCAATAATCCCATCCCAACTTTGGGGTGTCTTCCGTTTCAATCCCAACTTGCACTACTCTAATATTAATCCAGCTTGCATCATATATTCTATTATTGCCTTTCATTCATCAAAATCTAGTTAAAAATTCCACTGCTGGTGGTTAAGGTGCAAAATACTAAATGACGGAGTACAAAATAAAGACCAATGCAGCAATTAGGCTACTAAAGCTGAGCAACGAACTGAATTACAAAGAGAAGACGGAACAACCTTATTAAGGCCTTGAGTAAGGGTCCCCAAAATGGGCAAATGATCAGCCAGCAACTTCTGCTCAATCTGCAAAACCGCAGAGCGATAGACCGAAAGAACCTCAACAATACCATTGGCAATGGCGCGTCGATACACACTCCGACTCTCTGCCGACTCGACTTCCTCTCGGCCAGACCTAATCCAGCTCAAATTCCGCGACTTGGTAGCAAAGCGATCAAGCTCTCGGTAGTAAAACCCTAACTTTATAATCCTCTCAATCACATCCCTAGAAATTAACCCTAAATTGCGTCAGGAAATGAAAGCCCTTGAATGGCGGAATTAGGGTGGGGGCGTAGAAATTGGAAAAAAGAAAGGGAGAGTAGCGTACCGGTCGCTAGGGTGGATGAAGGAGAGGTCGGCGGCGAGCTTGAAGGTGGCGGAGGCGGCGGGGGGAGGGGGGAGGCCGAGGGAATGACGGTGGTGGTGGTCGTCGATGATTAGGTCGCCGGTGAAACCTAGTAAGGCCAGTAATATTTCATGCAACATGTTTTATTTGAAAATTGTGTGAGTTTAGGCGGCACTTTGCAGTTTGCACTTTGAGTGAGTGTGTTGAGTGCCTGTGCAGTGCCGGTATAAGAATTTTGCCGGCAAAATAAATTGAGGTTTTATTATAACCATCTATATAAAGCGAAAATATCTCAACCCAGTGGTTGAAATTAAATATCTTAACTACACTCTGTATGTCTTAGTTGAATCATGTGATAAGTGCTCGCTTCGTTGAAAAAAAAAATATCCCTAATGAGATTGTCTGATGGAGATTTACCTTTTTATGAGCACTACGGAGTACTCCCTCCATCCCAAAGAGATGTTCTCATTTCATTATTATATTCCTCACATCGGATTAAAAGTGGGAACATCATAGTGGGATGGAGGGAGTATAAATTACTCGTTTAACAATACTCGTAAAAATTTGGGGATTGTTTGCTTCGTCATGAAAAGATGAGCTTACATGAACATGAATTTGTATTTCATACCGTATGAATAACAAAAATATTGTTTGATTGAGGAAAAAATTTAGTTATGTGGAAAGTTGTACACACCAATAAGCAATGGGTGAGTTACTTCCCATATGACGAATGAAGTTTTCGGAAGTTCTAATTTCCATAAAATGGACAACCAAACACTATCACAATTGTTGTGTAAGAGTGCAACCAAACATTTGAAGTACTATTTTTCATATTTACAAAAGTTACTACCAAAATAAGGAGTACTTGGTAATGGTATATCCAGGGGCGCCGAGTACTTCATAAGAAACTTGATGAATTAACATGAAATATACATTGAATATTTGAATAGAAATGAAATGAGGGTGATATAACGAAATAGTAAAAGACATGCAAGAGTGTGTTTGAGAATAACAATCTTTATCAAAAATAGGAGACGGTAAACTTTTGGAGGACATTAAAACAAGATGTTATTTCAGATGAAATTGGATTGCATCAGATCATTGGCTATACAAAATGTGTGCACGCTTCCAAACAGCCAACAGCCAACAGCCAACAGCCAAGGGTCGGGTTCCCTATACAATCCCTCCTCTAATGGCTCTGTGAAAAGAAAGGAGAGACTTTCCATGGACACGGCGAAAATCATGCACTATTTAGTTACTACATAAGAAGAGCATCATTGAACATGAAGATGTTTCAGTACAACCAAAAAAACCTTCATCTTGTTACTGTAGCAGTTAGCATGAGACTATGAGAGTCAAACTCATTCTCATGTCGCTATTAATGAAGCCCGCATCAGATCTACTTCATCTGTTACCACTTGTACTTGAAATCTACTTGAAGAACATATCGCATCCTTATCTGATTCACATTGTAAACGATGTACTCGTTGTACAGAAGACCCCCCTGAAAGCATAACATCACGCATTGCAAATATGAGTATTTGGCATCAAGACGACCAAATTCATTAGCTCCAAAATTTATATAACACGGTTTTACATAACTATTATTGCAAAACAGCCTACTCCGATAATTTAACAAAATATCTTGAAAAGTACATGTCAGGCCACAATATAATTGAGATGAATGTTGTACTAATTTGTAGGGGCACATCGCACATGTACACAGCATTTGGTTTTAGATCATTTTAGTGCAAAATCGCCTTAAAAGAAAACAAACACACTGACCTTCCCGTCTTTCGCCTGCACTGGCTTGCCCAAAGGAACAACAACACCATCATCAAGGACCTTGGATTTAGAGAGATCTGGTGCAGTGCCACCAACTCCCTTCGTGCTGATGCATACAATTGTAACAAAATTGAGAATGATGTTACATAATATATTCCAAACCTTGCCGTCTAGGGACAGAGTAAGGACTTGCTAAAAACACCAAAAGTACATAGGTCTTCCTTTCAAGCCATATCTTACTTTGGCACACCATATGTAACCATGGCATGTCATGGGGTCAAACCCGATACTAAAATACTTCATTTCAAGCCAAAACATGAAAATTTCCAACAGAACAAAAAGACTTGTCCGAACTTGACACTTGAAACCAATCCTGAGTGACAGCAATATATTAGGCAAGATATAACTTCGGGAGAGTTTGATGTTCTTTCCCTGAATAACCATTTCCTAAACCTTGGTAGGATATACAGCACGGGAAACAGGTAGATAATACTCCGAAGAATCTAATAGAATGTAAATAATCTCTATAAAGAAAGGTAATTTGATTGTGTTTTCCCTCTATTTGTTTTACATATTCAGCAGTACATTAGGCGCTGGAGTGTTAAAGTACACAGGATATCTCAGACCCACGAGATCTCATATGCCTGCTAATCAAATTGTACATCACACGCCACAGGACAGAATTATAGGATGTAGAAATAAATCAATAATCTCACCTTAACTTTCCAGGCGGCAGTTTATCTGCATCATATTTTGCATATTGGAGCTCTTCCATCTCGCCTAATGCAACCTGTAAAAGCAGGCAGAACAGTCTCACTAGTGCACAAGCATAACTAGGAACAAGTGAACAACTACAAGTAGAATAATATAGCAAAAACTAAACATGTCTTAAAAAAACTATGAGAGATTTATGAGCCATGGTTTCAAAGTGAATCAATAGGAAGGTTAGCCCTCTGTTTGGAGTTGAAAAAAAATGACGGTATGGCCGTATGAGAGATTTATGAGGCTGGAGAATTTTGTAATAGAATATAAATATAATAGTTGAGCCTCAACCATCGCTTGTGTACTAACCACTCTTCAAACCCGATGGACATTGGAGTGAGGAGGCGTGATAGAATATAAATATAATAGTTGGACATCAACCATTATATTTACATTCTACTAGTGCCTGTTACATTTTTTCAGTTTTAATTGGATTAATATATACGAGTATTTACTATGTATGACTTGGAATATCTACCAGTCTGAATTTTAAACAGCATTCACATTTTGCTGATACCTTATTCGCCTGAATCTGGTTTGCTTAGATAACCTCCATTAACTAAATATGACATAGTGATCTAGATATGACATTGTGAACATGGTCGCACCATATGGGACCGTATGGGCAGCATATGTGTCATAATGGACTGAGATGAAGTCCAAAACTGATTTTTAATACCATGCCTCTGCGTTAGAGGGAAATGGAGGGGAGGAAAGAGAGGAGCCAATATCTCTTCTTTAGTCAGCAAGGGAGGTAATTGAAAGGGAGAGACACTCATTTCCCTCATACAAGCCTAATCAAAATGTTAGTTGAACCATCTCAACCAAAGCCTTAAGGCGATGGTTGAGCCCAACTATTATATTTATATTCTATTAGGCGCATCCTCACATAGTCACATCTACTCAAGCTACTGGAAAAAAAGAATGTAAACATAATAAGCCAAAATCTACCTCACACAAAAGAAGCACACCAGCTGGAGAAGTGGAACTTGAGCAGCAGTAATTTGCACTCTTAGAGAACATGTCTGCAAAATAAACTCCTTTCCCAAACATATACCCTGTAACAGGTGCTTCTGGAGGGGCAATACGTAACCCTGAAAATAAATACAAACTATTTATAGAATCACCTCTTAGAAACATGAGTGTGAAGGATTCCCTTATTACATTAGCTAGTTGTTTACCTTGAGACAAAATCCCAGTCCAATTGGTCAAACGAGAGCCATGCCACAGGAGCATTCTATTTTTGGTACTAGAAAACTGGGTTAAACAGTAAGAAAAAGGATCAGCGTGAAGAAAAAGTAAATAGACGGTCTCACATGTGTCACCAACCCAATCTTCATGCATAACTTATTTAATTATGGAGTTAATGGGTTGGTATCACAAGTACCACATCTCATATAGGTCGTTCTAGTCGAACTTTGGGTCATACAAAAAAAACTGTACATGAATACCAACGCTAGATCAACATACCGGTTTAAAGCGCTCATGTTCGGCTTCTCTTGACACCCTAAACAGTTGAACAATTTCTACTGTATACCCAGAATGTGTTTTAGCATGTGTATTCTTCATATACATGTCAATCTGAAGGAAAAAAGAAAGAGAGAAACCTTATTACAAGCCAGCAAATTTCCAAGTAACATCGTTGATGATACTTTGAACACTGTAGCTGCCATAAATACAAGCAGGATCATTGGTGAATAAACACATACCATGCATTCATGCAAAATATATGTTCATTTATATTACATGGATCAATTTTTTAGAAAATGATTGGGAACATTCAAAATTCCCCATGATGAGTAGAAATATTGTCCTCGCATGGAACCCTTCCAACTTGTTCCTTTTCATTGACGTAGATATGAAAACTGTTACCGTTTGAACCTAATAAACATTACGCCCTCCATCCAAAAGAGATGTTCCCATTTGATTATTATATTCCTCACAAATGAATATAAGTGGGAACATCATAGTGGGATGGAGGGAGTATTGAGTAATAAATTACTTTGGGACAAATCAAATGGAAAGATGATGAATCATTATGAGTCAGAGGGGTGTTGCACATATACAAGTAGGATGTAAGTTCTTTGAGTGCAGCAGTCATATTGTCAAACACATCAATAGTCACTTTTCCAATCATGCATTGCACAGATAGAAATAAGCAGGAGACGATAAATAACTATTGCTGGAAATCTTCTATAAATATATAGTCACAACACCAAAAACATCCAACTTCCTCAAAGAAAATTCAGAGCACCAAAGAAAATTGTAATCATGTGTTACCATGGAAAACTCGGCTGAGCCATCTTCAACTGGCACCAGATCACAATTGAGTCTTTCATATTGAGCATATAATGGATCATCCTGCATGTACAGCAGAGCAAATTACAAAATCTCATTTTAGACATAAGTGAAACAATCTCGTTCTTTTGTAGAGAATAGCGAGATAATATTATTTTAGACATAAGTGGAACAAAAATCTTATATTGGACATCAAATATGTATATCTCAATAACAAAGAAATCTAGCTATGCGTAAGAATAGCAAATCCCACTAATGTACAAGATATAAGACATGGACATACCTGCATCCCTACACCATCGCTCAACAACTTTGTTGCAAGTTCGATTTGACCAAGAGCCTCAACCTTTAAAATAAAAAGAGACAGAGTAACTTAGTGATGAACAAAAAGTGACACTACAATTATCAAAAACTAGTAATTTCATTACTTTAACCATCATTCTTTTCTGCAACCAAGCCCCCCGGCTATCAGTACTGACGAAAAACATCTGTAAATCAGAAATTCAGAACTTTAACAATTTACCATTTCCAACTTGGCTTTTAGTTTTTGAGGCGTGTCAATGACAAATTCACCTGCAAGCAATTGCATATATATTAGTAGATATATTAGATGGAACCTTGGCAAAACCCGTACTCTATGGGTGGCATGGCTCCTAACTGATAAAAAATCATAAAACTTCAAAAGATGAAGAATAAGAAGACAATGACATTAGCAATGTTACAAGTTACAACCATAGTACCTCAGAAACTCTGCTGTCTAGTGCAGACTAAGAAGGGTTGGATATACACAACCTCACCCTTGTGCTTAAAACACAAAGACATTCCCATATGACCCATAATGATATTGCATTCAGAAAATGCGGGAACTTTGACTTGTTCCATCACATTCCAAAGCTAAACAATATCGAGTATTTAGCTCCATTGTAAATGAGAAAAAGACCGACAAATGCTAAATACATAATGCCATAGTTGCTCCATCAAAGAAAAGAAACGAAATAAAAACTTACGCATCTTTCTAAATCCAAAATCATGAGGAATAACCGTATAGAATTCCCTGCAATTAAAAGGATTTGCCATCATTACAAGCAAATGAAAGGTTGCATTTGACGAAAAGTAAAAAGAAAAATGGTATTAGACACCTACAGAAAGCAAATCTAGTAGGTGCCAGAGATAACATAATGCAAAGTACTCCGTAGTAAATAAATATTACATACCCACTTAATTGTTCAAGTAGTTTCCGGTTGGATTGTCCCATGACATCAGCAATCTGCTTTAAGACGCCATAACCCTACATAAAGAGAAAGATGACAAGGCCTTGCATGTCAATCAAGTGAAAGAAAACAGTTCACAGAGAATATTTTGCAAACGAAGATATCAATATAAGGCAATTGATTAGCAATGTACTAAACCCATAAAACTATCGATTCAATGCTAGTTACCAGCTCAAAAACTGTTAAAGACTCAAATATAGTTAAGGAGAACATCAAAAGCGCTGGTGTTTCGCTTCTGTTTTGCCATACCCTCAGTCCCTCACTTCATGGCACATGCAACCTTGGCATGATTCTACCTAACTTCGTCCCTCATACACCCAATATATATAAGGAATATTTTGTTAATCCATAGTCATATCCCTATGAAGTACTCCCTCCCATTCACTGGATTCCGAGTTTCCGACCATTTGATTACGATACTACTCACATATATATTCAACTTATGGTAGGAATCCAAAGAATGGGAGGGAATATGAATTACTCTACAAAAGCGTTTGAATCCCCGCGGGTATGGAAATCGGAGGACATGGATGTCGCTAGCTACTCCAAACTATTGCGATGCACGAATCACAAAATTAGCTTGCTAATGACAAGACAAAATTATATACGGAGTATATACCTTCAAAATAGTTGACTTGCTTAACTTTCCGAGAGGTAATTTTTCAGCATTGTAACCTGAATAACAAAATTGAAAGATAGATAAAATCTTACATTAAAAGGGGTTGCTAACCGATTGGAAAACAAATTAAGATAACAAAGAGATCTCATATAGGTTTGCTTCATAAATCTTGACATTCCTACATCCTCTATCAAAACAATATCAAATAATAATATGAACGCATAGGAAGGGCCAGTCAAAATTCACTAAACACAAGCAAGAGAAAGGAACACTCGCATTGGCACTAACTAGTCTTAGAAGCTGCACGGTGTATTGATGTTAGAGTATTTTGTTTCAAGCTTACAGTGGAAACGACTACCACAGACATATCTCCACGAAAGATACTTACCAATTTCCATCATTTGCTGCTTCATCATGCCAATGTTGCAAATAAGGGAGATGAATTTTGCAATGCGTGACTCAAGTTTACTTTCCTTAGGTTGAACGTCTGTGCAAGAAGCGGAAGGCTTTGCTTGGTCCTGAAAGTTATTAGGAAAAATATCACGCAAAATCATAGAACGTGTTGAAAACTAACCATCACTAGTCTTGAGATGATAATACACAGAGTAGTATACATCTAACAAGAGCTGTGAGTTCAAATAAAGACATTTTTCAATTACTCTACAATATAATCAAAGCACTTCAGCGTACAGGTAGAATCAAGTTCCATAGTTTGAAACAATACCTCAAGTAAAACAAGGTAAAAATAAATATAATAATCTCAAGAAAAACAAAGACCAATGTATAGCTTAAATATATACCTGATCCTTTTCACTGTAGTCCATTTCCAACCATGTGTAAGCCTTTGGATAGGAAACAAAATCTTTTCTACTAGACCAATCATTTTTCGTCTTGGCCAAAAACTTCTGCTCAAACTCTATAATAGCAGATGATTGACAAGAATACGGCCCAAATAATTTATCTTGGCCCTTCACTCCTACTCTGCCCCATCTGGTATATACCATATATAAGCCACCACCATCAGCTTCTGCACATATTAGCAGAGCAAGTGATTAGGTGAAGGGTAAGCAAAAGAACTTTGAGCATTAGAGGAGGAAGAAGTTGTATTTCGAAGACGGAACAGTTACCTTATCAATTGCATTTTGACATTAGGTAACTTTAGAAGAAAAAAAACAATGAGCGGAGCTAGATCAGCCGCATGGTATTTTGACTATCACCTGATGCAGTCGCTAAGTTGCTTCACTTGGAAGCAACACAAGCTAAATCATTTATCATGCATTTGACCCCTTCGTTCCTCATACCTTTATCATTTTTGTATGTTATCTTTATGTGGAGTGATCCCAGTCAAGTGCTCAAGCAAAATATAGGAAGTTTAAGTGATATACATCTAAACAATTTCATGCTAAAAATAAAGCAATGGAGCACTTACCTAGAACTTGAATCACATAGAACTTGTTGTTGTTGTCCCCTACATTTGTCTGATTCAACATGGCATCATATATCTCATCGCCCTGTACCCTCCAAAGAGAGAGATTGTTAGAACTTCTTTTTCTTTTCTATAGCGTCGCCGAGTATGACATTGTTAACAAACAAGACTATTAAGTTAGAAATTCAGGAAGATACCTTTTCTAACACATGGTAGTTATTTTTTATATGGTCTGGAAGCCATTGATCCAGCACAGCTGAACCTTTCTTTGTGGCTGTCACCACCTTCTCCTTTTTAACCTCTTTCACTGCCTCGTCTTCTTGCTTTCCATTTGCTTCTTCTCCTTTATATTAAACATCAAATGCAAGAATGTTTTTTATCAGATTCATTGTTGTGTTAGCCCTAGGTTACAATTCATATACATAGTCAAATGTACATTGTTTCCTACCAACTGTCAACCAAAACATACCCAATAATACAAAAGCAATGAAACCTCAGACCTCCATTATAGTACCAGTGTCACTCCGAAGTAAAGGGGAAAGGGACTAGCGTAGAAACAACGGAGTTTAAATTTGACACAAAAAAAATAGTGAAACTGTGCTCTCCTTTATATTCAAACGGAATGTACATCAGAGAAAGGTCGGAACCAAACACAAGAATTATACATCAAAATTTTCTGTTGAAGAGCTTCTATTATGACAAGTTCACCCCCACATTGACAAAAATATATACTGAAAAGCTCTTATGTAAAAGTCAAACTAGTACTTGCCTATCAGGCACTCCAAGTCAACTGCCATGATCATCAGAAATCAATTATGAATCTATGATACTCAAAATTACTCCGTACTAATTAGCTAATTACAATTCTCTTAGACTTGTTTTGAGACAACTTGAGAAGGGGAGGGGATGAACTCATTCACCTTCCGAAACCTTTCCATATTCCTAATATGGTTTACAGTCTTTACGCGAAGGAAAATGGATCCCTCATTACAGACGTGTTTCGTTCTGGCAGAAACGGGTGAAGTGAATTTAAATGAGGGAGCTTAAGGTAACTTAAGTTAAGTTAATGGAGTTTAACCAAATTGAATTGAACTAAGTGAGTTGAATTGACTAAGATAAACTAAAATTAATGAGGCTACAATTAACTTAAGTCAACTAGAATAACGATAAATATTATTGGTCCGAGCTGAAAATAAGCCTAACTTATCAACCAAAACGACAAAAAATCCCCCTTATTCCGAGTCATTCTCTTCCTTTCCCTTCGAATTCCTCCATCCAAACACGACTATAGCTCGTTCTTCTAAAGGGGACAAACTAACAATCCAACACATGAACTACCTCTATTAAACATTTCACCAATGTCATTGTCACCCCCTCATATTCCATGAAATACAGTGAATTGGCTTGAACTAAGAACGAATACATTTTAATCCAAACTTGGCAATCAATCAATCAACAAACATAAAACAAAACAATTAGCAATCGAAATCATACCATCAACCTGAGCAGTAGAAAGCCTGTCAACAAGCTCCTTCTTAGTACCACCAGTCGAAACGCCTCGATTCGACGCTTCCTTTCGCAGCTGAATTACACTCATCTTCTGATACTTCTCCCTTTCTTCAATTCCTCCGTCACATTCCTCGCTGTCTCTCTCCCTCTTCACCCCCACCACCGCTGCCGCCGTATCCGCCACCGCCGAAACAACCGTCGTATCCGCCACCGCATCGGATTGTTTGGCCTCCTTCCGAAGCGCTGCGTCGAGGCGCTTCACCTGAAACCAAACCACAAGCAGTGAGTGAATGAAAAAGGAAGCAAGTAGAAAGAGAGAGAGTGTAGGTTGGGGAAGAAAGGTAAGCAGTGAAGTACCAAGGTAGGTTTAGTGCCGGAGGTGTTGAGGCCGCGGTTAGAGAGCTCGGTACGAAGGTCGTCGACTTTCATGGCGCTGCTGGTCACCATTTTTATGTGGAAGAGAGAGAAATAATGTGTGTTATAATTTGGGAGGGAGTTTTTATTTGTATTTGTATTTATAAAAAGTTGAAATGTTATGGGTTTTATTGGGGGAAATAGAAAAAGAGGGAAAAAAGCTTGTTAAAGAAGGAATGAAGAAATATGGAAGTGGGCAGAGTGTGTATGATGCGCTGCGCACGTTTGACGGCATTCAATCATTCAGTCATTTTCGGAGTCGTTTTTGTCTCGGAGCGAATCTCTTGTCTCATTTTTTTGTGTCACCCTGTGTGACACATCATACACTAAATCACACCTCGCCTATTAATAAAACATGTGCACACAAAGTGAGACGGAAGATCCGCACGGTTTTCGCCCCGGGTTAGCTCAGCTCAACTCGGGTGTTTGGTTGTAAGTTTTGAAATCGATTTGAATTAATTCAATCTTTAAGAATTTGTTTGGTTCAAATAACATAGGATAAATGTAATGGATTGGATTCTAAGACTAGGGAGACGTGGAGTTAGAACCCAATGTTTTATTAATATTCATTTGGTAAATTTGAGATAATGTACTCCATATGAATCATTGAACTAAAAAACATACTCGTGCATAACTAATTGATTCATTTTTGAGTTTCAACCTAGGGAGTTTTGTGCAAGTTGCACTCTAGCAATTCCCCAGTGAAGTCGCCAAATTATGGACATGACAAAATCCACCCATGCGGTCACACGCGTTTTGTTCTTGGCAAACGAATCTTGTGGTAAAATTGTCCTCGAATTGAAATAAAAAAGAAGATGAATCGGTAGAGTCGCCATCAAACTTCGTGGGTCCGAACCCACTCTATACTTAAGCTAAACATGCATAGAGGTGACAGAGCAATGTTTGCCTATAGTACTACAGCTTAGGGGTTTGTCTCTTAGCACATCGAATATCGAGCGGCGACTCTCATGACCAGTGGTTTCGTGCATCTCCAAAACCAATCAATATCCTAGTAGAGACCGTTACATGCGGGCGGGGTTGGGTATCCTCACACTTTACTCGAATAGTTGAATCGACAATTTTGGGATGCTCGAAACCATTGCACAAAAAAAATGAGAGGACGTTTTAAAGTTTTTGTATTTGAAGAACAATGTTTAAAAAAAACTATACTTCGTAATAAATATAATGTTAATTTGTTACGTGGATGGATAGATGAAATATTACTTAATATAATAAACGAATGCATATAAAAATATCAACGCTTTTATGATCCACTACTTCTCAAATGTAATCCAATTGTTGAATGTAAACTATACACATGTTTCCGTTTAAAAAAATTAAACTAATTAAACTCATACGTAGTATTTACTCACTCAAAATTAGGAATGATAGAGGATTGGATTTGGGTCGACTAAGTCTTCATTCGTCATGCGTCTGTCACCTCAAATTTAGGAATGAATAGAAAATTTAGGCATACATGTAACTAATTAACCAAATTAACAATACCTAATTATAGTTAAATTAAGAACAAACGATGACTTGGAAAAAGGTGAGAAAAAAAGGTCATAAAGACAAAGATGTAGTAACCTTTTTTTCTCATTTTTGGCTTCAATCCCATAATCTCAGGGACAACATTACGATGAAGCATTTGGGCCAGTTCTATCGACCCATATGCTTTTTACTCGTATGCCTATTGATACACCCTTCTACGCCATATGACCCAAAAACCCCACCCAAGCTTGTCAAGGAAATATGTCGAAGAAATGGTGAAAAACAATACGGACAATGCGTTGCAGTATTTAACTCGGGGTCAGTAGAAAATGCTGATTTGAGGTTCCTTGCATATTACACACGGGATTTTGCGGAGAACAATGCGACGGAAGCCATACAACGTATCAATTCGGATCTAATGCCGCATTTGCCCGACCCATATATCCAACAAGTTCTTATCGTGTGTTTGGATGCATTTACGAAATTGAAGGACCAACTTTTGACCCGGGTTAACCCAATGATTACGGCCGAAGCCGACTTTCAAGATGCCAAGGCTTGGGTGAATTACGGCATAGGTTTGATGTATAGTTGTAAATCGGTATGCACGGCCAAACAACCAAGTGTTTGCTCCTTGACCAAAAATGTCGATAATACACAAGGTGTTTTAAAGCTTCTTTATGTTGTCCTTGACCTCTTGACTGAAGGTTATATCTGATTTCCATATGACAATGTACCTACTTTTTTTTAGACTGATTGTTGGTACAGAATATAACCCAAAATCGCTAAAGCGAATGTTTATTCAAATTGAAATGACATGTAAATGTAATAATCACTTTGTTTTATCCGACGCTTTAAAGGAAGTTAGTGAAGACTCAACCCTTCATGCGACATATTTTCCATTATAATTCGCGTACTTATAGCTAAACGACTCGACACGAGGCATTGTATATATGTGCACTTTAGGCTCAGACGCTCAATCATGCATATCCCGCATAGATTCGCCATAATGCAGATGTCAACCAATTTACTTAGTAAGTTCATAAGAGATGAACTAATGATTTGATGTTCGAACCCATCAACATCATAATCGTTCTCGTGACTCTTTTTACAAAAAAAAAAAAAGCCAAAAAAAAAGAAAGCAAACTCCCCGTAATGGGCTAATGAGTTAGGGTTGAGAGTCGAGGAACATCCGAAGGCCCAAAAAATGGCATACTCGACCCGCCCGTCAAAATTGGGTTAGGTTTAAACTCCATAAAACCCCAATATAAATTCATCCTCACAAAATTATCACTAAAACCCTAATTTCCATCACTCCTCTCATTGCCGTTGCAGATCGCCAGGTCGCACTCACAACTCACAACAATGGTGAAATCTCTCGCAAACCCTAATTTCCCCATTTCTTCCCCCTTTTCCATTTAATTTTCTCAATTTCTGCTGTTCACCTCTTTTTTTCAGGGTATCGATTTGAAGGCAGGAGGTAAGAGCAAGAAGACGAAGCGCACTGCGCCCAAATCTAATGATATCTATCTTAAGCTTCTTGTCAAGGTATATAATGATTCAATCCTCACTTAACCCTTTCTTCGTATCTTCCATGATGTTTTCATTTTGATATTTGATTATGGTGGATTAATGGTGGAAATAACTGGGATTTACTTAGTAATTTCAGCTTATGTGTTGAAAGTAATGGTGAATCTTATGAGAAAATTGATAAACTTGATGACCCATTTTCTTATGATGTGTGGTATTTCGACCTTCATCTTTCAATGTGGTATATCAATCACGGGATGAATTGGGAATTACTTAATCATTTCAGTGAATGTGTAGTTTTTATTACTACCTCCGTCCCAAAAAGATTGCCCCATTTTACTCATTATGTGTGATGACTATTTGAATGAAACGGGGCAATCTTAGTGGTTGAAATTAGTCGCTGAACTACTTATCATTTCAATATAGAGTATGTGTTAATGTGTAGTTTTTGTTAGTATGATTTTGAAATTAATTGTGACTCTCCTAACATTTGTCTACGGACCCATTATCGCATCTTGTGTAATGGTTACATCTTCATCGTTCAACTTGGTGGTTCAACTTATATTTTAACCTGGGTTTTAGTTTTTGTTTTGTTTTGATGTCGCAATTGTGTTGCATTTGGTATATTGTACTATAACGTTTGGATCTTCATTTCTCAATTAGTTGATGCTCTACACCATTGATGAAGTTTTTTGCTGTTATGATACATGAATTAATGGTGTGATTTCGGTTGTATCTTTTCAGTTGTACCGATTCCTTGTTAGAAGAACTGGTAGCAGGTTCAATGCTGTTATTTTGAAGAGGCTCTTCATGAGCAAGATTAACAGGGCCCCTCTTTCTCTCTCCCGACTTGTAAAGTACATGGATGGGAAGGTACATCTAATCTCGTGTTTATCACCTTTTTTGGAT
This sequence comes from Agrostemma githago, assembly GCA_958450325.1. NCBI lineage: Eukaryota > Viridiplantae > Streptophyta > Magnoliopsida > Caryophyllales > Caryophyllaceae > Agrostemma > Agrostemma githago. The sequence goes on along the minus strand of OY288251.1, from coordinate 68,566,869 downwards.
TTTCAAATTGTGATTAATTTAGCAGTTTAAATGACATTGTAGTTTTGTCACATTGGTCTATCTGATTTGGCGGATTGTGTGATTTAATTGTATTTGTTGTTAAATAAATTTGTCGTCTGAATGGTTCAATATAGTGTTGTGACATGCTCTGTGTTGGTTACTTTTTGTAGGATGGTAAGACTGCTGTTGTCGTTGCCGCAGTGACTGATGATGTAAGGGTTTATGAAGTTCCTGCTCTCAAGGTTTGTGCTTTGAGGTTTACTGAGACTGCTCGTGCTCGTATTGAGAAAGCTGGTGGTGAATGTCTTACTTTCGATCAGTTGGCTCTTAGGGCTCCTCTTGGCCAAAACACGGTATTATTGCTTTCTTAATTTCATCAATTTGTGCTTCATAATGTCCATATTGCTACATGTATTTGTACATTGTGTTTTATTGGCCTGAAAAAGCGTGGAAATATTCATCTGAATATCTTACTATATATGGAGTACTTTAGTATCACCGGTTTGTGCTACATAATGTTCACGTTTCTGTGTATGTACATTGTGTTTTTATTTATCTGAAGCAGTGGAAGTATTCTTTGCAATATCTTATAGTTATACCTCAATAACATTTTCCCTGTGAGTTGCTTTGACGGTATCCCTAATACTACAATATTTTGGACATCTGTTATGAAACTTGAAGACATTCTGAATGTGATGAGTTAATGTTACTGCGTCATTTTTAAGAGTGCAAATGAATCGAAGAAGCTTTATGATTAAAATCTTAAATTATGACTTTCCATTGAGTATTATTTTGATTTGTATTATAGCTGTGATGATATTTGACTTCTAGAACTGTTTGACAGAGGAAGTCTTGATTTGTGAACTGTCATCATTAAGTTTGTTATCCGTGTAGTGTAATCTTCCTGTAAAGGAACTGAGTTATTGAGATTTGTATGCAGGTACTACTGAGAGGTCCGAAGAATGCCAGAGAGGCCGTGAAGCACTTTGGTCCAGCTCCTGGTGTACCCAACAGCCACACCAAGCCATACGTTCGAGCTAAAGGACGCAAGTTTGAGAAAGCCAGAGGTAGACGTAACAGCCGTGGTTACAAGAACTAAGTTGTTGCCCCAACCCCATTTAAGTCAGAAATGCCTGTTTTTTGTAGCTCTAAGACTTGTGGACCAATGTGGTTTGATTTTCGGTGTCTTTTATGTTTGCAACTAAATGCGTTGTAAGAGAATCAATTATACTTTGGCAATTAGATTCGTATCTTGAAGAAATATTAATCGAGTCATCATACATACTGCCTTTTATTTTTTTCAAATAGTGTGGCCGAGTCCTTGTTTATTCTTGATCCTGCCAGCCAACAACAAGACCACGCAAACGGTATATTATTGTTGACTACTAAGTTGTCTAGTATCTCCCTCATTGGGTGTGTTTTCCGATCATTTGGTAGTTTTTGGAAAATCAGATTGGTTCAGTAACATAGTTCTCCTGTTGAAAGCGTGCCAGTTTTCTTGCTGCAAAACGCATCTTGTGAGAATTAGTGAATACGAGTAGTAAAACTTGGGAGGAAATGTAGATTGAACAGAAGCAGAAAATGAGCTAACTGGAGACTGGAGTTGCATGATGAACTTGAATCACAATATCAGCAACTATAACGAATCCTTGGAGTCCATCCAACCAACTTACTACATCGTATTTACATCCGTTTTTTCACTGCATTGCGAGTAAGAATCAAAACGTAGCGTCTCATAGTTGAAATAAGCTCTTAACATTTGAGTCAACTCTTATTGGATCGTATATGAAATTATACTAGTGTATAAACCAATAATAGGGCAACAATAATGAGATAATCCCAGAAAATGAGAGGGCTCAACTGTCAAGTGTGGCGACTGGCGGGGTTAGTCATTGAATACAGATCTAGATCGATACTCAGACATCAGACATGCGACACCATTGCTATTTATTCCCACACGTGAACTCTGACATTTTGATTAACTCAAGTTTACAACTACGTCCCCGTCTCCTATCTAAGTACGCAGTATCATTTTTACTTCACTCAGATCGTGTTTTTTAGATTGAAGTAGACTCAACAGAACTAGACTGGAGTACTCAAACAAAATGAGCCTCCCATTCTGAATTGAACTGAACTGAAAAGAAATTGAAAAGAACACGGTCATAATCAAACTCAATTAAAAAAGAAAATACTTCCTTCGATTTTTATTTATCTTTTCTGTATCCTATTGGGCTGAAACACCCTCTCTTTTCTATTTCTATTTTGGGTCATCAACATGTGGTATAGAATTACCCTTACATTTCTTTCTCGTCCACACATTTCTACACCTCTATTTTTCACACAAAAATCAAAGGGGAAGATAAACAAAAATTGAAGGGATTATGAAATACTCGTATTATAGAAAGCGAGTGTTATGAAAGAGGAGCAAAATCTATAAAGGAACATAAAGGTGAAGGTACCAATTATGGGTGGAGAATGAAGAGAGTGTCGGTTGGTCTTTATTATGAGCAAGATTTCACAGAAGTGCATCCTATTTTTGGAATAACTCGAAACCCGGCCCAGTTACATGGTGAAGGCCCGCGTGTGCAATGAGTAAGTTGCTTAGTTTGCTGTCATGTCCGTAAATTGCTACTCCCCTGTCTCGGTCATTTATATTATTTGTGAGGAATATTTTAATCAAATGATAACAAATAAATGAGACGAAAATATTACTATGTACGTGGTTTACTTTGGTTAATAGTGGGGGCTGGGGGGTTGATCAATTCACATTCACTCATATTTTTGGACCATCATGAGATTGGCATGGTAATGCATTTCATCTCCCATGCCAATTCAGGGGCCCTTGTGCTCCTTTGCCGAATCCATGAACAAACTCCTACCGTATATCCAATAATTTGCATATACGTACTCATTAATCAGCTTCGTCAGTAAAGTATAGTATTCATGATCTGGAGTTCAAATCCCTTTATCACTACAGTCGCCTCCCCTTATACAGGTGAAAGATTAAAAAAAATTGATCGAAATTCATCTAGAAGGAATATTTTCAGATCAGTAGTTGCTCGTACCACATGCACAGAGCTTGAGCAGTGCGATTTAGTAAGTATGATTTTGACATCAGGAGTTGATCGAGCGAGAAGTATTCACTGAAATAACTTATCTTGATTGTTTGAGTAGTGAATAATTATGGATATTATGTCTCACCATTTAATTGTGTGAGATGAATAACTTGTTGGATAGTGATAATGTTTCTACATATTATGTACTCTACAACTTTACAATTCAAGAGTAGTAGCAGCATCTATTTAGATCGAAAAATAACAAACTAGCAAGGACAAATCAGTCGTGAGAGTCGTGACAATACCAAGAGTGCCCTACTAGGCTTGTAAGTTGTAACTACAGTCTACAGTAGTCCGTCCATATGTTTTATGCACTCCACTCACTGAATGTGCATGGAAGAAGCTCTTCATTCTTTGTCATAACGTACATTATTCACCTCTTGGAACACTTAATTTTTTCCTTCGCTCGTTATTTTAAAATTCGTCTCCTCTCTGATTGTAGCCTTGATCTCAAAGTAGAATATAATAGTACTTTGTACATCATAATATCATATCATCGAGTCAGGGTATGTATGCCTCAAAATGTATGTCCATTCAACTTATTTCATAATTTCACTTAATTATGAGAATAAAGTAGCTTTTCAATTTGAACTTGATATGTAAATTAAAAGTGTCATATGAGGGTTAATGTTACGAAACCAATTCAACGAAAATCTTAAGGTGGCTCTGATACCATGTTACGAAACTAATTCAACCAAAACCTTTTATAGTTAAGATTCATCCAACGACCAACACACATAAAGAATATGTACTATATTTATCTACTTATTTTACAAATCATATAATAAGATTATTGTCACCGAATTTAACGGCCCGGCAGGATACTGTTTGTATATGAATAGAAGTATAATTATTGATTTAGGAGTGCTTTCCTCAGGTAAGCCCTAAACATAGATACTCCCTCCGTCCCAATGAATTGTTTGCCTATTCCATATTGGGGTGTCTCAATGAATTGTTTGCTTTTCTATTTTAGGAATGCGTTTTATATGTAATTTGACCCTTTGCTCCACATGTCACTTCTCCATTGGTTCTCTCTCCCTTGGTGCCAAAAGTAAAGGCAAACAATTCATTGGAACGGAGGGAGTATATATATATATATATATATGTTCCCTCTGACATCGATCCAACCCCAAATCTGACACCATGCATATGTAATTCACACTCTACTACGTAATTCACAATTACTCCTAAGTATGTTTGACACTTTAACCATCATAAAATTTACGGAGTACTAAATTTACTGGTCAAATATCACATAACATGGTTACAGCCATACAAGTTCATATAACACATACGAGTATTCCGTATGGCAAAATCAAAATGACTAGGGATAACGAATCCTTATTATCTTATCTATTCACATGACTATATGAGTGAATACTCGACTCGTTACAAGTTTAAGATAATTATATATACTCGTAAGAAGGAATTTGGTTTGTTTATATACTTGTCATTTCCCAAGCCCAACTGAGCTCACACACTGTCCAGTCTCCACACACTCCACTCCTTACAGTATTTATTACCCCATACAAAAAAACACCTTATCAAAATATGATCATACCAAGAAAAACCAAGCTCCTCTTACTTCTACCAATATCACTCCTCACTATAGCCTTCTTAACTCTGCTCCCTCCCTTTCAGCACTCCCAAAAGAACACCCACATTCACCTCCACATCCACCAAAACCTCCGAATTGCGGAGTCCCACTGCGATGGCACCCTATACCCCGACCTCTGCGTCCAGACCCTCTCCGCCATCCCCAACCTCCACAAGAAGTCCATGGCGGAGGTCGTCTGCCACACCCTCAACGTTACGGAGGCCGAGGTCAAGGCCTCCGAGACCAACGTCACCGGCCTGGAGTGCGCCATGGCCAACAAGGGCGCACTCACCCCCCTCCAGCGCCACGCCCTCGACGACTGCCTTGAGCTCCTCGACAACACCGTCGACGAGCTCAAGTCAGTCTACGCTGAAATGACCAGCCACTGCGGGACTGCTCGTCATTTCACCGACATGACCACCTTCCTCAGCGCCGCCATGACCAACCAGTACACGTGTCTGGACGGCCTCGCGACGGGCTCCAACAAGACCACCATAACCCGCTCCGTCCAGCCCGGCCTGCACAACATTTCCCACCACGTCAGCAACTCGCTGGTGATGCTGAAGAAAGTGCGTGGCCCCCGCCACTGCAACTCATCATCGCCCCCGTACCCGTACCCGTACCCATACGGGGGCAATGACGAGGACCTGGCGGAGGCCAACCGGGTGGACCGGTCAGGGTTCCCCGGTTGGATGAAAAGGAGGGACAGGAGCTTACTGCAGGTGAGTGGCGGCGGGGGGAATGCAACGACGACGACGACGAAGTTTGATTTGGTGGTGGCGAAAGACGGAACAGGGAATTTCACGACGGTGGGGGAGGCGGTGGGGGCGGCGCCGAACATGAGTGAGACGAGGTATGTGATATATATAAAGGCGGGGGCGTACTTTGAGAATGTGGAGGTGGATAAGAAGAAGACAAATATAATGTTCATTGGAGATGGGATTGGGAAGACACTGATCAAGGGTAATAGGAATGTGATTGATGGGTGGACTACCTTCAGGTCTGCTACTCTTGGTATGTTCTTCTTTCATTTCAACCTCATTCTACCTCAACTAACTTCATTTCAACTGCATTCTGTGTTTTTCGTAAGACTATCTTTATCCACAGACCCATCATTTTTTCTCAGACTTGGCCACCTCAGCTTTCCACTCACTTTTCATTCTTCAGACTCAGACTCAGACTCACTACAAAAGTACACTTTATCCACAGACTCACCTCAGACTTTCTCCCCCTCACATACCTTATTTTATATTATTTTTTATTCATCTCATCTCAACTTTTTTATCTACCTTATTTTATTTTTTTATTTACATCATCTCACCTCAACTTTCTACCTAACTTATTTTATTTTTTTATTTACCTTAATATCTACGTTTATTTTATAACTCGATTAATTACTCGAATAATTACAATTAAATAATTAATTGTTAAATAAATCTTGTGACATACGAATAAATTTATTTCCAAGTGGTCATTATTAAAAGTGACAATCGGGCGGGTGGGTCGAATTCGGGTTGGGTTGTCGATAAACCTGGCAAACAAGTCAACCGGGTCGGGTTTGGGTTAAGTGAGTTTCGCTTTGACTTTGGGTCGGGCCAGATCATTTCGGGTTTGCTATTTTCATCTTTTTAAGGATATCGACTCGTTTTTTATAATAATAGTCAAATCAATTTCGGGTTTTCTCGGGTCAATTCAGGTTACGAGTCCACCTAGACTCTTTAGTTTGGATATCAGATCGGGATCGAGTTGGCTTATTAAGGTTGGGTCATTTCAGGTCGAATCAGTTTTGTCATGTTTAGTTGTCGGGTCTGGATCGGATCGTTGGTTCGGGTCGGTTTGGTGATGTTCAGGTCGAACTAGGTTTTGTTTGGTTTGGTCGGGAATAACTATCAATTCATTATCCGTTTTTATTAGTACGTGCAGTATTATTTATCATTTATTATACGAATTTGCTTTTTATCATATATATACAACTATATCATCTAATACAAATTATTTTGATCATGTCTTTTTATAATGAAGTGAAATGAGTTAACTTAAAATAAGTTAAACTGAACTGAACTGAGTTGAGACAAATTGAACTAAAGTAGTCTAAAATACATAAATAATAATATTTATAACAATAACAATAACAATAGTAATAATAGATAATAATATTAATTATTAATAATATTATAATAATACTAATATTAATATTAATAATCAATATTAATATTTAATAGTAATAATATTAATAACAATAAAAACAATATTATTTTTTATTATTATATTAATATTATTTTTTTATAAAAATGTCATTAGTTTTAATATTTAACAAATAATAATTAATAATAATAATAATAATAATAACAACAACTTATTTGAACTAAACTGAACTAAATGAACGGAACTGAACTGAACTGAATGAACGAGTCTGAGGATGAGTCTTTGAAATCCAAGACTCAACTTCAGACTTATCTGAGTCTCAGACCGTCTCAACCACTTTATCCAGGTATGAGTCTCAGACTCTATTCAGACTTTTGTTCAGGCTCAACTTCAGACCTCCTTTAATCTTCCATCCGTCTGAGTCTCAGACTCGTACCAACCACATTATCCAGGTATGAGTCTCAGACTCAACAAATCTGAGTCTCAGACTCTTACTCAGACCCATACTCAGACTCCCTTTAAACTTACCCTAAGTTGCCTACGTCTTGCGCTTTTTTCATATAAGGAAAATTTCAAACATATTTTACTATTATATCCGAGTTTCTAACATTGTTCCATTTTTTTTGGATCGAGTTTGATTTTTTATTCATTTTTCACTTTAGGTCATAAATATATGATTCACGTACAACCACTCATTTCTCTCTCTTCCTCCTTTTTTTTTTTTACCACCCATTTTCCCTTTCTTATTTTCACCTCAAAAATAAATGTAACAAATTTAAAAACTTGGAAAAAGTATTATGGAGAATTAAATTACCGTATTTAATTTATTTTAGTTGAAATAAGTTAAATCCCCAATTAACAGTGGTCAAACGTCTCGACTTTGATGGATACAAGACACGTACTCATATTAGTCATACATAGTCACATGTGATGTGTTTTGTAGGCTATCCAGGCCAATCTTTTCAATTATGAAGTGTTGGAATTATTATAGAAGTCTTAATTGAGTGGAGTAACGGAAGAATAATAAAGGCGGTGAATCAAAACTCTGTAAAAAGGTACTTTTATTCGGATACAAAACAAAAAACAAGTACTCGGATCCCTGCTATTATTCCTGATTTCCTGCCCGTATTCTTACAAAGTTACAACTCACAAACAAGAGCATTAAATGAAAATACCGTCACATACTCACATAAATGAAAGGATGATAGGGAGAGTTGGGTTGGACGAGTCACAGAGTATTAACATATTATTATCACGGACTGAAAGACAATGTGACAACGATCCGATTCCATAAAAGACATATATTATTCATTTTTTATTGATAAATTAATATATAATGATTATTCGCTCAGTTTGCAAATGATTTGAATATAATACTCTTCACGTAATATTCTTTCCTTAATTGGATTGTCTCGTATTTAACTTAAAGGGGGATTTCGGTATGAGACATAGAGACATGCACGTGATGGTAAAAGACAGAAGATATAGGCTGCTGCTGCTGCTGCTTGAAAGAAAGAAAATTAGATCACCGACTTGAATGATAGTATGAATAATGAATTTAGGCGTCGGTGGTGTCATAAAACACTTAAACTCACTCTCAACATGTTTCATCACATCTCAATTATATTATACCCGTATATAGTAACTGATGCATAATACTATAAACGTATAATGGATAATACACTACATATATATATATACTTCTTTTTTGGTGAAACATATACTCCGTATTGATAAAATATAAAGAAAATTTGTATTATTGTAACTTGTTTTTAACTTTCTTTCTTAATTATGAATACAAACATAGACTCATATTTATAGTATCCGTATCTAACTTAAACTAGGAAACTAAATCATATCTCACACAATATTATTCTATTGCGTGTTTCCTAAACCTTCACGCAATATTGTCCTTTCCTAAACCTACTCGGATACCGTACTACGGTATCTTCCATTACCTATACTCTATTACGCATATACTACTTACTAAATATTTGGGGTTTTTATCATATGATATGGAGTAATAAATAGAAATGTCATAAATTATACTTCTCCGAGTTTGAGTGTTCTTCCCTCTTTTCTTATTGGACTGAGTTTGATCTTCTTTCCTATTTTCATTTAAGGAAAGTTTTTTCACCTAACATTACCATCTACTCCACTACTTTCTTTATATTACACTAATTACTCAATATAATATTTCTCTATCTTACTTTTACCATTCACTTTTTCTCATTCAATTAATATAATATTTTATCTCTTACTGTTTCAATCCACCCCATCCTTTTTATTAATATAATACTTCCTCCTTATCTTCTTCCCAAAAAGAAAGGAGAAGAACACTATAAAACTCGGAGGAAGTATGTCAATCTTATTGGAAAGAAAATGAGATGATATGGAGTGTTTGTAGCAGTCCTAGTAAATGGGTAGGTTATAGTTAAGTTATTAGTGGTAGGAAGGAATTGAAACAAGAGAATAGAGTACCACTCTGGACTTTACTACTAAATGGAGAGTAACAAAGATAGGATAGGGCATAGGGCATAGGGCATAGGGCATAGGGCATAGGGGTGTTGGCATTAATTTGTGGGATGGAGCAGAACCCAAGTTAGGCAGGAATAAAGGCGCACAACATGCGGGAACACAATTAATACGGTTGGATGCTTCCCATAATTCATGGTTTTACCACACACTAAACCCCAAAACCATACACCAATCCCCTGTATAACATCTTACTCGTATTCATTTAGATACACTATTTTATAAGTTTCTATTGTTTTGAACTGAAGTAGACTTGAAGTGAAACAGATTGTAGTAATAAAGATAAAATGAACCTCTTGGAGCTAAGAAGTTGAAAAGAATAGAACCTTGCTCAGATACTGAGTACTATAATGATCAAATATTAACAATGTAATTCCTCCGTTTCATACACTTGTTGACGGAGGAAGTATGAATGATATTAACGGTTATCAATCGAAGATGTCTTAACTTGATGGTTAAGACTAGCTGATTAGGTGCTTTGGGACAGTAGATTTCAGGTTTAAATTTCTCTCCCCCATATTGTAATGCGACTAAGTTCCATTGAAAGTGTATGAGAGGCCCCAAACACCCGGTGTATGTCTAACCTTTTCGTTTTGTAGGGGTTCCTCAAAATGAATTGTCTGTTTGTTCCCGCATTTTACTGTTTAACCAATCATGCCGACACATTGACTTGATGAGTTTTTATGCGCAAAATCATGCTAATTACAGACCTACTACTTTTCATGATTCCCTCAATTTTTACAATAACCAGTCAAACATGCCGACATCCAGCAACCTCGCCTATTCTCTCCACACTCCACCACTATTGCAACACCTTTCATAGTGTGTATCTTTCAAAAAATAACTCAGGTTGGAGTAGGTTCGATACATCCTTTATAAATATGATCATATGAATAAATATGATGAAATTACAATACGAAACTAAAAAATGTTCGTGTTTTTCTATCCATATGAATGACATATCTTATTCGTCATAAATCACAATTCAAGTTTACGTATAGACGATAGAGTGGAGTATAATATTATTATCAAGACTCACCAATTCATCATATAGTTTAGTATGAATCGTCTTTACAAAAAATCACTCATATAGTCAAATTTAATCAAATGATAGGATTTTAGTGAATGAGATGTAGTACGTCGTGAAATTCACCTTTTGTTACCATCTATCTACGCAGCTGTGGTGGGAGCCGGATTCATAGCGAAAGGCATCACAGTGGAGAACTACGCAGGAGCGAGCAAACACCAGGCGGTAGCCTTAAGAAGCGGCTCTGATCTCTCAGCATTCTACCAATGCAGCTTCATAGGCTACCAAGACACCCTCTACACCCACTCCCTCCGCCAATTCTACCGCGAATGTGACATCTACGGGACTGTCGACTTCATCTTTGGCAACGCTGCTGTCGTCTTCCAAAACTGCAACCTGTACGCTCGCAAGCCCCTCGACAACCAAAAGAACATCTTCACCGCACAGGGTCGCGAAGACCCTAACCAAAACACCGGTATATCCATCCTCAACTGTAAGGTCACGGCAGCCTCAGACTTGGCTCCAAATAAGACCGCCTTCAAAACCTACCTAGGCCGGCCCTGGAAGTTGTACTCCAGGACCGTTTACATGCTCTCCAAGATCGACGATGTCGTGGACCCGGCTGGTTGGTTGGAGTGGGACGGTGATTTTGCACTCGACACTTTGTTTTATGGTGAGTACAGTAATCACGGGTTGGGGTCTAATACGAGTGCCAGAGTTACATGGCCCGGGTACAGGGTGATCAATAGCTCGTCCGATGCAAGCAATTTTACAGTTGGGAGTTTTATTGAAGGAGGTGTATGGCTTCCGAAGACCGGATTTCCTTTCTATCTCAGTCTGAGTTCTTAGTATGTCATTTGATTCATACATTGTTTCGAGTATCACGCGTTCAGTTAAGAATTACTGTAAGTGAGCGACTGAACGGTGTCTGTACTAGTACTACTTACGGATTGATCTCGGATAAGTGAAGGTTGAGTATTAGTCTATATAAAAGTATGAGCTCAGCTATTCTTCTGAGTTAAGTACAGTCTAATGGACTAATCCAAGATAAATGCACTAATTCAAACACTCATCATAATACCATGCTCACAGAGTACAGTACAGTACTGGTACATTCATTTCCTTGTACATTCCGTCCCAACAAGTTCAATTCATGATACTGCGAACACTGAGAGTTCACGTTTATTTTCTCATGTACACACAAACTATACACACATACATACATCATACATACATACACACAATGTGGCCATCGCCATCATGCAGCATCAGTATCATCCCTCACGAAGTCACGCTTCATGGTCCACGGAATGATGCGATTTTATCTGTCGTTGAAGGCTCCTCATCAGTCACCAGAGGAACCGACTTCGCCTGAAATGACACACACACCACCAATTAGCTAAACAGAGAGCACTAACATTTCAATAGAACCTGTATTTTGGTGATTTACTAAAATGCCAGGGCAGAATGTGAATGCTCTCAATCGCCATATTGCTCGTGCGCATAATTCTAGATCTCTTATGTTATCTCACATTGTTGGTTTCTCCATATATGCAATGATTACTATTGACTATATAAGACCGTCTTTTATAAGTTTTTTGTGCATGGAAAAACTGCTTACCAGGTCGCGGAACTTCAAAATGTAGAACATCTCAAGATAACGTCGAGTATCTCTTCTCTCCAGTTTAGAGGCATACTTCCAGAAACCATAGACACCCGCCAAGGTCATCAGCCTCTCCGAATATTTCTGCCATGTATACCTGCAATATACGGAGTACATTAATAATGGATGAGCATATGCTGAGGTCAGTAGCATAGACATTTTTATCACCAATGCAAACCTTTCGTTGATCCTTTGCAACCCTCCCGCTGAGATCTGACACCAGTAGCTTGGATCTTTGGTACACTTCTCAAAAAAATCAGCCATTTTCGCCGCTGCCTGATCAGGGTGATATGGATCGATATGGAATCCTGAGACACCGTCTTCTATGATTTCAGCAGGACCACCATGTGATGTGGCAAAGGTGGGAAGGCCACATGTCATCGCTTCTACGACTGTAAGCCCAAAAGCCTCATAAAATGCAGGCTGCAGCGGAAATAGCAAGTCCAGGTTAGGAAAGGTAACACTGTTTTTCGTAAGACAGTTTATGAGAAATTGTGATAAGATAAGGCGAACATTTGATGCTTCATGGTAATTAGCTCGTAAGGTTCAAGTTGGAAACAAAACACAAAACCTTAAGCATCACCATCTTTTAGTACTTACGAGTATGTAAGACTCACGGTGAGTGAGCGTATGAGGGATAAGAGTACAAGACATCAAGTTCGAGGTGCGCCTAAGTTAAGTTTGATCAGTAACAGTAGTTACACTAAGAAAAACTTGCTTATAAACTTGCGCTTACGATAGGAAAAGCCTTGCACAAACCATAAAATAAGTTTAGAAAATTGCAATGTAATATGATTGAAAGAGAAGAAGAAACCTGCACAAAAATTCCTCTTTTGTCAGCGATATAACGGTAAAGTTCACCATTTTTGGCTCGATTTGTCTGTGCACTGATCCATCGAAAGTTCCCCTTCAAATCATATTCTTTGATGAGGTTGTGCATCTTCTCGATTTCAGCGACCTCTTCCCTATCATTTGACTTCTTTACATCGTTGTAACCAGCAACAACAACTAGGTTTGCCACGTTCTTAAGCTTGTCATTTTTGCCATAGCACTCAACCAGCCCTGTGATGTTCTTTACACGGTCCAGCCTCGCCATGGAGAATATTAAGGGCTTCGAGGGATCATCTAGTGTACCGCTGCATTGATAGAAACACTAGCTGGGTTAAACATAAATCTTAATACTTCGTACATGAACTAACAACTCTTGGCCTTAAGTTGTATCCTTGTGATAGAAATTTGGGTTAAGGTCACACCATAAAAAGTCAAAGCCCACAATATGGAGAATTCTTCTTATAAGAGTTTTTGGCTCAACCGAATGCGTCCACTCTAGCATGCAATAATAATGTAAAACAACCTCTAACGGATATTTGTGCGATAATAATACCACAAAATCTGATTTTTTTAGTGAGGCCATAGCATCGGAAAGATGAAATAAGATGAGAATTACATGTGATCATCATTCTGCGCAGGATCAAATAAAAGATTCTCAATGGAGCTATGAAGAGCAGTTAGCCGCCTCTCCTTGTCGGAATAGGGAAAATAGATAGACATGTCCGCCCCTGGTGAGACAATATTAAACTTGGGATCAAAGACATCAATCCCATGAACCACACGGTATAGACCTGGCAAGGTAAATGCCGTGTGGCTCTCATATTGCCCAACAGTGTTTTTCCTGAGACAAAAATGTTATGTTTAGCGAATTATTGTGAAGGGAAAAAGGAAATTGGTATAAAAAATAGAGAACCTTTGAAAACTGTCATGAGCAACAATCAATTGTACTTACGTGCCAGCGATTTCTTGGTAAGTGCTGGTAACAATGAAATCAGCATGATTCATTGCTATCAAGTCTGCTGTAAATTGACATGAGAAGTGGTATTTATCTTCGAACTTTCTCCAATATATATCGGAATCAGGGTACTTAGTTTTCTCCAATGCATGTGCTATGGTGCACTGCAGATACAATTTGTCACACGGTAATGTAAATATGTGTGCAAAACAAACTCACCCTTCAGAGACACCGAAGTTCATTTATCAAACCAGAAAAAAAAATAACAGAAAGATTTGACCTGCGTGACACCCATTTTGTGGGACAGTAAAGAAGAAACGAGGTTCCCGTCACTGTAGTTGCCAATTATCAGATCTGGAGGACCTTGCAACTCACCAGTTATTTCACTTGCCGCATCCTGATAATGGTGTGGCATATTACAAAGAGATTAGTTTGGCTTCATGAAAGGCAATATTAGAATCAAACGCAAACCTTACCCGACACGACACTAAGACCCAAACTGAAGACCCGACTCGACCCTAATGTTTATCGGTGCATATGAATGGATATCCTTAAAAAAGTTGATATTGGAAGCCCTGAAAATGACCCCCAAACTCGAAAACAACCCAACCTAAATCGACCCAACCTGGTTGACCCGTTTGCCTAGGTCTCTCATGGATCTTATGGCGATGAACCAAATTAGTACTAAGTTTAAATTACAAAAGAAGAGTTACCTCAGTAAATGTTTCCAGATATGGCCACACATCAAATCTAGATATCCATTTACGAAGAATTCCTTTCTCAGACCGAAACGGAACTCTCAGAATATGAGTATACTCTGTCCCACTCACTCGTTCCAGACGCTGATTGCATGTGGTTCCTTTAGCATCAGGAATCAATCGACTCACCTAGTTTGAGTAGGTCATTCATGTTATCGACTGTAGCATTAACAAAGCCATGAAAAGGTGCAGTAAGAACCTTACTATAAGAATTCTAGGAGTCACATCAAGTCCTTGCTTCTTTATGCGTTGTAGCATTTCATGCTCTAAAGCTCGGACTTGGTCGAGTATATAGACAATCTACATTCCAGGACAAAACCAGATACTGTACAATCAGTTTTAAGTACTATACAGATCTTGATCACAACGAAAACAGATATCAGTTCAAAGCAATGAGTTTCTATTTTAACGGAACAACGCTGACTTGAAAGTCATTTTGCATAAGCATATACCTGCCCACCAGTGTCGGGCAAGCCAAGCACATTGGCCTGGCCAAAGTATCCATGCACAGAGAGAATAACAACGTTAAAAACCATGGGGATCCTCCCAAGAAACGTTTCTAACGTAGAGGGATCTGGAGCCTGAAGGATGTCAAGAAGCAGGTGCATCATCTGCAGAACCCCTTCTGCTGTGCCTCCCCAACCTCTCTCAAAACCCATACCTTGGAGTCTGAACACGGAATATTGCAAACATGTAAGATTACTCAAGCAATCAGTTTTAAACTTCTCAGATCGATAACGTCAGTTTCCGTTTCTCATACAAACCCACAAACGCCAAGTACTGGGCAAGACCATCCTACTATAAGACCTGGTTCTTTTTCGGTTGAAGTGGGCATAAAGTGGCTGAAACAAAATGACCCTAGACTTGGGCGGGAATTGAAATGACCTGAAAAGAACAAGGCCTAAGAGGTGATGAGGATTCAGGGTGAGCTTGCTTTAAAATTCCAAGTTGAAAACTCACTCTTAATCTCACCATATCTTTTGATAACTCTTTGTAGGACAACCTTGCTCAAAATTTACTCCAAGAAGAAGGAAAAACCATAGGCTCATCAATAAGGCATTGGAGGCATATTATGAAAGCATACAAAAATTCAAACTCGGAATATGGTGTCTCCGGAGAAAGCTTGCTTAGATGATCCTCTGCTTTGGATAATGCAGACTGAAGACGAGATATTGTCTGTATACGATCATTTACCATCATAGCCTGCATGAGTTACTCACAAGTTACTTTGAGAATCCTTGCACTAGCTAAGAAGTGTTAGAACCAAAAGTCAATATTAGCATAATTAGCAACACAACTTACCGCTCCTCTATGTCGGTGCACTCGGAGGAAATTAAGTAATGGCTCCAAACAATCCTTGTTCCGGAACATGATGGAGGATAGATGTCGGTTGAGGAACTGAACGCCATTCCCAATTGAAGAAGACCGAGTGGGACGTGGAACTGACTCATTAAAAGGCTCAAAATCAAGCTCAAGCACAAAATGATCGTCGTCTCTGTGGACAGAAGAAACAGACAGTTTAATAGTGAAGCGAGTATAGACACACTAATATTCAACAAGTTTCACGGTGGAATACTCACTGTTTATCAACGAGTTCTTCCTTGAAGTGAAGATATTCTGATTCAGTTAACTGCTCTACATTTAGTTCATAGACATTAACACGAACATATTCCCAAACACCAGGTCTCGGACGGATCGCTATAGCAACAAAAGGAGGCACAACAATTGCTTCCTACCACGCACACAAAAAAGGGCAAACATTACACAAAAGGGTAAAATTTAAAATATGGATAATTTTTTTTATCAATGACTAACATCTGTTTATATACAATCAAAAACAGAAATGCTACTCCATCTTAAGATTTGCTAACATTCGCTAATATGGAGTATTTGCTAACATGTAAGCGAATGTGCACACACTCATATTTGGAATTCGTAGCTAAGAGTAATCATAAGTCTAACATTTAGGGTACCACGTAGAATATACCTAATATTTATCTTTAGCCGATGATTTTGCAATAGTTTAGGGTAAAACTTGTCGCCGAGGCATTAAATCCATCTTAAGATTAGAGTGGCTTAAATAATATTCTACGTGTTTAGAAGAGACAAGTTTTTTTTGCTAATCTCTCTACATTTTGCTTTTGTCATGTTCATGTTATTTGACCCGCTAGCATCCGTTACGGGAGTCTAAGACAACTCAAGAATTTGTGTTAACATACTGAAGCATACAACGAAAAAGGGTAGGTTTGCCTTACAACTTTTTTTCGCATGTTCAATATAAACCCGTCATTGCCAACAGGTTCACTCCTTGTCCAAGGAACCATAACCCATGCCTACGTGACCTTACTTTGATAGTACTCCCTCAGTATTCAAATACTTGTCATTCTCGAAGTCTCTTTTCGATATCTCCCAAAATATATTAAAATATATGCTCAAATCGAAGGTCTTTTAGTAAAGTTTTTTATGGTGTAATTTGTAGAGTATAATTTTTCAACCAATATATTTTTGTAAAAATTAAATTTAAAGGGTCGTCTCGTAAAATAAAAACGTCAATTATTTCAATACGGATACGGAGTAATAATTTTCGAGTAGGTCTTATGAGAGACGGTCTCTCATTAACTTTACTGAGAGACTAAGTATAAATGAAAGTAACAGTGGTACCAAATCTAATAGAAATAGGTACGATTAATATAAAAGATCATACGAATATAAAGAGGGTACGCTTGTTATAAAAACAGATATAAAACAAAGTTATCATTTAAGGATACAAATATGAAGAGTGGTACTGAAGAGTGGTCTCCCAGTAAGTTATCGAGAGACCAGTCTCTTCCAAGATTTTGTGATAATTTTCTAAACCAACTCAACCAATAATTAGTATTTATTTTGGGTGGTACTTTTTCATATGTGTCTGTTACTCATTTGTACTTAAAAATTACACTAATGTCCCTCTCATTTCCCCTCCCACTAACATAGATTTTTGAGTAAAATCTAAATAAATCCCAAAACTCCCAAATTCCATCTCCCTCCACCACCTCACTACTCCGGCAAGAATTTCAGCCCGCTACTCTGGCTACCACTCCGGTCACCATTTTTTTTCCCTTTTTTTTCCGGTTTTTTAAAAGACATTTTTTTTTGAAAAAATGATTAGTACTTGTATTTATTTATTTTCGTAATTTGGGAAAAACTATTTATTTTAATTTTTGTTCCATAATTATTTATCATATTGATAATAATTACCCTCAAATAATAGAATTAACAAGAAAATTAAATTCTACAATAATAATAATAATAATAATAATAATAATAATAATAATAATAATTAAAATACGAGAGTTACAAAAGTACAAATCAAAATTAATTCGATAATTAAATAAAAATCTAATTACAAAATACTCAAAAACAGGCAAAATCAAAATTAAAAAAAAATTAATCCTGCAACTAAATCTTGAATTCCTAAAAAAATTAAACCTAATTTTCGATTAGGGTAAAGAACATTAAACCTAATTCAATTAGGGTTCATAAGTAATTTGCAAGTAAAATAAAAACATCGAATTCGTAAGTAATTTGCAAGTAAAGAACATTAAACCTAATTCAATTAGGGTAAATCATAAGTAATCCATAGCGAATTGATCGTTTGATTTTAAAATTGACAAAGTTGGAGAAAGAGGTTTAGAAAAGAAGATAAAAAGAAGTTAAACAACAAGTATGAAAAATTATGGGAAGGGTAGTATAGGAATAATCAGAAAATTTCAGATTGAGTAACATGTCATTATAAAAAAGTAATTCCGTTTATTTTTGAGCATTATACTCTCCCGTCTCAATCAATAGTTTACTTTTTTTTTCTTTTTTTTTCTTTGTTGTTCTATCGGTCAATAGTTCATACCGCAACTACTTTTTACCGTCGGCGCTTTATTTCTTACCGTCGGCGTTAATTACGTGAAATGACGACTTTGTCCTTACTATTTATTCTCAAAATAATATTACTTTTACATTTTATAGATTATAATTTTTTTTTTAAAACTCGATAACAAACCGTCTTTTTCGATTATCGTAATAAACCAAAACCGACTTCCTATATAGTTAATTACGCAAAATGACGAATTCTCCTTTGCAATTAATTCTCGAAATATTATCACATTTACATTTTATAGAATATCGGTTTATTAGAACTCGATAATAAAACCGTTTTTTCAATTATTGTTACGCCTCCGATTTTAAACAGTTAATTAGATTAATTAACGAAATTAGGCAATTAGTAAGGATCGAACCCCAGACCTATTGACTAGAAGGTAAATGACCAAACCACTAGACCACCATCAACAAACTGATATATTAAGTGGCTGAAAACTATATTAAAAGACAAAAAAAAAACCCGAAAAAATGGGGGAGTCGAAGAATTTCTTCGACTCGCGGATGGGGGGTTCGAAGAATTTCTTCGACTCGTGGATGGGGGAGTCGAAAAAAATCTTTGACTCTCCCATCCGCGAGTCGAAGAAATTTTTCGACTCCCCCATCTACGAGTCGAAGAAATTCTTCGACTCCCCCCATTTTCCGGGTTTTTTTTTTCTCTTTTAATATAGTTTTCAGCCACCTGAAATATTAGTTTGTTGATGGTGGTGTAGTGGTTTGGTCATTTGTCTCCTATTCAATAGGTCTGGGGTTCGATCCTTTACATTATACTTAAATTACGTTTATTAAATTGTATTAAGTCGTTAATTAATCTAATTAACTGTTTAAAATCGGAGGCGTAACAATAATCGAAAAAACGGTTTTATTATCGAGAACTTGTCATTTTGCGTAATTAACTATATAGGGAGTCGGTTTTGATTTATTACGATAATCGAAAAAGACGGTTTTGTTATCGAGTTTTAATAAATCGATAATCTATAATTAAAATGTAAAAGTAATATTATTTTGAAAATAAATAGCAAGGACAAAGTCGTCATTTCACGTAATTAACGCCGACGATAAGAAGTAAAGCGCCGACGGTAAGAAGTAGTCCCGTTTATACTTTGATCGTACTTTTTTCCCTTTTTAAAAGGAGTAACTTTTAGTGCTTAATCCTTGGGTATAAAGCAAAGGTAAATTTCCGAAGACGAGAAGTAGATTACAAAAACTTGGCACACATTCGCAACAATGG
Organism: Agrostemma githago; assembly: GCA_958450325.1. NCBI lineage: Eukaryota > Viridiplantae > Streptophyta > Magnoliopsida > Caryophyllales > Caryophyllaceae > Agrostemma > Agrostemma githago. The sequence goes on along the minus strand of OY288251.1, from coordinate 68,547,102 downwards.
GTAATTTAAAAAGGGGAGAAATAGAAAGAAAGGTGATCGATCTCGATCTCGATCTCACCTGAGCAGACCTAAGAACTTCGCTAAAAGGACCATGAGTGAGTAAATGCTTCCCCTTGTCCTCCCCCATCACACTTTCTAGTCCCTCTATCAAATGATGCGCCTGCAACAAACACTTCCCCTGTGCCATATACCTTCACCCAGCCCAAATCATCAAATCAATCTCCCATATTTCTGGGTTATAATAATTAACTAAAGGAAAAAAAAAACAAAGAAAAAGATGATGAAACCTTGAAAGAAGGGAGACAAGGTCATTACGATGAAGGGAGAGAGTGTCCTCTACTCTTTCCCTCATACTTGGTATTCTACTCAGCTTTGCCGCCATCTTTGATCTCCTTCCACCACTTCTACTAATTCAACGTTATTTTTAGTTAATTTAATTTCCTTTATTTAGAATGTTGTGGTTCCAGAATTGGGGGAGAAGTGTAGTGAAGTGAGGATGAGATGTGAAAAATGGTGGCATTATATAAGAGGAACATGTGGCACTGTACTGCAATTCTATTCTATGGGGAAATTTGAAAAACTGGGTGCATGCCTTTAAACTTGTCAAAATGTCGTGTTACATTTTGGTACAAATGAGTGGGGCCTACATAATGGATTGGTTTTTAAATGATTTCTAATGGATTATTCCTTCTATTACTAAATCACAATACCACGTTATTTATTTATTCCGTAACAAACTTAAGACGGGTCAAATAGATACAATTTGAGGGGAAAATGACAAAGGTCCCACCAATCTCACTTTTGTCCCCTTCAAATAATTCTACTTGATCTGTCATTTGTTTGTGACGGATATCTCCGTTACAAACAAAAATTTGTGATTTAGAAATCACTTTTGTTATACCCTTTCGGTTTTCTTCTTTTATCTTTCCACTTTTTAATACGATAAGGGTAAGATTATTGGTGAGTCTTGAGAGAGTCTTGTCTCAAGACTCATGTGAGTCTTACCAATAATGTTGCAAAGTCTTGAGAAAATTATTGGTAGTTTTGAGATGAGTCTTGTCTCAAGACTCGTGTGGAGTCTACCAATAATGTATCAAAGTCTTTAAGTTGAGTCTTGAATTATTAAAATATCGTAAATTAATATATATAAGTAAGGCATAATCAAAGTATTATAAATTATCCGGATCTATAATATGAACGAAACCCAAAAGACGTCTACCCGTCTTTTTGTATATTAAACAAAACCAACAATAATAAAATAAAACAACTTATATTTTTTAATTAAACTAAATAGTAAAGTAATTCCTAGTAGTAATTTGTACCAAACAAGTAAATTTTATTATTTAATCACAAATTAAACCAAATTAATTCATTTTTTAACCAAAAATGGGTAAGATGAGTCTGAGCAGAGTCTGACTGATAATGTATAAAATCTGAGGCGAGTCTGAGGTGAGTCTGAGGTGAGTCTGAGGAATAAATAAATATTAAAAGTGAGTGAAAAGCTGAGGTGGCAGAGTATTAAGACTTTGGAGAGTCTTGCTGATAATGTTACCGTAACACTTTATATAATTTGTACCTATTTTACTATTAGTTGTCCCTCAAAATAATTTCACTTTTGTACATGTGTTTATAACAAACCTATCTCTTTTATTTAAACGGACTTATTTGTATTATTATACGGAGTACTATTTTATATTAAACGTACTTAATTTTATTTGTTTTGGGAGCATGGTAAGTTGTAACATCAAGTACAAAGAGCGCACTTAGTCGCATTACAATATAGGGGAGGAGAAATTCGAACCTGAGACCTACTATCCCAGAGCACCTAACTTTAACCACTGGGCCAAGACATCTTCGGTTCAAGTTGTAGTTGATATCTCAATAAATGTAAGTAGAGATCCTCTATTTCAAAGAAAACTTCCAATAATAAATATTCAAAACTAGAGAGGAAGTAAAGTAGGTAAGGGAGAACAATAAAATATTTCTCAGTTAGGTAAGACCGTAAGAGAGAGAGTAATATCAGAAAAATAAACTGAAAACTATCAAAGAAATTTATGAAAAAGTGGAAGTTTTAGAAATGGAGGAAGTATTACGAAGTATGTATTACTCCCTCCATTTTTTATGTTTCTTCCCACTTTTTAAGATTTGTGAGGAGTATTATATTGAAACGGAAAGAAATATAAAGGACGGAGGGAGTAATTACTTAGTCAAATAATGCAATGATATTATTTATGATGAATAAGAATGTTTTTGTCTTTAAACTAATTATTTGACTGATTATAAATTTATAACTGTACTCATGAACAAGAATGTGTATGAAGTATGTTAAATGGGTAGTGCACTTTGGTGGGTACATTAGGATTAGATTATTAGATTAGATGATTGTCATTACTCATTATCATGATCTACAGTTCAACACTATAGGGTATTCTAGAGCTTTTTAATTTGGACTTATAGTTGGGACATGGTTTGGTGATGTTTACAGGGAAAAGAATTTACATTATCATAATCTTATTGTTAAGAATGATATCAAGCTGGTGAGTTAGTTATAACTAACTATGTAACAAACTCTCCTTTCATATAAATACACATATGTGTACTGTAATCATTGTAACAGAATAATACAATCAATACAACAAATCTAGATATTTTTCTCTCCATTCTCTCTTACTGTTGTCAACAATGGAGCTTCTCCAGTTCACATGGTATCAGAGCACAGGTTGCTCATCCTCCTCCATTGTTGTCTAAAGATCTTTAGTTCGAAGCTTCTGGTATCGATTCTTCGCTCGATTTCTTCTTCATTTCCGCTGATACATTCATCTCTTATATTTGTTCATGATCAATTTCTCTGAATCTGTGCTTTTGTTTGAGCTTATCTGCTATAATCAGTTCAATTAATTCAATCTGATCTAATTAGCTTGCTCAACATGCCTGATTCTGAGTCTTCTGTTTCATCTCATGAATATGAATTGTATGATGATCCTCTTTACCTTACCAGCAATGATCAACCTAATCTACAACTTGTTAGTAATAACGTGTTTGATGGAACTGGTTTTCTGGTGTGGAAACGAGATGTACTCATGGCATTAGCGTCTAAGAACAAAGACGGTTTCGTTACTGGAACTTGCATCTTACCTTCTAGGAATGATAAGAAGTACCAACAATGGTTAAGGTGTGATCTGCTAGTGCGAAAATGGTTGTTAAATTCTCTTAAGAAAAACATTAGACAGAATATGATGTATGCTGCCACAGCTAAACAGTTATGGACAGAATTGGTTGAAGGATACGGTCAGGCTAATAGTCTTGAATTGTATCAATTAAAGAAAGATCTAACTAACCTCTCTCAAGACAATCAATCATTAGTTGATTACTATGGTCAGATGAAACGAACTTGGGAGGAAATTGATGAGTTAGATCCCATGCCTCTTTGTTCATGTGGTGCTATAGATACTTGCACTTGTCAACTGTTGAAAAGGCTAACTGAGCGAGAGACTCAAACCAAACTTATCCAGTTACTCATGGGTCTAAATACGAGCTATGAGAATGTAAAGACTCATGTGTTAACTTTGGATGCTTTACCCTCACTAAGCAAAGTCTTAGGTTTACTTCAAAAGGTTGAAAGGCAAAAACAGATTAGTGATTCCACTGATCTTTCAGAATCTCATGCCTATAATGCTCAATATGATACCTCTACTAAGAAACCTAGGTTGGATAAAGGGGAAGGTCAAGATAAAGAGTCTAAGCATTGCACACATTGCAATAAGAATGGACACACAATAGATGAGTGCTGGAAGCTGCAAACCTGTAGTTATTGTGATACTTATGGGCATGTGAAGGAAATTTGCTATAAATTTAAGAGAATCAATGCCATTAAGGACAAAACTTCAGGAAAACCCTATAGAGGAGGTAGAGGTGGTGGCAGGGGGGGCGCTCACAACAAAAGGAGAGCCAATAATGCTACCAACCTATCTTATGATAACAACAACTACACTGACACTGACCTGGCTTCTGCTGAGGAGTATGCACAGGAAGATGATGAGTTGGTTAATGGCTTAGTTGACACTATTACTAACAAAGTGTTGAGAAATATATCTCTAAAACTTCCAGGTCAGAGCAGTGGAAGCAATGCTGCTGCTAGCACAGCACATGCACTCAATTTTTCAGGTATCTTACCGGGTTCTAAAGCTTGTGCTGTTGTAAATTCATCTTCTTGTTGGGTGGTTGATACCGGTGCATCTGACCACATGACTGCAAACATGAATCTAGTGCATAGTGTGCAGAATCTGAGTAAACCAATAGGAGTTTCCCTTCCAGATGGCACAGTTAAAACTGTTGCACAAATAGGAACTGTGTACCTTACACCCCAGATAGTACTTCAGAATGTACTGATAGTACCTGATTTCCAACAAAATCTACTTTCAGTAGGTTCCTTACTCCAACATAATCACATGAGAGTAATTTTCTTTGCTTCTGAATGCTGGTTTCAGGACCTTTCCAGTAATCATGTTGTTGCTAAAGGAAAGAAGCAAGATGGTTTATACAAGTTTATACCCGATAAGGTGTAACACCCCGTTATTTTCCGAGTCATTTTAAGGTGTTACTTTTCTATTTTATTTAAATCGGGTCATTAAGTCGGGAAAAGTATTTCCGATGTCTTTATAAAATTAAAGTATTTTGGGTCGTCTTATTATAAATCGGTTTTGACTTTAAAAAAAAAAGGAACGTTACTTTATAGACTGACTTTGTATCGGGTTAAAATTTGGGTCAAATACGGATAAGGAAAGAAAGGACAAAAAAATAAATAATAAAAGTTTATTCTATTTAAATCCCACGCCCTTTTCCAATTCACCTAATTCATCCAACCTTACTTCAACCAACTGCTGCCGCAATACTCCCTTCCTCTGTTTTCTTGCTTTCGGGTTTTCACCATTCAATCACCGTTTTTTTTCCCTTGTAAGTTTTCTACTCTAATTCATTTCAATTTATTAAATCTTGTTTAGCGTATTGTTTTGTGTACTTTTATAAATCGATTCAAGTCTTAAATAAATATCATGGGTCGAAATTAAGGGGATGTTGTGTCAAACAATTTGGTTATAGGTGTTGGTATCAAATTATTTCGATTGTATTATTTTGCTCGTGGATTAGTAATTGGTGAGTTGGGTTAGTTTGAGGGAGTGCGTTGTATTATTTTGCTCGTGAAGAGTAGTGCGTGGGTTCTTTGATGCAGTGATGATGATTTGATGATGCAGTGATGATGATGTGATGATGCAGTGAGGATGATTTAAAGTTGATGTTGGCGTACTGTTGCTAATTTTGTTAGAATTAATTACGGTTGATTTCTCCATCACGTGGAGTTTAATTTATTTATCGAGGTATCCGGTTTTTGGTCAAGTAATTTGGATCGAGTAATATTTTACATTATCGAGGGAGTAAATAATTGGTGTTTTGAGGTTGAGTGGTTTCAGTGGTATAGATGAATATTATATGGGTTAGACCGTTTTAATGTTAATTAGTTATTGAATTATATTTATATTATTGTAGCTTGTGGATTCGAGGAGAAAGAATTCTTGGAGTAATAATAGCTGAGTTTTGTCCGTCTTGAGAGGTAAGGACGTTTTACCCCTTTTCACCTAAGTAAAGAGCATGTTTGGATTAAAATATATTTTTATAACGGTTTCGTAAATTATTTTGTCGATCGTAAATATTTCTATACTACTCGAAATGTTTGAATATTGAACCCTGTGACACTACTTACATATTGGTACTATTTTGGTAAATTTTTTAGTAACTTATAACAGACTCTGGGAGTTCTGTTGGTCTAGACGGTTTTAAGGTGCGTCTAAGACGTTCCTGGGACTTTGTCCCGAAACTATTTTTGAGTGAGGATTGTCCGGCCCTCACTTGCTAGGGAGTTAGACTTTCTCCTTTGGCAGTTTCATCCTACTGACTGTCCAAATGTGAGAGGTGCGCACTATTATGAGTCTAGCTAAGCACAGGTGGTTATCTGTAGACCGTGCAAGGGTAGGACCTTGGCACACAGGTTGCGAAAAAAAAATATATATATTTTTTTTTGGTTGGTTTGGTTTTGACTACTCTTTTATGGTATTTTGGTATTTAAATGGTGATTTTAACTCCGATTTCAGTTTACTATAAATTATTATTATTATTATTATTATTATTATTTCACGATTTATTGTATTATTATATTTTTTCTCAGCTTTGCTGACGTCCTTTTGTTTTGGGTCGTTCCCCCGCTGGAACCTGTACCTATTTGTGTTTTGGGTACAGCTGATAGGTACACGTGATTGCTGCATGGGTGCATTCTGGTATCGGGTTGTGCTGAGCGAGGAATGACTTTTTATTATTTACCAAACTATTTAAATTATTATGGGATTTATTGGTTATTATTGTTTTAAACCGTTTTGGATTTTGTAAGACTTAAAGACTTCCGCTGCAACGTTTCTATTTTTATTAGCTATCAAATTTCTATTTTTATTCATTTATTATTTATCCTTGCACTTGGCTCGGTAAGCTAAGTGTGGAGTAACAGTCTTGAGTTTTCGGTTTTTGGTATTATTTTGGTTGCGAAAATTTAGGGCTGTTACAGTTGGTATCAGAGCAATAGGTTTTCCAAAATGTTTTGCAAAATTTGAAATGGTTTAAAAAAAAAACCTTTATCTTTATATATATATATATATATATAAAAACAGAGTGTTGGGTGGTTTGGGTGCATTGCACACGCATGATTTATATATTCATATTTGTATATATATGATAATATTTTGTGCTATTACCCTTACCTGAACTGTGAATGCTACTTATGTTATTATTTGTGATAGAACGGTCTTATGCTTATACTTAATAAAACCTTGTTTATATATATAGTAACCATGCCTCCACGAAGGGAAAACGAAAACAACAATACTGATATGGCTGCAATGGTGACGGAACTTATAGCTCAAAACACAGTTCTTGTCGAAGCCGTGCAACAAATGACTACGGTTGCGCGGAATATGAATGAGAGGGTTGAGAATGAAAACGATCCTACACCTACTGTTGTTGGGATGTCTGAAGCGGTACAGAAGAAGAGGCCGCCGTCTTTTACTGGGAAAGGGGATCCTACTGAGCTAGATAACTGGATTAGGGAGATAGAGAAAATATTCTTGGTTGTTGGGTGCCCACATGAATTCCAGGCTAGGATCGCTGTCTTTTATTTGAAGGAGGAAGCAGATATCTGGTGGCAGACTGTGAAAGATGATTTCATGAAACCTAAGAGGGTGAGAAATGCTAACGGTACCGTTATACTTCAGGATAAGGACTGGGATGACCTTAAAGATTTACTTGAGGAAGAATTTTTCCCCGACCATGTGAAGAACCAGAAACTGGCTGAATTTGGGGATCTAAAGCAGAGAGATGAGATGAGTGTGAAGGATTTTTATAACAAATTCATTGAACTTAGCAGATTCGCTACGGAGTTGGTGCCGACTGAGCGAATTAAAGCGGCAAGGTTTGAGGATAAGTTAAATTGGAAGATTAAGGGTAGGTTTGCTGGGGAGACCTTCACTTCATTGAGAGATATTTATGCTAGAGCTGTGAACATTGAGAGGAGTAATCAGAAAATGGAGGCTGAGTTGGGATCTAGTGTGACCAGAAAGAGGGAGTATCAGGGGAGTCAATCTGACACCGCAGCTAAAAGAGGAAATTTCCATAATAACAACAACCCTCAGAATAAGTCTCGATCTTTTGGTGGGAATGTGAAAGAAGAAGGGAATAACTGGAATGGTAAGAGTCAGGGGTCGGGCCAAGTCTTTACCAGACACTATTACTGCAAGATATGCAAGGGAGATCACCCAGGAGTTGACTGTCAGGGAAATAGGGTGACATGCCACTGGTGTGGAAAATTGGGACACCGTGAGTTTGAGTGTAATAATAAGAAGGCGGGAAGACCCCGTAGTGCACCATCTGCTAGTGTGAGTGTGAATCAGGGTAACCGATTCCAGGGTCAGGGAAGAACACAGAGTTATGGTGGATCTGCATCTAACAACACTTATAAGAACCCAGCTCCGACTCAGGGCAACACGACCGCAGCTAGTAAGCCCGCAGGACAAGTGAATGGGGCACAGAGTACTAAGAAGCCCACTGGGAAGCTCTATGTCATGAATAGAGAAGAAGCAGAAAACACAGACATCGTTTCGGGTAACTTTCTTGTGAATTCTATTTCAGCTCATGTTCTGTTTGATTCTGGTGCATCTCACTCTTTTATTTCTACTAAGTTTGTGGATAAAATGAATGTTGAATCTAGTGAAATTGTGGATTATGATTTTGCTATGCCATCTGGGGACTTAGTGAACTGTAAAAGAATTTTTAAGGATGTGTCTGTGTTTATTGGCGATCATGATTTTAAGGCAAACCTGATAGAATTTCCGTTACCTCACTTTGATGTGATTTTGGGGATGGATTGGCTCGGGTCTCACCGGGCTAATATTGATTGTGCACAGAGTAAAGTTTCCCTGAGGGGGCCTAAGAATGTGAGGGTATCTTATAGGGGTCATGTAAAGGGTCCTAGAGTGAAACTTATTTCTGCTATGAAAGTGAAAAAGCATTTATCTAGGGGAGCTGAGTTGATTTTGTGTCATGTAAAAGATTTGAGGGTGGAATATCCTGACTTGAGTGAAGTTCCAGTAGTGAGTGAGTTTGTTGATGTGTTTCCTGAGGAAATACCGGGAATGCCTCCTGCTAGAGAAGTTGAGTTTAAAATCGACCTAGTGCCAGGAACAGGTCCAATTGCTAAATCACCATATCGAATGGCACCGTTAGAAATGCAAGAACTTAAGAAACAATTAGATGAATTGATGGAGAAAGGGTATATTAGGCCTAGTGTGTCGCCTTGGGGTGCCCCTGTTTTATTTGTGAAGAAGAAAGATGGAACTTTGAGGCTGTGTATTGATTATCGGGAATTGAACCAAGTTACTATCAAGAATAGGTATCCTTTACCTAGGATTGATGATTTGTTTGACCAGTTGAAGGGAGCTTCCGTTTTCTCTAAAATTGACTTGCGATCTGGGTACCATCAATTGAAGATAGCACCTGAGGATGTACCTAAGACTGCATTTTCCACTAGATATGGCCATTATGAGTTTACTGTGATGCCTTTTGGGTTGACTAATGCACCTGCTGTGTTTATGGACTTGATGAACCGAACTTTTAGGACTTACCTGGATAAATTTGTTGTGGTGTTCATTGATGACATACTGATTTATTCGAGGAGTGAGGATGAGCATGAGGAACATTTACGTGTTATTCTGGGTATCTTGAGAGAAAAACAGTTGTATGCCAAATTTTCGAAGTGTGAGTTCTGGTTGGATCAAGTAGCTTTTCTGGGGCATATTATATCTAAAGATGGGGTATCAGTGGATCCTGCTAAGATTAAAGCTGTTAAGGAGTGGCCTAGACCGAAATCTGTGACTGAAATTCGTAGCTTTTTGGGTTTAGCTGGTTACTATAGGAGATTTGTGAAAGATTTTTCTAAAATAGCTAGACCAATGACCACACTGATGAGGAAAGCAACAAAATTTCATTGGGATGAGGGATGTGAGGAGTCGTTTCAGATTTTGAAGGAGAAGTTGACCACTGCTCCGGTGTTAGCTTTACCGGATGGGAATGAAGCTTATGAAGTCTATACTGATGCATCTAAGAATGGGTTAGGTTGTGTTCTTATGCAGAATAGGAGAGTGATTGCCTATGCTTCTAGGCAGTTGAAACCTTATGAAGAAAATTATCCCACTCATGATTTAGAATTAGCAGCCGTAGTCTTTGCCTTGAAGATTTGGAGACATTATTTATTTGGTGTACCCTTTAAGGTTTTCTCTGATCACAAAAGCTTAAAATATATATTCACTCAAAAGGAGCTTAACATGAGACAGAGGAGGTGGTTAGAGTTGATTAAGGACTACGAGGTCGAGATCCAGTATCATGAAGGAAAGGCTAATGTGGTGGCCGATGCCTTAAGTAGGAAATCTCTCCATACGGTACAGTTAGTGATGAACCGTGATAAGTTGAGGGAAGAGTTTGTGAACTTTGCGATCCAAATGGCGAAGCCAGGAACCCATCTAATGTGTTATCTGTTGAGAGCGATTTGATAGGGGAGATTAGAGAATTGCAGGTTGGTGATAAGTATTTGCAGGATAAGTTAGTGAATGAGCCTACTTTGTTCAGACGTGATGAGAGTGGATTGATTAAGGTTCATGATAGGGTTTGTGTGCCTAACAACTGGGAGATAAAGGAAAGAATCATGACTGAAGCACATGCAACACCGTATTCTGTTCACCCCGGAGGTGATAAAATGTATGCGGACTTGAAGTTAGCATTTTGGTGGTCCGGTATGAAGAAACATATTGCAGATTTTGTGTCTCGATGCTTGATATGTCAGAAGGTTAAGAGTGAACACAGGAGACCCCAAGGGAAGTTACAACCTTTAGAAGTTCCCGAGTGGAAGTGGAGTTCAATCTCCATGGATTTTGTAGCTGGTTTGCCAAGGTCACAGAAGGGTAATAATATGATTTGGGTGATAATTGATAGGCTGACTAAGTGTGCACATTTTATTCCGATGAAAGATACCTGGAAGAAGAAGCAGCTTGCTGATGCTTATGTACATCATGTGGTAAGACTTCATGGAGTTCCTAAGGATATTGTGTCAGATAGGGATGCCAGATTTGTTTCAATATTTTGGGAGAAACTTCAGACAGCTTTGGGAACCAAACTTAATATGAGCACATCATTTCACCCAGCTACCGATGGTCAGACTGAAAGAACAAATCAAATACTTGAGGACATGTTACGAGCTTGTATCTTACAATTTCAGGGAGGCTGGGAGGATAAGTTAGATCTGATCGAGTTCTCTTATAATAACAGTTATCAGGCTACAATTCAGATGGCACCATTTGAGGCATTGTACGGACGCAAGTGTAGGAGTCCGATATGTTGGGGTGATATTAGTGAGCATGTGATTCTAGGGCCTGAGATGATCACTGAAATGGTTGAGAGTGTCAGGATTATACAGGACAGGATGAAGGCAGCTCAAGACCGTCAGAAGAGCTATGCTGATAAGACTCGTAGGCACGTGGAATTTGAGGTTGGTGACAAAGTTCTTTTGCGTGTCTCGCCTACTAAAGGAGTAATGCGGTTCGGTAAGAAGGGCAAATTGAGCCCAAAGTTTATTGGTCCGTATGAAATCTTGGAGCGTGTTGGCGAGGTGGCTTATCGACTTGATTTACCAGCTGATCTAGAACGAGTGCATAATGTATTCCATGTTTCCCAGCTAAGGAAGTACATTAGTGATCCATCACATGTGTTAGACCCGGAGACTATTGAGCTTGATGAGACTATGACTTACGAGGAGACTCCTGTTCAGATTTTGGATAGTAAGGTGCGTAAAACCCGTAGAACTGAGACAAGAATGGTCAAAGTTTTGTGGAATAATAACAATGTGGAGGAGGCTACTTGGGAAGTTGAGTCAGCCATGAAAGAGAAATACCCTCATCTTTTTGCCTAAGGTAAATTTTCGTGCTTCGTGGACGAAGCTTTATTTTAAGGGGGATAGAAATTATGCATGACTACTTTATTTACTACTTTATTTTTGTGTTGGATTAACCTTGTTGTGTGGTTTCATGTTATTATTGCTTATTGGTTATAGATATGAATCTATTGGTTATTATTGGTTATTGTTGAATATTGGTTTTTCGTTAATTCTTGAAATACGTGTTTATTTATATTGGTGGTTTCCTTGTGAAATTTCAAAACTTTGAAAATACTTAACCATTATTTAACCGGCATGCTCTTAACTTTCTAAGTGACACTTTTACCTTAGAGGATTGTGAGAATTTTGTGGATTCAAACTCTAGTACTATCTTGTGGAAATAGATGATCTTACCTTGTGGAATTAGGGGTGGTGAAGTTGTGTTACTTTGGATTTAAGGAATTAGATCCTTTTAGATTTTTGGAGAATTTAGAAATGTAAGTTATCTTGAGGTTGTGCTTGTTTTAGTGGAATTTGAAGATAGGGAGTAAACATTTTATTTTGGATATATATGAGGAACTTTGGCGAATTTTGGATTTATGGAATGAATGATCATTTTTGGGACACTTGTAATAATGTGAGACTTTATTTTGAGGACGAGTTTAAACTTCGAGGACGAAGTTTTGTTTTAAGGAGGGAAGTCTGTAACACCCCGTTATTTTCCGAGTCATTTTAAGGTGTTACTTTTCTATTTTATTTAAATCGGGTCATTAAGTCGGGAAAAGTATTTCCGATGTCTTTATAAAATTAAAGTATTTTGGGTCGTCTTATTATAAATCGGTTTTGACTTTAAAAAAAAAAGGAACGTTACTTTATAGACTGACTTTGTATCGGGTTAAAATTTGGGTCAAATACGGATAAGGAAAGAAAGGACAAAAAAATAAATAATAAAAGTTTATTCTATTTAAACCCCACGCCCTTTTCCAATTCACCTAATTCATCCAACCTTACTTCAACCAACTGCTGCCGCAATACTCCCTTCCTCTGTTTTCTTGCTTTCGGGTTTTCACCATTCAATCACCGTTTTTTTTCCCTTGTAAGTTTTCTTCTCTAATTCATTTCAATTTATTAAATCTTGTTTAGCGTATTGTTTTGTGTACTTTTATAAATCGATTCAAGTCTTAAATAAATATCATGGGTCGAAATTAAGGGGATGTTGTGTCAAACAATTTGGTTATAGGTGTTGGTATCAAATTATTTCGATTGTATTATTTTGCTCGTGGATTAGTAATTGGTGAGTTGGGTTAGTTTGAGGGAGTGCGTTGTATTATTTTGCTCGTGAAGAGTAGTGCGTGGGTTCTTTGATGCAGTGATGATGATTTGATGATGCAGTGATGATGATGTGATGATGCAGTGAGGATGATTTAAAGTTGATGTTGGCGTACTGTTGCTAATTTTGTTAGAATTAATTACGGTTGATTTCTCCATCACGTGGAGTTTAATTTATTTATCGAGGTATCCGGTTTTTGGTCAAGTAATTTGGATCGAGTAATATTTTACATTATCGAGGGAGTAAATAATTGGTGTTTTGAGGTTGAGTGGTTTCAGTGGTATAGATGAATATTATATGGGTTAGACCGTTTTAATGTTAATTAGTTATTGAATTATATTTATATTATTGTAGCTTGTGGATTCGAGGAGAAAGAATTCTTGGAGTAATAATAGCTGAGTTTTGTCCGTCTTGAGAGGTAAGGACGTTTTACCCCTTTTCACCTAAGTAAAGAGCATGTTTGGATTAAAATATATTTTTATAACGGTTTCGTAAATTATTTTGTCGATCGTAAATATTTCTATACTACTCGAAATGTTTGAATATTGAACCCTGTGACACTACTTACATATTGGTACTATTTTGGTAAATTTTTTAGTAACTTATAACAGACTCTGGGAGTTCTGTTGGTCTAGACGGTTTTAAGGTGCGTCTAAGACGTTCCTGGGACTTTGTCCCGAAACTATTTTTGAGTGAGGATTGTCCGGCCCTCACTTGCTAGGGAGTTAGACTTTCTCCTTTGGCAGTTTCATCCTACTGACTGTCCAAATGTGAGAGGTGCGCACTATTATGAGTCTAGCTAAGCACAGGTGGTTATCTGTAGACCGTGCAAGGGTAGGACCTTGGCACACAGGTTGCGAAAAAAAAATATATATATTTTTTTTTGGTTGGTTTGGTTTTGACTACTCTTTTATGGTATTTTGGTATTTAAATGGTGATTTTAACTCCGATTTCAGTGTACTATAAATTATTATTATTATTATTATTATTATTTCACGATTTATTGTATTATTATATTTTTTCTCAGCTTTGCTGACGTCCTTTTGTTTTGGGTCGTTCCCCCGCTGGAACCTGTACCTATTTGTGTTTTGGGTACAGCTGATAGGTACACGTGATTGCTGCATGGGTGCATTCTGGTATCGGGTTGTGCTGAGCGAGGAATGACTTTTTATTATTTACCAAACTATTTAAATTATTATGGGATTTATTGGTTATTATTGTTTTAAACCGTTTTGGATTTTGTAAGACTTAAAGACTTCCGCTGCAACGTTTCTATTTTTATTAGCTATCAAATTTCTATTTTTATTCATTTATTATTTATCCTTGCACTTGGCTCGGTAAGCTAAGTGTGGAGTAACAGTCTTGAGTTTTCGGTTTTTGGTATTATTTTGGTTGCGAAAATTTAGAGCTGTTACATAAGGAGCTTAAAGATGTAGGCAGTACAAGTACTTCAGAAGTTTCTGAGCCAAGTCTAGTACAAATAAATAGTTGTATGAGGAAGGAAGATGTTTTACTTTTGCATCAAAGACTAGGACATACTTCATTAAGCAAGTTACAACATGTACCTGGTGTTCCTCCTTTTACAAACACTGAACTTGGTTGTGACATTTGTATTTTAGCCAAACATCATGCTACACCCTTTAATAGAAGCACCTCTTATGCTACTAAATGTTTTGAATTACTACATATGGATGTTTGGGGACCCTACAGGGTTCAAACAATAACAGGAGCAAAATCCTTCCTTACTATTCTGGATGACCATTCCAGAGGTACATGGACCTATTTAGTCCAAAACAAACAACAGGTGTCTTCACTTATTAGACAATTTCTTCTATATATTGAAAGGCAATTTGATGCTAAGGTTCACATTATCAGAACAGATAATGGCACAGAATTTGTTCAAGGGGTATGTGATGATTTGTTCAAAGAAAGAGGTATATTGCACCAAAAATCTATTCCTGGCACCCCTCAACAAAATGGGAGGGTCGAGAGGAAGCATAGACATCTCTTAGAGACAACACGAGCCCTAAAATTACATTCAAGACTACCCCTCAAGTTTTGGGGTGACTGTCTGCTAACTGCTACCCATCTTATCAATCAAATGCCAGTGTCCATTTTGAATTGGAAATCACCTCATGAGCTCCTGTTCAAAGCACCACCCAGGTGTGAGGAATTAAGGGTATTTGGGTCCCTTTGTTACGCAACTGTTCCTATAAAATACAGAGATAAACTGGGGTTGAGATCCAGAAAGTGTGTATTTTTAGGATATCCATTTGGGGTCAAAGGATATAAGCTGTTTGACCTGCAAAAACAAGTTACTTTTATTAGCAGAGACGTGGTTTTTAAGGAGTCATTCTTTCCCTTTCTCACCACTAATGGAGTCCAGAATCCTGATGTCAGTGTTAGACTGCAATTAGTTAACCCTGCAGACATACCGTACAGGTCATTCCTTCAAGATTTACAAAGGGAGAATGACATTCCTGATAGTACTGGTGCTACATCTGATTGTCCAATTCAGTCAGAACCTGAGGAAGATGGTCCTGAAGTGGCAAATAATCAGGGTGCGCACAACGAGGAAGTCATTCAACTCCCAACAAGGGTCTCCACAAGAACAAGGGTACCTTCAATCAAGTTAAAAGATTTTGTTTGTCATGGAAAACAATCTGCATTTCAGACTAACATCCTTGCTGAACTACCCATGTTTGGGCATAGTTACATAGTATCCTTAAATAATGTACTACAAGAACATGAACCTGCAGATTACTCTCAGGCTATTCAGGATGAGAGATGGATACAAGCCATGTCCAATGAGTTGAATGCACTAGATGCTAACAATACTTGGACTATGACACAATTACCCACAGGGAAGAAAGCAATAGGTTGTAAATGGGTGTACAAGATCAAGCATAGAGCAGATGGATCAGTTGAAAGGTTCAAGGCAAGGTTGGTAGCAAAGGGTTATAACCAGGTGAAGAACAAGGACTATAAACACACTTTCTCTCCTGTTGCCAAACTCACAACTGTAAGAGCGTTAATTGCACTTGCAGCAGCCAGAAATTGGGCATTATTTCAGCTTGACATAAATAATGCTTTCCTCCATGGTTTCCTAGATGGGGAAGTGTACATGATACCGCCTCAAGGATATCAAAAAGGAAGTTCTGATCAGGTATGCAAACTTCACAAGTCCTTATATGGGTTGAAACAAGCCTCGAGACAATGGAATATAGAGCTTACTAAGCATCTTCTTAACCTTGGCTTTGTTCAATCGAAACAGGACTACTCTTTGTTCACCAAAAGTGACACTAATACACAATCCTTTTTGGTTGTATTAGTGTACGTGGATGACATATTACTGACTGGCACTGATCAGGATAAAATCCAAATGGTTAAACAAAGTTTGGACAAGACATTTACCATTAAGGATCTTGGATTCATGAGATATTTTCTGGGTTTAGAAGTCGCCAGAAATGAGTCAGGGATAACCCTTAATCAGAGGAAATATTGCCTTGACATCATCAAAGATTTGGGAATGGAAGATTGTACTCCTGCTAATGTACCACTCCCAAAAGGTTTGAAGCTCAGCATAGATGAAGGGGAAATTATGCCAGACCCAGAGGTTTACAGAAGACTTATTGGAAGGTTATTATACCTTAACCTTAGTAGACCAGATGTTTCATATGCTGTTCAGCATCTAAGTCAATTCATGACTGAACCAAGAGACCCTCATATGCAAGCTGCAATTCATGTAGTACGATACCTTAAACACACTATCAATGCGGGTCTGTTCTATCCGGCAGACAATAGTCTCACTTTAAGAGGCTATAGTGATGCTGATGGAGGAAACTGTGCATACAGTTGCAGGTCCCTAAGCGGCTACTGTGTTTTCTTGGGAAAATCGTTGATTAGTTGGAAAACAAAAAAGCAAAAGACTGTGAGCAAGAGTTCCACAGAGGGTGAATATAGATGTATGTCTTATACCTCTAGTGAACTTGTTTGGACTAGTAGATTGATGGAGGATCTTGGTGTACAAGTGCAGCTGCCAATCGAACTTATATGCGATAACAAAGCTGCACAGCACATAGCACAAAATCCAGTATTCCATGAAAGAACGAAACATTTGGACAAAGACTGCCATTATGTTCGTGACAAAGTTCAGGAAGGTTTCTTATACACTTCACATGTCAGTTCAAATCAGCAGTTGGCTGATATCATGACAAAACCATTAGGCATTCAACATCACAGTTATATTTCAGAAAGGCTGGGGATGAAGTTCCTCAGCACTGCTCAGACTTGAGGAGGGAGTATGCGAACTAGTAAGTATTAAAATTTTGTTCCAGCTTGAGGAGGGAGTGTTAAGAATGATATCAAGCTGGTGAGTTAGTTATAACTAACTATGTAACAAACTCTTCTTTCATATAAATACACACATATGTGTACTGTAATCATTGTAACAGAATAATACAATCAATACAACAAATCTAGATATTTTTCTCTCCATTCTCTCTTACTGTTGTCAACAATGGAGCTTCTCCAGTTCACACTTATCACACTATCTTCTATTCATGATATGTACTACTAATATTACGGAGTACAATAATGTATATTGTGTCTAGTCTCGATCTTCCCCGTCTAGCTAGTTTGGAGTATTTTTTTTTTTGCTAGTTAAGACAGAATTAAACACTTTTTAGACTCATATAAGTCAGCGCATGGGCATCAGTGTTACAATTTATAGATACTATGTACATAAGAGATAGAAAAACAATGAAAAGATAGCTAGTTTGGAGTATATCGATTCTATATTTCTATGTATCATCATTAGATTGATTATGTTAAAAGTTTGTATAAATACGTAACTAGTGTAATGGAAATACTCGTTTGAAGTGAATAATATTTCATACGGATTATATAGTATCAGAGGAACGATACTAGTAAAATAGCTCATCATCATCAAGGTTAGGGGTGATAATGAGATGAGACAGTACAACTCGCGAATAACTTGAGCTCGACTCGGTAACATAACAAGTCAAGCAAAGCAATCATTAACTCCACTCAAAAAGCTCGTGAACATACATCTCGAAATATATAATGTGATTATTATTTAATATTTTCTCTTGTATGTTAGAAAAATAAAACGAAGTACTTCGTAATTTATATAATATACCATATAGAATGAATGTTCTTATTAATTTTCCTAACTAATACGTTTTCAATATTATACTCCGTATCATTTTCCATAATACTGAATAATTATACTCCATATCATTTTTTAGTGTCTTTCTTCTCTTCATTTTCTCCTTTTTAATTTTGCGCCACAATAGAGATCAAATGATTATCTTATACTCCGTATTACTTTTCTTATTTATTTTAATTATTTTATAGTTAATAATATTATTTTTCTTATTTACCTTAATTATTCACACGACAAAACTGATGACGTAGTTCCCCTTTTTTTTGTAAATAGTTTGATTCATACCTTATTTATGTAATTAGATTCTTATGTGGACGGTGAGTCTCATTTAAGAAAATGATTGTGTATTAAATCTAGTTTTTAAGTAGCTCGCTATCTAATTAAGGTCACACAATGAAATATATATAGCTAAATTAATGGTGGGCTAAACAAAAATATAGGCAAAAGATAATGGAGTACTAAATATAAACATTAACAATAATAATTCGTAATGAGATTAATTAGAAAAGATAAAAAAAACAGAAGAAATAATGACAATATAAAATCCCCATAACCCAGCAAAAGTTTGTTAGAATAAAAAAATAAAACTCCAGAAAAAAGGGTTGGTCTTGTAATAGACTACCTAAAAAAAACCTGGAGCAAAGATCAGAGTTGCAAGGTCACGATAATAATGGCGATGAATAATAATAATAATAATAAAGTAGTAATAGGGCTATTATTGGTGTCGTCAATTTACAGTGGCCTTGCATCAACTGCCTTTGCTGCATTACCCTTACCCTTACCCTTACCCTCTGCTGTTTTTGATGTAACCAAGTTTGGTGCCGTCGGCGATGGCTCCCCTGCTACTACCGATGACGGTGACTCCGCCAATTCTTTGGTACCCGGCCCCTAATATTTACTCTTCATTAACTAAGTCGGTTATATTTTCATGACACCGTCTCCTAGCTCGCGTACCATGCATGCATCATTTTACAATAACTTATGCATCAATGCATGTCTGGGGCCTGGCCTTTATGATATATACTCCGTAATTTCGAATCTCCGTCCTCGTAATCTGATATATTCCCTTTGTGTCTCTAAAAGAATCACTCTTTCATTTTTTTGATAGTATCTCTTGAAAAGTCACATTTTGTTTTATTTATTTTGTCTGGTTTTTGTGGTCGCCTCTTCTACATGAGAGGTCTCACAATAATCGTGTTGGGAGACCGTCTCACATTAGAATTCACCTATTTCCTAAACTTTTATTTTCGACCTACATTTTTATCTAACTTAGGGCTCGCTTGGGATGGGGTTAATTATTCCGGGGGTAATAGAGCAAAAATGAACTAGAAATGGATGAACTTGTTGCTTGATTGTATCATTTTATAGTGTAAAAGACATACGAGGGGGAATAATTACCCCATTGGGGGTAATGCATTACTTGGGGGGAGAGGGGAGTAACAATTCCCCCTAAATAAGCTATACTTCCTTAATTTTCTCCATTTCCGCTTAATACCATCACTACTTTCCATCATTTTCTAATTCATTTTTGAACTATTACCCCGGAATAATTAACCTCATCCCAAGCGAGCCCTAATTCTTAGTAAATGAGGGTGACTCTTCTAAAGACACATAGAAAGTAATTAATTAATACGGAATATGGTATTATAACTTTAAAATTACTCTGTAGTTAACATGATGGGTCAAAAGTATGTGAATTTTAAGGACTACTTTCTTAACACTATTATCATAATATTCCATCATAAATACATTATACATGCAAGTAGTGTTTATCGTATGGAGTATTTGTTTACTTTGATCAAAATACTTCACACAAATAATATAAAAAGTAAACAAATAATCGAGATGTAAAAAGTATATTCCGTATAATCTAACCTTAATACCTTATCTATTACGAGTATCTAATACGGTATTTGAACTTAAGACTTGGATATTTTTACGGTCATATAAATGGTCATGCATGTGTAGGCATTTATCCAAGCGTGGAGGGCAGCATGCGACAAGCCGGGCGGGTTGACAAGAGTAATAATTCCAAAAGGAAAATTTATGTTAGGACCGGTCGTATTTTCAGGACCTTGCAAATCAAAAGTTACCGTTGAGATTCAAGGCATTGTATTGGCTAACCCTGATGTCACCCTCTACTCCGAACCCGAGTGGCTTCTCTTTGAGAATGTTGAAGGTGTTACCCTCACCGGCACCGGCATCGTCGATGGTAACGGTCCCAAGAATTGGAGGTTCAATGATTGCCCTAAGAATTCCAATTGTGCACCTCTTCCTACTGTAAGCCCTCAATCTATTTCATTTTATTTTGTTGAGAATGGACTCCTAAACCCAAATAGTCACATGTGAGTCCCACATGATAGTGGATGGAAAGATGATCCACCTTATAAGTCAAGAGGCTACTCCATCTATTGCCAATTGATTTTAGAGTGGAACCCTCTTGTCTTGTGAGTAGACTCTTCCCGTCTCGGGTTTGGCCCAAACCCGTTATGTAATTTCCCATATTTTGTCATATATCTCCATATTTGGTTGATTTATTTGTTACATGGGCATGGACGGTACAGTCTATAAAATTCCATAAGGTGACCAATGGGGTGATTGATGGAATAAAGTCAGATAATCCCATGTTCTTTCATGTGTTTATTACCAACTGTCAAAATGTGGAAATTCGTAATGTGAGGATCACGGCTCCATTCAACAGCCCTAACACGGATGGCATTCACATTAGTGGCACTACTCTGGTTAAAATCACCAATTCCCTTATCGCAACCGGAGATGATTGTATCTCTATTGGACATGGTTCTAAAGACATTACCGTCACTGGTGTAACTTGCGGCCCTGGTCACGGTATCAGGTATCATCATTTCATTACGATTTATTTTAATTTTAACATAATTTATCAATATACGTTAGTACCCTATAATTTTTTGTATTATGGACTTTAATTACTTAATTAGTTTATTGATGATTGGGTGATAGTGTTGGGAGTCTTGGGAAATACGACCATGAGCTAGAAGTGAGCAAAGTGTTGGTTAAGAATTGCACACTGATAGGAACTACAAATGGTGCAAGAGTTAAATCGTGGCCAGGGAACAAGCCTAACAAAGCCTCTGGAATCATATTTGAAGATTTGATCATGGACCATGTCAAGAACCCTATTATCATCGACCAGCAGTATGGCAAGAAATCCAGTTCCGAAGTAATCAAATTAAATAACTCTCACAAATAATAATATAAAGTGTAAATAAATTACTAAAATAAAAATATTAGTGACGAACGAGTTGTTTTTGTGTATTTGTTATATATGCAGGCATCTCACGTGAAGATTAGCGACGTTCACTTTAGAAATATTAGGGGCACCTCGACAACCAGCGAAGTGGTGACTCTTGAATGCAGTTCAGCTATGCCTTGCGAGGGAATTGAGATCGCAAATATCAATCTGGTTTTCGATGGGAAACAATTGTTGCATAGGAAGGTTATTGCTCCTATTGCTGCAAAGTTAAAGTTGTTGGCTACTTGTGTAAATGCCAAAGTCATTTTCACTGGGAAACACGATGGAATTCAATGTTAAAACAACTTAGTAAAACATACGAGAGTATACATGAGAACGAAAAATCACGGATTGTTTTATTTTTTTTATAAAAAAAATTAAGTAGAGAAGACCGAAACTAATTAAAGATTTTTTTGTCTTACGTTGAGAGAGAGAGAGACGACCCGAGGTTGTTTAACTTTGGTTAAGGTGATAGTAGACATATATGCCATGTCTATTGTTTTTCCTTTAAGATGATTTTTTTGTTCTCAAGTTTCATTTATAAAATAATGATTCATTTTCTTAGTAGTTTTTCGGGCAAAAAGTGTATACATTTTTGTATATACTTAAAATTCATATGCTCGTGAATGTACATTTTTAAGTGATAATTTAGTTTCGTGTTGTTTAAGTTATTCTAAGGATATGTTCACGTTATACTCGTATATGACATTGTTTGGTAAACAACGAATTGATATGGGTAGAAACATATTTAGAAAACAGATTTAAATATTACTCGTAATAAAGATGAATCAAACAATATCCAACACTACCATTGGACATGAATCGAGGGAGTATAATACATCGATTACCATTTACCAAATTATAATCCATGGTGATGTCACAAATAGCGATTGATCGAACTTTAGGATTAATGAAGTTTTAAGGAGAGAAAAAAAAACAATCAAATAAAATGGGTTTAGTATAGGGAAAGGGTAATATCTAATTTTGAGAAACTTTTTTTTTTTTTTTTTTTTTTTTGGTATAGGAGAGGGGGCTAGACCCTACACTTTAATAGAATTCGAACTACAATGAACCGAATTAGGAATGCATCGTGGCCACAGAACAGCCCCTCGGTCTTGCTCGACAAGGTGAACGAGTTCCTCAGGCGTGTCATCCTGCTCAAATTGTAGCAGTTGCTCTTCCTGTCGCGTGCCCAAATTGGCAAGCCAATCCGCACATCGATTAACTTCTCGATAAACATGCCTAATACGCACAGTCCATGTGGTGTCGCCCGTAATCTCTTTGCATATACCGATCATCTGTGAGTGTGCACTTGGGAGCGAAGTTTCCTGCATCAAAACTTTTGGATGGAGTAATGACGGTAATGTATTAAGGTAAAATAATTTTGTTTAAAATTGAGTGTTTGGTAAATTATTATACCATAAATAAAAAGTAGGTCTATTAAGAGACGGTCTCTCGTCAGAGACTAACTACAAATTGATGTAAATAAAGATGATCACAATTCACACAAAAAATGTGTACTTTTGTTACAAAAATAAGTACAAAACAAAATCATTATTTAGAGGAACATATAATAATAATAATAATAATAATAATAATAATAATAATATATTGGGTTTTTACTAGGATTAGTTTTTCTATTGCAAAAGGGTGGGACCTAGATAGTATCTTCTTGTAATTGTTTCGATATTAATACAAGTTCTGATAAAAATTACTCCGTACTAAAATAATAATAAGAAGAATAAAATAATGCATCAGATCCAAAAAAATACGGAGTAATTTTTTTTTTTTTGGTGCGATCATATTGGCACTAATGCACCGGATCACATCAGAATTCTACAATTAAGCATGGTTGGGCAAGACTACTATTAGGATGGATGACCATTGTGTTGCACCCCTTCTACCCTTTCGATCTTAATATAAGTTCCGTTCCATAAAAATAAAAAACAATATTGCTTATTCCAAAATAATACCAGGACCGTCACTCAGTAGTTTTTGCGATCAAGAATATAATCCCTGCATGCGCGAACTTGTGAGACTTGTATGACTTGAGACTATGCTTTCTAGGTTTTGAGTTTGGCGTCCACGGACGGTTTACCTGATGTGCGTGGTTTGCAGATTATACATACACCCGAGGTTTACCAAAAGCGCACCTAAATAGCGACTGCGGGTCCCTCATCATAAAAAGGAAACAGAGAAAAAAAAAAGGAATATAATCCCTTGGGATCCATTTTACAAGTCCAATCCAAGATTTGTGATAACCCCTTTTTCATCAAAGTCTACCACAAAACCAGAGAACAAACCCAATTAGTCAAAAATTAAGAAACTCTCCCTTACAATGAACCACAATTAATATCTCCTCTCTCTCCCCCCCATTCTTCCTTCATCACCTCTTATGCTCTCCTCATCTCTCCAACCAAACACTCACCTTATCAATCCAACACACACACACACACACCTCATTATCTCTTAAACACACTATCAACTCTCACATTTCCTTAAGCCTAATCCTTCGCGCGATTTCTCTCCTTCGATGTTCTCTTCCATTCTCGATGCTCCGCTGTAGATTTCTATGGCGTCTTCTCCATCTACTCTCTCAGGTTATCCAATCACTTTCTTCCTCGTTTCTTTACTCCGCTTCTATTTCTTGATTTTTTGTTGTCGATGTGAATTTTATCGTAAGCTCGTAATTGAATGATGTTATCTGTGTTACTGTGTTCAATTCTCTGGTTTCGGATATGTGTGTGAGTTTTGATTGTGGTATACTCGTAATTGAATGATGATGTTTGTGTTAGAGTGTTTAATTGTGTCGTTTCGATTGAATTTGTGAGTTCTATAGTAATATTCGTAATTGAATCATGAATTTGGTGTCTAGTTTTAGTTGAATGTAAGTTCTTATCGTGATACTCGTAATTGAATGGCGTTTTTTGTGTTTGATTGTGAATTTAATCGTGAGACTCGTAATAGAAATATGATATATGTGCTACAGTGTGTATCTGTATAGTTTCGGTTTGATTTTATGAGTTTTAGCGTTATACTCGTATTTGAATGATGATATTTGAATTACTGTGATTGATTGTGTAGTTTCAGTTGAATGTGTGAGCGTGTGTAAGCTAAAGCCATGGCGAGGCGGCGGTGGTGGAGGTGGAGGAGATTGTAGCGTGTTTTCTTGTGCGTGGAAAGCGCCTAGGGTTCTTACGGGCTCTTTGGCCAGTACTACGCAATGTTCGTCGTCGTCGTCGAGTCGTCAGGGACTCAACCGGTACAGATATGTAAGTGATCTGTTTTGATGATCTTTTAAGGATATGATAAGGATCGTGGTGTTAGGAATGGTGTAGTTTATAGTGGCAGCTATTTTTTTGTCTCCGTTTGACAGTTGTGTTGTGATAATTGATTGTGTTTTATTGCTTGGCGAAAATGAAATTGATTAAAATTTGATATAGATTTTTTTGAGTGATAGTTGGAATGTTATAGTAGAATTCGGATTCTTAATGGAGTAGCTGGCATAGATAGTTCAAAGGTTGATGAACGCTCATTGAGTTTGTTGTAGTATTAGGGAGGATTCGGTGCGTTGTTTGAAAGGATGATTTTGGAGTAAGAATTGGACATGTTCATATCAATTTGTGGAAATAAAACCATATGAAGCAATGATTTGTTTCTTCATTTGTTTCGCATTGTCTTTATTCGTGAATGCGAATGATATTCTAAGAACAATGAAGAAATCTATTATGGAACTAGAACACCCTCATTGTTCATCACATATACCATCAATGATCATAAAGTATGAGCAACATCTCAATGGTGGGATAAATGCTTCCTTGTCTCACAATGATTCTACGCATGGTACGATGCACATTCCTCTAAAGATTTTTTTAAGTGTTTATTCTAGCTAAGATCAAAGTCCAACAGAAGCCAATTACTTTCAATGGACACTTAGATATCCTAGTGCCTTTATAATCATTCTCATGATTAATAGAATTGGTTTAGGGAGAGACGTCTTAAAATATTCCTTTGTGAAAACTCCGGATAAACTTATCATTGGACTGGGACTCTATTGTAGCTGGATTGCTGCATGATACAGTTCAAGATACAAATGTAGCCACTTTTGAGAGAATTGGAATAGCTGTTTTAGGAGCGATAGTTGGAATGTATAGTAGAATTGCGATGCTTAATGGATATATAAGCGGAGCTGGCGTAGATAGTTAAAAGGTTGATGAGCATTTGTTGAGTTTGGAGTAGTTTTATGTTTGGCGCGTTGTAAAATAAAATATACTCCATACTAGCTAGAATTCTAGAATTGTTATACAATCGAAGAAATAATTTGTTTCTTCTTTTGTTATGCATTGTCGTTATTGGTGAAGCGAATGATATTGCTCACAATGAAGCTAGAAAACAGCTCTTCCAAAAGTATCACCAAAAGAAAGTGCAGTCCTTGAAGAGATACGGGAATTACTCTCCAACCATATGGAACAAACGACATCTAGCGCAATGCGTCATTATAATTGCTTACCATATATTATACGGAGTAACCACGGCTTAGAATTTAGTGCGACGAAATCTACTCTGGAACTATGGCACCCTCACATTTACCATCAACAATCATAAAGTACGAGTAGCATCTCACTGGAGAAATAAATGCTTCACCGTCTCACAATTATTCTTGCGCATGGCACAATGCATGTTCCTTTAAAGACTTTCATGAGTGTTTATTCTCGCAAGAATCTAATGGTTAATAGAATTGATATAGGGACAGATAACATAGAATATTTGTCTGTGAAAACACCTGACATATGATCTTCACATGGGATCCCAGGCAATCGAACGATATCCAATATCGAAACTAAGAATTGATCTCATCCATCCTCCACTCATTAAGACCATTTCCAACTGAGACCACTGGAGACTGAATGTTCTGTCAAGTTGTATAAAATTTAGAGTGACATTTTGTAATATATAAAAACAATATTGAGAGTTTGCTGAATGACTAAGCATTCTTTCTTGAATGGAAAGTTTTGTACTTTTGTGTACAAAAATATGAGATAACATTGTCTGCTATCCAGTTGTCTGTTTACTTAGTTTTTCACTACCTGAATTAGAAATATTTGTCTCAATTGATGATTCTTTCTTGCTATTGTTCTATTGTACAAAAATTACTGATAAATGGTTTTCTTTTTCGTATCCCTACGTATCAGCACCATGATTCTCTTATGTGCTACTGTTACTGTTTGTTTTGGATCATCCAATTCCATTTTCGCTTGCAGCCTCTTGCAAGAACTTTGCTACTCAACATAACCTTAGATCGCACTGTTCCTGATTATGTCTTTGATATGTGACCAGAGATATAAGGCTGTAGGTAATGATCGGAGCGGGGATTTCTGCTTCAAAGATTTGAGACAGAATTTTAGTTTTAGCTTGCAAGATCTTAGCTCTCAAAGATGGAAATGCGAGTGTTCTTCATCTTCTAGTTCTGGCTCTTTCGATGATATTTCAGCTGAAAATTTGTGGGAGGTATGTATAAAACACAAAACACATTTATTTTAGTGATAACATTTCTTCGTCAAGAGATAGAGGTGATATGATAATGTTTTGACCCCCCCCCCCCCCCCCCTATTCCCTAAAGGGCTATTTCTCCATGTTATGCTATGTTTATGCTTTGTCAAGTTGTTTGTTGCTGTCTAATTTGATCCTTCGGATTTTTTGGTTGGCTCAAATCCCAAGTATGAATACAACTGTGTCATTCACATGAGTTTGTATCTGTATTTTTAATCTTTGTTAATCCGACTCTCTATACATGCAAATACATATTGCTTGCCAGGCTTGCCCTACTTGACTTTGGCTTTTTTAAGGAGATTCCAAGATCAAGTTTTCAAGTAGTCTCTCTATAGTTCAACATGGATGGGGCTTGCTCCTGAAATGTTGTCTGTAGGAGGATCTGATAGCCTGCAATATCAATAGTGGACGAGTTCATGAATTTCTTAGGGCTATATAGAACAGTTGCCTATTAGATTCTCTAGATTAAAAAAATGTGGTTTTCATGTTTTTTTTCCATCCAGTTATAAATATATCTATAGACAATTATACATTTCACTTCCTGCTTCAGTGATATCTGATGATGCAGATTCTTAACATTGCAGAGAAAACGATTTTGTCACCTGCTTGTTTAGTGTTTGGCAGTCGGCAGTTGGCACTGTTGAATGTTGCTAAGTGACAGTTGATGATCAAAATAATGCATCATTGGCATGCCTATACATCTATTTAACTGATACTTTCATGCCATCAGGCTTTAGTATTCCTTCCTAATCCCTTGAATTACTGATATTCCACTTTTGGTTTATTATTAGAATTGCCCCTGTATTATTTTGGACTTGTTCCTGTTAGTAAAATTACTCTTCATTGGCCAGACAACATACTCTCATTCCTTATTAATTTCAAAAGAAGTTGGGGGAATATCCAAAAAATTAGAGGGGCATATTTGCAACGTTACGGTATAAAGCTTTATCGAAGTCTCTTCTCAAAAGAAGTACTGTAGTTGTCTCGAAATTAGAGAGGAAATACAAATTCATGTCGTTCTTAATTCTCCTCCACGGATACACTTAGAATGTAGTGTATATCGATATCTCCCTTCTATTAGAGGACAATATGTTTCTTGTTTCTTCTTGTCTCTTTCCTTTTTGAACAATCTTTGCTCTTATTCTGTCTGTCATTAGCCTTGATATAGACATATTAGTTCTATTTTCTAATTTCTCTCAGGATCTTAAACCCACCATCTCGTACCTGCCTGTCGGTGAACTGAGCCTGGTTTGGAAAGCTCTCAAGGTATTAGTTATGAGTTCTTCCTTGGTCGTTGATGAATAATTTGTTTTGAATTGCTGGTTTTAAGTCCTATAGTTGGCGTCTACAGATGGCTTTTGATGCTCATAATGGTCAAAAGAGGCGGAGTGGAGAGCCCTTCATCGTCCACCCAGTTGCAGTTGCGCGCATACTAGGCGAGCTTGTAAGCTGGCACAAGCTTTTATTATTTTCTCATTTTATTTTGTGGAGCTGTTTTATAGATTGTGAATATGATCTTAGGAATTGGATTGGGAGTCTATTGCAGCTGGGTTACTGCATGATACAGTTGAAGATACAAATGTAGTCACTTTTGAGAGAATTGAGAAGGACTTTGGTTCTACTGTTCGTCGTATTGTTGAAGGGGAGACCAAGGTACATCTAACAGTTTACAGTGACTCAGTATTTGTATATCCATACTCAGTATTTAATTATGGTAAAAATGCAAAGCTACCATATCCATACGTATTTGTATCTTACTTCCATTTTTGTACGATTATCTTTTATTCAGGTATCAAAGCTAGGGAAACTGAAGTACAAGAATAAAACTAGTTGTGATGTCAAAGCTGATGATTTACGACAGATGTTCTTGGCAATGACGGAGGAGGTGATGAACATGATTTACTCTTAGTCTCTAAATTTAAAATGTACTCGTAGTTCATTATTTAAAGTTGAACCTTTCATTTCAGGTTCGCGTGATTATTGTCAAATTAGCCGATAGATTGCACAATATGCGCACACTTTCACACATGCCTACTCATAAGCAGGTAATGTGATAGTTGGTGTAGTGGATTGGATACTTATTACCTGTATTTTCTGTGATCGTTACCATTTATTCATTTCTATTACATTTAGGCAAGTATAGCTCTGGAGACACTGCAGGTGTTTGCCCCTCTGGCAAAGCTTCTAGGAATGTACCAGATTAAGGTTTGTGTTGATTCATATCTCTCATTCTGTAGCTGAATTTTAACCACAATTTGTCTCGTTTAATGTGCATCATATTGCCTCTACATAATGAACTAGCTGTTACAGGAGACTCATTTATCCTTCTTGTGATACTTATTTTTATTCTTGCTTATCAAATAATAGACTATAACCTACCGGTTTATATCCGAATGTCACAAAAATAGGGAATTAGGGATATTGCTTGCAAGACTGTAACATGCCGTACAAGTCTCTCTTCCTTGACATCTGGCAAAACCTTGATTATCATTTTCCTACCTGCTTAAAATCTGTCTATATATAACCAATCCAATCTAATCTATCTAATACTACTATATATGTAAACCGGAAACCAGGAGTTTCTACGATCGACATTTGACGCCCTATTTATTTGATACGTGTCATTTAACATGTTACACGTGTCATTCTTGAATATTTATAATTATCATTATAATTTTAGGTTATATAAACTTAGGAACCTGTATAAGACGACCATATTTAGGAGTTCACTAAATCGGAAAGTGCAATTAAAAAAACTTACCTTGCATATATCGCACTGTACACAAAGGATCCTATAATTTCTTTAGATGATGACATCATGCTATCTTTTGTGTGTGTGTGCGCGCGCGCGTGTTTTAAAACCTATTTCTCATATAACTTTACCTGTTAAATTCATTAAAAATAGAGTTCTCAAGGAATTTTTTGGTTGGAGTGTAGTATTAAATATTTTAAAATGACAATGTATATAAAAAATAAATGTTCAAATACCAAGTAAAATCATCAGTTTGAGGTTTATTTGTGGTGCTTTTAGAATGAGGGCATGTTAAAAATAAATTATTTGATTTCACTGTATTGGACTATTTTGGATTTATGATCAGTCATATCAAAATTTTGAAAAATTTCCTTGTTAAGAAAAATAATAAGATTGATTTAAGGATCAAAACTGAATTAATAAATAACTGATTGATTCAAGGACGATGTTTTATTTATGTAAAGTTAAACATACAAGTCTAATACATTTAGATAATGGACTTAAATAAAAATGAGTTTGATAGAATCAGTAACCTATTGATTAAGGGATGTAAATTAAGTAAAATTATGTGTAATATTTATTAATTGCATTTAATTGTGAAAATAAATGCAATACAACAAGAGCAGTAATCACCGATGTGAGTATTTAAGTAACTGAGGTGAACGTAGAGGAAGGAGAGTAGGTCTACTTAGAGACGGTCTATAAGTAAAATTGAATGAAGTATTGGAAGAAGTGACAAGGGTAAATACGGAATATACGTGTATAACGCAGTGATTCGCGTGTATGATTTAGCACGTCCCTAAATTTATTGAGAGACCAATTACAAATGGAGGTAACAGTGGTACGAAAAGTAATAAAAATAGGTATGTTTAACATAAAAGAGCGTACTGGTAAAAATGATCATAATCTACAATAGAAGGGGTACACGCAGTAGAAACAGAATTTAATCGTTAGAAATTTACATAGGTTTTGATGAAGTTTCCATTAGGTATGGCGCAGTAATGGCAGGAGAGCTACGGAAACTGAAGTTTGACATTATCACAAGGAATGACATTTTCTGCTGATAATTTTTGTAAATTTATCATACAGTCAAGTTCTGTTCATAGTTACTTTTTCAGTTATTCCATTCTGATTATCCATATCTGCCCTGATATTTTGCTGCTTGCCTGGTGTTTACTGTTCTTAATTTTTGTCAGATACACCGTTTAAGTACTGTGTTTTTTATTTCTAATGGAAGCATAAGTTCTGAGCATTTTGGTTGTTTCTTGCCTGGTGCTGCAGTCCGAACTTGAAAATCTGTCGTTCATGTATACATATAGTCAGGACTATGAGAAGATCACAAAAAGAGTTGCTGAACTCTATGAAGATCACGAAAAAGAATTGAGTGAGGTAATAATTTCTTCTGCTGCTTACTACAGGGAGTAGATATGGCAAATTATTTCAACAACTTTAGTTGTAAAAACAAACAGTATATTCTGTAACTCCACTGTTGTTGGATTTACCTCCCTTTAGATGATAGACGAGTCTCTCACAATATACACAATATTTATTTTATTTCCAGAGTTCTGTTGGAGTGCTGTAACTCATGAAAAGTTATTAGTACTACATACTCTATTATTTGAAGGCTTCATGAGCAGTCGAGGAATTATTTGTTATCATGACGTGTTTCAATCTTATTGTTAATAGTAAATTTTCACTTCTTTCCAGGCAAACAAGATTTTGGTGAAAAAATTTGAGGATGACCCATTCTTAGAACTTGTTGCTGTCAGAACTGAAGTGCGTGCTCTAACGAAGGATCCATACAGGTCCAAGAGCTTTGTCTTTGTTGTACTGAAATTGCTTTTGTGTCAAGACTTCAATACGTTTTCTATCCTCTGTGGAGTGTTGTAGTAATTGTTGATTTAAAATGCTATAGCTAATTAGCATTCCCTCCGTTCCATTAGCTTCTGTACATTTTTCAAAATTTCCGGGCCCGACAACTGATTTGATAAGCATAAAGAAACCAACAGAATGAAGGTTGTAGCATAAGTACTCCATATATAGTTGCTGTATGCTGCATGTTGATTTAGTATGATCGAAAGCTACTTTTTTTCCTGATCTTTTTTGATGTATTTTTCATGTGTCCCTATTGTTTTATTGAGCCTTTCTATTATGTTTATGTAGCATCTATAAAGCTGTAACTAAAGCAAAAGTTTCAATCAGTGAGGTCAACCAGATAGCTCAGGTGTGTTTGCTTGCCTTTAGATGTCCTCTTATTTTACAGGTAGCCAAATCAAGTGTTTGGATCTTTTTTCCTCTAACTCTAGGTTGCTGGGTACTTATTACAGCTCCGAGTTATAATAAAGCCAAAATCTTGCATTGGAATTGGCCCTCTATGCAGTACTGAACAGGTTAGTATCAGCAATTTTCTCACAGAATTGAACAAAAAACTCTGCCTGACATATTGAGTTGCTTAGTACTATAAGATCTTCTCGCTCTGGGTTATGCAGATATGTTATCACGCTCTTGGCCTTGTCCACAGTATATGGACTCCTATTCCTCGATCTGTGAGTCTTTTGATCTCTTTATGATGGGGCCTCTTTGTCAAACTCAAATGAAGACCCCTTTGGGCACACAGCTGTTAATCTCCCCATATATCCCATATGAAACAGGTAAAAGATTACATCGCTACCCCAAAGCCGAATGGCTACCAAAGTCTGCATACCACCGTCATTCCGTTTCTTTATGAGAGCATGTTCCGCCTAGAAGTTCAGGTTACTGTCTAAATTTCACTTTTCTTCAGGATGTATCTTTTGCATTTCTTTCCATTTCATCCATCACGGTATCAAACTGAGGACAGTAGTTATTTTGTGTCTGCTTATTGCTTCATCTGGCTCGTGTAATAGCTGTCTCAAAGATGACATTGCCTTCTGTAATTCTAGGTTGCATTTGCAGTACCTTTGTTGCTCACATTTGTCTAGAGAATTGAAGTTCTTAGCTGTTATCATACGTGCAGTTCTCTCAATTAACTTCTTTACCTTTGCTTGTTATATCCCCTTCCATATTTTTAGATAAGAACAGAAGAGATGGATTTAATAGCTCAAAGAGGCATAGCGGCACACTATTGTGGGAGGGTGTTGACTGATGGTATGGCTGCGCATTCTATCCCCGGATATTCAGTAGGGAAATCAGCCTGTTTTAAAAACAACAATGTTGCTCTCAGGGTATTGATTATATTTTTCATTTGATGTTATTTTTAGAGTAATTTTTTTAGAACAATATCATTATTTATGTCCCTTCGCTTTCCAATGTTTATTATAATTGCATGATTGATCTCTTTTTTATTGATCTAGATTGGCTGGCTTAATGCAATCAGAGAATGGCAAGAGGAATTTGTTGGTAACATGAGTTCAAGGGAGTTTGTGGATGTTATCACTCGTGATCTTCTAGGTAGCCGTGTCTTTGTATTTACACCACGTGGAGAGGTATAAATTGACAATTATGTGTATGTGAGATAACTTGTACCATATTAAACACCTTTTTGGTTGTAATACCTAACTATGTTTTTTCATTTTTTGGACTGGCAGATAAAAAATCTGCCAAAGGGAGCAACTGTTGTTGATTATGCATATATGATACACACAGAAATTGGAAACAGAATGGTGGCTGCGAAGGTATCCTTTTACATGGTTTAATCTGAGCATCATCATTAAAATTGCAAAGAGTTATGTCACCAGTGGGTTGTTTTTCACTAGGTAAATGGAAATCTTGTTTCCCCAACACATGTACTTGCCAATGCAGAAGTTGTGGAGATAATTACATATGATGTAAGCTTTCGCGATCACCCTCTCTCTCCCTCTCTCACCCTTACTACTTAGACAACGAAGGTCCCTTGTTTTTCTTACCTTGACTTTTATTTAGGCTTTTAATTACTTAAATTGACATCTTTAAATTTTGGTTAGTATAATTCATATTGTAAATTTGTTGGTGTCATAAATTTTATGCGGCAGCCATATCATATCTTTATAAAAAATTACAGTGAAGGTACACCTTTGACCGTAACAGAGAATCATATATTTCTGGAATGGAGTATCCGATACTCCGATACGCATCAGATACGATACCCTTTCGGAGTGTCGGAGTAACATTGACATGGGTATCCCTCCATGGTACCTTTTTTGTACATGGATTTCACCCTTTCTTGTCCCTTGATTAATACCCTCTCTCATTGAAAAAGAAAAGGTTGTTCTATAAGCTTTTGAACCTCCAGTTATCTAAATATTAAGGCTAAAGTTAAGTAAATTGAACCTCTGAAGCATGCCTATGCTTGAAGATTCTTTGAATGGTTAAGATATTGTCTATGGATGAGTAAAGGCTGATTTTACGATTGCAGCAATGAATCTAGTTTGTGAAAATTCACTAGACTAACGTATAATCTGTGAACAGTATTTGTGTTTATTTTAAGTTTTTTTTAGCAAAAAGGAATCCTTTTACTGGTTAAGTTATACTCCAGTTATATCAAAGTCAGTCATAGTACCAGAAGATCGTTATGAGAATATTATTGTGGATAGATATGTTGCTTCAAAATAATTTCATGTGGGAATATTATACGAGTTTTTTTTTTTTTGCCCTGCTAGGCTGCTATAGGTAAAATATTGCTTCATGAAGCAAATTTGTATTCTACTGAACGTTTGAAGCAACATAAGTTGAAGGCTCTATGAATATTTATGATGTTTCAATTGTTGATTATGAATGAGCATATTAGATCTTGCTTTGAAAATTGATGTTGGCGCCGATCATTTCAGTCTGATATGTATTTATGCTATAAATGTGGTCGATACTACCTCAAAATGTGATCATGGTAGCACGGTAACCCTCAAAATGTGATTGCAGTAGCATGATAACCTCATAACCATGGTAAATTGGTCACAATTCAACGTCAAGGCTGGTTTTTAATATCATTGAATCATGGATGAACCGGTAGCCTTACTCTCTGTGTGCAAAACGGATTCAATGTTGTAGAATTTCTAGCGACTAACATATTATAAGTGAACTGATTTGTTGTTTTTGAATCTGAACTTTCCTTTGGTTAGAGTCTATAACCAATCTCAAACTGGTTTTTAACATCATTGAATCATGGATGAACCGGTAGCCTTACTCTCTGTGTGCGAACGGATTCAATGTTGTAGAATTTCTAACGACCAACATATTATAAGTGAACTGATTTTTTATTGTTTTTGAATCTGAACTTTTAGTATACACTATACAGTATGAAATTTAACACAGTTTAATTTTGCTTTATTTTTGCGGGCTGAGTATATTTCTTCAGCATTGCTGGTTTAGCTGTATTTATTGTATTATACTAATTTTACATGCATCAGTAGTCACTCTAATTTATGGTGTCTAACTTCATGTGTAGGCACTCTCAAGTAAAACAGCTTTTCAGAAGCACAAGCTGTGGCTGCAACATGCCAAAACCCGTAGTACTAGGCACAAAATTATGAGGGTGAGTTTCCTGCAAAGGTGTATGTGAAATGTTACTCCCTCTATCCCATATATATTGTCCTAATTGATTGACTTTAAATATTAAACAAAGTTGAGTCTGATCTATATTCCAGATTTGCTCTGGCACCCAGGGGAATGCGAATCGTTAAAAGTGAAATATATCCCCGTCCGTTACTGAAAATACATAGTATAACGCATTCTATAAGAGTGAATCGCGCATTGCGATTGGTTAAGGGCAAATTTATAGCGAATCTGGTAGAACTATGCAATATACAATAGTTCACAACTTTGTAAAAATGGGACATGAAAGTAGTTGCTTTCTACATTTGTTTGGGAATTTAATGGTCAAAGTTGTCATTTGTTGACCTACAAAATCAAATGAGGACAATAAATTTGGGATGGAGACAGTGCTCTCTTTTTTATAGCATTGTATTAATCTCTAAAATGCTTTTATAGTTTCTGAGAGAGCAAGCGTCATTGTCTGCTGAAGAAATTTCTACCGATTCAGTTGGAAACTTTATCGCTGATTCTGATAAGAAAGATGTGGTTGAGGAGAGTCGTGATCTTTCGAAGATGAGTGAGATCTTTGAGGCATTACTTTCTAGAAGTCCAGAAGATGTTCAACCACAGAATGGTGCCGCTCATCCCCCAAAGGTCAATGGGAAACACAATAAACACTTGGAGAAATCAAGCTTGAAGGAGTGGGGGCAATTATTGTCCCGTGATAATGATGTGGCCAAGTCGATTTTTGCTAACAAGGCAAGACCTAGGGAAGTCTTGCCTGGTCTTGAGAGTTGGCAGAGTAGCAAAATCGCTGCTTGGCACAGTCTTGAAGGAAATTCTATCATATGGCTCTCTGTTATTTGTATTGATAGGAGAGGTAAACTTTCATTTTCTTATTACCATCGCGAATAGTATAGCTGTGTAATGTGTTGAAGTGATATCTGTGCTATTTTTACTCATGGTTTCTGAATTTCCCTTGAAACATAAATAATCGCAGGTATTATGGGTGAAGTGATAACAGTTCTAGCATCTTTGGGCTTTTCAGTGTGCTCATGCGTGGTAAAGTGATCTCTCCTTGCTTCCATCAATAAAATCTGCGAAGTAGGTATTTGGTAACCTAACTCGCAATGTGTACTTTCAACCTGCAGGCTGAAATTGACCGAGGAAGGTGTATGGGGGTCATGCTGTTTCACATTGAAGGAAGCACGGATAATATGGTATGTTGCTTAACTTGCTTTCCAGCTTATTTTCAGCTCTTCCTTTCAGTTAACTTCAGTCCCAACTAAAATAGAAAAAGGCTGTATCACATTGAGATGTCGATAACTCTTTCACAAAACATGTAAAATCGAAGTAACATAGGTGTGATCTTGCCATCAACTTGACCTATTTATTAAGGCACTGGAGTACCTTTATTACAACAAGGCTAGTAAAAAAGTTGTCAATCTTGTTTTATATCCAGGTCGACACATGTGCGAGGATTGATCTTATATTCGGTGTTCTGGGATGGTCTTTAGGTTGCAGTTGGTTGAGCTCGAGCGACCCATAGTGATTACTCAACTATATTACATGTACATTTTTAGAACATTCAGAAAAGAAAAAAGGGCGAAGAAAATCATGATTCGGTGCTGATCTTGGTCTTTTGTTATTATTTTTTTTTTCCGTTCTTTTGCCCCCTTTTGTAGAGTCCTCAGTTTGTTGTCGAAGTATATAGTGTCGTATAATCATCGTCCAGGCTGTGTATATAGAGAAGAGAGTACTAGTTAGAGATAAAGTGGAGGAGGAGGTATACATGACTTTGTCCAGTGACTGAAGTCTCTTGAGGAAGAGAAGTCGAAACAACAATAAGCTAATTCGCATGGTTCTTTGATGTATTTTTTTTCATGAATAACTTGGACTAAAGTGTTTCTATTCTTTGTCGTGATTTTTACTGTAAATAACAATGAGCGTCTGGAGTTCGTGTAATCGCTTCCTCGTTTTTCTAGCAGTAGATCGACATGGGAATAAATTCGTTTACATGTAGAACTAAAATATACTCCGTATTTAAGATTTTCAATTGGCATTGAACTTTTATAGAAAATTTAGTTTTTTTTTATAACGAATCTAGTAACATAATTTTCATATTTTTTTTCAGTTTTTTTATACGAGTGAAAGTTAGAGGATATTCTCCTTGCACCAAAATGAATACGGAGTACATAGTCCCTATTCTTCTAGGTTGAACTATGCTTCAGTTGAATTGAAATAAATTTGCAGAGAAAGTATATTTAACAAGATTGGATTGAATTAGTGGTTGTTTGGTTCATTATGGGAAGATGAAATTTCAAGAACTTTAATTCACATGAATTTGGATTTCACGTGAATTACAAAAATGTTGGTTTGGTTGTCATAAGAGAAATTGATTCATGTGGGAAGTCGTACCCACCGAGAGGACTAGGTTAGCAACTTCCCTCATTACGCAGGATTTGAGAAGTTGTAATTCCCATGAAATGGACAACTAAATACCACCATAATTTATCAAGGGTCGTGTTTTTTCCTAACGAGCTTTTACTCAATCCTAACGACATTTTACCGTTTTACCCTTGTCATTTCATCACACCAAAATTTATTGTCTTGCTTTCCTCTCTAAAAACTCTCAAAATCTAACCAACCATAGACACCCATGAATCACCATAATCATCGGAACCGTCCGGATCGGCGGATGAGGGATGACTGTTGGGTCAGTAAGGGCCGGGCGGTTAGGGTGGATGGGTGAGGTTTGGGTCGGGGTCAGGGTTGGGGTCGGTCTGGGTCAGGGTGGTCACGGTGGTCAGGTGATTGGGTGGCTGGGTCTGGGCGGTGGGTGGGTGGGGATCAAGTCGGGGCTGGGTGGTGGGTGGATGGTGGTGAGTGGTAGGTGGGTGGTGGCTGGGGTGGGTGAGGGTCGTGGCCCTACGGGGGAGGAATGCTGTTGCCGTATGTTTGAATTTTTTATTTATTTTTATTTAAATTTCCTTTTTTATTATTATTTTATGTTTATCATGTTTTTTTTCTTTTTAGATTTATTTATTTTTTGATGTAATTTTTTTTTGGGATTTTCTACGTGGTACCCCTGAACTTTTTACTTTTCTACCTTGTACCCCTGCACTTTTTACATGTATACATGGTACCCTTATACTTTACTAAAAGTTTCTTTGGTACCCCTAAACTTTATTATTATCTTTATTGGTATCCCTAAACTTTTTTTCTCGTCAAGTTTTTGGCAACAAATTACCTTTTTATGTTCAAAATTAAAAGTTAAACGTCATTTAACATATCTAATTAACCGATAAATGAACTTAAACTAACAATTTTGTACGTGTTTGCAGTTATACTCCGAATCTAAACAGATTATATTTTTGACGTTTTATTGTCAAATCAAATGATAACACTTAAATTAAGCTCAATTACTTGTTAAATATCTAAGTTAAATGATATTAACGTCTTAATTCTAAGTTAAAAAACATAATCTAACGACAAAACTTGATGGAAATAAAAAATTGGGGCGCTAGTTAAATTAATAATAAAATTCAAGGGTACCATGTAGAGACATAGAAAAGGTAGGGGTACCATGTAGAAAAGTGAAAAGTATAGGGGTACCGCGTAGAAAATCCCTTTTTTTTTATATATATTAAACCCTAATATTAAAACCTAAATAATTATTTAAAAATAATAATACAAGAAACAAAATAATCAAGTAAATACGTAATTGAATTAAAATTCATATCAAATCGAATTCGGAAGCGTTGATTGATGATGTAAATTGATAAAACGAAGAGAAACACGATTGAATCTTATTGTAGAAGGCAAAGATTTATAAAGGGTAAAACAGGATAATGTTAGAAAAATTCGTTAGAATTGAGTAAAGGCTCGTTAGGAAAAAGTAATATCAATTATAAGGGGCCTTTTTTAATAAGTAGAATAAAGGTCATTATAAGGGGTCGTTTTGATTTAGATTCATATGGTATCATTTACTCCATAATACCTCTATAGGGCAAGCTCAAATCACACCTAAAACTTAGTTTAATGCTCCCAAGTTGGGTAGGATGACCCTTAAGATTATTTTGTA
The DNA here is from genome assembly GCA_958450325.1 of Agrostemma githago. Classification (NCBI taxonomy): domain Eukaryota; kingdom Viridiplantae; phylum Streptophyta; class Magnoliopsida; order Caryophyllales; family Caryophyllaceae; genus Agrostemma; species Agrostemma githago. The sequence continues at coordinate 68,507,928 of OY288251.1, read as the reverse complement.
CTTGGTCTGATTCAGAAAGATCTTCCCCTTGTTTAATATATGTGAGGTATATTTTAATTAAAGGAGAAGATCTTTGTGAATCGGAGGGAGTATCCAATTTAGATGGATAGTAGTTGAAGTCGACTAATAGGTCCATTTTTCTGAATCGGCTGCTTTAACTTTTTCTCAATACCTATCCAAATATTACCCCTTTATATCCGAATGAAGTGGAGCCGAAAATAAGGCGAAAAAAGGTCTTATATAGTACGAATAATAAATAATGGAGGGAGTATAGTTTATACTTCGTCACAAATCGTTATATAGTGGAGGGAGTATTGTCTTATTATAAAATCAACCTATTAACTAACAATCCAAACACTTAAGTTTATAATTCATCAATCCCATTTGATCCATTTGATAACCTCTACGTAAGGTTTTCTCTTTTCGTAACATAGGGATTGTATGTCCCATTTTCGTGTCTCATTCTGTGTGTCACATCATACACGGGATGACACCTCGTCTATGACATAAATAAAATATACAACAAATATTATGACTTGTTGATGTGTCATCATGTGTATGGTGTGACACACGAGTTAGACACAAAAATGGGACGGAGGATCCGCACTTCTTTTTGTACCTGTCCTATAACATAAGACAGTGTTAATGTGTTATCCATATTGGTCAAACAAATAAAGGTTAAAGTAGTCCCCGTCGTGATGGAGATATCCGTCACTTGTTATAACGAGTCAAATATCAGTATTCATTTATGTAGAAAATGTATCACCTTACTTTGTAATATTTTATCTTTTTTTATATAAACGGATCATATTTGACCTGTTATAAGAAAATAATGGATAATTTCATAAAAATAAGAATCTATGATAAAGAATTAAGGATGGAAGCCAAGAGAGTTGGAAGCCCAAACTCCAATAAAAATACTCCAACTTTACACCTTGTAAAACCCAGAAAAGGGCCCACATTAAAGTCATCCCAAGATTCCCAACTTCCATTCCATTTTGGAGTATTTCTTACCGTTCGTTGTTCACCTTTTTCCCTCCTTTATCCTTTTTACAAAAATAAAAGTAATTAAAACCCCCAATTCAACTCCTCTTTTTACTTCTCTCACCTCTCAATTCTCAATTCCCCCACCATTTTCACTTCCCCATGAGATTCCTCCGCGCCAATCACGGCGCCCACTCTTCTCCTCCGCCGCCGTCAATGCCGCCCGAATCACCCTCGTTCACCGGTCCCCCGCGGCCCATCCGATTTGTCTACTGCGACGACGCCGGCAAGTTCCGCATTGATGCCGAGGCCATGGCGGTTCTTCAACTCGTCAAGGATCCTATCGGCGTCGTCGCCGTCTGCGGCCGCGCTCGCCAGGGCAAGAGCTTTATCCTCAACCAGGTCCTACTCTCTCTCACTCTTCTCACTCTCTTTTTTAGTGTTGATGATTTCATGAGCATTGTGAGAGGAATTTGAGGTTGTGGAATGTGAATTGTGCTTGCTGTTATCGCAGTAGTAGTATATCTATCTGCTGCATTTAGTCTGGTAAAAATGTGTGAATTGTGTTCAAGTTCCTGAATATTTGATTGATTTGGATTGTTTAGAGGTTGCATTGAAGTCAACAAACCTAAGACATCGCAAAATGATACTACTCCGTACTACTTACCCCGTTCTTAAATAGTTGTCGTTTTCATAGGCGATTTGAATTCAATTTCTAAAGCGAAAATATTGACGGATAAATTATGAAAATTGCAGCGTAAAATTCTATACGATGAAGCTTAATATGAGTATACATTTCAATACATTTAGTTCGATATTTTGAGACATGGTATTAAATTCTTTGAAGTGGAGTATCATTAAAGTCTTTGATTCAGTTGTTATTAAATTGTGGCTTTATGTATTGAGCAAATTCATTAAATTGTGGCCATGATTTTATGTTACTCGTATTAAATTGGCCTCAGGTTCTGACTAATTCCACTCTGGCAACATAAACTTCACTCAGTACTCCGTATCTGTTACTGTAAATGATTTGATTACCTGAGGTTTGAAAATACAGTACGGAGTATATGAGTATATGTCACTTTGAAAGTCTGTAAAACACGGAGTATCAAATAGACAAAATTTTAAGATAATGGAGCTCGACAATTATTTAAACGTATTAATGATACTCCAGCGTACTTTGCAAAAACTTTTTCCCATAAAAATATGTGGAGTGTGTTTCATAGTGTTGCCTATTAGTCAGTATCATAGTATATCTGTGAAATTAGTAAAATTGCGAGAGGTTTACAATACTAGGTTAGGAAATATTTAGTGATGCGTAGAATAGTAAAGATTAAGCTGAAAAATCGGAGAGAACTCAAGGGACAATGAGAGTTATATACCATCTCTGAGGGTCGGTAAGGTAGAAATAGGCCATTGTGTAGAAGTCAGGTTGAAACATCAGAGATGATGTTCACATTGTGTTATTGTGTAACTCAGCTTAGAATGATTATTTACTATTTAGGGCTTTATGAAGTTGAGCGATTTTATATGACCAAGACGAAATATTCAGGTGCCAGAGGATTTCCCCATAAGGCATTCTTTCTGCCGTGTTTGGTAATTTATCTGAAAAAGCACAGAAAAAATAATTTACATGTGAAAAGAAATTAATTCTACACATTGGAATTGGTAGCTCTTACACAAAGCCAAATTTGTGTGTTTTCATATCATGGAGTATTTTTCTGGACGATTTTTTTGGCTTGTTCAGCTCTTGGTTGACTGTGATTGCTTGTATATTTTCAGTAAACATGACTTCTGAATGTGGTAAGCGGAGTATTAGTTTATAAACCTTGTGTATATTGCTTGAGTGAACATTAGTATGGACTATGGAGGCAGTTGTTGTTGACTTGTAGCTATTCAATTTGTCACCTTATTTCTCCAATCCTCAGTGGAGATATATACTGTGATTTCGGAAATGTCAATCACTAGTTGTATCTCACGTAATCTTGTTGGAGCTACTTTCGCGTTTCCTCTTTGCGTGCATTACTAATCCAACATACGTAGAGCAGTCAATATAATTTTTATTTACTCATCAATAAACAACTTTTCGTAGCAAAGTTTAACCCTTAAAGAAGCCGAATTTTGATACTTCAGGTTTTTCAGGAACTATTTTTTACATTTAGGGATGTATTAGATGTTTTTCTAAAAACCAAGGGTATCTGTCACAATTAGGGAAAATACATACGCCATAGAAAATCCCATAATTTACTCTAGTCGCTTTGATGCAATTCTTCTTTTACATTGTACTTGTCTGCATCACCTCAACTTTTTCCCGTGTTTTGAGCAAGGATATTCCTTATGAGCTGTAAGTGTTTAACATTCTTCATGAATTGAGTAGCTTATTGGAAGAAGCAGTGGATTTCAAGTTGCATCGACTCACAGGCCATGTACGAAGGGGCTTTGGTTGTGGAGTGTGCCCATAAAGAGGACTGCAATTGATGGTACAGATTACAACCTTATACTATTGGATAGTGAAGGGATTGATGCTTATGATCAGACGGTGAGGTTTCGTCTGTTTAAGATTACTCTCTTTATGTGAATGTTAGGATGTTGGGTCTATACATAAAGCTAATTTACATGGCTCACTGTGCACCTGGGCATATGGTTTTGCTTTCATTTGGTGTGTCTTGTTAACGTGCTTGCGTTTGTTCTTCATTCAGGGAACATATAGTACCCAGATATTTTCGTTGGCTGTTCTCTTATCCAGCTTGTTCATTTACAATCAGGTAGGGAATAGAGCTTTATTAGAGGTGGATCATGATTTTTCTCTTTAGCGTTTTTTTTTTATGCTTGCCTCACTTGGGATAATCTTATACTCCGTATGTTTGATAGCAAAGCAAGTGGATTAATGTTTTCTTCAAATTCAGATGGGTGGTATCGATGAGGCTGCGCTAGATCGTCTTTCACTTGTGACCGAAATGACTAAACATATACGTGTCAGAGCCTCAGGAGGAAAGACTACTGTTTCTGAACTGGGGCAGTTTTCCCCGATATTTGTTTGGCTTCTGAGGGTAATATTTTTGACGATACCTAGTTGTAGGATTTGTAGCCTTCTTGTTTCGTGAATTGACATACATTATGATGCAGGACTTCTATCTGGATTTAGTTGAAGACAATAGTAAAATAACACCTCGTGATTATCTAGAGCTTGCTTTGAGGCCAGTTGAAGGTAGTGCAAAAGATACAGCTGCAAAGAATGAGGTATACCTAACAACACTGTGTTATAGAACTCACTTTCTAGTGATAGCTTAAATTAAATTATTCTTATGCCAAAGAGATGTTATTCTTTTGTGATTCGAGATGGACTACATCAAGACCGCTCATAAAACCCTGTGTTTTATTTCATGAAGAAGTAGATGGTCGTCCTCGATTTCTATTGTGGGTTACTTGGAAATAGTCTTTTGCTGATTTAGTGGCATTAGGCATGTGGATGAAACTGTACTTCACTATAGATTCCAGCAAGTTTGTTGGAGGAAGACACTTTGGTCCATAATTTATACTGCACTTCACAATAGATTCTAACGGCCGTGAAATACATTCCGATTCGTGCACCTCTCACTTTCATTTTCCAGACAATAGTTGTTCACATGTGTCTTCTAGCAAGAGTTAATTGTATAAAAAAATATATGCAAAATCATTAAAAAGTGAAGCCTCACGACTCCATCTCCATTCGGGGTGAGGTGATTGAAATTATGGACCACCATTGTGCCGGGACTTGTGAGAGGAAGTATTCACTGCCATCTTTCTTTGTGATGCATAAAAATCACACGCTAACAATAAGCTCTAACTAGCTACCATGAGCTGGCTGTGAATAGAACCGAACTGAGTTAACTTGGTGATACTGTTTATGTTGTCAACTAGGTTCGTGAATCAATCCGTGCTCTTTTCCCTGACCGTGAATGCTTCACTCTCGTACGGCCATTGAATAGTGAGACTGAACTTCAGCATCTTGATCAAACTCCTGTAAGCATCTGGATCATTTTATTCAGCTGATTTTAGTCTATCTCATTCATTCATGTATCAACTTGTCTGTGCATGATGTGTAGTTGAACAACTTTAGACCAGAATTTAGAGCTGGCTTGGATGCATTAACAAGGTTTGTGTTCGAGAGAACTCGACCTAAACAAATTGGCTCCACAGTTATGAATGGACCTATACTTGCTGGCTTAACCCAATCTTTCCTAGATGCAATTAATAATGGTGCTGTGCCTACAATAGCTTCATCTTGGCAGGTAAGTCTTTCACCGGCTACCTCATAATGATTGCAATTGTACTTCTAGTTTTGATGCTTATGATCAATGGTGATGTATATGGATAGTTTCATATACATACTCCTTGTAAATATAGGTCATTTGAGCTACACAAAAGATTTTTTTCTCCTTTTATGCATTTGAGCTTTGTTGACCTATAGATAAATTTCTCCTTCATTGGTCTCGGAGTTGTAGAGCAATGGCACTATAATAGGCAACACAACCTTCTCCTATCTTCCTTGCTACTCCAGCTCCACTGCAAATGTCAAACTTTACTAAATTTTGTTGATCAATTTGCATTCTTGCCTTGTAATGAAGCGTGGAAGTTTTGTTGTATCAAAATAAGTGCCGTGTCTACATGCATCACACAGTGAAAAAGTAATGTTGGAATATTCTTGGTGACCAAGATGCGAAAATCAAATTTGATGTCTTTAAAGTTTCATAGTTTTCTGCGCTATTTCTTGCATGTCACTTGAAATATCCTGTGGATAATTTTTGATAGAGCGAGAACTGTTTTTGTTTCTGACTAGAGTGTTGAAGAAACAGAGTGCAGAAGGGCATATGACTCAGCTACTGAAGTGTATACTTGCTCCTTTGACAAGTCGAAACCACCTGAAGAAGTAAGAATCGTGATAAATAACAATAATGAATCAATCTTCCCTCCCATTTATGAATCTTGATCCTTCCATTGTAGGTAGCACTCCGAGAGACTCATGATGAAGCAGCCCGAAAGGCATTAGACTTGTTCAATTCAAATGCTGTAGGTGTTGGTTCAGCAAAACAAAAATTTGAAAGGCTTCTGCAGAATTTCTTCAGGAAAGAATTTGAGGTAGTTATGATTCAGTTGCATTATAGTTTTTCTAGTAATCATTGGCTATCTGTGTTTTTATACTACTCTGTAGTATTTATAGTGTTCTCTTTGATTATATGGGGATATAATGGGCTGTGACTGGGAGGTAATGCTCCTGTTCTTGAGCTAATGCGGTCAGGCCGGTCACCTATATTGCTGGTTTCACCATATCTGCCCGTGTTATGTCAGAGTCCTTGTGTTCAAGTTAAGGTCTGTGCATTAGATTTTCCGTTGTTGTTTTGAAGAAGTTCAGGCAACCTAGTAGAAACTAGAAGGGTTTCTTGCAACATTTGGTTGAACTGTTACCTTTCTGGGCTAGGAAATAACTTGAAAACTTTTCCTCTAGGGTCTTGTCAGTTTTCTGATTGCTCTTTTTTGCCAACAGTTTGATTTTATAAAAAAAATTCAACCATAGGCACTCTCAAGCTACTTCTATTTTTTACCATGGTACTCGAATTGTTGCGACATATTTCCTCTCTGGATTTTTTTTTCCAACACTCAACAGAATACTTCTAAATGTGGATTATACATGCATACTATGGTGTTTAATTCAATCATCGGCTCTGAAGTAAATGTTGATCATATTATGTTGCTCATTGGATGGGTTTCTGTGTGTTTTCTTTTGATAACTTTCCTGAACCCCTAACATTTTCAAATTTTGATACAGGGTTACAAGAAAAATGCATACATGCAAGCTGATTTGCAATGTTCAGCTGCAATCCAGAACATGGAAAAGAAACTAAGAGCAGCGTGTCATGCTCCTGATGCAGACTTGGCTCATGTTTTGAAGGTGATTTATACCTTTACCTTCCGTCCCCACAGTATTATTCGAACTCTTTGTTGGTGTGTTATCTCAACTTTCTCTGATACTTGTGCAATTTTGACATCACTGTTTTGACTTTCATATGGTTGCATGCTCGCATTGTACAATTCTCCTTGGTATTGTATATTTGTATTCTTAGTTCTAGACCAAAGAGCTCCTTCTCCCGATCAAAAGAGTTCACTTTTCAATATGACTACAATTTGAGACTGATGAGCTTCTCCCCCTTCCCAAAAAATTCCACTTTAATATGGCCTTAAAAAATTATACTACTGTGTGATTATTAAGGGGCATGCTTCAGTGGTAAGTTAGGTATATTCTGTTAATTACTCATAGTGGACCTTATCTACATAAATACTGTAGTGTTTATAAAGCTTTTAAAAACCTCGTATTAATTTTCTGGGAGTTCTCTTTGTGGCCCTCATAAAAGTTGGTATCTCTTTCATTTTTGCGTTAAGATACTACTAATGTTCTCGATGCAATTTTCACTGTGTCATTCGGAAACAGCCTCTTTGTGTTGCTAACACAAGGGTAAGGCTGCGTACATCTGACCCCCACCCCACAATTTGCTGGAGCGGCACTGGGGTAATGTTGTAGCGAGATTTAGGCATATTTGACCATAGAAGCAAGAACAAATTTCATAATATTTGTGTATTTGACGCTTCTGTTTGGGAGCATACATACGAATAAATGATAATCTTATTTGGATATCCTACACTCCGTCATCCCATTTCTTATCTATTTGATCATCTAAACCAACATCTCATTTTCACGTGTGTTTGAGTTGAGCATGCAAAAAAGGATTTCACTTAAATATATGCTATTGCTACGGACCTCAAACCCGAGTTCGGTTACATTCATGCAACTCTCTTACAACTTTTTCTTTTATTTATCAGTAAAGAAAATAATGGCGTGATTTTTTTTTTTGAAGTTTCATTTTTGGTATAAAACTCCACCTGCTCCACATCTATTTTTCAGCTTTTAAAATCTATGTTCTTTTTTTGGAAAAAAACCTAAATCATTCTTAAGAGCATCTTGAAATCTTGGCATATGAAATTGCGTAGCTATTCTCTAATCACTAATTGTAGCTTGTTAGAAAACAACAAGCAACAGCAACGTTACCCCCAAAGCCTCAATGGATCCCACATTTAGTTAGGTAAAAGAGATTCAGACGTATGCTGTCTTGCCCAATAATTCTAAATTGTAAGCATAGAGTAATTTCTGTAGGTCAGAGCACTGTTGACATGTATTTGTTGTAGTAGGTTGTTGATGATCTTTTATCTGAATATGAAGCATCATGTCATGGGCCTGGGAAAGATTATAAAAAGGCTATTTTCTTACAGCAGAGGTTAGTCTATGATTTTAATTGATGTCATTTAGTCTGGTTTTATTACGTCATTTGACAGTGGACTGTTTTCCAGTTTCGAAGGTCCAATTTCCAACCTTGTTGAGAAGCAGATTAATCAGATTGAATCCGACAAAAGTGCCCTTGTATTGAAATGCCACTCCGTTGAGGATAAGATGTCTCTGCTAACCAAGCAGTTAGAAGCAAGCGAGAAGCACAAGTCTGAGTATCTTAAGCGATATGAAGAGGCTATAAATGACAAGAAGAAACTTGCCAGTGACTATATGAATCGAATTACTAATATGCAAAGTAAATCTAGCTCAATAGAAGAGAAGTATTCTGCCCTGTCTAAAACACTGGATTTGGCTAAAAAGGAATCTCTTGAATGGAAACGGAAATATGAACAGGTGTTCTCAAAACAGAAAGCTGGAGAAGATGAGGTATGTGCTGAAATAGGTGTTTACAAGTCCCGGGCCAGTGTTGCTGAAGCAAGTCTTGCAGCTGTTCGTGAACAAGCCCAGTCCGCTAAAGAAGAAGCTGAGGAGTGGAAACGCAAGTATGAGACTTCTGCAAGGCAGGCAAAATCAGCTCTAGAGAAAGTAGCTTTTGTGCAAGAATCTACAAACACAAGTATGCAAGCTCGAGAAGATCTACTCAGAGCTGAATTTGCAAAGAATTTGGCTAACATGGTCTGAAACTATCTATCTTCTTAATTTCTACTCCCTTCTTAAGAACCTTTTTATCGGTTTCATAGTTTTCAGGAATAGTAAAAAAAGAATCAAATTATACTGAGTTTTTTCCAATGTCATTGACTATAGGAAGAGGAGCTGAAGAACAAGGTTGGAAAGATTGAAGGGACTGGGCAACAACTGGCAACCTTGATGTTACAGGTGAAGGTGAGTATCTAAGGGTTAACATGACTCCAGTGTCTATTAGAATCTCTGTAATCTCACTGTGTCACTTAAAAATTCCTTGCTAACACACTCATTACATTGTTCTGATGTAAACTGAAGTCTACAGCTTTCTCTCTTTATCACCACTCTAGTTGATGGCTTGATGCTCCTATGTGTGTACGATTGCTGTGCTCAATATTATTTGCGTACTTTGCAATAGCATTCTAGCATATACTGTATAACGGCTTGATTCATGGTGCGTCTAATCTTCTCAGGCTTCTGAATCAAAGGTCAACGACAAAGAAACAGTAATAGCTGGCTTAAAATCTGAGATCAAGGAGCTAGCACAAAAATTGGAAGCTGCTAATGCAGCTGCGCAATCTCATGAGAGAGAGGCTAAAATCATAGAGCAGGAGAAAATCCAGCTGGAGGAGAAGTATCGGTCTGAATTCATGATGTTTGATGAATTACAAAATAGATGTAGTTCTGCTGAAAACCAAGCTAGGAAAGCTAGTGAGATAGCAGATAGAGCACGTGCTGAAGAAGCAAATGCCCTACGGGAAAAGAATGATATCCAGCGAATCTCCATGGAAAGATTGGTTCGTATGGAGAATTTGGAGAGGCAGATTGAAAAGCTGGAGAGGCAGAACATGGACTTGAGTGATGAACTGTCAGCCATCCGTGCATCAGAGGCGAGTGCTAAATCTAAAGTCGCTTCTTTAGAAGCTCGGGTAGAGGAAAGAGAGAAGGAGATAGAATCACTCATGGAATCAAACAATGCACAACGATCTAGTTCAAAACAAGTCTTTGAGGGTTTACTCGAGACTGAGCGTAATGCTCGAGCTGAAGCTAATCGAAGGGCAGAAGATCTCTCTGTTCAGCTGCAAGCCACTCAGAGTAAGCTTGACTCTTTACAACAAGAGTTGACTTCTGCCCGTCTAAGTGAATCAGCTCTGAAAGCGAAGCTCGAGTCTTTGTCTCATGGGAAACGCTCCAGGGGGGAAGACCCTGAAGAACTGGGGGGAAATGGTAATGGTAACGGTACTGATACTAATGATGGAAAAAATGATTTAGGTGATGAGGGTGACGCTAGTGACAGACTTACTCGAGTGAAGAAGAAGCTCAAAAGCATTATTAGTCCTTTCAAGCGAGCATCACCAGAAAGCGATAGCGAGAAGGATTTAGAAGATTACACCAAGTTCACAATCCAAAGACTTAAACAAGAGCTTGTGAAACACAATTTTGGTGCGGAGGTACTGAAGTTGGCAAGTCCCAGCCGAAAACAAGTGCTGACATTATATGAAAGATGTGTTCTTAAGAAATTATGAGAGGAGGATAGAAGATGGATAATCGATCCTGTTTATAGTTGTGTTTATATTTGATTTGACTGTGAAGCTGCTGCTGCCTCTATGACGATGATGATAATAACCAGCGAACTATTCATGCGGAAGGTACGTGCTGGATTCTTTCGTAAACATATAGGAGTAATTCTTTGACTTCCTAGTGATGATAGTTTTCTTATACTGCTTCTCAGTGTTTTTTTTTTGTGCCATCGCCTTCTCAGTGTTGATTTCTTGATTTTGGTGGGTTTTCTTGTCAAGGTGTTTTAATACGAGTAGTAGGCTGGAACGTTGTGCGATTTTTTGGGCATTTGTTCCGTCGTTTGCTTGTAAGTTCCAAAATTCTATTGATTGCTGTTGCTGTAGTCTGTAGAGATGTGGAGTGGTTTGACAGCAGTGATATGATCATGATCGAATATGAAAAGAGTTGGTTGATTGTTAATTCCTGCATAAACATTGTTTTGCTGCTGTGTACTTCAGATAAAACTTCTTTGTAATGTGGTGGTGCATGAGCAGATCAGTAGGCTTTGTTTGATGGAACGTTTTTTGGGCAGATTTAGTACAGAATTTAGTACGGAGTATATTTTTCGAAAATATTTTTTTGTGCCAGATTTCTGTCTTCCCGTGATCTAAGGCATATGGAAAACCGCAAATTCTTGTATGAGAAGACGTATTCTTGCAAAATGGAAACCAAAAGACTGTGAATTTGATCAAGTATCAACTTTGGGGAATGCTATTAATAACTATTACTCCGTCTCGTTAATTTGTTTGTGTTTGATTAAAACACTCTTCACAATGATATAAAGGCAAACAGATGAATAAAACAGAGTGTGTATTTTCAAACACGGCACATCCAATGAAATGGGGAAAAATTAGGGTTCTAATAAAGTTGACCCGATCCGAATGACTCGACCTTGTAAAGCTTACTTGAGACCTGAAAATGGCCTAAATTGTCTCAGCGAAAAGAAACCTTAATTGACTTGACACGAAACTTGATTGACCCGATATTTACCGACACGTGATGACCCGACCAATGAACCAATCCGAAATGACTTGAAGTGGGTCAAGTGATACAAAGGTCACATTTCATTAAAATACTCATATATAATAGAGAAATTGTACAATCTTTTAGGGATGGAGGGAATACTGTATCATTTATGTCAAAACAAGGACTAATGCGTTAGAATGTGTCTTTTTTTTTAACCGACCTGAAAAGGACCTTCATTAAACTCACGTTAGCTATAATAACTTCTGTTACAGTCGGAGGAAGGTTATTACCCCATACAACTCTATCCGCTGAGAGCGGAGTAACATGTGCTAGCGCATGAGCGACATTGTTATTGATTCTACGAACAAAAGACCAAGAAGTAGACTTAAAAGAAATACACAAATCCTGAATATCATTAATATATCATAGCAAAAATATTAAAATGTTTGTAATAAATTACTCCGTAATAAATATGTTTGCGACATATTCTACTCCGTAAACATTTTAACCTGCCCACACCCTACGGTGTCGACATGAAACGATGACCCAAATCCAAAATAATTCGGCCCAACTCGATTGACCCATTTAGCACTGGATATGTATGAGGTGCGCGGGTTTCGGCCCCTGAAATTGTGATACTCCACTAGAACTAGATGGACATGGACCCAAAACAACCGGATCCATTAAACCCTATACATTCCCAAACCCTAATTAGGCAGAAAGAAAGAAAGGGGCTGGATATAAAACGCTGCATCTTCCTCATTTCATATCTTCTTCTTGGCAGTGCTGCGCAGGTGTGTGAGAGAGAAGAGAGAGAGAGAGAGAGGAAATCAATCGTGAAAAAATGGTGTCGCTCAAGATCCAGAAGCGATTAGCGAGCAGCGTCCTCAAGTGTGGGCAGAAGAAGGTCTGGCTTGATCCCAATGAAACCAATGAAATCTCCATGGCTAACTCTCGTCAGTTCCCCTTTCTTCTCTCTCCTTCTTTTTCCTCGCTTTTAATTTACAGTTTCCATGTCTTTTTGAGCAATAATCGTTGTTTTACGAACTGGGTATTGATCGATTGTTGTATCTGATGATAAAGTTGAAGGCTTTTTAAAAATGTTTCTTGTGGTCTCTGTAATTAGGTATGAAATGTTCTCGTCCCTAAACAGTTTTGATTAATGGTTCATGTTAACTGACGCCATATTATTTGGAACTAATGATTCTAGTTGTAGTATTCCTTTAGCTTAAAGGGTTTTGATGGATGATTCGTCTCACGTCTCAGCTGACCCCTAGTATTTTGGAACAAATGATTGTAGTTGTTGTGTTATTTTCACTAAATGGTTTCGATTGATGATTCAGGTTAGTCCACCCATGTTACTTTGTTGTAGTATCATAACTATCATTGTCCCTAAACGGTTTTGATTGATGATTGTTGTAGTATTAGGTTGAGGGATGTTGTACTAATCAGTTATCTGATTGAAATTTAGAATGAATAATAGTAACTTGGTTATTTCTAGTCCCATTATTCATCTACAATCTTCATTTTTTGAATAATAGTAACTTGGTTATCTCTTTTATATGTTCTGCACTAACTCCGTCTCAAAAAGATTGTCCCATTTCCTCATTATATGTGACTACTATTTTAATGAAATGTTACAATCGTAGTGGGACGGGAGTGTAGGTGAGAAGAAAATTAAAAAAATGGATCTTTTGGTCTGGATTAAGGCGTATTTGGAGGGAGTAAATGTTAACAAATGATTAATTTTGAAGTTACTGTGTGTGTTTTTGCTCCTTAGTTATACATGTATGGTACCAGTTATTTGTTCATTCTGAGTGTGGGTCATTTTAATGTGGATGTTTGTATTGGTTTTACTCCCTTTGTCGATCATTTGTTTATCTTTGTTTAAAATACTTCTCACAAATAATACAGAACCCAAACTAGACGGAAATGGTACATTTTGGTGGAATGTGGAATGTTAGGCGTATGAATTTGCTTTTAGTTTAGTGGGAGTTTATCCTCTTTCATTAGCGGGTGAGCTGGTTACAAATGTGATTATGAATTTGTGATATATAGTGGATAATTTTGTGTAGGCCAAAACATCAGGAAGCTTGTGAAGGATGGTTTCATCATCCGAAAGCCCACCAATATCCACTCCAGGTCGCGTGCTCGTCGCATGAAGGAAGCCAAGAGAAAGGGTCGTCACTCAGGATATGGTAATATTGAATTCAACTCCCTTTTGTTCTATCTTAGACTTCTCTTTTGTGAAACTCATACTCTTCCTTTCCTCGCCTATGCCTTGGTGTTTTCCATTTACCTCCTCCTGAGGAATTACATTTTTAGTCCGTGGAACCTGTACTTGGGTAGTCTACATATTTGCATCTGACAGCATGTCTACAATGTTGAGTAACCCTGTAACAAAGGGAAGGGTTTGGTGGGGGTGGTAGTTGTCTATTATTTATATCCTGCTAAGAAATTTGCCAAACAATGTAGGTAAGCGTAAGGGTACCAGAGAGGCGAGGCTGCCAACTAAGGTTATTTGGATGAGAAGGATCAGAGTTCTTAGGAGGTTGCTGCGCAAGTACCGAGAGTCAAAGAAAATTGACAAGCACATGTACCATGAGATGTACATGAAGGTGAAGGGTAATGTCTTCAAGAACAAGAGGGTGTTGATGGAGAGCATTCACAAGACTAAGGCTGAGAAGGCGAGAGATAAGACTTTGTCCGACCAGTTTGAGGCCAAACGTGCTAAGAACAAGGCCAGCAGGGAGAGGAAATTGGCTCGTCGTGAGGAGCGTTTTGCACAGGTAATTCTTAGATAGGTGTAATTCATTTTTTTGGTGTAGTTCATTCTTGTTTGGGTAGTTTCATTCCCAGATATATTTCTCAGAACTTAATTATGTTTGGTTGCTGCCGTTTTGAACAGGGACCTGGTGCTGAACCTGTACAACCAGTAGCAGCTGCTGCACCTGCACCGTAAGTTTCTCTTTACAATTCAGTAGTCTAGACCTGTATGGTGATGAAATCTTTTAGTTTGAAGTCTGTTGAAATTCTGGGGTCAGTGTACTTTATTTATGTTACTAAGGGATTAAAACTAGACTAAAAGCCTAAAACCAAATGGTATAAAACTTGAAACCAATTAAAACATGTTTTTTTTCCGGGTGTTCTTGATGTGAAGTTTGAAAGAAAGTAAGAAACATGCTTGTATCGTACCTTGGTTTTGTTACCGTGATAGTATTTGATTTGTGGAGCTTGTTAATGCACATACTCTTAGGTGTTTTTGTATCTGATTGTGGTTCACCATTATGAATTGACAGGAGCACCAAAAAAGCAAAGAAGTGAGGAAAGGATCCGAGAGTCGGAAAGGGACCTTTAGGTGGTTTGGTAGAGCTGGTTACTTGAAACAAAGTAGTTTACTACCTTTTTTGCAGCAACTAGTACGTTTATGTGGAACCTATTTTGTTATGTTTTTGAAACAGAGATTTATATGTCACCTGCTTCCTTTTATAACTTATCCCTTCTTGTATGTACTCTTTGCCTTGAGTATCATCAGTTTTCAAATGTGTTCATTATTCTATGCAAGCTTTTACAAAATTTTATTGACACGGCTTGAGACATTGATGAATGGAGTAGCTTTGAGACTCGATGTGATTGATTTTTAAACCGAGTCTAATTTGGGTGGCACTACATGCATTGGGTGGAGGCGTGGAGCTATGCCCACATCTTTCAGATCAATGTCTCTATCCAAATCGACCTTGTGTCAAGTCAAATGAGATCTGAACTGGCTCAACAGGTAGGAATAGGTGAACAAGAAGGCTATTGCTTTATTGAAAAGCTTAATGATCACAACTTGCTAAGGACTGAGAGAATTAAAGGACCTAGAACATTATGAGTCATTGAGTCCTAGAAACGCCTTCCGCTCACCCCTTCTCTGTTGCACCGTTGTCCACCACGTCAAACCACCCCTGCCGCCTCCCTTCACCATGCCCCTTCTGCTCTGTGCCAGTGACAGTGTGTCAAAGGGTGATGGATGTGTGGCAATTCTGAAGGCCAACTGAATACGCTGTGAAGGGGGATGGGTATTACAATGGTTTGGGAGGGGGGAGATGGTTTCAGTGTGGACTGATTGATACTCCCTCCTCCAAATTTAAATTTGGCACAAAAATTAAGAGTGAGTTAAGTTTGTGGTGAAAAATGAAAGTTGAGAAAAAATGTGGGGTCAGAAATGATATTGATCACAAAAATCAACCAAAAGAGGAAATATTGTAAGTAGAAAGTTTAAAGATGGACAATCCAAAATGGATAGAGGGAGTACAAGACTATTCTGCTAGTACAGTATCATTTAGCAATGACCTGAGTACGGCTCATACTCCGGATTTTAGGTTAGTTTAAGCTACAGCGAGCAAATGCTGACCCGACTTGAGCAACCAGTTTGAGTAAACTGAGGAGACAGAACCTCAAGTATTGGATGAAGAATAATCCATCCGGGCAGGCCAATTTGGTTGTATAGTAAATATTTTTGTCAAATGTTTGTGAACATTCTCGAATCCAATCTTTACAAGTAGAAATGGTGGTTCATTGGGAATGCTGAACTTATTGATATTGTAAGCATATGCCAAATGGAAAACTCAAGGGTAAAGAGATTTGGGTAATTGCCATATATTCAACTCAAAGCTCATTCTTAAATTCCCATAAACCCAAATGACAGAGGGTCATTCCAATTAGGGGGGAAAAGCCATCACATCTCCACTTTTCAGTTTTCATTGAAGGAATGGGTTTTACATGCAGTTTTGTTATTCGTAAAGGTGTCTTATACTGAAAAATATATCGACATATACAAAAGTCGGGATTCATATTGTAAGACACCTCCAAATGTTGATTAGTGATGTCGTCCTTCTCCCTAATATTGGTTAGAAATCTCTTATACTTGCAATCAATTTTGCATACTTACCTATCTCCGCCCTACAATGATTATCGAACTTAATACCTCAGAAATTCCTTTCGTAACACTGAAATGATGAAGCCATGGAGTCATCAGCCCGGAAGAATGGGTTGTTGCTAATAAACTCGGTGCTCGCTTGCCTTACATGCCCTCTCACTGCAACCTGTTGAGATAATGACCCACTTGAACTTTTGCATAATCCAAGTTTGACCATAAATGTCGCTATACTTCCCTTTCCATGGCCTTCACTTTCGATCCAGATCTGGCCACCCATCAGATTTACATATCTGTTTTGTTCACATCCACAAGGATGGCGAGAATCAAAATTAGTATGGTTAAGAAAACAAAACGGAGGAAGACAAATTTGGTTTTTCCTTGCGTAAATTTCCATTAACAGTTGAGGCTAAGAATTGTTATATAGGTTCGGAATATAACACAATAAAGTAAAATGATTAGTCGAGGCAGCCAAACTTTTGAGCTTCTTTTACTTGAAGTGAGACTGCCAGTGGGGTAATCGGAATTGTAAAGAGCTAACGGTGAATTGAAGGAAAAATCATACTCCGTACCTTTTACAAATAGCCAGTCCAAGTCCGACGCCAGTGTTGTTTTGGGTAAACTGACTGAATTTGTTGAAAATCATGGGAAGATCCTGTGGATTAACACCACAGCCTGAATCTTTCACCTGCAAATGTAAAATCGATTAGGTTAATAACAATGAGAGTCAAAATTGAAGCATAGGTACATCTTCTATTGTACTGAGCAAGTCACGGTGTCAAAATTAGGTTTCAGTCAAGATGTAGTCTAATGGAACCGTCTTTCAGATGTCACTAAAAAATGTGTGATAACGCCTTGAATTACTCACATTCACCTTCAAAGAGATGCCGCAGCATAGACTTGATAAACATAAAAACTAATACGAGACAAGACATTATAAATGATCAAGTGATGAGTACAGCAAAATAACCTGCACTTTTAAGTAGAAGTGACCATCGCTCAAAACTGGGTGAGTTTCAGGAGATCGCCAATCGGTCAAAGACTCTGGCCTTGCAACAGTTGCACTAATAGAAACATAACCCTCCTTCGTAAACTTTACAGCATTTCCAACAACATTCAGAATTGTCTGCATCAAACGTTTTTCATCACCGATGGCACAGACAGGCACCTCTGGAGCTAAAACTAATGTCAAGGATAACTTCTTCACGGATGCGATGGGCTTTATCAAGTGAAGTACCTGCGATTATTAGAAAGGTTTTGTTAACAATAAGGCCTTATTCTTGTCAGGCCAATAATGTTCATCCTTAATAAGTACGGAGTACTCCGTATAGTTTTAACTTAAGTCTACCTTCATTGATTTTAGTTTGTCTTAGTCAAATTAACTCATTTAGGCCATTTCAATTTAACTCAACCCCGTTAAATTAAGTTACATTAAGCCCATTTCAGCCAGAAAGAATAGAGTTTGTAAACTTGCAGTATTCTCCAAGGGAGATGAGGACGGATTAAAACAAGGTTTATATGAAGCAACAAAGAAAACCTCTCTGAAAACCCCATGAAGATTGAATGCGATAGATACCAACTCCAAGCTACCATCTTCAAGTCTAGAAAGATCAAGCACGTCATTGATCAATGTTGACAACAGGTTGCTACTCTTGAGTATAATCTCTAGCATCACTCTTTGCTCAGGTGTTAATTCAGTTCCTAAAAGAATAGACGACAACGCAATAATAGCATGCATAGGTGTCCTCATCTCATGGTTCATGACCGCCAAGAAGTCATTACGTGCACGAATTGCCATCTCAGCCTCTCGACGAGCCAAGTCCAAAGCAACATTTTGTTCCATTAGTTGATCCCGTGCCCTCATAGATTCTTCCAGAATAGCAGCATGAGAAAGAGCCACAGCTACCTGTGAAATAAGACATAACAGAAATGAAAAAGATGTCTTTTTTCATTGAATTAACAAGATTAATGTGGAAGATCTAGAAGTCCAATGGAAAGACCAGAGGAGCAAAATCAATCCAATGGAAAGACGCTGGATTTCTACATACACATCCACTATGAATGTTTTGAATCGATAGAACAAGAGAGAACACCAACCTGGTCTGCAACAACTTCTACTAGCTCCAATTCGTGTTCACGAAATTTCCTGACACCGTCAGAGGGGGAAATCAGAACCATCACTGCATAATTTTTAGCCGAAACATCCGGCCAATCATTAATTTGAAAATTTGAATGATGCAAAAGGGGGACCCGGACAGCAACAACATCAGGAGCTCCATATCTTCCTGCAACAGGCCTAGCCCTGACCAAAGGACATGTAAACGGTATTCTCACTACTCCAGAGTTATTGAAGATCTCAGCAATAACAGAAAGATTCATTGAAACAGTCGACCCAACAACCATTGAATGGTTCAGAGTATGAGAAAGGCGCATTGTCATCCCGGTTTGTGATGGCATCCATAACGCACACTCTTCCAAATTGAGTGTGCGGCCCAACTCAACAAGAGTTGTTTTGAGTATGGTGTGACGGTCAAGCGTGCTTCTAATCTCGTGAGTCAGCATTCTAACATGCCTTCCAGTTTCTTCTTGTGTAAGGATAAGACCCATCTCTTTGTCAAGCTCCTCGGCTCTATGCCTTAGAAACATTTCCCTTGTTTTAACACTTAACAAATCCGGGATTATGTGAACAAGCATTAAAGCTGTCACACACGATACAGCAGCAGTGGACATTTTTGCTATGGTCATTACTATAGCGACTGTTTTTGTGTGCATCGAGAACGTCCACAGGTTTATAAGATGTGTGGCGCCACATAAAACAATGAAAGCGCCAAACTGCATGAGCACCCATCTGTAAGGGAAGAATGCCGACTTCTTTACAAAATAAATTAGCTCCAAGGGGATGGAGAAATAGGCTAGGGCAATAAAGAAATCTGATATATACTGATATTTTACTAGGAGTTCATCTTGCCATTGTGTATCAATGCAATCGCAATCCATCCTTCAAACGGGTTTCACCTGAAACACACACCAGTTATTTGGTTCCAAAGCATTCAAATTCAGGAGTTCAGAATCTACAGCTAATATACTGCGAAAGCGACAGCTCATTTCCAAACAAATTTAAAATATGCGACCCACTTCGACTGCGACTACAACCAATTTGGAAATTTAGCAGGGTTTGACGACAAATACGAGCATATGAGCTAAAAAAAGGCCTCTCGACCCACACTTACAATACACAAACAAAGCATAGCTGAAGATATATCCCTCAAGAGCCTACAAAACTTCACTGATTTTAGTTAGCAGCTAATCTAACAATCGATTTTGTCGAAGATTCTACTGTATTAAACTCTATGATCCAAGATAGAGTCGATAATCGCAAAAACCGGGTTGATTACTCCTACATTCATCATTCAACATCACATCCATGAGCTGCAAGATTTACAACTAACTAACCTTTTATTCAATACCCAACACATGAAATAATAAAGCTTTTCACCTAAAACAGATTAAATTTACAAAAATCACTATTCACTCGATCAAGCTCGAAACCCTAGTACCATTATTATTAACAAATACCCTGCAATTATTAAACTCCTTGTTTGGATCCAAGCAGTATTAAAAATTAAATAAATCCCAACTTAATTTCTTAACCATCAAATTTGTATATCAATCAGAGTAAGAATACAATAGAGCTACACAAGCAACAACAACAACAACATCAATAATCATATCAAAATCCCATTGAAAAAAAAAAAGGATAAAGATAGAAACTTTGAGGGGAAAACCATGAATCTGATCCAATAAAACACAAAATGATAAGCAACAGTGGTTATTAGGGAAGATTGAATAAACAGTGGACTATACCTTGGAAAAATGGGAGCTTTATTATATTATAAGCATTAAATGAAAGGAGAAATGAAGGTGGAAAAATGCTGATCACATTTTTGCAAAAGAATGGAGTGTAAAGAGGAAAGGGAAAGATTTGGTAGTTGGGAACTGGTGTGTGGTAAATGTATTGAGTATGTATGTAGCGCACCGTGAGTTTGGCAAAAGAGGGAAGCAATCGCAGTCGCAGTATGAAGGCAGGCGAGGCGTTGACAGGATGAAGAAAAAATCAATCTGAGTAAACAACGGAAAGCCCCCCCTACTCCTAGAAGTCCTAGTCCTAGTCCTAGTGGTGTATATGTGTTTAGTGTGTACACTCTTGGTCAATAATCTCCTCCTCTTTTTTATTACACTGTTACTCTCTTACGACGGATATATCCGTCGCAAGTTTAAGATGGGTTAAGTAAATGTCACTTGAGATAAGGACAATTGTAGACACCCACATTTGGCCGCTAGGTGTCTATAGCAGTTTCCAAAGAACACCCGATGATGATTGGATGCAAACATGACTTAATACACTCGATTTTCGGACTCGGAATCAATAGTAGTTGGCACGAGCTTTTAGTGGAGTAAAAATCTCACAAAACAGACCTCAAATCCAGGCCCAGTGGGTCGTTTCCAGTCAAATGAGACTAATTTGGGTCAAAACCGACACCAAGGGCAAAATCGTCTTTTAGCAACCGGGTCAAACCCCGGTCAAAGACGTTTCCGAGACATAAAAATCTGTCACGCCACTTCAAAAAGCTGACTCGAAGTCAAATACTACACAAATATCAGCTACAAAGTAGGAATCCTTTCCTATCCAAAGTCGAAATCATACTCAATCTAAACCGGGTGTTTCTTCCCATGCAAGTAACCTTTTTCTATCGAAAGACGGAATCTCATTTCATCTCAACCGGTTGTTTTCTTCCTTTGCAAGATATCAATCTCCTATCCCAAGTCGGTATTTCATCCTATTAATACCCCACCCTTGCACACACAATTGATACACACAATTCCCGACATCAATTACAACATCAACACAACAATTCCAATCCCGACACACAAATTACAACCCGGAATTCCATCAATACTTGGCATATTATATTCCAATCTTTCATCTAGAAATCCTATAGGATTCCCGACCATTCACAACCCAAAATTCTAGGCAATTTTAGGCAAACCGTATACAAACCCGAGAGCAAAACTCGCCAAATCCCTAACCATACACACCATAACTCACCTATATACATCTTAACGCTCCCGCGCCTAGGCCGCTACTACGAGTCCGTTTTCGAGATAATCAAGCATGTAGGTTGAGGGTGTTACAAATCCCGACTTCTCCCTTTTCTTTTCTTTCTCTCGTCCGTCTTTTTATACGGGTCGTCGTCACGTCTTTTCTTTTTTATTTTCTTGTTCCTAATATCGATATTATCGTACTATTTTCAATAAAGAGTCGTCCCTAAGGATTCGATATCGACTCTATAGTCGAATATCGGATCTAAAGGAATCAATCATCAAATCATGTTAAGCATAATACCGTTGAAGCCGAGTAATTACGATATTACAATGTGGAAGAATTATTTCGTCTTAACAACATTCAAAACGATTTTCTAAACAATTTTTTTTACTTCACTCTAAATATCCGATATTGATTCTATAGTCAAGCATCGAATATTACGAGTATCAATATTTAAGTCGAGTATAAATTATGCCATATTTATACGCGATTTAAACAAAACCGTCGATTTTATAAAAAAAACGAGTCCAAAAACAGGCCGTCGTGCGACTCGCGTACACCCCGTGCGAGTCGCACAGCTGCGCGGGTCGCGCCCTCCTCGCGCGGGTCGCGCGAACCCCTGAAAAACCGTAGCATAAAAAGCAATTCCGTCTTATTTCTTCAAACATCTATGCTTTAATAAAACGACAGGCTTTTCGGCATATTTCAGGTTTCGGTCAACACGTGCTTAATACATCACGTGACATAAACTTTTCAAAAATCATTCATATCAGATCATTGCATTCACATCTCTCGTTCAATTTACAAATCGTTACTAACCCGTTTGTTCGATCATGTTTTTAGCAATCTTTTCGTCATTTTATTATACTAAAATGAACCTCGTATGCTAAAACAACTTTGACGTTAAAATTAGATGCATTAAATCGACCTAGCAACCCATTCAATTATTCGCATGTTCACTCAAAACACTTTTTGCATATCATTCAACCGTTGAACTAACACGTGTATACCAAAAACGAACGATATCTTAGTAAAGACCGCTAAGTGCGGGCGGGGTTGGGTGTTCTTTGTGAACTTCCCAACACGTACCCTCACCCCTTACTCAGAACCATGGTTTCCGGATGTCCGAATCCATTGGCATATGAGAGTAATTCAATACTCGATTACCGATAATGTCGGTATCGGTATCGCAATGCTAAGGGACGAACCCAATAAACTCTGAAATCGGAATGGGCCGTACTTCGTGCACGGTCCACTACGACATAGAGTGGGTTCGAACGGGCCCGAACTCCCACAAAGTTCGGTGGCGACTCCTACTTCAATTTAAATTTCAATTCGAGATCCATCTCATATGGAGATTCATTCGCCGCCCCTAACCCGCGTGTGGCCGCGTCGGGGTGAACCTATGTCATGTCCACAACAATTTTTTATCTAGCTCTCACCGACCTCACTTTTATCTTATCCCACCTATTTGGTATCTATTTGACCTGTTATACGTTTGTGACGGATATCTTCGTCACAAAAAATAATTTTTTCACACACTGAATTCCAACTTAAATTGGACATGTTCTTTTTTCTTATAAAATGAAGGGGGAATCGGGGGTTTATTAATAGGTTCAGATTAAGATAAGATAGGATGAACAGTTGGTTGAATCACTCCATATTAATGAACGAAATTGTTATTTCATACACGGATTTTACTCCGTTGTATACATTTGCCATTTATTTTTCTGTGTTTGTCCTTTTCTATTAAAGAAACTCTCCTTTAAAAAATCCCCATTAAATCTACACAAATTAATCAACCAATTCACGATTATTGAAAACTATTCGACATGAAACAAGTAATTTGGATTTCGTTATTCATCTCATTAATTTTTTAATTGTATCGTTAGTTAGGGTTTAGTAATTACGATATTTTGATCAACGTTTGTTCGTTGGATGCGCAGTTGACGGTTCCTTGGGAGTGTGGCTGACAGTGGTGGTTGTGGGTCGCGGTGATTGGTGGTCATCGACTCGTCGACCATGGTGGTTATTGGTGGTCGTCCGCCTAAACATCTAAATCAACACAATATAAATTGGGGTTTTTTAATCTCTTTCTTAATCAAAACCGCAACAACCAAAACCTAGCTAATTATTGCAAAATCAAATTCAAATAATTTGTACTCCATAATAAATAAAAATATAACTTCGTAGTTTCTTGGGTTGGTGCGAATCTGATTTTTTTTTGGCTTTAGGTATTCTCTCTCAAATGGGATGGAGAAAGGGGAAATGAGAAGGGTAAAGACGAAAATTGTGTATATACAACGGAGTAAAATCCGTGTAAGAAATAGCGCGTCCCTTAATGAATACTAATAAAAACATTATCCTATTTATGTTTCATAATAATTAGTAAGAGACCGTCTCTCACTAAGAAACATTAAAATTAGAAAGAGACCGTCTCTCTATAACTTATTGAGAGACAACATCTATATTGGTCTCACAGACTAACACGAGTCCTTTGCATTTGGACCTCCCTCGTGCGCATCCTGGACCTATCTGCAATGTTAGTCGTGGTAGTTCGTTAGGCTCTGTACTGGTCCCACAGACCAACACGAGTCCTTTCCAGCACATTTTGTCCTCTCTCTTGCACATCCTGCTGGAAATCTTCTCAAAGGTCACCCATCGCACGCTTAACTGTGGAGTTCTTTTGCATGGAATGACCAGAAAAGAAAGTGCACTTTGTTGATATAAGTAGTATTTTCAATCCCTTTAAGTACTGATCATTTAAGCTCATAAATAGGACATCTTCAATCAATGTGGGGTGTAATTAAAGTTGGGAAATGAATTGACTTGGGGGAGAAAAAATGGATGAATATCTCCACCCTCATTTTGTTATCCAAACAAAAGTTAGATCTCCCTCCCTTTCTCTTCATTTCCCCTATCCAAATGAATCCTTAATTTTGAACCACTCACTCGACGATTTCTGCCATCCCAAGATCTACTCTCCTCTTACCGACTCTCATCACCTTCATCCCACGCCTTCATCCACCACTCTTCTCCCTTCCTCCATTTCCCTTAGCACCTCCCAAGCCCTTCGCTCAACCAAATCACCTGCCACTCAGTGATTTTGGACACATCCATTTATTTCGCACTTCTCAAATTTCCCAGCAACACACCATGAACTTCTCTCGCTCGTCATCCTCCAACTCCCTCCATATATCTTGCACCCACTCCATCATCGATCCTCTCATGCCCGTCTTCCTTTTTTTATCTTCACCATCATCTCATCCCAAATTTCGCCTACCCACCCACACCCCTTAGTAAGGTGAAAACAAGTGATGTATGACAGACCCACGAATCTTATAGCGGAAATAAAGATTCGATCATTGATGCTCCTAACGTGAAAAGTAATTATTTTTGGTGTATCAACAAGATGTTACCATTCCTGCGATTATTTCGAGATCATAGTCCCTCCCAAAAATTGCTCCTAAATTGCGATTATTTTACCACGTTCTTTGGAAATTAGATTTAGGTAGTCGGAAATTAGATTTGGATAGTTTTTAACAAAAAAAATGATAATAAAGGATACTCGTAGCATAAAGCCAACAAATAAATACTCGTAATAGGTAGTTGTTCATAAAACAGTCTAAATAAAAGGTAGATTTCTGACAAAAAATACTTCCTAATATCATAAATAAAGAAATACGAAGTACTCCACATATAGTCGTGAAAAAAACGTCATTTCTACCTCCATTATCTAGTCCCAAACTCATCATATACAACGGTTTTCACTCGTATTTTTGGCCAAACAGATATTCCAAGTCGCTCTTTTTAATAAGACGGTTTTATATGAATCAAAGTGAGGAACATTGAGGAATTGGGCTCCTAAAAGTCTAAATCATACGACGACGGGCTGGGCTATGTAAGACCAACAATTGGCCCAAGAAAACTCGCTCGGTTTCTGTACTATAAAACCACACACGTTTCCCTAATTCGCTGTTCTTCAATTAGGGTTTTGAGTTTCGCAGCATTCAGCCATGGGGAGAAGTAAGCCCCTATCCTTTCCTTCTTAAATTCTGCTCTTGTTTTCTTTTTCTTGGTTCAATTTTTCATTGATTTCTATGTTATGGAACGTATAGATGTTACTTTGTACTGTTCTTCATGTATTTTGATCGATTTATGTTATTCGCTGATGTAATTTTCTTTGTATGGCTAAATTTCTTAGAAATGATTCTGGATTATTTCGCTGTGTATCATTTGAAATCTATTGATTTTAATATAATAAAGTTTGTATATATATATATGAATAATCCTGTGTCAAGAAGTGGATCAGAGCTCGTAATTATCAGTTCATATTTTTTTGATCGGGGTTTGATAAATAATGAAATAATTATTAGATTAAATCGAGTATTACCCAATGTTTGTCTATATTTTTCTCTATTTTATTCAACTGATTTCCTAAATTAGGGTTAGGTTTCCCGCATTGTTTGCATGCAATAGACGGTGTCGATTAATATTTCATTTGATAATTAGGATTAGATTGCTTAGACCAAGTCATGAATTATGCTGTGTGAATCTTTTACTGGTTTGGTTGTCGTAATATCTGATTTACATCCCATGTTGTAGTGTCGTGTTTCGAGTTTTATGAAAGGGTTTCAGTTAGTACTGTGTGCTTGTGTTGGGTTTTCCGCCATTTAACTTTGATTGGTGCGAATGTTGATGGTACTTAGAATTGGGTTGCAGAGTACTAATATTAGCCCAAATGTGCTGTTTTCAATCAACTTTGATTGCCAGAAAATTGGTTCTATGAAAATAATCCAGTTGTTAGTAGAGCAAACATCACAAATTTTGTAATTTTTCTCTTCAGATATGTGGAATTTATATTTTTGTGTGACATGGGACTATCTCTGTCCAAGTAGCTACATAGAAATTTGGATGGAGTGATTAGTATATATTTATTGTGTATGGATTTGAGTTTCATGGAATTTCTGCAGTTAGTAATGCCAATTACTTCATGGTTTGTGTAGGACCTGCCAGGTGTTACCGCCAGATCAAGAACAAGCCATACCCAAAATCGAGGTTTTGCCGTGGTGTGCCAGACCCCAAGATCAGGATTTACGATGTTGGAATGAAGAAGAAGGGTGTCGATGAGTTCCCATTCTGTGTGCATCTTGTCAGTTGGGAGAAGGAGAATGTCTCAAGTGAAGCGTTGGAAGCTGCACGTATTGCTTGCAATAAGTACATGGCTAAGTTTGCTGGGAAGGATGCCTTCCATCTTAGGGTTAGGGTTCATCCCTTCCATGTGCTCCGTATCAACAAGATGCTTTCGTGTGCTGGGGCTGATAGGCTCCAGACTGGTATGAGGGGTGCTTTTGGCAAGCCTCTCGGGACTTGTGCTCGTGTTGCTATTGGACAGGTTCTCCTTTCAGTTCGTTGTAAGGATAACAATAGCCATCATGCTCAGGAGGCTCTTCGCCGTGCTAAGTTCAAGTTCCCTGGTCGCCAAAAGATCATCATCTCAAGGAAGTGGTACGTCTAATCTTAAGCATGTCCACTTTTGCCTGTTGCTCCTTTCAAGTTCTAATTGCAAATTATCGTATTAAATTATCATTGCAAAGTTTACCGTATTTGGCAGTGAGTCTCTTATGATGCGGCTGTTGTCTACAAGTCTACAACAAAACACTTCTAGTATAGGTTTTATGATTTTGATATCCTTAAAACCAGAACACAAAAGCCTCACAGCAGAGTCAATTTAGGCTCAGAGGAACTGTTTCATATGCGACACAGTCTCATTGGACTAGAGTTGTTTGATGGTTGTTATTTTTCTGAAAGCTTGTCTGATTGATGAAAATTCCCTGTTCATGTTAGAATCATCTTTCAAATTTGCGCTATGTCAATGAATTCAGTTTTGTTCCGAAAATTAAGTTCAGTCGTGTTTCCATTTCTTATAAAACTACAGATGTTTTTTGGGATTGGGTGTTGTAAATCTTGTAACTCATAATTCAATGAGTGTGGCTGGTTCATCCCTCTGTTTATTATTCATTGAAGTTACGGCAGATCATACTAACGTTTAATTTTCTCAGGGGTTTTACCAAGTACAATCGTGCGGATTACTTGAGATACAAGACGGAAGGCAGGATTGTTCATGATGGTGTCAATGCTAAGGTTTGTGGAAATTCCTTCCCTGCTGTATACAATTGTTTGAATTTTTGACTTCTAGAATAGATAGAATTCTGTTTGTTGGTCATCTTATCCTTGTAAAAATCGAATATAATATTAATCTTAAATTGTGTTAGGCTCGAGTTAGGAAAGATGGCTAAGAAGTTTAAGGTGTAGCGTTGGAACTCTTAATTTTGTTCATCTTTGGACCAACAAATTTGTTTAAGTGCTCCATAGCATTTTTATTTGCTGTTTTTGAAACTTTTAGAGTGCCTTCAGGTTTAGTTATATGTAGAAGTGTTAGCGAGCTGAGCTAGTGCTTGGCCTTGCTCGGCTCGTGCTCATTAATCATAATTCGAACTTGGAGCCTAACTCGAGCCTATATATATAACTGTTAAATTTAAGTTTTTTTTTCTTCAATGTGTTTCAGTAACTCGGAATCCAAAATCATATTGAAAATGTATTAGGTAAATTAATGAGAACCTTTTATTTTGTGAAAATCTATTCACATTTTTTTGAAACTCTTGTGAGCTTTTTGAGCTGAGCCATTTGTTGCTCGGTTTGACTTGGTTAAGTTGACGGGCTGAGCTTTCACCGTCGAGTTCGAGTTGCTCGCGAGTTGTCTCATCTCATTACCAACTACTTATACATAAAAAATGGTTTGAAATGCTCTAGAGGATTGGTACATGGACCTTCTATACATTTTATGTATCTTAATTTCTTTTATTTCCACTCTGTATTATGCATGTCTTGTACTGTAGTTTGTTATGGTGGCTGATTTGTGATTGTTACCGTATGCAGTTACTAGGTTGTCATGGACCTCTATCAAACCGCAAGCCCGGACAAGCTTTTATAAACGCCAGTATTAATGCATGAAAGGCCCTATTGTTGAGCATGCCCTATTTTTGAGCTATTCAAACACCAAATCCTTATTTGCAGTTGTGTTTAAGACATTATTATCTCAGCTTGTTCTCGACCCTTCAAACTTTGATTTCTGTTTCTTTAATATTACCCTTTCTCCTAAATTGGACTGGTTTTATCCCTACCGACAAATTTTCATCAAAAGACATTCGCGTTTAGATCAACTTTCTCCGCTTACGAAAAATAGCCGAAAAAAATCGATTTTGAAGGTTATTGCCCACGTTTTTTCGGCCTTTTGAGTCCCGAACTATAACGATTCCAAATTCGCGCCAAACAAAACTCACACCAAATGAAATGTCCCGGTGTAATATGAGGGTCATGTGGTTTTAAAACGAGATCTTTAAGGGCCATAATTTATCGCTCGAGTAGTGTCGGAATTTTTGGGAACATGAGTTATATTCAAATTTATATCGTACCCGAAGGTTCGAATAATAATTATTAGGCATTCTATTCCTATCGACAAGTTTTCATCAAAAAACATTCGCGTTTAGATCAACTTTCCCCGCTTACGAAAAAATGCCAAAAACGATCGATTTTGAAGGTTATTTTATCCACGTTTTTTCGGCCTTTTGGGTCCCGAAATAAAATGCTTCCAAATTCGCGCCTAACAAACTACACGCCAAAGGAAATGCTCCGGTGTAATATGAATGTCATATGGTTTTAAATCGAGACCTTTAAGGACCATAATTTTATCGTTCGAGAGGTGTCAGAATCAGTCAAAACATGAGTTATATTCCCGTTTATATTGTGTCAGAGATTTTGAATAATCATTATCACGCATTCTGTTCCTATCGAGAAGTTTTCAGCATAAAACAATCGCGTTTAGATCAACTTTTCCCACTTACGGAAAATAGCCAAATACGATCGATTTTGAAGGTTATTATCCACATTTTTCGGCCTTTTGGGTCCCGAAATAAAATGATTCCAAATTCGCGCCAAACAAACCCCACGCCAAGGGAAATGTCCCGGTTTAATATGAGGGTCATATGATTTTAAATCGAGACCTTTAAGAGCCATAATTTTATCGCTCGAAAAGTGTCGGAATCAGTCGAAACATGAGTTATATTCCAACGAGAAGGTCTCCTGAGAGACGGTCCCTCATTAACTTTACTGAGAGACCAAGTACAGATGGAAGAAACAATGGTACCAAAACTAATAGAAGTAGGTACGATTAACATAAAAGAGTATACAAATATAAAGGTGGTATACGCTTGTTATAAAAATAGGTACAAAACAAAGTTATCATTTAAGGGTACGAATAATACATAGAGTGGTACTGAAGAATGGTCTCTCAATAAGTTATTGAGAGACCGTCTCTTCCAAGATTTTGTGTATTCCAATTTATATTGTGTTAGAGAGTTCCAAAAGTCATTATTAGGCATTCTATTCCTAATTTCCTACCGACAAATTTTCGTCAAAAAACATTCGCGATTAGATCAATTTTCCCCGGTTACGAAAAATTTTATTCGTTTGAGAGGTGTTGTAATCAGTCGAAACATAAGTTATATTCCAATTAATATCGTGTAAGAGGTTCGAATAATCATTATTAGGCATTGTATTCCTACCGACAAGTTTTCGTTAAAAAATATTCGAGTTTACATCAACTTTCCCCGCTTACAAAAAATAGCCAAAAACGATCAATTTTAAAGGTTATTATCCACGTTTTTCGGCCTTTTGAGTCCCGAAATAAAACGGTTCCAAATTCGCGCCAAACAAAACCCACACCAAATGAAATATCCCGGTGTAATATGAGGGTCATATGGTTTTAAATCGAGACCTTTAAGGGCCATAATTTATCGCTCGAGTGGTGTCGGAATCAGTGGAAATATGAGTTATATTCCAATTTATATCGTATCAGAGGGTTCGAATAATCATTATCAGGCATTCTATTCCTATCGACAAGTTTTCATCAAAAAAACATTCGCTTTTAGATCAACTTTCTCCGCTTACGAAAAATAGCCAAAAACGATCGATTTTGAAGGTTATTATCCACGTTTTTTCGGTCTTTTGGGTCCCGAAATAAAATGCTTCCAAATTCGCGCCTAACAAACCACTCGCCAAAGAAAATGCCCCGGTGTAATATGAAGGCTATATGATTTTAAATCGAGACCCTTAAGAGCCATAATTTTATCGTTCGAGAGGTGTCAGAATCAGTCAAAAAAATGAGTTATATTCCAATTTATATCGTGTCTAAGGGTTCTAATAATCATTAATTGAATTTATATACCTGTTGACAAGTTTTCTTCAAAAAACATTCACATTTTAAAACAACTTTTAAAACTATCGAAAATAGCAAAAAAACGATCGATTTTGAAGGTTATTATCCACGTTTTGAAGGTGGGGCAAAAGTTTAAGAGTTCGGTCAAATTTATGGATGAGAAAGAAAATGTAGTCGAGATTTTCGTTAAATATGAGTGGAAACCCATATGTTAAGTGCAAAGGTTATGGGCATGAGGCTAGTGAGTGTAAGAAGGATGAGTTGAAAAAAATGCGTCAGGAAGCAAAGCAAAAGAAAATGGAAGGGGGGCCGTGGTGAGGCAGATTGTACCGAGAATGAATTCGGGGCCTAAGCCTGTAACAAAGCCTACGGCGAATGTTGGTCTTGTGAGAACAAATCAGCACAAAGCAGCGGCTGAGGGAAATAGAAAGAATCCGGGGATTGAAGATGGGATATCCTTTGTAGATATGGTCATAGGGTCCCCGAGAAAAGAGGCTGAGGTGAGAAATGAAGGGGTTGGTTTAGAAATAGTGATCCATGGAAGTTCATAATATTGGATGTTGGAACGTACGCGACATGTGTAATATAAATAAGCAGCGTGCAATTTGTGAGTTTATTCGTAAGCAACAAGTAGATGTGTTTGGTCTTTTAGAGACTAAAATAAAGAATAAGTCGTACGCGAAGGTTCATCAGAGTGTATTCTATGAATGGAGCATTACGACAAATAATCACTGTGTTGAAGGTGGTCGGGTTTGGCTGTTATGGAAACATGATAAGGTGAATCTGACGATATTGGAGTATAGCAATCAAAGTATTCATGTTAAGGTGACTACCTGCTCGGGGAAAGATTATCTGCTTACCTTCGTGTATGCGTTTAATTCTACTGTGGGACGGGTTGAGCTTTGGCGAAGACTTGAATCCTATGCTCATGGGGGTCCTTGGATGATCTTGGGTGACTTTAACTGTGTTATTGATCCTCGAGAACGTCTTGGTGGTATATCCTCGGATGAGGCTATGAGCCAATTTCGAGATTGTTTAGCAAATTGTGATGTAAGTGATTTTAAGGCGAGTGGGTCGTGGTTCACTTGGAACAATAAGCATAAAGTTGTGGAGACTAGGGTGTTTAGTCGTATTGATCGATGCTTGGTTAATGACGAGCTATCGGATCTCTTTCCGAATGGTTTTGCAAATTTCCTCCCGGAGGGTACATTCGACCACTGCCCGTGTATAGTGCAACTGGGGAATCCTCCGGTAAGAAAAAATCGTTCGTTTAAATATATGAATATGTGGAGTAGGTCGCCGGAATTTCTTAAGTGCGTTGAGGATGTTTGGGGAGTATCGATTAGTGGAACGAAATCGTTCCAGCTTGTCACGAAATTGAAGAAGCTGAAACGACCGCTGAAAGAACTCAATTCGAGTTGCTTTGCGGATATTGAAAATCGCTGCATCCAAGCGGAACTGAGGCTCGAAGAGTTGCAGATCAGATTGCGGTCTGACAGCAATCCCGTGTTGATGCAGGAAGAGACGACGTTGAATGAAAAGGTCCGTGGTCTGCAGGCTGCCAGGTCGGATTACTGGGCTCAGAAATCGAAACAAAAGTGGGTCAAGGATGGTGATGTGAATTCGGCGTATTTCCATGGCATTTTGAGGGCACGAAGGTCACATAACGCTATTTCTAAAATTCATGATGCTGAAGGCCGAAATTGTTCGACGAAAGCGGAAATTGAAGATGCATTTATTCGCTATTACCTTAATCTTTTAGGGGAGTCGTGAAGTGTTGACCCTATTAGTGTTGACATCGTTCGAAAAGGCAATATATGCTCCGAGGAACACAAAAAGTGGTTGAGCGAGGTCGTGACCGAGGAAGAGATTAAGGCAGCGATGCATAATATTTCTCGAGATTTTGAAGGTTATTATCTACGTTTTTTCGGTCTTTCGGGTCCCAGAATAAAATCGATCCATATTCGCGTTGAACAACCACCACATCAAATATAATGCCCCAGTGTAATATGAGGGTCGTTTGGATTTTGATGGAGTCTTTGAAAGGCCATAATATGTGATCTTGAGACGTGTCAGAATCACTCGAAAGGAGTTCTGTATTCGTTTTTATATCGTGTCTGGGGATTCTAATAATCATTGTTTGGATTTCCATACCTGCTGACAAGTTTTCTTCAAAAAACAATCACGTTTTAGAACAACTTTTAAAACTATCGAAAATAGCGAAAAATGATCAATTTTGAAGGTTATTATCCACGTTTTTTTTGACCTTTTGGGTCCCGGAATAAAATCGATCTATATTCGCGCTGAACAACATTCACTCCAAATATAATGCCCCAGTGTAATATGAGGGTGATTTGGAGTTTTGGACGTCGATGGTGTTTTTTAGAGGCTATGTGATTTTGAGACGTGTCAGAATCACTCGAAACAAGTTCTATTTTCCTTTTTATATCGTGTCTGAGGGTTCTAATAATCATTATTTGGATTTCTATACTTGTTGACAATTTTCGTCAAAAAACGTTCGCGTTTTAGGACAACATTTAAAACTACCGAAAATAGCAAAAAACGATCGATTCTGAAGGTTATTATCCACGTTTTTTCGGTCTTTGGTCCCGGAATAAAATCGATCCATATTCGCGTCGAACAACCTCCGCACCAAATATAATGCCCCAGTGTAATATGAGGGTCATTTAGATGTCGTTGGAGTCTTTGAAATGCCATAATATGTGATATTGGGGCTATCCAACCTTCATTACGACTGAAATTGAAGTGTATACACGTTTTTCTGAGTTTTGAGATCCAAAATAAAAATGACTCAAATTTTTCTGGAGTGTTATTCGGAACATATTATATTCCCCACAAAATTTTAGCAACAAAAGAGATTAAAGATAAAACATTTGTTATTCTGGTTATTTAAAATTTTGTTTTATATAACCACATCATACGTGGGGTAGAGCTGGCAAACCGGACCAGGCCCATCTTGGTGGCCCGGTTCGGCACTAAAATAAGCACGACCCGGCCCGGCCCGGTGATAACGTGGCGAAAAGCACGGGCACGGCACGACTGGTCCCAAGTCGGGCTGCGACGTCAATTTAAAGAAAAGTCTGCGCCTAGGCACGACTCTAAATCCCAAAAAAATGAAAAATCCTGAGAATTTGTTCGGGCACGACGACTTGGCACGATTTAGGCATGACCGGGCTAGAAAACCGTGCCTCGGTGTATGTTCTCAGAGTCAGGCATGGCATGACACGGTGGACCTGCCAGACACGACTGAGCCGGGCTGGACCGACATGAAGCACGACCCGACACGTCCGATTTGTCACGTGGGGGTCATTTAATCCACCATAATTTTATGACGGATATATTCATTCCGAGGGAGATTAACGGGTACTATAAAAAACATGGGTGTCCATAAACACATGTCCTATTCTTCCTCTGTAAACTCTTTGTGTTGATAGAGAAATCCCTATATGCGCACCACTGGATCATTTTTTTCTACAATTCTCTATATTTATTTGTTTCCTCTTCAATCTGTTTTTTCTTATTTGGGAATTGAATCTCAATGGATTTGAAGAAATTGAACATGGTAAAATTCCTGCTGGAATTCCCCTTTTAATTCTTTCA
Source organism: Agrostemma githago (assembly GCA_958450325.1). Taxonomy (NCBI): domain Eukaryota; kingdom Viridiplantae; phylum Streptophyta; class Magnoliopsida; order Caryophyllales; family Caryophyllaceae; genus Agrostemma; species Agrostemma githago. The sequence goes on along the minus strand of OY288251.1, from coordinate 68,473,499 downwards.
TCCCATCTTTGGTTGCTGTACACTGCACTCTGATTTTGCATCTATTTCATTCGTAATTTGGTCTCCATGAATTTTTGGAATGTCTTCTTTTCCATATTTGTTCATCCCACCTTCATAATTCTTTTTCATTTATCTCACTTCTCACATTCCATTTCATTTTTTTTTGGCTAGTTCATATTATTATCATTACTGGGTTGTTGGCTGTTTGGAGCAAACCAACATCATATTCATGATGAAGATCCTAGTAAGTTTTCTGCACATTCTCTTCATTCAATCAATTTGTGTTTGTTGTTTTTCATTTTGTAGTATGAATTTGATGGAATTCTGGGAGTAAATCATTAAGTAAAGTTTACATCTTTACAAATGTATAAAAAAAAAGTGTTCTTTGATGGAATTTTGGAACTTTTACTGAACTGTATACATTCATCTTCAAGCCCAACAGACACTCGAGTAAGGGGTGTAACAGGAGGTTTTGGTTGGGACGGTTCATGTAACACTCGGTAACAAAAGAAGGGAGAATGCTCAAACATTTATTAGTGCTTAAGGAGGAATGGAATAATCTTTGAAGATTAAATGTGATTTTTCGTACTAATGTCGATCAGTAAGTAGATATAGCATATAGTCCTTCCTTCTAAAGCTGTTCTGAATTGTGATTCACAATTATTATGAACTTGAGCAGTAGACTAGTGGAGGAGTAGCCATCTTTCTTACTGATTTTGTATTATTGTTGAAAAAATTGTCGCGGTGAATTACAGTAATAGCATAACACTAGTCCTCAAGGGCCTCAAAAATGGCAGGATAGGATACTGATGTTATTTTGGATGAGTCGTGATGAAATTTGCGTTAATAAGATGACTAATTTCCAAATTATCGTGAGTAACTTTCAGGTGTTACTGCTGTTATTTTTGACATTATGCTACTGCCGAGAAGAAAATGATCACCACTGTCAAAAATACAAACCTGTAACTCCCAGGCCACACAGTATAGCTATCACGGAGTTTGGAGCTGTTGGAGATGGGAAGACACTGAATACACATGCTTTTCAAAATGCCATTTTCTATCTTCAATCTTTTTACGACAAGGGTGGAGCTGAGCTTTACATTCCGCCTGGTAGATGGCTTACGGGAAGCCTCAATCTTACTAGTTACATGACACTTTATCTCGAAAGGGACGCTGTCATTTTGGGATCTCAGGTCTTCCTTTTAACCTTATTGTGCTATTGCTCTCGTAAGGAAACTGGCATGGTACAAATAGATAGTATTATTTCACATAGCGGATACTGGCTTACTGCTACGAGTACAATTTTTATTTTATTTTTCTTTTAAATTTCTGAAGGCAAATTCTTTATTATCAGCTATACATTCCACGAGCTTATCGAAAATGCCTATTTTTCTCCCTTTTTGTAACCTGAACACCCATTTTCCTTACAGATAGAAACCGTACTGTATTTGTTTGTAGGAGTTGTTAGGAACATATCTTGTAGTTAAAAGATATTTATTCGACTGAATTGTTGAGGGAAACATTTTATGTTCTTGTATGGTGCTAGAGTTATAGACATAACTCATTTAAATTTCCAAATTATCAAGCTATTTGATAACAGATTGACATTTTGATAAGCTCACTGTTCACATTAGAAGTTTTAATTTTCTGTCAATGGGATAATTGACGATAGGTTACAAAGAGTTACTGCACTTATAGTCGCTTAGTTGATTTGGGAACTGATTGTTAGTGTTGATAAAGCTTCGGTTTCCTTTGGTTTGCGCTCTAGTAGACATCAGTTTATCTCAACACTTACATGCTGGCTGTACAGATCATGCTTTGATTCTAGCTATTGACTCTGTATTATCGAGTTGAATCCGTAAGGTTTACGACCTAAAAACTACATGAGCACCAACCTATTTACTTTGTACCATTTGGGGTCTTCGAGGGAACTATTTTCCATATATAACATATTCTGTAGGTTATCCGGAAGCAGCCTCTCACGTGTTTTCTACCACATAATTTAGGCTGCGTACACCCTTAAAGCTCTGTAGGTTTTCCGTCACAAAAATATCTGAAATACACAACCAATATCTCTGTATCTTTTTGGAGGGTACTGTTTCCATATATGGAGAGTATAATATATTCCAAAGGTTCTCCTAAATCAGTCCCCCTGAGTGATTTCAGTACATGACAAGGTTACATTGGATCCCACTGTTCCCGCTATAGATGGGAGCTTTAAGGCCCTACGACAATGCTGAACCATATACTCTGTACCCTCTTTAGATGGAGATTGTTGCTACTCTAGAGAACTACGGTCCTCCCACAATTCTATTATTTCGAAGGTTTCTTGTCTATATAAGAATTCCTGAACTCCTTGGACATGTCGAGCTTGTGGATTATTCTTTCCTATACTTTGTTCACTGCTTAATTACCGACAGTACATCATCGCTACCAATTGTTGGTGATGCTCATAGTAGTACAACAAATTTCTGGAAGCATAAATAGGAGATATCCTCATCATTTCTATAATTCTGACACAACAGTCATGCTTGTAGACTTGATAACTCCCTAGACCGACGTGCATATATCTATTGAATTCTGAGCTGATATTTGTTATGCTGTTACTTATACTAGGGCTTTAGAAAGAAATCAATATGTTTATGCAGCACAAGCAAACTCTTAGGAATCCGTTGGAAGTTCTGGCGGCATATCGCCCTTGAAGATTTCCTGAATAGCTTATTATTTAGTCAATGCACTTCTCTATAGTCCCCCTTGTAATGCTGTCATTTCCTTATCTGCATATCAGGTTTTTTTTACGTGAGGATTTCTTAATATCCGATCTTCATATTGTATGGTAAACTGAGCTTAAGTTCATGTTTCATACTATTAAATCTTGCTTTTGGTCTTGGTCAGGGTATAGGCTGTAGCGGCCAAGCTCGCTTGATATGGCCATAATGCCTTAAAACCTTGAATTAATACCAAGCTTACGTATTAATTTCATCTTGTGGATTTCCTTGCTTCGTGCATCAGATTCTGTTATCTTTATGATTATGGATTGTATCTTTCGTGTTTAATACTTTTATCTTCTTTCCTTACAGGATTTCGAACACTGGGAAATAGTTCGACCACTACCATCATACGGCCGAGGCATTGATTTTCCAGGCTGGAGATATAACAGCTTACTCACTGGGTATAATGTAACGGACGTTGTTATTACAGGTCAGAGATATGTTCAATAAAACTGACTTCTGATTCACATCCTAGGTACCATTTAATGTATCTTTATATTTACGACTAGGTAATAATGGGATTATTGATGGCCAAGGCTCTCTTTGGTGGGAAGCATATGATAAGCATTCCTTAAACAATAGCAGACCACACCTTTTAGAATTCGTCGACTCCAGCAATGTCGTCATTTCAAATGTAACCTTTCTAAACTCCCCAGCCTGGAGTATTCATCCTGTATACTGCAAGTAGGTTCACTGTAATCTGAAATTTACGTCGAAGTGCCTTTATGTTAGATTTAATATATTTTGATCTGGATATACTTATTTCAATGAATGAGGAATTGTTTGTTTGTTGACATTATGCGTGCAGTGAAGTCGTCATTGAAAACATTATTGTGCATGCTCCACCAGAATCTCCTTATACTAGTGGCATAGTGCCAGGTTGGTATAGATTTTAATCGGAAAACATTATGCATGTTTTTGTATCCATAGTACAATGTATTGGAGTATGATTTTTGATCTTATACGTCCGTTTTATGTGAAGTATCTGTTCATGTCATCCGTTTTCTTTTCTCTGATGCGAAGTTAAATGCAGTCCCTTTTTTCTGCCATGCAGATTCTTCCGTGAACATGTGCATTCGCCATTGCAATGTAAGCACGAGTTATGATGCCATTGCTCTTAAGAGTGGTTGGGATGAGTATGGCATTGCCTATGCTAAACCAACATTAGATATCCACCTGCACTCGTTACACCTACAATCTTTTTCAGGCTCAGGTGTTGCTTTCGGCAGTGAGATGTCCGGTGGAATAGCAAACATTGTAGTGGAAAAAATTCAGTTGCACGACTCCCACATCGGGTTTGAACTCAAAACGACCAAGGGTAGAGGAGGTTTCCTGCAAGACATATCCATACTCGATTCTGAAATGCAAAACGTGGGTGTGGCTCTCAAGGTAACTGGGGATTTCGGGACTCATCCTGATAACAGGTATGATCCCCATGCCTTACCTGTCGTCCAAGGCATCAAGTTTTCGGACATGATAGGTCAGAATATATCGATGGCAGGAGTGTTTTCAGGGATTCATGAAAGTCCATTTACATGGTTTGTTTTGTCGAACATAAGCTTCCAAATCCGTCCAAAGGAACCGTCGTCAGGCTCATCCGTGTGGGTTTGCAGTGCTGTGTATGGCACCTCGGATCATGTTGTGCCAGAACCATGCCCTGAACTCCAACTAATGCCTATAGATACTCCATCTTTCTCGATCATAAAACCCGCACAGGGAGTTGCATCACTGTGATGAGGATTGAGCATTTTAGAGCAGATGATAGTTTTATACTCAAATCAGTCATCAATTGTTGTTACCCTGGCTTAGAGTTGAGATTTGTTGCATTGATTTGTAGCCTTGGAATCACAGGATTTCTTCATATATACTTGATCAAAATTAATGTGATGACAGTTGGAAACATGTTGAATGCGAAGTGTTTTTAAGCCAAGGCAAATGGCTAATTAATACTCGTACCTTGAGAAGCTTGTTTGTGCACAACAAATACTCGTAACTCGTGTAAGGTCGTTTTACACCAATGAGTAGATTATACCATCAGTTGTACATAGACAATTGGTTTTATGAGTAGATTATACAACCAGTTGTACATAGACAACTGGTTTTATGATCAAAGTTTTTGAGTTTTGTTGTAAATTTTCTGAGCTTTAATTTAAAGTTGTTGAGCTAAATCATACTCGTATAATTTATCATACGGAATATTAACTTTCACTTTTTGATGTCAAAACAAAAACTTTATTTGAGGAGATTTAATTTATTGGTGTTGACTAGGATTACATAATACTAAAAACATGGTTTTTATAATTAGCTTTGATCACTTTAAATAGACGGAATTCTCATCACTTAGCCTAGCTTGTCTTAACTTGTCAATTTGTCATATGCTTATGCTCTTGCTCTATATAAAAAAGAGGGAAAGCATAGCCTAGATTTTGCGTAACTTTTTGTTTCCATCATTGCCCCTTTTAGTTCTTGTTATTTACAACTTTGCCATTGGGTTATTATTATTGAGTACTTAATTTTTCTATTCTCTTTATGTAAATATTTTCCTCTCTTATTTATATATTAAGAACTTCGATTAATAACTAGATTTGTCTCAAGTCGATTGCAATAGGGAGCGTGTTATACAAATCACAAGTTAGATTAATGTCATTGTCGAGATATTTTCTTCCGCATTTTTATCAATATTTTAAGTTGGAAAATATACTCGTATATTTTAACGGTTTTTAAATGTATGTCAACTAGCCACATTAATATGTATTTACGTATTAGATACTTATTATTGTTATTATTGTTGTTGTTATTATTATTATTATTATTTATTATTATTATTATTATTATTATTATTATTATTAATAATAAGGAAAATTTTATTGATGAATCAAAAAGCAGTTTACAAAAAATTGGTGGGTAGCCGAGATACAATATGGTCCCCCACCCCCTTAGCTATAGCAAAGCTAAGTCTGGTAATTATTATTATTATTAAGTTATTATTATTATTATTATTATTATTATTATTATTAAAGATTTAAAATTTCGATGTAACGAAGTTATATATGCTTCATCTGTTCTAGTTATTTGTTTATCTTTGATTAACAGAAATAGTACATTATTATTTTGTCTCATTTCTAGGTACGGAGTATAAATTAATATCTTGGGTTTGTCAAATATTTCAAGGTTAGGTGCTCGAGTGTGAACTCGAGCATTCCGCTTCCCTCCTTCTGGCCTATTCCAAGACTCGAACTGTTGCATCCTTCCACGACTAACTTTCATACAGTAACTCGAGTATAAATCCATATAAGTCATGGTTGTGGGCTTCCGATTATAAGCGTTTGGCAAAATAACGAGCAGATTTGCATATATAGTCTACTTTTCTCCCTATAATAAATACAAAAACTTTTTGAAGTTTGTCCTCCTAAAAAAATATAAAAAAAATACTAATGACCAAATTTTTGATGGCGAAATTATTATGTGACGGGTCAAATAATATCCATAAAAAGTGTCAATATTTTATCCTTACTTAACTAAACGATAATTATTTGATCTGTTATAAGAATACGACTGATAATTCGTGACACGGGAACCAGCTGTTTTTTTGATAAAGCCAAAGCAACACGGTTCCAACACACTGGATTTAGTAGTATTGATGATCATTGCCAGGGTGAAGGGGAAAGGGAGGTGCACTTACATTACATACATTAAGCCATCTTACATGTTTATTTCATTTTCATGCATAGTACATTCGTTACTCGATTTTGGCAAACGGATCAATTAGATCGGGTTAGAGTCGATCCATTTTTCGGTTTATAAGAATTAGGTCGAATTTAGGTTGACCCGACTTATTTTGGGTTCAAGTTATTCTCGGTTTCAACGTTATCATCTTTTTTTTGAAGCTATTGACTCAAGCCCGAGCAATTAGGATTGTAACGGGCTTTTATTTTTACCAAAATAAAATAAGCCACGAAATCCATTTACACAACACAGGAGAACTAATAAGTAGTCGTAAAACTTACCAAAAATAGAAATAGACAAGTGAGTATTGAATAATAGACCCAAAAAGGTATCTACGGGGCTATGCTCATTTGTGAAACGCGGCTATACCAAATGGAGTGAAGAATCATATGAAACAAGTCGTATTTTTGCGGAAGTTTATGCCATACGAAATGTGGTTGGAGCATCTTCAGCTTGGAGTGCATCTCAGTGTAGCTATCATCAGGAATCGAAGCAAGGATGTTCCTCAAATTGGGAATATCTTTCTCCAAAACAAAAACAGCAAACGACTCCCAATCCAAGACCTCGAAGAACGGGGGGACGTAATTATCAGAGATAATCACGGGAACACATTCATAGAAGATGGACTCGACCACCCTAGGCGTGTGAACCCCGTACCCTTTTGCACAGATGCAGTACTTGCTGCTTTTCATGTATTCCCTGTACACTGCTTTCCCTTCCACGTCTCGTCTCATGGGACCCAAGATTTTCATGTCCGACTTTGAAGTATTAGTATTATTTCCCCAATACTTTAGGAGTAGAGGACGTACGTAGCCGTGCATTTGGCCTGCGAAGAAGGCTAGGATGTTCCTGTCGGATGCTGGGTTTCCTCCGATGTCTCTTGTAGGCTCGTTCCCACTTCGAACGTAGGTTACTGGTATAGCCACGTCCTTGCCTATGTCGAATCCTCGTGCCACATTTGTGTTACATAATGCTCTGATGCAGTTGCTCATATCCGCCCTTGTTATTCTCGCACCCTAATTCTCAAACTTCAGTCGGGGCCTTAATGCAATGTAAGATACAGGATACAAAAACATAGGAGTAGTACATTACGTACCCAGTCGTGACAGGCCACCAAAAAGTGATCAGCACCGTTAGTACGGTTCCAAAACCGATGTTTCTTTTTGATTAAATCCACATACCGAGAGAGATAACGCTCCAAATCCTTCATGCTATCATCGTGAAGGGTGTTGCGCAGTGAGTTGGAGCTAAACGGTAAGTAAAACAGATGAGCCTTTTTCGGGTCTTTGACCACAAACTGTTTACTTTTCTCTATCAGTTTCATGAACCATCCTTCTGCAGCATATATTCCTCGTACCCTTGGCTCGTGGAAAATCGGCCTTTCTCCTTCTTTATATACGTATATTTTCAGTCGCTTTGTCATCAGTTCATAACTCCTGCAGAACCAATCATTCCGAATTCAATACTTACAGTTTTGATCAGCTGCAGGTCTGCAGTACAGGAAATGGTAGTATTACCTTTTGAAAACAGAAGCGTTCAGAAAAAGAGAAGCATTCAAGTCAGGAAAGCTTCTCAGAATCGGGGCGTTCTTGATTTGTAAGCTTGCAGAAACAAGCTCACGATCACGAGGTGAAGTAGACCATTTCCGCCTCTGATAATATCAGTCAAAACAGTGAACACCATGATCAAAAAATCAAAAACCACAGCAAAACCAACACCAACATAATGACATACAGTTGTGGATGAAGAGGCGGGCCTGTCCTGCAACATCGACTTCATCTCAGATAATGTCACGGTAGCTCCTCGCATCTTTCGTACATACCGTTCCAACATCAACGACTCGTTCTTCCAACTATACTCCAACTCCACGTTTCTATTCTTAAACTCGGTCTCTAAAAACTCTACTGAAACACTCACATTGTGAGAATCTTCCTTAGATTTGTCATAAACGGCCCCATTTGAAAAACTTCTATTCCTAAACCCGGTCTCTAAAAACTCTACTGAAACACTCACATTGTGAGAATCTTCCCTAGATTTGTCATAAACCGTCTCATTCCAGAAACTTCTAAATTCCCTCAGTTGCGACATTTCCTTGCTATCAACTCGTTCCACCAAGTCAGAGTTGTTCATCGTTGTCGATATTCTAGGGTGTGGACTACTCCTAATCGTAACAAAAACCGCACCCTCTTTGATTCGCAACGAATCTGACAGATATCTTTGAGTACGGAATCCCGATAACTGGACCAAAATTACCAGCAAAGCTAAGAACCCCATCAAACAAAACAACTTTCTTTTACCAAATTTCATGATTACGCCTTTCTTTTTCCAACGAAACATGCACTTAGTCGCATTGCAACAACACCACCCTGGAATAGGACAACCCCATCAAACAAAGCAGCTTTCTTTTACCAAATTTCATGATTACACCTTTTTTTTTCCAACGAAACACGCATTTAGTCGCATTACAACCGCATCGGACTGGAATAGGACAACCCCATCAAATAAAGCAACTTTATTTTTCCAAATTTCATGATTCGGTTTTTTAATTGTTTTCAACAAAACGCGTACTTGATCGCATTACACCAGATGGGAATAAGACATCTAGGGTATGATTAGGGATTTTAAACTACCCATATTTTCCTAATTACAAAATTTAATCTCTGACTGACTAAATATTTGGTCCCAAATCCCAGATTAAATCACTGCACATGCAATGCAATGATGCAAAGAAATCCCCTGAAACAAGAGCATTAATTAATGAATAATTACAAACGAGTTTCTAAACAAAGTCAAATTGTTTCGATTACTTTACCAACTAAGCTAGTTAACGACACTATTAGCATACTACATTGATGTTAATTGAGAGTAATTGAGAAAGGATACCTGTTTGAATCTTTCGGTCAGCTATACAAGTCAACATTTCAAGTGTTTTTGGGGAGTCGAGTGAAGTGGGGTGAATGAGTGATATTGTGGTCAAAACGGCGTCGTTTTGAAATTCTTACATTTTTTTTTGAATTTTTTTTTAATGATTTTCTTGAACTGGGCGCAACTAAAACGAAATTTTAAATGGCTGATGCTCACTTGTCGTATCAGAATATTACATCCTATCGCACTGGTCCAGAACACCAGAACAGAGTCTCCCCAGATTTGAACATGTGATCTTTAATCAAAGTGACTATGATACTGTAATTATTTGATGAACCGTCTCAGTCAAAATCACGTCAGATTATTCCTATTAATTAGCTTTGCTAGATTGTATGGGAAAGCTTTTGTATTATTGATACTTCTTATTAGTTTGCCTTGAGTTACATAATAATCCATATTGAAGTCAATCTATATTTCAAATAATTTAGTAAAGTAAAGTTATCGATTGACGATACTTTTTACTCCCTCCCTCCGTTCCAATCAATTCCATACATTTTCCATTTGCATCCGTTCCAATCATTTCCATACATTTCCTTATTTGATCACTAATTTGGTTAGTAAAATGACAATCTTACCCTTATTTACTTTCAACAATTACACTCACCAATCCCCCACCCAAGGGTAAATTAATAACTTCACCAAATAAATACCCCTTTCCCAATACCACCTAAATTCTTGTGCTAAAAGCAAATGCATGGAAATCATTGGAACGGAGGGAGTACTTTTGTTCAAACCCCATCAGCATCAAATTACAGCTCCAACCCTGGCCGGCCCCTTTACGTACTCTCAATTTGTAAGCCCTGCGCAAAATTCGCATCCTTCGCTTCATAGTCTCGTCCATTATGTATATAATAATATACAAGCTCTAAACAAGTCGTTTTTCATCACCATCGGATTAACATATGTACTCGTACAGTCGTACTTACTACGCTTCCAACTTGTCGGTTTTGCCACCGGTGTGAGCCATCACATCCTCATCACTAATTAACACACTTTCTCCAAAGGAAAATCACTTCTTCTATCGGAACCTGTTTAGTTTCCGGTAGAAAGAAGTAAACAAAAGTCCCGCGAACAGCAAGAAAATCCCGTACTTGAGGTGACACAGCGCAACCAAGAAGCACTGTGCCTCCAACGCGGTGAAGACCATGTTGACACAGACGATGATGCTTTGACCGGCTGATCTAGTCTCGAGTGGGAAGAGCTCTCTTGGGACTAGCCACCCTAGTATGGACTAGGACTAAGACTAAGACTAAGACTAACGTACGAACAAACACATTAACTATGCCTATCGAGAGTAGGTAGAAAGTACGGATATTATAATAAATCACGGATTTTTCTAAATTAAAACATGTAAAAATAATGATAGTTTGTGTATATACTGAGTAGATCGAGGTCTAATAATAAAAATATATTATACGATTGAATAATCAGTTTACAGTAAATGATAAGTACATGGAGTATATCTTAAAATCATTCCTGTCGTCCATCACACTTCATCCTAGCTTTATCTATACACCGTCTGCATTTATAGCAATTGAAAAATAAAAAATGTACGTAGACCATCTAGAACTCCATGACAATCATTCAGAAATGGCTGCTCAATCAATGTTAGTATGAAGTAGTACTACTCCATCCGTATACTCTATCTCTATTATTGAAAATACTCTACTTTTTCAAAAAAATTATTAAAAAGGAGTCTAAACGAGCTTCCAAGTTGAGGATTGGCTCAAAATTGACTAAGGCTTTGATCAAACTAATTATGAGGACTCTATGAACTAGCTAGCTTAGCTGTACTCATTTACGCCCTTATTCAAGATGATAGTATGATATATAATGGTTCAAAAACGGATGTGATAGTACTCTAGTACGTGTCTGTAGTCTAGTATGTAGTCATATATTCCTGTACACTTAATCATGGGTGAAAATGAACCAAGCCAAACATGAGCCCGGACTTTCTCAACTTGTGTTCCTAAAGCAAAAGTCAATTTGGAGTCGATCTTGACCTTGAAAAAAATTAAACTCGATCATGATCAAAACTTACAAACTCAAATCCGACTTCAAGCCGAGCTCGACAATATACCTAGATTTTTTTTTTCTTCGATGCCTTTTACGAGTAACAACTAACAATTTAGTATTCGAAAATTGTGTAAAAAGTGTTAAAAAAGAACCTTTGATATTGTGAAATAATGATATAATCATGATAATATTTTTATAAAATACGTGCAACATATTATCTAATCAACGCCAACACTGATTCGACTTAACTTGTTAGATGTTGACTCAAACTCGAACCCGGACAACATAAGCTTCAACCGAATTGTGCTTAAGTTGTTGACGAACCGTCTTATTATTATTATTATTATTATTATTATTATTATTATTATTATTATTATTTTTAATTTTTTTAAAAAAAAACGGATCTTGCATTAAACACCAGAACAAATTACAAGAAGTTAGAGGGGAGCCTAGATATTATCTGGGCCCCCACTCCCTTAGCAATAGCAAAACTAATTCTAGTGAAAATGTGAACTGCGGCACGTGCTCCAGCATCCTGTGACATGACGAATTTACGAATCCGCTGGAGTAGAGAGACAGCCTCCGTGTCGAGCTCACCAAGAGAGGAGAAAGAGAAAGGGAGGAAACCATACCCAATCGCCGTGCAACGTGCCTGATACTTGGCACACTTACGACGAGCAGCATCAGCAACGACCCGTCCGGGCTCAAAAGAAGTCAAGCCGGACTGGGTCAAAGGGGAGGACCCGGTCAGATCAACACAAACGTCGCGCCCCCTGTCCCACGAGTAGAGCAGAAGATCGGCAGTTCGCAAGGGCTTATTATTATTATTATTATTATTATTATTATACTCGTGGTAGGGAGTAGTTTTAAAATCCCCATCAATAATTCACTCTTTAAATACAAAACAGAGTTCCTCATTATATGTACTATCTATCAACCAGCCTCCACCCAAGTACTAGTATCACTTTCACTACTAAATCAGCCTAATAAGCTACCATCTTCCTGTATCACAAATTAAATCAATCATCAATGGGCGTGTTCACATACACAATGAGCGATATAAGTAGCCCGGTGGAGGCAGGGCGATTGTTCAAGGCACTGTCGACCGACAACCATAATCTGATCCCCAAAGTCGTTCCTGATTTTGTTCAAAGTATGGAGGTTCTTCATGGCGATCCCACTTCCGCTGGATGCGTCAAACAAATCAACTTACCTCAAGGTACAGGGAGCCCGTACACGTACTTGAAGAACAGAACAGAGGAGATAGACACGAGTAAGTTGTACATAAAGTACACGACCTTCGAAGGGGACGTACTGGGCGAGGGTCTGGAATGTGCGGTGTACGAGACGAGCTACGAGCAGGCGGCTGAGGGGGGGACTCACTACAAGGTGGTAGCACACTACCACACCAAGGGAGATTATGTCAAGACCCAAGAGGAAGTTGGTGTTGGCCAAGATGCTATGAACACCATGTTCAAGGCTGTTGAAGCTCATCTCATTGCTAACCCTCTACTTTATGCCTAAACTTTCTACGTTCCATCAAAAATATGATCGACTATTAAAATAATACCTCATCCAATTCTTTGAAATTGTAATATTTGATTAAAATACTTCGCACAAATCATAAAAAGTGTTAATTCCAAAGAATCGGAGGGAGTGAGTAATTCATCCTAGCTAATACTAGTCATAGTCCTATATGTTTGTTTAAAAAAAAAATTGTAAGGAATCACTTTAGTGTATGTCGTGATTTGAAAGAATGTACGGAGTGATGACTATCGACTGGCCAACCATAATACGGAGTAATTGTTTTTTATTTTGATGTAAAATGTGTCATAAAGGTAATTTGATATCGACGGGGTTTGAACCAGATCATGAATATTGTGAGTTGTGAATAATGACATGTGCCATTATGAGATCATGATCATGGACCATCTAGAAGTGAACTGATTATTCCATTCAATTCAATTCAACAAGGACTGCTCAGTGAACTGATTATTCCACTACTCTCATTTACATCATTCAAACAACTTCATTCATTCAATCTCAGGTTTCTTTCTTGTATTTAGCTTGTGTTGTTCTCTTGAGTAATAATCATGGGTATTTCCTCACACGTAATGGCAGATTACAGCAGCCCAGTCAGCCCGGCCCGATTATTCCAGGCTTTCTGGGTTGATGATCATAACTTCATGCCCAAAGCGCTCCCCGGTTTTATCAAAAGTGTCGAAATTCTTCAAGGTTCTTCAAACACTGTTGGATCTGTCAAACAACTTCATTTCCCTGACGGTTAGCATACTCCTATATACTTTCAGTAATTTCATAAACTATCCCTTGCGCGATGCAGGGAGACCCTTCAAATACGCAGTAAACAGAGTGGATGAGATTGATGCAAGTAAATTCTACATAAGATACACCACCATTGAAGGTGGCGTAGTACGTGACAGGGTGGAAAGCGCAGTGTACAAGATCAAGTTTCATGCGGCCGACCAGGGGATGACCCATTATACGATGGTGGTGCACTTCCATGGTAAGGGAGATTATGTGATCAAGGACGAGGACGTCGAGGCTGGTAGGGCAACCATCAAGGAGATGTTCTATATTGCAGAGCAATATCTCATTGCCAATCCTCAACTTTATGCATGACTTAAAATAATGAAGTAAAAAAAAACATACTTTAGCTCTTATCTTTTTATTAATAGAAAAAAACAAATGTTCATTGCTAGTTTGCTACAGTGTAGTATCTTTTTTTTTTTTTTTATATAACAAGAGAGAGAAAACAAAAGCAGCACCTCAAGAATCAAGATCCATCATCACCCCCAGCTTATGCACAACTACATCACTGAAACCAACATTATTTCTATACATATAGATTAGTCCGAGGGTGCAAATAGCAACACAATGCTGTCGCTCGAATCATTCATTCGTCTGTTAAAATCCAACTCCAACGGAGAAAAAATGTCAGCGATCAGAAGTCCAACTGCTCTACGCCCATCACCAAAAGCCTTCTGTGACAAGTTTGTTTATAAGAATCGCCTACTTCCACCCACAAAGAGCAGCCACTATAAACCGTCATCAAGGAAGGTCGACAGTACAAGCTGCTGCACAAACCTGCTTCTCTGTGTTTGTTCCTCTTGCTCCTCTGATAACACACACTTCTTCATGCTCCTGCCATTTAAACCCATATCATAAGTGTGGCTGGCTACAAACTCATCTTAACAGATAGCTACAGTCTATAAATCAGACATGCCACAGTAATGCAAATCGCTTATTTGATCAGTTTTGATGGACCCACATTGTCATGAAAATGGCATAATCTAATGAATAACTCATTTGACCTTACGAGAACTGTAATAACAAATTACAAAGAAATTTATTGATAGACATGAATATGGATCAAAATGACCCGAGTGGCCCAACCTGTAACTAGCCAACCAAAAATGATCACCCCAGACATGAGTACATGACCCGATAAAGGTGCACAAGAAGTAGACTTTATCCCAAAATGATGGGAATCAGCACACAATAGTCCCATGCCGACCCAAATGACATGTTTAAAAAGTCCACTGAAAGGAATTTGGTCCTAATAGAGTAAAATTTTCCATCGTCCTGCCAAAACCAGCCCTGTAAACTTTGTTAGACTACAAGTAACTCGAGTACTTAGGTTATCAGTTCTTTCCCTTAAGTGAATCCACAATCACTTAAGTGCTACAAGCAATACTTGCTGCTGCATGCACACAAAGTTATCTCACTGCTAGATTTATCAAAACTTCCAAAGTTCAATCTGAAAGACTCCCTTCTTGATTCTTCACGCTTTACATATTTTATGATCCTATCAACAACTTGCCCATTTCCATTTAACCCAAAGTATCATTGGTCCTTTTATAATAGAAACAGCAGAAATCCAGTATGCCTGCTGCTGTGCACTTCTAATGGTTGTAAGGTAGCAGTCGATCAATGTATATTCGACCACTTCCTTGCCTACAAGCCTACAACCAGAATCCTTTAAGGCGTTAGGTTAATGTTGTCACTACCCTATCACACTACTAAAATCCGAGAAAGGTGTCAACTCTTAAAAGTCACTCAAATTTATAACAAAACCATCTCTCAAAGCTCAAGCTCACTTTGGTACACGGAAATTAGGATGTCTGACTAACTGATCTATTTCATAACATAGCCTCCAAAATATCCGGTCAACATCATAAACATGGAATATTTGACCAAAATCAATTACTTGCATCACCTGACTTCAACAACATCCAAAGCTGCAGCAAAAGGTACTCTTTCTCAACCACATTTCACATACTTCAAAAATAGCCAGAACTGATTACACAACATGGCACACACTAATCAACATACAGCTGATCGCAAATCCATCAAGACAAGCTAGCACAATAGTGACAAACATCCACAATGATTTCCATAATGTAGAATTTTGATCCCATGGTAACATACGCCAACATAATGTAGAATTTCAATCACAAGGGTAAGGCTGCGTACATTTGACCCTCAAGAAGTGAAAAGGCTACACAGCCAAAGAAAATTTTCAAGTACTTATGCGCACCTCCAAGATACAACAGAATTATTCTACGTTAAATGACCATAACTATATACCTCCCTGCTATTTCAGCTTCCTTAATTTCTACCAGGTGAAAACAAAGACAGAGTATGCCACATACCAAGAGACAATAACAGAGTAATTTCTATCAAGATATTGCCACACTGCATACCAAGAGACAATAACAACACCCCAACGCCTTGAAAAGGCATCCCATCCATGAGAAAGCAAGCCTTCCCACCCACGAGAAGACAGGGGCTTGGATGTGCGCAGTCATTCCCCACGTTTAACACCACAGTTCAGACTTATCAGCTATTTCATATTACCTAATGCCACAATGCATAACATAACCACTAAATAATAATCCTACCTTCCAAAACTAGACTCGGCACAGTGTATCAGATAACAGCATCAACCAAAAACATAATAGCTATTAACATCCATGAAACTCAAGGAAAAATTTTAGTTAGGTTACCTCTCTAGCACACTCTCATCTGTGTGCTCTTCTTTGACAGAAGTGTCGTCCAAAGAGGTAGAAGGCTCCGTTTCAGCCTCAGCAGGTGTTAAATAGCCACAGATAAAAGATGTCAGTAATTGATCAACTGCTGCATTAGAAGAAGAAGCGACAGATGACGAGCTTCCCAAAAAGGATTTCAGACTTCGCTCCAGCATCTCCTTTCTTATCAAAGCGATTGTAGACTGAGAATCAGCATCACTTTGCATAGACTTGCTCCCACTGTTAACTTCTCGGTTAAGGAAAAGGCCACTAATGTCAATGACATGTTCGAGGTTCAGTTTGAAATATAAGGGAGTGGTGACAAGGGAGAATAAGCAGATGCATCATTAGGGTGTTAGTACCAGACAGAAAAACCTTAAAATTAATATGAAAGTCCATGAGAGCAGTACAACAGTCTAAAAATGATTTTTAGGGAAATTTTAAAATATTTACAAAGTAAAAAGTTGTAAACCTCAATAGTGAGACCTCCACATATTATGATCAGTGAATAAACCTTTTTGCAGGGGAAGTCTAGATCTTATACTCCTATAATATATACATCGTGTTTATGGTGAACTCGGCCCATAGTTTAGATAGATAGATAGATAGATAGATAGATAGATAGATAGATAGGGAGGGGAAAATCATTTGTTTAGATAGTTAGTTGTGTTCGGAGAGAAATGGAGAGATCAAACTTGTCCCCTAAAGCCCAAATTAAGACTCCTTTGGACATGCTCCCTTTTCCCCTTTCTCTCCCTGCTGTCCGCTACCATGCACCCTTCTTTTCGCTCTTACTATTGTATCCACAACAAATCCAAAGGCTTGTTTGGGTACGATTGTTTGAGTGAAAGGGGGGGAGGGAGACGAAGAAATAAAAGGAGGGGAGGGGGTGTTCTCTTCACAAATGTTTTCTATGTTAGTTGGAATGTAGGAACTATGGATTCCTCCATTTCTTTCCAACCAAATTTAGTAATCAAACAAGACAAATAGTTCCCTCCGTTGTTCTCCAAATGGCTTTATCCAAACGAAGGTAAATCTTCTAATAAAATAATTATTTTGATAAAGAACATGTCAATCATTAATTGGATGCAATTCAGGTTCTCAGCATAATAAACGATTAGGCTATCAAATAAAAAGGATATTCTGTAAACATTTTCATGTTGCAAAGCTATATGCTCCACCAGATCCACTCCAACAATTGTGTCACACACCGGACAAATCTGTCAACAAAAATAAATCAAACTTAAAAATTGAAAACAAAAAAAGGGTACAAACATTACATCACAAAGTTATAGTTGAAACTAAAGTATATCCAACACGTGAGTGTTGACCAGAAAAGTCTCAATATATCCATCATTAAATTACAGTCACTTCAAAAAAAATCAACCTCGTGGGACAAATGACACATTAGATAATATGTTTACCGAAGAGTCAAGTGAACCCTAAATAACTATTCCCTTAATCATCTTTTTTGTCTACACGATCAAGTTCCAAGCATCTTCTAGACGATAATTCATCCTAGTTCTACCAGAGAAGTTCCTTCGCAAAGAGATCCAACAGATTAAGCATTTACAATCCAAAAAAAGTTAAGTGTTTAATTTGAACAATATGGGTTAGAAAGAATAGTGTCTTAACAAAACTGAATAGTAGGTAATGTATCAATAATATTCTAGTGTCAACGATAAAGGAGCCATAGATACTATTGCCAACGCTAGTCCAATACACACTTCATATCCACCACCTGTTTTCTGGAACATATGTTAACTAAAGTCTAAATCTTTAGGTTAGATCATGCACGTCTTCTGGCAAACCCTTCAAATGTGGTACAAGACAACTGATAACAACAGTTCATATACATCAGTTTTCATCACAACCCTCAATTCACACACTATCTACCTCAGATATGCTAGCCGAATGCTACAACGAAAGCAAACCACAATATTGGAGTATTCCTCAGCTCTACTTGAACTCGCACACGATGCTAACAACATGAGACAAGGAGTACACCATGAGCTGTTGACCAACCAGCAAGGTATCATGGCAAGCTCAGCATCAGTTTAACACGACTTCCCGCACTTAAAAACTTGAGCTTGCAAGGATATTCTAGTAAACATGAATGGATTACCATCACAGGAGCGCGAATTTCACTAAAACGATCCAACCCAACCCAACAAGGTTAACTATTGCGATTTATGTTACACAACAGCATGATTCTTTCATTCATTAATGCATCCAAACAAAATACTATAAACATCTGAATCAAAAAGTATTACCACTAAAAACCACTGCAGATAACATTGAAAATCAAATACCTAGAGATTCTATGTAAGATTCAACATCGAAAACAAATTACATAATAATGACATACCCCTTTCTTAGATTCATCATGATGTTCTTCCTCAATATGACAAAGCAATCCAACAATGTCGAAATCATCCGAACAAAATGGGCACGAATAATCTGCCTCGACATCGTAATCTTCATCTTGTCCATCATAATCTACATAATCATCTGCGCCATTAATAGAATAAACAATCAAAAGGGTATTCCAAACTACAAAATTAACACTACCCATCAAACAAAATCAAAGAAGCCAAAATCAAAGTTTTGACCTTTTTTACCCAGAAATTTAAGTCTTGACTCATTATAATTAATTACCTGAGTAATCATACTTGGAAGATGTGGACAATCCAAGCCTCCAAGTACCATTATCCATAACAAATGAGTAGTTAATCACAACTAATCTTTTATTAAATCGCAAATTACAGTTGTTAGTAATTGATGAGTTTGATATCTGGGTTAAAGATTTAGGATTTTTGATATGTTTTGGAGGGTAGAAAGTGGGATGATGAAGGATTAAAGGAGGGAAATTATGGAGAAATAGTAGAGAAAAGGGGTGTGATTATAAAAGATGAGGGTGACTATTAGGGATACTTGGGGTTCAAGGATTAGGGATTTGGGGAAAAAATTGCATGGGGGGCCCTTCTTAAATGTTGAACTCAAGTCAACTAATCACCCAAAACCCACAAATCTGACTCGCAATCGCAATACAGATTGCATTGCATGGTACGAGTAGTATTGAATCTGTTGATGTGAATAGTCAAAGTACGAGGGTTGTGTACTTGTGTTACTTTTGGGTTATCATAGACTTGGCAAACGAGTCAACTGAGTTGGGTTTGAGTTGATTAGTTTCGAGTCGGGATCACTTTTGGGTTATAGAATTCGGGATGACTTCGGGTCAGGTCGAGTCATTTCGGATTCAGATTATTTTCAGGTTTGCTATTTTTTTTTAGGAATATCGACTTGTTTTCTATAATAATAGTCGGATCAATTTTGTCAAGTCTAGCGAGTATGATCCAAATTTAAAAGGATAAAAGAAATTTGGGGATGAATTGTGAAAATTAATTCTTTTTATTACTCCCTCCGTTCCAATGAATTGTTTGCCTATTCCATATTGGGGCGTCTCAATGAATTGTTTGACTTTCTATTTTAGAAATGTTTTTTTATGTGTAATTTGACTCTTGGCTCCACATGTTACCTTCTAATTGGATCTCTTGCCATTGGTGCCAAAAGCAAAGGTAAACAATTCATTGGAACGGAGGAAGTATTTTTTTTCCATCAAAATTTGTGAGTGACAGTCGGCAAAAGTACCTCTAACCACACAATTCTACCCATCAACCTGATGTGTGTAAGGGCGTGAGCCACACTATTATCAACTCTGATCTACTAGTAAAAGACCAGACAACTAATTGAAAATAAGTATGTAAGCTCGCAATGTCTTCCAAGGTAGGAAAATAACAGCTTCATCCACTTTTGCCCATCATCAGTGCCTCAATGACTTTGAGATAATCGCTTTCAATGATGACATCGTTGTGCCTCGTCCTTTTGGTCTTTTGAAGTCCATCCAGCATCGCAATCACTTCTGCAACATGCGGCTTCCAAAGATGGTTTGGCTCCTATGATGAGTTAGGTCTCACATTATCACAAAAAAAATCTGATGAGGCAATCAAGCTTCCTTTCTTCCCGGATTACTACTACTGCCTCTGCTTCTCTTGTCTCCGATCTTGGATCAGCTTTTTCTTTCGATAGTGATGGCTAACTTTTAATGGAGTAGGAAAGGAAGAGTCTTTGATTAATAAGAGTACAATGATATGCAACTGTTCTTAGGACATAGGTTGCTAAAGAGAACTGTGAAGAGTAAACTCCTCTAGGTTCTAAAAGGATGATTACACATCAAGAAGTTCATATAAAATTTACATAAAAACTAATGAGAGTACTTGACCCTTTTAAATAGGTCTTGTGATTGATAGCAGACAACATAACAACTACTTATTGACTTCATGAGTGGTCCTTCTTCAAGGTGATGTCATTCCTGGTGTGCTGGTAGTACTAGCTGTGATGTCACCTTTTCCCTTTGTTGTATTCGTCATAGTAGCAGCTTCAGTTGCAGCCTTAGTCACCACTTTAGCATTCTTTCTTTTAGTCTTCTTTCCTGCTGTAGCATTCTCTTGATTCAGTTCTACAGCCTGCAGTATGACTTTAGTGTTAGCATTATTATGGGATGTGGTTCCTCTTGTATAAATCCCCACTTCTTCAGAGGATCCTTGACCCCAAGGATCGAATTTTGGATAGGCTTTAGTTAGATCATAGAGGAATTCCCATGGAGCATCTTCAATTGGGATATTGGACCATTATTTGACCAGCACCTTAGTTGCCTGAATTCTTCCTCTTTTTACTGACTTTCTAGCCATAATTAGCTCAGGATGTCGTGGTTCAGATGGGATATCAGGGAATTCCGAGGTTTGGCTGGGTAGCTCGTAGCATTTTTTTAATAGAGATACATGGAAGGTAGGGTGTATCTTAGCATTGGTGGGTAATGCCAACTTGTAAGCCACCGTTCCTACTTTCTTGATGACCTGATAAGGGCCATAATACCTCCTGGAGAGTTTATGATTTTGTCTCCCTGCCATAGATTGTTGCCTATAAGCTTGTAGTTTGAGGAAGACATAATCCCCAACCTCAAAACTTCTTTCACTTCTTCCTTTGTCAGCTCGTTGTTTCATTCGGTTTTTGGCTCTAGCCAGGTGTAACTTAATTCGTTCCATAGCTTCTTCCCTGGCCATGAGTGTTCTGTCCACCGAGTCTACCTTTCTATTGCCCGAAAGATATGGTAGATAAATGGGTGGGGGTTGACCATAGAGTACTTCATAAGGAGAAGTTTTCAGAGAACTATGATAGGTAGTGTTGTACCAAAACTCAGCAGATGGGAGCCACTTGCACCAGTCTGATGGTGTTTCATGACAGAAGCATCTTAGGTAGGTTTCTAAGAACCTATTTAAGACTTCCGTTTGACTTTCACTTTGGGGGTGGTATGCTGTTGAGAGGTTCAAATTAACCCCATGAATATCAGACAATTCCTGCCAGAAGGTGCTAAGAAAGATAGTATCTCTGTCAGATACTATACTTATAGGCATACTGTGCAGTTTGTAGACATTATCAAAGTAGGCTTGAGCCACTTCTGAGGCGGAAGGTGTCCTAAGGGTATGAAGTGGGCAGCCTTACTTAGTCAATCCACAATTACCAAGATAGAGTCATTTTTCATGGATGAAGGGAGGCCATTGATGAAATCCATGCTTATCTCTTCCCATACTCTAGAAGGAATAGAGAGGGGTTGTAGTTTGCATGGTAATGCAGCAGTATCGTACTTGCATTGTTGACAAATTGAGCATCTTTTTATGTATTCCTGTACACCTGCTCTCATCCCCTTCCATTAAAATGTTTGTTTGACTCTTTGATAGGTGGCCTCCACCCCGGAATGGCCAGATCGATTGTAGGGTATTATGCATGAGTGAGATGATATGCTGTTGTAATCCATTAATATTCCCCACTACCAGTTTACCTTTCTTTTTAAGCTGTCTTCCATCCCAGTTGTAACCTTTGTGTACGTTAGGATTGAGGGTAAGTTCTTGAATGATATTGATAAGGGATTTGTCCTTTTCCCACCCTTCTTGAAGCTTATCATACAAGTTTGTTTGGATAATGCTGACATGCATCTGATAAATTCAGAACTCTGGACTCTAGAAAGAGCATCCGCTGCTGTATTGTCTTTGCCCTTTTTGTAGAGTATTTCAAAATCGTATCCCAATAATCTAGCCAACCATTTTTGCTGTAATGGAGTGCTCACCCTTTGTTCTAATAGGTATTTCAAACTTTGATGATCAGTTTTCACAATAAAATGTTTACTGACCAAGTACTGCCCCCACTTGCTGACGGCGTGAATGAGGGCCAACAGCTCCCTCTCATATACGGAGAGTGCCTGGTGCTTAAGGGATAGGGCTTTGCTAATGAATGCTATTGGATGTCCCTCCTGCATAAGTACTGCCCCTATACCACCACCCGATGCATCAGTTTCGATAATGAAGGGTTTATTAGGGTTAGGTAATGCTAGTACAGGAGCGGAGATCATGACTTTTTTGAGTAGGTCAAAAGCTTTTTGTGCCTCATCACTCCATCCGAAGGCATTTTTCTTGAGTAATGCTGTAAGGGGTTTGCTGATAATATAAGACCGTAGCCTTGGATAAACCTTCTATAGTACCCGGTGAGACCCAAAAATCCTCTAAGCTTCTTGATGGTCTTAGGGACAGGCCAATTAGATACCGCAATGATTTTTGATGGCTCGGTGGCTACTCCATTCCTGGAGATTATGTGTCCCAAATATTCAAGCTGAATTGCACCAAAAGAGCACTTTGAAGGCTTGGCATACAACCTGTGCTTCCTCATTATCTGCAGGACATTCTTAATGTAGAACAGATGATCTTCCCATTGTGGACTGTATATTAAGAGTCATCAAAGAATACCAATACATACTTCCTTAGATATGGTTGAAAAACCTGATTCATTAGGCTTTGAAAGGTCGAAGGGGCATTAGTTAACCCAAGATGCATGACCAAGTACTCATAGTCTCATAGTGCCCATTGTGAGTTCTAAAGGCTGTCTTATAGACATCACTTGGCTCCATTCTAATCTGGTGGAAACCAGCCCTTAAATCTATCTTGGTGAAGAATTTAGAACCTTGTAGTTCGTCAAGCAACTCTTCAATCAAAGGGATAGGGAACTTATCTTTAAGGGTTTGCTTGTTTAATTCTCTATAGTCCACGCATAGCCTCCATGTCCCGTCTTTCTTCTTTACTAGTACCACTGGGGAGGCATAAGGGCTCGTGCTATGTTGAATAACTCCTCCTTGTAGCATTTCTTGGGTCATGTCTTCTATGGCATCTTTTTGCAGCATAGGATACCTATAGGGTCTTTTGTTAATTGGTTTCGTCCCACTTTTGAGGGTAATCTGGTGATTATGGCCATCTCTGAATGGGTGATAATTCCTTGGGTTCTGCAAATACATTCTCAAAGTCCTCCAGTATTTGTTGTACTTCTGTTGACACGCGCACCACCTCTTCTTTGGATACTTGTATTGCAAAGAACTCAACCTGTAGATTATTGATAGGATGTACCATGACTACCTGTGCTCCTCCCTCTAGGGTTTTCTCCATATTCCTCAAGACTTTTACCCTAGTAAGAGGGTTCTATGCACCCTTCGGAACATGGTGCCTACCCTCAAAGTTAAACTTCATGGTGAGTAGCTTAAAATCCCAAGTGATTGGTCCCAGTGTTTCCAGCCATTGAATTTCCAAGACGGCATCACAATTCCCTAAAGGAAGTGCATAGAAATCAGCCTTGAATTCTGTGTTTCTGATTCTCCAAATTAGTTGTCTTAAGACTTGGGAACATGACAATTTACCACCATTAGCCACTGATATGTGGAAATGTGTAATAGGCTCAAGTTCTAGTCCTAATCTTCCTGCCATTCTGGCGTCTAAGAAGTTGTGTGAACTACCACTATCAATGAAGAAACTGAGGGTCTTCTTCCCCACTTGCCCTGGTACCCTCATTGTTTGGCAATGCTGCTGCCCTGCTAGAGCGTACGCGGAAATGAGAGCCACCTCGGCTGTCCCTGTTTCTTCTCTTAATTCTCCTTCGTCCCTTTCCTCTCCCTCCTCTCCAGATTCTTCCTGCTCAATGGAGAATAATTGTCTTCTCCTATTCTTACAAATATGCTGGGGGGAGTACTTCTCATCGCAATAAAAACATAAACCTTTAGCTCTTTTTTCCTGAACCTCCGCATCGGCTGGCCTGTAATTGGAAGAGGGTGTAACACCCCGTATTTTTAACACCCTTTTAGAAATACTTTCTACTTTACGTTATATTTTGTCGTATTTTATAAACTACCAGACCCCCTTCCGTTGGATGGACAGAAATTTCATATTTGATTTCTACAACTTTTCTCATTTTATCATTTCTTTCAAATTTTGTAACATGTCATTTTATTTATTTATATTATTTTACTATTATTTATTATAAATTTTCAGCTCAACTTAAAGACAACTTAAGTCGATCATAACTCTCTCATTAATTCACATATTTGCACACTCCAATACTCATTTTGAAAATAAGGGTAAGTACTACAACTCTGCAGGAAAAAGTCAAAAAGAAATTCAGACAATTACGTACTGAACGTCCAACTTATACCAACTCGACATTTTATGAGATATTTGTATCAAAATCATTTAATAAATATTTTCTATGTATTCAAATATAATTTTTAGTTCATAACCAAAAGATAGTTTCAAACCAAACGTTATTATATTTATTTTGTTAATATGTACTTCGAATCCTATTAAATACATTCGTAAAGAAACGTGTTTAAAATACGTCATATATTATTATGTGTTAATATTATGTTGTTAACCCTCATATCTTCATCTTAATTTATTTAAATCATTCTTGACTCAAACTCATTTGACTACGTCCCATCTTTCGTATCTAAAATTATTTTTTATCGTTGGCTGAACGTTAGGATATGTGTATAATAAAACTCGTAATTTGATCTAACTATTATGAGTAAACTATGACATTTCATTACTCCGCCAATAAATTATTTTGAACTATTTCAAGAATGTCGTGTTTTAAAAATAAGCGTAAACAATGACCGGTTTAATTTTAAAACGGACTCAATTACAAGTCCCAAAATTTTTATAATTAATCCTACCTACTTTTTCTCCCTCTCTCCTCTTTTTTTTCACTCTTTCACGTCACCCTCTCTCTCTCTCCCATCATAACCCACTTTCCTCCCTCCTCCCTCATTCAATTAATCACCATTCTCCTCTTTCCTCCCTTTCCTCCCTCTTTACTGATTTCATTCAACCCTCTCCACTTTTCACCACCATAGTAAACCCACTACTTTTCACTACTATAATAAAACAATACATAATAATAATAATAATAATAATAATAATAATATTTCAACCAAATTAGAAAAATCATGAAGTGTTTATCAAAATAAAGGAACTAAGTCGAGCTTGATTTTCTAAGATTAACCCATTTTTTTCGGTAAAAAGGTATATTTTCTTCATATTTATGTATATATATATTTTCTTCATCTTTTTTTATTCTTATATGTAATAATAATAATAATAATGAAACAAAAATTTATATAAGTAAAATCTTGCATGTTTCTTTTAAAATTTATAATCCATCATTTTTAATTTTATTTTTCAGTTTATTTTAAACTTTTTGAAAATTTAACCATTTTTAGTCTTGCATGTGCTTAAAATCTACAGATCTAATACATTTGAGTTATATAGTTACTATCTTATTTTTAAAATTTTAAGTTTGGCATTGCATGTCCTTAAAAACGGTAGATCTAGTATATTCACTTATAAATTCCTTAATTTTATTTTCATTTTTTATTTTTCTGAGATTTTGGTGGAATTAATTACTTAATTTCTTATATGGGTTTTGGTGGCAAAGAAGAAGAAGAAGCCGAGGAGGCCGAAGAAGACCTTGGGGCCGAGATCGAAGAAGCATAGTTGCATATCTCGTTTTTTTTAGACCAAAAATCGGACCAAGGGTGGGTAAATTATATTAACTGATGAAAAATTCATTCTTACAGAATGAATTTTTCATATAACTGTTTGCATGTTAATTTTAATCGTAGATTTATGTTAATAAGGGGTTGCATGTAAGACTACTACTAAATTATGGGAAATATTAGTATAATAACTTATAGTATAAATAAAACTTTGGTCTAAACTCATAAATAATGAAAAGGGAAATTTATTAGTTAAAGTGACATTTTGAGTTGAAATGGAGATAATAATAAAATTTAGGGTCTCATAAAATTTTAGAGTTCTAATAAAACTTTAGAGTAATCGTATAGTTAAGAAAAAAAAAAAATATAATCACTTTAGGTATGATAATATAAAATACGGCATAGGGACTTTTCCGAAATAATTTCGTGGACCCATTTACGTGCTAAATGATTTCTTTAATTGTTATCCTTAAAATAATGTTGTATTTGTATTTTTATTTTTATTGTTGTTATTGTTTTATTTAAAGACTTCGAAAATCGATGTAATTTAATAGATTAGGGCGAGACTTGACCAAACGATACCCCAAAATTATGTAATATAAAAAGACCTAGTTATTCTTACGAATAGGTTAGATTTTTAGGACCTTGGCAAGCGTTTAGGCCTGACTCACGATATCACTAAAATTCGCTTAAATAAACCTCGACATTTTCCTAAAAATATATATTTAAACAAACTTTTTGGTATACTTTGACGCTTTCAAAATTGGGTTTTTAGCAAACAGATATGCATCAACCTTTTTGGACTTTATTAAAACGTTCCAACATGGACTTAAATCCACAAACAATCTTTTTAAAATCAAAGTATTTAAATAAACAAATTTTTTAAAAGTTTTAAATCAAAACGCATTCGCTTACATTACACAACGTAATCAGAAACCTTTTAAAATAACTTTTCTTAAAATTATTTCAAATCGATATTTTTAAAATGAAATTAACCACATTAAACTAAGACGATCTACATCGATTAAACTACTCCGGGGAATGAAAACCGTCCCTTAGTTAAATCGATTAAACTTGGCTAAACTCCGTTAAATGGTCATACTAATCATTTGACATATTAACCAAGTTCGTTAGCCAAATCCCGGCCTACAAATAGGGACAACCCGTAAGGAGACCTTTATTTCACTACGTGCTATTTGACTATTGTTACTTCGTATCTAATTATAAGAGAAGAAATTTCTATCGAATTCGAGTTGGATAACACATAATGTTTTCAAATATAATTCAAATGGTTTTATATTTTATTGGGCATTTTTAGGACTTTATTCGAAATCTCATTGAGCGGGAAAGCAGGTTGTCTCTATTGTGTACGAGATAACTTGGAAGAATAGTGCTTAGCTTAACCGTATAAAACCGTCCGTAGCGTACGAAGGGTCTTTGGCTGTGCTGACATTGACTCGAGAGTAGGCGGGAGTGTGGCCATACTTTAGGTGGGGACCTGATCAGTCCCGTACGTGTTAGGTGGATCGCACCCGGGTTTCCGTGAGTCGACGATTGGAGCGTGGCTGCGGGGATAACCAGCCGGGTGGTGAGTAGTCCGTGGTGCGGGTAACAACTCCACGTACCGGCATTCGACCCTGGAGATGAGAGGACGAATTTTGTTTTAAACGTGTTTATGTCACCACGGTAAACAGGGGTAATAATGTAAGCCCCCTGGTATCGGTGTGATTGGCGGTATATTATTATTGTACAAGTATCAAATAAAAACCTATTTGGAACTTGTACAATAATTGGCCGGTATATCGTGATAAAACTTTTCTAAAATAATACGGCACTTAAAACATTTCTTATGAATTCTAAAGTTATGTGTTATCGGTTGTGCGATTATGTACCATTATTTGATCTATGTTTGATTTAATATTTTATTCATATTAAAATTTGATAATTTACCCACCTGACGATTTGTTTTTCTATGAAATTCTTTTAAAATATTATAATCGTCAGATTAAGGGAGACTGATCATTCCTCAGACGGGCAAGGTTGAAGATAGCTGATCAAGATGGGACTCGAATGTATTTCTATTTCTTCATAAATTGTTATAATTAAATGTAATATTTAAATACTTTAATAATTATTAAAAAGTAATCTAATTAGTTGAGAATAGTAATGACTCGGATATGTATCATATCTTCCGTTGTTTCATATTATGGACTTATGTATAAAGTCTGGAAAATCCGGGTTGTTACAGGGGGTGTGATAACAGGTTTCATTTTTTGTGGGGTGGAGAAGAGACTGTTCTTTTGGTGGTCAGTTTTGTACGTTTGTGGAGATGATAATTTGGAGGGGAATGTTGGTGAATGGAAAGTTCTGTTGGATGCTTTTGATGTGATTTTAAGGGCTGTCTCTTGTAGTCTAGCAAGGCCATATGCATCAGATATACTCTTCGGTTTAAGCATTTTTACCATTATTGCTACTTTTTCCTCTAAACCATTAAGGAAACAACTGAGGGTATAAGGTATAAGTTGGTAATAGATCTAGTTTACTGATAAGAGCATCAAATTTATCATGGTAAGCTTGAACTGAGTGAATCTGTTTAAGTTCTAACAATTCTGTCATGGGATCCTCATGACTGTTTCCAAACCTAGTGCTAACAGCCAACTTATATTCATCCCACCCCAAAGGTAAGATTGAGTTTCTGTTCTTAACGTAAGCCTGATGCCAAGCTAAGGCCTTGGATTCTAGATGCATAGACACATAGGTTACCTTCTTAACATTGTCGATCTCAGTAACGGAAAAAAACTGCTCACATTTAAACAACCAACTTTCTATTTCTTCACCATTAAATACAGGAAATTTAATGGTAGGAGACCTTACAAAGTTATTGGAAGGATTGACGATGTTCTTATCACCTTGTTTGGCTAAGGCAGCCAGGCTTTATGTAATAGTTTCCATTTGAAGCTTGAGCTGCTCCATATCTGACTTTAGTTCATCGTTGGCCATCTTGTAGATAAAGCTTCTGGGTTTAGTGATTCTTTTATGTTTGCGAGTTCTAGATATATAGAAGAAAGGATTATAAAGTCTATTATTTTCTCTAATGATGGAAATTTTTGAATTCACAAGTCGTGAGGAAGGTTGGCTCTGATACCAATTTGATGGCTAACTTTTAATAGAGTAGGAAAGGAAGAGTCTTTGATTAATAAGAGTACAATGATATGCAACTGTTCTTAGGACATAGGTTGCTAAAGAGAACTGTGAAGAGTAAACTCCTTTAGGTTCTAAAAGGATGATTACACATCAAGAAGTTCATATAAAATTTGCATAAAAACTAATGAGAGTACTTGACCCTTTTAAATAGGTCTTGTGATTGCTAGCAGACAACATAACAACTACTTATTGACTTCATGAGTGGTCCTTCTTCAAGGTGATGTCATTCCTGGTGTGCTGACAGTACTAGCTGTGATGTCACCTTTTCCCTTTGCTGTATTCGTCATAGTAGCAGCTTCAGTTGCAGCCTTAGTCACCACTTTAGCATTCTTTCTTTTAGTCTTCTTTCCTGCTGTAGCATTCTCTTGATTCAGTTCTACAGCCTGCAGTATGACTTCAGTGTTAGCATTATTATGGGATGTGGTTCCTCCTGTATCAGATAGTCGGCCAAATGACTACAGGATCATCAAAAAAACATAGAACTAAAATTAATAAACGTTCATCTCACTTGACAAGACTTGGTGATGTTCTTGGTTAGGCTCATTATGTGCTTTGACAGATACATGTATGGTACGGAGGCAAATTTGACTTTAGCTAAATAGCTAGGATTGTGACACGTCACCCACAACCGAAATTTATCCAACTAAGTTCTCCTTATCATATTTATTTGTAATCACTTATCTACAATTATATTTTGTATATACAATTTGAAATACTATAATCATGTTATTGATCTCGTTAATTTGGTCGTATCTATTTTTCGCTAATTATAGTCGTCGATAACCAACTTCACCACTTTATCCTTCGCACCCGCATCAATGTCTATTTTGACCACCCCTGGCCTTCAGAGGCGCCACCACTTGCCGCTATCACCACCTTCTCCATCCAACTCCCTCATATACCTTTCCGTTATTGTAGTTTCCCCATTTATTTAGAAGTCTTTCATAACCTTCTCGGATGACATTACCATCTCAATAATCCGAGATAGGGACAATAAAAAACTTACTCTACTATTTAAGAATGCTACAACAAGTATACCAAGGCATTAAATTCATTACAAGTCTGGTCAAACTAAGAAACGACTAATATTTACATGAAAATTAACTACTAAATGTGAAATACAACTATATAATTTATCGATAATACTTTTATTAAACTGGATCTCTATTGTGTCCCCATCCTGTACACACAACCAACATTACATGAATATGTTGGTTTATAGAATATGCATAATATAGGTAATCTCTTAACCTTGGATAGTTCCTTTTAATGCTTTGTAAGTATGTAGTCACAGTTTATTTATATTCTGGGTTTAGACTACGTTACCATAATAACTATTTGTGCGAGATATGGTTCCTACACGGTAAAGTGATTTATTTTTTGTTATTAAAAAAAGGGACATACTCATTTGTAAGGAAGATGTATGGGAAATTGACAAGTAGTCGGAAATCCCAAAAAGCGGGAGAGGTGATCATCTTCATCCTCGCACATCTTCACCAAACCCTCCATTAACTCCCTTCAACCACTGCAATTTCCCCCCGACAAAATCCAAATCCCCCCAATTTTCAAAATCCCAATCCACTCCAATCTCAGCTCAGAAATGGCGACCAGAAATCGAACCGCAGTGTTTAAAAGACACCGAGACGCCCTCAAAGCTGTCAAAACGCCCAATGTTTCGGTAATGGGAGGTCGCGGCGATGGCGGCCCCGTTATCGAAATGACTTCGCTGCTTAGTTCTAATCCATCTTCTTCTTCCTACACTCCTCTCAGCACTGATGATCCATCCACTTCCAGGTTTTTTTTTTTAAATTATCCCCTTTTAATTAGGGTTCAATTGTTTGATCTTACTGCATTTTGATTTAATTGTTTGTTACTATTAGCTGATTATTGTGATTGTTAAGCTGATTGAGCTGCGTGGTTTGCTTGGTTGATGATATTGGAGCTAATATAGTGGGTGTCGGGGTAATTGAGGGTTTGTTCGGATGATTATAAAAACGACATCACCTCAGTGATTTGAGGGCTCTCGCAAATTGCGGTGTGGGGGCGAGGGAGGTCGGATCTACATTGGCTTATATCCCTTCGTCTTGGATGATTGAATAACAACCTATCTATATGAGATTCAAGGTTGCTGGTTGGTGGTGAGCGTGGCTTCGATTATGAAAGGGTTATTCCCATTAGTTCCTTAATGTAATGCGTTCCGAGCAGTTGAATGGCTTGCTTTTTTTATAGTCGGTAGTATGATACAGTGAGTGTTCATGCTTGGTCGTTTGTTACTATGATTAAAAATGCTACGGAGGTATATGTGTGGCGGAATAGGGGGCGAAGATGGATGTAATCCTCCTAAACATAAGTGTACAAACTGGCCCGTGTGGTTGTGATTGCACAATAGAGAGGTTATGGGAGGGTTAATGGATATGCATTATAGCTAGATCTGAATCGACTATTAATGCTTGAATGGCAATGGATTCTATATTCGATTCATGTTTGTTAGAAGGGATATGCTGATTTGTTTTTGATGTTGATGTTTGATAGTGAAGTGGATCTATATCTTTTCTGATCTTGCGTAAGCATGCTATTTTTTTGCATCCAATGGAGTTCCTTGGGCTTAACACCCAATAGTGGATCTATAATCTTGTATTTTGCATGGTTTGGCTCCATTTTGAGTTCCACACATATGAATCCGGTCCTTTTCCAGTCTATTGCATCCTTAAATTAAGCCATAGATTCAATGGGGTTATGTCCTTCGAAGGTCATCACCATTCACCTGACTTTCTGATCATTGACCTACCTTGTACAATCGAACAATTTGGTCTTTACTAAGAGTGTTTCATGGTTTTGTGGAGGAACGAATTTGGATTACATATCATGTCTCTCTTATGTTAGATAAGGAGGTGACAACACTGGTAAGGAACCATCCCAATTGTAAAGCTTATTACTACATATCTGCGTAAGTTGTAGCGTCCTGATTAGGATTTCCATGAACTCATTGCGTTATAAAAGCTACGTACTACTGCAGAGGTGCAGTAACAGCAGGTCTACCGCCGGCATGGGTGGACATTGCAGAAGAAATAACTTCAAACATACATCGTGCTCGAATCAAAATGGCAGAGTTAATAAAGGCACATTCAAAAGCTTTAATGGTATCCTTCGGAGACGGTAGAGAAGATCAACACCAGATTGAAGTTCTTACACACGAGATTACTGATATACTTAGAAAATCAGAGAAAATGTTAAAGCGGCTCTCAATACGTGGTTCTGAAGAGGACTCAAGTGTCCGAAAGAATGTACAGGTGAGTCTGCTGCCAGCCTACCATGATGTTGCTGGTTTGGTTTTCCATTCCATGATGTTTCCTTGTTTCCCCCTTTTTCCCTTTCCCTTGTCATGTTTTTTTATGGCTTTAGTTATCTTTCCTTAGGTTATCATTTGTATATATTTCCTTATTACCAGTTTCAATCTTGGGACCTCAGAACTATTAGCTTTTTGTTGTAAACTACCAGACAAGAAACTTCATTGTGGATATGATGTAGGGCAATAGTTTATTTTCTCGGATCTCCGGAGTCTAAGACGGCTGACCTTAGTAATGGTCTGGCACTGTGTGTTGATCGTTACATGTCCAACTGGACTTTACGTGTTGTGCCAGGGTTGAACTTTAAGATGAAATACTTACTTCTGTATGCTTCTATGACAGCGCTCCCTTGCTACTGACCTTCAGAATCTCTCTGTTGAACTTCGTAAGAAACAGTCAGCATACTTAAAGCGGCTTAGGCAACAGGAGGTGATGTATTACTTTTCTTTTTATCCTTTCTTTTTGATACTGGCTGCAGGTTTTGCAAACATATTCATTATCTTCTTCTTTCTATATACAGGGTTCAGATGGCGTGGACTTGGAAATGAACATGAATGGAAGCATGCCTAGATTTGAGGACGAATTTACTGATGTGGTATGATTCCTTTCGACAAAGAAATACTCACTCCTTTTCATTGATATCTTCCGCATTTTTTTAACCATTTCTTTAGTTCCTTCCTTCCACTTTCTTTTTTTTGGTATTACATTTCTCTCTTATTTGAGTGACCCACTTACTTTACTACCTCACTACTTGTATATACTCCCTCCGTTCCAATCATTTCCATGCATTTGGATATTATGCACTATTCATAGGTGAGAAGAATCATCGAAATAACTTTTAATATATATGATAAAATATAATCATGTGAGATCTTGTTTAAATTGTTTTACCGAGTGCATCATGAATATCAATTTTTTATAATTTCTAGAAATACGTAACTAAAGATACAGACAAAAGAAAACGTGCATTGATGTACGTGATAAAGCAAATATATAGAATTGATTGGAACAGAGGGAGTATATATTAGTGTTCTTCTTGAATGATGTGCCACTTTTAAGATGGAAGGAATCAATAAAGCTGTGGGAGTAGTTATTAGTATCATATTTATGGTTTGTAACAATTTTAGATTAGGAGAGCTGCTGTATAGTGAGGACTGTTTTTTTGCAGTTATAATTGTGAATGCTAATAGTTGTAGTAAACTGACTAGCAATTCTAAATATGGATGTTGATCCATGGTCTTTGAAGGGCACAAAGATAAAATACTTATCAAATACTTCACCTTTTTTTAGGGTTTTAGCGATCACCAAATCTCTGAGATTAAGAAAAGCGAGCATTTGACAGCAGAAAGGGAAAGAGAGATCAACCAGGTAACCTTTGTTTATTTTTTTTCAATGTAGTCGTTTTCTCTGATACATATGCGTGCCTTATCTTTGGGCATCGTACCAACAAGAACATGTTTGTTTACATGTTAGGTTGTAGAGTCAGTGAACGAGCTAGCACAGATAATGAAGGATCTTTCTGCTCTTGTGATTGACCAGGTAATCTACGTTTATCTTGCCTTTAGCTTCACCTTCACCTATCTTTAGCCGGGTCATTGAAGTTTCCATTTTTTGCAGGGTACCATCGTTGATCGTATAGACTACAACATTCAGAATGTTGCATCATCAGTCGAGGAGGGCTTTAAACAACTTCAGAAAGTACGCTCTCCTTCTATTGCATCTCCTACCCTTCTTGTACCTCAGACAGGCCTATTAGACGTTCTGCACTTCTTGTATTTTGAAGTAGCAGTCAGTTAACATAATTTTCACAAGAACTTATCTAGAGAGAGAAAAAAATCATTCAGTGTTTTAAACACACGGATAAGATTGTGAAAATCTGAACCCCTTTCTCCGCCAGCCAGCCATAGGTTGGGGAGTGCACTGGGGTAGTCTATATAACGATATTGCTGTTGCATCATAATGCGGGTCTTTGTTCGAGGCTTAGAGCCATCGCTGATTCATGTGTCTGTCATCTTATTATATTTGGTTCTAGGCTGAACGAACGCAAAGAAAAGGCGGTATGGTGAAGTGTGCAACAACTCTCATCATAATGTGCTTTGTAATGTTGGTACTTCTCATCCTCAAGGAGATCTTCTTCTAATAAGTAAAATCAAAGCAGTGTGGATGTTGATGTTCCTTCCTTCAGGCTTTTGAGAGATTAACAAATTATCATCTGCAATGTCCATCCTATTCTTTGACCGGCAGAAGACCTCATATTTTTCTGATAATTTTAGTAAAAATTTGTAAGATCTAAATTTTTGTAACGTCAACTTCACTCAGTGCATATACACGAGTACATGACCATGTTCGATTAGATTTATTAAATTGGCTCTCGTTTCAGTGGAACGTAACAATGTTTGGTACTCCACTTTTTTAAGATGATTTTCTGGTTATTGTTTCAATATAGTTAAATGTGATTTGGGTTCGATTTTTGTATACTCGTCTATAACATGTTATACTAGCATTTAAGTGACATTTGGTAAACAAAACATCTCCGGTGTCAAATTGGTAAAATATACAATCGGTAAAAAAGTGTGGACCAAACTTGATTGAAGAACGGTTGTCAATTTTTTGGAGACCTGAAGATCGGATTGGTATGTGTCCAGTTTGGTCCAGTCAAATTTATCAGTCCGGACCACCTTTTGTACACCCCTAGGCATGAGTGGGTCCGGTGTGAGTGGGGTACCGGGTTACATACCCGGGCAGGCCAAACCCGGACCTGTTAGGTTGATTTGGCAAAGCTGTAAATGAAGGTATGAATGCATGATATGTGGATATTAATTTTCTTATTAAAAAAACACTAGTTTTCATGCACGTGTTTCAAATTCCATACCGTGGGTGACAAGATTTGTTGGCTTATAACAAACTTAATTAGGATACTAAATATATAATTGAGTTATAATTAATCACAAATTATGGAATATGTAACACGATATATAGTGCAGTATTGTAAAAAAAAAACATGATTAATCTATTAAATAAAATGAGTTATCCTTTCATATAAATGGATCGTATTAAGGTACGAGATCGTAGTTTGATTTGTCGAGAGTTCTAAATTCAAGATACTTCCTAATAACTTGTACACATACATTTCCTCCTCTCCTCCCTATATATATATATATATATATATATATATATATATATATATATATATATATATATATTAAAGGCACCAAACCGTATAGTATAATTATTGGAGTAATTCATACGAGAGTATATAGGAGTAGGTTGTATGTACACAAAAATAGGAGAATCAAGCCATTCAACTTGAATCTCTCCACAGAATCTCCTCCATCATTTTGAAACAGTCAACTATTAATCTCTAAAGATTCTACGTCTGTCCTCTAACTAGATGCACTTAACTTAAATAATTCCTCAACTTCATCCCTCAAATTTCTACTTCTTATACATGCATTCAGAAGCTTAAGCTTCTACTCTTATGGAAAAAATGAGTTCGTCGGATATTGTTATATCGAAATGGAAAGTGTTACTCATTGATTTTGATCTAAGTTGTCTTACGATTTTAGAGAAGATGCTATGCACTTGTGGTTATCAAGGTATGTACTTTTAATGAGAAATCGTCTCTAGCTTTCATCTCCTTAAGAGTAAAAGTTTGATGCGTACGTACTTTTGTATACAGTGACGACATGCCAGAATGCAAAAGAAGCGAGAGTGTTACTAAAAGATGAAAATAAATTTGATATAGTGATGGTTGACGTTTACATGCCACACATGGATGCTGGATTCGAGTTTGTTAACCACATTTGCCAACATACACATCTCCCTGTCATAGGTAACTCCTACAAACCCTAATCAAATTCCCACTCAAATATCACACACACATTACCACTTCTACTTATTATATATAAATAATTACGGAGTAATTTGTAATTGTTTATTGATAACAAATCTGAATAGGTTAATGTTAATGTTATGCTATGCAGAGTATTTCTTACCGTATGATTTTTGTGATGACCATTATTATTGATACGTATTTATAATATGTTTTGGTTAGCAATGTCATCGAATGACGATGAAGAAGTAATTAAGGAAGGGTTTAAAGCGGGAGCATGTGATTATCTAGTTAAGCCGATCCAAGTCGAGAATGTGAGGCATGTATGGAGGAATGTGTGTCGAGGACAAAGGCATAGTAAGAGGGAACAATCATGGAGTAGTTCAATGACAAACAACAACATTATCATCAACGAATCGAATTCAGGTCATGAATATCACAAGACTAGTGATCATAATGATAATAAGAAATCTACTACCAGTAGTGATGATAATGGCGGTGAAGATAGCAAATGTGTTGATAAAAAGAAGAGAAAGTTGATTAATAACAATGATAATGATAATCAACAAGTTCATAAAAGTGATTACAATGAAAGTAGAGGTACCAAAAAACAAAGAATCATTTGGACTCCTGAGCTTCATCACAAGTTTGTGGCCGCCGTTAATCACTCCGGGAATTCAAGTAAGCGTTTACATATGCTTCCTCTCTTTTCTTTAACTGCGAGTGCATTCTTCTGAACATTTTTCTTATATGATGATATTTTAGAGGCGGTTCCAAAAAAGATACTGGAATTGATGAACGTTCCAGGCTTAACTCGAGAAAATGTTGCAAGCCATCTCCAGGTATACATATATATTCCTCAATTATAACTCGGCTTCAGCATCAGTAATTTGCGCTCAGAGTGTTAGATAATTAATGTATGTGGGTAATAATGCAGAAGTACAGGCAATATCAAAAGCGAGTGGATGAAAATAGTCCCGAACAAAGTGGTCATCACACAATGAATTTGATGTCTTCAAAAGAAGAACGTATCCAAAGAGTAACTACTGCGACTCCGATTAATAATAGCAACATCCAAGCTCATCATCATCATCAAGTCATAGCAACTTCATCTTTACAAGTGAGAGGAGGCGGCGGCTTCCCGTCTCAAACCAATGAGCTCGTCTATGGGAATAATGGGAGATCAGAAACAACCACCACACTAGCACGCCAAAAACATCTTCATGATCACCATCACCGTCATCAAATGCTCTCCTTTCACCGTCCTCATCATCAACCACACCACCCAACAATAGGCCAACTAGCACCACCCGGCGGCCTTGGAGAAAACTCGATGAGCGCAACCACCGACATTAACTTGGCCATTAATGTTGAGCATCATGTTGAAGGTACCAATAATAATAATAATAATAATAATAATGTCATCTATCATCATCACCGCCCTCTTGCTTCATATGCTTCTTACTCCAAAATCGACTCCAAGATCCATGTTGTTGAAGCTCCTTGCCATTGGGCCACATTTGCTGCTATGGAGGATAACAGTAGTGTTAAGAAAGAGGGTACGACTGCTACTTCCTTCATTGCTAGAGAAATGACTAGTAATTCATCGATGGGTGCTCAACAATGTGGAAACTATGCATATGACAATCTACTTGACTTTGGATATAATGATGCATCCTCCTCACTTTATATTCAGCACTTGGATCACAATGCATATTGATTAGTTCAACATTCAAAAAGGTTAGTCTCCTTTTTTTCCCATTTATTTTAATTTTTTTTCATTACTTCAATATAGATAAATAAATAAATAGCACAATATGAATATTTTGATTATTTATCAGTCATTTTAAATACTCGTAATTAATATTGACGGAATTGTTTTTTTTTTCATTTGGCAGAGTGCTCTGCTCTTGGAAGAGTGCAAGTTAGACAAGACTTGGTGAAGTAATATTTTGTAGATATTTTTAGGCTTCTTGTAAATTCTTTTCAATTTGTTTTCTGGACTATTATTTCTGAACATTTGTGAATGTTTTCCACATTAAACTCCGCTTTGTAACCTTTTGTTTTAGACTTAATTTGATATTTTGATGTACTTTATTCATTTGTTTATTTTCTTATTATTTATCAATAGTAGTTTAGTAAAAAAATAAAAAAAATGCTCCTATCAGTAGAAAACTAGAAATGAAACAAGTGACTTACAAACAAGAAATTTTATTTACATAATGCTATCATTCAGTCTAAATATTCCTATTGTGAGAAAATAAGATAAGAAGAAATTCTTCTATTGTGAGAATAGAAGAAATTCTTCTGTCTGTTGCTCGAGCAACACACTCAAGTTGTTGGTTTCTCTTTTGCTCAAGGCCAAGCAAAAGTTGAATCCTAGGGTTTTCAAGTTACCATCATCGTCATCATTATCAAACTTAAAAAATCCAAAGACTTTAAGATCCTTCGTTCATTCATAGAACCACACAGACGAATACAACTACTGAGAATTAAAAAGCAGGTTCTTTATCTACTGATTGTTTAGAATGATATGCGAGGAAACATTACCTGCTGCAAGTCACAAACAAAAGAATATACTCCGTAGCATTTTTCAGCATCTAAATCAACAACATGATAAAATAGAATCGCAATTACCATCTTACCATTTTTGTGACCATGTACTCAGCTTCTCAAAAAAAAAGCAATGCACAAGGAGGATTGTGTAGAAGCATACCTGCCGCATATGATGAACTAGATCATATTTTCCTCATCCAACTGCCTTGCTAAATTGCTGAGCTTGACAAATGACCACCCTCTATTTCAAGTCTTTTATTTCTGAGTCGTCCTACCTACAAGCTATAGAAAATTTGTGTGGCCCGCATACAATGCACCTTGGGAACAAAACACAATCATCCGATAATAAAATAATTATTGATATAAATATAATTTGGCATAAGCATTACAAGTTGGAAGCTAAAAGGTAGATTAGTTACGAGTGGGACACATGCAATCAGGAACGGGGTAGGTGTAAATAGATTGTTTTTCCTTGCGCACTCTAAATTGGCCTTGCCTATTTTTGTGGCCAGCAACAACCGCACTCTGAAACTCGCTCCAATCTGTGGACTTGTTCAGGAAAAGCTGCCCCAACAAGCCCATATTCGGACGTATGGTCTTCCTATTCTTGAATGCCCGCTGCCCCAACATAGCGTTGTGCATGTTGCCTGGTGATGCAGAGATGAATATATCACTCTCCAAGCTCACATGGTAATCTACTGCTGCTAATAACGACGCTTTGCCTTCTACCTTCCTTCTCTCCTCACTGCTTGCCAGGCTCCTTTTGTCTTCCATTCTCGGAAACAATTTCCTTAACGCGCTTATTCTCGCTTCACCTCCGTAAACCTGATTCAACTATCCTTTTTCAGATGCCTGACAGCATGGCGTGGCGTTAAGCTAAGCTGTGAATAAGAGGAACAAGAACTGACCTTGTGAGAAGCAAGATAAAGGCGGGTGTTATTACTGAACCCCAAAGCGGACAGCATTAATCCTATCTCTTCCGGAGTCAATGGGCATCGCCCTTGATTCCTCAACTCCTCATCTGTGAACTGTGTTTTCATTACTCTTCCTTGCCATATCACTTGTCGGTACTTTGCCAGTGCCAACTTTTCAGCTCTCCCCCCTCCAAAATCACATGCTGAGTGTGCAGCCATATCCTGTTTCACGACATACAGTTTCCATCAGCTTCCTAGATATCAGTTTCCAGAGCATTAGTACAAAACCATTTATTTGCACTAGACTGACTAGAGCTATCAAGTGTCAACTAATATCAATTTAGGGCGGACCTAGTCATGAAACCTGAGACGACGTTATTTATTTTCAAAGCAAGAATAAAACGTTACAAGACAGTGCTCTGTCAGGGAAGTGGGAACACGATGTCAAGTTAAGCACGAGAAGTGGAGAGAGACTTACTTTATCAAAACGGAGATGCAACACAGCATACTTTCCAGTACTCTGTCTGGCGAGGTCACCCGGATCCCGAAGCCGATTGACAAGGGTGTCACCCAATGCTCTGATATGTGGAACAAATAGTAATGCTTCAAAGTTGACTCTGCAACGTAGCCTTTGGATGCTTTTAGGCAAGTTGTCAAAGGCTAAGCGGTGCGAAAATGGGGAAATGGCAGCAATTCCATGTCTGAAACAGTTGCATATATTTTATAAACACCTCCGACGAGAAACTCAAGAAAACAGTAGATGAACTCAATACTGCAGGAGCAATGTCCTGATGTGTTTGCAAATTGCAATAGCTGGGATGAATTTTGTGTTACTCACTAGTTCACTACGGGACATTACATAAATTTCATTCAGCAAAGTGGAAGAAGTGTTTACATTGCATTAAGTCAAATATAAAAAACAAACGAACCTCTGCAATATGGGCAAGACATTTTCAAGGTACCAGTCTGATGATGCATGGGTTGGTGCAGTTTTAATACGGGTTTCTCGGATACCTGTGCCATAATACTCTCTACTGCTCCAAGAATATTCACTAGGGAGCTCAGTAACTATTGAAATTTCACTGCTTAGACTATTAATAAAGTGATCCACATCAAAGACTTCTGCAAACGTACTGCACAAAAGAAAAAGATAATTATTCTTCCAACTATCTTTGTGAGGGGAAACGAGTCGCCGTGAACATTAAAACTGTGACCTAAAAAATAAAACGGGAAGACCAAAAAGACATCTTGCAAAGAGTTAGTTACCTAGAATCTTGCCATACTGGATTGATTTCCAGATGCGGAATCACTAGTGTTGCGTTCAATATTTTAGCAACAGCAACGGCATCACAAATCTTCAACCGAAAAAATGAACACCAACATATTTGTTAACATTTGTTAACACTGATGCTTCTCAAGAAGAGGTATATGAGCTCAATACAGGGAAATTACATTAAAAAAAATATAAGGTAGAAGATAACCATACTTCCGTTGGGATAGTAAATATCCCTCAACTTTGAAATTTCTCCTCTATTTTTAAAGTCACCACTTCCTTGTCATTCATTGCCAAAGAAATGTTGTGTTTCCATATTTAGTTAAATAGAATTGTGTTCTTAACAACGCATATATACAGATATGGGTTCTACACGAGTATTCTTTAATTCGCCTCTACATCATAAATATGGGCTCTAGTCAAATGGAGACAATATAAACGAGATGGAAGGGACACTGAGGCATGACTCAGACACTAAGTAGAAGATCATTCAGCAAGCGATTAAACAACAAAACTAAATCAAAACTCTTCAAGAAGTCAAGTTTTTAGCGGCCTGTAAAGTGCCATAAAAGGGTGGGAATCAGTAGAACAAGTTACAAAGTCCTTTTCTCTGTTTACATTTGCACTTGAATACAACTCAAATGGAAAAAAGATATGCTTATGGATAATGCGCATGATGGACATAAACATCAAGAAAGAATGCATCAAGTGATAGTATGAGTATATAAATAAAGATAAGAAATAGTTTACCCCCATCCTCTGTTGGTTTAACCCTCCATCAAGAAAAACTTGGATATAACCACGCGACTTTGGACGTAAATCTAGCAGGAACCAAAAATGAGAAACATAATTAAATACTCTGTATATGAATAAGACAGGTAACAGGGGTTGTAAAGGGTGAGTAGGAGTAGTTACAGGGAGTGAGGGCGGGATGTTGACATGGTTTCCAGCCTTGGTCCGGCAACGGAGACCACAGTTGAAGCTGTTGTTTAAAGGGCTGAAAACAAGGAAAAGCAAGCTTGAGGGTGAGGATGACGAATTTATATACTCCGTCTCAAAAATGCAAATGTAGGTAAATACTCAGTAATAAGAACCGCACGCATACTCACAGGTTGGGATTGTAATGCATTTTGAAGGAGACGTAAATGTTTAGGTTTGGGAGCATTCCATTCCTGATGATATAACAACAGCATTTCAAAGAGGTGACAGTACAGACATACAGTAATCATCTCCGTTACTCCGACACTTCATTTTAGAACAAAAAAACTGAAAACTTAGTCGAAAATATCGGTATCCAGAGAAGAGACATACAGAGAAGAGGGAAGGCGAAGCGCGAGAAAGGGGGGAGAAAAGATGAGGAGAGAAAAGGAAGGGGAATAGCAGGAGAAGCAGGCCCGTATAGTTATACGCCACTGATTTCATGTTTCCGCCATTGTTATTCATCTTCCCTCTTCCCAGATTTTCTCTGCAATCTACCAACTGATCACTACCAAACACTTCATATGGTATTTTGCATTCTTCCTCTTCATTCACACTACTACATCACATCAGAACAAAACCCAGGTAAGAACAAAAGTCGGCGACACTCCAATTTTATTTGATTAGTTGGTAATTGTTGCAAATTGTAAGAAATTATAGGGTTTTTAAGTCGATGATCTTTGAGCATCAAATTGAAATAGAAGAACAATTTAGTACAAATTCATACCCAAAATATCAGATTTGAGCTGCTCGTGCGTCGAAATCAATTCGACTGATTTCGCGACAGTTGGATCATAAGTATCATATAGCCTCTCATGTGAACCAAAAATGGGTTCATGAAACCAGAAGTTGAAACGAATTGATTCACCCCCAATTTCTAGGGTTACGAGGAAGAAGACGATTATTGGAAGGAAGGGAATAATTAGTGAAGTGAGACAGTGAGGTTTAGAGTAAATCATTTTTTTTTACCTGTGGAGAAATTATACGATGACGGTGATACCCGTTTGATTATCAAAATTGATCCGAAACTCAAAAATTATCATACTCGACCTAACCCAAAATGCACGGTAGATTCGAAATAATCTGACTCAATTTGACCAGAGCTATACTCTGATTGACCTATTTGTCACCTTTATCCAAGATGGAGAATAAAAGGGATCGATATTTTTGTATACTCTGTGACTATTTTTTTAGTCTAAATAGCTACATATATTCCATAATTGTAAAGATTATATATCATTTTAGCGAAGATTGAACCTCTGGGTTCAGGTAGGCCCAAACCCGACCTTGATCCATCAGTTTGGAAATGGGTTGTTAATTTTGAATCGATATGAGTGTAGGTCAAGTATGAGTGTATGACTAGTCTGGATCTAAAGAATCTGTTGCGAGATTGGGTTTGAATCAGATAAATTGCTCGATTGGCTTAAGATGGTGTAAGGGCTCGTTTGGTTGATGCGGGAAGTGAAAATTCATGGGAACTTGGGAAGTACAAAATCATGGGAAATAAACTCCCGTTTCTAATTCACGGCAAGTTCTAGGACCATCCACATTGAATGAAATTTTAGAAGATTAAATGGTTGATGTTGATGGAAGGATGAAATAAAAGATGAAAATGGTGGTGTAATGGTTAAAATTGATGAAGATGAAGATGAAGATGAATTTTTTTTGAGATTTCATGTAGATGAAATGTTGAAATAGAAGAGAGAGAGGGAGGAGTTGCAGGAAAAGGCCTACTTTTGCAGAAAAAAAAACCGAAATTATTTTTTCCTAACGAGCCTTTACTCAATTTTAACGAATTTTACTATGATTTCCCCATAATACCCTATGAACTTATCTTTGACATTTAGATTCATTTATGCTTATTTTGTTTTACTCGATCAATTTAGATAATCAATCGCTTCCGTATTCAATTATGATTCTAATTCAATTACTAATGACATAAA
This sequence comes from Agrostemma githago, assembly GCA_958450325.1. NCBI lineage: Eukaryota > Viridiplantae > Streptophyta > Magnoliopsida > Caryophyllales > Caryophyllaceae > Agrostemma > Agrostemma githago. Next base: position 68,429,041 of record OY288251.1, on the reverse strand, counting down.
ATTGATTATTATTTTACCAATTTATTTTATTTATTGTATTATTATTGTTTAATTAATTATTTAAGTTTAATATAAAAAAACAAAAACAAAAAGTAACAAAGAAAAAAAGAAAATTTAAATAAATAAAATAATTAAAAAAAAAAAGAAAAAACCCTAACCTCCATGACCCACCCCTTCCTTCCCTCCCTTCTTCGACTGCCACCCATGACCCACCCCAAGCCACCCTCACATCCACCCAGATCGACCACCCCCACCCACCCAGACTCGATCCGACCCCAACCCATCCATCCACTGCCTAGACCGACGCCACCCCACCACCCGACCCGACCACGCCCACCTGGCCCCCGCCGAACCCAACCCCTGCACCGCTTACCCGACCCCAGTCATCCCATCCACCCCAGCCATCGACCCTGGACCCCGGACGGTTTCGATGTTTTTGGTGATTTATGGGTGGTTGAATTTTTTGAGATTCATTGAGAGAGAAACAAAAAAATTATGATGAGTGAAATGACAGGGGTAGTTCGGTAAAATGTTGTTAAGATTGAGTAAAGACTCGTTAGGAAAAAGCACGACCCAAAAAAACGTGATGATACATATGAGCCTTCTTTTTTTGTTGTGCTTTTTTTATTTCTTTCGGATCCAACGTCCGTATTTGTTCTTTCTCGACGATTATATTTTCGACCTTGTAATTTATTCTTTCTCGACGCCTATATTTCCGACCTTATAATTTATTTTGTAACTTTTTTATATTAAAAAATTATCATTAACCCGGACCGTACGTATATTTTCAGTAGAACATTTACAATTTAACTCGAACATTTTGTAACTCTAAACCGATCCTACCCAAACCTTTTGCAAAATGACCCGAACCCGACCTAGTGACCGATATTTTAAAAATGTCGTCGGTGCCAAATAGGTAAAAAAGTTGTACCAAAGTGACGAAATGGTAAACAAAATATAATCGTGGCACGGATTAAAAAAAATTAATCGATACGACACTATTTAAAAATTATTGTTCATAAAATAAATTACTAGCGTTTTGTGTTGGTTAAGTTTTTTTTTTCAAATTGTGCCGTACTATATTTCCGAACTCACTACGTTTGTGTTGTAACTTTTTTTTTATTAAAAATTTATCATTTCCCGAGCCGTACTTTTATTTTCATATACATTCGAACCTAAATCACCCGAAGCTTACGGCCCGAACACAATATTACCCAACCCGAGTATACTCGGCCCCAACCCGACCCGACTGACCCTATTTTCACCTCTATAAGTATACTCCATTATTTACCTCTTTTCACACAACTCTTCCCTACTCATTCTCACAATTATCTCTAATATTTCAGAGACATGGATGGCTAAAAACGAAGAACTTACCTCCTTAGAAAGTGAAATAGTTTCGATGATTCGTAGACTGTTCAAAATAGTTGATGAAGATGTTTTAAATGATCTTTTGTCTGGTCGCGGATGAACATTTGTTCAGCGTGAAGAGGTTTATTACTGGACTATTTATGACAAAATTACAACGGAGGAGGACCGACTCCATGAAATTGAACTTCTAAGAGATGAAAACCCAGACGGTTGGATGGACAATTCAGATTACGATTACAATGGGGACCATGAGCCTATTAGAAAATAATGGATTTTGTCCAATATTAACCGTCGAGTCTTTTTGTTTGTAAGAGTCTTTAGGTACTGTCGTTGTTGTCCTACTTTTTATTTATTTTATGCTTGTTTAAATTTATTAAGTCTTAATTAAATTAGGTTTTACAATGTATTAAGTACTAAGTCTTCGTCTGTTTTCATTTTAATTTATTTAACTTCAAGCGATTACGTCCGTATGTTTTATTTTCATTTCTTACTTTAATTTTTTTTAGAAACAATAATGTTAAAAAAAAGTAAGCAAAATAAGAGTAAAAATTATAATAGTATGAAAATAAATGATTGGGTTGAGATAAATTTGATGTGTAAATGTGTGGGGTATAATAAAATAGGAGAGAGAATGAAAGTAGAAGATGAGTGGAAAAATGAGGTGGATGATTGAAATGAGGAGGGAAGGTAAGATGAAAAGAAGAAGATGAAATACCATTGCGGATGGTCTAAGTTACCGAGGAGGGTGTTGGTAAGCAACTTCCTCCATTTATGTAGGAAGTCAATTCCCCCGTAAGTTCTACTTCCTCCATATGTAGGAAGTTGAGGCAAACAAACAACTTCAATATTTTGCAATTCATGGGAAGTTCTACTTCCCATGATCTTACGAGGCAACCAAACAGGGCGTAAATATCAATCACGATGGTGTAAAAGGATGTGAGTTGTTTAGATAATGGTACGGTGATTGTATAATGCATTAATGCCCAACCAATAAGACTCTGCCCATGTTTGTACTTTGTAGTCGGAGTACATATTTTCAAACGCGTGGTCTCCAAGTTTTCGAATGCTTGGCCTCCAAATTTGCAATTTGCCATTTCCAAATTTTATATTCCAAAGTCATGTAATTAAAAATTACTCCGTAGAAACTAATTAGATAATTGAATTCATTAAAATTACTTGAACTTTACAAGATAGTCCAAAAGTTAGCTAATATTTGATAAATTGATGAAAAAAAGAGGAAAAAAAATCTAAAAGTTTATAAGGTAACTTAATTTTACATAATACACTGAGTATCTTTTATTTTGTTTAGCTTATTTGCGAAATAAATTACTTATCAAACACCTATAAAAAAATAAGTTGGTTGAAAATTTTGACAAAATAAACTAAAAGTATTTTGCTAAAAAAAAGTTGGTTAAAAGAAAACATCAGATACTCATCCGTTTAAGTCGAACATTTCTTATTTCTTTTTGGGACCTCCAACTCAAACTTTTTTATTTCCATTTTAGTCATTGTTTTAATACTAAACAAATACTTTAAACCTTACGTATTTACTATCTATCCTACATTTAATACAGAGTATATTAAACAAATACTTATTTGCCTTTAATAATAAACAATTACATTCTTAAAACTCGTGCATAAAGTGAAAGAATAGATTCGACTTGAACAGAAGGAGTATAACCTAAAACTAAACGAGTAGGTCTTTTCATGGACTATCTCAAATACTCAAACTAAGTCAAGGTAACTTAACACTAGACGGTCTATCTAAAGTCTTTGGGGGAAACTAAAGTACTCGTATCTTTTTTTTGCACAAATTCTGGTTTGCGATCGGAATATTCATCACAAACTTGTTACAAGTCAAATAAGACGACACATGTACTAATTTTTAGACTTGTCTTTCTAATAAAATGATACCGTATTATTTGACCCATCGTTAGCCCACTAGGAATCTAGGAAAACTTACTCTATTTTTTGACCGAAGACGCTAAGCGATTGGAGTATTGTGTAGCACCCCAAAATCACGAGAAGTGAAAAAACTGGGAAGTATAAATAGAGGTGAACCCTGGAGCCATAAACAAGTTAACCCCCATACATACTTCGTATCAACTACTCGTCGTCAGCCAACCTCCTTCACCGCCGCTTCAATCTCACATTCCTCTTCTTCCCTTTCCATCGCAGGTTCTTGATCGATTTTTTTTACTGGGTTTCTTCTCTTACTATCTTTCAAAAGATTTCAACCTTTTCATATTCAATTGATTGATTATTTTATTTTTTTGCAGCTTTTGATCTAGTAGGCTTCTTGGGTTTTGCTTAATTTCTCTATCATGGCGACAAGTAAGCATCTTTTCATTCCTTATGTTTCGTGAAATTCATAAAGATGTCAGCTTTTTTTCCCCAAATTGATTTACTATTGTATGTTACGTGCTCAACGATTTATTAGGGTTTACTCTAGCTTTTATGTGAAATTGGGTAATCTGTCTGTTGTTGTTGTTGATGTTGATGTTGGTTATTCCCTCCGTCTCGTTAATTTGTTTAAAATAATCTTCCTATTATGTGAGTTGGGTATAGATAGATAGGAATTATAAGGGGTTGGCTGGCTCCATATGCAGGGCTTCAGTTTGAGAACAATTGTGAAGTGGGTGTCTTTTCCAAGTTAACTAATGCCTATTGTTTGGTTGCAATTGGCGGTTCCGAGAACTTTTACAGGTTGGTTTCTCCTAATTGATTGATTCATTATTTTGGTTGGTCTCTTAAATAGTACGGAGTATTCTTTGGATACTGATGTATACTGTATTGTTGCAGCACTTTTGAGACTGAGCTCGCAGATCATATACCTGTTGTGAAGGCCTCCATCGCTGGGACTAGAATTATTGGTCGGATGTGTGCTGGTGAGTAGCGTGGAATGTAATTTGATTATATGATGCTATTCGGTTTTGTAATTGTGGTCACTTATAATAAAGTTTCTGCTGACAATTGACAGGTAACAAAAATGGTCTTCTTGTCCCTCACTCTACAACTGATCAGGGTGAGTCTCAGAATAATGTAGTTATGAAAATTTGTCTTTCTCGTGACTCTTGTTTGGTCTTGCTATCAAGCTTGACCCCTTCCTTTGCACAAGGGGGAGGGGGTTCTCTGTAGAGTTATTGATGCTGTTTGTCATTCATGTCTTTCTACTTCATCTCTATGTGAGAGTTTTGCATTCGGGGGTGATTTTTTGTGTGAGACTATGTTGGGGAAACATGGTTTGGAGTTTGTGGCCTTACCCCTATGTTATTAGGACGTTAGGACTCTTAATATAGACGATGCTTGTTCGTACTAATAGACTAGTTGTTCTTGTTTAGTTGAATTCATTTGGTATTGAGTTTTCCCTTTTTTTGTGTGTTTTGATGGCCTTGGTTGTGGATTTAGGGATAACAGTTTTCATTGGGGTAAACAGTAGTGGGAAGAATTGTTGATTGGAAGTTATTGTTGCCTTGTTGGAACAAGTAGTTCCTGATCATATTTGCATTCTCTTCACTATATTATGCTTCTCCCGTACTGATACATATGCATTTTCAGAACTCCAACACTTGAGGAACAGTCTACCTGATGAGGTTGTTGTACAGCGCATTGAAGAAAGGTTGTCTGCTCTCGGAAACTGCATAGCATGCAATGATTATGTTGCTCTGACTCACACAGATCTCGATAAGGTACAGATCGTCATCCATGTTTCTTTTTTGAATATGGTTTAGTCTCTGGTTATGATCTATATGCAAGCCAGATTAAGTCGGAATGTTTTGAGTCTCAGCATGTATCATTTATACTCCGTAGCTATTAGTTGGCAACACCATACTTTTAATCGGCCTTTCTGTATTCATGCTAGATATCCTTTTTTTTGTTCCTTTTTCTTTTTGAGCTTTAAGATCTAATATTAAGTCAACTACATCATCGAGTTTTACTTAGAATGACAGTCTTTTCAAAGTTCAGCTGAGGATCTTGTTCCACTATGATCTAGACCTCCTTATGATGTTTGATGAAATAAGTGAAATGGCAAAACAAACAGGTATTGTTCATTATACTTGATTGACTGCTTAGTTTGTGAGGTCGCCTTGGGCGGAAGGCACGTGCTTCCCAGCACGCAACTGCACTGTTTATTTCGAACAAATATGTATACTTTATTGCGTTGTAATGCGCCTTGAGTGCGCTTTTTGGATCCTTTTAAGTAACATAACTTGTCTGTTTGGGTTTTGATGTCGTCATCTTTTTTTTTTCCAGGAAACTGAAGAAATAATTGCTGATGTCCTTGGTGTTGAGGTTTTCCGACAAACAATTGCAGGCAATATTTTGGTGGGGAGCTACTGCTCTCTTTCCAACAAAGGGGGTCTGGTACGGCCTCTTCTTTCTCTCATCGTATCATACTTTTTTGTTCTATGAAAGCATCATCAGATCATTTACAAGTATAATACTTAATTTGTAGGTCCACCCGCATACATCAATTGAAGACCTTGATGAGCTTTCAACCCTTCTCCAAGTCCCACTAGTGGCAGGGACAGTGAACCGTGGAAGTGAAGTAATTGCAGCGGGACTGACCGTGAATGACTGGACTGCATTCTGTGGGTCAGACACGACAGCCACTGAGCTATCTGTGATCGAGAGTGTTTTCAAGTTGAGAGAAGCACAGCCAAGTGCCATCGTGGATGAGATGAGGAAATCTCTGATTGATACTTACGTATGATACTGCTATTGGGTGTGGTGTCTACAAGTTATGTTTTTTTTTTGTGTGTTTTTAAGTTATTGAATGATGTAGCGACTATATTTTGAGTTGAATTGAGAAAAAAATGGTTTTATCTTTGATCCTTATGACCAGAGATTTGTTAGTGTTGGTGGAAAAAACCATTTTTGTAGCATACATTGTTTTTATAGCTATAATCCTCTACTCCATAGTATGAAGCTTGTAATCCTGAAAGTGTGCAAAGGCTTCTCATCAGTCATCATGCCAGGTTGATCAGTGTTAGTGTTTAGCCATTTTATACCTAACGTGAATGTATTCGTCGCAAGAGAGAAGTAAAATGTTTTGGATGTTTCCGGAACCATGGGTAATCACCATGCTCTAAGGTGACCCAAGCAAGGTATGAACTCCTCCATGAGTTCGTGACCTTTGGGAGTGGTATAAGAGACTTGGGGTTCCTTGATATAATAAATGAAATGAATCGGTTATCTTTACCTGCACCAACCCATTTCACATTCTTATTCCGAAGTACTCCCCCCCCCCTCAATGTTTCATGTTTTCATTTTGAACACTATGATAGTATGCTGTTCTTCATTAAGAGTACTTTTTACTCCTTCCGTCTCGATCATTTGTTTGCATATTTCATTTTAAGCTGCCTTTCTATTTTAGGAAGGATCTTTTATGAGAAATTTGATCATCCACATTCATTTGGTCCTACATGTCACTCAATAATTGGATCTCTCCCCCCTCCCTTGTCTTTGTGCCAAAATCATAGACAAATAAATGATCGGAACGGAGAAAGTAGTATATACAAGTAATTTGTTGTCTCATTTTCTGTGACCCCCATATTTTTCTTTTAGTTTTATTTTCCTCCACATACCTTCATCTTATATACTCCTTTAAATATTCATGAGGTAAAATAATGACCGGAGGGAATAGTGTACTCGTGGAGTATTATACTCACTCTGTTTTATTCAACGGGTACCATCTTACAAGTGTATGTGTAGGGACTAGGGACTAGGGAGGGGTCCAGTAACGATTATGGTGTAACAACTCCTAACCAAAGAATAAAAAATCTGGGTGCTATATATATGCCTACGACATTGATTGAGGTATTTATCACTTTTCTTGACTTCTTTACTTATCAATTATCATTGTTTCAATTTTCATATACTTGTGTTGTGTTCTTTAATACTCCCTATATTAACTGCTCCAGTACTGCACTCTATAATAAATCTCTCAATCTCTCCTAATCCCAAAAATAACGTTCATGTACTTTTTTTTGAGGAAAAACGTGGGCAACTTATATTAAATCAATCTCCGCCATATTCAAAATGGACTGCGGAAAAGACGAGCCAAATACAACATCGTCACCAGCTACAGCACAATAACGAGCCATAAAATGGGCTACCGTATTTCCCCCACGCTTAACATGTTGGCACTTAAAACGAGAAAAAGAAAGTAACAGCTCAGACACTCTATTAAGACACAAACCGGGTGGACTTCGAATGGCTTGGCGGCAATTAATGGCATTAATAACTCCAAGAGCATCACTCTCAACCACCACACTCTCACACCTAATCTCCTGCACCCTCTCCAACCCCAAGATAATGGCTTGGAACTCAGCAACTTCAACCGGCCAAAAAGCTCGAATTCTTTTACAACCTGCCATCACCACCTTACCTTCCGAGTCTCGGCACACAAATCCCAGACCCACCTCTCCATCTCCTAACACAGCAGCATCAGAATTAATTTTCACCCACCCTTCAGTCGGTTTTCGCCAATGATCAATCCCACAAGCCTGGTCCTGATGTTCCCCGGGACCCACCCTTTGCGAATATAGCGAGTGCTCCGACACCAGCCGAGTCAATCCGAGCTTAACAACATGGAGAGGCAAAGGTTGCTCCTGAAAAAGAACCGAATTCCTCCACGTCCACGCAACCCAGGCCAAGCACAGGAAGCCAATCGATTCCTCCTTCGTCACTCGTTTCAGGACCCAATCGATCGCCTCGAAACAACTGGTTTGAGGTAGAAAAGAAAGGAGAGGTTCCACACAGCTATCAACCCAAACCTCACGAGTAGCATTGCAGCGGAATAGCACATGAACATCCGTTTCCACCTCCGAGTTACATAACCCACATACTGCTTCATTCACAACATGTCGGGAAACCAACTTAGCACGAGTTGGGAGGATTCCCATGCACGCCCGCCAAACAAAATGCTTCAGCTTAGGAGGTGCCTGAGTTCGCCAAACAAACCTCCAAAAATCAGCTCGCCGAACATCATCAACAGAGCGTGCCCTGAGCCCAAAACCACCTCTTGCCAGCCTATAGGCGGATCGAACTGAAAACACCCCATCTCGCGTCGGCCACCAAAACAGTTGGTCAGGAGACTCACCATGAAGCAGGAGCGAGAGGGCGTCTCTAACTTCATCAGGTCGCAGGAACCTATTCAACTGGTCAATGTCCCATGTACCATTGTTCTGATCAATAAACTGCGCCACACACATATCGGCATCAGCCTCAATATTGGGCACCGGAACATGACCAGCAGATTGGCCCGGGAGCCAAGCATCACACCACACATTAATTCTAGCCCCATCACCTACTCGCCACTTCCAGCCTTCCAGAACCATGGACTTCGCCCCCCACAGGCTACGCCAGCAAAAGCTCGGATCGTGCCCTCTTCTAGCCTCAAGGATGTCATCATGTTTAAAATATCTTGCCTTGAGGAGACGTGCCACAAGAGAGTCAGGATGCACAATCAAGCGCCATACTTGCTTAGCCAACAAGGACTCATTAAATGCACGTAAGTCTTTAAATCCCAATCCACCAGCATGTTTAGGCTCACATAGTTTGTCCCACGCTTTCCAATGAATGCGTCGTTTAACGTCCGTGGATCCCCACCAGAAACGCGCCACCACGGAGTTAATATCCGCAATTATTCCATCCGGTAAAGCAAAGACACTCATCATATAGGTCGGAATAGCTTGAGCCACTGCCTTGATTAGAACCTCCTTCCCGGGTCTCGACAGGAGTTTCTCCTTCCAACCTTGTACTTTCTTCCAAATCCGCTCCTTGAGACTAGCAAACACCGCTTTTTTGGACCGCCCAATAATGGTAGGCAAACCAAGATATTTCTCATGACGAGCAACTTCCCGCACCCCCATAATCCTCTTAATATCCTCCCTATTCCGAGCTGACACCTTCTTGCTGAAGACAACTTCCGTCTTAGAATAATTAATTTTTTGACCCGATGCTCCTTCATATTGGCTAATTAAATTAGCTAGACTCAAGCATTCTCCTTCAGTTGCTCTAGCAAAAATAATACAGTCGTCAGCAAAAAATAGATGAGATATCCTCGGGGCACCCCTACATATACTCACTCCATGGACTCGCTTCTCCACCGCCGCTTTCCTGATCAGGTAAGAAAAAGCATCCGCACATAACAGGAACAAAGATGGCGAAATAGGGTCCCCTTGTCGAAGACCCCGACTCGGCCGCACCTCCCCCGTATGCTCCCCATTAACCACGAAAGAATGGCTAACTGTAGAAATGCATTCAAAAATCCGGTTGACCCATATATCGGCAAAGCCCATCTTCCTCATCATCGCACACAAGAAACTCCATTCCACCCTATCGTAGGCCTTACTCATATCTAGTTTCAGAGCAACATTTTCGGCTTTTCCCTCCCCGCCCCGTTTCATAGCATGAAAAATCTCAAAGGCAATGATAGCGTTGTCCGTAATAAGTCGACCTGGAGTAAACGCACTCTGATTCTCCGTAATAATTTCATTCATAATACCCTTCAAACGATTTGCCAACAATTTGGAGATAATCTTATAAATGACATTACAAAGGCTAATAGGTCGATACTCCGTAATCTTTCGAGGAGCATTCGTCTTAGGGATGAGAACCACCGAGGTTTTATTAATGAATCTCAAGTCCCCTCCCCGCTCCCACCATCTTCTCACAAACTTACATATCTCCGGGCCCACAATCCCCCAGTGCTTTTGGTAGAAAAGAGCGTGGAAGCCGTCAGGTCCTGGAGCTTTATTTGGGTGCATGTCGAACACGACTTTTTTAACCTCCATGTCAGTAACGGGTGCAACCAGGCCCGCATTAATGTCATCCGTCACCACCTTCTGGACGCAATGCAGCACTTCATCTTGCCCCCTGGACCCCTCCGAAGTGAACAGAGACGAGTAATACTCGAGCACAACACGCCGAATCTCCACCTCATTCTCGTGCCAGGTACCATCCTCCCCCTCAATACCGCTGATCTGATTCCTCCTACGCCGTTGATTTGCCTTATGGTGGAAGTAGCTGGTGTTCCTATCTCCATCTCGAAGCTCGGTTTTCCGAGCCCTCGTATACCAAAAGGTTTCGACCTGATTCCGCAGCACATCAATTTCTTTGACAAGCTCGGCGCATTTCTCGAGCATCTCCCCGGAAGGGGAACCGGCTTGCCACTTACCCAGTTCTTCCTCTCTTTCCCGAAGCCGTACCCGGACATCCCCGAAAGTACTCTTCGCCCAACCCGAAAGCTTTGCCGCGCACCGAGCAATATACTCTGTAATAGGCTCGCCATCACGTCCCTGCCATGCTTCTTCCACTACCCCACGACAGGCCGGATCAGAAAGCCAAAGAGGTTCAAAACGAAACCATCTACGGCCCCTCCTCCTCCGACACATATCAGCCTCGCCTATTAGAATAGGCGCATGATCCGAAGCATAAATAGGATAATGTTGGACAAAAGCTGTCGGAAAAAGAGAAAGCCAACCCGCATTTGCCACTCCCCGATCGAGTCGTTCTCGGATTAAATTTCCTGCTTCACGTCCCCTTTGCCATGTGAAAATGTTGCCCCGATAACCCAGGTCACGCAAGCCACATTCATCCAGAGTTGTACGGAACGCGTCCATCAGCCCCTCCCCCCTAGCACACCCACCCTCCTTTTCCCTAGAGCTGAGGATCTCATTAAAATCACCAAAACATACCGTCGGGATATTACTCCCCTCACAGAGTCGTCGCAACATCTGCCAGGTTTGCCATTTATTCCTACCATCCGGCCATCCGTATACACCCACTGCTCGCCACTTCACCCCCTCCGCCGTCGTAACCTCAATACACACATGATGTGCATCACAGGTCTTCAGCTCCGCATCAATGTCTCTCCACCATAACCCCATACCACCCGATCTACCGACACTACTAAGGCAAATGCCTGTGCGGAACTCGCACTTATTTCTCACTACTTCTAAGTCACTACTACTAATCATCGTTTCCATAACGAAAACGATGTTTGGGCCCTCCCTCCAACACCTATCCCGGAGGGAGCTAACCGTCAAGGGGTTGCCCAACCCTTGACAGTTCCAGCTTAAGATTTTCATTGTTCTTCGCGGTGCTGGTCCCCGCCAGCATCCGCTACTTTCATGGTAAGATCAAATTCCTCCTCCACTGCACACCTTCTACGGACCGGCCTATCAGTGGTACCAGACACGGTCCCCTCCCTTTCACCCTCCAACCTTCGCTTGCTACCCACATGCACCTCCTCCGTCCGACCACCCTGATCAACCCACGGGCCCCCTCCCCTTTTCACCACTTTTACAAATTTCCTCCCTATCCCTTTACTAGCCAACTCACCCCCACCCTCTTTCGTCTCCCCCTTGCCCAAAAACACCTCCATAGATTCCCCTATAAGGTCATCACACATCTCGACATCCCGATCACCACTCAGTATGTCACCCAGCATGGGAGAGTCGTGCCCGGAAAGACCCTGCTCATTGCCATGAAGAATCAACATCCCACCCTCATCTTCAGGCTCTTTGCTCACACCGTCGGTTCTACCAATCTCCCTACCATCCTCCCTTCCTCCCTTCCCTGAGTCCCTCTCCTTCCGGCCAGTACGAGATTTAGACTGCATCGAGATGAATTGCAACTTCTGCACCAGAGTTTCTACCATATCCTCCTCCCTCTTCCTATGCTCATCATCAAAGGTTTTCTGGAGATTCCGACCTTTCATCGCCAATGTGGATGGACCCGACCTGTTAGCTTTCCATGGAGAGGCCCTCAAGTTTTCCCCAAACTGGAGCTCATTCACCTCATACGGTCCCTCATCGCATTCCCTCTCTCCATGTCCCAGAATACCACACCCATAACAAAAATTCGGTAAACGCTCGTATTTCACCGGAAATTCCACCATCCCCCCACTAGGAAACCCTCTGTTAACGTTCATGTACTTAATATACTTGTATTCGGATTTTTAGAGTTGTCGGATGGCTGCCTCAACAAGCAGTAAGTATATTTCCCTTCTTTTTTTTTTCCTAAATTGAGCAATACGTGTATTTCAATTAACTTATTTTAAATTTTATATGAGCAGTAAGTAGATTTGTAGTAACTTTTTTGTATGGAGTTCTTGTTGTAAAATGTCTAAACTTGTAAGGTTAACTAAAAACTAAAGATGTTTTTAATGGTAACTAGTGCCTACATCAGTAAGTTTGAATCCATCTTAGAAAACTAGTGGGATAAGCTCTCCACGCCAATGGACACTAGTGCTCAAGATGCTCGAACTGTTATATCTGTGCCAAATACGGATCCGCTGCTGTCTATGTCTATGTGTATAGCTAACCTCAAGCATTTGTTCACTTTGCTAACAAGTACGGAGTAATAAAGAAGCAGGAAGAATGGGTGATTCCTCGATAATCCCGCTTAATTCCAATTTGAGAGTCGGGATGCAGCGTGAGGTGTATGAGGCTGCAGAAAGCGGATCAGTGGAGGCACTCCAGTGGCATAATAACTGGAAGCATCAGAAAACGGCTGGGGGAAGCAATGTTCTCCATCTCCACTTGAGAAAACCGACTCAAATTATTCCTAGAGGCGTCCGCGTTGTGGCTGACAACATTAACATGTCATTCATCCGGTATGTTATTGGTGAGACATCGGAGGATTCTGCGCTATTGCAGAGCAATGACAAGGGGGACACCCCCTTGCACTTGGCTGCTAGATTCGGCCACACGGGTGTTGTGCAAGAGTTTCTTACACTGTCTGAGCTGGTTCGTCTTGGGTTGCTGAACAAGGCTAACAATCGCAAGGATACTGCCTTGCATGATGCAGCTCGGGCAACTCATGCTGGTATCGTGAAGTTACTGGTGGAAGCAGGTGCTGATGAGAATGAGGATGCCCTGCATCATATGCCAAATAATCTGGGTGAGACTCCCCTTTTTCTTGCAGCTGAGAGAGGATGTTTAGAATCATTCGATGCCATTGCTGGACATACACGTCTCACTGCCCTTGAGCTTAAAGGCCCCTGTGGCCAAACCGCCCTTCACATTGCTGTCTTGAACATGAACAAAGGTTAGTTTTTGTGTGTTTGTTAAGATTTTCTGCCATACAGACTCTGAATTTTGGAGGCTCAGGATTCGTGAATGAGTTGGTTAGAATTAGTTGAGGGGTTGTTAGAGTTAGTTATGAGTGACCTCAGCTCACTCATAACTAACTCTAACAACCTCTCAACGAATTCTAACCAACTCTTACCTTATATACCTAACCCTTGCAATTCGAGCACGCGACCTTTGGTCATTTCTATTAGAGAAGGAGAAGATCAATGGAAAAAAACTAATAGTTGCTAACGAATTGCAACAGATATTGTGGCTCGGATCCTGGAAAAAAATACGAGTAGTTTGCTTATAAGAGTTAAGAAAGACGAGGGACAAACCCCGCTTCACTGTTGTGCTGCTCAGGATGGCAAGTCTGAACGTAGTATTCTGAGAGCTCTCATAAATCAGGATGATGAGTACAATTCGGCAGCATACATACGAGATAACGAGGGCAGAACACCTGTTCACGTAGCGACTCTAAACTTAAACATAAATGGAGCACGGATGCTGGCACGCTGTCATCCGGACTGCATCGAAATAGTGGACAACAAAGGGCGAAATGTGGTGCATTATGCAGCTAATTTGGGACTCTTCCTTTCATTCAGCGAGCTTCTAAGAAAGGTGCCACAATGTGAGATGTTTATAAATGAGAAAGACAATGACGGGAATACGCCTCTGCATCTTCTTGTTGCCACCACACGCACGCTTCCCTTCTATTACTTTGTCGAAAAGCTACCCTTGTTTTTACGGAGGCACAAGAATGTGGATGTAATGGCATTCAACGACAAGAATTTAACTGCACACGATGTCATATCTTCTAATGACAATTTTCGTCGTCATGTAAGTTTAATCTTCATCAGAGTTCATACTGTCATAAAAGTATTTTGTTTATTTACTATGTACTCGTAACAATATTTGTAGATTAAACTAAGGAGATCGATTAAATTGCTACCAAGGAGCAGGCGCATACCCATACCCATACCCGGTAGAACTGATGACACTCAAAGTGCGAAAACAGTTGACAGTGTGAAGGATAACAAATGCAGTTGGAAAGTAACCCGTGAAGAAAGGATCAGTCATCTTCAAAAAGTTGGAGAGACTCGACTGGTTGTTGCTGCTCTCATTGTAACAGTATCCTTCACTGCAGGCTTTACACCACCTGGAGGCTTCGATCAATCGTCTGGGGAAACTATAGGATTGGCTGTGCTAGCAAAGAAGGCTTCATTCATCGTGTTTCTGGTGTCAGATGCAGTAGCCTTCACGATGTCAAGCGTTGCCATCATCTGTTACTTTGCACTTGCGAGTCAAGTGACTGTATCAGGAGCCCAAGCATTGTCCATTCGAGGTGAGTTCCTGAATTCAGTTTCGTTGGGTGCTTTGATGATAGCGTTTGTGTCCGGAATATATGCAGTGGTATCTCATGTTCCCGGCCTCGCTTTCACCATCATAGCCATCTCTGTGTTCTACTTCATTTGTTACCGCTACCTACTAGTCAATTCTTGGAAGAGAGCCCGAGCAGCCTTCACCAAAAAACCTAAATACGTCTGATCGGATGAAAACTACTCTTTCCATCTCGATCATTTAGAACACCATATGTACACAAACGATGCATACGATGATTAAAAGTTTAAAACGTTGTAATACAAAGTTGTTCCGAAAGCAGTAAAGCACAGGAACAATAGGAAAGGAAATACAGTCACCAAGATTCACCACGAAGTTGCCTAAGAACTCTGCCATGAGGAGAATCGGGATCACCCCTCATTTTATTCCAATTCCATATCTCAGCTGCCCTCATCAACGCCTCCTCCGCACTATCCCTTTGCTCCTCCTTAAACACTATAACCCCTCCTCCACTCGTAGTATCACTGTCCGTCGCCTGCGTTATCGGCTTTCTTGTATCCGCAAACTCTATTTCCGACAATGGTGACGCCTTATGGTCTTTGAAGTACTCCTTGTTGTCCTCCTCTTGGGCTTTCGATTGGGCCCTCCGGTCTTCCCCGTTGTCATCGGGCCACGGGTCCAACACCGGCTCACTGCATGCTATCTCAGGTACAGGTAAATTGGGTCGGGTTGGTTGGGCGGATGATTGGCGCCTTTGATGTGAGTTGGGCTTAGAGGGTAAGCCCACCTCTGTGTGGGATAGTTTCTGTGACGAGGCTGTTGGTGGGTTTGGTGGAGTGAATGGTTCGGGTTCGGGTTCGGTTAGGATTGTTTTATGTGGATCTGACCCCTTCTCAACCTCCATCTGATTACAACACATGGACACCACGGTTAAGTTCAAAACATATACAGAGTATACAACAAACGCCTTTCTGAATTTAAAACTTGTAATTACCTGAGATTGGAAAATGCGATACAGCAAAATTTTACATTCATTTTATGACAATTTCTTTTACCATAAAATCATCCTATCATTTCTCTATACCACAAAATGTCATTATTTTTATCCATATTAATTTAAATAGATTCATAAAATCATTCGATTTATCAATAATATCTTTACTTTACATCATTTGGTGAAATGTTCCGTGTAAACCATGGATTGAACGAGGAGTACAAAATATGATTATTATTAGTTATTATTATTACCTGAGGTTCACTAGAATGAATAGCGGGATCAGCAGTACGATTAGTAGGAATGGGGTTGTAACCTTGTGTGTCACCACTTGCTTGACTCGCCGAATAACATCTTGTCATCAAACCCTTCCAATTCCCACCTCTCTTAATCCTTCTACCAATAACACCGCCTCCTCTTAACATCCTAATTCGCTTCTTAACTTCCTAATTTTGAGAACGATACAATTATACGAGTACCACCTAAGTCGGTCCATTAAATAGAGTACATGTACATGTACATGAATCCAGAATGTAGGAGTGCGCTGCGGACGTGGAATATTGTTCTGGTGATTTCTGGATTTTATTAGTACGTACGTGTCACTTGCTTCTGCTTTGTTTTTATCTTTAAACTTTTGGGTCAGTTATTTGGGCCTTTAGGGTCTCAGCCTACTCATTTGGCCCAAATCAAACCCTCGTTTCCAGCTATATGCCCTAAGCTCATCCATCCATCCATCCATCAAGTACTTTCTGGAGAGGCATCTAATCTAATCAAATTGGAAAGGTGGATGTGAGGGTTTAGATATATACTCCTTATCTCATAAAATTGGAACAATATCGACATCTAAAAATACATCATCATCACTCGCTTATTTTGTTGGTCGTAACTCGTAACCCACAAAGGGTCGATGGGACTGGGTCTCAGTTTGAGTTGACTTAAATTTGTGGGTTTAGCCACTTAATTATTTTAATTTTATTATCAAATGATCACACCACCATGAAAACATGATGATGAGGTAGTTAAAACAAGTACATATACTACACAGTACATGTACAGTCTCAAAGTACTACCAAACACATTTACCATTTGGTTTTCCTAATTTGTGGGTTTAACATTTCATTAACATCTCATCTGATCATCTCAGGTTCAATAACTCATCTCATTTCATTAATGTAATACAATGATACGACTTAGTACGCATTTCATTCAAAAAAAAAATTAAGAAAGGAAAAATCAGTTGGTGAGAGTGAATAGTGACAACAACATAGTTAGAATATCGGCTACTATATCTACTCCCAAGAGGCTCTCATACTAATATTACAAGCATACCCTAGTTAGACTTGGACCACTCACTCCAAAACTGTTAAAACCCTAAAATTAACAAGGGCAAAACCGGAAAACCAACCAAAAATACAACGCACCACCCACTACCACTACACTACTCTACTCTACTGCATCGAACAAATAACAAAAAAAAGGACAAAAAAAAACGGTAAGAATAAGAAAAGATTATGTGTGTTGTCGCTGTTGGTGAAGAAGAAGGGCAAAACTGGAAACCTCCCTCAAATATTGTCTGTCATATCATCTCTAAGCATAAACAGAGCCGTAAGAGAGCGCCATTAATAGCAGAGCCGCTTGCTCAACTTCCCCGAATTTATTACTCTTATTATTTCCAGTTTGTCGAATCCCTGACGCCATTACTTTTATCTTCAATGGCATTCCCATGTTTTCTGCTCCGTTTTTAATCTTCACTTCATTTTGATTTTGATTTGTTGCTGTATTGGTCTTCTTCTTGAATTTATCGTCTTTTTGCTGCTTGTTTAATCCCAAAAGTGCCCTTCTCTTTTTGTGGAATTTTATCCCGCATGCGTTGCATAATGTCTGACAACCCACCAATAAATCAATTAATTAATTAATTAATTACTCCCCAACTTTTTTGAATTGATAAAAGGTGAAATCATAAAAATGGGTAAATACTTGACCCGTTAAAAAAATTACCTTGGGACCAGCAGGACCGCCTCTCCAGAGTGGGGTAGTAGTAGTTTGACAGTCGGAGCACCTTTTAGGTTCACCATTGATGCCATTGTTACCACTGTTACAGTTGTTATTATTACTGTTGGAGTTACTGTTGTTACTGCTGCTGCTTTGTGAATCGGAGAATGAAGAACACTGGGTAAAAATCAAAAACAAACAAACAAACAAAAACCCATTATTCAAGATAAAAAATAAACAAAAACCCATTACTCAGAATATAAAATAAATAAAAGAAAAATGAATAATGAATGAATGAATGATTAGGAGAAAGGATGGTTGAGAGAGAAGGAAGGAAGGAAGTTACATCTTCAATGGGATTGGGATCCATGGGAATGTGATCAGAGGGAGTGGTGATCAGGATATTTGGCGGGATAAGGGAGAGATAAGGAAGAGGGGTTGCGGCGGGTTGGAAGGAAGGGGAAGAGGGGAATTGAAAAAAGAGGGGGAGGAGAAAGAGGGTATTTAAAGTATGTGTGAATCCATGTGATACAGAGTATGTGTGTGTGTTTGCATTTGCGCCTCTTTTTTTTTAGGGGTCTGCCCTTGTTGGAAGTTGCAAGTTTTTATGTGTGCTCGCCGAACCCTAGCCAACGTTTTCACTATCCTTTCAATGTTTCTACGGATCATTTTAACCATCACATACCTATTTTTGTACAACACAATCATGTAACTCGAAAATATCTATGCTTTCACATCTATGTTTGCCAAGACTAGATTATGAGAATTCTAAATGTTGAAATTAAGTATTGATATATTTGTAATTCGAATCGATATTAATTACTCTCCTTCGATTTTTACGATTCGCAACATTTATTTTTTACACAATGAATAATGTTGTGGGTGGAGATAGTACAATGGGTCTCACTAATAAAGTAAAAGACTCGCCACAAACAAAAAGATACTCGATGGAATACATATACTCCCTCCGTTCAAATCCGAAGGGTACACTTCCATTTTAGACACTATTCACAACTCAAGAGAGTCGTTAATATTCCCGACAATATATAAGAGAAAATATAGTCATGCGGATCTTGTTTGATTCGTCTTTATGAGTAGGGTAAGAATATCTAATTTTTTTAATTTTTGTTAATGTAAAACGAAAGATATTGACAGTGTAAAACGTGTATCAACAAGTGTGAAAAAGTAAACGTACCTTTAGATTTGAACGGAGTGACTAATATACGGAGTATTGGATATGAAATATTATAATTTGAAAGGGGTTGTGGACTTGTGGCTAAATTTTACCGAGTATAAACTTGTTCCCGGTGTTAGTCGTGGGAAAGGGATGATCGTTTTATATTTATTAATGATTGATGAATTTGAAGCTTTATTGAATTCTGTACATAGATTTATGATCAATATGTAAAATCAAACAACATTTTATGTGCGAACTATTAAGACATATACTGGTATACGGTATGATTTGCGAACGAGTTATTCTTGAGTAAAATTCTATTTTATAGAATAGATGAAGAAGTTACATATTGGTTGAAACAAGTTAAAATAACATAAAGATGATTTAGAAGTTTTCATAATTATGTTAGCCCCTTTGATCCGCAAGAGCATCAATTGAGATGAATTACGAAACGTTAGTGCTTGGTTGATACAAAAAAATACACACGATTTTCAATGAGTTGCAAATGCATAAGAAAGTGTTGAAAAATATGGACTAACCTTTTATGTGGAAACGATTGGATCATTATTCATCATATCTTTTTTATAAGTGTAGCTCGTGCTGTTAAATAATCTAAATCATTTAAAAGAAATAAAACAAATAGGTGAAATAATAGAGATATAAACACCGGGCTCATGGCTACCTAATTCATGTAAATCATTTAAAAGAAATAAAACAAATAGGTGAAATAATAGAGATATAAACTCCGGGCTCATGGCTACCTAATTCATGTAAATTGTACAGTGAGGCAGTGACTAATGAGTACTCCACATAATACCTTCGGTAGGGGTAATGTAGTCAATTAAAGCATAATACAATGTTGGATTGAGGGCAGTCTGAAGAAACGAGGGTCAAATGTCAGGTTTGACCAAATTAAATAGGGTTAGGTTAACATAATTTTATATATGCTTTCCAATTCTTTTTCCTTGGATTTGATGAACAAAGGATTAGGAGTGAGTGACCCATTAAACCAACTTATCTTGTTTTAGATGGATATTTAATTTCATGACAGGTTAAGTATGATTAGAAAGATAAAAATAATATGTTTGAAAACTACTTAAATATTTATCATCACTGTATCTATATCATATGATGTGATACTCCGTAATTGTTAGCAACCTTTGTAGGTTCGGCCTAGGTCTCCACCACGTCTACTCTACTAGACCCCAAAGCCCAATCCCGAAGCGAGTGTGCGAGTGTGGTTTGAGCCCAAACCTACACGCATCCACCTATTACAACTCCTTAATAAAGGGGAATTTGGTTAATACCACGAGCAATAATGGGGTAAATGCAAAAGGTGTTACCATTCATCCACTCACCCTATTCGTGGCATTAGCTTTTGTTTCGTGGCATTATACTTCCCCTTAATAAAGGTGGGAGAGAGATTATAAAACATACTCCCGTAATACATTCCTCCTATTGTTTCAATGTGGGATGGACAAAAAATAACAAACCCAAGGAGAAAGATCCGCAAATACTTGTTTTCTCGATGTGAGAGAAAAAGCAAAAAAATCCTTTGAAACATAAAAATAGTCTATAAATTGGTGATTTTTTGGTTTAGAGAAGAACGCACTAGGTCTCAAATGCTAAAAATTTACCCCTTTTACTCTCTATAAATTGATGATGTGAGACAATAATTTGAGCAATTTTAAAATTAAGACGGATATTTTTATCATAAAAGAATAATGAAAAGCGAGAAACATAATTAATTGGAGCCTTGGAGGACAGAGTATTAGTGTCATAGAGTACGATGTCGTTAGATGGTGACACACAGTATTTTGCCCTAAATTTTGATCCTCCAATAATTGCATTCACAACTTCATTATTACTGTACAAGGCAATGTACAACGTAGAATTCGTGACCCTCCGAGGATAGGACTCATTTAATTTGGCCCGGCTAGTCAACTATTAATTGCATCACAAATTATAATATACAATTATCATATTATGTGTCAAATAAATTCAAAAAATTAAAAATAGTGATCACTTGTGTGACCGTAAAAAGTGATAATTATTTATTTAAAAGTGATCACTAATTAATTTAAAAAGTGATAATTATTTATTTAAAAGTGATCACTAATAATTTTCTAATTAAATTTTTTGTTTTCTCAATTAGGGATTAGATTGGTGGGACGGTGATATGGGTGGTCAGTTGCGGATACATGCGCAGTTTGACGAGGTGATGGGTGCTCCGACGAGGGTAGTGTATGTTGGGGTGGTGGTGGGTTGGAGGGAGACTATTATCTGGTTTTTTTCCCTCTCTAATTGAATAGGGAATGAGGAAAATGAAAGGATTAGATACGAAAAATACGTGTACAAAAAAGTAAATTGCGTTTATGATATAGCAACTACGGTGAACACCAACATTAGGCCGTAAAACTTTGATCAAAGTACATGCAAAATGGTAGTAACTCCTTTGGGAAATATATATGGTGTAGGTTTTGTGTAAAAGAGTTGGTTTGACTTTTGAAGAAGAATATTTACTTTTTTGAGTTAAAGCTTTCATTTACGTGAGTTTTGCCTTTGTGCTTTTTTTTTTGTTGCATGAGCGAGTATTTATCCATCTTTAATCTTTCATCATACTATACTCCGCTACTCCACTTTCTATATTCTAATGCTGAGAGAAACAAGTTGTCTACATCAAATCAATGATCTTATTATGATCAACATCACATTAGCCTTCAAAATAATCCCTTCGATCATCAGATTGCACATTAAATTAGTGGGAGATGTATCATGAAAAATGAAAATTAAATAATTGTATTCTTTCATTGTATAAGAAATCTCTCAATATTGTTATAGACTTATAGTGGTTATTGAAGTCCGTCTCTCTAAAGTTAGGACATGAAAGTAGCTAGCGTTGGAACTGTTATGATATAAATGTCATCATCATATTCATCAAAAGACGCATTCGTTAACGAAGCAACGTTCGTATCTCTTGGAGTATCAAACACTATATATGGATGTAAACTCAATGTATTGTGATGTCTAATATCAATACAATCTCCTTGTTATTACAGGTACTTGATTGTTCTTTTTTTTTTTTGCCAAAGTTCTACAACAATATACTAATCACCTATCATTTAATGCACTTGAAGCTAGGTCATGTGTTGGTATTAAGTGATCTAGGAATAAAAACAAAGGCTAAACAATGAAAAGATCAATGCACATTCAAACAAAATGTCCTTGATTATATATAGCATCAATCTCGAAGTGAATTTTTTTTCGCTTCTGTCAGCTGCCAAACCAGGTGAAAGCAGTCTGTTTTCACCCTGACATGAAGGAGTCCTTTTGATCTTGCATCTCTAATAGCCCCTAGTATTACGTGTATTTTTGATTGTTCTTACATACTCCATATATATTTATAATAGGAACATCATTTTCAAACTTTTTACTCGTATATTTTCATCCATTTAGAGTATAAAATTGCGAAGCTAAGTGAGAAAGTAAAATTAATTGTGAAATATTCGTTAATTAATTAAGGAGAAACATAGATGACAGATGAGTGAACATATAGTCTGAGCTATGTGAAATGATTGACCCAAATAAATGAATTAAAAGGCGTAGATGATGCACGAGTGACCAAACTCATCTACTACGTACATGTACATACATATATACTCCAAATATACATCTGTGTTATTATGATTACAACATGATTAGGACTTGATTCCTTATCTTATTAGATTATGAATTGAATTGAATTGAATTATACATCCGACAGCTTCTAGTTGCCCCTCTGGCCTCTACGTACAATTCCTTTCCACCTTCTTCTGTCCTACTGTACTCAATCACAAACATATTTAATCAATATACTTAGTACGTATATATTTGCACAATTACTTTTTTAAAAACTTGTTTTACAAAGTACAAATAAAATACTCTCTCCGATTCCGATTTTTATTTATCTTTCATGTTTTTTTATTGGGTTGAAACATTCTTTACTTCCTATTTATATTTTGGGCCATCAACATGTGATTTAGAATTACCCTTACATTTCTCTCTAATCCTTCTTTTCTTTTGAAGGACACATTCCTACCCCTTATTTTTTTTACCAAAAAGTCAAATGAGAAGATAATTAAAAATCGGAGGGAGTATAAAGTATTCCCTTCATTTTTTTTAATGTTTCTTCCCGCTTTATAAAATTTGTGAGGAGTATTTAATTGAAATGAGAAGAAACATAAAAAAATGGAGGGAGTAGTTCTTACGTCTCGCTTTATTACATAGGAAGTTTCAACCATCATTTTAAGGTTTTAGTCATGGTATCCAAGTCATCTTGTCACGAGGAAGTCTGTGCATTAACCATTCTTCACAATAGAAATACTCCGTATTTGTTTTGGTCATCTAAACCATCTTGATTATTATACTCGTATTTATTATATGTGGATTTGGAGAATTCAATTTAGTCATCCATTTTTAATATTGAAAAGTAGGAATGGCAAGCATGTAATGTAAAGATGGATATTAAAAATGTAATTTCAGTGAAGACCATTATTGAAAAATAGAATAAAATTGTGTAAAGGATTTCAAAAAAAAAAAAAAAAGAAAAAGAAAAAGAAAAAGAGGGAGTATCCAATGATGGAGGAAAAAAAGAAGAAGAAGAAGATGGAGAGGGAGACAAAAGGCGGGCCACAAACACAATATGTGGTGGTGCGGTGCGTGGTGTAACGACACACATCCATTATTCTATAATTGCCCTATTTGTCTTAACCTCCCCTCCCCGTACGTAGTGCAGTTATTACCTCAAATATCACCCCCATTTAAACCCCTCTTTGCTTCTACTACTCCCTACCCATAATCTTCCTTCCCTTTCAAAAAATTGATTATAAGGCATCGTTTGGTTCATCCGGGAATTTATTTTCGGAAGAAGTTGCATTTTCCATGATGTTACTCTCCACATCAACTTCCCGAAAATTTGTAATATTTGTTTGGTTGACATCCTGAAATTCACACTTCCTACGAATTGAATTCATACATGAGTAACTTTTTTTTACAGCAACTTATGAAATAACTGAAATTATATTCTTCATGATAGGTAGTCGTAACCAAATTACATCATCAATATAAAAAAATGAACATTATTTTAAAAAAACTTTCTGGGTTACATTATCAACATTGTTCCGGAAAAATCAATAAAGATTAGTTGGGTGGAAAAATGAAGAACTGAGTGAAAAAATAGGGTTATAAACACTTTTGCTTCTCGTCGTCGGCGATTTACTGTCGACAATTTTATACAATTTACCTATTTTACCCTTTACTCATTTTTCCTCCCTTGACTAAACAAAACAAAAATTAACTTATTGCATCTCTTATATCCGATCAAAACAAAAATCAACTTCCTTTCTCTTCATTCACTCAACAATACATAAACCCTTGCTTAACCCAGTAAACCCGACATCAACACCAACAACCCCAATTTTCCCGTCAATTGAAGTATAGCATCAAGCATCAAAGTCTACGCCTGGGCATAGCCATGAAAGTTGAAAGACTACGCCTTGGCATAGATGTTAAAACTCGAAGTCTACGCCTGGGCACATAGACGTTAAAATTCAACGCCTACACAGAGGGGCAGACGTTGCATTTCAACGCCTACGCTTGGGAATGGCTTTAAAATTGCAATGCCTATGGGCTATTCTCGGGCTGTCTTTCACGCCTATACCGAAAAGTCTTTCACGATTGTCTTTTCTTTTTCCGCGATAACCAATGAAATTACAACCGCGTACAAAGAAAATTAAAACTAACCTCGTCAACGACGTCGTCTTTCGAATCGTTTTCGGTATACGGCAAATTCAAATCAAAAGGGAAATTGTAAGCCGTGTTTGACATTCCGGACAATTGTCAACGAATATTGGAAAAATCAAAATATAAGCGTTTCGATGTAATTCTGATGATGATTCGGTTAAATTTAAATATAATCTCCTTAGGTTAAATAGTGGTAGGTTAAATTAGTTAGTAATTAAACAGAGGGTGATTCGGTCATTTACTATCAAATTTGCCGACGACGATGAGTAGTCACCGTTATAAAGTGTGAAATATGATGAATGCATAAGGGTATAAAAGTTATTGAAATAAATCGGGATGTGGGAAGTTCAACTCACCGAGAGGGAGATTGATGATCAACTTCCCACATCATCCAGAAGTGCAACTGATGGTGGAAGTTTGAGTTCCCCAATTTTTTTCACTTTTGGGTAACCAAACAACTCCATGAAATAAAATTTCATGGGATCTTCCACTTCCCGGAGAGTAGAAGAGTAACCAAACGAGGCCTAATAATTAGTGTTATTTCTATATAGTGCGGAGTATTTTTTACTACGAGGAAATTCGTAGTCATTTGCGTTCTTAGTAAATCTCTAATACTTGAAGTAGCTTACAAATCAATCACAATATGTCAATCATCTGTGTTATAATGTGAACTTAAAAAATCTTTTACAGGAGCTTGAACCCGAAATCCTTTGGAATTTCAATCAAGTTTTAACTTATGCACTCCACCCTTGCCAGTGGTTCTTTCTTCTATTATTATGTGATCATAAAGAATACGGAGTAACATATTTTGACATACAGTATTTTTTAATACAAAAGAACCCGTATAGTGATGAACAAGGTCCCGGTCTTGAAAGAGATGCAACATTACGAGCTATTCGTCTGAAGAGGATGCTATGAACGACTGTTAAGAAGCGAGGCATGTGCAGACGTGGTGCAGTTGTACATACACATACATACTGTACTCAAATTCATCATCAAATTTGAACAGCAAAACACACTATTGATTCAAAACTTACTCACAACACATGATTTGTTTCAGTCATAATCTCTCTTGTTTCAACACAACATAATATTAATGGCATCGTCGCCAAAACATCAACCCAAACAAAACAAGCAAACACTACACTAGGGTCTCATTTCATCCGATTATATTTCTGGCTTGGGCCGTTGAAAATCCGAGCAAGGAACGCAAACAGCACACCAATCCAGTAAAGCAACCAAGTGAGCCAGTAGATGGCCGAGTCTTTGAAGTCGAGCTTAGGAGGGTGGCTCATGTCTGAGATCAGGAGTGCCCTGTAAACTGCCTCACTTAATGCATATGATGTTACAGGGTCGCATTCTTCAGGCGACACTCCGTGTTCAGTCATGCATACTATATCATATACTCCACTGGTTTCCGATATTCCCAAGTATCCACAGATTTTCGCTCGCGCATTCACTCTTTCTGATGCTTCCAGCCTGTCCCCGTGTGTTAGGATCAGTATCGGGTTCTGATCTGCAACAAAAACAATGCTGTCATTCATACCGTGTTCTTCATTTAAACGAGTAAACGACCAAGATTAGCGAGTAATGAAGCAAACTTACTTGCTTTCTTCAAACCCGGGTAGCAGAAAACTTCTTTGGTTGCCTCCAAAAGCTTAAATCCACCATTAGTTTTCACATCCTCATAAATCTCTGCCATGTTAGCAACGACCATTGCGCAGTTCACCGGTCTCTTAGCGTATTTTGAAGAAGAACCGAGACTCATATAATCTGACCCGTCCACTGATCTTCGACAAACTTGGTTGTGTTTCACTCCGATGCCAGTCCATTCTGAGAGCTCAACAAGGTTGTCGCCATGTCTATCATTGTAGTCGAAACCCCGTGAATCATACACGCAGAATCCAGCCCTCATTGACCTTGTCACATTGTGTTCTTCTAACACCATTGTTGTCGACCCACAAGTCGACGAGCTCCCTACACAATAATTGGATTCACAAAATTGAACTCTCATATTTTCATCAATTGGGACTTTGTAACCAGCTACTTAAACCATCAATCTTCATTCACACTCACATTGTATTAATATGAAATCAACATAGATCCTTATAGCACATGTCAGCTACCGGGTGAAGCCATGAGCGGGCTGGTATTCATGATCTTGGTTCAAATCTAAGCGACAACTTCTTTGCCGGTTTTAGAATTTTCGCAAATGTGATTCTAGAGGAAGATGCAACATAAGTGACAACTAACATATCGACACAAATTCAAGTAATACAGGGAGTCTTGTATGAGGTCGTCTCATGTATGTGCCTAACTAAATCGTTGTGGTCTTGAATATTCCTAAAGGGCTAATGAGCCCGTCTTACACATAATTATATATAAGATCGTACTGTAATTTTCTGAGCAATTTCAAAAAATACACTAGTTGGTTTCTCTTAATAGAAGAATGTCCTTTTTAAAGATTAAAACGAGTCAAATAGCAGTTAGCACCCTACCCTATATGGATCGATAATAAGACAAGTGTCGTGCTAGTTTTTAGGCATTATGCTTTCAAAGTATAAGACAAGATATTCCCGTTTTAAGCAAGAATTTGTGAAAAAGAGCAGTAGTTAGTAATGTAATACTATACCTGAAGTTTGAGCAAAGGGTATGATGCCAGCTCTGCCAAGCACACTATACATAAGGTTGACCAAAGAGCTCTTGCCAGCACCAGCAAAGCCAACCAACAGGATTGTGACTTGAGGAGGGATGTCCATCCCCTCCTTGTGCACCCCTCCTACAGGGACCCACAAGTCCCCAGCCCTGTACGACACGAGCCTATGTCGAAGATCATCCAGCCCGTCCGGTGCCACCATAGCCAGCCTCTCCAACTCCCTCATCACCTTAAGCCTCGGACTATACTCGGCGACATCACTCACAGTGTTGATCTTCAGCATCGACATTTCTTCACTGGTGGCGCTCCCTCGCCACCAGTGACAGTCGGGGTCTGGCAGGCTCAGGCTGCTGCATTCATCGTCCGCCTCTACTTCACCATATCGTTGTTGGTTCTTCATCTTAAGTTTAATAATACTACTACAACAACAAAGATAAGATAATGTTATATAGGAGTAGTATATTATTGAAGGGGGAGAGTAGAGATTAGACGAGTTCAATGACAAAAGTGAGGGAAACTGAGTGAAGGTGTCTTTTGAGTGAGATTAAAGGCAGGACAAAATAATGCAGGACTTGAATGAAGCTACAATCACATGGAAGAGAGGAGCTTCCATGTCCTACCCCTGACCCGGAGTGGGGAAATGGCCTCTCAGTGCTCTTACAGGTCATTTTCAGTGCACAGGATGTGGGGATCATACTGTCATTTAGTAGTAGTAGTAGTAGTAGTAACATTCAACGGATAGTTGGGGGTTGAGTCAGTGTTTATCATCATTATCATTATTATCAATTCATCATCATTCACCTTCCCTTTAAATTAGAGAGCAATTCAAGGGTAGAGATGCAACCAACTTGGTCTAAGTCGGCATCCCAAACTTTTACAATTGGCACTCTGCAATGCCATGATATCGCGTGAAGTTAAAATCACTTTTTATCCGTGTCAAAGTCATTTTGACAAAAAAGAAATATCTAAACTTTACTTCTGACAAAATCACAAATTACTAAATTTTGGATAGTTTCTCGTGAAGTAACATAAATTGTAGGCAGAAATTCTCATATGAGATAGTCTCACATGAGACCTCCTGAATTATAGGTAGTGCTGCACAAAAGACTTTTTTTTTTTTTTTTGCTATCACGCATTATTCATTAATGGGATGAATCTGAATAATTCACAAGTTCAATGAAATAATAAAAAGATTTGAGCTGCAAGTAATAGAATATAAATAAACTTCAATCATCGCCTTAAGATTTTGGTTGGGTTGATTCCATAATAGCCAGCAGTGAAATCTGTCTTTTCATTAAGTAAAAATGACATTACAAAGACTCGATAGAGTTAAAACTCACTCTCACACCCTTGAGAGCATGATTGATGAGTATTTAACCGTGTACCCTCAAGAGGAGGGCTTCCCGTACAAATGACCAAAATTCAATGATGGATGTATGAGAAGAGATAAGAACCCGAAAGTGTATTTTTGCTACATGCTTCTTCACTATCTATATGACTCTTTAAGACTACCCTTTTTGTGTTGAATTGATGGCATCGGAAAGAATGCCAGACGACGGTGCATTACTACTACAATCACTGAGGTGCTTAGCGAGCATCCCAACCATAAGAGTATGACTAATGGACCCGACAATAACCTCAACATCAGATAACATTTCAACCTTCAGATTTGGAAACTTCACTTGATCAAAATTGCACATCCTGTAAATTGGCACCAAAAATAATCACATGTTACCGATTTAAGAAACACAAATTCTTCTTTGTGACGGAGATATCAATCACAAACTTATAACAAGTCAAATATCAAATATCAGTGATAAGACAAAAGCAAAGCCCATAGGATTAGCAAAACAATTGTCTTATCTAGCCAAATGAGATGTTATTTGACCCGTTTTAGTCTTGAGACGGGTATGAAGAGAGAGACCTACTCTCTAAGAAAAGGCTTGGCTTCAAAAATGCCCCATTATACATTAGCCCAAACACCCAAATACCCGTCCCTTCGTGGACATCTGATAACACCCAAATATCCAAATACCCAGACATCGCCAGTACACCACCGTTCACAACTGTTGCAGATTTATTCATTCGCTAAGAAACCTTGAACCACAAAAAAGTATTGAAAGTAACAACACGAGATCAGATTAGCACGTTACCTTAACCAAACTTGAATCCACCTTGTGGAGCATCTCCACCAAGATGAAATCCGTTTTGCGAGGCATCAGCAGCAGTAGGCGTTGCTTCCTCATCCTCTTCAATCCAATATGTCTCCAGCAATTTGACTACCTTTTCGTAAATATCATTGTTGTCATGACTCTGCAAATTCTCAATCTTCTCTAAGCCTTCGACTTCTTCAATTGTTTGAGCGAATACATTCACATCTCCAGTGGTACCGAGATTCTTATCAGCTTCCCCAACCTTCAGTATATTCTCAAGACCTTCCAGGCAGACTGTGACAATCCTTGGATCAGGGCAAGCTAGCAAATCGCATAGTGGCTTGATACATCCTTCGCTTGCCAAGAACCTGAATGGCAGATTAACATTTTAGCTATTGCCACCAGCCACATTCTATTCTATAATTATTGTCCATATTTGACTTTGCTAACCAATTTATGTAGCTTAGGCCATTATTTTTTTTAATGATGACTGGTTGCAGATAAACATTTTAGCTATTGCCACCAGCCACATTCTATTCTATAATCATTGTCCGTATCTCGACTTTGCTGATCAATTTATGTAACTTAGGCCATTATCTTGTTGATGATCAGAAATAATGTAGAAACGTCCACATATTTTTCCTGTTCTCAGGAAAAAGGATTTCCAGCCAAAATGTATTGTAACCAGTTGACTTTGTTCAACAGTTGGCGTCAACTTTGACCATTCATTTTTTAAGTACGAGTCAACATACTAATATTAATGCAAATTAATGCAAGGAGTATTAATAAAGATTGTAATGTAGAAAGTAGCTGATGACAATAAACAGAACAGCAGCATACTTAATCTGGTCATGGGAACCTCCAGAAGTAGCATTCGAAATAGCCCAAGCTGCCTCTTTCTTGATCTCAAACTCCGCGTCGTTCAGCAGATGGACTAGTGGACCTATTATGCCTGCAGCGATAACAGCCTGCAATTTTTCCACAGAATGAATAGTGTCATGGGTTGTCTTATAAAAAAAAAGAAGACATGCACAATATAATCAAAGCTTTGAACTTAAATGCACAAAACAAGGAATGAGGGACTTGTGAAGCATTTGGAAAAAAACTAAAATCCAAATAGTGCACACGAATGACCACAACTACGAACAGAAAACTGCTTGCCTGTATCTGATCCTTAGTCCCGGCAGTGATGTTTGAAATGGTCCAACAGGTTTCTTTCTTTATGCTTTTCTTGTGATTTTGAGTCAGTAAATTGAAAAGGCGAGGAAGTGACTGATGATCTATGAGACACTGGAGAAGACACATGCAAACACGGTAAGTTCAATGAATGTTGTAAAACACCCATATAGTCAAATGTGCTCAAAACCAAAATAAATACTACAGTACTAATTAGCAAATCATAAATAAGCACTGCTAATCTGCTATAAGTAGAGTAGAGAAGCAGGTACCTGAGTTTGGAGGTCATTACCAGTGACGATGTTTCCAACAGTTCGAAGAGCAGGTATAAGAACGGTTGGAGAAGGATGACTGCAAGATTAATGCCATTGTTAGACAATGGGGCTTGAACAACAAAATTAACAAAACGTAAAGGTGTAATATAATACTTACAGTAAAAGCTCCACCAGCCGGGGGACTACATTCGCATCAATCACTGACTGAATCTTGTCATTATTACCGTCAGAGAGATACGACAATGCCCAGCAAGCATCTGTAAGGATTTCGTCATCATTTGAATTGATAAGCTTCTCAATGACTGGAAGAGCAGGACTTGTCTGCCAAATACAGTTTAAACACATGAAAAATTAGCTCTATTGATCACTTCACCTAGAGATACAAAATGGAGATTCATCTCGAAACAAGCTATGGAGGGAAACCTG
Organism: Agrostemma githago; assembly: GCA_958450325.1. Lineage (NCBI taxonomy): Eukaryota > Viridiplantae > Streptophyta > Magnoliopsida > Caryophyllales > Caryophyllaceae > Agrostemma > Agrostemma githago. The sequence goes on along the minus strand of OY288251.1, from coordinate 68,397,616 downwards.
TTCAAATGATGGTTGTGGCTTGCCTCTGCAGAAGTTCGACAAAGTCCATGTGGCATTTCGCAACATAGATAATTTGGCACGCTCATTGAACAGTTCCAGTAACGGTCGTAAAGCACCTTGAGAAAGGACAAAATCACGGCATTTTGGCGAATCCCCAGCAGTATTACCTAATGCCCAGACAGCCTGCAGTGAGAAAGAAGCTAGTCAAAAATAAGAAACGAAAACTAGATAACCAAGTAATTAGTAAACATAAGTGCGCACAAGTTCCTTAGCATTTGTCCTCATAGCCCTGAATCTATCCACCCATCAAAATTGTAAAATGACAAAGCTGGGTACAAAATTTCAAGCAACCCATAACCAACATCAGTTTTGATGCACTTTGTATTTATAAACATAGAAATCATATATTCTCGCATTCACCAATTACAGACACAAAGTGCACCATACTATAAAGACCAAAGCTATGAAGTATAGATTGTGAGTTGTGACATATAGCTAGGAAGCCCAACCCTCCAACTTCGTCCAGACCTCCAATTTCACGGTTAACTACATGTACCAGCCCCATAATGTGAAAGATAATTATATGCTTATAACATTCCAAAAAATAAAATTCAGATCGAACGCATGTGAGCAAGCATTAAACCATACCTGCTCACGGACGTCATCACTCGGTGAACTAAGAAGCTTGACAAAAAGAGGTACAGCCCCATGATTAATGACCGTTTGGGTGTTCTCAGATGTCCCAGAAGCAATGTTTGTGAGCGCCCAGGCCGCCTCAAACTGAGCAAAGTGAGTGATCAACAGGGGTTAATGTAACTTGTTTTTTCTCATTTAATCACAGGAATTTAGAAAAGAGATGCAATAAAAACAAACCTGAAGTTGAGGATAATCATCTCTGCCCAGAAACTCAACAAGACGAGGTACAACTCCAGATTTAACAACTTCCTCAATAGGAGGATTACGTTCTGTAGCAGAAGCAATCTATGTAAGACTATGAACAATTAAACTCAAGAGTAATGTCACTTCTACATTATGTGAAAGCAAGACCTATTTCGTTCAACAGAACTATTATTTTTAAGATGGTGAATTAAGACATCCATCAGCACTCAATTCTGTATTGAAAAACTAATTCAGACTGAAATACTAGATCCCCATGTTTGCATCTGATCCGTCAACCAGCTAATAGATTGAGAGAAAAACAATCATATAACTCACATGAAACAAACTAATCGCATTCCAAGCATTCATACAAAATAGGATAACGAAACTTATGAAGCACACAGATCATCAACCACATGATCATATCGTTGCTACTTGCTACACATGTATGCCAGTTTTAAAAATCAATCGATCAATCATCTCAAACATGCGGGAACATCATCAACCTAACATTTTGAAAATGCTCCACATATAATACATGAACACGTTCTAAAAAGCTTAACATTAAACACTTGAGTTTGTATATAATAAGCAAAAGGCGAACCTATGGAAAGCAATTTTCGGAAGTGAGTAGTAGACTCGAGTTGCGCAACTGCATCATCAGAGTAAACACCAGAAACCATCTGTTGGAGATTGTCTATCTGTAAAATTCATGACAAAATCAACAATCATCCAAACAATCCTAACACACAAATACAGCGCCATGCTGAAACCCTAACAAATAAAATCCAATCAGCAAGATAATTACAGAACAAGCAATCATCCAACGAATGCTACTCCTTAAACACTAAACTAGAACCCTAGCAAACAAACAAGCAATCAAATAACCGCAGAGCTAACAATCGTTCAAACGTCGAAACAAATCCTAAACAACTAATCAACCAGATAATCACAATCCTACAACAACTCAAATCAACCGTAGCATACGACGAACCGAATAATCACAGAGCTAACGATCGCCCAAAGAATCCTGAAAAAACGAAGCACGAAGCTAAAACCCTAACCAACGATACAATCAATCAATCAATCGCATAATCTCAATCCTATAAGCATAGATCATCAAACTAAAACCCTAACAAACGATTTCAATCAAGTGAGAAATCAAAAATCAGGAACGAAGAAGTACCTTGCTGTCAAAGGTAGGGGCGGGGGTGGTGGAACTATGAAGAACTTCACGACGCTTCTTCTGCAAGTTTTCCTCGCGACGGTTTCTGCGAATCTCAACCATGTTATCCTCCCTCCGGCGGCGTCCTTCGTCGGCGTCGACGGCGACCTTGTAGGCGCTCCGGCGTGCCTCCACCCTGGCGTTCGGCCGCAGCGACATTTTCTGGAGATTGATCGGAGATCGTAGAAACCCTAGAAAAATATTGCGGCGATGATCGGAGAAGTGAAGAGATGGAGAAATGAATGAGTGAGTGAGGTGTGAGTTGTGAGTGGGGAATGCGGGAATTTATAGTTCTAAAGCAGTGAGGTTAGTGAGAGTGAGTGAGGGGAAGATAATTTGAATTTTGGTGAGAGTTGTGAGAATGGGCTTTTTTCAAACTCATTTTTGTTACCGTTGCCGCTGGGTTTGCGTCGAGTTTCATCCCTCTTTCTCTCACCTACAATTAATTAATTTAATTTAAAGATTAATTTAAGATTATATTAGTACGGAGTATATTATAAATTATGATATGATTAACTATTTTTTAACCCGTGTCCAATGAGTACATGTTAATTTTGTACGGAGTAATTAAAACAGAATATACAAATATATTATAATGAGAAAATTGATATATTAACTTAGGTTACTATACTTATACGTAGTACAATATTATTGTGAATATTGATTCAATCCCCCTTTCCACTAACCAAATAACAAATCTCTAAATTTTCCCGCCTAACTACATATGAGCCTACCATATGGACTTACTTTTTGATTATTTAATATATATTGATTGAGCTTATATCTAAATTACTCGTGCATGTTAACTGTGATCAATAACTATATGTTTAAAAGATACTACCATAAAATAGTACAATTAATAGAGTAGATGCTATCATTTTTGTTATACCATAAAATAGTATAATTTTTTTTCTATATATCATACTAATTAATTGATTGATTAATTGATAGTACAATCTAATTTTATAAATATCTGTTGGTACCCTATTAGTTTTTCACATTTTTGATGTATTTTTTTTGGTGACGAGAGAACCCGCAGCCGCTACCTTTGGTGCGCTCTGGCTAAACTCCCGGGTGTACACAATAGCCTGCAAACCACGCAAACCATGTAAACCGCCCTTTGGACGACATGCTCGAAGTCTAGATGACATAGCCTCAAGCCATACAATTCCCACAAGAACGGTCTTGCAGGGGATTGAACCTAAGACCAATGGGGTTGTAGCCACATGTTTTAACCACTAGGCTCCACCCTTGATATTTATATTTTATATTCGAGATAATAATTTAAAATTTCAATGATAATCAAGATATAATCGTGTAATCTCATTCAATTCATATTTTAATATTTTAATGAACATCCCCTTTCCACTAACCAAATAACATTACTCATGTGTTTTCCCGCCTATTTTGTTGGGCTACTTATTGGTCTTATCTTCATTGGGTCATTTATTAATTATTAAGGCGATTGGGCTGATCCATATATCAATATATTAATCTACATTTTAGAATTTCCATATATGCGTTTGACTTAATTATGCATATATGCATTTAACGTGATATGAGGTGATATAATATATTATGATTACCTGGTATAATAATTATTATGCCATAAATTCCATATACAATGCATAAATTCCTTGCCTACATTATACTCCATATATTATTACATACGGTATTACATATAACATATACATATTACAATCCATATATAATCCATATCTGCATTATTATACATTATAATTATAATTTATCCCCTATTAGTTAAGAGAATAACAACTTACTAAAAAGTTCCCTACAAAATGCATCATGTCTAATATAGAAATGAATATTGGTACTTCATGTAATAAATAGAACAAATCAATTAAATTTCAGACAAAAAGTCAAAATAATTTGAACAAACTTATATAAGAAAATCATCAGATTAAAAACAAATATAAACAATTCATTTTTCTATTAGAAAAACAATTAAATTTTCCTCCCAAAAAGAAAGGGGAAGAAAATATGCAATTGGACGGAGTAGAATTAGTGTAATTTTTTCTATTTTTTTAAAAATGTGCTATTAAACAATTTAAGATTATATTACTCAAATGAGTAATCAATTCTTAATATTAATTCATATACTATGTTATGAGTAGAGAATTGAGACTTTGAAAGTATAAGAAAAACATCAATAAAAAATATATATAATATCTTTATTAAAATATAAATTTATGTAAATTTTAGAATATCTATAAAATAAATTTGCATATGCACGGGGTCTATACTAGTTATATATTATCAAGTGTAGTCTAGTGGTACAAGGCTTTAATTGTTATCTAAAGGTTCTGGGTTCAAACCTCAAAATAACCAATTTGTTGACAAAGGGATTCGACCTTATGACCACTTATGTAATAGACAAAGATTTTACCAATAAACCAATATCAATTACTTGAAACTTCACATCATGGCTCTAGGATGAAAACTAATTATCAAAATGGGGCTCTGAGAGGTTCGGATTGAGGATCGGTGTACGAAATAAACATGCCATTAGCAAATGGCGGGTATGTGAAATTCGGGAAAAAAATATAAAAATTATTCGTATTACTCTTAAACCCGCCACTCCCAATGGTAAAGCACTAAAGCATTACCATCAGATAAGTACAAAAATTCGTATTACTTTTATTTCCTTACAGAATCAAGATAAGAAAATTTTAATGATGTAAAGTTTCAATTAATTGATATTGGTTTAGTGGTAAAACCTTTGTCTATTGCACCTTGATCACAAGGTCAAAAAAAATATTCAGTGAGAAGATTTGAACCCAGAACCTCTAGATATCAGAGAAACTCTTATACCACTAAACTACACTTAATCACCTGATAATTTATCACATTTATATCATCTTAATATTGCGCGGGTTAGTGCTTAATAACCCGCCATTCCCAATGGCGGGTCTAGGGTTAATTTTTTTTTTCGGGAATTTATTATTTCAAAAACCCGCCATTTCTAATGGCGGGTTCGCTCCGCCTAAACACGAGCCTCACTCCGAACCTCCTAGAGCCCCATTTTGTTTATTTAAGAGCATTATTTTGAAAAAAAATTCTTTAAAATCTTTAATTAGTATGCTGCAAAATAAATTTTATGTATGATGTGCATTTATGCACGGGGCCTATACTAGTGTTATAATTAATACAAGTACTCCGTAGTTTTTTTGGCGGGGACGAAAGGTAAGAGCAACCACAATGGGTGATTCTTCACCTTAGGTTTGTAGTAAGAACTTTATTTTATAAAAGTTTGTCCATTGTGGGCAAAAGTTTGTGCTATATTTGACAAATTTGGTTCTTATTTAAGAACCTAGTTTGTCCTTAAATCAATAAAGTGAGGACCAATCAACCATTTTTCTTAATTTAATTCAATTTTAGAAAAAATTATGCAAGAACTTTATTTAAAAGTTCTTTAATTATAAGATAAAATTCTTATATTTGGGAGATAATGTAAAATGATATGGCATAGTAAGAACTTTATATGGATTCATAATTACAACACATATCAAAAATTCAGAAGTATGATAGTAAAGGATGACAGATTGGACACGAGATTCCTCAACCATGTCATGAACAAAGTTGACAAATTCTATAGCCCTCCAAAATATGATCAAAACTGAAATAGTTGTAAGATCGTGAATGTGTGTTGGTTTTGGAGCATTCTTCCCTTTTTTTCTTTTTCAGTTTTTTATTGAACTTTTTGTCAAAATAATGCTTAAAAATAAACTTATTATCGTTTTGGGTTAGAACAAAAACTAATTATCAAAATGGGGGGGCTGAGGCAGGTTCGGATGTAGGGTCGATTTGGGACGTAGTAAACCCGCCATTAAGAATGACGGGTCTTCAAAATATAAATTGTCGAAAAATGAAAAAAAAAATTACACTTAAAGCCGCCGTTGGCAATGGCGGGTTTGTGCCAAGTAACACGCCATTGCCATTGGCGAGGAAAGGTGTTGTAGGTATTTTTAGTCTTAAAATTAAATACTGTTCTCAGCCTTTTCTGGGCAAGATTCCGTGATGGTGCAGTGGGAGTGGTCTTGTTGCCTGCAATGTTTTTGTAATTTTAAATTGCTGTCCATACCATCACTACACAAGAACGAAGAACCAAATTGACATAAGCCATAAGGCGATAAATTTTATGTCAATTTTGAAATTACTCCGTGGTAAAAAAAAAATAGGATCTATGTATGTTTGAGTTCATGGGTACTAAAGACACGAGATTAACCCGTCATTGACAATGACGAGTTTATATAGCAAATTTCCTATGAAACAAACTTATTTTAATAAGACACAAACCCGCTAATAGCATTATCGTTTTTAATTACTTAAAACCGCTTCGTTTAAGAAATGTTTTTATCATTAATCTCTTAGAATTCAGAATTTAAACAATTTATCACTTTATTATGTTAACTGGGTTATTGTGTAGCGGTAGTAGGTTTGATAATAACCTATCCGAAGGTTTTAGGTTCAATTTATCTTACGAACTTTTGTTTCAAAAAAATGGAAAGCAATTAAAAATTAAAATACAAAAGTTGCAAGCAACAATGAGAAGCTGACCTCCATTGTTGCAGTAAGAAAGGAAATGAGAGGAGAGAAGAAATATCTAGAATTCTGTTATGAATGTGAATATTGAATTGTATAAAGTTAAGGTTCAATTACATCAAGTATGTATATATATACAAGTAAGTGTAACTAACTCGTAACTAACTTACTAACAACCTACAATGCTCATAGTCCCCCTCAAGGTGGATTGAGTGACATGTTCAGCAATCCAAGCTCGCGAGAAAAGAAATGATGTTGAGATGCTCCTAGTGGTTTGGTCATCAGATCAGCTAGTTGTATTCCAGTTCTGACAAACATAGGAGTTAGAAATCCTTCTAGATACTTATCTCGTACAAAATGACAATCAACATTCAAATGCTTCGTCCTTTCGTGGAAGACCGGATTTTGAGTGATGTGAATTGCCGCCTTGTTATCACAAAACAGAGGAACTGGCAGTTGTGATTCTATTTGAAGATCTTCCAGTAATGCAATTAGCCAAACCAGTTCTGCTGTTGTATACGACAAAGCCCTGTACTCAGATTCTGCAGTACTTCTACTGACTGTCTTCTGCTTCTTCGTTTTCCAAGATATAAGCGATGAACCTAAGAAAATTGCATAGCCACTAACTGATCTGCAACTGTATGCACAGTTCCCATAACTTGCATCGCTATAAGTTGTGACCTCAAGGTTGCTGTCTGCTGGATAGAAGAGGCCTGTGTTGATTGTGCCTTTCAAATATCTGATGACATGCATAGCCGCCTGCATATGAGGCTCTCTAGGTTGATGAATAAATTGACTTAGGTGTTGAACTGCAAACGTAATGTCAGGTCTTGTGAGATTGAGATACAACAACCGTCCAACCAATCTTCTATATTGCTCCTGATCTTCCCATAAATCTCCTTCTTCAGTAGATAACCTAAGTCCTTTAGAAAGAGGGAAATTTGCTACTTCAGCATCAAGCATGTTCATATCTGTCAAAATATCCAGTATATACTTTCTCTGATTTAGCATGATGCCTTCCTGATTTCTTGCTACCTCAATTCCCAGAAAATAATGCATCAATCCCAGGTCTTTAATGGTAAATTTGTCATCTAGACTATGCTTGGTCTCTTGTATTCCTGCTGCATCATCACCAGTAAGTAAAATGTCATCTACATAAACAAGAGCCACTACAAACCCTTGTGTGCCACTACGGATAAACAAGGAGTAATCCTCTCTTGACTGTGTAAATCCAAGAGATTTTAAGTGTTTGGTGAGTTCAATATTCCATTGACGAGAAGCTTGCTTGAGTCCATATATGGACTTCTTGAGCCTGCAAACCAAACCAGAACCAGCATTCTTATATCCATCTGGAGGTTCCATGTACACCTCCTCATCCAAATAACCATGCAAAAAAGCATTATTCACATCCAACTGATGTAAGGGCCATTTCTTGGCTGAAGCAACAGCTAAAAGACTTCGAACTGTAGTGAACTTTGCCACCGGAGAAAAAGTATGTTTGTAATCCTTATTCTTGATTTGATTGTATCCTTTGGCTACCAAACGTGCTTTATATCTTTCAACAGTTCCATCTGAATTATGCTTGATTTTAAACACCCATTTGGATCCTATAACTTTCTGTCCAGGAGGTAAAAGAACTAACTCCCAAGTTTTGTTAAGTTCCAAAGCAGTTATTTCCTTATCCATTGCCTCCACCCATTTAGAATCAGATCTTGCCTGAGAATATGTAGAGGGTTCATGAATTTGAAGAACTGAAGCCAAGGATGCCACATAATCTGTATCAAAGTCTGATAGTTCTCTAAGAACAGAAGTATGGAAGGAGATTGAACTGTCAGTGTGAGGTACAACTGGTTCAGTATTGGGTTTAGGATATAAGGGACAATGAAAGTCCTGTAACTTGAGAGGGATCTGTCTGATCCTTTCAGACCGTCTTACAATGGGAACATCCAGAGTTGGCTGTTCAGGAGACGTAGTAGAACTCTGTCCTGAAGATGCTAGATTGTCACCAGTCTGTGAAATAGTCTCAGGAATACTGAGCATTGAATTATCATGGGAGAAATTATTGGCAGAATTATTTGGTGGTGACTGATTGACAAAACTTGTTTGGTCTGATGCTTGAGAAGTTATATTTATATCAGAAGATGTAACTGGATGATGCTGAGTATCAGAATTAGGGAAAAAATCCACCAGGGCAGTAGCTTGATGCTCAGAATTATCAATGTTGAAAGAGTCCTAGAAAGGAAAAATGGATTCTTTGAATATAACATCCATGTTGACAAACACCTTATGTTGAACAAGATCACACAATTTGTACCCTTTTTCTCTGTGAGGATATCAAATAAAGATGCATTTCCTGGCTTTAGGAGAAAATTTATCTGTATGTGTTATAGGCATGGTTGCATAGCATAAAGAGCCGAATTTTTTTATCATTTTAATGCTTTTTATTAAACTATTTATTGTTTTAGTGTTCTTTTGAAACTATTTGTTCTCAATGGTTCCACGTCATCAATTTCTTATTTTATTTCATTTCGGAAACCGAGCCGCTAGTTGAACTAGCGGCTGGCTTCTTAATGCTTAGCAAAAAACAGAGCAATTTACCATCATCATCTGCATGACTGCATCCCATCAATCCCACCTCCCCCTTCCTGCAATTCGTGGTTCCTGTACTCCTCTCACTCTTTTCTAAAACCCTATTCATTTTCATCTTGCATTCTTATTCCAATTTACTTCCAATAACCCTAATTCTCTCCCCCAATTTACTACTCTATTGATTGTTGATTGATTAAATTAGGTTAAGTTAACAAGAGGAAGAAGAAGAAGAACAACTAAATTAGGTTAAGTTAACAAGAGGAAGAAGAAGAACAATTAAATTGATTAAATTTAATTGTTGTTGGGGAGTAGATGTCCCCAATCAATTAAGGTCGGAAAAGAACGATTCCCAGTTTCGAAAACCCGGCAGTGGCGGTGGTCGATCTGGTAATGCTTCGAGATCCAACCAATGCTCTTTTTCTGGCCGCTGCGGCCGTGACCCTGCTGCTGCCTTCACCGCCCTTCCAACCACCATTGTTATTAGGACGTTGCCTACGTATGGGATTGAGGTGGGTGTAAGATGAGGATGATGATGGTGAAATGAATTTGCTCTGTTCTTTGCTCTGTTTTTTTGCCATTGCAGTAAGCAGCCGCTAGTTCAACTAGCGGCTCGGTTTCCGAAATGAAATAAAAAAAGAAAATGGTGACGTGGACCCATTGAGAACAAATAGTTTCAAAAGAACACTAAAACAATAAATAGTTTAATAAAAAGCATTAAAACGATAAAAAATTCTAAAGAGCCAAATACTCGTAATTCTGCAAGATTAGGAGCTTCTTTGAAAAGAATTTCAAACAATTCCTACCAGAAGGTGCTAAGAAAGATAGTATCTCTGTCAGATACTATACTTATAGGCATACCGTGCAGTTTGTAGACATTATCAAAGTAGGCTTGAGCCACTTCTGAGGCGGAATAGGGTGTCCTAAAGGTATGAAGTGGGCAGCCTTACTTAGTCGATCCACAATTACCAAGATAGAGTCATTTCTCATGGATGAAGGGAGGCCATTGATGAAATCCATGCTTATCTCTCCCCATACTCTAGAAGGAATAGAGAGGGGTTGTAGTTTGCCTGGTAATGCAGCAGTATCGTACTTGCATTGTTGACAAATTGAGCATCTTTTTATGTATTCCTGTATACCTGCTCTCATCCCCTTCCAGTAAAATGTTTGCTTGACTCTTTGGTAGGTGGCCTCCACCCCGGAATGGTCAGATTGTAGGGTATCATGCATGAGTGAGATGATATGCTGCTGTAATCCATTAATATTCCCCACTACCAATTTATCTTTCTTTTTAAGTTGTCTTCCATCCCAGCTGTAACCTTTGTGTACGTTAGGATTGAGGGTAAGTTCTCGAATGATATTGATAAGGGATTTGTCCTTTTCCCACCCATCTTGAAGCTTATCATACAAGTTTGTTTGGATAGTGCTGACATGCATCTGATATAATCCAGAACTCTGGACTCTAGAAAGAGCATCCGCTGCTGTATTGTCTTTGCCCTTTTTGTAGAGTATTTCAAAATCGTATCCCAGTAATCTAGCCAACCATTTTTGCTGTAATGGAGTGCTCACCCTTTGTTCTAATAGGTATTTCAAACTTCGATGATCAGTTTTCACAATAAAGTGTTTACTGACCAAGTACTGCCCCCACTTGCTGACGGCGTGAATGAGAGCCAACAGCTCCCTCTCATATACGGAGAGTGCCTGGTGCTTAAGGGATAGGGCTTTGCTAATGAATGCTATTGGATGTCCCTCTTGCATAAGTACTGCCCCTATACCACCACCCGATGCATCAGTTTCGATAATGAAGGGTTTATTAGGGTTAGGAAATGCTAGTACAGGAGCGGAGATCATGGCTTTTTTGAGTAGGTCAAAAGCTTTTTGTGCCTCATCACTCCATCCGAAGGCATTTTTCTTAAGTAATGCTGTAAGGGGTTTGCTGATAAGACCGTAGCCTTGGATAAACCTTCTATAGTACCCGGTGAGACCCAAAAATCCTCTAAGTTGCTTGATGGTCTTAGGGACAGGCCAATTAGATACAACAATGATTTTTGATGGCTCGGTGGCTACTCCATTCCTGGAGATTATGTGTCCCAAATATTCGAGCTGAATTGCACCAAAAGAGCTCTTTGACGGCTTGGCATACAACATGTGCTTCCTCATTATTTGCAGGACATTCTTAATGTGGAACAAATGATCTTCCCATTGTGGACTGTATATTAAGATGTCATCAAAGAATACCAATACATACTTCCTTAGATATGGTTGAAAAATCTGATTCATTAGGCTTTGAAAGGTCGAAGGGGCATTAGTTAACCCAAAAGGCATGACCAAGTACTCATAGTGCCCATTGTGAGTTCTAAAGGCTGTCTTATAGACATCACTTGGCTCCATTCTGATCTGGTGGAAACCAACCCTTAAATCTATCTTGGTGAAGAATTTAGAACCTTGTAGTTCGTCAAGCAATTCTTAAATCAAAGGGATAGGGAACTTATCTTTAAGGGTTTGCTTGTTTAATTCTCTATAGTCCACGCATAGCCTCCATGTCCCGTCTTTCTTCTTTACTAGTACCACTGGGGAGGCATAAGGGCTCGTGCTATGTTGAATAACTCCTCCTTGTAGCATTTCTTGGGTCATGTCTTCTATGGCATCTTTTTGGAGCATAGCATACCTATAGGGTCTTTTGTTAATTGGGTCCGCCCCACTTTTGAGGGTAATCTGACGATTATGACCATCTCTGAAGGGTGGTAATTCCTTGGGTTATGCAAATACTTCCTCAAAGTCCTCCAGTATTTGTTGTACTTCTGTTGACACCACCTCTTCTTTGGATACTTGTATTGCAAAGAACTCAGCCTGTAGATTATTGATAGAATGTACCATGACTACCTGTGCTCCTTCCTCTAGGGTTTTCTCCATATTCCTCAAGACTTTTACCCTAGTAAGAAGGTTCTGTGCACCCTTCAGAACATGGTGGCTACCCTCAAAGTTAAACTTCATGGTGAGTAGCTTAAAATCCCAAGTGATTGGTCCCTGTGTTTCCAGCCATTGAATTCCCAAGACGGCATCACAATTCCCTAAAGTAAGCGCATAGAAATCAGCCTTGAATTCTGTGTTTCTGATTCTCCAAATTAGCTGTCTTAAGACTTGGGAACATGACAATTTACCACCATTAGCCACTGATATGTGGAAAGGTGTGATAGGCTCAAGTTCTAGTTCTAATCTTCCTGCCATTCCGGCGTCTAAGAAGTTGTGTGAACTACCACTATCAATGAGGAAATTGAGGGTCTTCTTCCCCACTTGCTCTGGTACCCTCATTGTTTGGCAATGCTGCTGCCCTGCTAGAGCGTACGCGGAAATGAGAGCCACCTCGACTGTCCCTGTTTCTTCTCCTAATTCTCCTTCGTCCCTTTCCTCTCCCTCCTCTTCAGATTCTTCCTGCTCAATGGAGAATAACTGTCTTCTCCTATTCTTACAGATATGCTGGGGGGAGTACTTCTCATCGCAATAAAAACATAAACCTTTAGCTCCTTTTTCCTGAACCTCCGCATCGGCTGGCCTGTAATTGGAAGAGGGTGTGATAACAGGTTTCATTTTTTGTGGGGTGGAGAAGAGACTGTTCTTTTGGTGGTCAGTTTTGTACGTTTGTGGAGATGATAATTTGGAGGGGAATGTCGGTGATTGAAAAGTTCTGTTGGATGCTTTTGATGTGATTTTAAGGGCTGTCTCTTGTAGTCTGGCAAGGCCATATGTATCAGATATACTCTTCGGTTTAAGCATTTTTACCATTATTGCTACTTTTTCCTCTAAACCATTAAGGAAACAACTGAGGGTATAAATTGGTAATATATCTAGTTTACTGATAAGAGCATCATATTTATCATGGTAAGCTTGAACTGAGTGAGTCTGTTTAAGTTCTAACAATTCTGCCATGGGATCCTCATGACTGTTTCCAAACCCAGTGCTAACAGCCAACTTATATTCATCCTACCCCAAAGGTAAGATTGAGTTTCTGTTCTTAACGTAAGCATGATGCCAACCTAAGGCCTTGGATTCTAGATGAATAGACACATAGGTTACCTTCTTAACATTGTCGATCTCAGTAACGGAAAAAAACTGCTCACATTTAAACAACCAACTTTCTATTTCTTCACCCTTAAATACAGGAAATTTAATGGTAGGAGACCTTACAAAGTTATTGGAAGGATTGACGATGTTCTTATCACCTTGTTTGGCTAAGGCCGCCAGGCTTTGTGTAATAGTTTCCATTTGAAGCTTGAGCTGCTCCATATCTGACTTAAGTTCATCGTTGGCCATCTTGTAAATAAAGCTTCTGGGTTTAGTGATTCTTTTATGTTGGCGAGTTCTAGATATATAGAAGAAAGGATTATAAAGTCTATTATTTTCTCTAATGATGGAAATTTTTGAATTCACAGGTCGTGAGGAAGGTTGGCTCTGATACCAATTTGATGGCTAACTTTTAATAGAATAGGAAAGGAAGAATCTTTGATTAATAAGAGAAGGATTACAATGATATGCAACTGTTCTTAGGAGATAGGTTGCTAAAGAGAACTGTGAAGAGTAAACTCCTCTAGGTTCTAAAAGAATGATTACACATCAAGAAGTTCATATAAAATTTGCATAAAAAACTAATGAGAGTACTTGACCCTCTTAAATAGGCCTTGTGATTGCTAGCAGACAACATAACAGCTACTTATTGACTTCATGAGTGGTCCTTCTTCAAGGTGATGTCATTCTTGGTGTGCTGGCAGTACTAGCTGTGATGTCACCTTTTCCCTTTGTTGTATTCGTCATAGGAGCAGCTTCAGTTGCAGCCTTAGTCACCACTTTAGCATTCTTTCTTTTAGTCTTCTTTCCTGCTGTAGCATTCTCTTGATTCAGTTCTACCGCCTGCAGTATGACTTCAGTGTTAGCATTATTATGGGATGTGGTTCCTCTGTATCAATATCTTAGGTATAAAAATCTTCAAATTCTCTTTGTTTAAATATGCATATTGATTTTTTTCCTGCCGTGTCTGTGTCCTACAAAATTTGGAATACCGTGTCACGTGTCCGATACGTGTCTGTGTCCGTATCGGTGCAACCTAGCTAATAACTTGATTTACCCATCGTCCGATCGAATGCAAAAAAAAAAAAACAATCGGTCTCTCTTGCGACGGGCAAGTTTAGGACGGGTCAAGTAGATACCATTTGTGGGGAAAAGGACAAATGCCCCACCAACCTCACTTTTGTCTTTTTTTTTCCTCAAATGGTATCTACTTGCCCCGTCATACGTTTGTGACGGATATCTTTTTTCACAAGAATTTGTGAAAAAATAAAAATACCAACGGAAATACAATAGGTAGTTAGTTAGTTACTCGTTTTTTTTTTGTAAAACTCATTCCCCTTCACTTTATACGGCATCTCATTTCGACATATGTCACTCCGTTTGAAAGCGAAAAATTCTGTCATTCACCACCGCCGGTCGCACCGTTTGCCCCCGCCTCCCTCCGTTCGCCATTGCCGTCTCCGTCGCCATTTACCATCGGGCAGTAACCTGAACCCTAAAAACCTAAATTGATTAAGGTATGCTTTTTACTCGATTTTGTTGTTCTGTGTTGTCCAAATTGCCTTTATTATTGTTATTTACATGCAAATTTGTGTATAATTGGTTAGTTGTTTTAAATTCAATGTTACTTAAAGTTGTTTGGATTAGGGTTGGATAAATTGGGGGTTTTTTGGTTACTTGACTGACATTATTTTGAGGGAGGATGATAATTGGAGTAGACACCAATTGATATAGGCGCCATGACGACAGATTAAGAACCATCTAAATTAGATGTAGTTAATTTGCCGAGAATTATTGTACGTAAATGAAGCTGATAACCCCCTGAATTTTGACGGGTATTACACTAGTATGTGTTGATAAAACTGTGTGGGTTGATTGAAATGCAATAAACTCGACATTATCACAATTGTTCTTGTACATGTGTTCATAGTCATGGAGGAAGATGAAGATTCAAGACTATTTCTGAGTATGCTCGATGCTGTTGCTGAAATAATCTTTGAGTCGCGCTCAGAGGTACGTTTGATGCAATTCTTGTCGCAATTTTTGCAATGGCATTTAGAAACTGTATTCATCTTTCTTATCCCGCTAAATTAGGGGACATTGTTTTTTTACATCAAAATTAAATGAGTAGAAGAAAGTGAGGATCTTTGCATAGCCACTAGGCAGTTAAATATAGAGTATGATTGTTGCGTCACCAGGGGCGATAATGGATATGTGTGTGGTCGTGGTCGCTGTTTGTGGAGCCAATTAAAGTACTGTAAGTGATATAGGGTATAAATGATTCTGAATTGGGCATAGGCGCATAGCCAATAATTGAAACCTGATACTGCTATGTATTTTCACTGGACCGAATGTCTGATGCTGCTTATCATGCAACAAAATTTCGAAATAAATCCTTGCTCTGCATGTCGTAGAACACCTATTACTACATGTCTACATGTGTATATTTTGCTGGATATGGTGTCAGTAGATGTTAACGTTGCCTGTCTACTTGCTTTTTTTTCATAGACGATCATGCCTGTTGAATCCAGTGTCAGTGTCATTCCTGTTGTATGCGACTCTGAAGCATTCCGGGAAGAAACAAGTAGTCCACAACAAGACATAGGATCACGTTTAGAGTTGAATCCCATGAACACCCTTCCTACTGCATCAGAGACATGTAGCTCTCCTTTTGAATCACGGAAAAGAAGGAAACGTTCTTTGACTCCTGATCACCCCGTTCTGCAGCAACCAGCTCCTGCTCAAAAGTTCAACGTAACCCCAAATGCTATGACCTGGGCTAGTATGCCCCTTACAAGATTTGAAGTGAAAGACATTCCTACTTTCTCTAATAATATCTACCAGCATCAATGGAAAGATGGTTCCACGAAGAATGTTTTTTCAATTGGATCTTCAGGGAAAAGCTTTTTGACAGGGGATATGCTTCCTCCAATGGCTGGAAATGATGGGAAATGTGAGAAAGACATGGAAAAGTGCAGTGATGATTTTTCCAAGGAAATTCACGACACAATTAATAGTCTTGAGTCGATGATTCCATCGCTTCAAAAGTTGGTGAGTTACGTTCACACGCCAACTGATCAAAAGAGTGTCGCTGATTTGGGGTTGCAGAATAATGACGCTTCAGTTTGTGCCGAAACTGCCGATAGTCGGGTGAATCGATTAGGAATGAGCAAATTTCAGGAACTCACAGATAGGAGGAATTTGGATCCGGGAAGGAATTCTGTAATCGTAAAAGGCCCGATGGATAGAGTCGAGTCACTCAGAGGGGTATCAAGTAGGAATGAATCTATGACAGGCCATGATAACTCTGAACATTTACCAGCATTGACAACCATGCCATGTCAGTGTTGTAAGAAAATACATAATCAGAAACAAACCGGCAA
Source organism: Agrostemma githago (assembly GCA_958450325.1). Lineage (NCBI taxonomy): Eukaryota > Viridiplantae > Streptophyta > Magnoliopsida > Caryophyllales > Caryophyllaceae > Agrostemma > Agrostemma githago. The sequence continues at coordinate 68,380,918 of OY288251.1, read as the reverse complement.
ACAGGCTTCAGGGAATGATTTATCATTGAGGATCCTGACTCGGGCTCCTTCCGTTGCATCCTCAAGTTTGAGGAGACCCAAGAGAATTAGTAGTATTGATAAACACGATCTTAGAGCGAGTTTTTCTGAAAAGTCAAGCTGGAGTTCATTTGATTCTTCCAGTGGAACAAGTAGTCATCGAAATGATTATCATTATCCTGATTCTACAAGTGTAAGCACTTCCAGTAGCAGAAGTGATGAAAGTGATGGAGGATATGAGAAAGCAGACCAGTTGTCAACCGAGAGTAGTACTGATTATGAAACATCTTCCTACAGCAGCCGTGATCAGTACTCGGATACAAGCTCAGGCCCAGTCCCGGCAAGCGAGGGGAGTTCAGAGCGGCCCCACAAAAGGGAGGACTGTCTTCCTGCTAAGAGTAAGAAAGTTGGGAGAATTAGTAAATTAGGGAAGAAACTAGGGATGATTTTTCACCACCATCACCACCACCATCACCACCATCATCACACCGATAAGGATGAATCAGGATGGGGTAATGTGGGTCTTCTAAAATGCCTCAGGAAAAAGTTTAACAAACGTGATGGACAGAGGCTAAAGCGTGAGAAGTCTGGGAAACGTGTGACTAAAACCATGACGAAAAAGGAAGGCGGAGGACATTTCCGAGCACTAGTAGATGGGTTGAAGCGGCACGTGAGGCATCCTAAGAAGGTGAAAGATGAGGTAGGGCACAAGAGTAGAAGAGGGAAGAAGAAGTCGTCTTGGTGGCCAAAGATGGGACGGGATAAGGTTAAAGTAGGGAAGAAGGGAAAGGAGAAGCTTGTGAGAGCCGTGACCAGGGCTAGAGGACCTCAGTTTGGTGCTGCTAAGATGATTTTAAGGAAGTGATGACTAGTCACTAGATTGTTTTCAATATACTGTGAGTACTTGTTTTACTCAAACCGAAATGTATATTTGCCTTGCTTGCTCCTCATGATGAAGACATTCACTGAAATTGCCTGGTACTCGATGCTTCTATATTCAGCAACTACACCCGATCTCTGATTGCTGCCACCACAAAAATCAGAAACTTACTCGTATGAGTCATATATGACATCAGGAGTCGACCACTAGCTGTTGCCTTCCTCTGTTGGAAGCAACGCTGTGCGCCTGTTTGAAGCCTGAATATGAATATGAATATGTGTGATGAATCAATTGACAACAGATTTATCGCGTTAATGTTGATTCCTAAATCAAACTCGTAAGCTGTTTCCCGAAACTTGTTAGTATTTGAAATGATAACGGTATAAGTAGTGAAGGAGAAGAGGAAAAGTTATTTTGTTTTATTTTAGATTATTTTAAAATTTTAATAGTATTATTCTTTTTCTTTTTTTTTGAAACCGAGTCGTATTATTCTCCTTATTATTATTATTATTATTAAATTAAATAAAACAATAAAAGGCGGGAAATCATAGAATTTGGTAGTTGAAAGCAGTTGAAGCGAGTATTTCAGCGTCGGAGAGACGCCGAAGATATAAATTGGAAACAGAAATTCAAGCGAAATAAATCAATCAATCAATCAGCTTTATTTCGAAGCTACCATTCTCCCTCTCTAGTCTCTATATATATAATATACTGCTCCTCCTCCTCCTCCTCCTCCTCCTCCTCCTCCTCGATCTTTCAGTCCTTCTTCTCTTTCATATCCCAAGATTCCCAACTACAACAACCATTGCATACCATACTCCCTCCGTAAGTTTTTTTTATTTGTCTTTATGATATCCTCATCTACGTCTCAGTTACTATATGTAATGATTTATCCTAATATTTTCCAAAAAAATCTTAATTTCAAGAAAATTGTCATCTCTTTTTTCTTCAATTGTACTACTGTATATAATTAATTTTTTGTGTTGACATTGTTATTCTATGAAACTTATAATAAAATTATAATCGACGACTTTAGATAGTGAAGGTTAACATGATCTCAATAGAAACATCATATTCTTTCAAGTTTCAATTACCAAGTACTCCGTATTTCTTTTTCTTTTGTTTTAAAAATGAGTTACATCAAATTTTCAGAATTTTGTATGATAATTATTGTGTATTGATTTTCTTTGTTTCTGTGTCTGCAGGGTTTCGGTTTTGGACAACCTGATTTGATTCTCTTTCTTCTTCTTCTTCTTCTTCTTCTGTGATCATCGCCATATGGCCAACTCGACTCCTAATCCATTCGCAGTTTCAGTGCGGGCATTTGGGAGTCAAAACCCCTTTGCCTTTAATACAAACGGCAGTGCATCAACGTCACTGTTTGGAAATTCGACCAACTCGACTCGTAACCCATTTGTCGCTGTTAGTCCAGCTGCGCCTGTGCCGCCATTTGGGAGTACAACCAACTCGAGTCAAAACCTGTTTGCCTTCAATACAAAGGGCAGTGCATCAATGTCACCATTTGGAAATCTGACCAATTCGACTCATAATCCATTTGCCACTGACAATGGGTCAGTGTCGGCATTTGGGAGTACAAGCAACTCAAATCAAAACCCGTTTGCTGTTAATACAAACAGCAGTGCATCAATGTCATCGTTTGGAAATATGACCAACTCCACTCATAATCCATTTTCCGCTGTTAGTGCAGCTGACAATGCATCAACGTCCGTCTTTGGGAAGCCAAACAACTCAACTCCCAATCCTTTTGCTGTTAATGCAAATTCCAACTCAACTCAAAATCCCTTTCTTGCAATCAAACCGGCAACTCACCTTTTGGAAGTATGACCAACTCGACTTATAATCCATTTCCTGTAAATGCAACTGGCAATATGTCTGTCTTTGAGAATCCAACCAACTCAGCTCCCAATCCTTTTGCTATTCCTACAAATCACAACTCGTTTGTGCCCGTCTTTCCGAATACAAACAACTCAACCTCCCAATCTTGTTCAATTAAGAGAATAACTTTTCATGGAACTTCGACTGGAAGTTTTGGAGCACCGCCCTCCTCAGTTACGTCTTCTTCTTGGACCTTCGGTAAGGACTATGATCACCTCTGCAAACTTTGTTTCTCCTGTTCCATCTGTATGATTTCATTACTCTCATCTTATATCTTACTAGTATTTCATTAGTATAAATAAACGGAATTACTTTTTAATAATGCGGATACAACGAGAAGGTAAATCTTCTCTTTACACAGAGAAGATGCAGGTTCAATTCCTGCTGTCCGCCCGCCCGCCCAATATGAGGTTACATGATGTGTTAAATTTTTCCTTGGTAATTTGTGCTTTCTGTATCTTTGTCCCACTCAAGTGTATGTTGATTGTGACAGTATCATAGGGCCTGGAAATCATGAATGCATAGATCTCCTCTGATCCCTTCTGTAGCTTTCTAATGTCATTCATTCGAGTTGTCCGATGAAATTTGTTAGTTTCCATGGTCTGCTTTGAGACGACACACTTCACGGCTTCAGTGGAGCCAGTTAGCACCCTTCATTGTAGCTTAAATCAATATATAATTATATATCATGATTAATAATGTGTCGATAATATCTATTGTTCATTTTAAATTTATGGTCATATATAGGATCTGTAGCTGCCGCCTCCACAGGAACTTCGGGTTCACTTTCCGCATTCACCAGCCACGTGCCTAACAAGCCCTTTGGCGTTGGGCCTCTTGGAAGTGCACCTTCCTCTTTTTCAAAGTCCTCTGGACCAATACTTGGGCATTCTACAAATAATAATATCTTTGGTAATAAAGGGGCTATCACATCAACATTTCCTGGTAAGTGTGTAGAGTTTTGATTGACTGTTTCAAGTTTCAACTATGGAAGCTGTCGGTTTTCTGCAAATTAAGTCTCCAGCTGAGAGATTTTTGGAGTTTTCGCACCTTGATTTATGAACATTTGATGTTATTTTGTTGCTTTACTGTTAGGTACAAATGCATCTGTTTCAACTGCTGGACCATTTAGCCTTAGCTCCACTGCATCTGGCAGCAATCCGCCGTTTTCATATGGTGAGTATATATCAGATGGTAGAGTCTTTAGGCACTCCTTTAGATCTTTGTAAAGTTTTTTATGGTGGATTGTATAACTTCATGTTTTCTCAAAAAACAACAACAGCATTTTATCGCTTACTCCGTCTGCAAATTGTTTTAGGTGTCCCAAAAGCTTCTTCTGCTCCCAACAAAGGTAGTATGATCAAACCATATTCACCCACCAAGATTGAAAAGAAAAGCAAATTACTTTCAATCTCTAGTATGCCCGTTTACGAAAGTAAATGTCATGAAGAATTGAGATGGGAGGATCATGAGCTTAAATCAACAGGTATCCATGCTTGATCCTTTATTTTTTACTCCGTATTACACTGTGTCTACTTAAGTCTCCATGCAATAATAAAAAAACTCACTGATTCTTCTTCTTCTTCTTCTTCAATCACAGGCACCTCAAGCTGCTCCCAGAGCCCGTTCATTATTGGTTCTACAGGGTCGTCTGCCAGTCCGATAACTCCCCAGTTTCCAATATCTACTCCTGTAGTATCCACAACCATAACTCCTACTCTGAAAAACCCCTTTTCACCATCAAATTATACTCCATCTAGCATCACAACACCAGCACTCACCTACCCTTCACCTCCTTCCCTAACCACTTCCTTTCCCATTGTAGCTCCATCATCTAATTCAGCCCCGTCTTTTATTTTACCAGTAACTTCAACTGGAATTTCTGCTCCAAATATTTCCGTTTTTCCTAGTCTAATTTCATCAACCACACCATCATCCATCCCAATTTCTTCTATACAAAACCAAGCCTCTTTTACATGGTCGTTAACTAAGCCATCAACACCCACTGATACTGAAAAGAGCCTAACAAATGTAAGTGGAAGTACTTCAACTCATAAAACCTCCTCTTGTTGTCGCTCACTAATCAGCGTTTTTGAATTCATCTTTTTTTGGTGATTCGATTTTTATTTATTTTTACTTACACTTCAAAAATTCTCTTCATCTTAATTCCTATTGCTGTTTCCCCTTGTTCTTCATCAGCCATCAAATTTGTCCTGGGCATCCCATACTTTGACAGGTATTCTGATTTTGTTTTCACTTTCTGTTAACATCTTCTCGAGTATACCTGTATATCTTCAGTAACACTCTCTACTGCTCCTGCTAATATTTGTTTCTTTGTTAGGCAATAGCGAAGGTTCGACTGCCAAGGTGGTTGATTGCATTGTAGCTGTTAAAGATCCTTTCGGCTCTCAGTCTGTATCCACTCACTCTTCGATAAGTCAACCCGTCAGCTCTCCTATGATTCGATATGGAATATCTTCCATGCCTGTAAGTCATTCTTTAGAAGTCTTGATCCAACTGTGCCTAATACGTGGTCTATACGCTGTATAGCTAGTTAGGTAGCATTAATCGGAAGAATATGTCATGCATCTCATATCCTTATGTTTCATGACTCTTGCCAACAAAATAAATGGAAGTTGTCGACCCATTGATTTGTTCTTCGTGCCTGTAGGAGACTCCCCCCAACTATTAGCACGAAATACTCTTAGCCTATACAATAAAGTACTATATTCTTATGTTTTTGCTGAACAAAGTTGATGTATCCTCGCTGATCAAACATTAGTGTTTCGTGTTTCATGCTAGTATGTAAAAGTACCTGATCCTGGACAATACTCTAGTATGTGAAAACTCTTATGAGCTTTGTTCATCATTCAATGCAAACAGGTGATCGATAAACCAGCCACAACCAGAATTTCACCTCTTGTTATCTCAAGACATGTTTCTCAAAGGCCATTAACATTGCGTTCCAGGAAATACCATCCCAAAAGTGATGGGCCAAAGGTGAGAAAAATACAATAGAGTCTACTACTATTTCCATTTCCCATTACATTTAGTTGCTCTTAGTTAACAATCTTTAATAAAAGTTGTTTGTTACTATTTCAGGTCGCCTTCTTTGATCACACTGATGAAACACAAAAGATACAGAAGGAGTCTACTTTTATCATTCCAAGGGAGAATCCCAGGTCCATGTTTGAGGCTACCTCTAAGCTGTCCGGTGTCAATTCTGCCAAAGTCGAGGTCACTGATACATCTGCTTTACTGCATGAGGATGGTAATTTTTTCTTCTTTTTTTCCTTCTAATATAGCAGTTCTTTTTGCACTACCCCGGTCATATGTGTGGATTTGTTTTATGAATCCTTCTCTTGTTTCTCGTTGCTGTTTCCATTGCGATGAGGGCTAAAGACACGCTATCCTTCTGCGCGTTTGGTATATAATGGACTTAAAAGGCGAAAGTAGCTAAATAATGCTATTTCATTCTCCAGGGTGTGCTTCTAAAGTTCATTTGACAATTACAGGTGTACTCAAATCTTTGAAGGACCAAGCTAGCAGTTCCCCGCCCTGTGAGATGGAGCATGAAAAATCGGTTAACCAGAAATGTGTCGGGGTAAACCCATCAGTGCCAAAGCTTCATCGACCTGATTATTACACACATCCATCTATCCAGGAACTAGGATCCGCTGAAAGTCATGACCCTGGTTATTGCAGTCATGTAAAGGATTTTGTGGTGGGCCGACATGGGTATGGTCAGGTTAAGTTTGAAGGGGAGACAGATGTACGCGGGATGGACCTTGATGCTCTAGTGTACTTCAATAAGCTGGAGGTAGTCGTCTACGAGGGCAATAATGAGAAGCCGGAGATTGGAGAAGGCCTGAACAAGAGAGCGGAGGTTACTCTCCTGAATGTAAAATGCAGTGACAAGACTGGAAAAGAATACAAGAGTGGAAAGATGGTTGATAAGTTTGTGGAGAAGCTGAAGAAAGTGGGTGAAGAGCAGGGAGCTGAGCTTGTGTCCTATGATGCTGTTAATGGGGTCTGGAAGTTTCAGGTTAACCATTTCAGTCGGTACGGGATCAATTAGGAGTTGCATAATATAGTGATCATTTGGAGTAATTCAGAAATTGTAAGTAAAAATTTAGGATTTAGGATATTCAGTTAAACACTTGAACTGTCTTGTTAGACTTGATGTTTTAGGTTTTTACCCTCTCAGTAACTTCTGTTCTATCAGCAATCTGTTTGCTACTGCAGAACAAGTAGCAGTAATAGCAAATGTTTGTTTAAGCCTTTTCATTGTTTGATCAAACCGAATTTCATTGAGAGCCAGTTTCAATATCTTGTATAAAACCATCTTACATTGTACTCGTAACTGCTTGATATTTATAACCAATTTTTAGCCGAGATCACTCGGACACAGAAACTTGACTCAATTGAAGCCATTTCATACTCTACGAACAAAGCAAAGAACACACGTTTCAAATTTACTATACACAAGAAAAGAACTACATGGGTACGGTAGGTATATTACTAAATCAGAAAGATGATTAAATGATCAGCAGAGATTCAAGATCTGAGTGCATATAGTAGTTGTAGTTGTACAAGTGTGGTGAATTAACTAACAGGAAGCAAACAAGCAAGCTCAAATACGCCTTCTTAATCACCATGAAGCACATTCACCACAAATCAGGGAAAGACAGTATCCATCCAGTGGATCACGACATTCACTCTCCAACGTAACAGGATTATGTACCCCGTAGTGCAGCTAATCTCTCTTCAAGGTCATCAATGCCCGATCTGGAAACAGAAAATAAAATATGTCACTGCTTCAGGGGATGGGGTACAACAATTAGTAGAGGGTTGATGAGACAGACGGTCGCACACTCTATTTTGGGATACGGCTATTTTGGGTGAAGTTTTCAATTTGTTAGTCTAAAATGAAGTGTTGTGTTGTATCGGACACGACACTGTTGAACATGTGACAGAAAACCTAAGTGAGGTGTTCGAGTAACATAGGCCACGAGTAAAACTTAGTTTACACTTAAAAGACAGTAGAAACTATACACTTGCCAGCAGCGCGCGAACTACCGGATTACAATATGATGATGACAACTCTACAAGATGAAAAGAGATGGCCATGATCACTTACGTGCTCACTTCCTCGGTTTTCTTTCCAGCAATTTTTCCCTTTGGAGCGGTAGATAACTGCACAAAGATCCAAGACCAACAATATTAATATCGTGTCAACACAATTAGAGTGAGAGGCTATAGAAAAACTTCTCCCTGCACCAACCTGTGAAGCAACATCAACTCCAATTTCATCGAGCACCTGAATAATGATACAAAGACTATCAGAAGCCAGCAGAATGATTAATAAACAAGAACACAAGGATGAAAGAGTAAAGGACACGGTAACGTTTAGGAGGTGAAACTCAAAATTACATCCAGATGGACATCACAGAATACTTATAAAGTATTAGCGAACTTTGTGGCCCAAGACAGCGCTTGCGCCGTGAATTAGTGAGACCACACGACACCCATTTCCAATACAACTGAAAGTATCATCCTTTTAAAACAGCTATGCATCAGTGTCATCCATTGTAGTACGTAATGCTACACTAAAAAATGAAGCCAATCACAGAGGTTAGAGAAAGAATCGGACCTGGTTTGTCAAGTCGTCTGTTTCCTCTTCGGCCTCATCATTGTCCAAAGCATCATCAATTGCGTCAGACATCATTTCAGTCTGAAAAGACGAATAATATTGTCGTGACTTAGATGTCGTGAAGCTAAGAACTCGTTATTGGTAGAGTCGGAAAAACTTACAGTCATGTCCATTTGCGCAGACTGCCTCTGAAACTCTTTCAATACTTGCATTTGCTTTGCCGGTGCCATTTGCTGCCAAACAAAATAGGACGGAAAAATAGCATGCAAATTTAGAATCCATATAGGCAAGGGAGAGTGTTCAGTATATATGGCTAATAAAGCCATGAACCAGCCAAATGTCACACCTTATTCATTGCTGTCATTGCTTTTGTGGCACCCTTTAATCCAGAAGCAACGGAAGATTGAGCATGCATAGCCTGGCCAAGAAAGACAATGAGATTTAACAAAGAGAATGAAAATTCTCTGAAATTTGGTCAAATGGATCTAAAGAGAGGAGGCAGGAGGGTCTAAAGGCGCACCTGTGTATGGGTCGATATACCTCTCATTTGCGCTCGACTGCCTTGCAAATTAGCAATTTGCTTTCTAAGTCGTACCAACTGACGAGCAAGAATCTTTGTTGCAGCCTACAATATTAATAGCTAATACTTTGAGTAGCTAATACAGGAATAATGAAACCTTTGACATGTACAACGAAGACGGAAAGGTTTCGGTGAATAATGGAGTAACAGTCAATTATCTTTTGGTTTTACGAAGGTGGATTAGTACCTCATTGCCTGTTTTTGCAGTCTTTTTAATTTCAGCAACCAGCCTCTTTTCCTGTCAGCAAACCACATGACCGCACATATCAGAAATAAGCATTCAAGAAGCTTGACCAAAATGGAAATGAATGTTTGCTCGACATACTTCTACTTGCAGCGATGAAATTTCTTTCTCAATACCTGAAATAAATCAAACAATTAAGTCATTATTCCTTCAAACTTTTCACTCCGTTCCAGATTTATGAAAGCTCTAAACAAGAGATTTCCAGCTACCAAAACCGACAACATCTTTTTCAATATCTAAACCCAATTCGAGAACAGCACACCTCAGTGAAATACCCCCAATGGTACTAATTACTCCCTGGAGAGGGACCTGGTTTATCGGGATAAGGTGATTCATATGTAACCAACCTAACATAATTCATACTCTATTACCGTTATCACTAAACGAGGAACACGTGCAACTTTGTTTGATAAAACACATGAGACCGGCTCATACAAGACTACCATTGCAGTAATGACCCTAAACAAAAAGTGAGGATCTTTAGCTAGGATATTAGTGCCTAATCAGAATTCTTTTTTATATATTACTCCTCTTTACCAGATTCACCATGAATACGCCTTTAACGATTCGTGATTCACCATGTGTATCATGATAAAATTCACTTTTAACAATTCATACCCGAGGGAACCCAATAACCATGATCGTGAGTCGTGACTAGCTAAGATCGAACATTGCGGTTTTGCCTCTTTCTTAAGGTCTCAAAGTAGCTAATTTGTCAACACAAAATCCTTCAATTTCAATATAAATTTGTAAAACACCCATTTTATCATACAACAAACTGTGTAAATAACATAATAGCAATACCCACCAAAGTAAGGAAAAACAATCAGAAAACTGAAAATGCAACAAATTGGTAGTAGTAAAAGCATTAAGCATACCTCTTGTAGCATTGGCCATTTCTCTCTTACTCTCCCTAAGAGCCTCTGATATTACAACATCATATCAATTTCACACAAATCAGTGAAAAAATCAAAGGACCCAACAAAAATAAATGAATTCAAAGTTCAAACTAATTCCCAAATCTAAACTTCATCAGATAGGATTAAAAAAAGGGAGAAAAGGTCACAAATTAAAGCAATTAATTAAAGCTGCAATTAAGGAAAAATTGAACCTTTAGCAGTGGGTGCTTTCTTGAAGATGTTCATGGTGAATTAGAGTAATTGGTGAATTGGATTTGCAGGGGTTTTACGAAATTGAGGAACTGGGTCTGGTCTGGGTCTGGGTCTGGGTGTGGGTGATTTTATTTGAAAGAGAGAAGTGGAGACTTTCTGGTGTGTTTCAAACGGTCTGAAGTTGTCTTTGTAGTTTAGTTTTTGTTGTGTTTTTTCCCTGCTATTTTCGGCTCCCCAATTTCTGCAAGGTCCTCTTCCGCAAATAATCAGATTTATAATAGCCTATAACATTGGCTGAATACGGTTAGAAGATTGTATTAACATGTTTGACTATCAAATTAATTTAGTAGAATTAAGAAAAAATTGTTTAGTAATTAACAAATTAGAAGATAATCGAATTGTTTTCGTGTATAAATTGAAAATGTTGTTCCAATATACTCCAATTAGCAACATATTCAATATCAGTAGATTCCGGCCAATATACTAATACAATATCTATCGTTTACCAAACACAGAAATCAGTAGATTGACCGTCAATCTATTATTTATGCCGGAATCTGCTAATGTTCACTCAATATGATGTTTACCAAATAGGATCTCAATTGACAACTTGGATCAATTGTATTGTGTTAGACCGCTACTCCGACCTGAAAACACGACTCATATGAGATCCAAGTATCCAACAAAGATTGAAGAGTCGAGTTTAAGACTCAATTTGATTGTTTATTACGTAGTACCATAACCATCAATGCCCTAAAAGCTTACTTGTAGAAGTCAATAATTCAAACTAAAAAAAGATTCAATCAACATTCTTGCTAACTCGAAAATGACCAACGAGAGGCGGACTCAAAACCCGATTCATTCGTCGTAGGGACATGTCGGACAACACATTGAAAATACGGTAGCAGAATCTATGAAGGGGAGGGGAGTATATAAGGCGGAGTTGCGATTTTTTACAGCAGATCAAGCATGGTGGATTTGTCCAAGGAAGCCAATATAACCGTTAACATTAATAAAAACCAAGTAATACCCACCTCATCATTCCAATTTCTCCACCCTCCTCCATCTTCATCTTCTCTTCCTCTTCCTTTTTTGCCCAATTCACGAAAACCCCATTTTTGTATGATTATTTCATTTTAATTTCCGTCCTATACCATTGATAGATCATCAAGCTATATGTACTTTAGGAGCTTTGAATTCAATTCAACAAGTACGAGGATATTGTTATGCTAATTCGCAATCGTAGCTCTCAATAAGAGGTGACCACCCACAACCACACCCACACCCACACCCACACCCACACCCACATTGAGATTAATTTCCATTAATTATTGTATTATTATTGGATTTCATTCAATGTTTGTTTATTTATTACTCCGTATATTTAATATGATTAGGAATCGAATCATGTTTAAATTTACAGGTTTTGAATTGGGATGTGCATCATTTTTGAATGTTGTTATCATTAATTTCGTCATAAAGCTGGTTGCCCTTATATAATCATTGGTATTTATATAGAAAGTTTAGAGCTTTATTGAATAAATTTATCAATTTGTAGAAAAGGAATGAAAAAAAGATCTAACCTCTGGGATTTGCCCAACTTCTGTGGTAAGTTGAAGGTCATAATCATGGCACAAAATCGTTAAAAGAGACGGTTTCTCAACACCGTTATTCTAGTCTTTTGGTGTGGTTGGTTTGAAGTTTGGAGATGGGTCATTTGAATTCATTGGTTTGGGGATGTAACATGTTCCTTTTGTTTTTGTTTTGATAGATATGTTTTTAAGAAGATCAACCCAAGCAGGACTGGATACATATTATCCTATACGACCCGAGTGCCAAGACAGCGTCCCAAGACCGCGATTCAAACTCAGGGTGAGAACTCACAACATTTTCTTGTACTTCTCTCAAGTATTGACTTTGTATTTTGGGTTGTGAATTTCTCTTGGAATAAAGAAGCAAAAATGGCTTACTGGATTGGTTGCTCTTTTAGGGTCACCTTGTTACTATTTGCAGGAGCCCTTGAGGGTTTGGGGTGGTACTTCCTGTATTTGACACCTACTAATTACCCCATATGATTTTTCGTATCCTTGGGTAGCTACAAGTTTTAAGTAATCACTATCATTTATTCACGAAATTGCTGTATTGGTACTACCTTTAATATGGCAAACCTTTGAGTCATGCTAGATACCTTATTAGTACAAAGTGATGGTTGATGCCAAACTGTGACCGATATTTTTTTGTTTCATGAGTGTAGAGGATGAATGAGTATCTGGTAAGTAATGTTTCCCTGTACAGAAATTTTCCGTAAACCCTTTTTCGCAGGCAGGAAAAACTCTCAGCGAAAGAAGGTGGCTTTCTTCATTCTCTCAAGAGGGTAATTTGGACATTGCTAGTGCGCTAAGACGGATTCAGCGCGGGGTAAGTTCTTACTGCTCATCTCATAGTTATTTGATAATTTCTATTCATGGGTTCTTACCTTGTCTCTATCGCCGAAGTTTAGAAATCTCGTGTTCTATTTAAACTGCATTTACTTTCTCGCTCTTGCATGGATAATGTTACATGTGGGGTGTGACTATGAAATGAATTGCATGATGAGCTTTATGCTTTTGGGGTTATATTTATTTAAGAGTTATCATAAAGTTGTTTTTCGGGCAAGTTAATTGCAAGTCATGGGTTGTCTATTAGGAGTAAGCATGTTATTGGCATAAATTACGTATTCCGTATCAACTACTAATAATTTTACATTCTCAATTTGAGAGACTCGAAGCCTATTTGTTAGTCTCATGATGGAAGGAGGTGAGGGTGGCAGAGTCTCATGCAAGCGACATTCGGACCCTTTAGCCTTAATAGATTTTCTTGCATCTTTTGCATGATGGTTTGTTCACTCATCCCAATATGTCAAAATTTCACAATAATACAATCATTTTGTTAGTCTGTTAGTTTCTTCTCTCATTTTTGTACGCCGATAACCATCATTGGAAATTGTTGTCACTGACCTCATTGTTCATGATTCTGTCTGTGTCTAACTTTGACCAGGTGGTTTGTGGTATATTTTCGTTTATGAACAGTCATAATTTCCACTTAGATATTGGGTTATTCTCCATTATTCACTTTTGCATTCTATGTTAGGGCGTCCACCCCTCAGTCCGAGGTGCCGTGTGGGAATTTTTGCTGGGCTGTTACGATCCAAATAGCACGTTTGATGACCGCAGTCTAATCAGGCAACGGCGCAGGTATTGGAATATGTTTGGTGTCAACTTTTATTTATATATTGCAAGAGATCCTATACCTTGGGGCGTTTGGTTCGAAGTATTGGAATGGATTTGAATTGGGGGTGTTTGGTTGGGGATGTTGGAATGGATTGGAATTCAATCCGTTCCAATGTTTGGTTGATGCATTTAGGGATGGAGTTGGAACCCCAAGGGGTTGGAAATCCACCTCAAAACCTTGGAATCACAATCCTTACCCTCAACTCCGGATTCTAAATCCATACCATGTTAAAACAAATACAATCCATTCTACCCTCTAACCAAACAACCGTAAATAAGTATGGATATCTAATTCCAATCCTTCGTGGAATTACACTCCATTCCAATCCATTTCAATGCTTCGAACCAAACGCCCAAAAAAAGATTCCATGAAGGGTTGGGGTTAGATACCCATACTTGTCTACGGTTGTTTGGTTCGAGGGTGGAACGGATTATGTTTGTATTAAGGTGGGATGGAGTTAGAAACTTGAGGTTGGGGTAGGGGATGAGATTCCAATGGGTTGGGATGGAGTTGGAATCCATTGGGGTTCTAATTCCAATCCTAAATGCTCCAACCAAACATTGGAATGGATCAAATCCATTCCAATCCATCCCAAAACCTCCAACCAAACACCCCCAAAATTCAAACTTACGTTTGACTTTCTGGAATACAAGTGCTTGGTTGTATATCGTAGCAGTGGTTCTGATGGTGGTATATAATAGGTTCAGTTAACATTACTTCATTATAAATTTAATTATGTTTTAGAGCAAAGTTTATTGTGCTTCACCAACAAAACAAGTTCAAATCACCTGGGAAACTTCATCATATCAAAATCTGATAGCTGAACTATCTCAACCAAAACCTTAAGGTGATAGTAATAAAATGTGCTAGTTATTATTAGAGTAAGTGGGATGATGGGTGTATAGGTGTGGTTTGTAGTTGAATGGAGCAATTATTACCACGAGAACGCCTTTCAAGAGACTAGTTGGAGGATGGAGAGTTTTTTTTATACTCCGTATCATTTATGTTTCTTAATATGAACCATCGGTATTTTAATATGAACCCTCCCTATACCATCGGAGTATATGGAAAACTATTGCTTGAAATAGTGTCAAGAAGTTCGAGGGGTTAGTGCAGTAGTATTGAGTGAGCATGTATTTGTGCAAACATCTGTGTATATTGACCCGATCTGCCTCATTAAATTGGATTAGAGAGCAGTATGATGAGTTGAAAGCGCAGTGTCAGAAAATGGTACCTATGGTCGGTAGTGGAAAGTTTCTCACAGCACCCATTCTAACTGATGACGGTCAAATAGCGGAAAATGCTGAGGGTGCTCGATTTCCTGATTCTGATGATCCTGCTTTGAAAAAGAAAGTGACTCAGTGGATGCAGGTTTTGCCTCAAATTGGTATGTATTCAAAAAAAAATCGGACATTCTCTTTGATATAATTACAAGATTTATAAGTGTTATTACTTCCTCCGGTTTTCTTTTGTCTTCCTACTTTTTAATAATTGGGTGGGGTATTATATTCGAATGGGAAGATAAATTAAAACCAGAGGAAGTACTTTTTTTTGTGTGCTCACGCTGCTCTTTTGTCATCTGATGATTATTTAAACCATTTGTCTACGGACTACGGGTAAATTGGGACGTGAAAATCACTTCTCATGTATCTTCATGTAGACTGCTTTGCTGATTGATTTTCTTTGTTGCAGGTTTGGATGTTGTACGGACAGATCAGGCGCTTGTCTTTTATCAAAATGAAGCTAACCAGGCAAAACTGTGGAATATTCTGGCTATATATGCTTGGTTGGATAGTGATATTAGCTATGTTCAAGGTACTTATTGGCTTCCTCTACAAAAGTTCCTCTAGCTAGCTCGTATAGAATAATTATAGCTCATCATTGTAACCGTAAGGGGAAATATTTCATATCATACTTATGCCACTGCTTGGCTAGTGGACGTCTCTAACACGTGCTCCTTGGTTGTTTTCTGTATGAAATTTTGTAAATAGAATCCAACTTGGTTTGTCTTTTTCATGTGACATTAGAATTTCAATCCATTGATTGTTCAGTTTGATCTAGGGTTTATGGAGTCTGATACTTTTTACTTCAACCTGTGGTCAGGGATGAACGACATTTGTTCTCCGATGGTTATCCTACTTGAAAATGAAGCAGATGCCTATTGGTGTTTTGAGCGTGCTATGCGTAGATTGGTAAGAAACTAAGTATTTAGTGAACTGTGTATCTGCTGTCGACTGTAGTGTCTCTCCATTGTGTGAAGATTGGACCGTTTTACTCTCTTGTAACCTTTAGTTGACTCTCTTCCATGTTTTCTGATCATGCATGGACATGTGAAGAGGGACAATTTCAAGACAAGCTCAACTTCGATTGGTGTTCAAGCTCGCCTAAGTACACTTTCAGCGATAATCAAAGTTGTCGACCCTAAATTACACCAGCACCTTGGTAGGTTGTTTCAATATTTCAGGAGAGGGTAGCTAACTGTTTGGATGGAACTGACTGTATTGTGCTATTTTTGGCAGAGGACCTAGATGGAGGAGAGTATTTGTTTGCATTTCGCATGCTGATGGTGCTATTCCGCAGAGAATTCTGCTTTGTCGATGCTTTATATCTTTGGGAGGTAAGAACTTTTTAGCTTCGCATTTGAACTTGGCCACCATGTAGTAGTTTACTTAATTTTTAAAGTTGATTCCAGTTGATGTGGGCCATGGAGTACAACCCGAACACGTTCTTATTGTATGAGACAAGTGCTGCGGACGCCACAACTGCTAACTTGAATGAGAAAATGCTGAAACGCTATGGGAAATTTGAGAGGTACAATGTAAGAACTGGATGTAAAGACTACCAAAGTGCCTTGGCTGTATTCCTTGCTGCAAGCATCCTTGAGAACAAGCACAAGCGTATCTTAAGGGAAGCCAAAGGTCTAGACGACGTTGTCGAGGTTGTTTTCCTTCCTTACTCTTCTCTCTACGACTAACTTTGCTACATTTTTCTCACCTATTCTATATTTTGACATTGACAACTAACTAATCATGTTTCCGTTTCCTTTCCTTGGTTCGTTCAGATTCTGACTGATGTAACTGGGAGCATAGATGCTAAAAAAGCATGTAAAGAAGCCTTGGAGATTCAGAAGAAGTTTCTGAAAAGGGTCAGTTTCAGTATTATTAACTGAATACATTGCATTGCATTGATAACTCAATAATAACCGTATGTGGATGTGTATGTGGATGTGTATGTGTGACATGTGTTCTCGGTGTCATTCCAGGCTCAGCAGCCATCATGATCATGAGGTGTGAACTTATATCCTCAGTTTGTTGCAGGAAGTGTGAGTAGTAGATTGTACTGCTTGTTACGGAAACAACGGAAACTTACAGGAAGAAGAACATCAATATCAATGACAGGAAAAGAAATACTTCATACATACATAGATACATACATACATGCACTTTACTCAAAATTTTGAAGCTTGAATTTGTATATTAAGGAATTTACCAACTGTTTGTTATTCAATGCAAAATACATACAGACTCTACTGCTCTTCTGTAAACCTTGCTTCTTTCCGTTACCTCTTGGCTCGCCCGCTCTTTCGACTTTTTTTAGCTTTATAATAAAACGCTTATTGAATAAAACTAAATTAACTTGTGAGTAATTCTCCTATGACTATGAGAGGGCTTATGCGAGAGGAAAATGATTTTGTTATGAGTTTACTTGCAGCGTCTAGGTTGTAACGGTTTTTAACAATAATAGAATGTACGATCTGCAATGAATGAATGACTTTTAGAATGCGTGAAAGTAGTGATTTTCACATTAGGAGTTACAAATTTACAATGTTTTGTGCTGGAAATAATTTATTATGAAGGACCCAAAAAAAATGTATCGTGAATAATCAATTAATGTGTTATTTTAATTTATTTCAATCTAAGCTAAAAATATTGTCCGAGTTTTGAGCAAAGCCGAACATGGAAATCGTCGATCATCGATAACAAATAATTATTGAGTTTTTATTTCTTAAAAAAATCATTATCGAGTTTTAACTTACGGGAAAAAACATTATGTAGCTTTCTTAATTGACTTTAATGGATGGTATTGTTAACAAACAAAACGAAGTAATAGAATATACTACGTATAATTTAGAAGCTTAACAAAGATTAACAGGCCTATTAGCTCAGTTGGTTAGAGCGTCGTGCTAATAACGCGAAGGTCGCAGGTTCGAGACCTGCATAGGCCAATTTTTTAAAAAAAACAAAATACCCTTTTTGTAAAACGACACCGTTTCATTGCCAAAATGCAGCACTAAAAAGCCGTTAAGGATACAACTAACTGTTGTTTGTGATCCAGAATTGCTTCTCACCTTCTGATCTCTGTCTGTAGTTTACGTCTATTTCCAAATCTGGTAATTTCACTTCTTCGTCTTCTTCCCCTTCCCCTTCAATCACCCTCACTTTTTTTTTGCTTCGCCATTACGTAAACCCTGTCTTATAGTAATATATAATTACGTGCACATGTTCTATTCAACATACATATTAGTACCCCTCTTATCATGTTTCAGGTAATCTGTCATACGAGATTAATTGATGATGGAAACATGTCGAAAACACTAATAATTTGTATTTGTGAATGATGGCGATGGATGGTTGCAGAAGAGTGATTGGTGAAGGTGTTGGATGGTGAAACTATGATGAAGAGGGAAGTGGAAGTCCAAATGGAAGGAAACGTGTTCAGCCGAGCAGTGGATGCAATCAAGCATATTAAATCCGAAGAGGGGAATATTCTGACTAAGCCTTTCTTAGATTTGTGCAAACTTCTCCTGCCCCTTATAGGTATTATTATTATTATTATTATTATTATTATTATTATTATTATTTAACCAAAATTCCGAGCTACTACACAAACTGTACTGTTTTGATGTGATTTCAGACCATTTTGGCTCCTCTATGTCCTGCATCAAGGCCGATGTCAAGCATCACATTGTGGTAATTAAGTTTGTCGACGACCTCCTTCTCAGTTTCTCACGATTAGGGACATGTAGGATGTAGCATGAGCTTTAATTTGATGTATCTTTTCAGAAATTGGAATCCAAATTCGCTTCAAATCCAACGAAATACAGTGACATGAACACCATGACAAAAGAGGAGGTCTTAACTAAAGTGGCTAGAAGTTCATCAAGCTGTACCAACGCGTTTGTCTGGTTGAACAGGTTTCTCCATCATTACGTACCCTTGTTTGTTCGGAATTCGTAGTCCTCTGCATATAATCAATCATATGCATGATAAAACTTTTCAGGGCTATGGATTTTATGGTTCAGTTTTTCAGCAACCTGTTAGAGCATCCTGAATGGACAATGACGCAGGCTTGTACCGATTCCTACAAGAAAACCCTGAAGAAATGGCATGGTTGGATGGCTATCTCTACGTTCAAGGTACGCATGCAGCGCATATATATATGCATGCAATCGCTCGAATTGAAATGGGTCCAATTTGATAGAGTCGAGTTTTTGACAGGTGCTGGTTAAGATTGTACCAGAAAGAAGGAAATTTGTGGAATCGGTAGGCATGAGTAGCGATACAAATGCAGAGATCGATAAACTATGCAAGACGTTTGCCCCGGTGCTTGAAGATAATCACAAGTTCTTGGTAAGCAAGTAGTAAATCAAATCAGATCATCCATTCATTTTTCATAATGAGAATATAATGTAGCTAGACTAAATTAATTAAGTAGCTACACTGTCTAATGTTGTAGGCTAGTGTAGGAGTTGATGATCTGAAAGCTCCTTGAAGATGCAGCAGCAGCAGGGGCTATTTCTAAGAATTATACCCTGTCACGATTATTTTCGTACCACGATCAACAATATATAATAACGTTATTATCACAGTCTTAAAAGCTATCATTTTTATCGAGGTTTGAATGATGTATCCTAATATATACATAGCTTACCGATGTGTATATCACGAAAAACATTCCACGCATTTACCTTTCATACTATGTAAAGTCACTTAAATCGTCAACTTATGAATGTTTTTATTGAATGGAAATTACCAAAAGATTTCATTCAAATCTCAAGTTTGGAACTTTTCAGACAACCTAAGGTATGTGATGATGGTAAATTGGTAACGATATTCCAATATTCTAAGTACTCTATATCTTTTATTTCTTGGAAAAAATTCTTATTATTTAACATGTCCCACATGGAGAAAATAGGTGTTTGGGTGACCGATACTCATAATACGTTGACAAAGTTAGCATCTTTTTTGTGCTACATAGCTTTGCTATTTTTCTCTCCCACGTGTAGTGGGGATACTAGTATAGCAAGGTTCTCATCGATATTTACAAATTTGACAATAAGCTTGCCTGGCCGGAGAGATGGCCGTCCTCTTGGCCTATCTCCGGTCGGCCGATGACCAGACCACTCTTCCCTTTTTCCGTTCCGATTAAGTTTTTTCTTTCCCACCTCTATCTCGTCGGTGTTGGCCACCATCTCGTCCCGTAAGTCTTTCTTGTTTGATTTTTTTGTTGTTTGTGGCGGTGATCGGCCCTCTCCTGATGGCCTCGCCGGCGTCGGCTTTTCCGATCGTCCCTCACGGCTGGCCAATACTCGCCCTATCGCTGGCGTTCGCCGGGGGCGTTTCCCCCTCCCCTCGCCCCCCTCCTCCGCCCTCCGGTGACCGGCGACCAGCTTCCCCCTCCCTGTTTGCTGCTTGTCTCAGCTCCTCCCCCTCTTCGTCGACGTCTGCCGGTGGGTGTTCCCCCCTCCCCTCGTCCCCCTCCCCCACCCTCTGGTTTTTGTCGATGCTTTGCTGGTTCGGTTAGGGGTCTGTTTGTGTCTAGGTTCTTTGGTTATGTTTGTTGGTTCGGGTTTTGGTTTATGTTACGGTTTTTTTGTTTTGGGTCAGTGGGCTGTTAGTGGCTTTGACGTTGGCCTCTCGTTTTGGGTCGTTTCGGATTGGTCTTGTTGTGTTAGGTTTGAGTCAGGTGTTGTAAGGTCCTGGTCCGTCCTTCTCGTCTTTCTTGTTTTCTTCTCCTTGGTCTTTCTGGACGATGGATGTGTTGGTGACTCTCCTTGACGGATGTGGGTCGTGCTGCTTTATTGGACGGTTTCGGGGCTGTGTGTCTTCTCATGGCGGTTGTCTGTTGTGTGTGGTTGGGTTCCGGTGGCTCTCCCCATCAATGATCTCTCGACTAGTTGTTCTCTTTAATAATATTTTAATTTTAATTATGAGTTTAACTCTCACTTTTCTTAAGAATAAAGAGCCCTCTATGGTGCCTTATTTGCGTTCAGAGTGGGTTGATTTGACCATAGATTGGTCTTGGATTGATTCTTCTGGTAGAAGTTTGGTTATGGGATGGTCCTTATCCTCGACTCTTTGCATGTTGCTCGGTTCTTTGGCTCATTGGCCTTATGAGTGTAGGGTTCGTTTATCAAGATGTAGGAGTTCTTTCTCCACTAGAGGCAAGCCTTGTTGCTTTGTTCTTAACCGTTTCTTTCTACGCCTTCTTCGTAAGTGCGTAAGTGCATCTTGGTTCCGTCACTCTACAACTCATATGTGTGGATGGTACCTGAGAGTTGGCAGATGTGTTGATAATGTGGATGAAGATGCTCCTGTTCAAACTTCCGTGCACCAACAACTCACTACTTTCACCCGACGCCTTATTTTATCGTTGTTGTTTTAGTAGTAGTTTGTGTTATCGCTTTTATGTTCAATAAAGGATGTATTATGGGTTCAACGAACCCAAACAGCATGTAATCCAATGCTCTTTCTTTGTTGGCAAAAAAAAAACAAATTTGACAATAATAACGTGGAAACGCAAAGGTGGTCCAACGATATACTTAGGCCTCGTTTGGTTCACCATGAGAAGATGGGGTTACTGGAAACTTTTTCATGAGAATTACAAAAATATTGTTTGATTCGCATGTGGAAAATAACTTCATGCGGGAAGTTCTACACACCCAGGAAGTGGGCAACCAAACAGCATCTCAATTTATCAATTCATGGGAAGTTCTACTTCCCATGATTTAAGAGGACAACCAAACGACCCCTTATAGTGTTAGAGATTGATGTTTCAATATTTTTTTGACTAATCCGTAATTATAATGGCTCGAAAATCAGTTTTAGGAAAACGATTTATCGTTGGTATCAAAAATCTATCGTACTAGAAATTTGATATTAGTAACGATATGTAAACGGTTTTATACATGTGTTTGGTACTATTGAATATTATTCCCGTGTTGGAGCAAGAAATTCCATTAGCCGGAAAATTTATGATAATAACGACGCTAAAACAGAACATGTTTAGAAAATCTGCTTTCTAATTATGTTTCTACCGATATTAATGCGATGTTTTACCAAATAGAGCCTTTATCACATTACAATATAATAGAGTCACTCCCTCCGATTCTTTGGGTTTGCAACATATTCCATATTTGGCAAATTCATTAGCTAGGTTTGCTACATTTCCAATTTGGGCTTTATTTTTCTTATAAAATGACTAACATATCATTCACTTTTCATTATTATATTCCAAAATATTCACTAACTTTTTGCCTATCTAACTTTTTTTTTCATTATTATATTGTTTAATTTCACAATAACATCACTCATAGTGGTCCACACTTGCTTTTCTTATTTTTGGTGCAAATAATAAAGGTTGCAAACCCAAAGAATCAGAGGGAGTACTAAGTAATACAGGAACCTATTTTCCACATTTTAACTACTGGAGTACTGGATTAAACACGGTTCAGACCTTTATCTGACCTCAAAACGAGTATACAAAGTGTTATGGAGTATTAATAACCAATAAAAAAATCAAAACGATCCTAAATGAACGTGTTACTTATAAGTCCCATTAAAATTAAAATGCAATTAGTAGCTAAAATATAAGTCCACATTTATCCACAAATTATGCAAAACTGAATCTAAATCTAAATCTAAATCTAAACCTAAATGAGTGACTTAATAAAAGTACGTAGCCTTAATATAGGAGTTACATACGTTGTGAGACCGGAAAAAGTGTGTGTTTTTATATATATTCCACAAAAATGGATGCTAAAATTACGAGCAATGAATGGCCACCATTAATTAAGGGTTTATTAGGAAGAAGAAAACACGAGTCTAATTAATTAACGAAAGCTACGGCCTTCGTTAATCCTCTTTCTTTTTTTCTTTTTTTGTTCAACATCGTTGCCATCTTGCTAGAAATTAATTAAACTCGTCTCGGCCTAATAATAATAAAAACATAATATTATTAATTAGAATTAGATTATCCCTATTTAATTTAATTTATTAATTTTAATTCTCTTATTATCCTCCTCCAAATCAATATTCATTATTATTATTATTATTATTATTTGTTCAATTGAAGAACCCAACATAGGCCCTCTCATTTTAACACGTCTCCTTCTATTGCTTGCAATGCTACGTGATGATTATGGTTGATGCCACCATCTTCCATTAAGGTTTCTATTATTCTTATTAGCTTAAATTTAATTTAACGACGTAATTACGAAGTTGGCTTCATATATGCCAGTGCAGATCTTCTGTCCTATTTTTGTGTGTCACATCATGCACGAGATGACACATCGTCTATTGTATAAATATTAGTATATCCAGCAAATATTATAACTGGTTGATGTGTCATTCCGTGTATGGTGTGACACACGGGTGAGATTAGTGGCGGATCTTAAGAAAAATATTACGGGGGCCGAATTTTGTTCGTAAATTACCACTTCGTAAATATTTATCGCTCTTTTAAATTTCTAACTTTTGGCATTAAATTACTCTATTCTAAACTCTAAAAAATGAATAACATTGAAATTTTATTTTAACAAAATGATAAAACTCATATGGCACCGTACAAGTACCAAAATTCCTAACCAAGTGTAACACTCTAAACAGTGATATAAGATCTAGGTAACTTATTTTTATTTTAAAGGACTACCTAGACCGAATCTAATAAAAACTTCATAATTGGGTTGGGGGATCCGCCCCTGGGTGAGATACAAAAATGGGACGGGGGATCCGCTGTATGGTTCCGTCGTCCTAAAAAAATTGTAGGTTATGATATTTGTAATGAGATTTGAATTAATTTGTGATTTAATTAATTAGGTTGTGCATGCATGTGGGCAATAGAAGAGCGTGGGGTTCGACAAACAAGATTAAAAGAGAGTACATAAAGTGTATTTGATTGAATAGCTTATAATATAATATAATGACCAAAAACATGAAGGGCCTAATGAAGGGACTGAGATACATTTCTCAGATTTTTGGTACGCAATAAATCTCATTCATTCATTGTTAAATAAATAATCCTCCATCCCAAATTTATTATTGTTGTCGTTTTTGTGTTTTCTAAATTAAAAAAATTGATTACGATATTATTTATTATTTATATAATGGGTGGTAGAGGAGGAGGAGGAAGAGAAGGAGATGCAAATAGGGTTTCCTACAGATGTAAAGCATGTAGCTCATATCGGGTGGGATGGTCCAGCCGTAACTTCTCCAAGCTGGGTACGTACTTACGTTACTACCTTCTAAATAAATAAAACCATAGGACTTCATCTTCTAGTAGTAATATTATTGTATGTGATTATGGAGCATATAGATAGACTGAACGGACAATAATATATATTATGATTTGGTTGTTATTATCGTTAGATGAACGATTTTAAATCAGCTCCGGAAGAAAATGCTTCATCTAATGGAGACTCTAATAGGGATAATGTCGACGAGGCCGGATGGGGATCACAAGGTTCGTGTTTCATTCTTTATCTCACTTGACAACTTAATCTTTAAATTAAAGTATATATTATTAACATTGCTGAAGTAAACATTGCTAGTTGTGTTAGAGATTTTGAGACGGGTTTCAATTAAAACAATATGTTTTTCTCCGAAACCTTAAATAAACCCACAGTGTAACATTATTCATTTGCTATACATTGTGTTGACAAGATTTGGACCCCAAATCATTTACTCTCTCCGTCTCAATGAATTGTTTGTCTATTTTATATTGGAGCATCTCAATGAATTCTTTGCCTTTCTATTTTAGTATTCCCTTTGTTCCAATGAATTGTTTGCCTTTCCTTTTGGCACCAAGGTTAAGGAAACCAATGGGAGAGGGACATGTAGAGCAAAACTCATGAGAATATCAAATTGCTTATAAAAAACATTCTTAAAATAGAAAGACAAACAATTCATTGAGACGCCCCAATATGGGATAGGCAAACAATTCATTGGGACGGAGGGAGTAATATTTTATATGTAATTTGATCATCCTCATGAATTTGCCTCTACATGTCACCTCATCATTAGACTCCTTCTCCTGGCAAACAATTCATTAGAACGGAGCATAATACCACCTTTATAACTTCACCGACTTAACTGGTTGACATTTTGTCATCTTTGTAAAAGAAGCTTTTTGTCTATGTTACATTTGATTGTAGCAAGAGAGTTTCAATGGACAAGGGCACAAGAGTTAAAGCATTCCCCATCCCCAAAACCTTAGATTCCTCGATTAATGGATGTCCTACGTCTTACTCCATTATCCTTTAATATTGTGGGGATTGTTTGTTTGTTATGACTAATATATAATGAATAGACTCAACGAGCACAAAAAGCGTGAAAGATTCAGGATCAGGAGGAGGAGGGCGAGAGCGAGAGCTACCAGCATTACCAAAGTCATCAAGACGACAAGCATCAACGGACAGCATAGGATCAACAGTAGAAGAATCTCCAGTGGGAAGTCCAACTCAAAAGACAAGGTCGTCAAAGAGACGGTCGTCCAAACAAAAGGAAAGCAGCGGCAGCAGCGATAACAATACTAGTCCTAGAGCGACTGCTGAATCCTCATCGTCTTCCCAAGT
This sequence comes from Agrostemma githago, assembly GCA_958450325.1. Classification (NCBI taxonomy): domain Eukaryota; kingdom Viridiplantae; phylum Streptophyta; class Magnoliopsida; order Caryophyllales; family Caryophyllaceae; genus Agrostemma; species Agrostemma githago. The sequence goes on along the minus strand of OY288251.1, from coordinate 68,355,414 downwards.
AGGGCTTCCGAATATACCTAAGAAATCTCGAAGGAAGAAGTCTAAGGATAGCGAGGACGGTTCATCAGTCCGATCATCCTCCTCCTCGTCTTCTAAGTCGAAAGAGAAAGGATCAAAACACGGGGGGTTGAGACATAAATCTGATGACGGGTCTAAGCATGCGCATAGCCAAGAGAATACTTCGATCATGACGTCTGTTGACGAAGATGAGGTGAAGGAATAATAATGGAACCAACATACGTACGTGCACATGCAATGCATTTTCTTCATTCTTGACTAAGCAAGCTATCTAGAAAATTAATCATTGGAAGAAAGAATGATGAATGAGGAATGATGAATGATGTATGGTGCATGGATAATGGATTGTTGATGAAGGTGTCCTGGGTGTGTACGTAGATGGATTAGAAAAGCCAAGTAGGTGAGATCATCTTCTTGATTAAATTAGTGAGGAATTTGCTTGCTTGGCTTCTTTTTGTTTACCATTTTCGGCTCTATGTATTTCGGTAGTACTCTTATGGTTTTATATCAACTATTCTTTTGGACTTACACATTCATATTTCATACTCATTCAGTTCAATCAATTTCAATCACATTTGAATAGAAGTGGATAAATCATAGTGGGTTAGAGTGAGTATAAGTTTAGATATAATCTTTATGACGAATCAAGTATTGGATAAGATCAAAAAAAAATGTGTCTAAAGACTCAAAAAAAATATACTTGGATCCGTACATGTGATATGTTATTTGAATTGTTTAACCTTGCAATGGATCGGTTATCCCATCCAGCCGTCACAATGCAAGAAAAAGCGCAACTCAGGGTTTAATTTGAATAGAGATTAAATTAAAAATTACTCCCTTTTAAAATATCAATTTTAAAATTTTACTCCCTTTCAAAAATTTTGTTAAAAATAACTCCCAAAATCTATCAAAAGTTCAAAAATTACTCCAAAATATATTTTTTTGACGAAAATGCCCCTAACTTTTTTAGGTTATACTCCCTCCGATTCTTTAGATTCGCAACATATTCCACATTTGACAAATTCATTAGGTTTGCAACATTTCTATAATAGGTGGGTTTTTGTTTTTGTAAACTTTTTACTTTATTGGTAAGACTCACCATCTCCACTCACAACCTTATTATTTGTGCAAATAGTAAATGTTGCGAATCTAAAGAATCAGAGGGAGTATTACTTCACCTCATCCTCTAACCAAGGGCATTTTCGTCCTAAAAATAAATTTGGAAGCAATTTTTGAACTTTTGATATATTTTGGGAGTTATTTTTAACAAAAATTTCAAAAGGGATTAAATTTTAAAATTGATATTTTAAAAGTGAGTAATTTTTAATTTACTCTTAAATAGACGACTCCCATATTCAACATTATTATCCTTTATTTTGTAGGAGTAGATTTATTTGCATGAAGGAGTGGAGTATTAAACGTAAAGTTGAGGAATGAATATGACTGAAATGTGAACCACGTTTCATATTTACAATAGAGTTATATACTTATATGTAAGACGGCACACACTGTTCTAAAGATAGTTACACTACTTGCATTATATTGTCATCCTACAATACGACGCATAACAATATACAGTATTTCTTCAGGTCAACTCCATCCCATCCAGTGGGCAGCAGGTTACCTTCATTCTTTAAAAACTACAGTAACATTGATTAATACTCCCTACAATCTTGAATTAAATCGAGAAAATTAAACAATGGCGATTCCAGAAATTGAGTACAGGGGGTGCGGAAAAGTAAGTACTACTGAAACGTTAGTTACGACATGAATTTAGTATTTCGGAATCAAAATGGAGTTTAAATACCAACAAAATTGAAGCTTATAAAAAGCGCGGCGAACTGTTATGAAAAAAATAAAAAATTTATTCATGTATTCATGTTGAAGAAACCCGATATTATGATTAACTTGAACGTAACGTATAATAATATAAAAGAATATTAATCGTACTTAATTAATGCATGAATAATTTTAAATAGAGATATTTCTAAATTTATTGGAAAATAAATAGATTATGTTTATTTATGACTTTATGAGGATAAGGGAAAACTAATAAAAGAAAAAGAAAAATGTTGACTAGGGGATTAGAAACCTTGACCTCTCACTTAGAACTAACCATCATTACCATTGTGCTACAGTACTAATACTGATATAAAAAGCTACTGTACACAATATCTATTTATTTTAGAAGTTTGGGGGTGCACTTGCACCCATGCACCCCCTAGCGTCACCCCTGAAATTAAATACAATCTTGAATTAAATCGAAACAAATCTAGCATATATCATATACTATATATAGCATATCATATACTATATATATACATACATACATACATACATACATACATACATACATAGAGCTGTGATCGAGCCGAACTATACCGAATAATGCCATTATTTGGTTTCATTTGAAAAAATTTCGAGCCGACGTTTGATTTGGTTTGAAACCGTCGAATAATGAAAATCATTATTTGATCTGGTATTTGATTTTTCGAATCAAATAATATTTGATTTGATCCGACAAAATAAAAAATTAAATAAAAGCACATAATGAATCGACCTTAAATATAGGTACTATTTCTACTATGGTGGCAGCAACCAACTAATTCAATAAGCAATCTCAAAAACACAAAACATTTTGGAATACAAAATAAATTTACATATAAACCTTACAGACATTACATAGCTTAGTTTAGAGTTATGGCCTAACTCATCAGGCAAGCTAACCACCAATAAAGTCCCTACTTTAGTATCTTTTACAATATAAATTCATCCAAAAATAATAAGTTTCTCAATCAAATCTGGTTTAATTTCAAGTTCTTTTACGTAAGTTTAAGAAAATTGGACCATAAATTTAAGTAAAATGGACCGTGAAGGCATGAATATCAACTTTTAGGTAAAAATTTAGGATAAATTTTTTAAATGAACCATGAATTTAGATGGACTGAAAAAATGGAACGAGTACTATATTGAAACGAATCGAGCCGAATATTATTATTGATTTGGTTCAAATATCAAATTATGATTTGGCCTTATATTTGATCGCCCGAATCGAATACGAATCGGATCGAATAGTTTGACTCACTCACAGCCATACATACTCCGTAGAGTATTAATACGGAGTAATAAATACGTGCCATATAAATTAAAGAAGAGGAAGAAGAAAAGTTGAGTGATGGAGGACAAATTCTTGTTTATGACAGGAATAATATATGTCACAAACATGTGACAGGTCAAATAATATTCACTTTTTGATAGAGCCAGGTGAGGTGAGGTGGCGGAGAAGTGAGCAAGAAAGCATGAGAATGTATAAAGTTGGTAGGTCGACAATGAATGAATAAACACAAATCTACACCCTCTATTTATAGGGCAACCCACATCGAATCATCGTGACCGTTTAACCACTTCGTTTATACCCAACTCATCCATTACTCTGAACCTCATTCTCTAAATTAATAATGCAACGTACAAAAATGGCGCACTTTATCATTGTATTACCTCTCTTCTTCACACTTGAAATTTTCGTTGTGTCTGCGGTTTATAGTACTACTCATAACAACAATAATGTTAACGTTAAGGATGATGACGACACTGTTATTGGACCTCATTATGGCATTAGTTCCTTTAACCGCTGCAATTTTCCAGGTTTTATCTTTGGTTCGGCTTCTTCTGCTTATCAGGTACATACTCAACATTTTTCTCCGTAATGAAAAAAAACATTAGTTGTTAGATTAATCATGAAATGAAATACTCCGTATTAATTAGTATACGGAGTAATTAAGTTGGTGAATTGTAGTATGAAGGAGGAGCAAGAGAGGATGGGAAAGGAGCAAGCATATGGGATACATACACTCATAAATTTTCAGGTGGATTTTTTTTATTGTATTTTTTTGGACTTTCGAACCAACCATTTATGTTTATTGTTCTTATGTATTTGTTTATTGTTTTTATTTTAATTATTTTTTGGAAAAAATTGTTTAGTTACGCTTGCAATGAATGTATGAACAGAAAATATATTAGACGGGAAAAATGGAGATGTGGCAGATGATTCGTATCACTGTTACAAGGTTCGTTCTTGCTTCATTATTATACATTATACTACGTAGTATTAAATAAATAAATGATTCATATTATGCTTGCTCGACAATATTATGTTGGTGTATGGTTTGTATATGCTATGGAAGTGGAAATCATTTGTCCCATTATATATATGTGTCTCATCATTTCTCTTATTGAAGTATGGACGTATGTATGGAGTAGTTTTCTCCTCCATTTTCTCCTCTTATAGGAACTAAGAAACTAATGCGGATATACTTTTATATGTTGTAATAACATATTTTAAGTAACGTTTATCAAATTGAGAATGTGTACGTGTGTTTAGGAAGATGTGAAGATCTTGAAGGAAATGGGAATGGATGCTTACAGGTTCTCTATTTCATGGCCCAGGCTGTTGCCCCGTACGTCTTCCCTTCCCTTCCACACACTCGATCAACTTTTATCCCTCCTCACTCTATTGTAATGCAATAAAAAATGTGTATATGTAAGTACATACGACCTACATTAACCTAACCGTCTAAGGACGAATTAGATGCAATTAAGTAGAGTGGTAATATTTTTGGTAGCAAAGCAAATAAGTGTTGGTTTCTTGTTGACATTGTTTTAGATGGGAAAGTGAGCAAAGGTGTGAACAAGAAAGGAATTTTGTACTACCACAATCTCATTGACCATCTTTTGGCCAAAGGTCATCCATCATCCGATCCTACTACTATTACTTCCATTATTACCGCATCTAGTTCAGTGGGCGAGTATATCCATCACAAATCTGTAATGATGGACACATAAGACAGACAAGAATACGGTGGCTTGAATGAATATACTCGTCACTGACAAGAAAAGAATTTGTGAATTTAATTTAATTTGCCATTCATGGTCATGGATGATGCAGGCATACAACCATACATCACTCTTTTCCACTGGGATCTTCCCCAGTCCTTGCAAGATGAATATGGTGGCTTTCTTAGCCCACTCATTGTGTAAGTCACTCAAATCACATTGGTCAACACTCCTAGCTCGAATGAGTAAGAATTTGAGTTAGTTAGGTTCATCGAACAGGGATGACTTCCGGGACTACGCAGAGCTTTGTTTTAAAGAGTATGGAGACAAGGTGAAGCATTGGATGACACTGAACGAGCCATGGAGTTACAGTTCACTCCTCTTAAAAGTTGGTATATATGCATCCAACCGATGTCCTCACTCTAAACCACAGGACTGCAAAATAGACCAAGCCACACAACCTTACTTGACTGCACATCACCAGCTTTTGGCTCATGCTGCTGCAGTCCAACTCTATAGGCACAAGTATCAGGTTCATCAATCCTCTCATACTCTCATTTCTCATGCTCCATCATGATGTTGCCGACAGAGTTCGAACCCATAAATTAAACAGCACGTCTTAATAACTTAACTAGTTAAGTTGGTTGATATTTGTTTCATGCGGCGTTTGTTATATACTTGTGTTCACACAGAAGTCTCAGAAAGGTGTGATTGGCATTGTTCTGAATTCCAACTGGTTCGTTCCATTTTCTGAAGCGAAGCATGACCAAAATGCAGCATTTAGAGTACTGGATTTCATGTTTGGCTGGTACGATGATTTTGTTGTGTAATTATATTTTACGAATTACAGTATTAGTTTTGACACAAGTTTCAGCTTAAAGATGATGCATTGTCATTAAGACTGTTGAACACTAATTTATAGTTAGGCATCAGCAAGTCGTAGACTCGTAGATCTTACATGAGACTTACCGAATAAAAATATAATGTGCATCAAAAAAGGATAGAAAGAAAAGGACCTGGACTCATAGCCATTGTCGTAGATTTTACAGGAGACTTGCCGGATAAATATATTGTTAGGCATCAGAATGCTAATTAATTTCTATACCGTCTCCACTAGTCTCGATGCAACTTCGTTCATTGTTTGCCTTTTCTTAGGTTCGGGGATAGAAGGGGGGAAGGATATTAAGCGTCCTTGACTTTTTTCCATATATCTGCATATATATGACTTCTTTTACCAAAAGTGATGCTCATTTTTTGATCTCAAAACCTATCAGAATGATAAATTGCACTTGCAGTTACCTGCACTGCACCAGAATAAGAACATCATGTTATCCATTGATTTCATCTTAACAGGTATATGGACCCAGTAACAAATGGAGACTACCCTCGCACAATGCGGTCTTTGGTAGGAAGCCGCTTACCAAAGTTTACAAGGAAGCAGTCGACTTTGCTAAAAGGATCATATGATTTCCTAGGCTTAAACTATTACACAAGCTCATATGCAGCAGATGCTTCTAGCTCCAAAAATGTGACTCCCAGCTATTTAACTGATTCCCGGGTCAATATCAGCTGTAAGTCCATCCCAAATCACTCATGTATCTAACCCTTGATTCTCTTACACGGAACGACACTTAAATACTAAATTTTAAATAAAAAAGATGAGAATTATATGAAAATACTTCTAATCAAAGTATGAGTAGAGCATGACCTGATATTGTTTTCATGTACAGCTGAACGGAACGGGATTCCGATCGGTCCAAAGGTTTGTCCATGAACACTTGCACATTTCAAGTAAATCATGTTTTGGTGGAAAAGAATTGAGGAAGTATTATGTTAGTATGTTTATTAAAACCTGCTACTTTACTCTCTGCAGGCAGCTTCAAAGTGGCTTTATGTTTATCCGAGAGGAATTTATGATCTCCTACTTTATATAAAATCAAAGTACAATAACCCAGTTATTTATATCACAGAAAACGGTACGTAGCTTGAGCAATTTGGACTATAGATAATTGAGGTTATATGGTGTGAATATTTGCCAAATTTCTAAATTGCACTTCAGTCGACATGAATCAATCCTTTTTACTACAGGAATTGACCAGTTGAATGATCCAAAACTACCACTAGATAAAGCTTTGGCTGACAGCATGAGGATTGATTACCACCATAAACATCTATCATTCATCCAAAATGCTATCAGGTAACTTAGAACTTCTGGGCATCATTTGATTGAGCTTTACTGTCTAAGCACGGTCTTTAAACCTTAACCTTTCAGCCACTCAGTGAAATTAACTTGTGATTGTAGGGATGGCATTGATTTGAAAGGATACTTTGCTTGGTCCTTGTTGGATAACTTTGAGTGGGAGTCGGGTTACACACTTGGGTTTGGCATCTATTATGTCGACTACAAAGACAGGGAACGATACCCAAAACATTCAGCAAAGTGGTTCAAGAATTTCCTTCATAACTGAAAATCGGGTTACTCTATAGTATGTTAATATACATATACATCTTACAATAATTGGACTGCGGTATTCTTAGAACTCTGTATTATTCTTACAAAACCAAGAAGTTTAATCAAAGATAATAAATCAAGGATATGGTCATCATTCAAAATTCGAGTGTATGAATTAGAATACTCCATCTTTTACCATCTGCATTGCATATTCTGGAAATGGGTGCATGCTTGTCAGTTTTACGTTCATTTTGGGCTTGTTTAGATCGAGGGAATGGAGGGGGAGAGAATTCTTTGTTTGGATAAGGAGTAACGGTGAAGCAGAATGGGGAAGGGCTGTTTGAAGGGATCCATTTTCCCTCCATAGAAATAACAAAAAAAATTAATTTTTTTATTAAAAAAAAAAAAGATTTGGAGAGAAATTGTATGCAGACACCCTAACTCACACTCACACACTATTGGGGCTTGCCCCTCTCTTGTAGCAAAAAAATAAAAATATTCACATACTGAAAATAATCAGGCTAGAAAATAAGTCTTCATACAGCTATAGTATAATAATCAGGCTATAAGCATACAGCTACTACCTTCACTAATCCTACCATCCTCATTTAGAGTGCACAATGGAGAAAGGCTCACTATAGTACTTTACTATGAATACTTCTTTTTGTGAAGTAGCAATTGACCAATGCAAATCTCACCCTGATTTCCATTTAGCATTATCCGAAAACTATCTCTCGGCTATTTCTAACACATGGATACTACATTGTTTAAACGTATTAATACATTCATTGTTCAAACACCTCTAACTTGCATACCCTCTTCTCTAGATTAAGTATAACTGCGGACTAGTGTCTAAGCCTAGTTCAGATTTCTTCTACAGTTCACTGCAACATTAAAATGTGATATAAATATATAATTAAACTAGCATTTATAGTATAGACCAAGATAAAACCTGAATTAACTCTAGAAAGCACGAGCTGCATCGTTAATCCACGAGGGCTTCTTCGCTTTATAGTAGAAATATGCAATCATTTGGACCAATTCATCTGCAGTTCTGAGCTCTGCAAGAAATCAAATTACATAAGCAAAATCATGCCCAGTGGAGCCCTAGAAATGTGAAGGAAAAAAGGAATGCAAGTTCTTACCCTTTTCCCTGTACAAAATTCTCTGTCCACAGAGAAACAATAGTTGCGGACATTGTTTGACTTTAAGAGCATATGCTAAATCTCTTTCTATCTTGATGTCCAATTTAACAGCCTGTTTCAAGGAGCTTCGTGATCATGAAGTTTGCATTTAATCAAATGCTATAGCAATTTGTTCGTATTTCTCTGATAATTGTAATTAATTGGCCATGAACTAATGTTAGTTAGTCAAGATAGCATGTGAGCCTGTTTAAGTACCAAACTAGAGTAATTCATAAGGAATTGATATATTTTTGGTCGATGATAAAGTGAACAAGTGTCGAATGCATTTCCATCATGTGTGGAGTGTCAGACAATCGGACGGTTGTACATACACAAATGGGTTGATATGAAGAGTCAGACCAATATAGGTAAAATCAGTCCATTGCAAATTTATGACAGTTCTACTAAAATCGTGACATGTTTTTGTAGTCCTCAATTGGCCTTGATGTAATGATGTTTATACAAGGAATTAAAAGTTTCACACAGATAATAAAAAAATACTCGTATACTACTAAAAGAATAACTCTTAACCAAAGTTTTCCCTTCAAAACACTCAATTTTTAATTATGGAAACAAAGAATTAAGTGAATTAATCAACATTTAACTCCTTACAATTATAAAATTCAAATTATAAGCAACAGTTATGATAAATCATAAAAATAGAAAAACATTTTTTAAAAAAGTTTTTTTTTTTTTTTTATAAAAATAATCTTTTACTCATTCTAATTAGTCTCTAATATATCAGAACTGAAATATGGAGTAGACGGTTAATGACTATATAGATATGCCAAATAAATAATCAGGGAGCATACACGAGGAGGCAATCGATCCTTAGCATTCCAATAAACCAGAAACGCCTTCTCTAGCTCCTTCAGAAGTTTCCAGTTATCAGCTGGCCTGCATTAATAACAGTATTTCTTTTGAGGTGCTACTGCAAAATAGTCTCAAAGTTGTAACTTTACCAAACAGTAATGTGTGAGCTCAGGCTTCAGAATACAGAATACATGATCAAACGTCAGATGCAAACAGTAATGTGCGAGCTCTTAAGTACCTGTTGTATCGTTCGAATACTAGAACGATCAGCGGGCTTGGATGAAAAGCAAAAGTTTCCCACTCAAGGCAGTTGATTTCCTGTACCCAGCTATTCTCCATTTCTCCCTCCCAGTCAATTTCAAGACCATCATCTCCAACCACATTTTTGATAGCATGCTTCTCAAAATAATCTGATGCCCTGATACCCCATCCAACATCGGCATCTACTGGCCAATTGGGATCATCATCTTCAACAACCATCTTCTTCTCAGTTTCATTATCATCATCGTCGTCGTCCTCATCATCATCATCATCATCGTTATCATCTTCGGCTTTCTCTCTCGCTTTTTTAAAAAGTTGTTCTTTTCTTGCAAAGGCATCTGGGTTCTTCTCTCGAATGGAAGCAAAGGTCTTTTCAAGTGAGTCGCGTACAAAATCCTCAACAGCAACAGCTTCACTTCTACGACCACGTCGAGGTTTTCTCGGGATTGTTGTCGGTTGTTCTTCTGCGATACTATTAATCTCAGTTTGAGAAGCCTTGTTTTTCTTTGATTGTTCTTTTCTTACTTTTTTGGGTTTGGGATCAGAATCTGACTCCCCTTCCGCATCAGAGTTTTGTGCTGCAGCCGCACAAAGCCGAGCATGTTGAACACCCTTCCAAGCAACACAGGTTGACATGGGAAGACGTGAACTGTAATCATTTACGCTAGATGATGGGATCCGGAATGGTAAAGAGAAACATGGCGGAGGAACTTGATTGATGGATTTTGTAGCACAAAAAGAAAGGCAGTCTTGAGGAAACACATATGACATAAAGATAGACATGTCACTTCAGTGAGATACTACTAAACAATACGGCAACGAATCAAAGTATAACCAAGGGATTTCTGTAATATTACTCAAATCTGCACAATCATACAGATTAAAGCGTAAACTCTGAGACCGAATTTTGCTCCTCAAACCCAAAACCATTCACTCACTCACTCAATCGGTCGCACAGAGCTTATTCTTAATCTAGCCTCACTCCCAACACCAAAACATGCAACAACCCACTCGTAGATCTTTTCCTTCGAACTCAGAACCACAGTAGCCTGCAGCATAAAGGGTGAAATGAATGAATGAAAACCGACAAAGAAAACTCAACTGTATAATCGTACTCCCTCCATTACAATAGTACACATGAGTTATATTAAGTTTCCAAATGTTGGGTATGGCAACCACAGAACTGTTAAAGACTTAGCTGATGATATATAGAGAGTACTAGCTACTCAAATACGGGTTACCAGATTCCTAACAAATGGCGTAATATATACATAAGAGCTCAGTTAGACATTTCATCAAACAGTTTGCATTCAAAAGGAAAGTAGCATATGAATGAATGAATTATACAATTATATACTCAGAGGCTCAAACCCTATCACCATAAGATGAAACAGTAGGTGACGGGTTGTATGAATAAAACGGGTCAAATAGGCTTTCGTATAGACAGGGTTCATTACTTAGTACTCGACCCGTCTTTTAAGTTTAAGTTTACGAGGGATAAACCGTCTTGAACAGGAACTTGTGAGGACGAAATTTGAAAACAGTTATAAGAAGCAGAAGACATAGAAGCTGAACGAACCCTGTAATTGCAGAACCTGGAAACTGGAAACTGGAAACTGCTCTTCTCCTTCAACTATCTTTTCTTCTCAAAAAGCAAACCTCTATTTATTATAGAGCAAAATATGTTGTAGCCAGGATTTGAACCTGGAATCTGTTGAATAATTAGATTTGCCAATGTGCTACTACAACTTTAATGTGCAATTGTAGGGACAAAATATATTATTATCACATATTCACAAATCACAACTAATCTCCCCCATTATAGAATATGTCACTTTGTTGTAACGAGTCAAATACTACCTATTTGGGTAGAAGGATAACTCATTGCTTTTGAAGTATTTTGTCTTTTTTTATGCAAACAGTGATATTTGACCCATTATAAGAAAATGACGGATAACTCCGTTACAAACAAAAATTTGTGTATCACTATTTATTAAAGTGTACACCGTAAAGCACAAAAACTAATTTAATTTCAGACATTTTTCAATTTTTTAATTACTCGTATCAATATATATATATATATATTTTAGGCTTTTTTCGAGCGATCTCATTGGTCCGTTTCCTTTAAGCCTCAAATTAGGAAAGTATCATAAAATCAATTAGAGAATCTTTTAATTATTACAATATATATTTAATCTATTATATTAATGTGATATTTTACAATTTTGACGTGAAAACCTTTAGAGTTCATTTTTTTAAAACATTATCGTAAAATAAATTATAAAAATGAAATAATTAGATTCGTGTTAAAAAATGCTTTCATTAGAGTATAAATTTCATATATAATTTGTTTCACATTATGTGATGAATTTATAACATATAACAGTTTTAAAATTATCCCACATCGACAAATTATAATATTTGATATCTACCAATAGTCTTTTGAATCTCAAAAAGAGTTTCTAAGACTATAAACTTAAGTAATTATCCTACATTGAGATGATAAAATTTTACTCCGTATATTATAAATATAAGAGTAATCATTTGATTTTAAATATCTTTTAAATTATCCCACATCCAAAAATTATGAGGGGTGATGGAATTCTATATTATAAATATTAGTAATCATTCGGTTTTAAATATCGACCAAAAAACTTTTGATATATAAGACTACAAATTTAAAATCATCCCACATTTACAAAATTACAGTGAGTTTATGAAATTCTATATTATCAACAAGACTAATGATGTATTTTTTTAATCTTAAAAGGGCGGATGGAAGACTATAAACTTATATAAATTATCTCACAAGCTTAAGTAAAAATAATCTCACATCGAAAAATTATAATAAGGTGATGAAACTTTATATTATAAATAATACTCCGTAATAACCATGTGCTCTTAGATATTAACCAAAAATATTTCGAGTCTTAAAATATATATTAAGACTATAAACTTAACTAACAAAACTATCTCACATTCGAAAAATTATAAATTTAATTTTCATCAAATATAAATCTTTTGAGTCTTAAAAAAAGTTGTTAAGACTATACACTTAAATAAAAAAATTATAATAAGGTGATGAAATTCTATATTATAAATAAAGCTAAAAAAATTCTTTAGACATCATGAAGTTAAGTGATTCTCCCACATCGAAAAATTATGATGAGGTTATGAATTTGTAATAAAGAAGAGTAATCATTGTTTTTAAATATCAACCAACAAAAAAACTTTTGCTTTTTTTAAAAAAACTATGATGAAATTCTATATCATTGTTTTTTAAACTAGGATGAGGTCATGAATTTGTAGTCTTGAGTTTAAAAAGGGTACGGTAATGATTTTATATTATAAATAAGACTACAAATTTTAGTTAAATTTATCCCACATCGAAAAATTATAATAAGGTGATGAGTTTTTATATTATAAATAAGACTAATTATTTGTTTTTAGATATCAATCAAAGTCTTTTGAGTCTTAAATAAACTCTTAAAACTATAAACTTAAGTAAATTATCCCACATCGAAAAATTATACCCCTTTTGAGTCTTAAAACACTCTTAAGGCTATAAAAACTTAAGTAAATTTTATATCTCACATCAAAAAATTAAACTCCCTTCGGTCACTATTTTTTGCATGACTATATAGTTGAAAAATGAAGATGGATTGATGAAATTCTATATATTATAAATAAGTGTAATCATTCGTCTATGAATAAAAATTCTTAATTAGACTATATCTAAACTTAAATAAATTTAAGTAAAATTATCCCACATCGAAAAATTATAATAAGGTGATTTTTTTTATTATACAAATAAGAGTAATCATTCATCCAAAATATATAATAAGATAATCCATATGTTTATATTAAAAGTAGAATATTTTAAATGCTTAAATACAACCCTATGGGTTAAATACCGACAAAAAAACTTTTGAGTCTTAAAAAAAACTTTTATGGTTTTTCTACGTTGTACCCTCATGTTTTTCCGTTTTCTACCATGTACCTCTCCTATTTTCAAAAATCCCACTAATACCCCTGTAGTTGATTAACCTCATAAAATGTGACCTAATCACAATTATCTGTCTAATAATCCGTTAATTAGATGGCATGACGGTGAGTCGGTGACTCTAGACTATGGCATAACCTGTTTTGATGACCTTGATTTGTATTCCCTCCATTTTCCCCAACTTTTCATCTATTTCATTAATTTTCCCCATTTTCCACATTTAATACATCAACTTCTTATTCTTTTTTATCTTATTGATTTTCCTCTACCTTCTCCTCAACTTATTCTTTAGCTTAAAATAATGATATTTTACTGATTTCTAACTAATTAATTTAATCACATTAACAAACAAAGCAATGATGTTGCATTTAAAATAAATAGTGAAAGGATTATGATAAAATGAATAAAATAATCAGAAATTATGCATGCAAAATTCGAATTAGAGAAAACATAGGAGACGGAGATGAAAATTAATTAGGATTTTTGAGTAGAATAATTGTAATTAGGTCACTTTTAATGAAATTAATCAACTACAGGGGTATAAGTGGGGTTTAGAAAATAGGAGGGGTATATGGTAGAAAAGAAAAAAACAGAAGAGTACAACGTAGAAAAACCCAAACTTTTAATATACAAGACTACAAACTTAAAATCATCCCACGTTGAAAATTGTGATGAAATTCTATACTTTGTATTATAATCAAGAGTTAAAAAGAACTCTTAAGACTATAAACTTAAGTAAATTATCTCACATCGAAAAAAAATTGACGAGCTGATGGAAGACTATAAACTTAAATAAATCCACCCCACATCGAAAAGTTAGGATAAGTTAATGAATTCTATATATAATAAGACAAATCATTTGTTCTAATTAAATACCAATAAAAAAACATTTAAGTCTCTTAATAAGACTACAAAGTAAAAATAATCTCACATAAGGTGATGAAACTTTATAGTATAAATAAGACTAATCATTCGTTCTTAAATATCAATAAAAAAATTTAAGTCTTAAAAAGTCTTTTAATAAGACTACAAACTTAACTATCGAAAAATTATAATAAGGTGGAACTTAAGTAAAACTATCCCACATCCAAAAAAATTATAAAGTTTTATCAAACAAAAATCTTTTGAATCTTAAAAAGTTTCTTATCAAAAAAAAATCTTTTGAGTCTTAAAAAGGTTTTTATGACTATACACAAAAGACTAATTATAATTTTTTTCTTAGATATCAACCAACTTAAGTAATTCTCCCATATCGAAAAATTATGATGAAGTTATGAATTTCTACTAAATAAGAGTAATCATTGTTTTTAAATATCAACCAACAATATTTTGAGTTTAAAAAATTAAAATTATCCCACATTGAAACAATTAAAATAAGGTACGGTGATGATTCTATATTATAAATAAGACTACAAATTTTACTTAAATTATCCCATATCGACAAATTATAATGTGGTTATGATTCTAGCTATATTATAAATAAGACTAATTATTTGTTCTTAGATATGATATCAATCAAAATCTTTTGAGTCTTCAAAAAACTCTTAAGATCATAATAAGGCGATGAAATTCTATTGTAAATAAAAGTAACAATTTCTCCAAATTATGATGAGGTGATAAAATTCTATATATTATAAACAAGACTAATCATTCATCATTAGATGTCAACAAAAAAAATTATAATGAGGTGATATAATTCTACGTAATCTTTCATTCTTCTTAGATATTAACCAACAATTTTTTGAACTTAAAAAAAGTATAATTAAAGTATATAGTTAATGTATACTCCCTCCGAGTTCCTATTATTGTCCCAAAAGGTTTTGGGGTGAAAAATAAGGAAGGGAAAATGAGTGGTTGAAAAAAAGAAGGAGGAAGAGAGAGAAATAGAAGAGTAATTGTGAACCACACATTGATGTCCTAAAAAGGAAAGTGGGACAAAAATCAAACTCAGCCCAAAAAGGAAAGTGGGACAATAATAGGAACTCGGAGGGAGTAATAGTTATCCCGCATCGAAATTAAGATGGTGTGATGAAATTCTATGTATTATAAATAAGAGTAATCATGCATCCGTCTATAAATAAAAGTTCTTAATTAGACTATATCTAAACTTAAATAAACTTAATTAAAATTATCTCAGTGGAAAAATTATACAATAAGGTAGATTTTTTTATTATATAAATAAGAGTAATCATTCATCAAAAGTATATACTACAATAAGATGATCAAATTTGATTATATAAATAAAGAGTAATTGTCTATCATTTAACTTAGATATAAAAACAAACTCTTTTAAGTCTTCAAAATAGCTCTTAAAACTATAAACTTAATTAGGTAATTAAATTATACCACATCGAAAAATTATGATGAGGTGATGGAATTTTATATAATAAATGAGTAATCTTTTGGTTTTAAACATCAACCAACAATCTTGAGTCTTAAAAAACTTTTTAAAAAGACTACAGATCTAAAATTATCTCATATTGAAATAATTAAAATAAGGTGATGATTCTATATTATAAATAAGAGTAATCGTGCGTTTTTCTGGGTCTTAAAAGCATATCTTAAAACTATAAACCTTGAATAAATTATCTTATATCGAAAAATTATGATGAGGCGATAGAATCTTATATTATATATCAATCAAAATTTTTATTCACATGTATTTTTTGAGTTTTAAAACAAGATTAAGACTATAAACTTAGTTGAAATTAAGTTTGATTACTAATATCATGTGATCATCTTATTTATTATAATGATATAGATTGATCAAGTTTCTTATTTAACGAATATACATCATCAATGTAATTAACCAATTAACCCGAAGCCAACTAACCCGTGCAGCGCACGGGCTTTAATCTAGTATATTTCTGTTTTAGAAAATTGTAAGAAATGATTACCAAGAAAGAGATTGTATTGTACGAAGTAAATCATTATTTTATTGTATTATATAAAATGGAAAGATGATAACTTGTTTAATTTGTGATTAATCAAGTTAGAAAAATGAGACACTACAACTGTCAATTGATCCAAATTTGAAGTACTGCGTATTAGCTACTTAGTGAAATTTGTTTACAAGCTCAATTAATATTTATTAACCGTATATACTCTCTCCGGAAGGAGTAAAAGAGAGTGGGATTTGCACAATCCGTAGGGAATGGAGTAGTATTATTTGTACACGAGACTACGTTTAATTGTTTAAAAACATTGTGTTGAAATCGTGAGGAAAAATGTGTATCACCTACGATATGATATGATAACTCACCAATTGATTCCTTTCGCCTTCATGATTTCTAAAACTTACCTTCAGCTTTGTGACCATTAGACCTTGCTTGCAAAAGCCCATGTATTATACTCCCTCCATCACATTCATTTGAACGAGACACAGGGAGTAACAAACCGACAACATCTACATCTAGATCAAAACCACAAAACGTAATTGAATCAGCGACGTGCTCTATTCCTTGTACATTTCCTTCTCTAATCAAACCGTGAAGCAATACACTGAAAGTTAACACATCAGATTTAGTTCCAGAATCAAATCAGACATTTCTTGGAACATTGCTCCATTGCCCTAAATTACAGTAACCCCATATTAACTTTGAATAGGGGTAACCCAATTTCTAATCATTTCAGAAAAAAAGATCTTCATCCCAAGACCATCAAGAGCTGCATTGTAACTGACCACGCTCGGCCCGATTGATGCAGCCTCAAATACTATGCTTCAAGTCTCATAACCCTGAACAACTCAATAGCCATACGCTATAACAAAGACTATTAATCAAAGTGCCATACGCTGACACACTCAATTGCCAACCTTGTGAAAAATCGCGACAGCAGCATCGACATTCACATTCACATTATTCTCACAGTCCATGGATCAAACTAGTACGGAGTAAAAGTTACTCCACATATCTGGCTGTAAACCAAGTTTCAGGAACTTCCCAGCAAGGGAAAGACCTAATTGAGCAAAACCCAATTGGCAATATCATGTTAAGCATATCTGAATTCGGAAAAACAGGAAACAAATCAAAGCTTCTTACACTGCACACTTGCACAGTACACTCGCATATTGCCTCATTTTAAATTTGGGTTTCACAACTGAAATGAAAACAGTGTGTGAGGGGTGGGTTTAGCGAGAATCCTTCTATCAAAGTAAGATAAGGCAGAATTACAATCACAGTTACCGTCTCTATCACCAGAATTTTCAGGATTAAATAGAAATAAGTAAACAAATAGGGGAATTAGGATACACAAACGTTCATTTCAGAGTACCATTTACAAATGATCAATTCATTAGAGAGGTCAAACATACATAGTCAGGCTCAAGGTAGATTGCAGAAATCGTTCATGTGAAAGGAAAAACAAATTGCTAGCTGACATTCGAAGTTACAGTTCATTCTTAACCTTCAAGTCTCCATTGGGCAATACACTCTGGGCTTGCACCACCCGTTTCATTTCCTGTGCAAAAAGAAAATTCAAAGATGATAGCAATACATATAAATATTAAGAACTTTCAAGTATATGAAACCTCAGTACTTAATATAAAGACTCGGATAATTTGAAGAAAAAGTTGCATCTAGGCAAGATATGGGATGAATGAATCGGCTGTTTTTGTTAGGATAGAAATGAGGGGAAGCTAAAGCTATTCAATAAGTGACAAGAATGACAGAAAAAGGAGGTTATTTGTGTGACAGAAATATGGAACATACAGCAGCAGATGAAGCACGTATCTCCCGGTATGCGTCAACTTCAGTGGGAAATGCCTGGTCAAGTTCCTCAAGGAGATGCTTGCGCAAACTCTGAAAGTTGTGTAAGAGAGTGTTACTGTTGGTGTTTGAATTAATTAATAATACAGAGCAAGTGAAATAGAATAATAGAAGCATTGAAGGGAACCTTGAAGGAGTCGGTTTTGCCTTTGGTGATCTGATTTTTGGAGATGCAAGAGTTGAGGACATCCCTGGTAAAGGAGTCTGGATTCTTACCATCGTCGATTAAATTGAGCACCTCTAAGGGAATCTGAATGTTGGAATTGTCGGAGAGTTTCATCATATTATCCAACTCCGCCACCAATGCATTTCTTGAGAACAATGACAAAAAAGTCATTCAACTAAATCGACAACAATTCAACTAAATCTACAACAATAACAATAGAAAGTAGGAGTAATAGCATAGCAATATGATTACATGCGGTGGAGGAGGGGGAGTTGAGAGGCAGTGTTGAAGGACGAGACGGTGAGATGTAACTGGTGGAGAAGACCCAGTGTTTTCTCAATGGACTTGATTACCTCGCTTAAGTTTTCATCTCCACCTTCCTCCTTCCCTGTCTTTAAGATCCCTCCGTTATCCTTATTGTTGTTTCCTCCTTCCATAGAATTCCTTCGCCAAATTACAATTACAATTATTCCATTGAATCACCGAACTTTGAAGAAAGAACTCAAAGGTTAACCAATAATCGATCCAACCTGAAATACTATTAATTGAACCCAACCTGACCCAACGCGAAATAAACCGAGAACCCAATAGGACCCGAAACTCGACCGGAGTTGACCCGTAACCCAAACCCTGAAAATAAAAGCGAGTAGATTTTAACTCGATTCAGCCCAAAGTGACTGGAAATACATCAATTTGTAAGTCAATTTACAACATATTTTAACCCGACTCGATTTAACTTGACTCAAAACGTAAATCATTAAGTTTTACTATTTAAGAAACTTCAAGTAGTTTCAATTCTTGAATTGCAGACTCACTCAAAACAAGTGTGATGAAACATGAAATTGAAATAAAAATCACGGTTGTTGGCCTCTTATTTCTATCTACTAGAGTATACAAAATTCGACATAAAGGCACAAGAATTACGACAGCGTAATTGTAAACATCAAGGTCGTGATTGACAAATTACTGAAATAAAATTCATACCTCAACAGTAAGTAATAAAGAATAGAAGATGCAAGTATGAAGCGACAAAGGTAAAGAAAGATGGATTGAATCAAGGCGGAAGGGATGAAGGCTATTATTGTAAAGGCTGATCAGTATTTTTTTTAGGGTTCTTGTGTTTTTTTTAGGATACTCAATGAGTAATAACCATATCGGCTCCAGCGGATTCTTGTGTTTTCTACTTTCCGAGTTTTGTTTAGCTTTGACGCCGCTTTTAATCAACAAACACCTCCGTATTAGTAACTATGAAAATCGAGTTTTCCACTTACTATGCAATTAAATTGGATAAACTTAATTAAACATTTAATCAATCAATCAAAGTTACTTAAGCAAAAACATGACATTTCGTATGCATAGATCCTCTTCAATAAATTACAAAATAATTAAATATAATAAAAGACAATATGAAAATAGGAGAATAAAAAAAAAATACTCGTACCAATTATGAAGAACCGAAGAATAACTTAAAGAGTGTAAGAATATATGACTACAAGCTTGCGGAATTCCGATGCTAAATAAAAAGTTTTAATTGAATTTCTGAATGAGAAAACGTAAATAAAATCTAACCCTAGAAAAGGTATATATAGGTAAATATCGCACCCCGTAAATATATACTAATAATAACAAGTTTCATCACTACTACTTTCCTAAGGATTAGGAGAACCTAATAAGGAAACAATATCCCGTGTAATATGAATCATGGTAAGATACGGACTCCGCTGATTAGGAAAGTCCGAGTGAGACTTTCAGTGTCTCTTAAAATCAATCAATCAATCAAATTTGGGTGTTGCTCTTCGCAGTACGCGTTTTATCCGACGTAGTACGACATTTCCAATTATACCCCTCTCATTTCCCCTCCCAATACAGTACATCTTTTTTTACTTTTACACAGTACATTTTGTTTTACTTTCGTGCACTCCATGTTTTTTTAATCTTTGACGCAACTTTTTTTTAACTTTGCTTACACAATACGATTCTTATAAGACGCGGTACATTTGTTTCCAACATTTTTTTTAAACTTTGATTGAGTACATTTTATTCGATTTGTAACATTCTTTTGTAAAAACAATTACGACCGTACTACATAAGTAAAAAATTAGGTAGGACAAAAAAATAAGAAAAAAAAAACTAATTTCAATAATTATTTTATAATTGCTTTTCAATCTAACTCGTATCCATAATCTTATGAATTAATAAATTGAATGAATTGTATAATTAGAATTGGGAAAATCGACGATATTGGAAAATTGGACGATTTCTGTAACCCTAAGTTCAATAATTAGGGATCTGAGATAAATGAAAAAATTGAACGATATCTATACCCTAATTTCAATAATTAGGGATAAATAACCATTCATACCTATTTTTCGATCAAACTTGTATCCATAATCTTACAAATTTGATAAATTGAATGAGCGGTATAGTTAGTATTGAAATGAATCGATGATAATTGAAAAAATTGAATGAATTTTAGGGTTACAGTATAGAGGTTATAGAGTAAGAGCAATATTTTTTTTTATGGTGAAGGGCATATAATGGAAAAATAGGTACAAAAAGTACTGCGTCGAGTAAAATTGGTACTGCAAAGAGTAACTCCGTAAAATTTTTGGATATTTCCCTCGGTACCCTCGAAAGTTTGTTCCTATGGTAGCCTTGTGTTTTGTATTCAGTGCCCGTGGTACCCCTGATCAATTTTATGTTATAACGTTAAAAGTTAGTTTAGTTAAATTGATTAATTTATTTTGGAGGAAAAAATTAATTAGAATAATTAACGAATTGAACTTCAAATTAAAATAATTGAAAATTGAGGAAATGTTCATGGTACCCTTGTATTTTCATTGTTTTAACCATGGTACTAAGGATGTCAATTTCACCCGAACTCGTTCAAAATCCATCCACCCGAATAAAATTAATGGACGAAAACCCAAACTAAATGGATTTTAAGCGGATGACGGATGAATCGGGTGATGGATCGGGTCGGATTCGGGTGGAGATTTTTCACCCGTCACCCGATCCGTTCACCCGTTTATAGATTTTAAAAAAAATTATATGAATATATAAAAAAAATAATTAATTTCACTCTATTTTTATACTCATTATCTTTTTTTTTTCTTAAAACCCTAAGAAAATATTTTCCGTAATCACTTTGGCGGCCACCATTTTAGATTTTCTTTCCCCGTCTTAATTTCCGACCACCAAAAATTCCAAAAACCTTTACACATCTTATAATTTGTATATTTGTTATTATTGTATTTTAAAAAAATATTTTTCATCCGCTAAGCACCCGATCCACCCGAATCACCCGCGGATGACGGATGGATTGGATCCGGGTGGTGGGTTAATCGGGTGACGGATAGATCGGGTGGAGTATGCGGATTCGGGTGATGGATTCGGGTGAGGCTCCACCCGACCCGCAACCGACCCGTTGACATCCCTACATGGTACCCTTGTATTTTTATTGTTTTAACCATGGTACCCTTGTATTTTCAATTCTTTGTCCATGATACCCTTATGGTTACAATTCATTCAGAGGTACCATGGACAAATAATTGAAACCACGAGGGTACCATGAGCAAAAAATTGAAAATACAATGGTACCATGGTTAAATTATTGAAAACACAGGATACTATATGGACATTTTCTCAGTTTTCAATTATTTTAATTTGAATTTTGTTAATTTTCAAACTAATTTCACAAAAAATAATTAAATAACCACTTTAACTAAACTAACTTTTAACGTCGTTATGATAGAAAAATGATCAGGTACCATGGACAGTAAACACAAAACACAAAGTTACAATAGGAACAAACTTAAAATGAGGGGTAACACATGTAATCCCTCATATGTAATCAGTCAAAGTTCGAGGGTAACCTAGAAATTTTAATACAACCTGAATAAATTTTTTAATATATTTTGTTGGTTTAAATAAAGGAAAGTAAATTAAAAATGAATTAAAAATTTTAATACAACTTGAATAAGTTTTTTTAAAAATTTATTTTGTTGATTTAAATGAAGTAAAATGAATTAAAATTATTTACACGGAATACGAAATATATTTCCCTATTATTATGGTAATATTTGTTCCCTATAATTGTGGTCTTATTGGAAATCGAGTTAGAGAGATGTTATCACAATAATATCGGATCAAATAAGGAGTGTTTTCATATTTACTCAATATTGATGGAAGATCGAGATGAAATTAAACTAAAATCCTAATAGAAACTTATTATCTCTTTGTCTATATAATGGAGTATTATTTCCATTAGAAACTGTATTCTATGTGTATGAAAAATTATGAAGAAAATCTCGTACAGAAAGTGATATACTCGTACATAAGTGATATAGAGAAGTGGAAGCACTGATCAACAACCGCAGAAGTCGCCCCTATAACCAACCTCTTGACTTCTGCATGCTACATTCAACTAAACGTAGACTCTCGTTTACCTCGAAAGAACTGACTAGTAGGGGAAAGACTTGCGTCAGTTGATCTATCCTAGGTTGAGGAATAAGGGAAGAGAATTAAATGTCATGCATGAAGCTAGAAAAGATATATCTCATGAAGTCGAACGGACGAATCCCTATTAAGTCAGCTTGTCTTATCCACACCTGCTGCTGCTGACACAGCAGCCTTTCTCTCGCAACTCCATCATACATGATTGAGTCATCAAAGATTTGACCCTAATTTGCGGAGGCAGGCTATACTATCGGGTTGCGGGCCTTATTAATCTTATGATAAGGGGCTCTCCTTTAGCCTGACAAGTAGGACCTGCAATTGTTCAAGAAAGTCAAGGAAGTGGTGATCTCATCTTGCTTCCTTACCGACGGGTAAAAAGGAAAGCCCGCCCCCGCTAGCTAACATAAAAAGAGATTACTGGATAGCCCAGGGGCGCTTCATTGAGCATTTTTCTTTCCTATTCCGACGTTGGGTGCAGCAGCAACTTTTGAATCAAAGCATTTTTCCCTGGTTCTGTGAGTTAGTTTTTGCCTTTGGTGATCTGATTTTTGTTTATGCAGAAGTTGAGGACATTCCCGGTAAAGGCGTCTGGGTTCTTGCCATCATCGATTAAGTTAAGGACCCTCCAAGGGAATCTGAATGTTGGAATTGTCAAAAGAGTTTCATCATGTTATTCAACTCCGCGACTAGTGCATTTCTTGAGAAAACAAACAACAACAAACACTACTAAAAAAAGTCATTCAACTAAATCGACAACAATAACAATATGAATATGAGGAGTAAATAATTGAAGGAAGAGACGGTGGGGTGAAGCTGTGGAGAAGGCCCAACATCTTCTCAATGGACCTCACTTAGGCATTCGTCTTCCCCCTCTTTCCCAATCTTCAACATCCCTCTGTTGTCCTTATTGTACATACTTCTCAATGAAAGTCACTAAGGCATTCGTCTTCGCCTTCCTCTTTCACAATCTTCGACATCCCTCCGTTATTCTCATTGTACATACAGACCGAGTATATTTTTATCGTTTATAGAACAACTAACACCCGGTAACAATTTGTCAAATGAATAACAAAACAAAGCCCATAATAATGATATTTCTTTAAACTTTTATCACAATTATATTTAAAAAAGAATTGTCACAATTTATTTTAATTCGATATTGGAGTAGTATTTTAATTTGATATTTTTTGCAGTAATAAATTTATCATCTATGAGTATCTTTTTATGATTGTTATTACGGAAGAGAAAGACAAACAAAATAAGAACGTAAAATCGAGAGACAGACAGATTTACGTGGTTTACTAACAACCTGTTAGCTACATCCACGTAGGGACGACAACGGACCGGATCCACGTGGATCTAGACGACCCAGATCCGCATCCCTACGAGCTGATGCGGATCCAGATCTGATCCAGATCCAACGGATCTCAAAAGCACAGATCCATATCCAGATCTGGACCGGATCTGGATAATCCGCGAATCCAATTTTGAACTTAATAAAAATTTCAAATTCGTCAACTTTTTTATTAGCGAATACTTTTGCCATATTAAATTTCCGTAACCTAAAAATTTCTTAGAAATATGGAAAAAAAAAACAAAAAAAAAACTAGATAGGATGAAAGAATAGTCAATAGTGGATGACAGCAGGAGAGGATGATGGATGAGAGCATGAGAGGCAGTGAAGAGCCTACCGTGAAGAAACAGGGTGATGAGAGCCTGGAGGAATTAGAGTTAGTTTATGTTGTTTTAGGTATCGAGTATTTGATTAATTCGCCCAACAGTGAAGAAGCCTGATGTATTTTTTCTATCTTTTTTTTTTCTTTTTATAAAAACGGGTATGCGGATCGGATCCGGATATGCATAAGAAGATCCAGATCCAAATCCATTTCAAGATAGCGTATCCGGATCTATATCTAACGGATCTGAAATATTAGGATCCATATCCGATTCCGGATCTGAAACGGATCCAGGATTCGTTGTCATCCCTAACTATGAGAGTTTATAATACTCTCAACCTAAACCGAAACCGTAAACAGATTAGAAAACCATATACAATAGGAAACCTAGGTCAGATACTCAAATATTGATTATGAAACTCTAATCAATCAGATATTAATTAGGAAGCCTCCTAATTAAACAGATTCAGGTCAGAAACCAATTCGAGATCCGAAAGGACAATTGCTAGGCACTTTTCCTAACAATCTCCACATTGACTTGAATTGTCTCACAATCAGATCAAACATATGTACCAGATGCACTTCTACGAATGCTAGATGTACCAGAAAACTCCTCAACAAATGTACCAGATGCACTTCAACGAATGTCAGATGTACCATAAATAAAGCTCTCCTCTCCCCCTCCTGCCTTAGATATTGCCCAACAAAAGGCAATCAGATATTTCTAGAATCTAGCAAGTTCAAACCACGTTGGAACTTGCTATTCGGAACCAGATCAGACAGACCCACCTTGTCTTCATCACCATACCTGTTCGGAAGCTTGATTGACCGCTCACGGGCCAATCTCTGCTGCTTCTGAACTGGTAATGAAGAAACTGATGGTCCAGATTTAGATTCAGATTCAAATTCAGATTGTAGTGGTTGATGATCTTCAGACTTTGCTTCACTCTCATCAAGAGTTACTTGTTGCTCCACCTGTTTATCAGTACTATCACTACTTCTATCTTCCTATGATTTCAGTGATGATATCATCAGACAAACTGTATTCTCCTCCAGAACGGTCATCTCAGCGGTGACTGTGTCGTCTTTCTTCGCGAATGGCGCCCACTGTCTCTGTTGTTTTAACAACGTCCGCATCTTGATTTGCCACAAACAAAAACTATCTCTCCCAATAAATCTCTCGAATTTAACGCTATGAAATGAACCAAAGCTCTGATATCAGTCTGTTATAACGAAAGAGAAAGACAAACAAAATAAGAACGTAAAATCGAGATACAAACAGATTTACGTGGTTCACTAACAACCTGTTAGCTACACCAATTCGAGATCCGAAAGGACAATTGCTAGACACTTATTTCCTAACAAACTTCATAATCTGGTTAATTACGGAATTTCAAGTAATAAATAAATTGTTTCAGAACTTATTTTTTATAAATCGTGAACTACACAAATATTTAATCTTTATCCTCATGTGTTCTTATTCTAATTTTTTCAATGAATTTCAACAACAAAACCCATAAATATAAAGAAGTTATGTTAAAATTAAATTGGTTAATTGGTACAGGACAAATTATTATTGTTTTTTTTTTAATCAAAATGTATATTTTTTATACGATACCGGATCCACGGGTCGGATCTGGATTTGTTTAACTATATCCAAAGATCCATTTTCAAAACAGTGGATCTCATCATCCAGATCCAACGGTTTACAATTTTTGGATCCAGGATCTGTTGTCATCCCTAGTCACGAGACTCGCGATCGTAATATTTCCGTCACGATCGGAACACATACATGTCACGATCTTGACGCCTCTGGACTCTAGTAACCTTTTATCACTGGAATGAAATGGATTAAGAGTATAAATCTCTCTCTACTAGGAGGATAGGGAATACTAGAAAAGTGATGAGGTGTCATTCTCGCATCAATTGTTTTCCCGCCAAAACTCCATTTTTCAACTATGGAAACAATAGTTAATTAAGGAAACAATCAATAATAATTTTTACGATAAAAATTGATGAGGTGTCTATTCTAGAAAAGTGATGAGGTGTCTATTCTAGATATTGATTTATAAAATTGTAATTGTATAAATTAGATTTTACGATAAATAATAAAATTGATAAAAAAAACATTAAAAAAAATGTACAACTTTTATTTAAATATTATTTGACTTAGTTTAATTAGTTATAATTCTCTATCAATCAATTATTTAATTATACATATAAGTTACAATGTATTTTTTTTCTACATTTTTTATTCTATTCATGTAATCCAAATACTAATTAATACTAATTTTTAATAATATATAATAATTAGTAACATATAATAATTTTCAAATATTTTTAATAATTACAAATACTTTAATTATTTGTTCATTTAAACCCTCATTATTATATCAATCATGCAATACCAAATTATTATACAACCTCCTAAAAATACCTTTTTCAGAATGTACGACAGCGTTATACGATATTCTTTATTTTAAATATTAATGACTAAATCTTAGCAAGTGTTACTAATATTTAACCCTTATTAAAAATAATCATCGCAAATACTATATTTAAAACTCAAACTTAGTATGGATAATAAGTACAGACGTACGGTCGTTGATGATGACCACGCCTATTTAAACCGTCTAACTCAAAAATCGTGCATCTGCACGGGGTCTATTCTAGATATTGATTAAAATTATTGATCTAGCTAGGATGACCTTTTGCACGTGAACAATCTAACTGTCTAACGCCTTTTTCTCGTTGAAAGGATCGACGAAAGATGGTTAATGTAAATTAACTTAGGTTGGGTTTGAATAATTAGAATTGATTTGAATAGCATGAATTTAATTCTTGTATTTGAATTTATAGAATTCAATTTCAAATCCAAATCCAAATCCAAATCCAAATCCATAATTGTGTTTGGGTACCTTTGGATTTGGAATTCGGGCGGGTGGAGTCGGGTCAAGGCCACCAAATTTTTTTGGAAACTTTTCATTAGAAAAATGTAAATTTTCAAATATGGGAAAAAAAAATTCTAACAAGATTATATGGATAAACAAATAAATGATAAGTGACGGAATTGAAATGATAAGGGGTAACCTATTCCCCTCCAATTTTCCTCTCTCCTCCCATATTTCTTACACCTCATCTTCTCTTTCATCCAACTCATTTTCCCATTATCTCTTAACTTTTACCCAAATTTCTCTACAATGGAGGGGTAAACCTCTTCCTTTAAGTTGACCCCACCATATTAAAACATCCATCATTTTTAATAAACATCATAAAACATAATTATTTCATATAAACTAATTAAACGTACATTATTGTTAATAATGTGCTTATTTACATATAAACTTAAAAATATTAAAACATGCATTTAAATTTTAAAATAATTGAATGAACATTCTTAACCTGATGTACTTGTATGGAAACTATTCCATACACGCTCAACCAAATCGTTTTTGTATTGAAAAAATGTGTTGATATTGAAGATTGTGAAATTATTATTATTTTTTTTAAATTGTACATTTCAATTATTAGTCGCAAACTAACCAAAGGATCATTTACCTACTTAATTAATGTCAAACAAGAATTGAAAAGAAAAAAGAAAAAGAAAAAAGGGAAGAGAATGACACATGGGCCGATGCAAAGGAAAACTCCAAGTAAGGGCATACACAATAGAGGGGGGAAACACCTCCCTCTTAAGAGTTAAGAGTAGGGATGGCAACGGGTCCGGGACCCTGCCCAGACCCTGCGGGTCTTACCCTAACGGGTCGGGTACGGGTCCTAATTTTTTTGGACCCTGTGGGTACGGGTCGGGTATGGGTCCTTCAGAAATATTTCGGTCCGGGTCCGGGTCCTAAGAGTCAGACCCGGACCTACCCCGTGGACCCGTGTTAAAAATAAAAATAAAAATTATTTATATATTTATTTATAAAAAAAACCATTGAGTGTCTGAATGATAAGCCATCTGCCAAACCCTAATATCCATTTATTTTGCAACTCGCAGCAACACAGTGACATAGATGAAGGATCAACTGATTTTATTTTGCCTTTTAATTTGACGTTTTAAATTATCGGGTTGTAAATCGTATATATTTTAAATTGTTGTGTTAGGACCCGTGATGGACCCGGACCCTACCCGTACCCGTCGGGTCCGGGTACGGGTCTAAATTTTTTGGACCCTTAAGGGTCCGGGTCGGGTCCGGGTCCAACTTTCAAAGTCCGGGTCCGGGTCCGGGTCCGGCTGGACCCGACCCATACCCGCCCCGTTGCCATCCCTAGTTAAGAGGGAGCCCCTCCATTGTAGGCAACTTTTAAATTTCCTAAGGGGAAGGGGTGGACTCTTAGTTGGGGGTTTCCTGAGCATCGGCCCATGTGCCGTTATCTTTCTTTTTTTTTTTTTTTTTTTTTTTCAATTCTTGTTTGGTATTAATTAAGTAGATAAATGGTTTTCGGTTAGTTTATGACTACTACACCACTAAAAACAGCTGAAATAGCGTCGGACAGGTTGCGTCGGATTTATTATCCGACGCAAATGGCATCACTGTGTCGATTTGCGTCGGCTAATCCGATGCAATAATATTGCGTGGGACTAGCCGACGCTATCCGACTCAATGATACAGGCGCCAATAATTTTGGGTTGGCGCCACTATGTGAAAGGGTTTGCGTGGGATTAAACGACGCAAAGCCGATCCAAATGGTCTGGTTTGCGTCGGCTAATCCCACGCAATAGTGGTTGACTAAAAATTCCCGGTCAACAGAATTAATAGCTTTGCATCGGATTAGCCGACGCAAAGTTTAATATTGCGTCTGGTTGCGTCGGCCAATCCGATGCAGAGTGCGTCAAAATAAAAAAAATTCAGGCAACAGAATTAATAGCTTTGCATCGGATTAGCCGACGCAAAGTTTAATATTGCGTATGTTTGCGTCGGCTAATCCGATGCAGAATGCGTCATAATAAAATAAATTCAGTCAACAGAGTTAATAGCTTTGCATCGGATTAGCCGACGCAAAGTTTAATATTGCGTCTGGTTGCGTCGGCTAATCCGATGCAGAATGCGTCATAATAAAATAAATTCAGTCAACAGAGTTAATAGCTTTGCATCGGATTAGCCGACGCAAAGTTGAATATTGCGTTGGCTTGCATCGGCTAATCCCACGCAACGCTTTTAAAAAAAAAATATCACGGATTGCATCGGATTAGTCGACGCAAACTTGAATTCTGCGTTGGCTTGCATCGGCTAATCCCACGCAACGTTTTAAAAATAAAAAAAAATATCACGGATTGCATCGGATTAGCCGACGCAAACTTGAATTCGGCGTCGGTCTGCGTCGGCTATTCCGATGCAAATATTTTAATATAAAAAAAAAATTAAACGAGACAACATAACAGACCCTAAACCCGCACCCCCAACTCCCTCTCTAGAAAGACGAAAAAGACGACGACGACGACGCACGCGCGACCCTGCGACCTCCGGCGACCCCAATCCTACCCAGATCCGGCGAAGACCTTCACCCTAATTCGACCCCCAAATCAAAACCCTAAACCGGCGACCCCCATCCTACCCTGCCGGCGACGATACAAAAACCGGCGACCCAGAACCCCCACGCGCGACGAACGCTGCCGGCGACCCAGAACCCCGGCGACCCAGAACCCGGCGACCCATACCCAGATTCGCAAGCTTTTCTTCAAGTAATTTCCCCCAAATTTCCTCTTTTATCTGTTTTGGTATCTAATTTTACTACATTGATTGAATGTTTAGATTGTTTATTGCTATTATTGGTAATCATTTGATTTTTTGTGCTATTACTTTGATTTTTTTTTTTTTGCTTTTTCTGGGTAATTTATTTTGACGAGTACAATCGATGTTTTGCAAATTGTTTACGAGTCAATTGCATGAATGAATCGACAATGGTGAGTGATTTAGGGTTTGTCCGAAGTTCCCAGGTTGATGAAATTCTGCTTAAGTAAGTTAAGGTGTGAAGGTGTGGAGTAATGAAGAGGGATTTAGGGTTTAAAGTAACTAGCTCTGTAAATGTAGGCAATTGAGACTAACTACATACTCAAATTATATGGTTACCTTCAGTGATGAGTTTGAAGAGTTTACTATCATCTAGGAGTGAAGGTTTTTGTTAATCGTAAATACGAGACAATCTCAACGCTTTCTCTTTTGGCATCAATGTCGATTTCCTAGGAGAGGTGAAGTCGAACTAAAAGTTTATGTGTATGTCGACCTCCTGATCATGTAAAACATTGTCGTTGTAAACTAATTTCATGCATGCGAGGGAGGAGGACGGGGGCGATTCCTATGAGGCATGGGGGGGCTTTGTAGAGGAAGAGATAATTCATTGAGTGTAAACGAGAAGATGTATGACTCATTGTTAAGGAAATAAAAGTTTCTTTGTTAAAACTTTGTGTCTTGTTAGATGAGATTATGTGCATTATTTCTAGCTGAAAGTATGATTGTATGACTGAATACAAAGAAATTATTATGACAGATGCATTATTGCATTAATACGGAGTAGTATTGCATTACAGTAGTATTGCATTAT
This sequence comes from Agrostemma githago, assembly GCA_958450325.1. Taxonomy (NCBI): domain Eukaryota; kingdom Viridiplantae; phylum Streptophyta; class Magnoliopsida; order Caryophyllales; family Caryophyllaceae; genus Agrostemma; species Agrostemma githago. The sequence continues at coordinate 68,324,238 of OY288251.1, read as the reverse complement.
ATACATATACTGTTGAAAGGATTTGCTTTTAGACCATTTTTTAAGGTTAAAAACATGTTTAATCAGTTGGGTAATTAGGTTAATTAGGTTAATTCATTATGTTACTACTACTATACTACTACAACTAATTTTCTACTACTACTACTAATTTACTACTTGTACTTTTGCTACTACTACTACTAATTTTCTACTACTACTACTACTAATTTTCCACTAATACTACTACTACTACTACTAATTTACTACTTGTACTTTTACTACTACTACTACTACTACTAATTTTCCACTACTACTATACTACTACTACTACTAATTTTCTACTACTACTACTACTAATTTACTACTTGTACTTTTACTACTACTACTACTACTACTAATTATCGACTACTACTACTACAACTAATTTTCTACTACTACTACTACTACTACTAATTTACTACTACTAGCACTACTACTAATTTTCTACTAATACTACTACTACTATACTACTACTACTAATTTTCTACTACTACTACTACTACTAATTTTCTACTACTACTACTACTAATTTTCTACTACTACTACTAATTTACTACTTGTACTTTTACTACTACTACTACTACTACTAATTATCGACTACTACTACTACAACTAATTTTCTACTACTACTACTACTACTACTAATTTACTACTACTAGCACTACTACTAATTTTCTACTAATACTACTACTACTATACTACTACTACTAATTTTCTACTACTACTACTACTAATTTACTACTTGTACTTTTACTACTACTACTACTACCACTACTAATTTTCTACTAATACTACTACTACTACTAATTTTCTACTACTACTACTAATACTACTAATTTACTACTACTAGCACTACTACTAATATTCTATTTCCTCTACTACTACTACTACTACTAATTTTCTACTACTACTACTACTACTACTACTACTAATTTTCTACTACTATTACTAATCTTACTGTGTTTTCGACGTTTTGGATTACTGTGTTGAGATATGATTGTTGTTGTTATTTGTTGTCATTGTGTACTGTGCATGAGCATTGTTTGAAATCTACTCAGACCTACCTAGTGCCCGTTCAAGAGTTACTCATTAGGAGTAATTCTTGGACAGCCCCCGTTTTGGGACTGTTCTTGTGCCTTCCATGTCACTTAGGTGGTAAACATGAAATTGTGTTGTGTTGGTAAGAGGAAAATTTGGACAGTGACAGTGACGATAATTAGCAATTATGTAGTTGTTTGTATCTTATTCGTATAAGTTGTAATTTATTTATTTGTAATTGAAGACTATTTTGGTACTCAATGCAATTCATGCTTTACCCTAAACAAACGTACTCTATAGTTTAACTTTGCGCAAACATATTTTGTAGACGTGATTATGTCAGGTGGCGATAGGATGGTGACGGGGAGCAACAGCCATGGTGACGCTATGGAGGAGGACGTGCCTGTCGTCCTAGGTGTGGACGTTGTCCAGGAAGTCGGGGTGAGGGTGTACGTTTCGACGCCTGGGAAACCCTTCCTATCACGGCAGAAAGTGAATACCGCTACTTGGTGAGTTTAAGTTGTTGTAACAAGTTGTTTTTTTTTATATTTTCACTCATTTATTTGATGCACAATATCATAAATTACTTGTGTAGGTGGGAGGACAAGAAGTACTCCGAATATATGCGGGATTTTATCATCATGACGTATGCGTCTACCCCAGGCGCCTACCGTAGCTGGACGGAGGCGCCACAGGAAGCTCGAGATGCTATGTATATGCACTTCGCGGTAATTACCTCGCATTTTTTTCCTAATGTTTTCGTTGCACGATTTATACATTCAATTGTAGCTAACGAGTCTTTTTTTTGAAAAACAGAAGAGAGTGCGTATAGACTTGGGGTACGACCTCAGGTCGGACTATGAGAGTCGGATTAAGAAAAAAATAACCGACATATTTCAGCGAGCTGTCCCGAGGGTCCAGAAGGCGGAGTGGATTCCGCAAGAGAAGTGGGAGGCACTGAAGAGGAACGCTGCCGACCCAAACTTCAAGAAGAAATCGGTGATTAAGTCGTCGAACAGGAGAGGTGGGCAAGTGGATGGGGTGGCCAAACCCACCAGCTGCCTTGGAAGTAGGAGTGCAGCAACAGCGTTCGCGCAGATGGTAAGTGCTTATAACACAAGTAAAATTTTTGAGTATAATTAAATATATACTATTGGTAAAGAAATGCTGAAAGTTTTATCACTGTTATATGAAGGGCCCAACTGCATCCCCGGTCCAGCTCTTGGAGAAGACAAAGAAGGGGAAAGACGGCAAGTGGATTGACCCACGAGGACCGGAGATAGTTGTGAGTAGTAGTAATGTTTTTCAAAAATATACTAGGCATGAAAATTACGATGTGATAATATGTGTTGTTCTAAAAGTTATAACCCTGTTTCATGTTGCTGTTTCAGGAGAGCTACGCGAAAGCGGTGGAGGAGGCACGCGCCTCTGATCAGGCACCCAACACATTGAAGATCTACCACGATGTGACGGGCGGCTACAACCAGAAGAAACGGTTCTGGGGGATAGGTAACGCGGCGAAAGAGCTCTTTCGCCCATGCTTCAACCGTGGCAAGGAGGTATCTGCGGACACATACCTCCCTACCGCCTCCTCGCAGGAACGCGCACTTAACGAGCGTATGAAAGATAAATTCCAAAGACAAGAAGAGCGCCTGAAGACATTGGAGAAGAAGTGTGAAGAGCAGGACGAGTTTATTCAGTTCATGAGGGAACAGTTCGCCATGGAGACCGATAGATGCAGCAGAGGACCACGCATGCATAGGCGCGACGATGACGACAACAACGATGGCCATCCCCATGGGTCAGACCAGATTGAGTCCCTTTCGTAGGTAGTTATCTGTTTTATGTTACTTCTTTAGACTTTGGTTGCATTGTGTATATATATATTTTACCAACTCCTAGATAGAATTCTGAACCTAGCGCTGGTTGTCTTTGTAATGTATTTTCATTTTCTATAACAGTACACTGGTTTATGTTTGTTTCGTTTTGTGGAGTTTTGTGAAGAAGATATGTACGAGAGCTTTGACTGGAGTTATTGATGGATTTTTGTTTGTTTGGGATGTGCTGCTGTTGTGGATTGTTGTAGGATTGGTTTTAATTGCAGATTTTTTTTATTTCGCGCATATGGGGAGCTGAAAACACTGGAATGATGTTCTATACAACCCGGCTTGCGTCGGCTAATCCCACGCAGAGATCCTCAGTCAATAATGGACTTTGCGTGAGATTAGTCGACGCAAAGGTGAACATTCTGTCAACTTTGCGTCGGCTTATCCCATGCAAAGCCAATTGACTGAGGGACTTTGCGTGGGATTAGCCGACGCAATCTCTACAGGGTGTTCGCCTTTGCGTCAGCTAATCCCACGCAAAACCCATTGACAGGGGCGTTGACCTGCAAAGCCTGGCATCGGATTAACCGACGCAATACACATGCGTCGGATTAGCTGATGCAAAAAAACAATTTTGCGTCAAATTATAATGGCGGCCGTTAGCGTTGGTTAATCCGACGCAATCTTCAAATTGCGTCGGATTTATCCCATTTGCGTCGGATTTGTCCGACGCAATTCCGGCTTGATTTTTGTAGTGCTAATTAAAATGTACAATTTTTTTTAAAAAAAAATAATTTCACAAAAATTCTTCATTTCATCCCCTCTATAAATAGAGTCTAATATCAACACATTTTTTCAAAATAAATCTCCTAACTATTTTCTCCCTCTAATTAGTTGAGTGTCGTTATGGATGATAATAATCGAAATTATGGAAATAACCCATATTCTCAAGAAAATTCAAACAATCAGTTCAACCCAACTAATTTTCAGTTTGATCCGAATTTACCAAACTCCCCTCAAGGTCAAATTTATTTACAAATGTTAAGCAATCCAATAAGGCCAAATTACCCAAACTACAACCCATATACAAATTTCCATACAAGTACGTCAGGTTAAGAATGTCCATTCAATTATTTTAAAATTAAAATGCACGTTTTAATATTTTTAAGTTTATATGTAAATAAGCACGTTATTAACAATAATGTACGTTTAATTAGTTTATATGAAATAATTATGTTTTATGATGTTTATTAAAAATGATGGATGTTTTAATATGGTGAGGTCAAATTAAAGGAAGATGTTTGCCCTCCATTGTAGAGAAATTTGGGTAAAAATTAAGAGGTAATGGAAAAATGAGTTGGATGAAAGAGAAGATGAGGTGTAAGAAATATATGAGGAGAGAGAAAAATTGGAGGGGAAGAGGTTGCCCCTCCATTGAACATGGCGGGGAAAGACCTCCCTCTTAAGAGTTAAGAGGTAACCCCTCCATTGTACCCACCTTTTAAGTTTCCTAAGGGGAAGGGGGAACCCTTACTTGGGGTTTTCCTTTGCATCGGTCCATGTGCCATTCTCTTCCCTTTTTTCTTTTTCTTTTTTCTTTTCAATTCTTGTTTGACATTAATTAAGTAGGTAAATGATCCTTTGGTTAGTTTATGACTAATAATTGAAATGTACAACAAAACCTAGCCTCCTCCCCCAAGAAAAACTCTAGCCTCCATCTTTCATCCGGGGCTTCCATCGATAATTAATCGATGGTAAGCCCCAAAAACTGATTAGTTTTCCCTTCCTGGTTTGATAATTAATATGTTATTCAATAAAAGTCTCTCTTTTTATGGGAGTTTCATTCTTTATTTCAAGGTTTTTGTTCTTTTGGTCAAGGCTTCGGTCCCTTACGTTGTTATGGGGCTTAGTTTTATTTTTATTGACAAGGGTAGTTTGTTGATGGTTCGTCGCACGTCTATTCAATGTCTACAAGTAATTTGTCAACGATCTTTGAGGCCAATAGAAGGTAAGTTTTCTCAAGTTCTGAATCAAACGAAGGATCCCCTCAACAAAAGCTGCAAGAAGATAGCGATACGATGTCATGCCGAATTGTCAGATCATGTCTTGAGATCCTTAGTTTATAAGAGAAATTACTTTCTTTGGTTTTTATTGGATTTGATTGCAATTATAGGTATGCGTTGTAAGTGCCGTTTGGCGTTCTATTAATGAATTATTCTTCTCGCTCAAAAAAAATAATAATAATTGAAATGTACATTTTAAAAAAAATATATATAATTTCACAAAAAATCTTCATTTCATCCCCTCTATAAATAGAGTCCAATATCAACACATTTTTTCAAAATAAATATCCTAACTATTTATTCCTCTAATTAGTTGAGTGTCGTTATGGATGATAATAATCAAAATTATGGTAATAACCCATATTCTAAAGAAAATTCAAACAATCAGTTCAACCCAACTAATTTTCAGTTTGATCCGAATTTTCTAAACTCCCCTCAAGGTCAAATTTATTGCATTAAAAAACGATTTAGGTGAGCATGTATGGAATAATTTCCATACAAGTACGTCAGGTTAAGAATGTCCATTCAATTATTTTAAAATTTAAATGCACATTTTAATATTTTTAAGTTTATATGTAAGTAAGCACGTTATTAACAATAATGTACGTTTAATTAGTTTATATGAAATAATTATGTTTTATGATGTTTATTAAAAATGATGGATGTTTTAATATAATGGGGTAAATTAAAGGAAGAGGTTTACCCATCCATTGTAGAGAAATTTGGGCAAAACTTAGGAGGTAATGGAAAAATGAGTTGGATGAAAGAGAAGATGAGGGGTAAGAAATATAGGAGGAGAGAGGAAAATTGGAGGGGAAGGGGAAGATGTTACTCCTCCATTGAACCTGCCCTCCTCCTCCCCCTCCCCCTTAGAGCATGTACAATGGAGATGAGACTTTCATCCTCCTATTTCTTCAATCTCCCTCTATTTTTTTGACACCTCTTACCCTCTTTCCTCAACTATATTTTCCACTATCTACATCCTCTTCCTCTTATCTTCTTCAAAATTTCTCCCACAATAAGGAGGATCCTCTTACATTACAAAATGAAATAAAAAAAAATCATTTACAATTTTGCAAAAGATAAAAAAATAAAAATGCTATTAGTGTGTAGGCACAAGGGCCAAGAAGAGTTTTTCTCTAAAATTAGAGGAAAAACTCATATTCCTCTTAGTAAGAGGGTGCATAATGAGCATCCAACAATAGAGAGGACCTCCTCTTAGAGAAGAGAGTGAGCTAAGAGGAGGGCAAATCCTCTCTATTATACATGCTCTTAGGAAACTTAAAAGGTGGGTACAATGGGATTACCTCTTAACTCTTAAGAGGGAGGTCTTTCCCTCCATTGTTTGTGCTAAGGAGATATAGGAAACAAACGGAATCATCATTTTTTATTCCTTTTCCCTTTTCTGAAAACTTCAAATCAAACGGCTCCCTAACTATAAACAAGCTCTCAAGTTCAAAACCCTGCAAAAGCAATCTTCGAATTTGTCGCCCGAAGGTTAAGTTAAACTTGAACAAATTGAAAATAAGTTGGAAAGATCTAAAGTCTAAACCGAACAAATAAGAAAAACAATCGTGGTTACGAGTTCGATGCTCCTTACAATGAAGAAAAGAAAAGAAGAGAGTATTGGGAGAAAGGAGTTGAGTTTGAGGATCTAGAACAGCATTGACCTAAGAAAAGGAGCCTGTAAAAAGCCTGCGTTTTGTTTATTTTTTTAGAGTAGAAGAAAGGGGAATCGATTCCCCCCACCCCACCCCACCCCACCCCACCCAGATTAACGAACCATTAACTAATTAACCCAAAAGTACATAACACAAGATTCCCAATTTTTATACTCCAGATCTTTTGCTTACATAGAAGAAACACCTCAAATCACAAGAAATGGGATCCAATGATGCAAAAGAAGCTGCAGAATTGAGGTTAAAATTTGCTGCAAAATGTGTTGTAACAGGGGTGGCATTAGGGTTATCAATTTGGGGAATTCAGCAGCATTATTCATCATCATCGTCTGGATTGTCAGAAACCCTAGAAATGTGGGTGAGAAAGAAGAACAAGAAGAAACCAGTACGAGTTTACATGGATGGTTGTTTTGATATGATGCATTATGGACATTGTAATGCTCTTCGTCAAGCTCGTGCTTTGGGTGATCAGTTGGTCGTTGGTGTTGTCAGTGATGCTGAAATTACTGCTAATAAGGGACCTCCTGTTACCTCTCTTAATGAAAGGTCACCCATCATTTTCCTCTCTCAATATTTTTTTTTGGGTGTGATCCTTGAGCTTGCCTACTGAAATTTACATGCTTTTTCTTTGTTTCTTATGTGATCCCTTGCTGTTGTTTTCTAGTCGTTGTAGCTAGGGACGAATCTAGAGCTAAAATTTTGGGTACCAAATTTCCTCAGTTTGTTCTATATTTACAAATTTTCGGCTAGCAAAAGTGGATAATTTATCCATGTGTGGGTTTGGTGGTTTTTGAGTGTCTTTGGTGTCATCCTTGAGCTTAGACACTTATTTGTGTCACGTGTTCATGGAAAGGTGGGTTCTTTTGTTGTTGTGGTTTCGGAGTGAATGGAGCTGTTTTTGATCATTAGTTTGGCTATGGGGATGCCATTTTTGGTTTAATTGAGATCGTCATGGGTCCTTGAGCTTATTTACTGAATCTAATACTTTATTTCCCATGAAAGGCATAGATTGTTTTAGGTGATAAAGTGGTTTTGTATGATTCTAGAAGTAGCTTCTGTAATCCTAGAGCTCGACACTTAAATGCGGTACATTTGGTTTGTTATTCTATCATATGGATTGGGAATTTGATTATGTTATGACTTATGACTTACTATATACTTTTCGAGTCTTGGAACTGGAACTTAAAAACTGTTTTGAGAAAGAGAGGTGATTTCTTAAAATTAACTTTTTCTGGTGTTTGAGCTTATACCAAAATTTAATCTACTACAAGTTTACAACCCTACATAATGCTCCAATGGGTTATGAGTATGGACTGTGGCGGGGTAGGGGGATAACTGATGTGGGTGACCTTTTCCTTGTAGTAAAAGGCTGTATTGGATTGACATGTACCGGGAACCTGTTCATGTATTGCATCGGCTGACAGCTACAAGCAAATTGTTTAGTGAGCTATTTTGGCTTCCTACTCAAAAGCCAAAGATTAATGAACTAAGTTTTGATTTCTTAATCTTGAGATGTGAGATCTTTATATGCGGGACATATTCCTTTTGTTGTTTAGCGTGAATGTAGATCCATGATGATAATGGTTAGTGGGTTTCGCCGAATTTGACTTATCTGAATATATTATCTGAAGCTTGAGCCTCATAGTGAAGGAACTAGGAAGTATACTTTTTGTTTGTAGTTGCTGAGTGTGCTTATTGTACAGTATTCAGTTTATCTTGGTTTACGTGTGCTGATCACTAATGTACATTTTGTTGTATTATTCACCTATTGGTTTAAGCCAGTAGATGTGTCTTGGTGTAAATTCTTGAGAAATTTGTTGATGATATCCTATAGCTTGGATGGCGTTGGTGTTACTGTTTTTATGGCGTCAATTATATTCAATCATCTTATATCTTTTGCAGTGAAAAGATTAGATTTATTTTTGGATAAAAAACTACTGATAGGTGAGGAAAGAGTTTGGAGGTGAAGAATTTGGCTTAACGCACAGGGCCGTATAAAATTGATCCTTCCATTTCTCTTCCTTTCTCTTCCCTGCTTCCAACCTATATTGTAAAATGGTGTTATTGGATATACAAAATATTTGAAACTAAACCTAATCAAATTTAATGGAACACTCCACAGGATGATTATGGTTCGAGCTGTGAAATGGGTGGATGAGGTCATTCCTGATGCACCTTACGCAATTTCTGAAGATTTCATGAAGAAGCTATTTGATGAATATAACATTGACTACATCATTCATGGAGACGACCCATGTCTTCTTCCTGATGGTTCTGATGCTTATGCTCTTGCCAAAACAGCTGGTCGATTTAAGCAGATCAAACGTACAGAGGGTGTGTCCAGCACTGACATTGTTGGTACTAACTCTATTCCGACTTGTTGACTTTGCTCTTTGACTAAAATTATGCACTTAACAGTTTGTGTATATTACCATAGTTTGTATTTTATTTTTTGTGCTTAGTATGTGATATTGGTTGATTTGTACCCTGCCATGGCTGCCAATGTGCAATTACGCTGTTTAGGCTATCGATTTAGATACTTTTGGACGTATTATTATTTCTATATATCGCACTATTAATACTGGGATTTTCAGACATGTTCGGTATATGTGTGCAGGTCGTATGCTTCTTTGTGTCAGAGAAAGGTCACTCAATGACAAATCTAATCAGTCATCCCTCCAGAGACAGTTCAGCCATGGTAATAATAGCCAGAAGTTTGAGGATGGGATAGCAGCTGGTGAAACTCGCATTTCACATTTTCTCCCTACGTCACGTAGAATTGTTCAGTTCTCTAATGGAAAGGTAATGAAACAGATACGGAGTAGTTATTAAGCAATTTAGGCTTATTTAGAATGTGCTATGTGTGCACTTATGAGCTATAGTTCTGAAACTGTAAGCTGGCTGTTTCAAAGCCTATTATAATTAGGATTAATTGGCACTTGATAGTGCATACCTAATACATAAAATTCTTTGCAAATTAGTATCTAATTTTTTTTAAAACTTAATATTGAAGTGTCCTTTTACAAATCGATACCATATGAGAATCTCAAGCAAAAAAAGTTAAACTGACAGATATACCATCTAAGTGCTGTTGTTAAAACATGTATAACGATCTTTCTTCTCTTCCCCCCGTTCTCCATTTTATCTTTGTTTTATCAAACTACATGTTTCTTCTTTTCACTCCGTCTTTATTAAATCTTCAATTTACCAAACTACTTCGTACTAATATTGATGTACAGATACCTGTCTAACTGTCTTCCCCTCTTTCAAGAAGGTGGGTCTAGTATAGACTAAGAAAAACAAAATGAAGGTGATAAAGAGTTAAGAGTACAATGTAACAATCACAAACACAAGAAATTTCAAAAGGTTTTCAGTATACTAAACCAAATTAGTTATGGTAACTAGGTTATGATTTTGATTATTTCCTTGTCTATTCTGTCGATCAAGGATGTGAAATTGTGAATCTTTGGTTGTTGTCTATTTTGGATTTAAAGGTTGAACTTTATATTCTGTGAATTGAGAGTTTTGATGAACTTCGAGGAAAAAGATTCAGATTCCGAGTGTTAAATTAAGTAGACGAAAAGTGTTGTGACTTGTGAGTTCAAATAGAAGTAGGAGACGAAAGTGCAAACACATTTTTGGGTTGAAGTTTGTAGTTTAATGAAGGAGGAACAAGATGATGTTGGTGGAGAAATAATTATGGGTTTCATTGGAAGAGCAAAGGAATAGTTTTTTATGGAGGGGTGTTTAGGGAAGAAAGGGAAAATAATGCCTGAAAAGTGAGAGAAATTGTCGGAAAGTGGGAAAAAACTGACCGCAAGGTAAAAGGTACTAAATTGTTTATTGGGTATTAAGTTTTGAGTTTTTTTTTTCATTAGGTACTAAATTGTAGTACTACAAAGCACTATATGTAGATTTGTATTGACTATTTTCCTTAGTATTATGATTATTTATGCGGAGGCTATTTGCCAAGATGGAAATGTAATCAAATCACTACGTTACGAGAATTTGTTAATGATAAATTCAGGAGATATTTAGTAACAATATCTGAAGTTGTCTATGTTTAATTATCATAAAAGCTAACTGGAGGTCAATCCTAATGATTTCGGGTCATGTAATCTTATAGCAATATCATTAAAAAGAGCAACTAAATGTGTGAGATTGCTTGAATCATAATTCTAGATTTTAATCTTAATATTACATGGCTAAATATTTGTAAACTGTCTTTCTATTATACAGTAAGTTGCTTTGAGCCCTTTATCATCAGCTTGACGTATTGTATTGCAAACTACTAGCATTTAGTGAATTAACTGTTCATCATGGCCCCATGGAGTCATGTGTGATCCTTTTTTTTTATAAATGTTTGCAACATAAGGGTAAGGCCAGTACGTCTAACCAGCTCGGAGGAGTCTTTGAGGCACCTATTTGAAGTTGTAGAAGGGATAAATTAGTTGCTTTTTGGAGATCTGCAGTTATTCTGTGCCCCTCTTGTCCTACCAAACCACACTGAGAAGGGATTCACTCTATCTTATAAAAGCATTATTTATGTGCATTTATGAAACAAAGCACACTTCATATTGGTGAATAGAAAGGAACATTGTGACTTTTTTTTCCCTTCATTTTTTGGCTTCGTGTAGATTTAGAGATATCTTGATGGTGGAATCATGACGTGTGTTAACTAGGAGCTTGAAATTTCACAAACTAGGCTTCTGGTATTGATGTTTTCTCAGTGGTTTTCATGTACAGGGTCCCAAACCAAATTCACGAGTCATTTACATTGATGGTGCCTTCGATCTTTTCCATGCAGGCCACGTGGAGGTATGCTGCCTTTTTCTGTTCCCTAACTTGTATCTGCAGTGTCAGCTAAGGAACTTAGCAATTTTCTTCATCAAGTACTCCCTAGTTAGTCAAGGATTGAGGAAGCTGGCCCTCATTCATTTCTTGGTCTTATTTCAATTTGATTTTTTGTTTCACAGGGTCGTGTTATTTTAGTCTTGTCAAGCAAAGGACCATATGCCTCTTTACCTGATCTTAAGATTCTTAACTAACGAACAAAGTTTCATAAAGAGCATGTTACCCATTTTCCAAAGGTGGGGTTAGGATTTATAATGATGGGCATCACGATTTTCTGTGTCCATATGTGATATGTGGAGGATACTCTTCGTATATATGCAATGCATCTGATATTTCTTGTTATTAGCAAGACAAACTCCATAAACTAGAAGCAGATGTCCTAAGAAAGTGTTTCCAGTCTTGGAGATCCATTATCCCAGTGAGAAATTTCCTTAATTCTTTTAAAGATATTTTATCTTAAAATACTTTGCTTTTGAAGTACCTTGAGAGAGATTTACCAATAGCCAATTTGTAGTAGGTATGACAAAGCTAGGTTGTGATTGTTCATTGCTCATGCTGGGAGATTCATAAACTTTCCTGTCAATAGTTAATTATTCTACAATGTTTGGAATTCTTGACTTATATCTTGATGGACGTAACTGTTGCCTTGATTTCTCTTTTTCCTTTTTGCTCCTATTTCTTTGCTAACCTGACCTGTGTTGATCCTTGGTCTTATAGATATTAAGGCTTGCTCGGGATTTTGGGGATTTTCTTCTTGTGGGGATTCACACAGATCAGACTGTCAGGTAACATTCTCTTCTAGAGTAATTCTACCAACATAAATTTCTCTATGATGTATCTTCCGTGTAGGCTAGATTTGTCATGCATGTATATATTTCAAATTGCTGCCTGGAGTATGTGACATGTCTATAGCTAGAAATTAGTATTATGCTCATTTTTCTGACTCTTGAATTATATAAACCGTGTTAAAGATCATAAATGAATGCGTGGATCTTGGAAGATTTTTCTCTTATTGCTCCTAAACTAGTTATGGTTACCGCTGAATGTTGATTAGAGCTCCTACATATTCTTGAGGATTTCCAACCCCTTCGAGTAGATTTGTGGACAATAGTTTATCTAGCATCTCCTCGGTTAAGTCTGTGGTTGTCTCCAAGGATTTTCTGACTATCTTCTACTCAGATGGTTTGTGTCCTTTTGTAATGTGGTAGAAAGGTCTTTGTCCTTCAATGTGTCACATTCTTTAACAGCAAAAAATTCTGCTCTCTATTGAAATTATAACAAGATGACCCCAATGTCTCCAAGGCTCGTGCCTTTGCCGGAATAATAATGACAGGATGTACTCAGACTATTTTGTGTTCATAACAGATAAAGTCCGTTTGTAGATGCCCTGTGATATATTACAATGGAGAAGAACGAGTTTTAGTGCCATTAAAAAATAAGCTAATATTTAGAAATGGCCACGCCTCGATCTCTGTAAAGCCGAGCCATTATCAATTAGGCATGGGTGTCAGTTTTCTTGTTTTTGTTTGACTTGCCGACTGATGGTTACTTTTTAAAAAGCAACTGCATAGTACGAGTATAAATTTATTATATAGGATTTGTCTAAGTTTTCCTTTTACTTGTATGTTGCAACAAACAGTGCTAAAAGAGGAGCTCATCGCCCGATCATGAATTTACACGAAAGAAGTCTAAGTGTGTTAGCTTGTCGTTATGTAGATGAAGTAATCATTGGTGCTCCTATGGAAGTTTCTAAAGATATGGTTAGTATGCCCCTCTCAATCTGGCGTAATATCTTATTTCCTTTCAGTCTGTTGTTGATGTCTCAGAGTTACAGCCTTACAGGCTACAATGACATCTTCTGAAGAGCATTAGAGAGTATCTACAATGACAAAAATATGGAATATAGTACTCGTTTTGCTTTCATCGACAGTTCTACACACTGTCTCTTTGGAGAGCAGTGACAATATTACACCCAATTTATCTTTAAAAACAGTTCTTATTTGGATTAATTTGGACAAAGATATTTGCTTTATCCTTGTCTACTTCTGCTAAGGTTGATTTAGTAAGGCTGATTATATTTGTCGACTAACATCAGTAAGTTGTCATGATATTGCAGCTTGCAACTTTCAACATTTCATTGGTGATCCATGGAACCATAGCCGAGGGTGATGATTTTCTGCTGGTAAGTAGCTCATTTTCTATAACGTAAATTACCTATGTGATTCATGCGGCGAGTTGAGACCGAGATTCTGATTAATATGCAGGAAAAAGACAACCCGTATGCAGTTCCCATAAGCATGGGCATCTTCAAAGTCATAGAAAGTCCACTGGACATCACTACAACAACAATCATTAGGAGAATAGTTTCGAATCATGAAGCCTATCAGGTACACTTTTTTTCACATACCTAAGTAGCCGACTCATGCATCTATCATCATATCTCCATCTCTGCCCGAGTCACCGACTTCTCAACACAACTCTCCATCCCTTAACCTACCGATGGCTGACATAAATGACCCCATCTGAATGGACTTAAAACCCAAATGCAAGCAGATATTAGGTGACTCGACGAGAAGTAATTGTTGATGCTACGACTTGAAGATGTTATTTGTAAAGTCATTGAGTCGGGTACTCATGTTCAGGTTCAAATCACGCATCACTAAAACTGTATGTTTCTCCTGTCGGGGCATTGCACAGAAAAAAACCAAACAATTATGCTACAGATTAACGAATCTCATGTACCTATTAGGAATGTTAAGTGCACTAGTCTTCATTCCAAACATCTGAGGTGTTTCCTGCCTGTAGGAATTTCCCTGCCCTGGTATTAGGAAAAAGAAAGTGTATATATAGAAGGGAAATGTTAGTCGTGCCTTTTTATATGTTTTGTGCTAGCTACTTGTTGGAATTCACTTTGGTGATTACCGAAATTTGTGCAGAAACGTAATGAAAAGAAGGGAGAGAGTGAAAAGAGATATTATGAGAGTAAAACGTACGTTACTGGTGATTGAATGCTTCTGCTGGAACAGGTATCCATGAATCCTTTTTTTTTTCATTTTTGTGGGGGTTTTTTCTTTCAAATTTTTGCTCGTTATATTACTTCAACATATCAGTTTGGTTGTGTCACATCACATGAGGACACTTCTCCCACACAGCATGTCCCAAAGTATGTAAAGTTCATATCACCGAATAGGCAAGTTAGTCCAAAATATTGCAAATATTTTGACGAAGTAAACACGCTCATACTCAAGACAATTGGATCCCCATCGAAAGATAACAATACCATCCTTTTCCTAGTGCTTCAATGGCTTCTGCTTGAGGTGGGGTAAAAGAGTATCAGATGTATGCAACCACCCTCGTTTTACTTTTTTAAAATGACCCTTGGTGCAAATCGTGTAAAGAATATAGGGAGTCATTTCACTTTTTCCCTTGGTTAAAGTAAGACTTAAAGAGTAACTAACATAGCTCAATGTTTAGTTTTGAAGTAGTATACTATACGCTAACTAAAAAACATGTGCAGGCTGCCGCATTGGATTCCATTCAGCATTCATTAAGTTAGTTTTTAGCGGAGACATAAAATTCTGGAGCAGAAGTAGTGCCGAATCTACCAGGAGGGTCAAAATAAGCAGCTGCACGCAGTCGCAGTGCACTGCAAGCTTATAGGTGAATTTGGCAAATACATACAGTAGAAACAAGCATATGATATGATATGATATGAGGTTTGATTACTAGTCATTTCGGGTATGCTGTTGCGAAGAGAGCGAGATTTGTTGCAAGGAGCACCTTTGTGTTTCTTGGTAGAGGTAAAGTTGGTTAGGAGGAGGCATGGATCAAAATTTTGACATTTTGTGCTATTATGAAATTTTCCAATTGGCCCTTGATGAACAAGTAGTATCATTCTTACATTGTCGATTTGACCACATCTTTACAAATATGGTTGTAATTAGAATTATATTCGCATTTCAAAACCACCATTCAAGGTTCGAAGATAGTTGGAGGTTATGGTTATGTACCCACTCGATCTCCCCTTGCCTGGATGCCCATAAAGATACCAGGATAATGTTATCGTTGTTGAAATTTGCCGTATAATTGAGTAGTACTCAGTAGTTATCTTCAAGGTTCGTTCCATGGTAAACTAACATGAGTTCAGTTGAGTTCGAATTCAAGTTTAGCATTACTATGGAGTAGTTTAGCCTCAATTGAACTATATCAACCAAGTCATATTTTTCGAAACCAATGTGGCAATTTTCGTTTAGTAGAAACATCATCGACACTCCTAAAATTTATAAAAACCCTACATTTTAAAATACCCTAAATGCTCTAATTCACTGCTTGTAGATGGTCAAAAAAAAGATTTTTTTTTGTTTGGTAATTTTACAAAACGTTACAATAAATATTCTTTACTCAATCATCAAGACAATTATAAATATTTTTCCTTACAAAATTAATTGTTTGAAAACTCACATTTTAGTTGATGGTAAGGTCATTTCGAGTAGTAGATCGACTTATTTGTTGCGATAAATATTTGAGTCAGTTTAGGTTAAGTCAGGGGAATTTGGATTACATTCAAGTTTGGACCTTCAATTCGAATGTCAGATAATTCAGATTCAGGCCAAATAATTTGGATCACATCAGTTTTATCGGATCGCATAGTACATAGAAAAATCCAAAATTAGAAACGGGCGGGTCACTCAAAAAAAAGTGGGTGATTGATTAAACGACGCCGTAAAAAGCACATGGACAAGTAAACATTTTCAGACAAAACCAGAATCGGCCGATATTTGTCTTGCGAGTTGCACCCCCAAATCATCCTCTAAAACCCTAATCTCCTTCCCCAGGAAAAAAAACACTCTGCAAATTCATTCATTAATTAAAATGGAAGCAGATGAAGGAAAGCTGTTCGTGGGAGGGATAACATGGGAAACTACCGAAGACTCTTTGAGGGATCACTTCTCCAAGTACGGTGACGTCACCAATGCTGTCGTCATGCGTGACAAAACCACCGGCCGCCCTCGCGGTTTTGCTTTTGTCCACTTTTCTGACCCTTCTGCCCTTGATTCCGTTCTCCAGGACAAGCACACCATCGATGGCAGAATGGTCATTTTCTCCATCTTCTTCTTTTTCCCCCTTTTTTTGTATGGATTCCTCGGTTTTTCGTTTGGTAGGATATTCTTTGATGTGTCAACTGTTGATTTTAGGGTTTTACTCCTTTTTTAAATTGAATTTTGTTCGAGCAATGAAACGTTGAGTTTTATGGAGGGAGTATTGTTGAATAAGTTTATGTTAGTTTTGGAGGGAAGCTTCAGTAATGAATAGCTACAAATAAGGCATGACTGACTTCGAAAACCCGGTTTTAGTGCGTTCCTCTAAATCTGTACTAGTCAATGGATAGTGATGGACCTAGGATTTGAAGTTAGGGTGGCTTATGTTATCTTTTAGACCTTCACGGCCTAGGGGAGTCTAGAACACCGTTCAGTGTAGGTTACTTGGTGCGTGCTCTTTACTGTAAAAATCATGAATTTAGGGAGTTGTAGAGTTGAGATGAAGGATGGTGAGGTTTGTGCTGGCGAAGTTATTGTCCACTACAGTACTTTTTTCTTAGCACGGTAGATATTACTTTGCGACTTAGCTGTTTTGAGGGAAAGGGTTGGGCTAGCCGGATAGGAGGATCTTGTGTTCTACTAGTACATTTTAATGTCTGATAATTAGGTGATGTGATTGATGAGGGAACACAACTTCGGAGGTTTTCGTTGAAAATTTGTTTAGTTGGACACAAGATGTTATTTACGTTATTTGATGCTCGATTTGGTATATTAGATAAGAATTGTCAGATGGTCGTCTTTGCATCTGTTCTTAGATACATCAAATCAAGCACCAGTTCTTTGGTGATATGCTTTTAAATTAAATTATATTGTTTCTTCATTGTAGTCAAACTCTTAATAGTGTGTATTGTGCTCAAATACTTTAGGTGGAAGCTAAAAGAGCTCTTTCAAGGGAAGATCAAAGTGCCTTCAGACAGGACTCATCTCAGGGCGGAAGAGCCTCTGGAGGCGGTGGAAATATCAGGACGAAAAAGATTTTTGTTGGAGGATTACCCCCCACTCTAACAGATGAAGAGTTCCGTCAATATTTTGATAATTTTGGGCAGGTGACTGATGCTGTCATTATGTATGATCAGTCAACCCAACGTCCGCGTGGTTTTGGATTCATATCATTCGATACTGAGGATGCTGTTGACAGAGTATTGCAGAAAAATTTTCATGATCTGAATGGAAAGGATGTAGAAGTTAAACGGGCACTTCCCAAGGATGCAAATTCCGCGAGCGGCAACCGTGGTGGAGGCTATCAGAGCTACGGCTCTTCAAGAGGCAATTCAGGTTCATACGAGAATCGTATGGATGGAAATAGATACGTACAGCCACAAAGTGCGAACTTTTCGTCATACCCAGGCTATAATGCTGCTGCTGCTGCTGCTGCTGGATATGGCGGAGGTTATGGTGCTCCAACAGGAAGTTATGGTGGTTATGGGGGTTATGGTGGTGGTTATGGAGGTGGTGCAGCTGCTTATGCAGCTCAGGCTGGAGGTTATGGTGGTGGTCCAGCAAATGCTATGAAAGCTGCTTGGAGCAACCAAACTGCTGGTTATGGGTCTTCTGGGTATGGTGCGGGTTACGGACCCAATGCAGGCTATGGAAGTGGTGCTTCTGCACAAACAGGTCAGGCACCTGGTGGGGGTCCTGCGTATGGCACCCAAGCATATGGTGGTGGTTATGGAGGTAGTGGATATGGGTCTGTTGGTGGTCGCGCAGGAAGTGGACCTGCTGGCAATGGTGACGGTGGAGAGCAAGCAGCAGCTGGGAGTGGTTACATGGGAAGTAGTTACGGTGAAAATAACAGAAATGCAGGTTATGCTGGTTACGGTGACGCTCAATCCTGGCAGGGACAACAATAGTAATCCGGAGTGTCAAATCCGACTGTATGTCTGCAGAGGATATTTCGAGACATCCTGAAAAGATCCTGCCTTTATTTCTTGCTTGCTTCTGAGTACTTTTCATTTTTTTTCTTTCTTTCTCTATTTTTTTTATTTGGCTTGCTTTTTTTTTCTTCCAGATAGCAGTATACAGTAGCTCTTCAGCTAGTACTCGGCTAATAGTAGCTTTGAGCTGGGCAATATTTACTTAGTTACTGCTTTGGGTATTTGTTATGTGATGGGGATAATTTACTTCTTGGTTTTTGTAGCGTGTTACTTCCTGTTTTCTGTTTGCTTTGCCATACTCCGTATGTTTCTTTAGTATCGTCCAGTTTCCTTTTCTTTTTTTAATATCTTCTGGCCATCTGTCATGTATTCTTCCAACTCTTTAGCCGTGTGTATTAGTTTTCTCATATGTTGTGTGTGACTGATTTTATCTGACCTCAGTCCTGCAATAAGTAGACATTGGGCACATTGTTCTTGGCTGTGATTGAGGAGGCAGTTTAGTAGGCGTGCTCTGTTCAGAGGTGTAAAGTAGTACTAGTGGCCGCCTGAGACTGTAGTCAGCAGCGGGAAGCTCTAGCCATAGTATATTCACTAGTAATTAGTGCTTTCTATGAAGCCATAATTACTCTTGCTCTTGCATTTCCCGTTGTTGTACAGGACTGAAGGGAATCAAAAGGACATAATTGTTGGGCACCATTGGTTTGAATGATAGTCCAAATGAAACTGTTTGATGACGCGCCTTGACCGGGGAGATCCTACATTGATGACATGTATTGGAGATGTGCGCTTCTGATCCTATGGTATGTGTACATTGCCACAAAAGATTAGGTTGTACACTTGTACCGACCGTGTGTTGCGCTCTCAGCAGTGCACATCCTAAGTTATGTACCGAAATTCAGAGTGCACTCAGGGAGGTTGAGGTTGACGTTGAGGGATGAAATTTCGTCCGTCTCTGTTAATATCATCTAAATGCTCCCCTTGAGCATTCTAAGATTGGAGAAACACAACACGATGTGTGAGGCCATATAAGTGTTTGGATCATGAGCTTTACTTGGGTGTTCTTTCTCGTGTCTTCATGACCTGTACGGCTGTACATGCTTGCCCTTTTTTTTCCTCGACTGCTGTGAAGCCAGTAGAATTTGCTCATAGACTAATTGATGTCAAAAACTTGAGATCTTCTCCAAAAATTGGAATGGAATCAATGAAAGGCCAATCAATTACAGTACTACTAAATTGTGTTTTGGTTGATACATACGGAGTATAATTGAAACTTTTCGAGCCTGAACGATCTGCTTCTAACAATTAGGAGTATTAGCCATTACAGCCCAAAAGTTCAGTCATACTCTTCTCCTGGTTTGTTTCATGGGACTATCCAGTATCCAGTGTGGAATGGGAAATGGAACTCCGTTTCTTGGTCCAATTGACAAGTTTCAAAGGCTCCAGTTGACAGATTAAATCTCTCTAGTAATTTATGGCTTGTTTGGATATCGAATTAGTAGTCGTTTGGTTGGTTAATAAACTTAAGTTCCGATAAATTTTCAGTTACGAGTGAATTGGGTTCTATTATATTTTGGGACATTAACAAAGATAATTTTATTTGTGTTCTTTTTATATGAAGTAAAAAATTTGATCCAGTTGTTTATAGCTCCACATTTTTTTAACCGTTATTTTTTTTCCGTAAAAAATTTCATTGATAAGAAGCGCAACGAATTATACACGACCGAGTAGCTGTAACACCATCTCAATTTAAATCAAAATGTAATACTGTAAAAATTTGAAAAACCAAAAACTAAGTGAAGTACACCGTGTGTAGCCGGAGGATATACAAAACGCATATAATTTCCCACATTGAAAATTGATGAAAAGGGAGGTGATTTGTCAACTATAAAAGGGCAAGGCTGTGAGGAGTAAAGTGTATCTTTCTTGACTTTTTGACTAAGATCAGACGGTTAAGTTGAGGGGATAAAGACAATTATTTATGTAGGTCCCATCATTCTCACTTTTGTCTTATTCTCTATTTGGTATCTATTTGGCCCGTCATTTATTTGTGACGGATATCTCCGTCACAGAGTGGTTAAAAAGCATGAGTTCCTATTATCTAGGAGGAAGAGAGAGAAATTATGAGTGGTTAAAGGAGGAAGAGAGAGAAATTATGAGTGGTTAAAAAAGTCAGAGTTCCTATCACCTAGGAGGAAGAGAGAAATTATGAGTCTTTAAAAAAGAAAGGAGGAAGAGAGAAATTGGTGGATAAACGTGAACTACACATTTATGGCTAAAAGTAGAAAATGGATAAAAGATAAAACTCAGTTAAAAAAGAAAAATGGGACAATGTTAGAAACTCGAAGGGAGTACTTGTTTTTATCAATTTAATATCTGCACTTACTAGTTACGTGAGAGTAATGTGTTTTGTCCTTTGTATATTTGATCATGTTATTTGGGAATAAGTATTTTAATAAATTTATTTTATACTAACATATTTCATTTTAGATTATTTTATTTTTATAAATTTAACAATAATACGTGTAGATATATATGAAAATATTGTTGATATTGCAAGACAAATCAAAATAAGTGGGGTTTTGAAATGTTATTAAATGTATGTTTTAAGAAAATATTACGTATATTTTTTACACGGTTTGTGACAAAAGTATTAGTCACAAAATTCTAACGGGTCAAGTACTATACTAAAGACACAAATAAAGTATGGGTGGGACATAACAAACTATTTGTTTTATTCATGCATGTGCCATGTATTTGACATGTTTTATTATTATGACGGATAAGGCCGTCGTAAGAGCTACCCACTACATTTTTTATGCCCTG
The DNA here is from genome assembly GCA_958450325.1 of Agrostemma githago. Taxonomy (NCBI): domain Eukaryota; kingdom Viridiplantae; phylum Streptophyta; class Magnoliopsida; order Caryophyllales; family Caryophyllaceae; genus Agrostemma; species Agrostemma githago. The sequence continues at coordinate 68,302,964 of OY288251.1, read as the reverse complement.
TATATGTCATTTTGCATTTAAAGACACATACTCATTTTTCATTTCAATTACTAAATACTATGAGTATTTTGTAAAAAAATGTGCACTAATGATTTTTTTTTATTGTTATGGTGAAACAATTTTTTTGTACAAAAAAACCCTAATTTTTCAATACTAAATGAAGATTTTTTTTAAATGAGTCATCTCACATGTAATATATATGAACTAACTGTATGTTTTAATTTGTGAAAAAAAAAAATCACAAAGAGTTTACTAACATACTCCATATTTTGTAGAAATTAAAGTAAAAAAAATCATCTCGAAAATAAATTTACATTCCAGAGAAATACGTTTTTTTGTATTAATGACAACTAATAAATAGATTATAATTTATTTATTTTATATAATGATTTGTTTCGTTCCTTATTTAGAGATATGTAGTTTCAAGGAAAAACTTTACAAAGAGTTATTTTCTTAGTGTATAGGGAATAGTGTATAGGGGATGATGATTATTAAGCTAGCAGGACCCTTGGAGACGGGTGTAGACACGAGCGCAACCGATGTCAACGTTCTAAATGATCAAAATGGAAGACTTGAGAGATCGCGCGCGGCTTCGGACGAGATCACCGGAGGTGCACACGGGGAAAATAAAGGGTGGATTGTGAGGGGTCGTGTGAGCGTGTGGTCGTATAATATATAAAACGCAGATTATGACCCACATCGACCGTGGACCGAAAGATCGATGATTTGTCAGCTATAAAAGGGCACACGCCTTGAGGAGTAAGACATACCTTTCTCGGCCTTTTGGCTGATATCAAGTGTAGTATTTGTTCTTGTTAGTTTAATATCTGATATGTGGGCCATTGACTCACACGGTATTAAATTTATTTTTTAAGGGGAAAGTCCATCACAGTAGCTTGCTATTGGGTCTTCCGAGCATTGCTCGTACGTTGCACTACTGCACGGGCACTAGGCGCGCCCCTCCATATCGAGTAAAATTTGGATTTGCGTTTTGTCTCCCGTCTTGTCCCTGAGGGACCTTCGTTTCATTTAAGTAGCATGACCCGCATTAAATCAGATAGAAAGCAAGTGACGCACGTCAAATCCCACATCGACTAAACACGGGTAATTAACAACGTTAATAGCCCTCCGCTTGACACTCGTCCATTACCGAGCTCAGTAACTTTAGCTTGTTACCTTGGTGGGGGCATCGAGGTTGTGGCACATGGACTCTGCTGCTTGGGTTGGGTCCGCGCGCCAGCCATATGCTGGCTCGCCCTCTCCAAGTTAACTTGCGAACCGCCGTCCTTTATTTTCATTCCGCGAAAACGCTCCACTAAGAATATTTCGAGAGTCACATCGGCCTTACACGACGGAAAAAAATAAAGTAAAAGCAAACGAGAAACGGCGGCCGAACCTTTAGTGAACCTCCGTCACACTCTCGGTCGAGATAGTCGGCGCCCTGCGAGAACGCTCTACTAGGTCAATGGGAACTCCAAACTTTCGACAGTCTTGCACTACGGAGAGTCGGTATGTCGTGGTCGGTATATTCTATGTTGCATATAAATATGTACAACCGACCGTCGAATCTCGGCATAACAACTCCAACGCCCCGAAAGCTTATAATGGGACATCCGGAGCTATTTCCTTATTTACACGAAGAGCTTCAATAGTCGGGCCTCGTAACCCTGACATTTTAATTCAAACTGCTTTCGTGAGAGTAAGGTGTTTCGTCCTCCGTATATTCGATCATGTCATTCGAGGACGGAGGCATCACTACTTGATTATTCATGATTATTGAGCTAGGACCCTTGGAGACGGGTGTAGACACGAGCGCAACCGATGTCAACGTTCTAAATAATCAAAATGGAAGACTTGGTCAGTCGCGCACGAGATCACCGAAGGGGCACACGGGAAAATAAAGGGTGGATTGTGAAGGGTCGTGTGAGCGTGTGGTCGTATGATATATAAAACGCAGATTATGTCTCACATCGACCGTGGACCGAAAGATCGATGATTTGTCAGCTATAAAAGGGCACACACTGTGAGGAGTAAGGCATACCTTTCTCGGCCTTTTGGCTAAGATCAAGTGTAGTATCTGTTCTTATCAGTCTAATATCTGATATGTGGGCCAATGACTCACACGATATGAAATTTATTTTTTAAGGAGGGGAGTCCATCACAGTAGCTTGTTATTGGGTCTTCCGAGCGTCGCCCGTGTGTTCCACTACTGCATATCTAGTAAAATTTGGATTTGTGTGGACATGACATAAGTTCACCTCCGACGCGGCCACCCGCGGGTTTGGAGGGCGAATGGATCTCATGTGAGATGGTTCTCGGGTTGAAATTTAAATCGAAGATGGTGTCGCCACCGAACTTTGTGGGAGTTCGGGTCCATTCGAACCCACTCTATATTTGGTGGACCGTGCACAAAGTACGGCCCACTTCGATACTAGAGCTTGTGGGGTTTGTCCCTTTGCATTATGATATGCTGAGTTTTCGGGTACCGTATATCGAATGACTCTCGTGCGCCAACGGTTTCGGACATCCGGAAACCGAGGTTCTGAGTAAGGGGTGAACGTACGTGTTATGCAAACGGTGTTTTACGAGATGCGAAAAATTGAATAAGTTGCTACGTCGATTTAATGCACCTAAACTAACGTTGAAGTTGTTTTAGCATGCGAGGTTCGTTTTAGTACAATAAAACAAACAACAGAATAAAAACGCGCAAGTAGATTACAAATACACGGGCGGAATACAACCCGGAATTACAATACAACAAGCGCGAGAATTGAAATAATTGAATTAGTAGCGATATAATGATGCAATGCATGATTTTTGAAAGGAGTAAGACACATGATGGACATGACACGTGTTGACCGAAGTCATTAAAAAAGTTTATCAAGGCTTAAAGTATGTGGAGGGCTCATGGTTTGGCGTGACAGAGACCACTCGATCGAGTCATGGAGGGACTCAATCGAGTGGGCTAAAGCACTCGATCAAGTGCCCCCTGTACGAACATCAGTTCGTTTCGAGAAAGACATTGATTTCGAATTTGCTTTAGTTTTAAATCGATAATCTATTAAGCTGTGTAAAAACATGAAATTATTTATACTCGACTTAATTTTCGATACTCGCGATATGCATGCTATTATTACGAGATCGATTATCGGGAATTTGGAAAAGACATTATAAATTGTTTTAAATTGAATTAGGACGAAATAATTCGCTTCGCGTTATAATGTCGTAATCAATCCTTTCGGACCGTGTGACAATTATTTTGGCATCAATGGGTTCGTGCCAGTACGGTTTATTGATTAACTCTTTTAGACATAATATTCGACTACAGAGTCGATATCGTATCTTAAGAATAAACATTTTTATTTGTTTGATTAGAGCGAAAGTCGATTCCCTCCGCGTCACGACATCGTAATTAATCCTTGCGGATTATGTGATGTTCGATCTGCATCAACAGGTTTCGTTCTAACCTTAAAAAGGAGAATCATACATGTTTAATGAGCAATACTCGCGATCCCATCACGCCCTTGAGTGTTTAGGGCGGGGCTCCTCGAGAGGGCTCCACCACTGTTACTACTCGTAAAGGGATTAGAAGGGTCTTATGCGAGATTCATCCTTAAACGTGTTCGATTCGAGATCGTTTTTGTAAATTGATGTATGCGCGATGTTTTAATGCTAAATTGATAATAGTAATAATAATAACGATATTATAAACGAAAGAAGAAAAGAAAATAAAAAAACGATGCGAAACGAAGAAGAAGACGGACGAAAAAGATGAGAGAAGAGAAGGAAGAAAAAGAAGAAATCGAGATTGAGTTTTACACCCTCAACCTACATGCTTTTGTCTCGGAGATCGGCTCGTATAGTAGTGGCTTAGGCACGGGAGCGTCGAGAAGTATATAAGAGAGTAATGGTGTGCATAATTGGGAAAGGATTTGACGAGTTGTGCTCTCGGTCTTTTTACGAGTTTTGATCTCGGTATGTGTGTATAGGATTGAAGAAAGGTTGTGAATGAGATGGGTGAAAAGAGGGTTGTAGAGATGAAAAAGTTGTTGTGAAAATTGTGTTGCAAATGGAGGTATTTATAAGAAATTCAGCCTCCCCGTCCTAGGGTCACTCGATCGCTAAAAGACGGTTTTACCCTTGGTGTTGGTTTTGACCAAATTAGTCTTATTTGATTGGAAACGATCCACTGGGTCTGGATTTGAGATTAGTTTTGTGATATTTGTACTCCGTAAAAAGCCCAAGCCAAATACTAACGATTTTGAGCACATATTCGAGTATATTAAAGCATGTTTGCGTCTGATCATCATTGGGTGTTTGTCGGAAACTGTTATTGACACCTAGCGGCCAAATGTGGGTGTCTACAGAGCCCCCACTCTGACTGAGGCTTGGACAAGGCGAAAGTCAGAGTAGCTACCAGGCCAATCGAGGATTAAGACCTGACAGACTTCCGGTCGGGTCGTTTATAGTCCATTAGACTCGCGTGAAGGGCTCGCCAGCCATAAGATAGAAATCATACCTGAGTTCTGTTATCTGGGATAGCTCCGTGGGGACTTGTTTTTGAATCCTGGGTGTATCTGTATGCAGATACATCCCATCTTGGACCTGCGCAGGGACTCGCCTCTGAAGCCCTGGGTGTATCTGTTTGCAGACACATCCCATCTCAGAACTACGCGGGAGCTTGCTTCTGAAGCCCTGGGTGTATCTGGTTGCAGATACTAGGGTTGAGCAAATTATCCGACTATCCGAATCCGATCCGTTATCCGATTCGTATTCGATCCGAAAAACCGGATATTCGATCCGAAAAATGATTTCGGATCGGATATCCGATCCGAAAATTTCGGATATCGGATCGGATTCGGATATCCAAAATAATTTTTTCGGATATCCGATCCGATCCGAAAAATGAGTTATTTTTGTACTCCCTCCGAGTTCCTATTATTGTCCCACTTTCCTTTTTGGGCTGAGTTTGATTTTTGCCCCACTTTTCTTTTTAGGCTATCAATGTGTGGTCTACAATTACTCTCCGATTTCTCTCCCTTCCGCCTTCTTTTTTCAACCACTCATTTCCCCTTCCTTATTTTTCACCCCAAAACCTTTTGGGACAATAATAGGAACTCGGAGGGAGTAATTTTTATATTGGATTAGTGTATTCTAATGTAAGTAGGTTATAATTTAATTCATTTTACATTAAGTCTTGGTGACATTTTTGTATTGCCTTAAAATATAGAATAGTATACTCCGTATAATACTAGATTAATTAAGATTATGATTTTTCTAGTTGAATTGAACTTCATTTAGAATTTTATTTGACCAAAAATCTTAACCAAATCGGATATCGGATATTTCGGATATCCGGTCCGAAATTTTCGGATATCAAAAATCGGATATCCGAAGTGATTCGGATCGGATATTAAAATTTTCGGATTTTCGGATCGGATATCCGATCCGAAAATCTGATTCGGATCGGATATCCGATCCGTGCTCTGCCCTAGCAGATACATCCCATCTCGGAACTACGCGGGAGCTTGCTTCTGAAGCCATGGGTGTATCTGGTTGCAGATACATCCCATCTCGGAATTACGCGGGAGCTTGCTTCTGAAGCCCAGGGTGTATCTGGTTGCAAATACATCCCAATTTTCATGCGCCACTTAGGTGAAACACCGTCTCACGCTGGAGAGATAAAAACTTGACGTTCCGTAGGAAAGCACAAGCTGCTACCTGAAATGTTAGATATATAGGCAGAAATAGCAAATATAGCAGATGGCAAGATAGCACATAAGAAATGCAGTTAGCATCCATAAACTGACTTGCGCTGGGGAAAATGATTTTTGCTTAGTTTTTAAAATCCAAGTCCTGAAAGTAACTCACGTGCTAGGAAATGGATTTTCAAATTTGAAAGGGATATAAAAGAAATTTGCAGTTTAAATAAACTGAAATTTGACCTTGTCGAAAAGGATTTTCTCAAATGGCTAAGTTTTGCAAATTCCAAAGCAAGAAATTGAAGAGAAAGGCATACCGACAGACTCGACTCTGGACGCGACAGAACGAGTTGACACACACGACTGGACTCTCGAGGGGTTGGACCGTGACTCGGTAGGGGATGGACCACCTAAGACGACAAGACTCTTAAGTTGCACTATTCCGTAGCCTAGGCGAGTGGCAACACGGTCGAATCCTTGAAATGGGAAAGATATATTGTAGGGGGATTGCGGTAGTCTGTAATGTGACTGTTTCTGCATGACAGGACTTAGCATTAGCGGTGCTGTAGACTAGTGCTCTTTTGAAATTTTCTTTGGTTTTGGGGTATATTCCCAAAGTGGGTGTTGCTTCGAGTCCCTGACAGATTCTTGTTTTCGACTGAGTCGAGTACTAGGACACTCTATAGGAAGGAGGCTAGTCTATTGAAAATCTTTTGGATTATGTGAGCGGATGGAGAGTTTCTGCCTAAGAGAAGCCTCCAGGACGACAAAGCTAACTGTTGAGAATATGACAGTGTTGTGATAGGAATGACGACGCTTTTTGAATGTGTCAACGTGGGTGGTTGTACCCTTGTTGAAAGGCTGCCTACGTATTCACGTGTGGTGAAATCAAACCATGCCGTAGTTCAGTGAATTGAAAGATATGTTATGGTGCCTATTTTATTAGGGCTTTGTGTGTAACTAGCCATATCGATGGTGTAGGCTAGGTGCATTCCCAATGATGTCTTGATCAAAGGGCTAGAATAGTTAGGATGTTGATCCTGTGACTGTGAACATTCTCTGGAGTAGCCCCCAGAGGTGGTGTGAACTATTTGGGCATGTTCTATGTCGACCGCAAGTTGAGTTCCCATGTTTGGGGCTGGTAACTGGTTTGGATAATTTTGGAAATGTGGTGCTAGGTCGTGAGTGGCTTTGATGATTCGAAATCTGGAGCTCGATTTTGTGGAGCTAAGGCTTCGAGGGTAAGGTATTGTAATGTGGTAGGAAAGGGGGAAGTAGAGTAAAATTGACTCGGACTTCGATCGGGTTAGGTTGATAATGCGGGATCTGGTTTCCATGTCTGGTCCTAATGGTTAGGGGTATCCTATGGAGCTTGAATCCTTAAAATTCTGGGTTGTCTCTTAGCCTAGGTCTCGAGAAGGTCTTGAGGGTTGTAATGTAGGAAGATTAAATGTGGTGTTATCTGACCAACCTGATCATCTCTCCCCTATTGGATGGTATTGGTATTGATAATTTTGAATTGACCCCGGTCAAGGGACTTTCACTTGAGTTGACCGCTAACTACGGTCATGGGTTTTTGAATTTTATTTTGGTTGACCTCTTAGCCCCGGTCATGGAATTCTTCATTTGAGTTGACCGTGCCCCGGTCAAGGGATGTTGAGAGTTCTTTTGGTCATGACCAGCTCTTTTATTTTGGACTTTTGCTTTTTTTTCTTGGACTTTTGATTTTTTGTCCAACCTTTTTTTTCCTGTTGGTCAGACTAACACCTAAGGTAGGGATTAGTCGATCTTATTGGAGGGGTGTTTATTGTGGGAAATAGGCTTGCCTCCCGTCTTGAACCCAAACTAGGAGACTACCTAGATTTGTCATAGGATTCGATACCGCTCCTGCTAAGGGTAGTTATGTGGCTTTCTATGTCAGACATGGAACAGGTAAAGGAAAACACGGGTCTCAATTTCCTGCAGTCATTATAGATGTGCCTATAATAGTCACGTGCATGTACTCATAGTGTATGATAGTGTTCATCATGTTCTTGGAAACACTTAAGGAAAGCATATATGAGAAATAGAAAAGCTGATTTTATTGAATTGGAGAAGAACACAGAATGCAACTGACTCTGACTCTGACTTTGATTTGGAAATGAGGATGTAGGGTATCCTAGAGTCAGACTTAGGCTTAGACTCGAATCAAATCCGGACTTTCGGATGCTCGGTTGGTTGTTTCTTTTCTTTTGGTAAGGTCTTCGATTGGAGAGAACGACAGGTGCCACGACTCGCCTAAACTCGACTTTGCGCAAATGAAAGAGAGGGAGTCAAACTAGACACGGCCCAACGTGGCGAGAATGACTCTTGGACCGGGATACTCGAACGTTGACCTAGACAAGGTAACGACCCTGGCTTGGACTCGATGATGAGACTCAAGCTGCACGAGGGTGACCCCGAAAATGGGGCGACCATGTTTGACCGTGTCACGTGTTCGGACCAACCGTGGCGACCTAAACCTTTAGGAGACTCGAGTGTTCGTAGCATATGTACGACTCGAAGAAGGCATCATAAGGATGCCGGTGTATGATGAACGTAAGGTACCCCTTAAGGTGACTGTGGTCGAATGCTCGGGTGGAGGACAACCCCCAAGTTAGACTAAAGACTCTGATTGGACTCAGATGGTGTGGCATCTGAGTGACTCAAAAGTGGGGTACGTGAGACAACACGTGTAAGACTTGACCCTTCGAGCAACCGTGATTGATCACTCTGCTGAAGGGTAGCCCCCGAGTGGGATTGAAGACTTTGTTAAGACTCGAGTGTCGGACGAATGACCCTTAGATGTAAGGATCACGAACCTTTTGTTATAGGGCTATGCATTGTAAAAGGTTGACTCGGCCTCGAGGAAAGGCAAACGAGGTATGGGAAGAAACTTGCGACGTAAGATCGACAGAGCTTCGACGCTAGAGACCCTCGACTTGACTTGAATAAGGGTGGCCCTGTGATTAGGGTAGACCCTTAAGTTAAAGAGTTCTAGAATTGAGACGACTCGACTAACGGATTGAAAGACGGGCGAAATTCCCTTTGGAAAGGTCGTGGGGATCGTCCTGCTAGGAAAGGTCGCGTGGGACTTTTTAGTTAGAACTCGAGTGTTTGGACGAACCTTCCATTTACGAATGTATGACTCGTGTTGGTCGGTTATGCCTTTAGAAAAAGGCGGACTAGGATGGGGAAGAAACCCGTGATGTTGGATCGACGGAGTTTCGACGCTATAGACCTTCGACAAATTGTGAAAGACCCGACACACGGATAAGGTAGGTCCTATAATAAGGAAGATTTTTTTTTTGGAAAAGAATTGAATTTTGAAAATTGAGAGAACGGTCCCGAAATTGGTAGTGAGCCAATAGGACCGGGCATTTTGAAATGTTAGAATGGTTGCGAGTAATTTCGCGTTTTGAAAATTTAGGAGGCGATCCTATCTCTTGAAATTGGCAGCATGCCGACAAGACCGAGTTTTTTTGAAAAGTTGAATATTTGGAATTTTGAAAATTTGAATATCGAAAATGAAGATCCCGAAGATTGAAAATCAAAAGCGGCATCTCAAAGATTTGGAAATCGAAATAGAATTTTGAAAATTTGAAAATCGAAATGGAATTTTGAAGATTTGAAAATCGGAATGGAATTTTGAAAATTCGAAAGTCGAATGTGGATTAAAAATTCGAATATTGAAATGGACAGCATGCCGGCTAGAAAATAGGCTTGTTTGAGTTAAATCTTAAGTCTGAATTTCGGCAGTATTCCGATTTTTTGAAAATTGAATATTTTTGAAAAGATGCATTTTTTGAAATGACGATTTTTTGAAAATGACACGGAAATTAAGTAGCACATAGTCACGCAAGCATTATGACGACAACATGTATGCTTTACACTAAGTCTCGGTCGGTCGAAATAGGGTCTATACCAGTGCGCATGGCCTTTTCGAGAATCGGGACGGACTTCCTAAGTCGAGTTGATCTTAGAACATCCTGCGAAACCCATACGAATTAGCCATGGACACCTTGACATATCCAATTTGGAATATATCACGGTATAGTGGGACGTTGGTCACCAGTACCGGCCCGAGTAAAAATGAGGTTATGCATGAACCGTAAAACTAAAGCGCGTATTGTACTGATCGAATGATTTCTCCTCGAGTCTCACCCTGAGGATCCCGATGATAAGTTACACATCAGTCTTCCCAGCGGACTCGCGAAATTGTGGACATGACATAGGTCCACCCCAACGCGGCCACGCGCGGGTTTGGGGGGCGAATGAATCTCATCTGAGATGGTTCTCGGGTTGAAATTTAAATCGCAGATGGTGTCGCCACCAAACTTTGTGGGAGTTCGGGCCCATTTGAACCCACTCTATATTTGGTGGACCGTGCACAAAGTACGGCCCACTTCGATACTAAAGCTTGTGGGGTTCGTCCCTTTGCATTGCGATACCGATGCTGAGTTTTCGGGTACCGTATATCGAATGACTCTCGTGCGCCAACAGTTTCGGACATCCGAAAACCAAAGTTCTGAGTAAGAGGTGAAGGTACGTGTTGGGAAGCCCACAAAGGACACCCAACCCCGCTCGCACTTAGCGGCCTCTACTAAGATATCGTTCGAGTTTATAATACGCGCGCTAGTGACTCGGTTGAATGTTACGAAAACAGTGTTTTACGAGATGCGAAAAGTTGAATAAGTTTCTACGTCGATTTAACGCCCCTAAACTAACGTCGAAGTTATTTTAGCATGCGAGGTTCGTTTTAGTACAATAAAACAAACAACAGAATAAAAATGCGTAAGTAGATTACAAATACACGGGCGGAATACAACCCGGAATTACAATACAACAAGCGCGAGAATTGAAATAATTGAATTAGTAGCGATATAATGATGCAATGCATGATTTTTGAAAGGAGTAGGACACGTGATGGACTTGACACGTTGTGGACATGACATAGGTCCACCCCGACGCGGCCACGCGCGGGTTTGGAGCGGCGAATGAATCTCATGTGAGATGGATCTCAGATTGAAATTTAAATCTAAATGGAGTCGCCACCGAACTTTGTGGGAGTTCGGACCCGTTCGAACCCACTCTATATCTTGGTGGGCCGTGCACAGAGTACGACCTATTTGGATTTTAGAGTTTATGGGGTTCGTCTCTTTGCATTGCGATACTGATGCCGACATTATCGGAAATCGTGTATTGAATGACTCTCGTGTGCCAACGGTTTCGGACATCCGGAAACCGCGGTTCTGAGTAAGGGGTGAGGGTACGTGTTGGAAATTTCACAAAGAACACCCAACCCCGCCCGCACTTAGCGGCCTCTACTTAGATATCGTTCGATTTTTGTGTACGCATATTAGTTTGACGGTTGAATGATATGCAAACAGTGTTTTGACTAAACATGTGAAATATGTTTGATCTATGTTGTTTAATGCATCTTGGAATTAGGTCAAAGTTGTTTTAGCATGTGACGTTCGTTTTAGTACAATAAAACAAACAACGAGATAAAAGCGTAAAAGCAAATTACAAAATACGAGCGACATACCACCCGGAAATACAATACAACAAATTACAATTTGCCAAAATCGCGATAATAACGGAGCATAAATAAATGAAAGGTACGATGTATGGTTTTGAAAGGAGTAAATCACGTGATGGACTTTAGCACGTGACGACCGAAGTCGTTGAAAATATTTAATGATGCTTATGCGATGTGTAAAACCCACGTTCTTTGTGTAAAGGGGACCACTCAGTCGAGTCATGGACCAGACTCGATCGAGTGGTCTTGCTACGGACCTCCTGTTCGCTTTTTGGGGTGCCACTCGACCGAGTGGGCTAGGCACTCGGTCGAGTGTCCCCTGTACGAACTGCTGTCCGCTTTGAAAAACGTTGCTTTCGTGATTTGCTTTTAATTTTGAAAATTGATAATTTTGCTAAGTCGTGTAAAAATATGATACGATTTATACTCGACTTAATTTTCGATACTCGTTTCGATACTCGTCATATTCGATACTTGATTATAAAATCAATATCTAATATTTAGAGTGGATTTTGTAAAAAGATGTTTGTAAATCGAACTAGGACGAGATGTTTCCCTCTGCGTTATAATGTCGTATTAGTCTTTTCGGACCATGTGACCATTATTTTGGCGTCAACGGGATCGTGTTTAATACGGTTTATTGATTGATCCTTTAGATCCGATATTCGACTATAGAGTCGATATCGTATCCTAGGAAATAATGCTTTTAGAAAATAGTACGATAATATCGATATTAGAAAGGAGAAAAAGAAAAATAAAAAATAATAAAAAAACGTGAAGGAGACGAGAAAGACGGAAGAAAAGGAAGAGAAAAAAAAGAAGAAAGCGGGATTTGTGACACCCTCAACCTACATGCTTAATTATCTCGAAAACGGACTCTTAGTAGCGGCCTAGGCGCGGGAGCGTTAAGATGTATATAGGTGAGTTATGGTGTGTATGGTTAGGGAGGGATTTGACGAGTTTTGATCTCGGGTTTGTGTATGGTGATTATGAATTGTCTCTTGTGTTGTGTCGGGATTGGAATTATTTTGTGTTGTATGTGTGGGGGTGGGGTATTATAGGAGGAAATACCCCGACTTTGGATAGAAGATACCCGGCTTATGGATAAGAAAATGCTTGCTTTGGGAGGAAGAAACACCGGTTTGGATGAAATAGGATTCCGATTGTGGATAGAAAAGGAATCCGATCTTAGCTGGAAAAGAGGCTACTCGATCGAGTGGTGCATGGCACTCGATCGAGTGCCCGGTCTGACGTTGATTTTAGTGATTTTTGTGAGCTCACTCGACCGAGTGGGCCGGTCCACTCGATCGAGTGGGTCTAGCCGGGTGGAAAACTCTTTTAGAGATCGAGTTTTATCCTTAACGGAGAGTTTTAATTGCTTTGTAACTGATTTTTGTGAGGTATTTGACTTCAAATCGGATTTCCGAACGCTGCGTGGCAGATTCTTCCATCTCGGAAACGCCTTTGACCGAGGTTTGACCCGGTTGCTAAAAGACGGTTTTACCTAGAGATGACAATGGACCGGATCTGGACCGGGTCCACTAGGATCCGGACCCGGACCCGTCAAAATTACCCTAGACCCGGACGGGTCCAAAATTTTAAGACCCGGATCCAGACCCGCCGGGTCCGGTTCGGGTCCGGGTCTACCCGCGGGTCTCACTATTTTATTTTATTTTGTCCTACATTCCTCATTTCTTCCAAATTTCAAATTTCGCCGGTATTTTTTATCACGTACAAAATTATCTACGACATATATTGTACTAAGAAATTAAACACTCTTACAAACTCATTCATAACGGTCTTAGAAAACTTACATAAATGTCCGACAACAAACTAAATTCACCACCACAAGTCCACAAGTTATAACTACAAGTTGGTATATGTTGGTAGATTTTTTTTAACTACAACAAACTACAACAAACTAAATTAACTACATGTCCAACAAACTACTCTTATTTTAACTACATGTCTGCGTATGTATTTTGGTAGATTTTTTTTTTTATAATTAAAGTGCCGGGTCCACGGGTCGGGTCCGGGTTTTTAAAAATAAGACCCAGACCCGACCCGGATCTGAAAAAAATGAGACCCAGACCCGACCCATATGGGTCCGACCCGCCGGGTCTGGACCGGATCCTGGACCCGTTGCCATCCCTAGTTTTACCCTTGGTGTCGATTTTGATCCAAATTAGTCTTATTTGATTGGAAACGACCCATTGGGCCTGGATTTGAGGTTGGTTTTGTGATATTTGTACTCCGTAAAAAGCCCAAGCCAAATACTAACGATTTTGAGCCCATATTCGAGTATATTAAAACACGTTTGTGTCCGATCATCATCGGGTGTTTGTCGGAAACTGTTATAGACACCTAGCGGCCAAATGTGGGTGTCTACACACGTGTTGACCGAAGTCATTAAAAAAGTTTATCGAGGCTTAAAGTATGTGGAGGGCTCACGGTTTGGTGTGACAGAGGCCACTCGATAGAGTCATGGAGGGATTCGATCGAGTGCCTCTCAAAAAAACCCCTGCCTCAATTTTGGGATGTCACTCGATCGAGTGGGCTAAAGCACTCAATCGAGTGCCCCTTGTCGTTACGCGATAAACTAATGTCGGTTGAAAATGGCTCAAATTGAAGTGTATTATCCACGTTGTTCGCAAATTCGGGGTCCCAAAAAAAAGTGACCAAAATTTTTACGGGGTGTTATCTAGACCATATATTACGCCCACACAAAATTTTGGCTCCAATAGAAAACATTTGATGGTGTCGTTACGTGATAAACTAGTGTCGGTAAAAAACGGCTCAAATTGAAGTATATTATCCACGTTTTTCGCAAATTCGGGATTCCAAAAAAGTGCTCGAAAATTGTACGGGGTGTTACTTAGGTCATATATTATGCCCACACAAAATTTTAGCTCCAACAGAGAAAATTTGATGGTGTTTTTACGCGATAAACTAATGTCGATAAAAAATGACTCAAATAGAAATGTATTATCCACGTTTTTCGCAAATTCGGGGTCTCCAAAAATATGGCCAAAATTTTTACGGAGTGTTATCTAGGACATATATTACACCCACACAAAACTATGGCTGCAACAGAGAACATTTGATGGGGTCGTTATGCGATAAACTAATGTCGGTCAAAAACGGCTCAAATTGAAGTATATTATCCACGTTTTTCGCAAATTCGGGGGCCCGAAAAAATGGCCGAAAATTTTACAGGGTGTTACCTAGGCCATATATTATGCCCACACAAAATTTTAAATCCAACAGAGAACATTTGAAGGTGTCTATACGCGATAAACTAATGTCGATAAAAAACGACTCAAATTGAAATATATCATCCACGTTTTTCATAAATTCGGGATCTCCAAAAAATTTTGGTCAAAAATTTTACGGGGTGTTATCTAGGACATATATTACGCCCACACAAAACATTGGCTGCAACAGAGAACATTTGATGGTGTCGTTACGCGGTAAACTAATGTCGGTCGAAAACGGCTCAAATTGAAGTATATTATCCACGTTTTTCACAAATTTAGGGTCCCAAAAAATGGCCGGAAATTTTACGGGGTGTTACCTAGGCCATATATTATGCCCACACAAAATTTTAGCTCCAACAGAGAACATTTGATGGTGTCTTTACGCGATAAACTAATGTCGATAAAAAATGACTCAAATTGAAATGTATTATCCACGTTTTTCACAAATTCGGGGTCTCCAAAAAAAGCCCGTTTACACACTCGAGTCTAAAGTCTGGGGAATTCTCACGTAAACCTTCCTTCGAACAGGACTAGGCCCACTTTTGCCGAATCCTAAGGAAGGCCCACCACCCACTCGTCATCCGTCTAGGAGTCGGTCTTCAGTCCCACTCGGGGGCTACCCTTTAGCGGGGCGATCAACCACGGTTGCTCTAAGGATCAGGTCTTACACGTGTTGGCTCACGTACCCCACTTTCGAGTCACTTAGATGTCACACCATTTGAGTCTTATCAAAGTCTTTAGCCTCACTCGGGGGCTATCCCCCAACCGAACAGTCAACCACGGTCATCCTAAGGGCACCCCACGTTCATCATACACTGGCGTCCTTATGATGCCTTCTTTGAGTCGTACCTATGCTACAAATACTCGAGTCATCTAGGGTTAGGTCACCACGGTTGGTCCGAGCACGCGACGCAGTCAAACACGGTCGCCCCCATTTTCGGATTCACCCTTATGCAGCCCGAGTCCAATTCGCAGTCGTTACCTCGTCTAGATCAACGTTCGAGTATCCCGGTCCAAGAGTCTTTGTCGACCCGTCACCCCGGACCGTGTCTAGTTTGACTCCCTCTCTTGCACTTGCGCAAAGCCGAGTTTAGGCGAATCATGGCACCCGTCTTTCTCTCCAATCAAAGACCTTACAAAAAAAAAAAAAACCAACCGAGCGTCCGAGTCCGGATTTGATTCGAGTCTAAGTCTGAGTCCGAGTCTAGGACGTACTATTTCTTTCAATTTCAAAGTCAAAGTCAGAGTCAAAATCAGTTGTATTCTGTCCTCTTTTTTCAAAATTCAATAAAATCAGCTTTTCTATTTCTCATACATACTTTCCTTATGTGTTTCCGAGAACATGATGAACACCATCATACACTGTGAGCACACGCACGTGACTATTATAGACACATCTATAATGACTGCAGGAAACCGAGCCCGTGTTTTCCTTTTACCTATTCCATGTCTGGTATAGAAAGCCATATAACTACCCGTAGGAGGAGCATATCGAATCCTATGACAAATCTGGGTAGTCTTCTAGTTTGGGTTCAAGACGGGAGGCAAGCCCACTTCCCACAATAAACACCCATCCAATAAGACTAGCCAGTCCCTACCTTAGGTGTTAGTCCGACCAACAAAAAAAAACTGGACAAAAAAATCAAAAGTCCAAGAAAGAAAAAAAGCAAAAGGCCAAAACAAAAAAGCTGGCCATGATCAAAAAAGAATTATCAACATCTCTCGACCAGACAGGGTCAACTCAAATGAAGAATCCCATGGCCGGGGCTAAGAGGTCAACCCAAAGAATTCAAAAAACCATGACCGTGAAACGGTCAATTCAAAAATTATCAATACCCATACCATCCAATAGGGGAGAGACAGTCAAGCTTGTCAGCTAACACCACATTTAGCCTTCCCACATTACAACCCTCAAGACCTTCCCGAGACCCAGGCCAGAGACAGCCCGAAATTTCGAGGATTCAAGCTCCATAGGATACCCCTAACCATTAGGGCCAGACATGGAAATCAGATCCCGCATTATCAAACCTGCCCAATCGAAGCTCGAGCCATTCTACTCGACTTCCCCTTTACATAACAGAATTCACAATCGCCATATGCAAATCCGAGAGCAAAACTCATCAAATCCCCGAGAGCAAAACTCATCAAATCTCCGAGAGCAAAACTCATCAAATCCCCGAGAGCAAAACTCATCAAATCCCCGAGAGCAAAACTCATCAAATCCCCGAGAGCAAAACTCATCAAATCCCCGAGAGCAAAACTCGTTAAAAATCCCCGAGAGCAAAACTCATCAAATCCCCGAGAGCAGAACTCATTAAAATCCCCGAGAGCAGAACTCGTTAAAATCCCATCCCAATTCTTCTCATTCAAACCAGTTACCATCCCCAAACACGGGAACTCAACCTGCGGTCGGCATAGAACATGCCCAAATAGTTCACACCACCTCTGGGGGCTACCCCGGAGAACGCTCACAGTCACAGGATCAACATCCTAACTATTCTAGCCCTTTGATCAAGACATCATTGGGAATGCACCTAGCCTACACCATCGCTATGGCTAGTTACACACAAAGCCCTAGTAAACTAGGCACCATTATCTTTCAATCCACTGAACTACGGCTTGGTTTGATTTCACTAACACGTGAATACGTAGGCAGCCTTTCAACAAGGGCACAACCACCCACATTGACACACATTCAGAAAGCGCCATCATTCTGGTCACGACACCATCATGTTCTCAACAGCTAGCTTTGTCGTCCTGGGGGCTTCTCTTAGGCAGGAAACCTCCATCTACTCGCAAAATCCAGATAAATTCAAAAATCTAGCCTCCTTTATATAGTGTGTCCTAGTACTCGGCTTAGTCAAAGACGAGAATCTGTCAGGACTCGGAGCAATACCCACTTTGAAAATGTCCCAAAAATCAAAAATTCAAAAGGAGCACTAGACTACAGCATTGTTACTGCTAAAACAGTCTCATTACAGACTACTGCAATTCCCCTATAGCAGATCGTTCCCATTTCGATGTTCGACTGTGTTGCCACTCGCCTAGGCTACGGAATAGCGCAACTTAAGTGTCTTGTCATCTTAAGTGGCCTACCCCCTACCGAGTCACGGTCTAACCCTTAGAGAGTCAAAGTCGTGTCTGTCAACTCGTCCTCTCGCGTCCAGAGTCGAGTCGGTCGGTATATCTCTCTTTTCAAATTCTCAAAACTTAGCCATTTGAGAAAATCCCTCTCCTAGTCACCACGGGAATAGGAATTTTCATCACATTTCATCTAGGCATACAGGCCTAACCAGAGACTCTAGGAATCCGTGTCAGAATCCGATTAGGAATCAAAGTCATCCCAAGCAATCCTTATTTTCAACCATTCCAAAAAAATTCAGCATTTTTTTTCTTTTCAAAATTTTTCGAAAAATCATCATTTCTTCCCCAACATGAGTCAGTGTTTCGCCTAAATGTTACATACAAATTATGTCAGCATACAGGTACACCCAAGACTCCCAGAAATTCTAAGTTCCCCAGTGGAAAAGCTCGAGCAACTTCTTTCAGGATATATCTGCAAACAGATATGCCCATAGCTTCCAAGGCAAGCTCCCGCGCAATTCTAAGACAGGATATATCTGCAAACAGGTATACCCATAGCTTCCTAGGCAAGCTTCCGCGACATTATCAACATCAACAGGTACGATTTCTATTCTATGGCTGGCGAGCCCTTCACGCAGGTCTAATGGACTCTAAACGACCCGATCAGAAGTCTGCCAGGTTTTAATCCTTGATTGACCTGGTAGCTACTCTGACTTTTGCCTTGTCCAAGCCTCAGTCAGAGTGGGGGCTCTGTAGACACCCACATTTTGACCGCCAGGTGCCTATAGTAGTTCCCGCCAAACACCCGATGATGATTGGACGTAAACGTGCTTTGATAGACTCGGGTAGGGGCTCGTAATTATGGGCATTTGGTTTAGACATTTTAAGGAGTACAAATCTCACAAAACCAACCTCAAATCCAGGCCCAGTGGGTCGTTTCGAGTCAAATAACACTAATTTGGGTCAAAACGACACCAGGGGTAAAACCGTCTTTTAGCGACCGAGTCAAAACCCGGTCAAAGATATTTCTCGAGGCATAAAATCTGCCGTGTCACCCTACCAATCCGGTTTGAACTCGAATACTACAAAAATCAGCCATACAAAATAATAAACAATTCCGTTAAAGGTAGAATTCGATCTCAAGTAGGAATCTTATTCGAAGACCGATTCAAACACTCGACCGAGTGCAAATACTCGGCCAAGCAGCATACAACCAGCCGAGATACCTTTCTTCTTTGCCAAGAAAGCGGAATTCTCATGATTCTCAAACTCCTACGTTTCCTATCCTAAGCGGTATTCAAACTCTTCTAACCCAAGGTCGGGAACCTCCTATAAATAGGACCTCCCATCCAACACTTTTCACAACAACACATCACAACATCAATTTACAACGATTTTTCAGCCAATATACACGGTTTCCACACACCCTTTTCCCGAAGCCTCGGAGTCTAGACCGCACGTCCAAACCCGGCGTCCCAAACCCACCTAAACCGATACACCTTAACTCACCCGCATCATCTCGACGCTCCCGTGCCTAAGCCACCGTCCGACGAGCCTTATCCCGAGAAAACAAAGCATGTAGGTTGAGGGTGTAAATCAAACCCGATTCTTCTTTCTCTTCCCTTCTCCTCGTCTTTTTTATTATTATGGGTCTTTCGTCGGTCTTTTTTATTTTCTAATATCGATACTACTAAAAACTATTTTCATATATCAAAATACGATATCGATTCTATATAATCGAATATCGTATCGAAAAGAATTATATTAAAGTTTCGACGATTTCATTTTATTTTTGTTCGTTCAAAATCCTTTTTTACAACTTTTCGTTCAAAATTCCTTTTTCTTATTTTTCGTTCAAAAACAAACTTTTTCAAAACCTTTTCTAAAGTCATTCCGAATATTCGATATCGATTTCATAATCGAATATCGAATACGACGAATATAGAAAATATAGACCGAGTATAAATTAATTCATGTTTGTACGCGATTAACGATTTTCGAACACAAAAAATATATAAAAAATCAGACCCGCACGCGAGTCGCGCCCGGTCCAGGCGACTCGCGCACGAGTCTGATCCGGTTCTATTTTTTTAGTTTTTCGTTCGTTTATTTTTTATTATTTTACGAAACGATTTCTAAATTTACATCTTTTCCAAAACTATTATAAATATTTGATAATCAACTATCGAATATAACGAATATCGAGAATATTAAGTCGAGTACGAATTATGCGATATTTGTACGCGATTTAATCAAAATTTTCCGAAAACCGTTGTCGAAATCAGGCCGCCACGCGACCCGCATGAGTCTCGGGCGAGTCGCGCGGCTCTCGGCCTAGACATGTCTTTTTCGTTTTTTTTATTTTCTCGAACATCGTTTTTATACAAAACAACGTTTTAATAATATTTTTCAGTTTTCGATTGATTTTTTATTTTCTCGATTTCATATATTATTATTTCAATCGTTACTAACCCGTTTTCTCGTGTTTGTAGCAATTTATTCTCTCATATTCTTTTTATCGTTTTATTAGACTAAAACGAACTTCACATGCTAAAATAACTTTGACGTTATTAGTTTAACATGCATTAAACGACTTAGCAACCCATTTATTTTTCCTCACATGTCTTAGGAAAATAATCTCTGCATATCATTTCATCGTCGAACTAACGCGTGTACACAAAACCGAACGATATCTTAGTAAAGGCCGCTAAGTGCGGGCGGGGTTGGGTGTTCTCGCTGAACTTCCCAACACGTACCCTCACCCCTTACTCAGAACCATGGTTTCCGGATGTCCGAATCCATTGGCAACGAGAGTCATTCAATATACGATTAACCGCCCAGTCGGCATCGGTATCGATATGCTAAGGGACGAACCCAATAAACTCTGACATCGGAAATGGGCCAGGCTTTAAGTATGGCCCACTACGACATAGAGTGGGTTCGAATGGTTCCGAATAACCATAAAATTCGGTGGCGACTCCTACTACGATTTAAAATTCTATTCGATCCATCTCATATGGAAATTCTATCGCCTCCCCAAAACCCGCGCTTCGCCGCGTCGGGGTGGACCTATGTCATGTCCACACATATATTATGCCCGCACAAAATTTTAGCTCCAAAAGAGAACATTTGATGGTGCCTTACGCGATAAACTAATGTCAGTAAAAAACAACTCTAATTGAAGTGTATTATCCACAATTTTCACAAATTCGGGGTCTCCAAAAAATATGGCCAAAAATTTTACGGGATGTTATCTAGGACATATATTACGCCCACACAAAATTTTGGCTCCAACAGAGAACATTTTATGGTGTCGTTACGCGATAAACTAATATCGGTCGAAAACGTCTCAAATTGAAGTGTATTATCCATGTTTTCGCTAATTCGGGGTCTCCAAAAAATATGGCCAAAATTTTTACAGAGTGTTATCTAGGACGTATATTACTTCCACACAAAATTTTGGCTCCAACAGAGAACATTTGATGGTGTTGTTACGCGATTAACTAATGTCGAAAACACCTCAAATTGAAGTGTATTATCCACGTTTTTCGCAAATTCGGGGTCCCAAAAAAAATGTCCGAAGATTTTACGGGGTGTTACCTAGGCCATGTATTATGCCCACACAAAATTTTAGCTCCAACAGAAAACATTTGTTGGTGTCTTTACGCGAAAAACTAATGTCGGTCGAAAATGACTCAAATTGAAGTGTATTATCCACGTTTTTCGCAAATTCGGGGTCCCAAAAAAAATGTCCGAAGATTTTACGGGGTGTTACCTAGGTCATATATTATGACCACACAAAGTTTTAGCTCCAACAGAGAACATTTGTTGGTGTCTTTACGCGAAAAACTAATGTCGGTCGAAAATGGCTCAAATTGAAGTGTATTATCCACGTTTTTCGCAAAATTCGGGGTCTAAAAAAAATGTAGCCAAAAATTTTACGGGATGTTATATAGGTCATATATTATGACCACACAAAGTTTTAGCTCCAACAGAGAACATTTGATGGCGTCTTTACGCGATAAACTAATGTCGATAAAAAATGACTCAAATTGAAATGTATTATCCACGTTTTTCGCAAATTCGGGGTCTCCAAAAAATATGGCCAAATTTTTTACAGGGTGCTATCTAGGACATATATTACGCCCAAACAAAACTTTGGCTGCAACAAAGAACATTTGATAGTGTCGTTACGCGATAAACTAATGTCGATAAAAAAACGGCTCAAATTGAAGTGTATTATTCTTGTTTTTTGAAAATTTGGGGTCCCAAAAAAAATGGCCAAAATTTTTACAGGGTGTTACGTAGGCCATATATTTTGCGCACACAAAATTTTAGCTCTAACAGAGAACATTTGATGGTACGCGATAAACTAATGTCGTTAAAAAATGACTCAAATTGAAGTGTATTATCCACGTTTTTCGCAAAGTCAGGTCTTGAAAAATATGGTCAAAATTTTTACGGGGTGTTATCTAGGACATATATTACGCCCACACAAAAGTTTGGCTGCAAGAGAGAACATTTGATAGTGTCGTTACGCGATAAACTAATGTCGATCGAAAACGGCTCAAATTGAAGTGTATTATTCTTGTTTTTTGAAAATTTGGGGTCCCAAAAAAAATGGCCAAAATTTTGACAGGGTGTTACGTAGGCCATATATTTTGCGCACACAAAATTTTAGCTCTAACAGAGAACATTTGATGGTGTCTTTACGCGATAAACTAATGTCGTTAAAAAATGACTCAAATTGAAGTGTATTATCCACGTTTTTTGCAAAGTCAGGTCTTAAAAAATATGGTCAAAATTTTTACGGGGTGTTATCTAGGACATATATTACGCCCACACAAAACTTTGGTTGCAACAGAGAACATTTGATGGTGTCGTTATGCGATAAACTAATGTCGGTCGAAAACGGCTCAAACTGAAGTGTACATCAACGTTTTTTTGCAAATTCAGGTCTAAAAAAAATGGCTGGAAATTTTATAGGATATAATCTAGGACATATATTATGCCCACTAAAATTTTTGGCTCCTACGGAGAACATATGATGGTGTCGTTACACGATAAACTAATGTCGGTTGAAAACGTCTCAAACTGAAGTGTACGTATTATCCATGTTTTTCGCAAATCCGGGATCCCATAACAAATAGCCGAAAATTTTACGGGGTGTTATCTAGGCCATGTATTATGCCCACACCAAATTTTAGCACCAACAGAGAACATTTGATGGTGTCTTTACGCGATAAACTTATGTCGGTAAAAAATTGCTCAAATTGAAGTGTATTACCCTTGTTTTTCGCAAATTCAGGTCTCAAAAAAATATGGCTGAAAATTTTACGGGGTATAATCTAGGACAAATATTAAGCCCATACAATATTTTGGCTCCTACAGAGAACATTTGATGGTGTCGTTACGCGATAAACTAATGTCGGTCGAAAACGCCTCAAATTGAAGTGTATTATACACGTTTTTCGTAAATTTGGGGTTCCAAAAAAAATGGCAGAAATTTTTACGGGGTGTTACCTAGGCCATATATTATGCCCACACAAAAATTTAGCTCCAACAGAGAACATTTGATGGTATATTTACGCGATAAACTAATATCGGTAAAAAACGACTCAAATTGAAGTGTATTATACACATTTTTCGCAAATTTGGGGTCTCAAAAAAAATATGGCCAAAAAATTTGTGGGGTGATATCTTGAACATATATTACACCCACCCACAATTTTAACTGCAACAGAGAACATTTGATGGTGTCGGTAAAAAATTGCTCAAATTGAAGTGTATTATCCTTGTTTTTTGCAAATTCAGGTCTCAAAAAAATATGGCTGAAAGTTTTACGGGGTATAATCTAGGACAAATATTACGCCCACACAAAATTTTGGCTCCTACAAAGAACATTTGATGGTGTCGTTATGCGATAAACTAATGTCGGTCGAAAATGCATCAAATTGAAGTGTATTATACACGTTTTTCAGAAATTTGGGGTTCCAAAAAAAATGGCCAAAAATTTTATGGGGTGTTACCGAGGCCATATATTATGCCCACACAAAATTTTAGCTCCAACATAGAACATTTGATGGTTTCTTTACACGATAAACTAATGTCGGTTAAAAATGACTCAAATTGAAGTGTATTATCCACGTTTTTCCCAAATTCGGGATCTCCAAAAAATATGGCCAAAATTTTACGGGGTGTTATCTAGGACATATATTACTTCCACACAAAATTTTAGCCCCCACAAAGGAAATTTGACGGGTAGATACGCGATAAACTAATGTCGGTCAAAAACGCCTCAAATTGAAATGTATTATCCACGTTTTTTGCTAATTCGGGGCCACAAAAAAATATGGCCGGAAATTTTACGGGGTGTTATCTAGGACATATAGTACGCCCACACAAAATTTTAGATGCAACAGAGAACATTTGATGGTGTCTATACGCGATAACCTAATGTCGGTAAAAAAACGACTCAACTTGAAATGTATTATCCACGTTCTTCACAAATTCGTGGTCTCAAAAAAATACGGCCGAAAATTTTACGGGGTGTAATCTAGGCCATATATTACGCCCACACAAAATTTTAGCAGCAACAGAGAACATTTGATGGTGTCTTTACGCGCTAAACTAATGTCGGTAAAATACGACTCAACTTGAAGTGTACTACGCGATAAACTAATGTCGGTAAAAAATGACTCAACTTGAAATATATTATCGACGTTTTTCGTAAAGTCTGAGTCTAAAAAAATATGGCCGAAAATTTTATGGGGTGTTATCTAGAAGTTATATTACGCCCACACAAATTTTGGCTCCAATAGAGAACATTTGAAGGTGTCTTTACGCGATAAACTAATGTTGGTAAAAAACGACTCAAATTGAAGTGTATTACCCACGCTTTTCGCAAATTCAGGGTCTCAAAATAATATGGTCGGAAATTTTACGGGGTGCAATCTAAGCCATATATTACTCCACACAAAATTTTAGTAACAACAGAGAACATTTGATGGTGTCTTTACGCGATAAACTAATATCGATAAAAAAAATGACTCAAATTGAAGTGTATTATCCACGTTCTTCACAAATTCGGTGTCTCAAAAAAATATGGCCAAAAATTTTACGGGGCGTTATCTAGGTCATATATTACGCCCACACAAGATTATAGCTCCAACAGAGAACATATGATGGTGTCGTTACGCGATAAACTAATGTCGGTCGAAAATTTTACGGGGCGTTATCTAGGTCAATATTACGCCCATACAAAATTATAGCTCCAACAGAGAACAGATGATGGTGTCGTTACGCGATAAACTAATGTTGGTCGAAAATGCCTCAAATTGAAGTGTATTATCCGCGTTTTTCGCAAATTCGGGATCTTGAAAAAATATGCACAAAATTTTTACGGGGTGTTATCTAGGACATATAGTACGCCAACACAAAATTTTAACTGCAACAGAGAACATTTGATGATGTCTTTACGCGACAAACTAATGTCGGTTTAAAAAACGACTCAAATTGAAGTGTATTATCCACGTTTTTCTCAAATTCGGGGTCTCAAGAAAATAAGGCCGAAAATTTTACGGGGAGTTATCTAGGAGATATATTACGCCCACACAAAATTTTGGTTCCAACATAGAACATTTGAAGGTGTTGTTACGCGATAAACTAATGTCGGTCGAACACGGCTGAAATTGAAGTGTATTATCCACGTTTTTTGTAAATATCGGGTCTAAAAAAATGGTTGTATATTTAACGGCATGTTACCGCCATATATTATGCCCACACAAAATTTTAGCCTCCACAAAGAACATTTGATGGTGTAGTTACACAATAAACTAATGTCGGTCAAAAACGCCTCCAATTGAAGTGTATTATCCACATTTTTCGCAAATTCAGGGTCTCAAAAAAATATGGTCAGAAATTTTACGGGGTGTAATCTAAGCCATATGTTACTCCCATACAAAATTTTAGCAGCAACAAAGAATATTTGATGGTGTCTTTACGCGATAAACTAATGTTGGTAAAAAAAACGACTCAAATTGAAGTGTATTATCCACGTTTTTTTCGCAAATTCGGGGTCTCAAAAAAATATGGTCGAAAATTTTACGAGGTGTTACCTAGGCCATATATTACGCCCACACAAAATGTTAGCTCCAACAAAGAACACTTGATGTTGTAATTACGCGACAAACTAATATCGGTCGGAAACGACTAAAATTGAAATGTATTATCCACGTTTTTCGTAAATTTGGGGTCCAAATTAAAGAAAAATGGTCGAAAATTTTACGGAGTGTTATCTAGGAGATATATTACGCCCACACAAAATTTTGACTCCAACAGAGAACATTTGATGCTGTCGATAGCGATAAACTAATGTCGGTAAAAAACGGCACAAATTGAAGTATATTATCCACAACTTTCGCAAATTCGGTGTCAAAAAAATGGCCGAAATTTTTTCGGGTTGTTACCTAGGCCATACATTACGTCCACACAAAATTTTAACTCCAACAAGGAACATTTGATGGTGTAATTACGCGACAAACTAATGTCGGTCAAAACGCCTCAAATTTAAGTGTATTATCTACGTTTTTTGCAAATTCGGGGTCCGAAACAAAAATGACAAAAAAAATCACGGAGTTTTAGCTAGGCCATATATTACACCTATATAAAATTTTAGCTGCAACAGAGAACATTTGATGGTGTCTTTACGCGATAAACTAATGTCGGTCAAAAAGAATTGAAATTGAAGTGTATTAGCCACGTTTTTCGTAAATTCGGGGTCTCGAAGAAATATGGTCGGAAAATTTACGGGGTGTTATCTAGGACATGTATTACGCCCACACAAAATTTTAGCTCGATCATGGAACAATTGATGGTGTAATTACGCGACAAACTAATGTCGGTCGAAAATGGCTGGGTGGGGTGGGTGGCTAGATGGGTGTAGAGTGGTGAGGGTGGGGTGGTAGCGTGGTTGGGTGGGAGTGGCTGGATGAATAGATTGGGGGGTGGCTGGGTAGGGGTAGGGAGGTGGGTGGGGAGGATGGTGGGGTGGGTGAGTGGGGGTAGGATGGTAGCGTGGTGGGGTGGGATGGTTGGATTAGTAGGTTGGTGGGGTGGGATGGTTAGATTGGTAGGTTGGTGGGGGTGGATGAGTGGGCGGCGTGGTGGGATGTTGGGGTGGCTGGATGAGTGGTTGTAAAGAGGTGGGTGGGGTGGGTTGTGGGTGAGTGACTGGCTGGGTGGTAGGGTGGATAGGTATAGGTAGAGTGGGTGGGGGGCTGGGTGGTGGGGTGGGGTGGGTGAGGGCTGGGCGGGGACTGGATTGTGGGGTGGGGGCTGGGTGTTAGGGTGGCTGACGGGGGGTGGGGTGGGATAGTTTGCTAGGGTGGGGATAAGGTGGGTGGTTGGGCGGGGTAAGGGTGGGGGTGGGGTGGGTGGCTGGATAGATAGGGGGTAGGTTGGTGGGAGTGGGGGTGGTGGGGTGCTGGGGTGGTAGGGTGGCCCAGCCAACCCTAGTCACCACACCTAGAGGTGATCATTTGCGGGTTTGGGTTGGACATGGGCCGAGCTAAATGTAAAATTTTGGCCCACGGACAAACGGATTAGCGGGTTTAGGACGAGTTCGCGGGTCGGACCTTCGTATATTTCTGAAAATGTTGTGTCCAAGCCCGTTAAAAATTTGGGTCAGACAGTACATCCCATAAACAGCTATAAGTCCCCACCCACCCAACCACCCCACCCCAACCACCAAGCCACCTCACTACCTTGTCCCCACCCAACCACCCACCATCACTCACCCCACTCAGCCACCCATCTCACCCCCTACCATCCCACTTAGCTACCTACTCGTTGGGTCGAGATGTTCACGCGGTTGTCTAACGCACTTATTTTTTTCCAACAATCAGACACATTATCTTCAAAGAAATTTTGATTTGCAAGAGCTACAAGAAAGAAGGAATCATAAATTCGCATTCAGGTGCCCCGACACTG
Source organism: Agrostemma githago (assembly GCA_958450325.1). NCBI lineage: Eukaryota > Viridiplantae > Streptophyta > Magnoliopsida > Caryophyllales > Caryophyllaceae > Agrostemma > Agrostemma githago. The sequence goes on along the minus strand of OY288251.1, from coordinate 68,275,371 downwards.
CAAATAACCGAGGGAAAGAACATTTTGACAGAGTCCCGCTTGACTCCAAACCAAGTTTTTGATTTGCAAGGGCAACAAAGAGGAAGGAATAATGTTAAAAAAAGATGTGGAGCGAGTACTACAGGTAATTGTCCCTTTTTTTTAGATGCACAAGCAAACTTAGTTTAAGAACGCCAAGAGTACCGTTAGAATGTTCTTGAGAAGGGAACGGTCGAGCAAAGAAGTCTCCCACACCGAAGAAATATTAGACGTAGGCTACGCATATATACAGCTAGCAGAGAACAACTAGCAAGTCCTTTCTTGAACATGATCGGTTCAATAGAATAGTACAGCTGTATTTGTGTGATTTACGGAGAAAGTGGCTAGAGCTTGTCCTGGGAACAGGATGTTCGATGGGAGCAAATGGGGTACTTGTGAAGCTTTCGGGGTGGGAAGTTGGGCATACCGACCCCGCGTAGTGCGAGACTGTCGTGAGTTTGGAGTTCCGATAGACTGGGCGTAGAGCGTTGTGGCAGGGCGCCGAGTGTCTCGACCGAGGGTGTGACGGCGGAGGTGGTTCATTGGAGATCTCCACTGAACAGGCACTAACGGGCCCGGGCAGCACCGACTCGTTTTCCTTCCACTGAAGAGAGCGGGAGGTACTCGTTGCTCTGTGGATCCAGCCTCACGCGATCCCCTCCTCTCTAGGACCCAGTTGACACGACCCTTCGATCGTGCCAAGTGAGCCGGCTCCCAACTTGGAGAGGGCGAGCCAGCATATAGCTGGCGCGCGGACCCAACCCAAGCAGCAGAGTCCATGTCCCACAACCTCGATGCCCCCACCCGGGTTACAAGCTAAAGTTACTGAGCTCGGCGACGGACGAGTGTCAAGCGGAGGGCTATTAACGTTGTTAATTGCCCGTGTTTTGTCGATGTGGGATTTGACGTGCGTCACTCGCTTTCTATCCGATTTAATGCGGGCCGCGCTACCTAAATGAAATGAAGGTCCCCCGGGGTCAGGGAATGCTGCTCGGATTCGGGTGCTACAAGGTCCATTTCCCCCAGAGTGACGAGAGTCTCGAACACTACACGGCGGCTGTACGTCCACCACGGTACAAAAGGAGCCAGCATAGAAGTCCGCCCGAAGCTAACCCCCGACTTTCAAAAGCGGCCACGGTCCCCCGACGGGAGACAGAACGCAAATCCAAATTTCACTAGATAAGGAGGGGCGCGCCTAGGGCCCGTGCAGTAGTGCAACGCACGGGCGACGCTCGGAAGACCCAATAGCAAGCTACTGTGATGGACTTCCCCCCTTAAAAAATAAATTTAATATCGTGTGAGCCATTGGCCCACATATCAGATATTAAACTGATAAGAACAGATACTACACTTGATCTTAGCCAAAAGGCCGAGAAAGGTATGCCTTACTCCTCACAGCGTGTGCCCTTTTATAGCTGACAAATCATCGATCTTTCGGTCCACGGTCGATGTGGGACATAATCTGCGTTTTATATATCATACGGCCACACGCTCACACGACCCCTCACAATCCACCCTTTTGTTTTCCCCGTGTGCACCTCCGCTGATCTCGCGCGCGACCGGCCAAGTCTTCCATGCGTTTTGATTATTTAGAACGTTGACATCGTTTGCGCTCGCGTCTACATCCGTCTCCAAGGGCCCTAGCTCAATAATCATGAAAAATAAAGTAGTGATGCCCCCGTCCTCGAATGACATGATCGAATACACGGAGGACGAAACACCTTACTCTCACGAAAGCAGTTTGAATTAAAATGTCGGGGTTACGGGGCCCGACTAGTGAAGCTCTTCGTGTGAAAAAGGAAATAGCTCCGGATGTCCCATTATAAGCTTTCGGACGTTGGAGTTGTTATGCCGAGATTCGACGGTCGGTTGTACATATTTATATGCAACATAGAATATACCGACCCCGCGTAATGCGAGACTGTCGTGAGTTTGGAGTTCCGATAGACTGGGCGTAGAGCGTTGTGGCAGGGCGCCGAGTGTCTCGACCGAGGGTGTGACGGCGGAGGTGGTTCATTGGAGATCTCCACTGAACAGGCACTAACGGGCCCGGGCAGCACCGACTCGTTTTCCTTCCACTGAAGAGAGCGGGAGGTACTCGTTGCTCTGTGGATCCAGCCTCACGCGATCCCCTCCTCTCTAGGACCCAGTTGACACGACCCTTCGATCGTGCCAAGTGAGCCGGCTCCCAACTTGGAGAGGGCGAGCCAGCATATAGCTGGCGCGCGGACCCAACCCAAGCAGCAGAGTCCATGTCCCACAACCTCGATGCCCCCACCCGGGTTACAAGCTAAAGTTACTGAGCTCGGCGACGGACGAGTGTCAAGCGGAGGGCTATTAACGTTGTTAATTGCCCGTGTTTTGTCGATGTGGGATTTGACGTGCGTCACTCGCTTTCTATCCGATTTAATGCGGGCCGCGCTACCTAAATGAAATGAAGGTCCCCCGGGGTCAGGGAATGCTGCTCGGATTCGGGTGCTACAAGGTCCATTTCCCCCAGAGTGACGAGAGTCTCGAACACTACACGGCGGCTGTACGTCCACCACGGTACAAAAGGAGCCAGCATAGAAGTCCGCCCGAAGCTAACCCCCGACTTTCAAAAGCGGCCACGGTCCCCCGACGGGAGACAGAACGCAAATCCAAATTTCACTAGATAAGGAGGGGCGCGCCTAGGGCCCGTGCAGTAGTGCAACGCACGGGCGACGCTCGGAAGACCCAATAGCAAGCTACTGTGATGGACTTCCCCCCTTAAAAAATAAATTTAATATCGTGTGAGCCATTGGCCCACATATCAGATATTAAACTGATAAGAACAGATACTACACTTGATCTTAGCCAAAAGGCCGAGAAAGGTATGCCTTACTCCTCACAGCGTGTGCCCTTTTATAGCTGACAAATCATCGATCTTTCGGTCCACGGTCGATGTGGGACATAATCTGCGTTTTATATATCATACGGCCACACGCTCACACGACCCCTCACAATCCACCCTTTTGTTTTCCCCGTGTGCACCTCCGCTGATCTCGCGCGCGACCGGCCAAGTCTTCCATGCGTTTTGATTATTTAGAACGTTGACATCGTTTGCGCTCGCGTCTACATCCGTCTCCAAGGGCCCTAGCTCAATAATCATGAAAAATAAAGTAGTGATGCCCCCGTCCTCGAATGACATGATCGAATACACGGAGGACGAAACACCTTACTCTCACGAAAGCAGTTTGAATTAAAATGTCGGGGTTACGGGGCCCGACTAGTGAAGCTCTTCGTGTGAAAAAGGAAATAGCTCCGGATGTCCCATTATAAGCTTTCGGACGTTGGAGTTGTTATGCCGAGATTCGACGGTCGGTTGTACATATTTATATGCAACATAGAATATACCGACCCCGCGTAATGCGAGACTGTCGTGAGTTTGGAGTTCCGATAGACTGGGCGTAGAGCGTTGTGGCAGGGCGCCGAGTGTCTCGACCGAGGGTGTGACGGCGGAGGTGGTTCATTGGAGATCTCCACTGAACGGGCACTAACGGGCCCGGGCAGCACCGACTCGTTTTCCTTCCACTGAAGAGAGCGGGAGGTACTCGTTGCTCTGTGGATCCAGCCTCACGCGATCCCCTCCTCTCTAGGACCCAGTTGACACGACCCTTCGATCGTGCCAAGTGAGCCGGCTCCCAACTTGGAGAGGGCGAGCCAGCATATAGCTGGCGCGCGGACCCAACCCAAGCAGCAGAGTCCATGTCCCACAACCTCGATGCCCCCACCCGGGTTACAAGCTAAAGTTACTGAGCTCGGCGACGGACGAGTGTCAAGCGGAGGGCTATTAACGTTGTTAATTGCCCGTGTTTTGTCGATGTGGGATTTGACGTGCGTCACTCGCTTTCTATCCGATTTAATGCGGGCCGCGCTACCTAAATGAAATGAAGGTCCCCCGGGGTCAGGGAATGCTGCTCGGATTCGGGTGCTACAAGGTCCATTTCCCCCAGAGTGACGAGAGTCTCGAACACTACACGGCGGCTGTACGTCCACCACGGTACAAAAGGAGCCAGCATAGAAGTCCGCCCGAAGCTAACCCCCGACTTTCAAAAGCGGCCACGGTCCCCCGACGGGAGACAGAACGCAAATCCAAATTTCACTAGATAAGGAGGGGCGCGCCTAGGGCCCGTGCAGTAGTGCAACGCACGGGCGACGCTCGGAAGACCCAATAGCAAGCTACTGTGATGGACTTCCCCCCTTAAAAAATAAATTTAATATCGTGTGAGCCATTGGCCCACATATCAGATATTAAACTGATAAGAACAGATACTACACTTGATCTTAGCCAAAAGGCCGAGAAAGGTATGCCTTACTCCTCACAGCGTGTGCCCTTTTATAGCTGACAAATCATCGATCTTTCGGTCCACGGTCGATGTGGGACATAATCTGCGTTTTATATATCATACGGCCACACGCTCACACGACCCCTCACAATCCACCCTTTTGTTTTCCCCGTGTGCACCTCCGCTGATCTCGCGCGCGACCGGCCAAGTCTTCCATGCGTTTTGATTATTTAGAACGTTGACATCGTTTGCGCTCGCGTCTACATCCGTCTCCAAGGGCCCTAGCTCAATAATCATGAAAAATAAAGTAGTGATGCCCCCGTCCTCGAATGACATGATCGAATACACGGAGGACGAAACACCTTACTCTCACGAAAGCAGTTTGAATTAAAATGTCGGGGTTACGGGGCCCGACTAGTGAAGCTCTTCGTGTGAAAAAGGAAATAGCTCCGGATGTCCCATTATAAGCTTTCGGACGTTGGAGTTGTTATGCCGAGATTCGACGGTCGGTTGTACATATTTATATGCAACATAGAATATACCGACCCCGCGTAGTGCGAGACTGTCGTGAGTTTGGAGTTCCGATAAACTGGGCGTAGAGCGTTGTGGCAGGGCGCCGAGTGTCTCGACCGAGGGTGTGACGGCGGGTTCACCAAATGTTCGGCCGCCGCTTCCTGTTTGCTCGTACTTTATTTTTTTTCCGTCGTGTAAGGCCGATGTGACTCTCCAAATATTCTCAGTGGAGCGTTCTCGCGGAATGAAAATATAAAAAAGGTGGTGGTTCATTGGAGATCTCCACTGAACGGGCACTAACGGGCCCGGGCAGCACCGACTCGTTTTCCTTCCACTGAAGAGAGCGGGAGGTACTCGTTGCTCTGTGGATCCAGCCTCACGCGATCCCCTCCTCTCTAGGACCCAGTTGACACGACCCTTCGATCGTGCCAAGTGAGCCGGCTCCCAACTTGGAGAGGGCGAGCCAGCATATAGCTGGCGCGCGGACCCAACCCAAGCAGCAGAGTCCATGTCCCACAACCTCGATGCCCCCACCCGGGTTACAAGCTAAAGTTACTGAGCTCGGCGACGGACGAGTGTCAAGCGGAGGGCTATTAACGTTGTTAATTGCCCGTGTTTTGTCGATGTGGGATTTGACGTGCGTCACTCGCTTCTGCTCGGATTCGGGTGCTACAAGGTCCAGCAGAGTCCATGTCCCACAACCTCGATGCCCCCACCCGGGTTACAAGCTAAAGTTACTGAGCTCGGCGACGGACGAGTGTCAAGCGGAGGGCTATTAACGTTGTTAATTGCCCGTGTTTTGTCGATGTGGGATTTGACGTGCGTCACTCGCTTTCTATCCGATTTAATGCGGGCCGCGCTACCTAAATGAAATGAAGGTCCCCCGGGGTCAGGGAATGCTGCTCGGATTCGGGTGCTACAAGGTCCATTTCCCCCAGAGTGACGAGAGTCTCGAACACTACACGGCGGCTGTACGTCCACCACGGTACAAAAGGAGCCAGCATAGAAGTCCGCCCGAAGCTAACCCCCGACTTTCAAAAGCGGCCACGGTCCCCCGACGGGAGACAGAACGCAAATCCAAATTTCACTAGATAAGGAGGGGCGCGCCTAGGGCCCGTGCAGTAGTGCAACGCACGGGCGACGCTCGGAAGACCCAATAGCAAGCTACTGTGATGGACTTCCCCCCTTAAAAAATAAATTTAATATCGTGTGAGCCATTGGCCCACATATCAGATATTAAACTGATAAGAACAGATACTACACTTGATCTTAGCCAAAAGGCCGAGAAAGGTATGCCTTACTCCTCACAGCGTGTGCCCTTTTATAGCTGACAAATCATCGATCTTTCGGTCCACGGTCGATGTGGGACATAATCTGCGTTTTATATATCATACGGCCACACGCTCACACGACCCCTCACAATCCACCCTTTTGTTTTCCCCGTGTGCACCTCCGCTGATCTCGCGCGCGACCGGCCAAGTCTTCCATGCGTTTTGATTATTTAGAACGTTGACATCGTTTGCGCTCGCGTCTACATCCGTCTCCAAGGGCCCTAGCTCAATAATCATGAAAAATAAAGTAGTGATGCCCCCGTCCTCGAATGACATGATCGAATACACGGAGGACGAAACACCTTACTCTCACGAAAGCAGTTTGAATTAAAATGTCGGGGTTACGGGGCCCGACTAGTGAAGCTCTTCGTGTGAAAAAGGAAATAGCTCCGGATGTCCCATTATAAGCTTTCGGACGTTGGAGTTGTTATGCCGAGATTCGACGGTCGGTTGTACATATTTATATGCAACATAGAATATACCGACCCCGCGTAATGCGAGACTGTCGTGAGTTTGGAGTTCCGATAGACTGGGCGTAGAGCGTTGTGGCAGGGCGCCGAGTGTCTCGACCGAGGGTGTGACGGCGGAGGTGGTTCATTGGAGATCTCCACTGAACAGGCACTAACGGGCCCGGGCAGCACCGACTCGTTTTCCTTCCACTGAAGAGAGCGGGAGGTACTCGTTGCTCTGTGGATCCAGCCTCACGCGATCCCCTCCTCTCTAGGACCCAGTTGACACGACCCTTCGATCGTGCCAAGTGAGCCGGCTCCCAACTTGGAGAGGGCGAGCCAGCATATAGCTGGCGCGCGGACCCAACCCAAGCAGCAGAGTCCATGTCCCACAACCTCGATGCCCCCACCCGGGTTACAAGCTAAAGTTACTGAGCTCGGCGACGGACGAGTGTCAAGCGGAGGGCTATTAACGTTGTTAATTGCCCGTGTTTTGTCGATGTGGGATTTGACGTGCGTCACTCGCTTTCTATCCGATTTAATGCGGGCCGCGCTACCTAAATGAAATGAAGGTCCCCCGGGGTCAGGGAATGCTGCTCGGATTCGGGTGCTACAAGGTCCATTTCCCCCAGAGTGACGAGAGTCTCGAACACTACACGGCGGCTGTACGTCCACCACGGTACAAAAGGAGCCAGCATAGAAGTCCGCCCGAAGCTAACCCCCGACTTTCAAAAGCGGCCACGGTCCCCCGACGGGAGACAGAACGCAAATCCAAATTTCACTAGATAAGGAGGGGCGCGCCTAGGGCCCGTGCAGTAGTGCAACGCACGGGCGACGCTCGGAAGACCCAATAGCAAGCTACTGTGATGGACTTCCCCCCTTAAAAAATAAATTTAATATCGTGTGAGCCATTGGCCCACATATCAGATATTAAACTGATAAGAACAGATACTACACTTGATCTTAGCCAAAAGGCCGAGAAAGGTATGCCTTACTCCTCACAGCGTGTGCCCTTTTATAGCTGACAAATCATCGATCTTTCGGTCCACGGTCGATGTGGGACATAATCTGCGTTTTATATATCATACGGCCACACGCTCACACGACCCCTCACAATCCACCCTTTTGTTTTCCCCGTGTGCACCTCCGCTGATCTCGCGCGCGACCGGCCAAGTCTTCCATGCGTTTTGATTATTTAGAACGTTGACATCGTTTGCGCTCGCGTCTACATCCGTCTCCAAGGGCCCTAGCTCAATAATCATGAAAAATAAAGTAGTGATGCCCCCGTCCTCGAATGACATGATCGAATACACGGAGGACGAAACACCTTACTCTCACGAAAGCAGTTTGAATTAAAATGTCGGGGTTACGGGGCCCGACTAGTGAAGCTCTTCGTGTGAAAAAGGAAATAGCTCCGGATGTCCCATTATAAGCTTTCGGACGTTGGAGTTGTTATGCCGAGATTCGACGGTCGGTTGTACATATTTATATGCAACATAGAATATACCGACCCCGCGTAATGCGAGACTGTCGTGAGTTTGGAGTTCCGATAGACTGGGCGTAGAGCGTTGTGGCAGGGCGCCGAGTGTCTCGACCGAGGGTGTGACGGCGGAGGTGGTTCATTGGAGATCTCCACTGAACGGGCACTAACGGGCCCGGGCAGCACCGACTCGTTTTCCTTCCACTGAAGAGAGCGGGAGGTACTCGTTGCTCTGTGGATCCAGCCTCACGCGATCCCCTCCTCTCTAGGACCCAGTTGACACGACCCTTCGATCGTGCCAAGTGAGCCGGCTCCCAACTTGGAGAGGGCGAGCCAGCATATAGCTGGCGCGCGGACCCAACCCAAGCAGCAGAGTCCATGTCCCACAACCTCGATGCCCCCACCCGGGTTACAAGCTAAAGTTACTGAGCTCGGCGACGGACGAGTGTCAAGCGGAGGGCTATTAACGTTGTTAATTGCCCGTGTTTTGTCGATGTGGGATTTGACGTGCGTCACTCGCTTTCTATCCGATTTAATGCGGGCCGCGCTACCTAAATGAAATGAAGGTCCCCCGGGGTCAGGGAATGCTGCTCGGATTCGGGTGCTACAAGGTCCATTTCCCCCAGAGTGACGAGAGTCTCGAACACTACACGGCGGCTGTACGTCCACCACGGTACAAAAGGAGCCAGCATAGAAGTCCGCCCGAAGCTAACCCCCGACTTTCAAAAGCGGCCACGGTCCCCCGACGGGAGACAGAACGCAAATCCAAATTTCACTAGATAAGGAGGGGCGCGCCTAGGGCCCGTGCAGTAGTGCAACGCACTGGCGACGCTCGGAAGACCCAATAGCAAGCTACTGTGATGGACTTCCCCCCTTAAAAAATAAATTTAATATCGTGTGAGCCATTGGCCCACATATCAGATATTAAACTGATAAGAACAGATACTACACTTGATCTTAGCCAAAAGGCCGAGAAAGGTATGCCTTACTCCTCACAGCGTGTGCCCTTTTATAGCTGACAAATCATCGATCTTTCGGTCCACGGTCGATGTGGGACATAATCTGCGTTTTATATATCATACAGCCACACGCTCACACGACCCCTCACAATCCACCCTTTTGTTTTCCCCGTGTGCACCTCCGCTGATCTCGCGCGCGACCGGCCAAGTCTTCCATGCGTTTTGATTATTTAGAACGTTGACATCGTTTGCGCTCGCGTCTACATCCGTCTCCAAGGGCCCTAGCTCAATAATCATGAAAAATAAAGTAGTGATGCCCCCGTCCTCGAATGACATGATCGAATACACGGAGGACGAAACACCTTACTCTCACGAAAGCAGTTTGAATTAAAATGTCGGGGTTACGGGGCCCGACTAGTGAAGCTCTTCGTGTGAAAAAGGAAATAGCTCCGGATGTCCCATTATAAGCTTTCGGACGTTGGAGTTGTTATGCCGAGATTCGACGGTCGGTTGTACATATTTATATGCAACATAGAATATACCGACCCCGCGTAGTGCGAGACTGTCGTGAGTTTGGAGTTCCGATAGACTGGGCGTAGAGCGTTGTGGCAGGGCGCCGAGTGTCTCGACCGAGGGTGTGACGGCGGGTTCACCAAATGTTCGGCCGCCGCTTCCTGTTTGCTCGTACTTTATTTTTTTTCCGTCGTGTAAGGCCGATGTGACTCTCCAAATATTCTCAGTGGAGCGTTCTCGCGGAATGAAAATATAAAAAAGGTGGTGGTTCATTGGAGATCTCCACTGAACGGGCACTAACGGGCCCGGGCAGCACCGACTCGTTTTCCTTCCACTGAAGAGAGCGGGAGGTACTCGTTGCTCTGTGGATCCAGCCTCACGCGATCCCCTCCTCTCCAGGACCCAGTTGACACGACCCTTCGATCGTGCCAAGTGAGCCGGCTCCCAACTCGGAGAGGGCGAGCCAGCTTATAGCTGGCGCGCGGACCCAACCCAAGCAGCAGAGTCCATGTCCCACAACCTCGATGCCCCCACCCGGGTTACAAGCTAAAGTTACTGAGCTCGGCGACGGACGGGTGTCAAGCGGAGGGCTATTAACGTTGTTAATTGCCCGTGTTTTGTCGATGTGGGATTTGACGTGCGTCACTCGCTTTCTATCCGATTTAATGCGGGCCGCGCTACCTAAATGAAATGAAGGTCCCCCGGGGTCAGGGAATGCTGCTCGGATTCGGGTGCTACAAGGTCCATTTCCCCCAGAGTGACGAGAGTCTCGAACACTACACGGCCGCTGTACGTCCACCACGGTACGAAAGGAGCCAGCATAGAAGTCCGCCCGAAGCTAACCCCCGACTTTCAAAAGCGGCCACGGTCCCCCGACGGGAGACAGAACGCAAATCCAAATTTCACTAGATAAGGAGGGGCGCGCCTAGGGCCCGTGCAGTAGTGCAACGCACGGGCAACGCTCGGAAGACCCAATAGCAAGCTACTGTGATGGACTTCCCCCCTTAAAAAATAAATTTAATATCGTGTGAGCCATTGGCCCACATATCAGATATTAAACTGAAAAGAACAGATACTACACTTGATCTTAGCCAAAAGGCCGAGAAAGGTATGCCTTACTCCTCACAGCGTGTGCCCTTTTATAGCTAACAAATCATCGATCTTTCGGTCCACGGTCGATGTGGGACATAATCTGCGTTTTATATATCATACGGCCACACGCTCACACGACCCCTCACAATCCACCCTTTTGTTTTCCCCGTGTGCACCTCCGCTGATCTCGCGCGCGACCGACCAAGTCTTCCATGCGTTTTGATTATTTAGAACGTTGACATCGTTTGCGCTCGTGTCTACACCCGTCTCCAAGGGCCCTAGCTCAATAATCATGAAAAATAAAGTAGTGATGCCCCCGTCCTCGAATGACATGATCGAATACACGGAGGACGAAACACCTTACTCTCACGAAAGCAGTTTGAATTAAAATGTCGGGGTTACGGGGCCCGACTAGTGAAGCTCTTCGTGTGAAAAAGGAAATAGCTCCGGATGTCCCATTATAAGCTTTCGGGCGTTGGAGTTGTTATGCCGAGATTCGACGGTCGGTTGTACATATTTATATGCAACATAGAATATACCGACCGCGACATACCGACCCCGCGTAGTGCGAGACTGTCGTGAGTTTGGAGTTCCGATAGACTGGGCGTAGAGCGTTGTGGCAGGGCGCCGAGTGTCTCGACCGAGGGTGTGACGGCGGGTTCACCAAATGTTCGGCCGCCGCTTCCTGTTTGCTCGTACTTATATTTTTTTTTCCGTCGTGTAAGACCGATGTGACTCTCCAAATATTCTCAGTGGAGCGTTCTCGCGGAATGAAAATATAAAAAAGGTGGTGGTTCATTGGAGATCTCCACTGAACGGGCACTAACGGGCCCGGGCAACACCGACTCGTTTTCCTTCCACTGAAGAGAGCGGGAGGTACTCGTTGCTCTGTGGATCCAGCCTCACGCGATCCCCTCCTCTCCAGGACCCAGTTGACTCGACCCTTCGATCGTGCCAAGTGAGCCGGCTCCCAACTTGGAGAGGGCGAGCCAGCTTATTGCTGGCGCGCGGACCCAACCCAAGCAGCAGAGTCCATGTCCCACAACCTCGATGCCCCCACCCGGGTTACAAGCTAAAGTTACTGAGCTCGGCGACGGACGAGTGTCAAGCGGAGGGCTATTAACGTTGTTAATTGCCCGTGTTTTGTCGATGTGGGATTTGACGTGCGTCACTCGCTTTCTATCCGATTTAATGCGGGCCGCGCTACCTAAATGAAATGAAGGTCCCCCGGGGTCAGGGAATGCTGCTCGGATTCGGGTGCTACAAGGTCCATTTCCCCCAGAGTGACGAGAGTCTCGAACACTACACGGCGGCTGTACGTCCACCACGGTACAAAAGGAGCCAGCATTGAAGTCCGCCCGAAGCTAACCCCCGACTTTCAAAAGCGGCCACGGTCCCCCGACGGGAGACAGAACGCAAATCCAAATTTCACTAGATAAGGAGGGGCGCGCCTAGGGCCCGTGCAGTGGTGCAACGCACGGGCGACGCTCGGACGACCCAATAGCAAGCTACTGTGATGGACTTCCCCCCTTAAAAAATAAATTTAATATCGTGTGAGCCATTGGCCCACATATCAGATATTAAACTGATAAGAACAGATACTACACTTGATCTTAGCCAAAAGGCCGAGAAAGGTATGCCTTACTCCTCACAGCGTGTGCCCTTTTATAGCTAACAAATCATCGATCTTTCGGTCCACGGTCGATGTGGGACATAATCTGCGTTTTATATATCATACGGCCACACGCTCACACGACCCCTCACAATCCACCCTTTTGTTTTCCCCGTGTGCACCTCCGCTGATCTCGCGCGCGACCGGCCAAGTCTTCCATGCGTTTTGATTATTTAGAACGTTGACATCGTTTGCGCTCGTGTCTACACCCGTCTCCAAGGGCCCTAGCTCAATAATCATGAAAAATAAATAGTGATGCCCCCGTCCTCGAATGACATGATCGAATACACGGAGGACGAAACACCTTACTCTCACGAAAGCAGTTTGAATTAAAATGTCGGGGTTACGGGGCCCGACTAGTGAAGCTCTTCGTGTGAAAAAGGAAATAGCTCCGGATGTCCCATTATAAGCTTTCGGACGTTGGAGTTGTTATGCCGAGATTCGACGGTCGGTTGTACATATTTATATGCAACATAGAATATACCGACCGCGACATACCGACCCCGCGTAGTGCGAGACTGTCGTGAGTTTGGAGTTCCGATAGACTGGGCGTAGAGCGTTGTGGCAGGGCGCCGAGTGTCTCGACCGAGGGTGTGACGGCGGGTTCACCAAATGTTCGGCCGCCGCTTCCTGTTTGCTCGTACTTTATTTTTTTTCCGTCGTGTAAGGCCGATGTGACTCTCCAAATATTCTCAGTGGAGCGTTCTCGCGGAATGAAAATATAAAAAAGGTGGTGGTTCATTGGAGATCTCCACTGAACGGGCACTAACGGGCCCGGGCAGCACCGACTCGTTTTCCTTCCACTGAAGAGAGCGGGAGGTACTCGTTGCTCTGTGGATCCAGCCTCACGCGATCCCCTCCTCTCCAGGACCCAGTTGACTCGACCCTTCGATCGTGCCAAGTGAGCCGGCTCCCAACTTGGAGAGGGCGAGCCAGCTTATTGCTGGCGCGCGGACCCAACCCAAGCAGCAGAGTCCATGTCCCACAACCTCGATGCCCCCACCCGGGTTACAAGCTAAAGTTACTGAGCTCGGCGACGGACGAGTGTCAAGCGGAGGGCTATTAACGTTGTTAATTGCCCGTGTTTTGTCGATGTGGGATTTGACGTGCGTCACTCGCTTTCTATCCGATTTAATGCGGGCCGCGCTACCTAAATGAAATGAAGGTCCCCCGGGGTCAGGGAATGCTGCTCGGATTCGGGTGCTACAAGGTCCATTTCCCCCAGAGTGACGAGAGTCTCGAACACTACACGGCGGCTGTACGTCCACCACGGTACAAAGGAGCCAGCATTGAAGTCCGCCCGAAGCTAACCCCCGACTTTCAAAAGCGGCCACGGTCCCCCGACGGGAGACAGAACGCAAATCCAAATTTCACTAGATAAGGAGGGGCGCGCCTAGGGCCCGTGCAGTGGTGCAACGCACGGGCGACGCTCGGACGACCCAATAGCAAGCTACTGTGATGGACTTCCCCCCTTAAAAAATAAATTTAATATCGTGTGAGCCATTGGCCCACATATCAGATATTAAACTGATAAGAACAGATACTACACTTGATCTTAGCCAAAAGGCCGAGAAAGGTATGCCTTACTCCTCACAGCGTGTGCCCTTTTATAGCTAACAAATCATCGATCTTTCGGTCCACGGTCGATGTGGGACATAATCTGCGTTTTATATATCATACGGCCACACGCTCACACGACCCCTCACAATCCACCCTTTTGTTTTCCCCGTGTGCACCTCCGCTGATCTCGCGCGCGACCGGCCAAGTCTTCCATGCGTTTTGATTATTTAGAACGTTGACATCGTTTGCGCTCGTGTCTACACCCGTCTCCAAGGGCCCTAGCTCAATAATCATGAAAAATAAATAGTGATGCCCCCGTCCTCGAATGACATGATCGAATACACGGAGGACGAAACACCTTACTCTCACGAAAGCAGTTTGAATTAAAATGTCGGGGTTACGGGGCCCGACTAGTGAAGCTCTTCGTGTGAAAAAGGAAATAGCTCCGGATGTCCCATTATAAGCTTTCGGACGTTGGAGTTGTTATGCCGAGATTCGACGGTCGGTTGTACATATTTATATGCAACATAGAATATACCGACCGCGACATACCGACCCCGCGTAGTGCGAGACTGTCGTGAGTTTGGAGTTCCGATAGACTGGGCGTAGAGCGTTGTGGCAGGGCGCCGAGTGTCTCGACCGAGGGTGTGACGGCGGGTTCACCAAATGTTCGGCCGCCGCTTCCTGTTTGCTCGTACTTTATTTTTTTTCCGTCGTGTAAGGCCGATGTGACTCTCCAAATATTCTCAGTGGAGCGTTCTCGCGGAATGAAAATATAAAAAAGGTGGTGGGACATAATCTGCGTTTTATATATCATACGGCCACACGCTCACACGACCCCTCACAATCCACCCTTTTGTTTTCCCCGTGTGCACCTCCGCTGATCTCGCGCGCGACCGGCCAAGTCTTCCATGCGTTTTGATTATTTAGAACGTTGACATCGTTTGCGCTCGTGTCTACACCCGTCTCCAAGGGCCCTAGCTCAATAATCATGAAAAATAAATAGTGATGCCCCCGTCCTCGAATGACATGATCGAATACACGGAGGACGAAACACCTTACTCTCACGAAAGCAGTTTGAATTAAAATGTCGGGGTTACGGGGCCCGACTAGTGAAGCTCTTCGTGTGAAAAAGGAAATAGCTCCGGATGTCCCATTATAAGCTTTCGGACGTTGGAGTTGTTATGCCGAGATTCGACGGTCGGTTGTACATATTTATATGCAACATAGAATATACCGACCGCGACATACCGACCCCGCGTAGTGCGAGACTGTCGTGAGTTTGGAGTTCCGATAGACTGGGCGTAGAGCGTTGTGGCAGGGCGCCGAGTGTCTCGACCGAGGGTGTGACGGCGGGTTCACCAAATGTTCGGCCGCCGCTTCCTGTTTGCTCGTACTTTATTTTTTTTCCGTCGTGTAAGGCCGATGTGACTCTCCAAATATTCTCAGTGGAGCGTTCTCGCGGAATGAAAATATAAAAAAGGTGGTGGTTCATTGGAGATCTCCACTGAACGGGCACTAACGGGCCCGGGCAGCACCGACTCGTTTTCCTTCCACTGAAGAGAGCGGGAGGTACTCGTTGCTCTGTGGATCCAGCCTCACGCGATCCCCTTCCTCTCTAGGACCCAGTTGACACGACCCTTCGATCGTGCCAAGTGAGCCGGCTCCCAACTTGGAGAGGGCGAGCCAGCATATAGCTGGCGCGCGGACCCAACCCAAGCAGCAGAGTCCATGTCCCACAACCTCGATGCCCCCACCCGGGTTACAAGCTAAAGTTACTGAGCTCGGCGACGGACGGGTGTCAAGCGGAGGGCTATTAACGTTGTTAATTGCCCGTGTTTTGTCGATGTGGGATTTGACGTGCGTCACTCGCTTTCTATCCGATTTAATGCGGGCCGCGCTACCTAAATGAAATGAAGGTCCCCCGGGGTCAGGGAATGCTGCTCGGATTCGGGTGCTACAAGGTCCATTTCCCCCAGAGTGACGAGAGTCTCGAACACTACACGGCCGCTGTACGTCCACCACGGTACGAAAGGAGCCAGCATAGAAGTCCACCCGAAGCTAACCCCCGACTTTCAAAAGCGGCCACGGTCCCCCGACGGGAGACAGAACGCAAATCCAAATTTCACTAGATAAGGAGGGGCGCGCCTAGGGCCCGTGCAGTAGTGCAACGCACGGGCAACGCTCGGAAGACCCAATAGCAAGCTACTGTGATGGACTTCCCCCCTTAAAAAATAAATTTAATATCGTGTGAGCCATTGGCCCACATATCAGATATTAAACTGAAAAGAACAGATACTACACTTGATCTTAGCCAAAAGGCCGAGAAAGGTATGCCTTACTCCTCACAGCGTGTGCCCTTTTATAGCTAACAAATCATCGATCTTTCGGTCCACGGTCGATGTGGGACATAATCTGCGTTTTATATATCATACGGCCACACGCTCACACGACCCCTCACAATCCACCCTTTTGTTTTCCCCGTGTGCACCTCCGCTGATCTCGCGCGCGACCGACCAAGTCTTCCATGCGTTTTGATTATTTAGAACGTTGACATCGTTTGCGCTCGTGTCTACACCCGTCTCCAAGGGCCCTAGCTCAATAATCATGAAAAATAAAGTAGTGATGCCCCCGTCCTCGAATGACATGATCGAATACACGGAGGACGAAACACCTTACTCTCACGAAAGCAGTTTGAATTAAAATGTCGGGGTTACGGGGCCCGACTAGTGAAGCTCTTCGTGTGAAAAAGGAAATAGCTCCGGATGTCCCATTATAAGCTTTCGGACGTTGGAGTTGTTATGCCGAGATTCGACGGTCGGTTGTACATATTTATATGCAACATAGAATATACCGACCGCGACATACCGACCCCGCGTAGTGCGAGACTGTCGTGAGTTTGGAGTTCCGATAGACTGGGCGTAGAGCGTTGTGGCAGGGCGCCGAGTGTCTCGACCGAGGGTGTGACGGCGGGTTCACCAAATGTTCGGCCGCCGCTTCCTGTTTGCTCGTACTTTATTTTTTTTCCGTCGTGTAAGGCCGATGTGACTCTCCAAATATTCTCAGTGGAGCGTTCTCGCGGAATGAAAATATAAAAAAGGTGGTGGTTCATTGGAGATCTCCACTGAACGGGCACTAACGGGCCCGGGCAGCACCGACTCGTTTTCCTTCCACTGAAGAGAGCGGGAGGTACTCGTTGCTCTGTGGATCCAGCCTCACGCGATCCCCTCCTCTCTAGGACCCAGTTGACACGACCCTTCGATCGTGCCAAGTGAGCCGGCTCCCAACTTGGAGAGGGCGAGCCAGCATATAGCTGGCGCGCGGACCCAACCCAAGCAGCAGAGTCCATGTCCCACAACCTCGATGCCCCCACCCGGGTTACAAGCTAAAGTTACTGAGCTCGGCGACGGACGGGTGTCAAGCGGAGGGCTATTAACGTTGTTAATTGCCCGTGTTTTGTCGATGTGGGATTTGACGTGCGTCACTCGCTTTCTATCCGATTTAATGCGGGCCGCGCTACCTAAATGAAATGAAGGTCCCCCGGGGTCAGGGAATGCTGCTCGGATTCGGGTGCTACAAGGTCCATTTCCCCCAGAGTGACGAGAGTCTCGAACACTACACGGCCGCTGTACGTCCACCACGGTACGAAAGGAGCCAGCATAGAAGTCCACCCGAAGCTAACCCCCGACTTTCAAAAGCGGCCACGGTCCCCCGACGGGAGACAGAACGCAAATCCAAATTTCACTAGATAAGGAGGGGCGCGCCTAGGGCCCGTGCAGTAGTGCAACGCACGGGCAACGCTCGGAAGACCCAACAGCAAGCTACTGTGATGGACTTCCCCCCTTAAAAAATAAATTTAATATCGTGTGAGCCATTGGCCCACATATCAGATATTAAACTGAAAAGAACAGATACTACACTTGATTTTAGCCAAAAGGCCGAGAAAGGTATGCCTTACTCCTCACAGCGTGTGCCCTTTTATAGCTAACAAATCATCGATCTTTCGGTCCACGGTCGATGTGGGACATAATCTGCGTTTTATATATCATACGGCCACACGCTCACACGACCCCTCACAATCCACCCTTTTGTTTTCCCCGTGTGCACCTCCGCTGATCTCGCGCGCGACCGACCAAGTCTTCCATGCGTTTTGATTATTTAGAACGTTGACATCGTTTGCGCTCGTGTCTACACCCGTCTCCAAGGGCCCTAGCTCAATAATCATGAAAAATAAAGTAGTGATGCCCCCGTCCTCGAATGACATGATCGAATACACGGAGGACGAAACACCTTACTCTCACGAAAGCAGTTTGAATTAAAATGTCGGGGTTACGGGGCCCGACTAGTGAAGCTCTTCGTGTGAAAAAGGAAATAGCTCCGGATGTCCCATTATAAGCTTTCGGACGTTGGAGTTGTTATGCCGAGATTCGACGGTCGGTTGTACATATTTATATGCAACATAGAATATACCGACCGCGACATACCGACCCCGCGTAGTGCGAGACTGTCGTGAGTTTGGAGTTCCGATAGACTGGGCGTAGAGCGTTGTGGCAGGGCGCCGAGTGTCTCGACCGAGGGTGTGACGGCGGGTTCACCAAATGTTCGGCCGCCGCTTCCTGTTTGCTCGTACTTTATTTTTTTTCCGTCGTGTAAGGCCGATGTGACTCTCCAAATATTCTCAGTGGAGCGTTCTCGCGGAATGAAAATATAAAAAAGGTGGTGGTTCATTGGAGATCTCCACTGAACGGGTACTAACGGGCCCGGGCAGCACCGACTCGTTTTCCTTCAACTGAAGAGAGCGGGAGGTACTCGTTGCTCTGTGGATCCAGCCTCACGCGAACCCCTCCTCTCCAGGACCCAGTTGACACGACCCTTCGATCGTGCCAAGTGAGCCGGCTCCCAACTTGGAGAGGGCGAGCCAGCTTATAGCTGGCGCGCGGACCCAACCCAAGCAGCAGAGTCCATGTCCCACAACCTCGATGCCCCCACCCGGGTTACAAGCTAAAGTTACTGAGCTCGGCGACGGACGAGTGTCAAGCGGAGGGCTATTAACGTTGTTAATTGCCCGTGTTTTGTCGATGTGGGATTTGACGTGCGTCACTCGCTTTCTATCCGATTTAATGCGGGCCGCGCTACCTAAATGAAATGAAGGTCCCCCGGGGTCAGGGAATGCTGCTCGGATTCGGGTGCTACAAGGTCCATTTCCCCCAGAGTGACGAGAGTCTCGAACACTACACGGCGGCTGTACGTCCACCACGGTACGAAAGGAGCCAGCATAGAAGTCCGCCCGAAGCTAACCCCCGACTTTCAAAAGCGGCCACGGTCCCCCGACGGGAGACAGAACGCAAATCCAAATTTCACTAGATAAGGAGGGGCGCGCCTAGGGCCCGTGCAGTAGTGCAACGCACGGGCAACACTCGGAAGACCCAATAGCAAGCTACTGTGATGGACTTCCCCCCTTAAAAAATAAATTTAATATCGTGTGAGCCATTGGCCCACATATCAGATATTAAACTGAAAAGAACAGATACTACACTTGATCTTAGCCAAAAGGCCGAGAAAGGTATGCCTTACTCCTCACAGCGTGTGCCCTTTTATAGCTAACAAATCATCGATCTTTCGGTCCACGGTCGATGTGGGTCATAATCTGCGTTTTATATATCATACGGCCACACGCTCACACGACCCCTCACAATCCACCCTTTTGTTTTCCCCGTGTGCACCTCCGCTGATCTCGCGCGCGACCGACCAAGTCTTCCATGCGTTTTGATTATTTAGAACGTTGACATCGTTTGCGCTCGTGTCTACACCCGTCTCCAAGGGCCCTAGCTCAATAATCATGAAAAATAAAGTAGTGATGCCCCCGTCCTCGAATGACATGATCGAATACACGGAGGACGAAACACCTTACTCTCACGAAAGCAGTTTGAATTAAAATGTCGGGGTTACGGGGCCCGACTAGTGAAGCTCTTCGTGTGAAAAAGGAAATAGCTCCGGATGTCCCATTATAAGCTTTCGGACGTTGGAGTTGTTATGCCGAGATTCGACGGTCGGTTGTACATATTTATATGCAACATAGAATATACCGACCGCGACATACCGACCCCGCGTAGTGCGAGACTGTCGTGAGTTTGGAGTTCCGATAGACTGGGCGTAGAGCGTTGTGGCAGGGCACCGAGTGTCTCGACCGAGGGTGTGACGGCGGGTTCACCAAATGTTCGGCCGCCGCTTCCTGTTTGCTCGTACTTTATTTTTTTTCCGTCGTGTAAGGCCGATGTGACTCTCCAAATATTCTCAGTGGAGCGTTCTCGCGGAATGAAAATATAAAAAAGGTGGTGGTTCATTGGAGATCTCCACTGAACGGGTACTAACGGGCCCGGGCAGCACCGACTCGTTTTCCTTCAACTGAAGAGAGCGGGAGGTACTCGTTGCTCTGTGGATCCAGCCTCACGCGAACCCCTCCTCTCCAGGACCCAGTTGACACGACCCTTCGATCGTGCCAAGTGAGCCGGCTCCCAACTTGGAGAGGGCGAGCCAGCTTATAGCTGGCGCGCGGACCCAACCCAAGCAGCAGAGTCCATGTCCCACAACCTCGATGCCCCCACCCGGGTTACAAGCTAAAGTTACTGAGCTCGGCGACGGACGGGTGTCAAGCGGAGGGCTATTAACGTTGTTAATTGCCCGTGTTTTGTCGATGTGGGATTTGACGTGCGTCACTCGCTTTCTATCCGATTTAATGCGGGCCGCGCTACCTAAATGAAATGAAGGTCCCCCGGGGTCAGGGAATGCTGCTCGGATTCGGGTGCTACAAGGTCCATTTCCCCCAGAGTGACGAGAGTCTCGAACACTACACGGCGGCTGTACGTCCACCACGGTACGAAAGGAGCCAGCATAGAAGTCCGCCCGAAGCTAACCCCCGACTTTCAAAAGCGGCCACGGTCCCCCGACGGGAGACAGAACGCAAATCCAAATTTCACTAGATAAGGAGGGGCGCGCCTAAGGCCCGTGCAGTAGTGCAACGCACGGGCAACACTCGGAAGACCCAATAGCAAGCTACTGTGATGGACTTCCCCCCTTAAAAAATAAATTTAATATCGTGTGAGCCATTGGCCCACATATCAGATATTAAACTGAAAAGAACAGATACTACACTTGATCTTAGCCAAAAGGCCGAGAAAGGTATGCCTTACTCCTCACAGCGTGTGCCCTTTTATAGCTAACAAATCATCGATCTTTCGGTCCACGGTCGATGTGGGACATAATCTGCGTTTTATATATCATACGGCCACACGCTCACACGACCCCTCACAATCCACCCTTTTGTTTTCCCCGTGTGCACCTCCGCTGATCTCGCGCGCGACCGACCAAGTCTTCCATGCGTTTTGATTATTTAGAACGTTGACATCGTTTGCGCTCGTGTCTACACCCGTCTCCAAGGGCCCTAGCTCAATAATCATGAAAAATAAAGTAGTGATGCCCCCGTCCTCGAATGACATGATCGAATACACGGAGGACGAAACACCTTACTCTCACGAAAGCAGTTTGAATTAAAATGTCGGGGTTACGGGGCCCGACTAGTGAAGCTCTTCGTGTGAAAAAGGAAATAGCTCCGGATGTCCCATTATAAGCTTTCGGGCGTTGGAGTTGTTATGCCGAGATTCGACGGTCGGTTGTACATATTTATATGCAACATAGAATATACCGACCGCGACATACCGACCCCGCGTAGTGCGAGACTGTCGTGAGTTTGGAGTTCCGATAGACTGGGCGTAGAGCGTTGTGGCAGGGCGCCGAGTGTCTCGACCGAGGGTGTGACGGCGGGTTCACCAAATGTTCGGCCGCCGCTTCCTGTTTGCTCGTACTTATATTTTTTTTCCGTCGTGTAAGGCCGATGTGACTCTCCAAATATTCTCAGTGGAGCGTTTTCGCGGAATGAAAATATAAAAAGGGTGGTGGTTCATTGGAGATCTCCACCGAACGAGCACTAACGGGCCCGGGCAACACCGACTCGTTTTCCTTCCACTGAAGAGAGCGGGAGGTACTCGTTGCTCTGTGGATCCAGCCTCACGAGATCCCCTCCTCTCTAGGACCCAGTTGACACGACCCTCCGATCGTGCCAAGTGAGCCGGCTCCCAACTTGGAGAGGGCGAGCCAGCATATAGCTGGCGCGCGGACCCAACCCAAGCAGCAGAGTCCATGTCCCACAACCTCGATGCCCCCACCCGGGTTACAAGCTAAAGTTACTGAGCTCGGCGACGAACGAGTGTCAAGCGGAGGGCTATTAACGTTGTTAATTGCCCGTGTTTTGTCGATGTGGGATTTGACGTGCGTCACTCGCTTTCTATCCGATTTAATGCGGGCCGCGCTACCTAAATGAAATGAAGGTCCCCCGGGGTCATGGAATGCTGCTCGGATTCGGGTGCTACAAGGTCCATTTCCCCTAGAGTGACGAGAGTCTCGAACACTACACGGCGGCTGTACGTCCACCACGGTACGAAAGGAGCCAGCATAGAAGTCCACCCGAAGCTAACCCCCGACTTTCAAAAGCGGCCACGGTCCCCCGACGGGAGACAGAACGCAAATCCAAATTTTACTAGATAAGGAGGGGCGCGCCTAGGGCCCGTGCAATAGTGCAACGCACGGGCGACGCTCGGAAGACCCAATAGCAAGCTACTGTGATGGACTTCCCCCCTTAAAAAATAAATTTAATATCGTGTGAGCCATTGGCCCACATATCAGATATTAAACTGATAAGAACAGATACTACACTTGATCTTAGCCAAAAGGCCGAGAAAGGTATGCCTTACTCCCCACAGCGTGTGCCCTTTTATATCTGACAAATCATCGATCTTTCGGTCCACGGTCGATGTGGGACATAATCTGCGTTTTATATATCATACGGCCACACGCTCACACGACCCCTCACAATCCACCCTTTTGTTTTCCCCGTGTGCACCTCCGCTGATCTCGCGCGCGACCGACCAAGTCTTCCATGCGTTTTGATTATTTAGAACGTTGACATCGTTTGCGCTCGTGTCTACACCCGTCTCCAAGGACCCTAGCTCAATAATCATGAAAAATCAAGTAGTGATGCCCCCGTCCTCGAATGACATGATCGAATACACGGAGGACGAAACACCTTACTCTCACGAAAGCAGTTTGAATTAAAATGTCGGGGTTACGGGGCCCGACTAGTGAAGCTCTTCGTGTGAAAAAGGAAATAGCTCCGGATGTCCCATTATAAGCTTTCGGGCGTTGGAGTTGTTATGCCGAGATTCGACGGTAGGTTGTACATATTTATATGCAACATAGAATATACCGACCGCGACATACCGACCCCGCGTAGTGCGAGACTGTCGTGAGTTTGGAGTTCCGATAGACTGGGCGTAGAGCGTTGTGGCAGGGCGCCGAGTGTCTCGACCGAGGGTGTGACGGCGGTTCACCAAATGTTCGGCCGCCGCTTCCTGTTTGCTCGTACTTTATTTTTTTTCCGTCGTGTAAGGCCGATGTGACTCTCCAAATATTCTCAGTGGAGCGTTTTCGCGGAATGAAAATTATAAAATAGGTGGTGGTTCATTGGAGATCTCCACTGAACGGGCACTAACGGGCCCGGGCAGCACCGACTCGTTTTCCTTCCACTGAAGAGAGCGGGAGGTACTCGTTGCTCTGTGGATCCAGCCTCACGCGATCCCCTCCTCCCTAGGACCCATTTGACACGACCCTTCGATTGTGCCAAGTGAGCCGGCTCCCAACTTGGAGAGGGCGAGCCAGCATGTAACTGGCGCGCGGACCCAACCCAAGCAGCAGAGTCCATGTCCCACAACCTCGATGCCCCCACCCGGGTTACAAGCTAAAGTAACTGAGCTCGGCGACGGACGAGTGTCAAGCGGAGGGCTATTAACGTTGTTAATTGCCCGTGTTTTGTCGATGTGGGATTTGACGTGCGTCACTCGCTTTCTATCCGATTTAATGTGGGCCGCGCTACCTAAATGAAATGAAGGTCCCCCGGGGTCAGGGAATGCTGCTCGGATTCGGGTGATACAAGGTCCATTTCCCCCAGAGTGACGAGAGTCTCGAACACTAAACGGCGGCTGTACGTCCACCACGGTACGAAAGGAGCCAGCATAGAAGTCCGCCCGAAGCTAACCCCCGACTTTCAAAAGCGGCCACGGTCCCCCGAAGGGAGACAGAACGCAAATCCAAATTTTACTAGATAAGGAGGGGCGCGCCTAGGGCCCGTGCAGTAGTGCAACGCACGGGCGACGCTCGGAAGACCCAATAGCAAGCTACTGTGATGGACTTCCCCCCTTAAAAAATAAATTTAATATCGTGTGAGCCATTGGCCCACATATCAGATATTAAACTGATAAGAACAGATACTACACTTGATCTTAGCCAAAAGGCCGAGAAAGGTATGCCTTACCCCTCACAGCGTGTGCCCTTTTATAGCTGACAAATCATCGATCTTTCGGTCCACGGTCGATGTGGGACATAATCTGCGTTTTATACATCATACGGCCACACGCTCACACGACCCCTCACAATCCACCCTTTTGTTTTCCCCGTGTGCACCTCCGCTGATCTCGCGCGCGACCGACCAAGTCTTCCATGCGTTTTGATTATTTAGAACGTTGACATCGTTTGCGCTCGTGTCTACACCCGTCTCCAAGGGCCCTAGCTCAATAATCATGAAAAATCAAGTAGTGATGCCCCCGTCCTCGAATGAATTGATCGAATACACGGAGGACGAAACACCTTACTCTCACGAAAGCAGTTTGAATTAAAATGTCGGGGTTACGGGGCCCGACTAGTGAAGCTCTTCGTGTGAAAAAGGAAATAGCTCCGGATGTCCCATTATAAGCTTTCGGGCGTTGGAGTTGTTATGCCGAGATTCGACGGTAGGTTGTACATATTTATATGCAACATAGAATATACCGACCGCGACATACCGACCCCGCGTAGTGCGAGACTGTCGTGAGTTTGGAGTTCCGATAGACTGGGCGTAGAGCGTTGTGGCAGGGCGCCGAGTGTCTCGACCGAGGGTGTGACGGCGGTTCACCAAATGTTCGGCCGCCGCTTCCTGTTTGCTCGTACTTTATTTTTTTTCCGTCGTGTAAGGCCGATGTGACTCTCCAAATATTCTCAGTGGAGCGTTTTCGCGGAATGAAAATTATAAAATAGGTGGTGGTTCATTGGAGATCTCCACTGAACGGGCACTAACGGGCCCGGGCAGCACCGACTCGTTTTCCTTCCACTGAAGAGAGCGGGAGGTACTCGTTGCTCTGTGGATCCAGCCTCACGCGATCCCCTCCTCCCTAGGACCCATTTGACACGACCCTTCGATTGTGCCAAGTGAGCCGGCTCCCAACTTGGAGAGGGCGAGCCAGCATGTAACTGGCGCGCGGACCCAACCCAAGCAGCAGAGTCCATGTCCCACAACCTCGATGCCCCCACCCGGGTTACAAGCTAAAGTAACTGAGCTCGGCGACGGACGAGTGTCAAGCGGAGGGCTATTAACGTTGTTAATTGCCCGTGTTTTGTCGATGTGGGATTTGACGTGCGTCACTCGCTTTCTATCCGATTTAATGTGGGCCGCGCTACCTAAATGAAATGAAGGTCCCCCGGGGTCAGGGAATGCTGCTCGGATTCGGGTGATACAAGGTCCATTTCCCCCAGAGTGACGAGAGTCTCGAACACTAAACGGCGGCTGTACGTCCACCACGGTACGAAAGGAGCCAGCATAGAAGTCCGCCCGAAGCTAACCCCCGACTTTCAAAAGCGGCCACGGTCCCCCGAAGGGAGACAGAACGCAAATCCAAATTTTACTAGATAAGGAGGGGCGCGCCTAGGGCCCGTGCAGTAGTGCAACGCACGGGCGACGCTCGGAAGACCCAATAGCAAGCTACTGTGATGGACTTCCCCCCTTAAAAAATAAATTTAATATCGTGTGAGCCATTGGCCCACATATCAGATATTAAACTGATAAGAACAGATACTACACTTGATCTTAGCCAAAAGGCCGAGAAAGGTATGCCTTACCCCTCACAGCGTGTGCCCTTTTATAGCTGACAAATCATCGATCTTTCGGTCCACGGTCGATGTGGGACATAATCTGCGTTTTATACATCATACGGCCACACGCTCACACGACCCCTCACAATCCACCCTTTTGTTTTCCCCGTGTGCACCTCCGCTGATCTCGCGCGCGACCGACCAAGTCTTCCATGCGTTTTGATTATTTAGAACGTTGACATCGTTTGCGCTCGTGTCTACACCCGTCTCCAAGGGCCCTAGCTCAATAATCATGAAAAATCAAGTAGTGATGCCCCCGTCCTCGAATGAATTGATCGAATACACGGAGGACGAAACACCTTACTCTCACGAAAGCAGTTTGAATTAAAATGTCGGGGTTACGGGGCCCGACTAGTGAAGCTCTTCGTGTGAAAAAGGAAATAGCTCCGGATGTCCCATTATAAGCTTTCGTGCGTTGGAGTTGTTATGCCGAGATTCGACGGTCGGTTGTACATATTTATATGCGACATAGAATATACCGACCGCGACATACCGACCCCGCGTAGTGCGAGACTGTCGTGAGTTTGGAGTTCCGATAGACTGGGCGTAGAGCGTTGTGGCAGGGCGCCGAGTGTCTCGACCGAGGGTGTGACGGCGGTTCACCAAATGTTCGGCCGCCGCTTCCTGTTTGCTCGTACTTTATTTTTTTTCCGTCGTGTAAGGCCGATGTGACTCTCCAAATATTCTCAGTGGAGCGTTTTCGCGGAATGAAAATTATAAAAAAGGTGGTGGTTCATTGGAGATCTCCACTGAACGGGCACTAACGGGCCTGGGCAGCACCGACTCATTTTCCTTCCACTGAAGAGAGCGGGAGGTACTCGTTGCTCTGTGGATCCAGCCTCACGCGATCCCCTCCTCTCTTGGACCCATTTGACACGACCCTTCGATCGTGCCAAGTGAGCCGGCTCCCAACTTGGAGAGGGCGAGCCAGCATGTAGCTGGCGCGCGGACCCAACCCAAGCAGCAGAGTCCATGTCCCACAACCTCGATGCCCCCACCCGGGTTACAAGCTAAAGTTACTGAGCTCGGCGACAGACGAGTGTCAAGCGGAGGGCTATTAACGTTGTTAATTGCCCGTGTTTTGTCGATGTGGGATTTGACGTGCGTCACTCGCTTTCTATCCGATTTAATGCGGGCCGCGCTACCTAAATGAAATGAAGGTCCCCCGGGGTCAGGGAATGATGCTCGGATTCGGGTGATACAAGGTCCATTTCCCCCAGAGTGACGAGAGTCTCGAACACTACACGGCGGCTGTACGTCCACCACGGTACGAAAGGAGCCAGCATAGAAGTCCGCCCGAAGCTAACCCCCGACTTTCAAAAGCGGCCACGGTCCCCCGAAGGGAGACAGAACGCAAATCCAAATTTTACTAGATAAGGAGGGGCGCGCCTAGGGCCCGTGCAGTAGTGCAACGCACGGGCGACGCTCCGAAGACCCAATAGCAAGCTACTGTGACGGACTTCCCCCCTTAGAAAATAAATTTAATATCGTGTGAGCCATTGGCCCACATATCAGATATTAAACTGATAAGAACAGATACTACACTTGATCTTAGCCAAAAGGCCGAGAAAGGTATGCCTTACTCCTCACAGCGTGTGCCCTTTTATAGCTGACAAACAATCGATCTTTCGGTCCACGGTCGATGTGGGACATAATCTGCGTTTTATATATCATACGGCCACACGCTCACACGACCCCTCACAATCCACCCTTTTGTTTTCCCCGTGTGCACCTCCGCTGATCTCGCGCGCGACCGACCAAGTCTTCCATGCGTTTTGATTATTTAGAACGTTGACATCGTTTGCGCTCGTGTCTACACCCGTCTCCAAGGGCCCTAGCTCAATAATCATGAAAAATCAAGTAGTGATGCCCCCGTCCTCGAATGACATGATCGAATACACGGAGAACGAAACACCTTACTCTCACGAAAGCAGTTTGAATTAAAATGTCGGGGTTACGGAGCCCGACTAGTGAAGCTCTTCGTGTGAAAAAGGAAATAGCTCCGGATGTCCCATTATAAGCTTTCGGGCGTTGGAGTTGTTATGCCGAGATTCGACGGTCGGTTGTACATATTTATATGCAACATAGAATATACCGACCGCGACATACCGACCCCGCGTAGTGCGAGACTGTCGTGAGTTTGGAGTTCCGATAGACTGGGCGTAGAGCGTTGTGGCAGGGCGCCGAGTGTCTCGACCGAGGATGTGACGGCGGTTCACCAAATGTTCGGCCGCCGCTTCCTGTTTGCTCGTACTTTATTTTTTTTCCGTCGTGTAAGGCCGATGTGACTCTCCAAATATTCTCAGTGGAGCGTTTTCGCGTAATGAAAATATAAAAAAGGTGGTGGTTCATTGGAGATCTCCACTGAACGGGCACTAACGGGCCCGGACAGCACCGACTCGTTTTCCTTCCACTGAAGAGAGCGGGAGGTACTCGTTGCTCTGTGGATCCAGCATAGAAGTCCGCCCGAAGCTAACCCCCGACTTTCAAAAGCGGCCACGGTCCCCCGACGGGAGACAGAACGCAAATCCAAATTTTACTAGATAAGGAGGGGCGCGCCTAGGGCCCGTGCAGTAGTGCAACGCACGGGCGACGCTCGGAAGACCCAATAGCAAGCTACTGTGATGAACTTCCCCCTTAAAAAATTTTTAATATCGTGTGAGCCATTGGCCCACATATCAGATATTAAACTGATAAGAACAGATACTACACTTGATCTTAGGCAAAAGGCCGAGAAAAATATGCCTTACTCCTCACAGCGTGTGCCCTTTTATAGCTGACAAATCATCGATCTTTCGGTCCACGGTCGATGTGGGACATAATCTGCGTTTTATATATCATACGGCCACACGCTCACACGACCCCTCACAATCCACCCTTTTGTTTTCCCCGTGTGCACCTCCGCTGATCTCGCGCGCGACCGACCAAGTCTTCCATGCGTTTTGATTATTTAGAACGTTGACATCGTTTGCGCTCGTGTCTACACCCGTCTCCAAGGGCCCTAGCTCAATAATCATGAAAAATCAAGTAGTGATGCCCCCGTCCTCGAATGACATGATCGAATACACGGAGGACGAAACACCTTACTCTCACGAAAGCAGTTTGAATTAAAATGTCGGGGTTACGGGGCCCGACTAGTGAAGCTCTTCGTGCGAAAAAGGAAATAGCTCCGGATGTCCCATTATAAGCTTTCGGGCGTTGGAGTTGTTATGCCGAGATTTGACGGTCGGTTGTACATATTTATATGCAACATAGAATATACCGACCGCGACATACCGACCCCGCGTAGTGCGAGACTGTCGTGAGTTTGGAGTAACGATAGACGGGGCGTAGAGCGTTGTGGCAGGGCGCCGAGTGTCTCGACCGAGGGTGTGACGGCGGTTCACCAAATGTTCGGCCGCCGCTTCCTATTTGCTCGTACTTTATTTTTTTTCCGTCGTGTAAGGCCGATGTGACTCTCCAAATATTCTCAGTGTAGCGTTTTCGCGGAATGAAAATATAAAAAAGGTGGTGGTTCATTGGAGATCTCCACTGAACGGGCACTAACGGGCCCGGGCAGCACCGACTCGTTTTCCTTCCACTGAAGAGAGCGGGAGGTACTCGTTGTTCTGTGGATCCAGCCTCACGCGATCCCCTCCTCTCTAGGACCCAGTTGACAAGACCCTTCGATCGTGCCAAGTGAGCCGGCTCCCAACTTGGAGAAGGCGAGCCAGCATATAGCTGGCGCGCGGACCCAACCCAAGCAGCAGAGTCCATGTCCCACAACCTCGATGCCCCCACCCGGGTTACAAGCTAAAGTTACTGAGCTCGGCGACGGACGGGTGTCAAGCGGAGGGCTATTAACGTTGTTAATTGCCGTGTTTTGTCGACGTGGGATTTGACGTGCGTCACTCGCTTTCTATCCGTTTTAATGCGGGCCGCGCTACCTAAATGAAATGAAGGTCCCCCGGGGTCAGGGAATGCTGCTCGGATTCGGGTGCTACAAGGTCCATTTCCCCCAGAGTGACGAGAGTCTCGAACACTACACGGCGGCTGTACGTCCACCACGGTACGAAAGGAGCCAGCATAGAAGACCGCCCGAAGCTAACCCCCGACTTTCAAAAGCAGCCACGGTCCTCCGACGGGAGACAAAACGCAAATCCAAATTTTACTAGATAAGGAGGGGCGCGCCTAGGGCCCGTGCAGTTGTGCAACGCACGGGCGACGCTCGGAAGACCCAATAGCAAGCTACTGTGATGGACTTCCTCCCTTAAAAAATAAATTTAATATCGTGTGAGCCATTGGCCCACATATCAGATATTAAACTGATAAGAACAGATACTACACTTGATCTTAGCCAAAAGGCCGAGAAAGGTATGCCTTACTCCTCACAGCGTGTGCCCTTTTATAGCTGACAAATCATCGATCTTTCGGTCCACGGTCGATGTGGGACATAATCTGCGTTTTATATATCATAAGGCCACACGCTCACACGACCCCTCACAATCCACCCTTTGTTTTCCCCGTGTGCACCTCCGCAGATCTCGCGCGCGACCGACCAAGTCTTCCATGCGTTTTGATTATTTAGAATAACGTTGACATCGTTTGCGCTCGTGTCTACACCCGTCTCCAAGGGCCCTAGCTCAATAATCATGAAAAATCAAGTAGTGATGCCCCCGTCCTCGAATGACATGATCGAAAACACGGAGGACGAAACACCTTACTCTCACGAAAGTAGTTTGAATTAAAATGTCGGGGTTACGGGGCCCGACTAGTGAAGCTCTTCGTGTGCTAAAGGAAATAGCTCCGGATGTCCCATTATAAGCTTTCGGGCGTTGGAGTTGTTATGCCGAGATTCGACAGTCGGTTGTACATATTTATATGCAACATAGAATATACCGACCGCGACATACCGACCCCGCGTAGTGCGAGACTGTCGTGAGTTTGGAGTTCCGATAGACTGGGCGTAGAGCGTTGTGGCAGGGCGCCGAGTGTCTCGACCGAGGGTGTGACGGCGGGTTCACCAAATGTTCGGCCGCCGCTTCCTGTTTGCTCGTACTTTATTTTTTTTCCGTCGTGTAAGGCCGATGTGACTCTCCAAATATTCTCAGTGGAGCGTTTTCGCGGAATGAAAATATAAAAAAGGTGGTGGTTCATTGGAGATCTCCACTGAACGGGCACTAACGGGCCCGGGCAGCACCGACTCGTTTTCCTTCCACTGAAGAGAGCGGGAGGTACTCGTTGCTCTGTGGATCCAGCATAGAAGTCCGACCGAAGCTAACCCCCGACTTTCAAAAGCGGCCACGGTCCCCCGACGGGAGACAGAACGCAAATCCAAATTTAACTAGATAAGTAGGGGCGCGCCTAGGGCCCGTGCAGTAGTGCAACGCACGGGCGACGCTCGGAAGACCCAATAGCAAGCTATTGTGATGGACTTCCCCCCTTAAAAAATAAATTTAATATCGTGTGAGCCATTGGCCCACATATCAGATATTAAACTGATAAGAACAGATACTACACTTGATCTTAGCCAAAAGGCCGAGAAAGGTATGCCTTACTCCTCACAGCGTGTGCCCTTTTATAGCTCACAAGTCATCGATCTTTCGGTCCACGGTCGATGTGGGACATAATCTGCGTTTTATATATCATACAGCCACACGCTCACACGACCCCTCACAATCCACCCTTTGTTTTCCCAGTGTGCACCTCCGCTGATCTCGCGCGCGACCGACCAAGTCTTCCATGCGTTTTGATTATTTAGAACGTTGACATCGTTTGCGCTCGTGTCTACACCCGTCTCCAAGGGTCCTAGCTCAATAATCATGAAAAATCAAGTAGTGATGCCCCCGTCCTCGAATGACATGATCGAATACACGGAGGACGAAACACCTTACTCTCACGAAAGCAGTTTGAATTAAAATGTCGGGGTTACGGGGCCCGAATAGTGAAGCTCTTCGTGTGAATAAGGAAATAGCTCCGAATGTCCCATTATAAGCTTTCGGGCGTTGGAGTTGTTATGCCGAGATTCGACGGTCGGTTGTACATATTTACATGCAACATAGAATATACCGACCGCGACATACCGACCCCGCGTAGTGCGAGACTGTCGTGAGTTTGGAGTTCCGATAGACTGGGCGTAGAGCGTTGTGGCAGGGCGCCGAGTGTCTCGACCGAGAGTGTGACGGCGGTTCACCAAATGTTCGGCCGCCGCTTTCTGTTTGCTCGTACTTTATTTTTTTCCGTCGTGTAAGGCCGATGTGACTCTTTAAATATTCTCAGTGGAGCGTTTTCGCGGAATGAAAATATAAAAAAGGTGGTGGTTCATTGGAGATCTCCTCTGAATGGGCACTAACGGGCCCGGGCAGCACCGACTCGTTTTCCTTTCACTGAAGAGAGCGGGTTACGGGGCCCGACTAGTGAAGCTCTTCGTGTGAATAAGGAAATAGCTCCGGATGTCCCATTATAAGCTTTCGGGCGTTGGAGTTGTTATGCCGAGATTCGACGGTCGGTTGTACATATTTATATGTGTGGACATGACATAGGTCCACCCCGACGCGGCGAAGCACGGGTTTGGGGAGGCGATAGAATTTCCATATGAGATGGATCGAATAGAATTTTAAATCGTAGTAGGAGTCGCCACCGAATTTTATGGTTATTCGGAACCATTCGAACCCACTCTATGTCGTAGTGGGCCATACTTAAAGCCTGGCCCATTTCCGATGTCAGAGTTTGTCGGGTTCGTCCCTTAGCATTACGATACCGATGCCGACTTGAGCGGTTAATCGTATATTGAATGACTCTCGTTGCCAATGGTTTCGGACATCCGGAAACCACGGTTCTGAGTAAGGGGTGAGGGTACGTGTTGGGAAGTTCAGTGAGAACACCCAACCCCGCCCGCACTTAGCGGCCTTTACTAAGATATCGTTCGGTTTTGTGTACACGCGTTAGTTCGACGATTGAATGATATGCAGAGATTATTTTCCTAAGACATGTGAGGAAAAATAAATGGGTTGCTAAGTCGTTTAATGCATGTTAAATTAATAACGTCCAAGTTATTTTAGCATGTGAGCTCGTTTTAGTCTAATAAAACGATAAAAAGAATATGAGAAAAATAAATTGCTACAAACACGAGAAAACGAGTTAGTAACGATTGAATAATAAAATAGGAAATAAATATATGAAATCAAGAAAATAAATATTAATCGAAATCTGAAAAATATTACTAAAACGTTGTTTTGTATAAAAAACGAAGTTCGAAAAAGAATAAAAAAGAACGAAAAGGAGGCGTTTGGGCAGTCTGCCGCGCGACTCGCCCAGGGCTCAGGCGGGTCGCGTGGCGGCCTGATTTCGACGACGGTTTTCGGAATTTTTTTGATTAAATCGCGTACGAATATTGCATAATTCGTACTCGACTTAATATTCTTGATATTCGCTATATTCGATAGTTGACTATGAAATCAATACCAAATATTTTGAATAGTTTTGGAAAAGATATAAATTTAGAAATCGTTTCGTAAAATAATAAAAATAAACGAACGAAAAACTAAAAAAATAGGACCGGGTTACAGACTCGTGCGCGAGTCGCCTGGACCGGGCGCGACTCGCGTACGGGTCTGTCTACTTTTATTTTTTTTGTCGAAAAATCGTTATAAATCGCGTACAAATATGGATTAATTTATACTCGGTTTATATTTTCGATATTCTTCGTATTCGATATTCGATTATGAAATCGATATCGAATAGTCGGAATGACTCTAGAAAAGGTTTTGAAAAGGTTTGTTTTGAACGAAAAGTAAAAAAAGATTTTGAACGAACAAAAAATGTAACGAAATCGTCGAAAACTTAATATAATTCTTTTTGATACGATATTCGATTATATAGAATCGATATCATATTTTAAGAATATTCGATATGTGAAAATAGTTTTTAATAATATCGATATTAGAAAAATAGAAAAAGACCGACGAAAAGACCCATAAAAAAAACGAGAAGAAGAGAAGAGAAGAAGGAGAGACGGGTTTGATTTACACCCTCAACCTACATGCTTTGTTTTCTCGGGATAAGGCTCGTCGGGAAGTGGCTTAGACTTGAGAGCGTCGAAATGATGAGGATGAGTTAAGGTGTATCGGTTTGGGTGATTTGGGACGTCGGGTTTGGCCGGTTTCATCGAGGTTGCAAGGCTTCGAAAGTGTCGGGATTTGCTAACTATCGGGTTTGTGTATGAACCGTGTGTGGAGGGTGTTTCGGACGTGTTTCTCTCGGTGTAATGTGATGTTGTGTTGTGATTTTTTGTCTGATTTTCGGTCCTTGAAAGTGTTGAATGGGAGGTCCTATTTATAAGGAGTTTCCGACCTTGGTTTAGGAGAGTTTGAATACCGCTTAGGATAGGAAACGAGGGAATTTGAGGGAAATAAGAATTCCGCTTTCTTGTGAAGGAAGAAAGGGAAAACCAGCAGTTTTGGGCTGTTTTGGCCGAGTGTTTTACACTCGGTCGGATGTTTGAATCGGTTTTTGAATAGGATTCCCGTTTGAGCTAGAATTACCGCTTGAGTAAGAAGCTGAGGAGAACGAGAATTCCGCTTTCTTGTGAGGGAAGAAAAGAGGAATCCGGCTGGTTATGTATTACTCGGCGGAGTATTTGCACTCGGTTGAGTGTCTGAGTCGGTTCTCGGATAGGATTCCTACTCGAGATCGAATTCTGTCTTAAACGGAATTGTTTATTATTTTGTATGGCTGATTTTTGTGAAGTTGGGGTCCGAATTGGACACGTGAGTTATCACGGTCGGTCCACAAGTCTCGGGAAATATCTTTGACCGGGTTTTGACTCGGTCGCTAAAAGACGGTTTTACCCCTGGTGACGGTTTCGACCCAAATTAGTGTTATTTGACTCGAAACGACCCACTGGGCTTGGATTTGAGGTTGGTTTTATGAAATTTGTACTCCTTAAAAAGTCTAAACCAAATGTCCATGATTACAAGCCCATATCCGAGTCTATCAAAGCACGTTTACGTCCAATCATCATCGGGTGTTTGGTGGGAACTACTATAGACACCTGGCGGTCAAAATGTGGGTGTCTACAAAGCCCCCACTCTAACTGAGGCTTGGACAAGGCAAAAGTCAGAGTAGCTACCAGGTCAATCAAGGATTAAAACCTGGCAGACTTCCGATCGGGTCGTTTAGGGTCCATTAGACCTGCGTGAAGGGCCCGCCAGCCATAGAATAGAAATCATACCTGGGTTGATGCTAATAATGTCGCGGGAGCTTGCCTAGGAAGCTATGGGTATACCTGTTTGCAGATATATCCTGTCTTAGAATTGTGCGGGAGCTTGACTTGGAAGCTATGGGCATATCTGTTTGCAGATATATCCTGAAAGAATTTTTTCGAGCTTTTCCACTAGGGAACTTAGAATTTTCTGGGGAGTCTTGGGTGTACCTGTCTGTTAATACATAACACATTGCATGTAACATTTAGGCGAAACACTGACTCATGCTGGGGAAGAAAAAGATGACTTTTTTCGAAAATTTTGAAAAGAGGAAATCCTGAATTTTTTTTGGAAGGTTTGGAAATAAGGATGCTTGGGATGACTTTAATTCCTAATTGGATTCTGACACGGATTCCTAGAATTTCCTGGTTAGGCCTGTACGCCTAGATGAAGGAGGGAAGTGGTAAAATCCTATTCCTGTGATGACTAGGAAGAGGGATATTCTCCATTATAAATAGAGAGCTTTGGCTTCTTTATTTTTTTCACATTCCCATCCAAATCTTTTCTCCTATCTCAAAATCCCTTAGACTTTTTAGGATAAAATAAAAGAAACTATTCTTGCGATGGGTATTGACCATTTGACCGCGATGCTTCATGCATGGGCCCAGGATTTTCGAGATGCAGATAAAGTTCAGTTAACCCAAATGGGAATTGTGGCTTTATTCCCACTTCAGCGACTTAAGGTAGATTCACACTTCCTTGATGCTTGCTTAGCCTTTTGGGATACTACCTTTCATGTTTTTGCATTCCCTCGAGGAGAAATATGTCCTCTTCCTGAAGAGATAGCAGCTATTGGCGGGTTGTGCCCTAATGCTCGTCCTGCTATTCCCCCATTTTATCCTGACCCAAGGAGGAGGTTGAGGGATTTTCTAGGCTTGTCGCATGCTGAGACAGCCCGTATGGTGAAGGGAAATTCAGTTTCCTTATTTGATTTGGCTGACAAATTTATGGACCCGGTTGGTGAAAGAATTACTTCTACCCATAGGCGTAGGGCCTTTGCCTTTTGTATGCTGCATAGATATGCCTTCGAAGGTCGAATGGATGCTGACTCATGCTTAGGTGAGATCAGGCTAATCAGCATAGTTGACCAAATGGAGACAGGTCACAGCCCGGCTTGGCTGATAACTGGGGAGATTATTATGGGTCTCGACGCTAGGAGACTCGAACCAAGTCAGCAATTGACAGGGAGCATCCGTCTTTTGCAGGTACGTAATCGTTTTTCTCGAACAATTGCCCGATTTCCCGATTTTTGCGGTAATTCTGAATTTTTCCCGGAATTTCCAATTTTCCGGATTTTTCGAAATATTTGATTTTGCCGAAATTTTCGAATTTTTCGAAATTTTACGAAAATTTTGATTTTTTCGATTTTTTTCGAATTTTTCGAATCTCGAAAGTTTTTGACTTTTCAAAAACTTTGCAGATCTGGTTATCCGAGCGTCTGTCGATCATAGAGCCCCCGGTGAACATACTCAAATACCGTAGTTGTCAGATCGGTTCAAGGTCTCGACGAATAAGATCAAGTCATCTCATAACTCAAAAGTATTGGGACGAAGAGCTAACGTTCCATGGTGGGCCTTTGATCAGATGGAATGTCATCTGGTGGTTCTTTTCGAGGCTGACAGGGTTAGCTAGGAGGGACAAGGCCCGTTATCTGGTGATATTGTCTTTGGACTGGACTGTCCATATCTATCCGGACCGTATTCTGAGACAGTTCGGTTCTTTTCAAGAGATCCCCGAGACTGAGGCAATTATTAGCGTTTCGATCCAATTGACGGACGCTATGTGTGACACGTGGCTACAACGATGGTTTACCCATGTCATGTGGACTATACCTCGCCCTTGTCAAACCACTTGGGTTTCTGAATCATATCGCAAATGGACTTCTGAGGAATCACAGGAGACCCGTAAAACTTTGAAGACTGAAGAAGCTCTTGATTTGGCCCGCCGAGAATCGGCCAAAGACAACAGGCGATTCTTTGAAGAGACTCCAACTTCCTTTGCTGAGCCGGGATCGGGTTCTAAGTCAAAAACTAAGACTCAGGCTAATGAGACCGGTGCTAGCGATTTGGAGGGAAGACTCGGGCCGAGGCTAGCGGTCCGAGACAGGCTAGGCCCGCGTGACAACGAGGTGACCGGGGAGTCGAGTTTGAAGAAACGAGCCCGGGTTAAGGAGGTTCCCTTGGTGATTAGGGAACGATCACCTCCACCTCGACGCCGATGGACCGAAAAGGAGGCTAAGGGCAAAGGAAAGGGAAAAATGCCCTAGTTCATATTATTTAAGTATTAGTATTATTTATTTTGTGATGATTTTTGATGATTTTTGTAATTTAGTTTTT
This sequence comes from Agrostemma githago, assembly GCA_958450325.1. Classification (NCBI taxonomy): domain Eukaryota; kingdom Viridiplantae; phylum Streptophyta; class Magnoliopsida; order Caryophyllales; family Caryophyllaceae; genus Agrostemma; species Agrostemma githago. Next base: position 68,237,827 of record OY288251.1, on the reverse strand, counting down.
TTTGAAATAAATAAAGAAAGGTTTATTAAAGAACCGTTCCTGTTTTTTTCTCTTTTCGATTGCAGTGGTTGTGCCCTTTTGAGGGGCTGCCTACGTATCCATAATAAATGGAATCAAACCAAACGTAGTTCAGACTGAATTAATTTGCAATTTCGAAATTCATCAAGACTATTGGTTCAAGATGTTTGCAACAGTAGAATAAATAATTCTAGCTTTTGACTTGTCTTTTTAAAAGTTTGAAAAAGATGTTTTTAATAAACTTTTCGCAAATGACATTGAGAGAGGTGGGTTAAGGGTAGTAGCGCTTCAGTTGGTCTAGGTTAGTTGGGTTGACAAACTCGTTCCCGTCCAGATCCGTTAGCATTACCGCTCCACCTGATAGAATCTTCTTTACCAGATATGGCCCGGCCCAATTAGGTTTGAATTTTCCTCTTGGGTCTACTGGTAACAAAGCTCGAACAGACTTGAGGACCAAATCCCCTTCTTTGATGTTTCTGGGCCTCACCCTTTTGTTGAAAGCCCGCTGGATTCTCTTTTGATAGATTTGAATATTATTGAGGGCACGAGATCGTCGTTCGTCTAACAGGACTAGCGAGTCATATCGTGCTCGAACCCAATCAGCTTCAGGTACTTGACTTTCGAGTAGGATTCTGAGTGATGGTACTTCTAACTCAACAGGTTGGACTGCTTCCATGTCGTATGTAAGGTAATACGGTGTTGCCCCGGTCGCAGTACGAATCGAGGTTCGATATCCCCAAAGTGCAAATGGTATTTTGTCGGGCCAGTCTCGGTAATTATCAGCCATCTTTTTGAGTATGGTGACAATTGTTTTATTAGCCGCTTCTACCGCTCCATTGGTCTGGGGTCGGTAGGGTGAAGATGTATGTCTTTGAATTTTGTACTTGGTCAGCAAGGCTGCTGTTTCGGCTTGAAAATGGGTCCCGTGGTCACTAATGAATTCATGAGGAATCCCATACCGGCATATTATCTTATTTTGAATGAACTTGGCAACATGGCTGGCGTTGAGGATACGGTAGGATTCAGCTTCGACCCATTTGGTGAAATAGTCGATTGCTACCAAAATGAAGCAGTGTCCTCCGGTTCCCGAGGGGTTTATCTTTCCAATTATGTCGATTCCCCATGTTGAAAATGGCCATGGTGATGTCATGGTGTATAGCAGGGATGGCGGCATATGTTGTACATTGGCGAAAATCTGACAATTATGGCAATGTCTAACATATAGCTGGCAATCGGTTTCCATGCTATTCCAGTAGTAACCGAGCCTCATGATTTTTCGGACTAGCATTTGGGCGTTCATGTGTGGACCGCATTCGCCATCGTGTACCTCGGCCATAACTTTTTCGGCGTTGGTTTTATCAACACATCGAAGGAGAGCCCCCTGTGTTGTCTTTTTGTAAAGTTGCCCATCGTCGGTGCGGATGAACTGGGTTGCCAGTCTTCGCAGGGCCTTTTTGGCTCGGTTGTCAGCTCCGGGTGGATATTCCCCGGTTGCTAGGTATGTCAACACAGCTTGATACCATGGCTCAGGATCAGGTATCTCGACTTCTTCGATGTCGTGGATATATGCTGGCTCAGATCGTCTTTCGACACAGATTGGCATACTGGTCATATGGTCGGGAATATTTAGCAAAGACGCCAGCTTTGAGAGTGCATCTGCGAATTGGTTTTCTTCCCGGGGTAGGTATATATATTCTACCTTGTGGAATTGTTTCTCGAGATCCCTTACTCGTGCCTGGTAGGCCATGAGATTAGCATTTCGAGTTTTCCATTTCTGGAGTGCTTGATTAATGACCAGAGATGAATCACCGTGTACTCGGAGGTTTGTGACCCCTAAGTCGGTGACGGCTTGTAGCCCGTGGATACATGCTTCATACTCAGCGGCGTTGTTGGTGACGTCGAAGTCCAGTTTGATGGATACAGGAGTATGCTCTCCTTTTGGCGAGATTAGGAGAATCCCGACCCCAAATCCGCGGAAATTGGATGCCCCGTCAAAGTACAAGTCCCATGCTTCGGTATCAGTGTGGAAAATGTCTTCGTCTGGGAAGGACCAAGTGTCGGTGTGTCCTTCTTCGGTTACGGGACTGTCAGCGAGAAATCCGGCTACTACTCGTCCTTTGATGGCTTTCAATGGTACGAATTTTAGGTCGAATTCTGCCAACATGAGGGTCCATCTTGATATCCTGCCGTTGAGGATGGGCTTTTCGAAAAGGTACTTGATTGGATCCATTCTGGATAGCACTTGTACCTCGTGACTGAGCATGTAATGTCGGAGCTTCTTAGTGGCCCAGACCAAAGCTAAGCACGTCTTTTCGAGCATGGTGTACTTACACTCGTACTCTAAAAACTTCTTGCTGATGTAGTATATGGCTCGTTCTTCGGAATTGACCGTTTGAGCCAGCATAGCCCCCATGGCTGTCTCTGTCGTGGTTAGGTATAGTGACAAAGGCAAACCGTGCTGAGGTGGCATTAGGACCGGTGGTGAGGCCAAAATTTCCTTGATTCTATCAAAGGCTGCTTGTCATTTATCATCCCATAGTAACCGTTCTCCTATTTTCAGCTTCTTGAAGATCGGTTCACACACCATGGTTAGCTTTGAGATGAACCTACTGATGTATTGGACTTTTCCGAGAAACCCTCTTATCTCTTTTTCGGTTTTAGGGGGCTGCATCTCGGTGATGGCCTTGATTTTGGCTGGATCGACTTCGATACCTCGTTGGCTAACGATATGACCCAGTAATTTGCCAGATGTTACCCCGAAACTGCATTTCTGAGGGTTTAGCCTCATGTTGTATTTGCGCAATCGGGTGAAGAACTTTCTCAGGGCGGTGATGTGACCGTCCCTGTCTTTGGATTTGACGATCATGTCGTCCACGTAGACTTCCACTTCCTTATGCATCATGTCATGCAATAAGGTTGTGGCGGTTCGTTGGTAGGTGGCCCCGGCATTGATGAGACCAAATGGCATAACAGTATAGCAATAAGTACCCCAAGGTGTGATGAAGGTGGTTTTATCCATATCTTCTTCTGCCATTTTTATCTGATTATACCCTGCATACCCGTCCATAAATGATTGAAGGGCATGATCTGCTGTGTTGTCCACCAGTATATCGATGTGTGGCAACGGGAAATCGTCTTTCGGACTCGCTTTGTTAAGATCCCGAAAGTCTACACAGACACGAACCTTACCGTCCTTTTTAGGGACTGGTACTATGTTTGCAACCCAATCCGGATACTCGGAGATTTGTATAAACCCAGCTTTGAATTGCTTGTCGACTTCCTCCTTGACTTTGAGGGACCATTCGGGCCTCATGCGTCGGAGTTTTTGTTTAACCGGCTTGAACCCTTCCTTGATTGGTATATGGTGCTCGGCTATTTCGCGATCGATTCCCGGCATGTCCTTGTAGGACCATGCGAAGACGTCTTTGAATTCTTGAAGGAGAACTATGAATTGTTGTTTTTCCTCTGGATCTAAGGATAATCCTATCTTAAGCATCTGAGGCTCTAAGGTTATTCCCACGTTGATGGATTCGGTTTCTTCGATTACCGGATTGCGGGATTCCCTTTGCTCTAGTTGCTCGATCAGGTGTGGAGGCAAGGATACCTGTTCGTCGGGCTTCTCAATGTCATTGCACATAAAATTTTTGAAATTGGGAAAGTTTTGAAAATGAGACAAGTCGTAAGCAGAACGGTTGTTATTATTGATCATAAATTGGGAAAAGAGCTCGAAAAGAGCTGCCATCTGATCACTAGTCAGTGGCGGGATAGGTAGGGTGCCCGGGACAGATCCCGAGGTACCAGGAATAGCTAAAGGGAGAGGGGGAGTTACAGGATTGACCCTAGCACCAGACTCACTAGACTCAATCTTAGACTCTGACTTGGACTCCGACTCAGACTCAGACTCGGATTCTGGCATCTCTCCTTCTCCTGTGATCAGCTTGTAAGTCCTTCCTTGACTGTCAGTCCATTTGACAGTTTTCCTCCAGGCTCTGGTTCCGGACCCGACTTCTGAGATTAGCTTAGATGGATCAAAAGTGCGACTGCGGAGAATGAGGCTAACTAGCTCTTCCTTCGGTGTTGGGATCGCAAGTTCCTCTCCAAAAAGTAGCCCTAGCGCGGGCTCAGCATTCTTAGCATCTCCGGATTGGATGAGAGCGAAGATGTCGTCCGGTATGTAGTTGCAGTCCTGGGCCAAGTGGGTCCCAGGGCGTGTGGTGGTAGGCCGATATAGGCTGGTTTGAACAGTCTCGAATACTGGAGTGACAAAGATAATCTTACCGGTTTCAGTTTGGCCCATGTTTTCCGAGGTTAGGGTGTAGCCCAAGCCTGTTTGGATCCTCCCATTGTCCAGAACTTCGAGAATTTTTCCTGCAGGGAGATCGGGCCTTGATGTAACCCCTGGTAGAAAGCCCAGATTCTGCAGCATCCGGTCGAGGTGGACCGTGAAATAAGGGCGGAAGAAATGATCTTCTTCGATGGCCCCTACGAAGTCGAACCCCCAGAGATCGGTGCGGCCCGAGGTGTTGCAGTTAGCCACAGTCATAGGTGTGGCTTCTAGAGTGATGACGGAGTCATGCAAAGGTAGCTTGATTTTCCGATGCAAAGTGGAGGATACAACCCTGGTTGCATGGATCCAAGGTCTTCCTAAAAGAAGGTTGAAGGAAGAAGTCACGATCACTTGAAATTCCAGCTCTTTCCCTATCGGGCCGGTTATGATAGTGAGTTTTGTGGCTCCGGCTACTGATTTTGGACTTCCGTCAAAAGCCTGAATGGTTTGAGCTGTTGGAATATAGTCGGCCTCGGTGATGCCGAGGGCCTTGGCGGTTCTCAAGGGGAGGACATTGACTGTTGACCCGCCGTCAATTAGGGTCATGGGCAGGTACTTTCCACAGCAGATAACCGTGATGTAGAGGGCCATGTTGTGGGCTGGCCCAAATGGTGGTAGATCAGCGTTGGAGAAGGTAATCAGTGGGCCTTCCTCTATGGATCTCCCTTTTAGGTGGGGTAGGACTGTGGCTACCATTTCAGCCGGTGTAGCCATAGAATCGATTTTGACTTGATCGAGGGCCTTAGTGAGTGCCTCTCGATGTTCCTGGGAGCTAACTAGGAGTTGCCATATAGAGAGGTCAACTCGGGTCTTGTTTAGCTGTTTTACAAGAGCCTTTTCAGCAGTCGGCTCTTCTGGGGCGGGCTCCACCTTAAGCGGTTCGGCGATGATGAGGGCTTGACTAGTGGCTAAAGCTTTGGATTTAACCTTCTGAATCTCCTCGGGCGTGATGGGGACAGCTTCCCCTTTGGTGAGGTAGACATCGTCTTCGTCATCGCACCAGATCCCGTTTATTTGCGGGATAAATGGAGAAATAAGGTGTGAGCAATCCATTATTTCCCCTGAAAAGATGGCGTGAGTGGCCAATGGGTTGTCCTTGTTGTTGGGTTTACCCCCGGGCAAAGGAATTTTCTCGCTTTCAATGAGATCTTGGATAAGGTGTTTTAGCTTCCAACATTTCTCGGTATCATGCCCCTTACCACGATGATAGTGACAGTAGGCCTGGAGGTTGTAGGCCTTAGAGCGACGTTCGACCGGGATATCAGGTGTTGGGCCTATCGGGGTGATCAGGCCTTTTGATGATAACCTCTGAAGGGCGTTTTCATAGGTAGTGCCTATGTCGGTGAATACCCGGGGAGTAGTAGTTTTCTGAGATGAGGTATCGAGCGCATTTACCTCGTCAAAAATGCTACGAGTGGCGGCGGTAGTTGTGGGCTTGCTGGTTGATGAGCTAGCCCCTTGGTATCCCTTGGTGGAGGCCTTAGTGAGGCTTTCCAACCTTAAATCATCCTCGATTCTCGTTCCCATTTCAGTTAGGACCGCGAAGCTAGGTATGATGGCGTACCAGAGATGGACCCGGTAAGCTGGAAGTAGGTTTTTGACGAAGGCTTCAACCAGCACTTTTTCACTGGGCTTATCGACCAGCTTGACGCTTTCAGCCCTCCAGCGTTGAAGGTATTTTGTAAATCCTTCCTTAGGCTCCTGGGCCATTACCTCCAGGGTGCGCATAGTGGTTTGGATTTCCGTGTTGTCGGCGTAGTTCCGAGCGAATTCCGTTGCCACGTCATCCCAAGTTTTGTATTTCTTGGAATCGAGCCGGTAGTACCAGGCTCTTGGGTGCTTCTCGAGGGAAGAAGCGAATAGGTGCTTGAACATGTTGGACTTAACCCCTTTAAGGGCCATGAACTCCTTGAAAGCCCGGATATGGTGGACCGGGTCTTCAGTACCCTCGAACATTGGCAGACCCGTCAGAGTGAGATTGGTAGGTAGTTCATCGGTCAGTGGGGTGTAGATCCTAGCATTCTCCGTATGGATGGAGCTTTGGGTTGTCAGATGGACCTGTTCTTGCAGTTTGAGGACTGCACTGGCCAATGCGGCTAGAGGTCCGTCATCTTCGATCGAAGCATTGGGGGTTCCCTGTTCCACGGCACTAACCCGAGTGATGATGGCGATCTGGTCTTCCCGCATTTTCCTCAATTGGTCTTGGATTTGGGCCAACGAGGTGGTCAATTCATCTATGGCTTTTTGCGTCATGGCTCGAGTGTGGGGTGACCTGTCTGTAAGGGCACCGCGTAATCAGTAACTGACCCAGATCTTAGAATCAAAAGTACATCCCGAGCAAGGAAAAGACTAGACTAGAAACAGACCGAAAACCGATTTCTAGACGGATGACGCGTGAATGGTGGGCCTTCCTTAGGATTCGGCAAAGTGGGCCTAGTCCTGTTCGAAGAAAGGTCTACGTGAGAATTCCCCAGACTTTAGACTCGAGTGTAAAAACGGGCTTCCCTTTGTAGGAGTCTGTCCTACGAAGGTGGGCCGTGCCTTGACAAATAAGGCGGACTGGGATGGGGTGGAAACCCGTGATATAAAATCGACGGAGTTTCGACGCTGTAGATTCTAACTTATGACAAGACCCGACACTGCTAAATACGGGAAGTCCTAAGAAGAAAAGGGTTTTGAAAAGTGAATTTGAATTTGAAAACCGAGCAAAGTCGGATTGGAAGACCCGATTTTTTTGAAAACCGAGAGAGGGGTTATCGGGCCGAGATTTCGGGCTTTTTTTTTTTGAAGAGGTTTGGACAGTATACCGGCTAAAAATAGACTATTTTGAGTCAAAATCATAAGTCCTAAATTCGGCATCTTTCCGGGTTTTGAAAAAGTAGATGGGTTTGAAAAGATGTAAGCTTTTGAAAATGACGGTTTTTGAAAAGACCAAAGAAGATCAAGTAGCATGTAGTCATGGAAACAGTATAACGACGCCATGTATGCTCTTAGTCTAAGTCTCGGTCGGTCGAATAGGGTCTATACCAACAACGATCGCATTCTCGCAAATCAGGACGGACCTCCTAAGCCGAGTTGGTCTTAGAATCTGCCGTAAAACCCATGCGAGTTCCGCGATCGAAGTCTTTAGTGCATCCAAGTAGAAATGCACCGTGGTATAGTGGGACGTCGGTCACAAGTAACCGGCCCGGGATAGAACGGGGTTATGCATGAATCATTGAACTAAAACGTGTACATTACTAATCGAACGATTTCTTTTCGAGTCTCACCCTGAGGATGCCGATGGTAAGTGACACATCAGTTAATCCCCAGCGGAGTCGCCAAATTGTGGACATGACATAGGTCCACCCCGACGCGGCGAAGCGCGGATTTTGGGGAGGCGATAGATATTCCATATGAGATGGATCGAATAGAATTTTAAATCGTAGTAGGAGTCGCCACCGAATTTTATGGTTATTCGGAACCATTCGAACCCACTCTATGTCGTAGTGGGCCATACTTAAAGCCTGGCCCATTTCCGATGTCAGAGTTTGTCGGGTTCGTCCCTTAGCATTACGATACCGATGCCGACTTGAGCGGTTAATCGTATATTGAATGACTCTCGTTGCCAATGGTTTCGGACATCCGGAAACCACGGTTCTGAGTAAGAGGTGAGGGTACGTGTTGGGAAGTTCAGTGAGAATACCCAACCCCGCCCGCACTTAGCGGCCTTTACTAAGATATCGTTCGGTTTTGTGTACACGCGTTAGTTTGACGATTGAATGATATGCGGAGATTATTTTCCTAAGACATGTGAGGAAAAATAAATGGGTTGCTAAGTCGTTTAATGCATGTTAAACTAATAACGTCCAAGTTATTTTAGCATGTGAGCTCGTTTTAGTCTAATAAAACGATAAAAAGAATATGAGAAAAATAAATTGCTACAAACACGAGAAAACGAGTTAGTAACGATTGAATAATAAAATAGGAAATAAATATATGAAATCAAGAAAATAAATATTAATCGAAATCTGAAAAATATTACTAAAACGTTGTTTTGTATAAAAAACGAAGTTCGAAAAAGAATAAAAAAGAACGAAAAGGAGGCGTTTGGGCAGTCTGCCGCGCGACTCGCCCAAGGCTCAGGCGGGTCGCGTGGCGGCCTGATTTCGACGACGGTTTTCGGAATTTTTTTGATTAAATCGCGTACGAATATTGCATAATTCGTACTCGACTTAATATTCTTGATATTCGCTATATTCGATAGTTGACTATGAAATCAATACCAAATATTTTGAATAGTTTTGGAAAAGATATAAATTTAGAAATCGTTTCGTAAAATAATAAAAATAAACGAACGAAAAACTAAAAAAATAGGACCGGGTTACAGACTCGTGCGCGAGTCGCCTGGACCGGGCGCGACTCGCGTACGGGTCTGTCTACTTTTATTTTTTTTGTCGAAAAATCGTCATAAATTGCGTACAAATATGGATTAATTTATACTCGGTTTATATTTTCGATATTCTTCGTATTCGATATTCAATTATGAAATCGATATCGAATAGTCGGAATGACTCTAGAAAAGGTTTTGAAAAGGTTTGTTTTGAACGAAAAGTAAAAAAAGATTTTGAACGAACAAAAAATGTAACGAAATCGTCGAAAACTTAATATAATTCTTTTTGATACGATATTCGATTATATAGAATCGATATCATATTTTAAGAATATTCGATATGTGAAAATAGTTTTTAATAATATCGATATTAGAAAAATAGAAAAAGACCGACGAAAAGACCCATAAAAAAAACGAGAAGAAGAGAAGAGAAGAAGGAGAGACGGGTTTGATTTACACCCTCAACCTACATGCTTTGTTTTCTCGGGATAAGGCTCGTCGGGAAGTGGCTTAGACTTGAGAGCGTCGAGATGATGAGGATGAGTTAAGGTGTATCGGTTTGGGTGATTTGGGACGTCGGGTTTGGCCGGTTTTGTCGAGGTTGCAAGGCTTCGAAAGTGTCGGGATTTGCTAACTATCGGGTTTGTGTATGAACCGTGTGTGGAGGGTGTTTTGGACGTGTTTCTCTCGGTGTAATGTGATGTTGTGTTGTGATTTTTTGTCTGATTTTCGGTCCTTGAAAGTGTTGGATGGGAGGTCCTATTTATAAGGAGTTTCCGACCTTGGTTTAGGAGAGTTTGAATACCGCTTAGGATAGGAAACAAGGGAATTTGAGGGAAATAAGAATTCCGCTTTCTTGTGAAGGAAAAAAGGGAAAACCGACAGTTTTGGGCTGTTTTGGCCGAGTGTTTTACACTCGGTCGGATGTTTGAATCGGTTTTTGAATAGGATTCCCGTTTGAGCTAGAATTACCGCTTGAGTAAGAAGCTGAGGAGAACGAGAATTCCGCTTTCTTGTGAGGGAAGAAAAGAGGAATCCGGCTGGTTATGTAATACTCGGCCGAGTATTTGCACTCAGTTGAGTGTCTGAGTCGGTTCTCGGATAGGATTCCTACTCGAGATCGAATTATGTCTTAAACTAAGCTTGCTTGTTCATCTGGAAAAAAAGGGACAATTACCGGTAGTACTCGCTCCACACTTTCTTTAACATTGTTCCTTCCTTCTTGTAGCTCTTGCAAATCAAAAATTTGGTTTGGAGTCAAGCGGGACTCATTCAAAATGTTCTTCGCCTCGGTTATCAACAGTGTCGGGGCACCTGAAACCGAATTTAAGGTTCCTTCTTTCTTGTAGCTCTTGCAAATCAAAAAAAATTAGAAGACAATGTGTCCGGTTGTTGGAAAAAATAAGTGCGACAGACAACCGTGTGAACATCCCGACCCCACGAGTGGACCCAGGAACGGTCATCTACAGCAAGAATAAAGGGTCCAAGAACCCAATGGCTTCCGTCAATCGCGCTCTGTTCACACGGGTATGGTTCATCAACCACACTTTGGTTGCTGCCTCCGTAGATCTCACGAACACAGTGGTACGAGCCTATAGAAAAGATCCTGTTCAAGTAAGGTCGTGCAAGTTGTTCTCTTTTAGCTGTATACATGCGTAGCCTACGTCTAATATTTCTTCGGTGTGGGAGGCTTCTTTCCCCGACCGTTCCCTTCTCAAGAACATTCTAACGGTACTCTTGGCGCTCTTAAACTAAGCTTGCTTGTTCATCTGGAAAAAAGGGACAATTATCGGTAGTACTCGCTCCGCACTTTCTTTAACATTGTTCCTTCCTCCTTATAGCTCTTGCAAATCAAAAATTTGGTTTGGAGTCAAGCGAGACTGTCCGGTTGTTGGTAAAAATAAGTGCGTCAGACAACCGTGTGAACATCCCGACCCCACGAGTGGACCCAGGAACGGTCATCTACAGCAAGAACAAAGGGTCCAAGAACCCAATGGCTTCCGTCAATCGCGCTCTGTTCACACGGGTATGGTTCATCAACCACACATTGGTTGCTGCCTCCGTAGATCTCACGAATACAGAGGTACGAGCCTATAGAACAGATCCTGTTCAAGTAAGGTCGTGCCAGTTGTACTCTTTTAGCTGTATACATGCGTAGCCTACGGCTAATATTTCTTCGGTGTGGGAGGCTTCTTTGCCCGACCGTTCCCTTCTCAAGAACATTCTAACGGTACTCTTGGCGCTCTTAAACTAAGCTTGCTTATTCATCTGGAAAAAAAGGGACAATTACCGGTAGTACTCGCTCTGCACTTTCTTTAACATTGTTTCTTCCTCCTTGTAGCTCTTGCAAATCAAAAATTTGGTTTGGAGTCAAGCGGGACTCATTCAAAATGTTCTTTGCCTCGGTTATCAGCAGTGTCGGGGCACCTGAAACCGAATTTAAAATTCCTTCTTTCTTTTAGCTCTTTCAAATCAAAAAAAATTCGAAGACAATGTGTCCGGTTGTTGGTAAAAATAAGTGCGTCAGACAACCATGTGAACATCCAGACCCCATGAGTGGACCCAGGAACGGTCATCTACACCAAGAACAAAGGGTCCAAGAACCCAATGGCTTCCGTCAATCGCGCTCTGTTCACACGGGTATGGTTCATCAACAACACATTGGTTGCTGCCTTCGTAGATCTCACGAATACAGAGGTACGAGCCTATAGAACAGATCCTGTTCAAGTAAGGTCGTGCCAGTTGTACTCTTTTAGCTGTATACATGCGTAGCCTACATCTAATATGTCTTCGGTGTGGGAGGCTTCTTTGCCCAACCGTTCCCTTCTCAAGAACATTCTAACGGTACTCTTGGCGCTCTTAAACTAAGCTTGCTTGTTCATCTGGAAAAAAAGGGACAATTACCGGTAGTACTCGCTCCGCACTTTCTTTAACATTGTTCCTTCCTCCTTATAGCTCTTGCAAATCAAAAATTTGGTTTGGAGTCAAGCGGGACTCTTTCAAAATGTTCTTTGCCTCGGTTATCAGCAGTGTCGGGGCACCTGAAACCGAATTTAAGATTCCTTCTTTCTTGTAGCTCTTGCAAATCAAAAAAAAATAGAAGACAATGTGTCCGGTTGTTGGAAAAAATAAGTGCGTCAGAAAACTGTGTGAACATCCCGACCCCACGAGTGGACCCAGGAACGGTCATCTATAGCAAGATCGAAGGGTCCAAGAACCCAATGGCTTCCGTCAATCGCGCTCTGTTCACACCGGTATGGTTCATCAACCACACTTTGGTTGTTGCCTCCGTAGATCTCACGAACACAGAGGTACGAGCCTATAGAACAGATCCTGTTCAAATAAGGTCGTGCCAGTTGTACTCTTTTAGCTGTATACATGCGTAGCCTACGTCTAATATTTCTTCGGTGTGGGAGACTTCTTTCCCCGACCGTTCCCTTCTCAAGAACATTCTAACGGTACTCTTGGCGCTCTTAAACTAAGCTTGCTTGTTCATCTGGAAAAAAGGGACAATTACCGGTAGTACTCGCTCCGCACTTTCTTTAACATTGTTTCTTCCTCCTTGTAGCTCTTGCAAATAAAAAATTTGGTTTGGAGTCAAGCGGGACTCATTCAAAATGTTCTTTGCCTCGGTTATCAGCAGTGTCGGGGCACCTGAAACCGAATTTATGATTCCTTCTTTCTTTTAACTCTTTCAAAACCAAAAAAATTCGAAGACAATGTGTCCGGTTGTTGATAAAAATAAGTGCGTCAGACAACCATGTGAACATCCTGACCCCACGAGTGGACCCAGGAATGGTTCATCAACAACACAGTGGTTGCTGCCACCGTTGATCTCACGAATACAGAGGTACGAGCCTATAGAACAGATCCGGTTCAAGTAAGGTCGTGCCAGTTGTACTCTTTTAGCTGTATAGATGCGTAGCCTACGTCTAATATTTCTTCGGTGTGGGAGGCTTCTTTGCCCGACCGTTCCCTTCTCAAGAACATTCTAATGGTACTCTTGGCGCTCTTAAACTAAGCTTGCTTGTTCATCTGGAAAAAAAGGGACAATTACCGGTAGTACTCGCTCCGCACTTTGTTTAACGTTGTTTCTTCCTCTTTGTAGCTCTTGCAAATCAAAAATTTGGTTTGGAGTCAAGCGGGACTCATTCAAAATGTTCTTTGCCTCGGTTATCAGTAGTGTCGGGCACCTGAAACCGAATTTATGATTCCTTCTTTCTTGTAGCTCTTTCAAATCAAAAAAAATTCGAAGACAATTTGTCCGGTTTAACATTGTTTCTTCCTCTTTGTAGCTCTTGCAAATCAAAAATTTGGTTTGGAGTCAAGCGGGACTCATTCAAAATGTTCTTTGCCTCGGTTATCAGTAGTGTCGGGCACCTGAAACCGAATTTATGATTCCTTCTTTCTTGTAGCTCTTTCAAATCAAAAAAAATTCGAAGACAATTTGTCCGGTTGTTGGTAAAAACAAGTGCGTCAGACAACCGTGTGAACATCCAGACCCCACGAGTGGACCCAGGAACGGTCATCTACAGAAAGAACAAAGGGTCCAAGAACCTAATGGCTTCCGTCAATCGCGCTCTGTTCACATGGGTATGGTTCATCAACCACACTTTGGTTGTTGTCTCTGTAGATCTCACGAATACAGAGGTACGAGCCTATAGAACAGATCTTGTTCAAGTAAGGTCGTGCCAGTTGTTCTCTTTTAGCTGTATACATGCGTAGCCTACGTCTAATATTTCTTCGGTGTGGGAGGCTTCTTTGCCCGACCGTTCCCTTCTCAAGAACATTCTAACGGTACTCTTGGCGCTCTTAAACTAAGCTTGCTTGTTCATCTGGAAAAAAAGGGACAATTACCGGTAGTACTCGCTCCGTACTTTCTTTAACATTGTTTCTTCCTCTTTGTAGCTCTTGCAAATCAAAAATTTGGTTTGGAGTCAAGCGGGACTCATTCAAAATGTTCTTTGCCTCGGTTATCAGCAGTGTCGGGGCACCTGAAACCACAAAGGGTCCAAGAACCCAATGGATTCCGTCAATCGCTCTCTGTTCACATGGGTATGGTTCATCAACAACACATTGGTTGCTGCCTCCGTAGATCTCACGAATACAGAGGTACGAGCCTATAGAACAGATCCTGTTCAAATAAGGTCGTGCCAGTTGTACTCTTTTAGCTGTATACATGCGTAGCCTACGTCTAATATTTCTTCGGTGTGGGAGGCTTCTTTGCCCGACCGTTCCCTTCTCAAGAACATTCTAACGGTACTCTTGGCGCTCTTAAACTAAGCTTGCTTGTTCATCTGGAAAAAAAGGGACAATTACCGGTAGTACTCGCTCCGCACTTTGTTTAACATTGTTTCTTCCTCTTTGTAGCTCTTGCAAATCAAAAATTTGGTTTGGAGTCAAGCGGGACTCATTCAAAATGTTCTTTGCCTCGGTTATCAGCAGTGTCGGGGCACCTGAAACCGAATTTATGATTCCTTCTTTCTTTTAACTCTTTCAAATCAAAAAAATTCTAAGACAATTTGTCCGGTTGTTGGTAAAAATAAGTGCATCAGACAACCGTGTGAACATCCTGACCCCACGAGTGGACCCAGGAACGGTCATCTACACCAAGAACAAAGGGTCCAAGAACCCAATGGATTCCGTCAATCGCGCTCTGTTCACATGGGTATGGTTCATCAACCACACTTTGGTTGCTGCCTCCGTAGATCTCACGATTACAGAGGTACGAGCCTATAGAACAGATCCTGTTCAAGTAAGGTCGTGCCAGTTGTACTCTTTTAGCTGTATACATGCGTAGCCTACGTCTAATATTTCTTCGGTGTGGGAGGCTTCTTTGCCCGACCGTTCCCTTCTCAAGAACATTCTAACGGTACTCTTGGCGCTCTTAAACTAAGCTTGCTTGTTCATCTGGAAAAAAAGGGACAATTACCGGTAGTACTCGCTCCGCACTTTGTTTAACATTGTTTCTTCCTCTTTATAGCTCTTGCAAATCAAAAATTTGGTTTGGAGTCAAGCGGGACTCATTGACAATGTTCTTTGCCTCGGTTATAAGTAGTGTCGGGGCACCTGAAACCGAATTTATGATTCCTTCTTTCTTTTAGCTCTTTGAAATCAAAAAAAATTCGAAGACAATGTGTCCGGTTGTTGGTACAAATAAGTGCGTCAGACAACCGTGTGAACATCCCGACCCCACGAGTGGACCCAGGAACGGTCATCTACAGCAACAACAAAGGGCCCAAGAACCCAATGGCTTCCGTCAATCACGCTCTGTTCATACGGGTATGGTTCATCAACCACACATTGGTTGCTGCCTCCGTAGATCTCACGAATACAGAGGTACGAGCCTATAGAACAGATCCTGTTCAAGTAAGGTCGTGCCAGTTGTTCTCTTTTAGCTGTATACATGCGTAGCCTATGTCTAATATTTCTTCGGTGTGGGAGACTTCTTTGCCCGACCGTTCCCTTCTCAAGAACACTCTAACGGTACTCTTGGCGCTCCTAAACTAAGCTTGCTTGTTCTTCTGGAAAAAAAGGGACAATTACCGGTAGTACTCGCTCCGCACATTCTTTAACATTGTTCCTTCCTCCTTGTAGCTCTTGCAAATCAAAAATTTGGTTTGGAGTCAAGCGGGACTCATTCAAAATGTTCTTTGCCTCGGTTATCAGCAGTGTTGGGGCACCTGAAACCGAATTTATGATTCCTTCTTTCTTTTAACTCTTTCAAATCAAAAAAATTCGAAGACAATGTGTCCGGTTGTTGGTAAAAATAAGTGCGTCAGACAACCGTGTGAACATCCTGACCCCACGAGTGGACCCAGGAACGGTCATCTACACCAAGAACAAAGGGTCCAAGAACCCAATGGATTCCGTCAATCGCTCTCTGTTCACATGGGTATGGTTCATCAACAACACATTGGTTGCTGCCTCCGTAGATCTCACGAATACAGAGGTACGAGCCTATAGAACAGATCCTGTTCAAGTAAGGTCGTGCCAGTTGTACTCTTTTAGCTGTATACATGCGTAGCCTACGTCTAATATTTCTTCGGTGTGGGAGGCTTCTTTGCCCGACCGTTCCCTTCTCAAGAACATTCTAACGGTGCTCTTGGCGCTCTTAAACTAAGCTTGCTTGTTCATCTGGAAAAAAAGGGACAATTACCGGTAGTACTCACTCCGCACTTTCTTTAACATTGTTTCTTCCTCCTTGTAGCTCTTGCAAATCAAAAATTTGGTTTGGAGTCAAGCGGGACTCATTCAAAATGTTCTTTGCCTCGGTTATCAGCAGTGTCGGGGCACCTCCGTCAATCGCGCTCTGTTCACATGGGTATGGTTCATCAACAACACATTGGTTGCTGCCTCCATAGATCTCACGAATACAGAGGTACGAGCCTATAGAACAGATCCTGTTCAAGTAAGGTCGTGCCAGTTGTACTCTTTTAGCTGTATACATGCGTAGCCTACGTCTAATATTTCTTCGGTGTGGGAGGCTTCTTTGCCCGACCGTTCCCTTCTCAAGAACATTCTAACGGTACTCTTGGCGCTCTTAAACTAAGCTTGCTTGTTCATCTGGAAAAAAAGGGACAATTACCGGTAGTACTCGCTCCGCACTTTGTTTAACATTGTTTCTTCCTCTTTGTAGCTCTTGCAAATCAAAAATTTGGTTTGGAGTCAAGCGGGACTCATTCAAAATGTTCTTTGCCTCGGTTATCAGCAGTGTCGGGGCACCTGAAACCGAATTTATGATTCCTTCTTTCTTTTAGCTCTTTGAAATCAAAAAAAATTCGAAGACAATGTGTCCAGTTGTTGGTAAAAATAAGTGCGTCAGACAACCGTGTGAACATCCTGACCCCACGAGTGGACCCAGGAACGGTCGTCTACAGCAAGAACAAAGGGTCCAAGAACCCAATGGATTCCGACAATCTCGCTCTGTTCACATGGGTATGGTTCATCAACAACACAATGGTTGCTGCCTCCGTAGATCTCACGAATACAGAGGTACGAGCCTATAGAACAGATCCTGTTCAAGTAAGGTCGTGCCAGTTGTACTCTTTTAGCTGTATACATGCGTAGCCTACGTCTAATATTTCTTCGGTGTGGGAGGCTTCTTTGCCCGACCGTTCCCTTCTCAAGAACATTCTAACGGTACTCTTGGCTCTCTTAAACTAAGCTTGCTTGTTCATCTGGAAAAAAAGGGACAACTACCGGTAGTACTCGCTCCACACTTTCTTTAACATTGTTCCTTCCTCCTTGTAGCTCTTGCAAATCAAAAATTTGGTTTGGAGTCAAGCGGGACTCATTCAGAATGTTCTTTGCCTCGGTTATCAGCAGTGTCGGGGCACCTGAAACCGAAATTAAGATTCCTTCTTTCTTGTAGCTCTTGCAAATCAAAAAAAATTCGAAGACAATGTGTCTGGTTGTTGGAAAAAATAAGTGCGTCAGACAACCATGTGAACATCCCGACCCCACGAGTGGACCCAGGAACGGTCATCTATATCAAGAACAAAGGGTCCAAGAACCCAATGGCTTCCGTCAATCGCGCTCTGTTCACACGGGTATGGTTTAGAGCTGATCATTGATGGGTAAGCCCGTCTGGCCCGGCCCGTTTGACCCTCTAATTAAGTGGACTCGGTCTTCAAAAAAAAATTAATGGGTAATGGGTAATAAAAATGGGCCCGCTAAAATTAATGGGACGGATACGGACAAAGTAAAGTGTCCACGGGTAAGCCCGCTAGGCCCGTTAATTGAGTACTCAACCCTTCGACTTCTTTAGGTAAATTAAAAGTTACTCCGTAAAACTCAAAACCTACCTAATTAGTAATTACTCAATACTCATTATTCTCGTTATATTCTTGATACTGTATCCAAAATTTTCACCATTAAAGTGGCATTAAGGCATTAATCTTCCGCAAATCTCTCCTTCCCATTATTTTTTCCTTTTTACTCTCCCACTATCACACCTCCTTTATATTTTCATTTACCATCTACAGTTTGGACTATATAAAGTTGTGAACCTCCACTAATTTTATCAATTTCGATTCATCTCATCAATTGATCAGTACAGGCAAGTAAACTTTTATTTTTTTGTATGGTTTAATCTCATCTTTTAAGGTAATAAGCCTTCAATTTTCTGTTACTGAATACTAAATTACTAATTAATCATTTTTTTCATTTTTGTTTGTCCTTTTGTGGTTCAGTTAATGGCATCCGGTACTTCAAAACAGCCTGTTGTTGTGGGTGACGATGAAGATGAAATCCCTTGCAATAATATTGGGCCTCCGGTCAATGCTCAAGGAAGGAAATTAACCTCGGATGTGTGGGAACATATGGTAAGGGAAGTTTTACCTGACAAAAGTATTAGAGCTACTTGTAATTATTGTGGGTCTGTCTTAGTTGCCAATTCAAAAAGTGGACCTTCTCATCTCAATAGACATATTCGTAAATGCCCTAGAAAAGTCAATCGTGATGTTAGAAATTTTTGCATTTCTGGTAGTCAAGTTGGGAACGGTAATTCTCCGTCAATGTCTTTGAGAAGTCCAAATGTGAATTTAGAGGAGGTTCGTAGAGCTATTGGTATTTATGTTGTTGCAGGGGCACATCCTTTTAGTACTTGTGAGGAGCCCGCATTTAAGTATATGGTGTCTACAATGTGTCCTCAGTTCAACTGCATTAGTCGACACACTTTGAAACGAGATATCTTGAAGCATTTTAACGAAGAGAAACACAATATTAAAGAACAACTATTGAATGCTCCTGGTAGAATTAGCTTTACTACTGATAATTGGAGGAGTGAGCATACTAATGATGAATATATGTGTATCACAGCTCATTGGATTAATGGTGAGTGGGGATTACAGAAAAGAATTGTTAAGTTCAAAGCCTTGACACCACCATTTGATGGACAGTCTTTGTGTGATGAGATTTCTTTATTCTTGGGACAATGAAAAATTGACAACAAAGCGTTAGGTTTTACGGTAGACAATGCATCATATAATGATTCAATGATTGGTCATTTAAAGCATGATTTGGCAAGGAAGAAGTTCTTGTTTTTTGGTGGTGAATTTTTTCATGTTCGGTGCTCTTGTCATATAATAAATCTTGTTGTTCAAGCTGGGTTGAAATTGATAGATGATGTGGTAGTTAAAATTAGAAACGTGGTTAAGCATTTCAAGCATTCAATCCCCAAAAAGAAAAATTTTTATGAAATTGCTCAAACAATGTTTCATTTGAACATAAGGAAGAAGTTACGAGGGGATAATCTTATTAGATGGAATTCCACCTTTTTAATGCTCGATCGTTTTCTTTACTATAGAAGTGCTATTGATCATGTTGTGGGACGGGATAAGGATATTAAGGGTTTTGCTCTTACACTGGAAGAATGGAATCGAGTATCTGAACTCCATGATTTTTTGAAGATATTCTATGATGTGACCAACGCATTTTCTGCTTCTAAGACACCAACTTCAAATCTTTATTTTCATGGAGTATGGAGGATTCACAGAAAATTGACAGAGGTTTCTAACGGACCTTTGAACTCTTTATCTGTCATGGCCAAGGAAATGGAAAAGAAATTTGAAAAGTATTGGTCAGACTATAGCTTACTTCTTTCCTGTGCTGCTGTTCTTGATCCGCGATTTAAGTTGGATAAAGTTGAGTATTATTATGAATTATTGTTTGGAGATATATATGCTAAGGAAGTAGTTGATAATGTAAGGAGCACATTATTTGATTTGTTTGAGGACTATGTTGGTTTGTCTTTTCCCTCTTCTTCTACGACCAATAATTATTCTTATTCTGGTGCTACTGTAACTCACCATACTACTTCAGCTGATGGTATTGATTTAGAAGAAAGGGGTTTCATAAGTTTTATGGAGAAAAGGAGAAGGTTAGTTAACAATAAGTCTGAACTAGAGATGTATTTGGATGAGAGTGTAGAAGAATGTGAGGTTTTGTTATACTGGAAAAGTAATTGTGGTAGATTCCCAAATCTTGCACGCATGGCTCGTGATATTCTAGCACTTCCAATTTCTACCGTCCCATCCGAGTCGACTTTTAGTATGAGTAAGAAATTGATTAACCCTTGGAGAGCATCACTTGGAGAGACCACAATTGAAGCACTTGCTTGTTACGAGGATTGGCTATGGGATAAAGGATTGTCGTTAGGTAAGTTATTCATTATATTTTTGTTTAGATGGCTGAATTTTTTAATTATATGCTTGCGATTCTTACTTGTCTAATAATTTGTTTTATTAAAGGCTCATCAGCTCTATTTGGCTATGGTGATTCATTTGGCATAGAAGATGTAGAAGACGAGAATGAAGAGGATGGATCCGCAGAAATGCAGTCCGGTCAAGCTTGAGTAGTTTTGAAATAATTGTGGGAAGGCCCGCTACCCATAACTAGGTGGGTGCGGACAACAATAATTAGCCCGCTCTAATGGACTCGGGAAGGTTAATTGAGCCCATTGGGTAATTTTGAATAGGACAGGCCCGACCCGTGTCCATCCCAAGCCCGCAAATGATCAGCTCTAGTATGGTTCATCGACCACACATTGGTTGCTACCTCTGTAGATCTAACGAATACACAGGTACGAGCCTATAGAATAGATCATGTTCAAATAAGGTCGTGCCACTTGTTCTCTTTTAGCTGTATACATGCGTAGCCTACGTCTAATATTTCTTCGGTGTGGGAGGCTTATTTGCCCGACCGTTCCCTTCTCAAGAACATTCTAACGGTACTCTTGGCGCTCTTAAACTAAGCTTCCTTGTTCATCTGGAAAAAAAGGGACAATTACCGGTAGTACTCGCTCCACACTTTCTTTAACATTGTTTCTTCCTCCTTGTAGCTTTTGCAAATCAAAAATTTGGTTTGGAGTCAAGCGGGACTCATTCAAAATGTTCTTTGCCTCGGTTATCAGCAGTGTCGGGGCACCTGAAACCGAATTTAAGATTCCTTCTTTGTTGTAGCTCTTGCAAATCAAAAAAAATTCGAAGACAATGTGTCCGGTTGTTGGAAAATGAAAGTGCGTTAGACAACCGTGTGAACATCCCGACCCCACGAGTGGACCCAGGAACGGTCATCTACAGCAAGAACAAAGGGTCCAAGAACCCAATGGCTTCCGTCAATCGCGCTCTATTCACACGGGAATGGTTCATCAACCACACTTTGGTTGCTGCCTCCGTAGATCTCACGAACAGAGAGGTACAAGCCTATAGAACAGATCCTGTTCAAATAAGGTCGTGCCTGTTGTTCTCTTTTAGCTGTATACATGCGTAGCCTACGTCTAATATTTCTTCAGTGTGGGAGACTTCTTTCCCCGACTGTTCCCTTCTCAAGAACATTCTAATGGTACTCTTGGCGCTCTTAAACTAAGCTTGCTTGTTCATCTGGGAAAAAAAAGACAATTACCGGTAGTACTCGCTCCGCACTTTCTTTAACAATGTTCCTTCCTCCTTGAAGCTCTTGCAGACCAAAAATTTGGTTTGGAGTCAAGCGGGACTCATTGACAATGTTCTTTGCCTCGGTTATAAGTAGTGTCGGGGCACCTGAAACCGAATTTATGATTCCTTCTTTCTTGTAGCTCTTTCAAATCAAAAAAAATTCGAAGACAATTTGTCCGGTTGTTGGTAAAAACAAGTGCGTCAGACAACCGTGTGAACATCCAGACCCCACGAGTGGACCCAGGAACGGTCATCTACAGAAAGAACAAAGGGTCCAAGAACCCAATGGCTTCCGTCAATCGCGCTCTGTTCACACGGGTATGGTTCATCAACCACACTTTGGTTGCTGCCTCCGTAGATCTCACGAACACAGAGGTACGAGCCTATAGAACAGATCCTGTTCAAATAAGGTCGTGCCTGTTGTTCTCTTTTAGCTGTATACATGCGTAGCCTACGTCTAATATTTCTTCAGTGTGGGAGACTTCTTTCCCCGACCGTTCCCTTCTCAAGAAAATTCTAACGGTACTCTTGGCGCTCTTAAACTAAGCTTGCTTGTTCATCTGGGAAAAAAGGGACAATTACCGGTAGTACTCGCTCCGCACTTTCTTTAACAATGTTTCTTCCTCCTTGAAGCTCTTGCAGATCAAAAATTTGGTTTGGAGTCAAGCGGGACTCATTGACAATGTTCTTTGCCTCGGTTATAAGTAGTGTCGGGGCACCTGAAACCGAATTTATGATTCCTTCTTTCTTGTAGCTCTTTCAAATCAAAAAAAATTCGAAGACAATTTGTCCGATTGTTGGTAAAAACAAGTGCGTCAGACAACCGTGTGAACATCCAGACCCCACGAGTGGACCCAGGAACGGTCATCTACAGAAAGAACAAAGGGTCCAAGAACCCAATGGCTTCTGTCAATCGCGCTCTGTTCACATGGGTATGGTTCATCAACCACACTTAGGTTGCTGCCTCTGTAGATCTCACGAATACAGAGGTACGAGCCTATAGAACAGATCCTGTTCAAGTAAGGTCGTGTTAGTTGTTCTCTTTTAGCTATATACATGCGTAGCCTACGTCTAATATTTCTTCGGTGTGGGAGACTTCGCTGCCCGACCGTTCCCTTCTCAAGAACATTCTAACGGTATTCTTGACTCTCTTAAACTAAGCTTGCTTGTTCATCTGGAAAAAAAGGGACAATTACCGGTAGTACTCGCTCCATACTTTTTTTCTTTAACATTGTTCCTTCCTCCTTGTAGCTCTTGCAAATCAAAAAATTGGTTTGGAGTCAAGCGAGACTCATTCAAAATGTTTTTTTGCCTCGGTTATCAACAGTGTCGGGGCACCTGAAACCGAATTTATAATTCCTTCTTTCTTGTAGCTCTTGCAAATTAAAAAAAATCGAAGACAATGTGTCCGGTTGTTGGAAAATATAAGTGCGTTAGACAACCGTGTGAACATTCCGACCCCACGAGTGGACCCAGGAACGGTCATCTACAGCAAGAACAAAGGGTCCAAGAACCCAATGGCTTCCGTCAATCGCGCTCTGTTCACACGGGTATGTTTCATCAACCACACTTTGGTTGCTGCCTCCGTAGATCTCACGAACACAGAGGTACGAGCCTATAGAACAGATCACGTTCAAATAAGGTCGTGCATGTTGTTCTCTTTTAGCTGTATACATGCGTAGCCTACGTCTAATATTTCTTCTGTGTGGGAGACTTCTTTCCCCAACCGTTCCCTTCTCAAGAAGATTCTAACGGTACTCTTGGCGCTCTTAAACTAAGCTTGCTTGTTCATCTGGGAAAAAAGGGACAATTACCGGTAGTACTCGCTCCGCACTTTCTTTAACAATGTTCCTTCCTCCTTGAAGCTCTTGCAGATCAAAAATTTGGTTTGGAGTCAAGCGGGACTCATTGACAATGTTCTTTGCCTCGGTTATCAGCAGTGTCGGGGCACCTGAAACCGAATTTATGATTCCTTCTTTCTTGTAGCTCTTTCAAATCAAAAAAAATTCGAAGACAATTTGTCCGGTTGTTGGTAAAAACAAGTGCGTCAGACAACCGTGTGAACATCCAGACCCCACGAGTGGACCCAGGAACGGTCATCTACAGCAAGAACAAAGGGTCCAAGAACCCAATGGCTTCCGTCAATCGCGCTCTATTCACACGGGAATGGTTCATCAACCACACTTTGGTTGCTGCCTCCGTAGATCTCACGAACACAGAGGTACAAGCCTATAGAACAGATCCTGTTCAAATAAGGTCGTGCCTGTTGTTCTCTTTTAGCTGTATACATGCGTAGCCTACGTCTAATATTTCTTCAGTGTGGGAGACTTCTTTCCCCGACTGTTCCCTTCTCAAGAACATTCTAACGGTACTCTTGGCGCTCTTAAACTAAGCTTGCTTGTTCATCTGGGAAAAAAAGGGACAATTACCGGTAGTACTCGCTCCGCACTTTCTTTAACAATGTTCCTTCCTCCTTGAAGCTCTTGCAGATCAAAAATTTGGTTTGGAGTCAAGCGGGACTCATTGACAATGTTTTTTGCCTCGGTTATAAGTAGTGTCGGGGCACCTGAAACCGAATTTATGATTCCTTCTTTCTTGTAGCTCTTTCAAATCAAAAAAAATTCGAAGACAATTTGTCCGGTTGTTGGTAAAAACAAGTGCGTCAGACAACCGTGTGAACATCCAGACCCCACGAGTGGACCCAGGAACGGTCATCTACAGAAAGAACAAAGGGTCCAAGAACCCAATGGCTTCCGTCAATCGCGCTCTGTTCACATGGGTATGGTTCATCAACCACACTTTGGTTGCTGCCTCTGTAGATCTCACGAATACAGAGGTACGCGCCTATAGAACAGATCCTGTTCAAGTAAGGTCGTGTCAGTTGTTCTCTTTTAGCTATATACATGCGTAACCTACGTCTAATATTTCTTCGGTGTGGGAGACTTCTTTGCCCGACCGTTCCCTTCTCAAGAACATTCTAACGGTATTCTTGACTCTCTTAAACTAAGCTTGCTTGTTCATATGGAAAAAAAGGGACAATTACCGGTAGTACTCGCTCCACACTTTTTTTCTTTAACATTGTTCCTTCCTCCTTGTAGCTCTTGCAAATCAAAAAATTGGTTTGGAGTCAAGCGGGACTCATTCAAAATGTTTTTTGCCTCGGTTATCAACAGTGTCGGGGCACCTGAAACCGAATTTATAATTCCTTCTTTCTTGTAGCTCTTGCAAATTAAAAAAAATCGAAGACAATGTGTCCGGTTGTTGGAAAATATAAGTGCGTTAGACAACCGTGTGAACATACCGACCCCACGAGAGGACCCAGGAACGGTCATCTACAGCAAGAACAAAGGGTCCAAGAACCCAATGGCTTCCGTCAATCGCGCTCTGTTCACACGGGTATGGTTCATCAACCACACTTTGGTTGCTGCCTCCGTAGATCTCACGAACACAGAGGTACGAGCCTATAGAACAGATCCTGTCCAAATAAGGTCGTGCCTGTTGTTCTCTTTTAGCTGTATACATGCGTAGCCTACGTCTAATATTTCTTCAGTGTGGGAGACTTCTTTTCCCGACCGTTCCCTTCTCAAGAACATTCTAACGGTACTCTTGGCGCTCTTAAACTAAGCTTGCTTGTTCATCTGGGAAAAAAGGGACAATTACCGGTAGTACTCGTTCCGCACTTTCTTTAACAATGTTCCTTCCTTCTTCAAGCTCTTGCAGATCAAAAATTTGGTTTGGAGTCAAGCGGGACTCATTGACAATGTTCTTTGCCTCGGTTATAAGTAGTGTCGGGGCACCTGAAACCGAATTTATGATTCCTTCTTTCTTGTAGCTCTTTCAAACACTACAAGAAATAAAGGATTAGATGACATTTATCTAGTAGCATAAATGATAATGCCACCTTAACGATTCTTACCATGACACTTAATCTTGCAAATGATCTAAATGCTGCCTAAGAAAATTTCGCTACTTCCGCACTCACATTTAGTATTTGCCCGCTCATATCACAAATTCCCCCTCCCCAAAAAAACAAAGACTCTTAGAATAATTTCCTTTCTCCTAAACTCAAACCTAAACATAAAACCTAATTTGTTCAAATACATGAGATTTATCTCGATCGATCAATGCTTTACTTCTACTGGTTTGTCCTGCAGGTTTCCTCTTCCCCTTCCCTCCTGATTTTAATTTACGATTTATTTATTTTAGTATGAAAGTTTTAATTTATTTTTAGATTGTGACTGTGGAGGATGATTTTCTGTTAATTATTATACAACTATGTATTACTGGAGCGAACTGTATGTCTTAATCGTTTACTATTAGTTTGATTTCATGGTCTGAGTTGGAAAGAATTGAATTGATGTTGATCCCATCTTAACTCATCATAAATATTACTCGTAGTATAGTTTTGCGGTGGGTCTAGTTGGGTTGAAACTAATTTTGGGGCTGGTATTATATGCTTTTGAGATTATTTTTTGATTTATGAAGCTATGAAGTTACATAGGTATTGGTTTTTGTTGTGTGTTGAATCAAAATGTTCACTACTAGAGTATTTGATTGAAACTAATACAAGACTCGTATGTTATCGTTTTGAACTTCATATTTGGTTAATTATCTGTGTATATGGTGGAGAGATTCGAGAACTTGGATGATTTGGAAGACACCCAAATCATCCAGATTTGTTCATCACAGATTATGCCCAAAGTTTGTCTCTTCCAATAGACAAGACTAAATAATGCTCCTGCAACTTACTGTATCTTTGCTTTTCTTTTACTACTACATATGGTGCCACTTATGCGCTGAAATTGGTTGTTTATCCAGACCCATTGTTCTCTAGTTTTGAAACAAACATGCATCTAGATCATTGACTAAACCCCAAATCCATACTCATCAAAATTTCCACCATTTAACTTGACATAATTAATTTAGCTGGAAGAGGGAAAATACTTATTACCAGGAGAATCTAACTACCCAATTTATAAAAAATTATTAAAATGATTGACTTTTGCTACTCAGAATTCATAAAATAAATGCGATCTTTTCATATATAGCAAAAAAATATAAGGAACTCGCTCTTGGCCAAAATTTCAAACCTACCTGCTTATTACTATGGGATTACGCACGTACGTTTGTCTACTAACAAATTGAATCCCGAAAAAGTAGTCACATAATAAGTTCAGTACCCAAAATGGATAGATATGATGCTGCTTGGCAGAAACGACTATGAAATTTGAAACAAATAATAACAACATAATAATGTAGTATGTAGTTATATTAATTTGTATGAATATAAATTACACTACATACCTGCTGGGGGAAATTGGGTTGGTATAATCTGGTGCAGTAGGTCGTTCTTGGGAAAACAATATACGGAGTACTTGTTTTTCTCATTTATCATTCTACTCGTGTCATATTGATGCATACATTGTTCTGATTGTTGATTTTGTGGAAGTCATAATCAAAGTTTCTGGATTAGTCATATTATTCAGATGTAGATAAGTACTTCTTGCTATTCATGGAATAATTTTAAGTTTCTGCAAATTTTTATGAACACTAACACTTGTTTGTGCTTCTAATCATGTATGACTGACGTGAACTGTATAATGATTGACACACCATGACACCAGCAATAAAGTTGCCAACCAGAAGATGTGACTTTAGAGGTAGTGAATGATAAAACGACTTTATATGTATGTTGGAGTAAGATTTCATTTGTGTCATATTTGACTTGTTCTAATTTTTTTTAGGCTTTGTTAGAGTGATATCGTGTCTTTCAATATATATAGTTTGTGAATATCATTGAGTGCTTCATCAAATATCTACTTAGAATTAACTGTTGTTTTCTAGGGAGACCGTGAATTTGCCTGGTTTTCACTAGCTCGAAGTAACACGGGATGAAGGTTTGGATTTCATTGCTAAAGCACTTGACACATTAAAAGAAATGACTCAAGCTATGAATGAGGTTTGCTTGCTACCGTTTCATTACGCTATTCTCGAGATAGAAGTCATAGAACTAAAGTAAATGTTTTGCAGGAAATCGACCGACAAGTTCCTCTCATGAATGAAATAAAGGACAAGGTAACTTATATTTCTGTTTAGTACTGCTGCCTGCTTGTGTGTGATGCAAACAATCATGAACTGACTAAAAGCGCAGCATTTAATTCTGTATAGGTTAACCACACACCATCTGATCTTAGCTTTTTTTTGCTCTTTTTTCTTCAAACATAGTTTAGAATGTACACACGTGAAACCAATGCCTACGCTCGAAGGCCTGCTCTAAGTTGTACATTGAGGCATTTTAGCTAGCTTCTTCAACGCGTTTAACGCTCATACAGTAGCATGTACGACAACAGTAACCTTGTACAAGGTTCTAACTTCCAACCACAACCTTAGCACGACGAGGCTTAAATTCAATTGTTGTACGTTGATGCAGGCTAGTAGTGAGCCTTCAGTTTTCTTTGCTGTAGCTGAAGCTCTGCTGGCTAGATATCGTCAAGCATTATATTAGACGCTATCCGTCTTTCTGAGGTTTTAACTTTGTGTTTCTTGATCTTATTAGCTCTTATGTGGTGTATTTTTAATCTCCGTGATTACTATGTTGATTAGTTCCAGTTGGCAGCATTTTGGCAACAGTCGTAGAACAAAAGAAGGCAAGTACTCCAGGTGTCTGTTTATGCACTAGAAAAGGTTAGAGAAAATGATAAATTTACCCATTCTTTGGATTTTATCTTGTGTTCTAGTTAATCAAATCGTTTCGTGGACATGAATTAAAACATTTGTGTCTCTTATGTCGTAAGTAATAGCGGATTGATGCAACTGTGTATAATGCACGCCAATATCAATATGCGTGCCATAACACAGGGTTATTATTCGGAATACAAGGTTAGTGTTGTCATAGCACTTTGATCCATGGTTCTTATTCATACAAGCCAGCTCATACTATTAGTGTTGTAGAATTTATTCTCGTGTAAATTATACATATGATATACGGAATACAAAATAATACGAGTACTTGGTTTCTTTTGCCAGGTGTGATCACAGCAAAAGGTTATATGGCATTTTGGTTTGGACAAAGCCTTATCATAATCCAATTGAGAAGTAATAGCTCCGATGCGAGATCGAGAACCGAAATTGAAGCTTTTATCAATAGCAATTTTCACATTTGGATGACACCAATTTAAGGATTTAAGCATAGATTATCTTTTGTAATGACAAGTTCATGAGAAACCAAAATAATGCTTTTGTAAATTGTAATGACAAGTTATATTTTCAATAATATACATGATATTATTTTATACATTTTGTCCTTTTTTTAAGTTGGTACTTTTTATTTTATTTATTTAAAAAAAACAATACAAAAAAATCAAAATAAGGAACAATTCACGTGTATTAATGAAGGAAGAAAAATTAAAGAAAAAAAAGAAAAAGAAAAATGGTGAATCTCAAACTTCATAATAAGGGTTTAGATGGCATTTGTATATGCATTTACCAGCATATAAACAAATGCAATTAGAACTTCTGGCGACATTGGATATGACAGCATTTAATCAAATGCTGCTATTGTTTTTCGCGGCGTTATATATGCCGCCTAAATCTAAATTAAATGCCACTAAAGATATACTATGTTGTAGTGAAATCAAAAAAAATTCGAAGACAATTTGTCCGGTTGTTGGTAAAAACAAGTGCAGTGCATCAGACAACCATGTGAACATCCAGACCCCACGAGTGGACCCAGGAACGGTCATCTACAGAAAGAACAAAGGGTCCAAGAACCCAATGGCTTCCGTCAATCACGCTCTGTTCACATGGGTATGGTTCATCAACCACACTTTGGTTGCTGCCTCCGTAGATCTCACGAACACAGAAGTACGAGCCTATAGAACAGATCCTGTTCAAATAAGGTCGTGCATGTTGTTCTCTTTTAGCTGTATACATGCGTAGCCTACATCTAATATTTCTTCAGTGTGGGAAACTTCTTTCCCCGACCGTTCCCTTCTCAAGAACATTCTAACGGTACTCTTGGCGCTCTTAAACTAAGCTTGCTTGTTCATCTGGGAAAAAAGGGACAATTACCGGTAGTACTCGCTCCGCACTTTCTTTAACAATGTTCCTTCCTCCTTGAAGCTCTTGCAGATCAAAAATTTGGTTTGGAGTCAAGCGGGACTCATTGACAATGTTCTTTGCCTCGGTTATAAGTAGTGTCGGGGCACCTGAAACCGAATTTATGATTCCTTCTTTCTTGTAGCTCTTTCAAATCAAAAAAAATTCGAAGACAATTTGTCCGGTTGTTGGTAAAAAAAAGTGCGTCAGACAACCGTGTGAACATCCAGACCCCACGAGTGGACCCAGGAACGGTCGTCTACAGCAAGAACAAAGGGTCCAAGAACCCAATGGATTCCGACAATCTCGCTCTGTTCACATGGGTATGGTTCATCAACAACACATTGGTTGCTGCCTCCGTAGATCTCACGAATACAGAGGTACGAGCCTATAGAACAGATCCTGTTCAAGTAAGGTCGTGCCTATTGTTCTCTTTTAGCTGTATACATGCGTAGCCTACGTCTAATATTTCTTCAGTGTGGGAGACTTCTTTCCCCGACCGTTCCCTTCTCAAGAACATTCTAACGGTACTCTTGGCGCTCTTAAACTAAGCTTGCTTGTTCATCTGGGAAAAAAGGGACAATTACCGGTAGTACTCGCTCCGCACTTTCTTTAACAATGTTCCTTCCTCCTTGAAGCTCTTGCAGATCAAAAATTTGGTTTGGAGTCAAGCGGGACTCATTGACAATGTTCTTTGCCTCGGTTATAAGTAGTGTCGGGGCACCTGAAACCGAATTTATGATTCCTTCTTTCTTGTAGCTCTTTCAAATCAAAAAAAATTCGAAGACAATTTGTCCGGTTGTTGGTAAAAACAAGTGCGTCAGACAACCGTGTGAACATCCATACCCCACGAGTTGACCCAGGAACGGTCATCTACAGAAAGAACAAAGGGTCCAAGAACCCAATGGCTTCCGTCAATCGCGCTCTGTTCACATGGGTATGGTTCATCAACCACACTTTGGTTGCTGCCTCTGTAGATCTCACGAATACAGAGGTACGAGCCTATAGAACAGATCCTGTTCAAGTAAGGTCGTGTCAGTTGTTCTGTTTTAGCTATATACATGCGTAGCCTACGTCTAATATTTCTTCGGTGTGGGAGACTTCTTTGCCCGACCGTTCCCTTCTCAAGAACATTCTAACGGTATTCTTGACTCTCTTAAACTAAGCTTGCTTGTTCATCTGGAAAAAAAGGGACAATTACCGGTAGTACTCGCTCCACACTTTTTTTCTTTAACATTGTTCCTTCCTCCTTGTAGCTCTTGCAAATCAAAAAATTGGTTTGGAGTCAAGCGGGACTCATTCAAAATGTTTTTTGCCTCGGTTATCAACAGTGTCGGGGCACCTGAAACCGAATTTATAATTCCTTCTTTCTTGTCGCTCTTGCAAATAAAAAAAAATCGAAGACAATGTGTCCGGTTGTTGGAAAATATAAGTGCGTTAGACAACCGTGTGAACATTCCGACCCCACGAGAGGACCCAGGAACGGTCATCTACAGCAAGAACAAAGGGTCCAAGAACCCAATGGCTTCCGTCAATCGCGCTCTGTTCACACGGGTATGGTTCATCAACCACACTTTGGTTGCTGCCTCCGTAGATCTCACGAACACAGAGGTACGAGCCTATAGAACAGATCCTATTCAGATAAGGTCGTGCCTGTTGTTCTCTTTTAGCTGTATACATGCGTAGCCTACGTCTAATATTTCTTCAGTGTGGGAGACTTCTTTTCCCGACCGTTCCCATCTCAAGAACATTCTAACGGTACTCTTGGCGCTCTTAAACCAAGCTTGCTTGTTCATCTGGGAAAAAAGGGACAATTACCGGTAGTACTCGTTCCGCACTTTCTTTAACAATGTTCCTTCCTCCTTCAAGCTCTTGCAGATCAAAAATTTGGTTTGGAGTCAAGCGGGACTCATTGACAATGTTCTTTGCCTCGGTTATAAGTAGTGTCGGGGCACCTGAAACCGAATTTATGATTCCTTCTTTCTTGTAGCTCTTTCAAATCAAAAAAAATTCGAAGACAATTTGTCCGGTTGTTGGTAAAAACAAGTGCAGTGCGTCAGACACCCATGTGAACATCCAGACCCCACGAGTGGACCCAGGAACGGTCATCTACAGAAAGAACAAAGGGTCCAAGAACCCAATGGCTTCCGTCAATCGCGCTCTGTTCACATGGGTATGGTTCATCAACCACACTTTGGTTGCTGCCTCCGTAGATCTCAAGAACACAGAGGTACGAGCCTATAGAACATATCCTGTTCAAATAAGGTCGTGCCTGTTGTTCTCTTTTAGCTGTATACATGCGTAGCCTACATCTAATATTTCTTCAGTGTGGGAAACTTCTTTCCCCGACCGTTCCCTTCTCAAGAACATTCTAACGGTACTCTTGGCGCTCTTAAACTAAGCTTGCTTGTTCATCTGGGAAAAAAGGGACAATTACCGGTAGTACTCGCTCCGCACTTTCTTTAACAATGTTCCTTCCTCCTTGAAGCTCTTGCAGATCAAAAATTTGGTTTGGAGTCAAGCGGGACTCATTGACAATGTTCTTTGCCTCGGTTATAAGTAGTGTCGGGGCACCTGAAACCGAATTTATGATTCCTTCTTTCTTGTAGCTCTTTCAAATCAAAAAAAATTCGAAGACAATTTGTCCGGTTGTTGGTAAAAACAAGTGCGTCAGACAACCGTGTGAACATCCATACCCCACGAGTTGACCCAGGAACGGTCATCTACAGAAAGAACAAAGGGTCCAAGAACCCAATGGCTTCCGTCAATCGCGCTCTGTTCACATGGGTATGGTTCATCAACCACACTTTGGTTGCTGCCTCTGTAGATCTCACGAATACAGAGGTACGAGCCTATAGAACAGATCCTGTTCAAGTAAGGTCGTGTCAGTTGTTCTGTTTTAGCTATATACATGCGTAGCCTACGTCTAATATTTCTTCGGTGTGGGAGACTTCTTTGCCCGACCGTTCCCTTCTCAAGAACATTCTAACGGTATTCTTGACTCTCTTAAACTAAGCTTGCTTGTTCATCTGGAAAAAAAGGGACAATTACCGGTAGTACTCGCTCCACACTTTTTTTCTTTAACATTGTTCCTTCCTCCTTGTAGCTCTTGCAAATCAAAAAATTGGTTTGGAGTCAAGCGGGACTCATTCAAAATGTTTTTTGCCTCGGTTATCAACAGTGTCGGGGCACCTGAAACCGAATTTATAATTCCTTCTTTCTTGTCGCTCTTGCAAATAAAAAAAAATCGAAGACAATGTGTCCGGTTGTTGGAAAATATAAGTGCGTTAGACAACCGTGTGAACATTCCGACCCCACGAGAGGACCCAGGAACGGTCATCTACAGCAAGAACAAAGGGTCCAAGAACCCAATGGCTTCCGTCAATCGCGCTCTGTTCACACGGGTATGGTTCATCAACCACACTTTGGTTGCTGCCTCCGTAGATCTCACGAACACAGAGGTACGAGCCTATAGAACAGATCCTATTCAGATAAGGTCGTGCCTGTTGTTCTCTTTTAGCTGTATACATGCGTAGCCTACGTCTAATATTTCTTCAGTGTGGGAGACTTCTTTTCCCGACCGTTCCCATCTCAAGAACATTCTAACGGTACTCTTGGCGCTCTTAAACCAAGCTTGCTTGTTCATCTGGGAAAAAAGGGACAATTACCGGTAGTACTCGTTCCGCACTTTCTTTAACAATGTTCCTTCCTCCTTCAAGCTCTTGCAGATCAAAAATTTGGTTTGGAGTCAAGCGGGACTCATTGACAATGTTCTTTGCCTCGGTTATAAGTAGTGTCGGGGCACCTGAAACCGAATTTATGATTCCTTCTTTCTTGTAGCTCTTTCAAATCAAAAAAAATTCGAAGACAATTTGTCCGGTTGTTGGTAAAAACAAGTGCAGTGCGTCAGACACCCATGTGAACATCCAGACCCCACGAGTGGACCCAGGAACGGTCATCTACAGAAAGAACAAAGGGTCCAAGAACCCAATGGCTTCCGTCAATCGCGCTCTGTTCACATGGGTATGGTTCATCAACCACACTTTGGTTGCTGCCTCCGTAGATCTCAAGAACACAGAGGTACGAGCCTATAGAACATATCCTGTTCAAATAAGGTCGTGCCTGTTGTTCTCTTTTAGCTGTATACATGCGTAGCCTACATCTAATATTTCTTCAGTGTGGGAAACTTCTTTCCCCGACCGTTCCCTTCTCAAGAACATTCTAACGGTACTCTTGGCGCTCTTAAACTAAGCTTGCTTGTTCATCTGGGAAAAAAGGGACAATTACCGGTAGTACTCGCTCCGCACTTTCTTTAACAATGTTCCTTCCTCCTTGAAGCTCATGCAGATCAAAAATTTGGTTTGGAGTCAAGCGGGACTCATTGACAATGTTCTTTGCCTCGGTTATAAGTAGTGTCGGGGCACCTGAAACCGAATTTATGATTCCTTCTTTCTTGTAGCTCTTTCAAATCAAAAAAAAATCGAAGACAATTTGTCCGGTTGTTGGTAAAAACAAGTGCGTCAGACAACCGTGTGAACATCCAGACCCCACGAGTGGACCCAGGAACGGTCGTCTACAGCAAGAACAAAGGGTCCAAGAACCCAATGGATTCCGACAATCTCGCTCTGTTCACATGGGTATGGCTCATCAACAACACATTGGTTGCTGCCTCCGTAGATCTCACGAATACAGAGGTACGAGCCTATAGAACAGATCCTGTTCAAGTAAGGTCGTGCCTGTTGTTCTCTTTTAGCTGTATACATGCGTAGCCTACGTCTAATATTTCTTCAGTGTGGGAGACTTCTTTCCCCGACCGTTCCCTTCTCAAGAACATTCTAACGGTACTCTTGGCGCTCTTAAACTAAGCTTGCTTGTTCATCTGGGAAAAAAGGGACAATTACCGGTAGTACTCGCTCCGCACTTTCTTTAACAATGTTCCTTCCTCCTTGAAGCTCTTGCAGATCAAAAATTTGGTTTGGAGTCAAGCGGGACTCATTGACAATGTTCTTTGCCTCGTTTATAAGTAGTGTCGGGGCACCTGAAACCGAATTTATGATTCCTTCTTTCTTGTAGCTCTTTCAAATCAAAAAAAATTCGAAGACAATTTGTCCGGTTGTTGGTAAAAACAAGTGCGTCAGACAACCGTGTGAACATCCAGACCCCACGAGTGGACCCAGGAACGGTCATCTACAGAAAGAACAAAGGGTCCAAGAACCCAATGGCTTCCGTCAATCGCGCTCTGTTCACATGGGTATGGTTCATCAACCACACTTTGGTTGCTGCCTCCGTAGATCTCACGAACACAGAGGTACGAGCCTATAGAACAGATCCTGTTCAAATAAGGTCGTGCCTGTTGTTCTCTTTTAGCTGTATACATGCGTAGCCTACGTCTAATATTTCTTCAGTGTGGGAGACTTCTTTTCCCGACCGTTCCCTTCTCAAGAACATTCTAACGGTACTCTTGGCGCTCTTAAACTAAGCTTGCTTGTTCATCTGGGAAAAAAGGGACAATTACCGGTAGTACTCGCTCCGCACTTTCTTTAACAATGTTCCTTCCTCCTTGAAGCTCTTGCAGATCAAAAATTTGGTTTGGAGTCAAGCGGGACTCATTGACAATGTTCTTTGCCTCGGTTATAAGTAGTGTCGGGGCACCTGAAACCGAATTTATGATTCCTTCTTTCTTGTAGCTCTTTCAAATCAAAAAAAATTCGAAGACAATTTGTCCGGTTGTTGGTAAAAAAAAGTGCGTCAGACAACCGTGTGAACATTCCGACCCCACAAGTGGACCCAGGAACGATCATCTACAGCAAGAACAAAGGGTCCAAGAACCCAATGGCTTCCGTCAATCGCGCTCTGTTCACACGGGTATGGTTCATCAACCACACTTGGGTTGCTGCCTCCGTAGATCTCACGAACACAGAGGTACGAGCCTATAGAACAGATCCTGTTCAAATAAGGTCGTGCCTGTTGTTCTCTTTTAGCTGTATACATGCGTAGCCTACGTCTAATATTTCTTCAGTGTGGGAGACTTCTTTCCCCGACCGTTCCCTTCTCAAGAACATTCTAACGGTACTCTTGGCGCTCTTAAACTAAGCTTGCTTGTTCATCTGGGAAAAAAGGGACAATTACCGGTAGTACTCGCTCCGCACTTTCTTTAACAATGTTCCTTCCTCCTTGAAGCTCTTGCAGATCAAAAATTTGGTTTGGAGTCAAGCGGGACTCATTGACAATGTTCTTTGCCTCGGTTATAAGTAGTGTCGGGGCACCTGAAACCGAATTTATGATTCCTTCTTTCTTGTAGCTCTTTCAAATAAAAAAAAAATTCGAAGACAATTTGTCCGGTTGTTGGTAAAAACAAGTGCGTCAGACAACCGTGTGAACATCCAGACCCCACGAGTGGACCCAGGAACGGTCATCTACAGAAAGAACAAAGGGTCCAAGAACCCAATGGCTTCCGTCAATCGCGCTCTGTTCACATGGGTATGGTTCATCAACCACACTTTGGTTGCTGCCTCTGTAGATCTCACGAATACAGAGGTACGAGCCTATAGAACAGATCCTGTTCAAGTAAGGTCGTGTCAGTTGTTCTCTTTTAGCTATATACATGCGTAGCCTACGTCTAATATTTCTTCGGTGTGGGAGACTTCTTTGCCCGACCGTTCCCTTCTCAAGAACATTCTAACGGTATTCTTGACTCTCTTAAACTAAGCTTGCTTGTTCATCTGGAAAAAAAGGGACAATTACCGGTAGTACTCGCTCCACACTTTTTTTCTTTAACATTGTTCCTTCCTCCTTGTAGCTCTTGCAAATCAAAAAATTGGTTTGGAGTCAAGCGGCACTCATTCAAAATGTTTTTTGCATCGGTTATCAACAGTGTCGGGGCACCTGAAACCGAATTTATAATTCCAAAATATAAGTGCGTTAGACAACCGTGTGAACATTCCGAC
The DNA here is from genome assembly GCA_958450325.1 of Agrostemma githago. Lineage (NCBI taxonomy): Eukaryota > Viridiplantae > Streptophyta > Magnoliopsida > Caryophyllales > Caryophyllaceae > Agrostemma > Agrostemma githago. The sequence goes on along the minus strand of OY288251.1, from coordinate 68,201,629 downwards.
CCCACGAGAGGACCCAGGAACGGTCATCTACAGCAAGAACAAAGGGTCCAAGAACCCAATGGCTTCCGTCAATCGCGCTCTGTTCACACGGGTATGGTTAATCACCCACACTTTGGTTGCTGCCTTCGTAGATCTCACGAACACAGAGGTACGAGCCTATAGAACAGATCCTGTTCAAGTAAGGTCGTGCCAGTTGTTCTCTTTTAGCTGTATACAGGCGTAGCCTACGTCTAATATTTTTTCGGTGTGGGAGACTTCTTTGCCCGACCGTTCCCTTCTCAAGAACAATCTAACGGTACTCTTGACTCTCTTAAACTAAGCTTGCTTGTTCATCTGGAAAAAAAGGGACAATTACCGGTAGTACTCTCTCCACACTTTTTTTCTTTAACATTGTTCCTTCCTCCTTGTAGCTCTTGCAAATCAAAAATTTGGTTGGAGTCAAGCGGGACTCATTCAAAATGTTCTTTGCCTCGGTTATCAACAGTGTCGGGGCACCTGAAACCGAATTTATGATTCCTTCTTACTTGTAGCTCTTGCAAATTAAAAAAAATCGAAGACAATGTGTCCGGTTGTTGGAAAATATAAGTGCGTCAGACAACCGTGAGAACATCCCGACCCCAGGAACAGTCATCTACAGCAAGAACAAAGGGTCCAGGAACCCAATGACTTCCGTCAATCGCGCTCTGTTCTCACGGGTATGGTTCGTCAACCACACTTTGGTTGCTGCCCCCGTAGATCTCACGAACACAGAGGTACAAGCCTATAGAACAGATCATGTTCAAGTAAGGTCATGCCAGTTCTTCTCTTTTAGCTGTATACATGCGTAGCCTACGTCTAATATTTCTTCGGTGTGGGAAACTTCTTTGCCCGACCGTTCCCTTCTTAAGAACAATCTAACGGTACTCTTGACTCTCTTAAACTAAGCTTTCTTGTTTATCTGGAAAAAAAAGGGACAATTACCGGTAGTACTCGCTCCACACTTTTTTTCTTTAACATTGTTCCTTCCTTCTTGTAGCTCTTGCAAATCAAAAATTTTGTTAAGAGTCAAGCGGGACACATTCAAAATGTTCTTTGCCTCGGTTATCAGCAGTGTCGGGGCACCTGAAACCGAATTTATGATTCCTTTTTTCTTTTAGCTCTTTCAAATCAAAAAAAATTCGAAGACAATGTGTCCGATTGTTGGTAAAAATGAATGTGTCAAACAACCGTGTGAGCATCCCGACCCCACGACTGGACCCAGGAACGGTCATCTACAGCATGAACAAAGGGTCCAAGAACCCAATGGCTTCCGTCAATCGCGCTCTGTTCACACGGGTATGGTTCATCAACCACACTTTGGTTGCTGCCTTCGTAGATCTCACGAACACGGAGGTACGAGCCTATAGAACAGATCCTGTTCAAGTAAGGTCGTGCCAGTTGTTCTCTTTTAGCTGTATACAGGCGTAGCCTACGTCTAATATTTCTTTGGTGTGGGAGACTTCTTTGCCCGACCATTCCTTTCTCAAGAACACTCTAACGGTACTCTTGGCGCTCTTAAATTAAGCTTGCTTGTTCATCTGGAAAAAAGGGACAATTACCGGTAGTACTCGCTCCGCACTTTCTTTAACATTGTTCCTTCCTCCTTGTAGCTCTTGCAAATCAAAAATTTGGTTTGGAGTCAAGCGGGACTCATTCAAAATGTTCTTTGCCTCGGTTATCAGCAGTGTCGGGGCGCTTCCGTCAATCGCGCTCTGTTCACATGGGTATGGTTCATCAACCACACTTTGGTTGCTGCTTTCGTAGATCTTACGAACACAGAGGTACGAGCCTATAGAACAGATCCTGTTCAAGTAAGGTCGTCCCAGTTGTTCCCTTTTAACTGTATACAGGCGTAGCCTACGTCTAATATTTCTTCGGTGTGGGAGACTTCTTTGCCCGACCGTTCCCTTCTCAAGAACACTCTAACGGTACTCTTGACTCTCTTAAACTAAGCTTGCTTGTTCATCTGGAAAAAAAGGGACAATTACCGGTAGTACTCGCTCCACACTTTTTTTCTTTAACATTGTTCCTTCCTCCTTGTAGCTCTTGCAAATCAAAAATTTTGTTTGGAGTCAAGCGGGACACATTCAAAATGTTCTTTGCCTCGGTTATCAGCAGTGTCGGGGCACCTGAAACCGAATTTATGATTCCTTCTTTCTTTTAGCTCTTTCAAATCAAAAAAAATTCGAAGACAATGTGTCCGGTTGTTGGTAAAAATAAGTCCCTTCTCAAGAACATTTTAACGGTACTCTTGGCGCTCCTAAACTAAGCTTGCTTGTTCGTCTGGAAAAAAAGGGACAATTACCGGTAGTACTCGCTCCGCACTTTCTTTAACATTGTTCCTTCCTCCTTGTAACTCTTGCAAATCAAAAATTTTGTTTGGAGTCAAGCAGGACACATTCAAAATGTTCTTTGCCTCGGTTATCAGCAGTGTCGGGGCACCTGAAACCGAATTTATGATTCCTTCTTTCTTTTAGCTCTTTCAAATCAAAAAAAATTCGAAGACAATGTGTCCGGTTGTTGGAAAAAATAAGTGCGTCAGACAACCGTGTGAACATCCCGACCCCACAAGTGGACCCAGGAATGGTCATCTACAGCAAGAACAAAGGGTCCAAGAACCCAATGGCTTCCGTCAATCGCGCTGTGTTCACACGGGTATGGTTCATCAACCACACTTTGGTTGCTGCCTCTGTATATCTCACGAACACAGAGGTACGAGCCTATAGAACAGATCCTGTTCAAGTAAGGTCGTGCCAGTTGTTCTCTTTTAGCTGTATACATGCGTAGATTACGTCTAATATTTCTTCGGTGTGGGAGACTTCTTTGCCCGACCATTCCCTTCTCAAGAACATTTTAACGGTACTCTTGGCGCTCCTAAACTAAGCTTGCTTGTTCATCTGGAAAAAAAGGGACAATTACCGGTAGTACTCGCTCCGCACGTTCTTTAACATTGTTCCTTCCTCCTTGTAGCTCTTGCAAATCAAAAATTTTGTTTGGAGTCAAGCGGGACACATTCAAAATGTTCTTTGCCTCGGTTATCAGCAGTGTCGGGGCACCTGAAACCGAATTTATGATTCCTTCTTTCTTTTAGCTCTTTCAAATCAAAAAAAATTCGAAGACAATGTGTCCGGTTGTTGGTAAAAATAAGTCCCTTCTCAAGAACATTTTAACGGTACTCTTGGCGCTCCTAAACTAAGCTTGCTTGTTCATCTGGAAAAAAAGGGACAATTACCGGTAGTACTCGCTCCGCACTTTCTTTAACATTGTTCCTTCCTCCTTGTAGCTCTTGCAAATCAAAATTTTTGTTTGGAGTCAAGCGGGACACATTCAAAATGTTCTTTGCCTCGGTTATCAGCAGTGTCGGGGCACCTGAAACCGAATTTATGATTCCTTCTTTCTTTTAGCTCTTTCAAATCAAAAAAAATTCGAAGACAATGTGTCCGGTTGTTGGTAAAAATAAGTGCGTCTGACAACCGTGTGAACATCCCGACCCCACGACTGGACCTAGGAACGGTTATCTACAGCAAGAACAAAGGGTCCAAGAACCCAATGGCTTCCGTCAATCGCGCTCTGTTCACACGGGTATGGTTCATCAACCACACTTTGGTTGCTGCCTCTGTAGATCTCACGAACACAGAGGTACGAGCCTATAGAACAGATCCTGTTCAAGTAAGGTCGTGCCAGTTGTTCTCTTTTAGCTGTATACATGCGTAGATTACGTCTAATATTTCTTCGGTGTGGGAGACTTCTTTGCCCGACCGTTCCCTTCTCAAGAACATTTTAACGGTACTCTTGGCGCTCCTAAACTAAGCTTGCTAGTTCATCTGGAAAAAAAAGGACAATTACCGGTAGTACTCGCTCCGCACTTTCTTTAACATTGTTCCATCCTCCTTGTAGCTCTTGCAAATCAAAAATTTTGTTTGGAGTCAAGCGGGACACATTCAAAATGTTCTTTGCCTCGGTTATCAGCAGTGTCGGGGCACCTGAAACCGAATTTATGATTCCTTCTTTCTTTTAGCTCTTTCAAATCAAAAAAAATTCGAAGACAATGTGTCCGGTTGTTGGAAAAAATAAGTGCTTCAGACAACCGTGTGAACATCCCGACCCCACAAGTGGACCCAGGAATGGTCATCTACAGCAAGAACAAAGGGTCCAAGAACCCAATGGCTTCCGTCAATCGCGCTGTGTTCACACGGGTATGGTTCATCAACCACACTTTGGTTGCTGCCTCTGTAGATCTCACGAACACAGAGGTACAAGCCTATAGAACAGATCCTGTTCAAGTAAGGTCGTGCCAGTTGTTCTCTTTTAGCTGTATACATGCGTAGATTACATCTAATATTTCTTCGGTGTGGGAGACTTCTTTGCCCGACCGTTCCCTTCTCAAGAACATTTTAACGGTACTCTTGGCACTCCTAAACTAAGCTTGCTTGTTCATCTGGAAAAAAAGGGACAATTACCGGTAGTACTCGCTCCGCACGTTCTTTAACATTGTTCCTTCCTCCTTGTAGCTCTTGCAAATCAAAAATTTTGTTTGGAGTCAAGCGGGACACATTCAAAATGTTCTTTGCCTCGGTTATCAGCAGTGTCGGGGTACCTGAAACCGAATTTATGATTCCTTCTTTCTTTTAGCTCTTTCAAATCAAAAAAAATTCGATGACAATGTGTCCGGTTGTTGGTAAAAATAAGTCCCTTCTCAAGAACATTTTAACGGTACTCTTGGCGCTCCTAAACTAAGCTTGCTTGTTCATCTGGAAAAAAAGGGACAATTACCGGTAGTACTCGCTCCGCACTTTCTTTAACATTGTTCCTTCCTCCTTGTAGCTCTTGCAAATCATAAATTTTGTTTGGAGTCAAGCGGGACACATTCAAAATGTTCTTTGCCTCGGTTATCAGCAGTGTCGGGGCACCTGAAACCGAATTTATGATTCCTTCTTTCTTTTAGCTCTTTCAAATCAAAAAAAAATCGAAGACAATGTGTCCGGTAGTTGGAAAAAATAAGTCCCTTCTCAAGAACATTTTAACGGTACTCTTGGCGCTCCTAAACTAAGCTTGCTTGTTCATCTGGAAAAAAAGGGACAATTACCGGTAGTACTTGCTCCGCACTTTCTTTAACATTGTTCCTTCCTCCTTGTAGCTCTTGCAAATCAAAAATTTTGTTTGGAGTCAAGCGGGACACATTCAAAATGTTCTTTGCCTCGGTTATCAGCAGTGTCGGGGCACCTGAAACCGAATTTATGATTCCTTCTTTCTTTTAGCTCTTTCAAATCAAAAAAAATTCGAAGACAATGTGTCCGGTTATTGGTAAAAATAAGTCCCTTCTCAAGAACATTTTAACGGTACTCTTGGCGCTCCTAAACTAAGCTTGCTTGTTCATCTGGAAAAAAAGGGACAATTACCGGTAGTACTCGCTCCGCACTTTCTTTAACATTGTTCCTTCCTCCTTGTAGCTCTTGCAAATCAAAAATTTTGTTTGGAGTCAAGCGGGACACATTCAAAATGTTCTTTGCCTCGGTTATCAGCAGTGTCGGGGCACCTGAAACCGAATTTATGATTCCTTCTTTCTTTTAGCTCTTTCAAATCAAAAAAAATTCGAAGACAATGTGTCCGGTTGTTGGAAAAAATAAGTGCGTCAGACAACCGTGTGAACATCCCGACCCCACAAGTGGACCCAGGAATGGTCATCTACAGCAAGAACAAAGGGTCCAAGAACCCAATGGCTTCCGTCAATCGCGCTGTGTTCACACGGGTATGGTTCATCAACCACACTTTGGTTGCTGCCTCTGTAGATCTCACGAACACAGAGGTACGAGCCTATAGAACAGATCCTGTTCAAGGAAGGTCGTGCCAGTTGTTCTCTTTTAGCTGTATACATGCGTAGATTACGTCTAATATTTCTTCGGTGTGGGAGACTTCTTTGCCCGACCGTTCCCTTCTCAAGAACATTTTAACGGTACTCTTGGCGCTCCTAAACTAAGCTTGCTTGTTCATCTGGAAAAAAAGGGACAATTACCGGTAGTACTCGCTCCGCACGTTCTTTAACATTGTTCCTTCCTCCTTGTAGCTCTTGCAAATCAAAAATTTTGTTTGGAGTCAAGCGGGACACATTCAAAATGTTCTTTGCCTCGGTTATCAGCAGTGTCGGGGCACCTGAAACCGAATTTATGATTCCTTCTTTCTTTTAGCTCTTTCAAATCAAAAAAAATTCGAAGACAATGTGTCCGGTTGTTGGTAAAAATAAGTCCCTTCTCAAGAACATTTTAACGGTACTCTTGGCGCTCCTAAACTAAGCTTGCTTGTTCATCTGGAAAAAAAGGGACAATTACCGGTAGTACTCGCTCCGCACTTTCTTTAACATTGTTCCTTCCTCCTTGTAGCTCTTGCAAATCAAAAATTTTGTTTGGAGTCAAGCGGGACACATTCAAAATGTTCTTTGCCTCGGTTATCAGCAGTGTCGGGGCACCTGAAACCGAATTTATGATTCCTTCTTTCTTTTAGCTCTTTCAAATCAAAAAAAATTCGAAGACAATGTGTCCGGTTGTTGGAAAAAATAAGTGCGTCAGACAACCGTGTGAACATCCCGACCCCACAAGTGGACCCAGGAATGGTCATCTACAGCAAGAACAAAGGGTCCAAGAACCCAATGGCTTCCGTCAATCGCGCTGTGTTCACACGGGTATGGTTCATCAACCACACTTTCGTTGCTGCCTCTGTAGATCTCACGAACACAGAGGTACGAGCCTATAGAACAGATCCTGTTCAAGTAAGGTCGTGCCAGTTGTTCTCTTTTAGCTGTATACATGCGTAGATTACGTCTAATATTTCTTCGGTCTGGGAGACTTCTTTGCCCGACCGTTCCCTTCTCAAGAACATTTTAACGGTACTCTTGGCACTCCTAAACTAAGCTTGCTTGTTCATCTGGAAAAAAAGGGACAATTACCGGTAGTACTCGCTCCGCACGTTCTTTAACATTGTTCCTTCCTCCTTGTAGCTCTTGCAAATCAAAAATTTTGTTTGGAGTCAAGCGGGACACATTCAAAATGTTCTTTGCCTCGGTTATCAGCAGTGTCGGGGCACCTGAAACCGAATTTATGATTCCTTCTTTCTTTTAGCTCTTTCAAATCAAAAAAAATTCGAAGACAATGTGTCCGGTTGTTGGTAAAAATAAGTCCCTTCTCAAGAACATTTTAACGGTACTCTTGGCGCTCCTAAACTAAGCTTGCTTGTTCATCTGGAAAAAAAGGGACAATTACCGGTAGTACTCGCTCCGCACTTTCTTTAACATTGTTCCTTCCTCCTTGTAGCTCTTGCAAATCATAAATTTTGTTTGGAGTCAAGCGGGACACATTCAAAATGTTCTTTGCCTCGGTTATCAGCAGTGTCGGGGCACCTGAAACCGAATTTATGATTCCTTCTTTCTTTTAGCTCTTTCAAATCAAAAAAAAATCGAAGACAATGTGTCCGGTTGTTGGAAAAAATAAGTCCCTTCTCAAGAACATTTTAACGGTACTCTTGGCGCTCCTAAACTAAGCTTGCTTGTTCATCTGGAAAAAAAGGGACAATTACCGGTAGTACTCGCTCCGCACTTTCTTTAACATTGTTCCTTCCTCCTTGTAGCTCTTGCAAATCAAAAATTTTGTTTGGAGTCAAGCGGGACACATTCAAAATGATCTTTGCCTCGGTTATCAGCAGTGTCGGGGCACCTGAAACCGAATTTATGATTCCTTCTTTCTTTTAGCTCTTTCAAATCAAAAAAAATTCGAAGACAATGTGTCCGGTTGTTGGAAAAAATAAGTGCGTCAGACAACCGTGTGAACATCCCGACCCCACGAGTGGACCCAGGAACGGTCATCTACAGCAAGAACAAAGGGTCCAAGAACCCAATGGCTTCCGTCAATCGCGCTCTGTTCACACGGGTATGGTTCATCAACCACACTTTGGTTGCTGCCTCTGTAGATCTCACGAACACAGAGGTACGAGCCTATAGAACAGATCCTATTCAAGTAAGGTCGTGCCATTTGTTCTCTTTTAGCTGTATACATGCGTAGATTACGTCTAATATTTCTTCGGTGTGGGAGACTTCTTTGCCCGACCGTTCCCTTCTCAAGAACATTTTAACGGTACTCTTGGCGCTCCTAAACTAAGCTTGCTTGTTCATCTGGAAAAAAAGCGACAATTACCGGTAGTACTCGCTCCGCACTTTCTTTAACATTATTCCTTCCTCCTTGTAGCTCTTGCAAATCAAAAATTTGGTTTGGAGTCAAGCGGGACACATTCAAAATGTTCTTTGCCTCGGTTATCAGCAGTGTCGGGGCACCTAAAACCGAATTTATGATTCCTTCTTTCTTTTAGCTCTTTCAAATCAAAAAAAATTCGAAGACAATGTGTCCGGTTGTTGGTAAAAATAAGTCCCTTCTCAAGAACATTTTAACGGTACTCTTGGCGCTCCTAAACTAAGCTTGCTTGTTCATCTGGAAAAAAGGGGACAATTACCGGTAGTACTCGCTCCGCACTTTCTTTAACATTGTTCCTTCCTCCTTGTAGCTCTTGCAAATCAAAAATTTTGTTTGGAGTCAAGCGGGACACATTCAAAATGTTCTTTGCCTCGGTTATCAGAAGTGTCGGGGCACCTGAAACCGAATTTATGATTCCTTCTTTATTTTAGCTCTTTCAAATCAAAAAAAATTCGAAGACAATGTGTCCGGTTGTTGGTAAAAATAAGTGCGTCAGACAACCGTGTGAACATCCCGACCCCACGACTGGACCTAGGAACGGTCATCTACAGCAAGAACAAAGGGTCCAAGAACCCAATGGCTTCCGTCAATCGCGCTCTGTTCACACGGGTATGGTTCATCAACCACACATTGGTTGCTGCCTCTGTAGATCTCACGAACACAGAGGTACGAGCCTATAGAACAGATCCTGTTCAAGTAAGGTCGTGCCAGTTGTTCTCTTTTAGCTGTATACATGCGTAGATTACGTCTAATATTTCTTCGGTGTGGGAGACTTCTTTGCCCGACCGTTCCCTTCTCAAGAACATTTTAACGGTACTCTTGGCGCTCCTAAACTAAGCTTGCTTGTTCATCTGGAAAAAAAGGGACAATTACCGGTAGTACTCGCTCCGCACTTTCTTTAACATTGTTCCTTCCTCCTTGTAGCTCTTGCAAATCAAAAATTTTGTTTGGAGTCAAGCGGGACACATTCAAAATGATCTTTGCCTCGGTTATCAGCAGTGTCGGGGCACCTGAAACCGAATTTATGATTCCTTCTTTCTTTTAGCTCTTTCAAATCAAAAAAAAATCGAAGACAATGTGTCCGGTTGTTGGAAAAAATAAGTCCCTTCTCAAGAACATTTTAACGGTACTCTTGGCGCTCCTAAACTAAGCTTGCTTGTTCATCTGGAAAAAAAGGGACAATTACCGGTAGTACTCGCTCCGCACTTTCTTTAACATTGTTCCTTCCTCCTTGTAGCTCTTGCAAATCAAAAATTTTGTTTGGAGTCAAGCGGGACACATTCAAAATGATCTTTGCCTCGGTTATCAGCAGTGTCGGGGCACCTGAAACCGAATTTATGATTCCTTCTTTCTTTTAGCTCTTTCAAATCAAAAAAAATTCGAAGACAATGTGTCCGGTTGTTGGAAAAAATAAGTGCGTCAGACAACCGTGTGAACATCCCGACCCCACGAGTGGACCCAGGAACGATCATCTACAGCAAGAACAAAGGGTCCAAGAACCCAATGGCTTCCGTCAATCGCGCTCTGTTCACACGGGTATGGTTCATCAACCACACTTTGGTTGCTGCCTCTGTAGATCTCACGAACACAGAGGTACGAGCCTATAGAACAGATCCTATTCAAGTAAGGTCGTGCCATTTGTTCTCTTTTAGCTGTATACATGCGTAGATTACGTCTAATATTTCTTCGGTGTGGGAGACTTCTTTGCCCGACCGTTCCCTTCTCAAGAACATTTTAACGGTACTCTTGGCGCTCCTAAACTAAGCTTGCTTGTTCATCTGGAAAAAAAGCGACAATTACCGGTAGTACTCGCTCCGCACTTTCTTTAACATTATTCCTTCCTCCTTGTAGCTCTTGCAAATCAAAAATTTGGTTTGGAGTCAAGCGGGACACATTCAAAATGTTCTTTGCCTCGGTTATCAGCAGTGTCGGGGCACCTAAAACCGAATTTATGATTCCTTCTTTCTTTTAGCTCTTTCAAATCAAAAAAAATTCGAAGACAATGTGTCCGGTTGTTGGTAAAAATAAGTCCCTTCTCAAGAACATTTTAACGGTACTCTTGGCGCTCCTAAACTAAGCTTGCTTGTTCATCTGGAAAAAAGGGGACAATTACCGGTAGTACTCGCTCCGCACTTTCTTTAACATTGTTCCTTCCTCCTTGTAGCTCTTGCAAATCAAAAATTTTGTTTGGAGTCAAGCGGGACACATTCAAAATGTTCTTTGCCTCGGTTATCAGAAGTGTCGGGGCACCTGAAACCGAATTTATGATTCCTTCTTTATTTTAGCTCTTTCAAATCAAAAAAAATTCGAAGACAATGTGTCCGGTTGTTGGTAAAAATAAGTGCGTCAGACAACCGTGTGAACATCCCGACCCCACGACTGGACCTAGGAACGGTCATCTACAGCAAGAACAAAGGGTCCAAGAACCCAATGGCTTCCGTCAATCGCGCTCTGTTCACACGGGTATGGTTCATCAACCACACATTGGTTGCTGCCTCTGTAGATCTCACGAACACAGAGGTACGAGCCTATAGAACAGATCCTGTTCAAGTAAGGTCGTGCCAGTTGTTCTCTTTTAGCTGTATACATGCGTAGATTACGTCTAATATTTCTTCGGTGTGGGAGACTTCTTTGCCCGACCGTTCCCTTCTCAAGAACATTTTAACGGTACTCTTGGCGCTCCTAAACTAAGCTTGCTTGTTCATCTGGAAAAAAAGGGACAATTACCGGTAGTACTCGCTCCGCACTTTCTTTAACATTGTTCCTTCCTCCTTGTAGCTCTTGCAAATCAAAAATTTTGTTTGGAGTCAAGCGGGACACATTCAAAATGTTCTTTGCCTCGGTTATCAGCAGTGTCGGGGCACCTGAAACCGAATTTATGATTCCTTCTTTCTTTTAGCTCTTTCAAATCAAAAAAAATTCGAAGACAATGTGTCCGGTTGTTGGTAAAAATAAGTCCCTTCTCAAGAACATTTTAACGGTACTCTTGGCGCTCCTAAACTAAGCTTGCTTGTTCATCTGGAAAAAAAGGGACAATTACCGGTAGTACTCGCTCCGCACTTTCTTTAACATTGTTCCTTCCTCCTTGTAGCTCTTGCAAATCATAAATTTTGTTTGGAGTCAAGCGGGACACATTCAAAATGTTCTTTGCCTCGGTTATCAGCAGTGTCGGGGCACCTGAAACCGAATTTATGATTCCTTCTTTCTTTTAGCTCTTTCAAATCAAAAAAAAATTCGAAGACAATGTGTCCGGTTGTTGGAAAAAATAAGTCCCTTCTCAAGAACATTTTAACGGTACTCTTGGCGCTCCTAAACTAAGCTTGCTTGTTCATCTGGAAAAAACGGGACAATTACCGGTAGTACTCGCTCCGCACTTTCTTTAACATTATTCCTTTCTCCTTGTAGCTCTTGCAAATCAAAAATTTGGTTTGGAGTCAAGCGGGACACATTCAAAATGTTCTTTGCCTCGGTTATCAGCAGTGTCGGGGCACCTAAAACCGAATTTATGATTCCTTCTTTCTTTTAGCTCTTTCAAATCAAAAAAAATTCGAAGACAATGTCTCCGGTTGTTGGTAAAAATAAGTCCCTTCTCAAGAACATTTTAACGGTACTCTTGGCGCTCCTAAACTAAGCTTGCTTGTTCATCTGGAAAAGAGGGGACAATTACCGGTAGTACTCGCTCCGCACTTTCTTTAACATTGTTCCTTCCTCCTTGTAGCTCTTGAAAATCAAAAATTTTGTTTGGAGTCAAGCGGGACACATTCAAAATGTTCTTTGCCTCGGTTATCAGCAGTGTCGGGGCACCTGAAACCGAATTTATGATTCCTTCTTTATTTTAGCTCTTTCAAATCAAAAAAAATTCGAAGACAATGTGTCCGGTTGTTGGTAAAAATAAGTGCGTCAGACAACCGTGTGAACATCCCGACCCCACGACTGGACCTAGTAACGGTCATCTACAGCAAGAACAAAGGGTCCAAGAACCCAATGGCTTCCGTCAATCGCGCTCTGTTCACACGGGTATGGTTCATCAACCACACATTGGTTGCTGCCTCTGTAGATCTCACGAACACAGAGGTACGAGCCTATAGAACAGATCCTGTTCAAGTAAGGTTGTGCCAGTTGTTCTCTTTTAGCTGTATACATGCGTAGATTACGTCTAATATTTCTTCGGTGTGGGAGACTTCTTTGCCCGACCGTTCCCTTCTCAAGAACATTTTAACGGTACTCTTGGCGCTCCTAAACTAAGCTTGCTTGTTCATCTGGAAAAAAAGGGACAATTACCGGTAGTACTCGCTCCGCACTTTCTTTAACATTGTTCCTTCCTCCTTGTAGCTCTTGCAAATCAAAAATTTTGTTTGGAGTCAAGCGGGACACATTCAAAATGTTCTTTGCCTCGGTTATCAGCAGTGTCGGGGCACCTGAAACCGAATTTATGATTCCTTCTTTCTTTTAGCTCTTTCAAATCAAAAAAAATTCGAAGACAATGTGTCCGGTTGTTGGTAAAAATAAGTCCCTTCTCAAGAACATTTTAACGGTACTCTTGGCGCTCCTAAACTAAGCTTGCTTGTTCATCTGGAAAAAAAGGGACAATTACCGGTAGTACTCGCTCCGCACTTTCTTTAACATTGTTCCTTCCTCCTTGTAGCTCTTGCAAATCATAAATTTTGTTTGGAGTCAAGCGGGACACATTCAAAATGTTCTTTGCCTCGGTTATCAGCAGTGTCGGGGCACCTGAAACCGAATTTATGATTCCTTCTTTCTTTTAGCTCTTTCAAATCAAAAAATATTCGAAGACAATGTGTCCGGTTGTTGGAAAAAATAAGTCCCTTCTCAAGAACATTTTAACGGTACTCTTGGCGCTCCTAAACTAAGCTTGCTTGTTCATCTGGAAAAAAAGGGACAATTACCGGTAGTACTCGCTCCGCACTTTCTTTAACATTATTCCTTCCTCCTTGTAGCTCTTGCAAATCAAAAATTTGGTATGGAGTCAAGCGGGACACATTCAAAATGTTCTTTGCCTCGGTTATCAGCAGTGTCGGGGCACCTAAAACCGAATTTATGATTCCTTCTTTCTTTTAGCTCTTTCAAATCAAAAAAAATTCGAAGACAATGTGTCCGGTTGTTGGTAAAAATAAGTCCCTTCTCAAGAACATTTTAACGGTACTCTTGGCGCTCCTAAACTAAGCTTGCTTGTTCATCTGGAAAAAAAGGGACAATTACCGGTAGTACTCGCTCCGCACTTTCTTTAACATTGTTCCTTCCTCCTTGTAGCTCTTGCAAATCAAAAATTTTGTTTGGAGTCAAGCGGGACACATTCAAAATGTTCTTTGCCTCGGTTATCAGCAGTTTCGGGGCACCTGAAACCGAATTTATGATTCCTTCTTTCTTTTAGCTCTTTCAAATCAAAAAAAATTCGAAGACAATGTGTCCGGTTGTTGGTAAAAATAAGTGCGTCAGACAACCGTGTGAACATCCCGACCCCACGACTGGACCTAGGAACGGTCATCTACAGCAAGAACAAAGGGTCCAAGAACCCAATGGCTTCCGTCAATCGCGCTCTGTTCATACGGGTATGGTTCATCAACCACACTTTGGTTGCTGCCTCTGTAGATCTCACGAACACAGAGGTACGAGCCTATAGAACAGATCCTGTTCAAGTAAGGTCGTGCCAGTTGTTCTCTTTTAGCTGTATACATGCGTAGATTACGTCTAATATTTCTTCGGTGTGGGAGACTTATTTGCCCGACCGTTCCCTTCTCAAGAACATTTTAACGGTACTCTTGGCGCTCCTAAACTAAGCTTGCTTGTTCATCTGGAAAAAAAGGGACAATTACCGGTAGTACTCGCTCCGCACTTTCTTTAACATTGTTCCTTCCTCCTTGTAGCTCTTGCAAATCAAAAATTTTGTTTGGAGTCAAGCGGGACACATTCAAAATGTTCTTTGCCTCGGTTATCAGCAGTATCGGGGCACCTGAAACCGAATTTATGATTCCTTCTTTCTTTTAGCTCTTTCAAATCAAAAAAAATTCGAAGACAATGTGTCCGGTTGTTGGTAAAAATAAGTCCCTTCTCAAGAACATTTTAACGGTACTCTTGGCGCTCCTAAACTAAGCTTGCTTGTTCATCTGGAAAAAAAGGGACAATTACCGGTAGTACTCGCTCCGCACTTTCTTTAACATTGTTCCTTCCTCCTTGTAGCTCTTGCAAATCAAAAATTTTGTTTGGAGTCAAGCGGGACACATTCAAAATGTTCTTTGCCTCGGTTATCAGCAGTGTCGGGGCACCTGACACCGAATTTATGATTCCTTCTTTCTTTTAGCTCCTTCAAATCAAAAAAAATTCGAAGACAATGTGTCCGGTTGTTGGAAAAAATAAGTCCCTTCTCAAGAACATTTTAACGGTACTCTTGGCGCTCCTAAACTAAGCTTGCTTGTTCATCTGGAAAAAAAGGGACAATTACCGGTAGTACTCGCTCCGCACTTTCTTTAACATTGTTCCTTCCTCCTTGTAGCTCTTGCAAATCAAAAAAAATTGTTTGGAGTCAAGCGGGACACATTCAAAATGTTCTTTGCCTCGGTTATCAGCAGTGTCGGGGCACCTGAAACCGAATTTATGATTCCTTCTTTCTTCTAGCTCTTGCAAATCTAAAAAAATTCGAAGACAATGTGTCCGGTTGTTGGAAAAAATAAGTGCGTCAGACAACCGTGTGAACATCCCGACCCCACGAGTGGACCCAGGAACGGTCATCTACAGCAAGAACAAAGGGTCCAAGAACCCAATGGCTTCCGTCAATCGCGCTCTGTTCACACGGGTATGGTTCATCAACCACACTTTGCTTGCTGCCTCTGTAGATCTCACGAACACAGAGGTACGAGCCTATAGAACAGATCCTGTTCAAGTAAGGTCGTGCCAGTTGTTCTCTTTTAGCTGTATACATGCGTAGATTACGTCTAATATTTCTTCGGTGTGGGAGACTTCTTTGCCCGACCGTTCCCTTCTCAAGAACATTTTAACGGTACTCTTGGCGCTCCTAACTAAGATTGCTTGTTCATCTGGAATAAAAGGGACAATTACCGGTAGTACTCGCTCCGCACTTTCTTTAACATTGTTCCTTCCTCCTTGTAGCTCTTGCTAATCAAAAATTTTGTTTGGAGTCAAGCGGGACACATTCAAAATGTTCTTTGCCTCGGTTATCAGCAGTGTCGGGGCACGTGAAACCGAATTTATGATTCCTTCTTTCTTTTAGCTATTTCAAATCAAAAAAAATTCGAAGACAATGTGTCCGGTTGTTGGTAAAAATAAGTCCCTTCTCAAGAACATTTTAACGGTACTCTTGGCGCTCCTAAACTAAGCTTGCTTGTTCATCTGGAAAAAAAGGGACAATTACCGGTAGTACTCGCTCCGCACTTTCTTTAACATTGTTCCTTCCTCCTTGTAGCTCTTGCAAATCAAAAATTTTGTTTGGAGTCAAGCGGGACACATTCAAAATGTTCTTTGCCTCGGTTATCAGCAGTGTCGGGGCACCTGAAACCGAATTTATGATTCCTTCTTTCTTTTAGCTCTTTCAAATCAAAAAAAATTCGAAGACAATGTGTCCGGTTGTTGCTAAAAATAAGTCCCTTCTCAAGAACATTTTAACGGTACTCTTGGCGCTCCTAAACTAAGCTTGCTTGTTCATCTGGAAAAAAAGGGACAATTACCGGTAGTACTCGCTCCGCACTTTCTTTAACATTGTTCCTTCCTCCTTGTAGCTCTTGCAAATCAAAAATTTTGTTTGGAGTCAAGCGGGACACATTCAAAATGTTCTTTGCCTCGGTTATCAGCAGTGTCGGGGCACCTGAAACCGAACTTATGATTCCTTCTTTCTTCTAGCTCTTGCAAATCTAAAAAAATTCGAAGACAATGTGTCCGGTTGTTGGAAAAAATAAGTGCGTCAGACAACCGTGTGAACATCCCGACCCCACGAGTGGACCCAGGAACGGTCATCTACAGCAAGAACAAAGGGTCCAAGAACCCAAAGGCTTCCGTCAATCGCGCTCTGTTCACACGGGTATGGTTCATCAACCACACTTTGCTTGCTGCCTCTGTAGATCTCACGAACACAGAGGTACGAGCCTATAGAACAGATCCTGTTCAAGTAAGGTCGTGCCAGTTGTTCTCTTTTAGCTGTATACATGCGTAGATTACGTCTAATATTTCTTCGGTGTGGGAGACTTCTTTGCCCGACCGTTCCCTTCTCAAGAACATTTTAACGGTACTCTTGGCGCTCCTAAACTAATCTTGCTTGTTCATCTGGAAAAAAAGGGACAATTACCGGTAGTACTCGCTCCGCACTTTCTTTAACATTGTTCCTTCCTCCTTGTAGCTCTTGCAAATCAAAAATTTTGTTTGGAGTCAAGCGGGACACATTCAAAATGTTCTTTGCCTCGGTTATCAGCAGTGTCGGGGCACCTGAAACCAAATTTATGATTCCTTCTTTCTTTTAGCTCTTTCAAATCAAAAAAAATTCGAAGACAATGTGTCCGGTTGTTGGTAAAAATAAGTCCCTTCTCAAGAACATTTTAACGGTACTCTTGGCGCTCCTAAACTAAGCTTGCTTGTTCATCTCGAAAAAAAGGGACAATTACCGGTAGTACTCGCTCCGCACTTTCTTTTAGCTCTTTCAAATCAAAAAAAATTCGAAGACAATGTGTCCGGTTGTTGGTAAAAATAAGTGCGTCAAACAACCGTGTGAACATCCCGACCCCACGAGTGGACCCAAAAACGGTCATCTACAGCAAGAACAAAGGGTCCAAGAACCCAATGGCTTCCGTCAATCGCGCTCTGTTCACACGGGTATGGTTCATCAGCCACACTTTGGTTGCTGCCTCTGTAGATCTCACGAACACAGAGGTACGAGCCTATAGAACAGATCCTGTTCAAGTAAGGTCGTGCCAGTTGTTCTCTATTAGCTGTATACATGCGTAGATTACGTCTAATATTTCTTCGGTGTGGGAGACTTCTTTGCCCGACCGTTCCCTTCTCAAGAACACTCTAACGGTACTCTTGGCGCTACTAAACTATGCTTGCTTGTTCTTCTGGAAAAAAAGGGACAATTACCGGTAGTACTCGCTCCGCACTTTCTTTAACATTGTTCCTTCCTCCTTGTAGCTCTTGCAAATCAAAAATTTTGTTTGGAGTCAAGCGGGACACATTCAAAATGTTCTTTGCCTCGGTTATCAGCAGTGTCGGGGCACGTGAAACCGAATTTATGATTCCTTCTTTCTTTTAGCTATTTCAAATCAAAAAAAATTAGAAGACAATGTGTCCGGTTGTTGGTAAAAATAAGTCCCTTCTCAAGAACATTTTAACGGTACTCTTGGCGCTCCTAAACTAAGCTTGCTTGTTCATCTGGAAAAAAAGGGGACAATTACCGGTAGTACTCGCTCCGCACTTTCTTTTAGCTCTTTCAAATCAAAAAAAATTCGAAGACAATGTGTCCGGTTGTTGGTAAAAATAAGTGCGTCAGACAACCGTGTGAACATCCCGACCCCACGAGTGGACCCAGGAACGGTCATCTACAGCAAGAACAAAGGGTCCAAGAACCCAACGGCTTCCGTCAATCGCGCTCTGTTCACACGGGCATGGTTCATCAACCACACTTTGGTTGCTGCCTCCGTAGATCTCACGAACACAGAGGTACGAGCCTATAGAACAGATCCTGTTCAAGTAAGGTCGTGTCATTTGTTCTCTTTTAGCTGTATACATGCGTAGATTACGTTTAATATTTCTTCGGTGTGGGAGACTTCTTTGCCCGACCGTTCCCTTCTCAAGAACACTCTAACGGTACTCTTGGCGCTCCTAAACTAAGCTTGCTTGTTCATCTGGAAAAAATGGGACAATTACCGGTAGTACTCGCTCCGCACATTCTTTAACATTGTTCCTTCCTCCTTGTAGCTCTTGCAAATAAAAAATTTGGTTTGGAGTCAAGCGGGACTCATTCAAAATGTTCTTTTCCTCGGTTATCAGCAGTGTCGGGGCACCTGAAACCGAATTTAAGATTCCTTCTTTCTTCTAGCTCTTGCAAATCAAAAAAAATTCGAAGACAATGTGTCCGGTGGTTGGAAAAAATAAGTCCCTTCTCAAGAACATTTTAACGGTACTCTTGGCGCTCCTAAACTAAGCTTGCTTGTTCATCTGGAAAAAAAGGGACAATTACCGGTAGTACTCGCTCCGCACTTTCTTTAACATTGTTCCTTCCTCCTTGTAGCTCTTGCAAATCAAAAATTTTGTTTGGAGTCAAGCGGGACACATTCAAAATGTTCTTTGCCTCGGTTATCAGCAGTGTCGGGGCACCTGAAACCGAATTTATGATTCCTTCTTTCTTCTAGCTCTTGCAAATCTAAAAAAATTCGAAGACAATGTGTCCGGTTGTTGGAAAAAATAAGTGCGTCAGACAACCGTGTGAACATCGCGACCCCACGAGTGGACCCAGGAACGGTCATCTACAGCAAGAACAAAGGGTCCAAGAACCCAATGGCTTCCGTCAATCGCGCTCTGTTCACACGGGTATGGTTCATCAACCACACTTTGCTTGCTGCCTTTGTAGATCTCACGAACACAGAGGTACGAGCCTATAGAACAGATCCTGTTCAAGTAAGGTCGTGTCAGTTGTTCTCTTTTAGCTGTATACATGCGTAGATTACGTCTAATATTTCTTCGGTGTGGGAGACTTCTTTGCCCGACCGTTCCCTTCTCAAGAACATTTTAACGGTACTCTTGGCGCTCCTAAACTAAGCTTGCTTGTTAATCTGGAAAAAAAGGGACAATTACCGGTAGTACTCGCTCCGCACTTTCTTTAACATTGTTCCTTCCTCCTTGTAGCTCTTGCAAATCAAAAATTTTGTTTGGAGTCAAGCGGGACACATTCAAAATGTTCTTTGCCTCGGTTATCAGCAGTGTCGGGGCACGTGAAACCGAATTTATGATTCCTTCTTTCTTTTAGCTATTTCAAATCAAAAAAAATTCGAAGACAATGTGTCCGGTTGTTGGTAAAAATAAGTCCCTTCTCAAGAACATTTTAACGGTACTCTTGGCGCTCCTAAACTAAGCTTGCTTGTTCATCTCGAAAAAAAGGGACAATTACCGGTAGTACTCGCTCCGCACTTTCTTTTAGCTCTTTCAAATCAAAAAAAATTCGAAGACAATGTGTCCGGTTGTTGGTAAAAATAAGTGCGTCAAACAACCGTGTGAACATCCCGACCCCACGAGTGGACCCAAAAACGGTCATCTACAGCAAGAACAAAGGGTCCAAGAACCCAATGGCTTCCGTCAATCGCGCTCTGTTCACACGGGTATGGTTCATCAGCCACACTTTGGTTGCTGCCTCTGTAGATCTCACGAACACAGAGGTACGAGCCTATAGAACAGATCCTGTTCAAGTAAGGTCGTGCCAGTTGTTCTCTATTAGCTGTATACATGCGTAGATTACGTCTAATATTTCTTCGGTGTGGGAGACTTCTTTGCCCGACCGTTCCCTTCTCAAGAACACTCTAACGGTACTCTTGGCGCTACTAAACTATGCTTGCTTGTTCTTCTGGAAAAAAAGGGACAATTACCGGTAGTACTCGCTCCGCACTTTCTTTAACATTGTTCCTTCCTCCTTGTAGCTCTTGCAAATCAAAAATTTTGTTTGGAGTCAAGCGGGACACATTCAAAATGTTCTTTGCCTCGGTTATCAGCAGTGTCGGGGCACGTGAAACCGAATTTATGATTCCTTCTTTCTTTTAGCTATTTCAAATCAAAAAAAATTAGAAGACAATGTGTCCGGTTGTTGGTAAAAATAAGTCCCTTCTCAAGAACATTTTAACGGTACTCTTGGCGCTCCTAAACTAAGCTTGCTTGTTCATCTGGAAAAAAAGGGGACAATTACCGGTAGTACTCGCTCCGCACTTTCTTTTAGCTCTTTCAAATCAAAAAAAATTCGAAGACAATGTGTCCGGTTGTTGGTAAAAATAAGTGCGTCAGACAACCGTGTGAACATCCCGACCCCACGAGTGGACCCAGGAACGGTCATCTACAGCAAGAACAAAGGGTCCAAGAACCCAACGGCTTCCGTCAATCGCGCTCTGTTCACACGGGCATGGTTCATCAACCACACTTTGGTTGCTGCCTCCGTAGATCTCACGAACACAGAGGTACGAGCCTATAGAACAGATCCTGTTCAAGTAAGGTCGTGTCATTTGTTCTCTTTTAGCTGTATACATGCGTAGATTACGTTTAATATTTCTTCGGTGTGGGAGACTTCTTTGCCCGACCGTTCCCTTCTCAAGAACACTCTAACGGTACTCTTGGCGCTCCTAAACTAAGCTTGCTTGTTCATCTGGAAAAAATGGGACAATTACCGGTAGTACTCGCTCCGCACATTCTTTAACATTGTTCCTTCCTCCTTGTAGCTCTTGCAAATAAAAAATTTGGTTTGGAGTCAAGCGGGACTCATTCAAAATGTTCTTTTCCTCGGTTATCAGCAGTGTCGGGGCACCTGAAACCGAATTTAAGATTCCTTCTTTCTTCTAGCTCTTGCAAATCAAAAAAAATTCGAAGACAATGTGTCCGGTGGTTGGAAAAAATAAGTCCCTTCTCAAGAACATTTTAACGGTACTCTTGGCGCTCCTAAACTAAGCTTGCTTGTTCATCTGGAAAAAAAGGGACAATTACCGGTAGTACTCGCTCCGCACTTTCTTTAACATTGTTCCTTCCTCCTTGTAGCTCTTGCAAATCAAAAATTTTGTTTGGAGTCAAGCGGGACACATTCAAAATGTTCTTTGCCTCGGTTATCAGCAGTGTCGGGGCACCTGAAACCGAATTTATGATTCCTTCTTTCTTCTAGCTCTTGCAAATCTAAAAAAATTCGAAGACAATGTGTCCGGTTGTTGGAAAAAATAAGTGCGTCAGACAACCGTGTGAACATCGCGACCCCACGAGTGGACCCAGGAACGGTCATCTACAGCAAGAACAAAGGGTCCAAGAACCCAATGGCTTCCGTCAATCGCGCTCTGTTCACACGGGTATGGTTCATCAACCACACTTTGCTTGCTGCCTTTGTAGATCTCACGAACACAGAGGTACGAGCCTATAGAACAGATCCTGTTCAAGTAAGGTCGTGTCAGTTGTTCTCTTTTAGCTGTATACATGCGTAGATTACGTCTAATATTTCTTCGGTGTGGGAGACTTCTTTGCCCGACCGTTCCCTTCTCAAGAACATTTTAACGGTACTCTTGGCGCTCCTAAACTAAGCTTGCTTGTTAATCTGGAAAAAAAGGGACAATTACCGGTAGTACTCGCTCCGCACTTTCTTTAACATTGTTCCTTCCTCCTTGTAGCTCTTGCAAATCAAAAATTTTGTTTGGAGTCAAGCGGGACACATTCAAAATGTTCTTTGCCTCGGTTATCAGCAGTGTCGGGGCACGTGAAACCGAATTTATGATTCCTTCTTTCTTTTAGCTATTTCAAATCAAAAAAAATTAGAAGACAATGTGTCCGGTTGTTCGTAAAAATAAGTCCCTTCTCAAGAACATTTTAACGGTACTCTTGGCGCTCCTAAACTAAGCTTGCTTGTTCATCTGGAAAAAAAGGGGACAATTACCGGTAGTACTCGCTCCGCACTTTCTTTTAGCTCTTTCAAATCAAAAAAAATTCGAAGACAATGTGTCCGGTTGTTGGTAAAAATAAGTGCGTCAGACAACCATGTGAACATCCCGACCCCACGAGTGGACCCAGGAACGGTCATCTACAGCAAGAACAAAGGGTCCAAGAACCCAACGGCTTCCGTCAATCGCGCTCTGTTCACACGGGCATGGTTCATCAACCACACTTTGGTTGCTGCCTCCGTAGATCTCACGAACACAGAGGTACGAGCCTATAGAACAGATCCTGTTCAAGTAAGGTCGTGTCATTTGTTCTCTTTTAGCTGTATACATGCGTAGATTACGTCTAATATTTCTTCGGTGTGGGAGACTTCTTTGCCCGACCGTTCCCTTCTCAAGAACACTCTAACGGTACTCTTGGCGCTCCTAAACTAAGCTTGCTTGTTCATCTGGAAAAAATGGGACAATTACCGGTAGTACTCGCTCCGCACTTTCTTTAACATTGTTCCTTCCTCCTTGTAGCTCTTGCAAATCAAAAATTTTGTTTGGAGTCAAGCGGGACACATTCAAAATGTTCTTTGCCTCGGTTATCAGCAGTGTCGGGGCACCTGAAACCGAATTTATGCTTCCTTCTTTCTTTTAGCTCTTTCAAATCAAAAAAAAATCGAAGACAATGTGTCCGGTTGTTGGTAAAAATAAGTCCCTTCTCAAGAACATTTTAACGGTACTCTTGGCGCTCCTAAACTAAGCTTGCTTGTTCATCTGGAAAAAAAGGGACAATTACCGGTAGTACTCGCTCCGCACTTTCTTTAACATTGTTCCTTCCTCCTTGTAGCTCTTGCAAATCAAAAATTTTGTTTGGAGTCATGCGGGACACATTCAAAATGTTCTTTGCCTCGGTTATCAGCAGTGTCGGGGCACCTGAAACCAAATTTATGATTCCTTCTTTCTTTTAGCTCTTTCAAATCAAAAAAAATTCGAAGACAATGTGTCCGGTTGTTGGTAAAAATAAGTCCCTTCTCAAGAACATTTTAACGGTACTCTTGGCGCTCCTAAACTAAGCTTGCTTGTTCATCTGGAAAAAAGGGGATAATTACCGGTAGTACTCGCTCCGCACTTTCTTTAACATTGTTCCTTCCTCCTTGTAGCTCTTGCAAATCAAAAATTTTGTTTGGAGTCAAGCGGGACACATTCAAAATGTTCTTTGCCTCGGTTATCAGCAGTGTCGGGGCACCTGAAACCGAATTTATGATTCCTTCTTTCTTCTAGCTCTTGCAAATCTAAAAAAATTCGAAGACAATGTGTCCGGTTGTTGGAAAAAATAAGTGCGTCAGACAACCGTGTGAACATCCCGACCCCACGAGTGGACCCAGGAACGGTCATCTACAGCAAGAACAAAGGGTCCAAGAACCCAATGGCTTCCGTCAATCGCGCTCTGTTCACACGGGTATGGTTCATCAACCACACTTTGCTTGCTGCCTCTGTAGATCTCACGAACACAGAGGTACGGGCCTATAGAACAGATCCTGTTCAAGTAAGGTCGTGTCAGTTGTTCTCTTTTAGCTGTATACATGCGTAGATTACGTCTAATATTTCTTCGGTGTGGGAGACTTCTTTGCCCGACCGTTCCCTTCTCTAGAACATTTTAACGGTACTCTTGGCGCTCCTAAACTAAGCTTGCTTGTTCATCTGGAAAAAAAGGGACAATTACCGGTAGTACTCGCTCCGCACTTTCTTTAACATTGTTCCTTCCTCCTTGTAGCTCTTGCAAATCAAAAATTTTGTTTGGAGTCAAGCGGGACACATTCAAAATGTTCTTTGCCTCGGTTATCAACAGTGTCGGGGCACCTGAAACCGAATTTATGATTCCTTCTTTCTTTTAGCTCTTTCAAATCAAAAAAAATTCGAAGACAATGTGTCCGGTTGTTGGTAAAAATAAGTCCCTTCTCAAGAACATTTTAACGGTACTCTTGGCGCTCCTAAACTAAGCTTGCTTGTTCATCTGGAAAAAAAAGGGACAATTACCGGTAGTACTCGCTCCGCACTTTCTTTAACATTGTTCCTTCCTCCTTGTAGCTCTTGCAAATCAAAAAATTTGTTTGGAGTCAAGCGGGACACATTCAAAATGTTCTTTGCCTCGGTTATCAGCAGTGTCGGGGCATCTGAAACCGAATTTATGATTCCTTCTTTCTTTTAGCTCTTCCAAATCAAAAAAAATTCGAAGACAATGTGTCCGGTTGTTGGTAAAAATAAGTGCGTCAGACAACCGTGTGAACATCCCGACCCCACGAGTGGACCCAGGAACGGTCATCTACAGCAAGAACAAAGGGTCCAAGAACCCAACGGCTTCCGTCAATCGCGCTCTGTTCACACGGGCATGGTTCATCAACCACACTTTGGTTGCTGCCTCCGTAGATCTCACGAACACAGAGGTACGAGCCTATAGAACAGATCCTGTTCAAGTAAGGTCGTGTCATTTGTTCTCTTTTAGCTGTATACATGCGTAGATTACGTCTAATATTTCTTCGGTGTGGGAGACTTCTTTGCCCGACCGTTCCCTTCTCAAGAACACTCTAACGGTACTCTTGGCGCTCCTAAACTAAGCTTGCTTGTTCTTCTGGAAAAAAAGGGACAATTACCGGTAGTACTCGCTCCGCACATTCTTTAACATTGTTCCTTCCTCCTTGTAGCTCTTGCAAATCAAAAATTTGGTTTGGAGTCAAGCGGGACTCATTCAAAATGTTCTTTGCCTCGGTTATCAGCAGTGTCGGGGCACCTGAAACCGAATTTATGATTCCTTCTTTCTTCTACCTCTTGCAAATCTAAAAAAATTTGAAGACAATGTGTCCGGTTGTTTGAAAAAATAAGTGCGTCAGACAACCGTGTGAACATCCCGACCCCACGAGTGGACCCAGGAACGGTCATCTACAGCAAGAACAAAGGGTCCAAGAACCCAATGGCGCTCCCTTCTCAAGAACATTTTAACGGTACTCTTGGCGCTCCTAAACTAAGCTAAGGGTCCAAGAACCCTATGGCTTCCGTCAATCGCGCTCTGTTCACACGGGTATGGTTCATCAACCACACTTTGGTTGCTGCCTTGGTAGATCTCACGAACACAGAGGTACGAGCCTATAGAACAGATCCTGTTCAAGTAAGGTCGTGCCAGTTGTTCTCTTTTAGCTGTATACATGCGTAGCCTATGTCTAATATTTCTTCGGTGTGGGAGACTTCTTTGCCCGACCGTTCCCTTCTCAAGAACACTCTAACGGTACTCTTGGCGCTCCTAAACTAAGCTTGCTTGTTCTTCTGGAAAAAAAGGGACAATTACCGGTAGTACTCGCTCCGCACATTCTTTAACATTGTTCCTTCCTCCTTGTAGCTCTTGCAAATAAAAAATTTGGTTTGGAGTCAAGCGGGACTCATTCAAAATGTTCTTTTCCTCGGTTATCAGCAGTGTCGGGGCACCTGAAACCGAATTTAAGATTCCTTCTTTCTTCTAGCTCTTGCAAATCAAAAAAAATTCGAAGACAATGTGTCCGGTGGTTGGAAAAAATAAGTGCGTCAGACAACCGTGTGAACATCCCGACCCCACGAGTGGACCCAGGAACGGTCATCTACAGCAAGAACAAAGGGTCCAAGAACCCATTGGCTTCCGTCAATCGCGCTCTGTTCACACGGGTATGGTTCATCAACCACACTTTGGTTGCTGCCTCTGTAGATCTCACGAACACAGAGGTACGAGCCTATAGAACAGATCTTGTTCAAGTAAGGTCGTGCCAGTTGTTCTCTTTTAGCTGTATACATGCGTAGATTACGTCTAATATTTCTTTGGTGTGGGAGACTTCTTTGCCCGACCGTTCCCTTCTCAAGAACACTCTAACGGTACTCTTGGCGCTACTAAACTAAGCTTGCTTGTTCTTCTGGAAAAAAAGGGACAATTACCGGTAGTACTCGCTCCGCACATTCTTTAACATTGTTCCTTCCTCCTTGTAGCTCTTGCAAATCAAAAATTTGGTTTGGAGTCAAGCGGGACTCATTCAAAATGTTCTTTTCCTCGGTTATCAGCAGTGTCGGGGCACCTGAAACCGAATTTAAGATTCCTTCTTTCTTCTAGCTCTTGCAAATCTAAAAAAATTCGAAGACAATGTGTCCGGTTGTTGGAAAAAATAAGTGCGTCAGACAACCGTGTGAACATCCCGACCCCACGAGTGGACCCAGGAACGGTCATCTACAGCAAGAACAAAGGGTCCAAGAACCCAATGGCGTTCCCTTCTCAAGAACATTTTAACGGTACTCTTGGCGCTCCTAAACTAAACTAAGGGTCCAAGAACCCAATGGTTCCGTCAATCGCGCTCTGTTCACACGGGTATGGTTCGTCAACCACACTTTGGATGCTGCCTCTGTAGATCTCACGAACACAGAGGTACGAGCCTATAGAACAGATCCTGTTCAAGTAAGGTCGTGCCAGTTGTTCTCTTTTAGTTGTATACATGCGTAGATTACGTCTAATATTTCTTCGGTGTGGGAGACTTCTTTGCCCGACCGTTCCCTTCTCAAGAACACTCTAACGGTACTCTTGGCGCTCCTAAACTAAGCTTGCTTGTTCTTCTGGAAAAAAAGGGACAATTACCGGTAGTACTCGCTCCGCACATTCTTTAACATTGTTCCTTCCTCCTTGTAGCTCTTGCAAATCAAAAATTTGGTTTGGAGTCAAGCGGGACTCATTCAAAATGTTCTTTTCCTCGGTTATCAGCAGTGTCGGGGCACCTGAAACCGAATTTAAGATTCCTTCTTTCTTCTAGCTCTTGCAAATCTAAAAAAATTCGAAGACAATGTGTCCGGTTGTTGGAAAAAATAAGTGCGTCAGACAACCGTGTGAACATCCCGACCCCACGAGTGGACCCAGGAACGGTCATCTACAGCAAGAACAAAGGGTCCAAGAACCCAATGGCTTCCGTCAATCGCGCTCTGTTTTTAGCTGTATACATGCGTAGATTACGTCTAATATTTCTTCGGTGTGGGAGACTTATTTGCCCGACCGTTCCCTTCTCAAGAAAATTTTAACGATACTCTTGGCGCTCCTAAACTAAACTAAGGGTCCAAGAACCCAATGGCTTCCGTCAATCGCGCTCTGTTCACACGGGTATGGTTCATCAACCACACTTTGGTTGCTGCCTTGGTAGATCTCACGAACACAGAGGTACGAGCCTATAGAACAGATCTTGTTCAAGTAAGGTCGTGCCAGTTGTTCTCTTTTAGTTGTATACATGCGTAGATTACGTCTAATATTTCTTCGGTGTGGGAGACTTCTTTGCCCGACCGTTCCCTTCTCAAGAACACTCTAACGGTACTCTTGGCGCTCCTAAACTAAGCTTGCTTGTTCTTCTGGAAAAAAAGGAACAATTACCGGTAGTACTCGCTCCGCACATTCTTTAACATTGTTCCTTCCTCCTTGTAGCTCTTGCAAATCAAAAATTTGGTTTGGAGTCAAGCGGGACTCATTCAAAATGTTCTTTTCCTCGGTTATCAGCAGTGTCGGGGCACCTGAAACCGAATTTAAGATTCCTTCTTTCTTCTAGCTCTTGCAAATCTAAAAAAATTCGAAGACAATGTGTCCGGTTGTTGGAAAAAATAAGTGCGTCAGACAACCGTGTGAACATCCCGACCCCACGAGTGGACCCAGAAACGGTCATCTACAGCAAGAACAAAGGGTCCAAGAACCCAATGGCTTCCGTCAATCGCGCTCTGTTTTTAGCTGTATACATGCGTAGATTACGTCTAATATTTCTTCGGTGTGGGAGACTTATTTGCCCGACCGTTCCCTTCTCAAGAACATTTTAACGGTACTCTTGGCGCTCCTAAACTAAACTAAGGGTCCAAGAACCCAATGGCTTCCGTCAATCGCGCTCTGTTCACACGGGTATGGTTCCTCAACCACACTTTGGTTGCTGTCTTCGTAGATCTCACGAACACAGAGGTACGAGCCTATAGAATAGATCCTGTTCAAGTAAGGTCGTGCCAGTTGTTCTCTTTTAGCTGTATACATGCGTAGCCTACGTCTAATATTTCTTCGGTGTGGGAGACTTCTTTGCCCGACCGTTCCCTTCTCAAGAACACTCTAACGGTACTCTTGGCGCTCTTAAACTAAGCTTGCTTGTTCATCTGGAAAAAAAAGGACAATTACCGGTAGTACTCGCTCCGCACTTTCTCTAACCTTGTTCCTTCCTCCTTGTAGCTCTTGCAAATCAAAAATTTGGTTTGGAGTCAAGCGGGACTCATTCAAAATGTTCTTTTCCTCGGTTATCAGCACTGTCGGGGCACCTGAAACCGAATTTAAGATTCCTTCTTTCTTCTAGCTCTTGCAAATCAAAAAAAATTCGAAGACAATGTGTCCGGTTGTTGGAAAAAATAAGTGCGTCGGACAACCATGTGAACATCCCGACTCCACGAGTGGACCCAGGAACGGTCATCTACAGCAAGAACAAAGGGTCCAAGAACCCAATGGCTTCCGTCAACCGCGCTCTGTTCACACGGGTATGGTTCATCAACCACACTGTGGTTGCTGCCTCTGTAGATCTCACGAACACAGAGGTACGAGCCTATAGAACAGATCCTGTTCAAGTAAGGTCGTGCCAATTGTTCTCTTTTAGCTGTATACATGCGTAGATTACGTCTAATATTTCTTCGGTGTGGGAGACTTCTTTGCCCGACCGTTCCCTTCTCAAGAACACTCTAACGGTACTCTTGGCGCTCCTAAACTAAGCTTGCTTGTTCTTCTGGAAAAAAAGGGACAATTACCGGTAGTACTCGCTCCGCACATTCTTTAACATTGTTCCTTCCTCCTTGTAGCTCTTGCAAATCAAAAATTTGGTTTGGAGTCAAGCGGGACTCATTCAAAATGTTCTTTTCCTCAGTTATCAGCAGTGTCGGGGCACCTGAAACCGAATTTAAGATTCCTTCTTTCTTCTAGCTCTTGCAAATCAAAAAAAATTCGAAGACAATGTGTCCGGTTGTTGGAAAAAATAAGTGCGTCAGACAACCGTGTGAACATCCCGACCCCACGAGTGGACCCAGGAACGGTCATCTACAGCAAGAACAAAGGGTCCAAGAACCCAATGGCTTCCGTCAATCGCGCTCTGTTCACACGGGTATGGTTCATCAACCACACTTTGGTTGCTGCCTCTGTAGATCTCACGAACACAGAGGTACGAGCCTATAGAACAGATCCTGTTCAAGTAAGGTCGTGCCAATTGTTCTCTTTTAGCTGTATACATGCGTAGATTACGTCTAATATTTCTTCGGTGTGGGAGACTTCTTTGCCCGACCGTTCCCTTCTCAAGAACACTCTAACGGTACTCTTGGCGCTACTAAACTATGCTTGCTTGTTCTTCTGGAAAAAAAGGGACAATTACCGGTAGTACTCGCTACGCACATTCTTTAACATTGTTCCTTCCTCCTTGTAGCTCTTGCAAATCAAAAATTTGGTTTGGAGTCAAGCGGGACTCATTCAAAATGTTCTTTTCCTCGGTTATCAGCAGTGTCGGGGCACCTGAA
Organism: Agrostemma githago; assembly: GCA_958450325.1. Lineage (NCBI taxonomy): Eukaryota > Viridiplantae > Streptophyta > Magnoliopsida > Caryophyllales > Caryophyllaceae > Agrostemma > Agrostemma githago. The sequence goes on along the minus strand of OY288251.1, from coordinate 68,172,198 downwards.
ACCGAATTTAAGATTCCTTCTTTCTTCTAGCTCTTGCAAATCTAAAAAAATTCGAAGACAATGTGTCCGGTTGTTGGAAAAAATAAGTGCGTCAGACAACCGTGTGAACATCCCGACCCCACGAGTGGACCCAGGAACGGTCATCTACAGCAAGAACAAAGGGTCCAAGAACCCAATGGCTTCCGTCAATCGCGCTCTGTTTTTAGCTGTATACATGCGTAGATTACGTCTAATATTTCTTCGGTGTGGGAGACTTATTTGCCCGACCGTTCCCCTCTCAAGAACATTTTAACGGTACTCTTGGCGCTCCTAAACTAAACTAAGGGTCCAAGAACCCAATGGCTTCCGTCAATCGCGCTCTGTTCACACGGGTATGGTTCATCAACCACACTTTGGTTGCTGCCTTGGTAGATCTCACGAACACAGAGGTACGAGCCTATAGAACAGATCCTGTTCAAGTAAGGTCGTGCCATTGTTCTCTTTTAGCTGTATACATGCGTAGCCTACGTCTAATATTTCTTCGGTGTGGGAGACTTCTTTGCCCGACCGTTCCCTTCTCAAGAACACTCTAACGGTACTCTTGGCGCTCTTAAACTAAGCTTGCTTGTTCATCTGGAAAAAAAAGGACAATTACCGGTAGTACTCGCTCCGCACTTTCTCTAACCTTGTTCCTTCCTCCTTGTAGCTCTTGCAAATCAAAAATTTGGTTTGGAGTCAAGCGGGACTCATTCAAAATGTTCTTTTCCTCGGTTATCAGCACTGTCGGGGCACCTGAAACCGAATTTAAGATTCCTTCTTTCTTCTAGCTCTTGCAAATCAAAAAAAATTCGAAGACAATGTGTCCGGTTGTTGGAAAAAATAAGTGCGTCGGACAACCGTGTGAACATCCCGACTCCACGAGTGGACCCAGGAACGGTCATCTACAGCAAGAACAAAGGGTCCAAGAACCCAATGGCTTCCGTCAACCGCGCTCTGTTCACACGGGTATGGTTCATCAACCACACTGTGGTTGCTGCCTCTGTAGATCTCACGAACACAGAGGTACGAGCCTATAGAACAGATCCTGTTTAAGTAAGGTCGTGCCAGTTGTTCTCTTTTAGCTGTATACATGCGTAGATTACGTCTAATATTTCTTCGGTGTGGGAGACTTCTTTGCCCGACCGTTCCCTTCTCAAGAACACTCTAACGGTACTCTTGGCGCTCCTAAACTAAGCTTGCTTGTTCTTCTGGAAAAAAAGGGACAATTACCGGTAGTACTCGCTCCGCACATTCTTTAACATTGTTCCTTCCTCCTTGTAGCTCTTGCAAATCAAAAATTTGGTTTGGAGTCAAGCGGGACTCATTCAAAATGTTCTTTTCCTCAGTTATCAGCAGTGTCGGGGCACCTGAAACCGAATTTAAGATTCCTTCTTTCTTCTAGCTCTTGCAAATCAAAAAAAATTCGAAGACAATGTGTCCGGTTGTTGGAAAAAATAAGTGCGTCGGACAACCGTGTGAACATCCCGACTCCACGAGTGGACCCAGGAACGGTCATCTACAGCAAGAACAAAGGGTCCAAGAACCCAATGGCTTCCGTCAACCGCGCTCTGTTCACACGGGTATGGTTCATCAACCACACTGTGGTTGCTGCCTCTGTAGATCTCACGAACACAGAGGTACGAGCCTATAGAACAGATCCTGTTTAAGTAAGGTCGTGCCAGTTGTTCTCTTTTAGCTGTATACATGCGTAGATTACGTCTAATATTTCTTCGGTGTGGGAGACTTCTTTGCCCGACCGTTCCCTTCTCAAGAACACTCTAACGGTACTCTTGGCGCTCCTAAACTAAGCTTGCTTGTTCTTCTGGAAAAAAAGGGACAATTACCGGTAGTACTCGCTCCGCACATTCTTTAACATTGTTCCTTCCTCCTTGTAGCTCTTGCAAATCAAAAATTTGGTTTGGAGTCAAGCGGGACTCATTCAAAATGTTCTTTTCCTCAGTTATCAGCAGTGTCGGGGCACCTGAAACCGAATTTAAGATTCCTTCTTTCTTCTAGCTCTTGCAAATCAAAAAAAATTCGAAGACAATGTGTCCGGTTGTTGGAAAAAATAAGTGCGTCAGACAACCGTGTGAACATCCCGACCCCACGAGTGGACCCAGGAACGGTCATCTACAGCAAGAACAAAGGGTCCAAGAACCCAATGGCTTCCGTCAATCGCGCTCTGTTCACACGGGTATGGTTCATCAACCACACTTTGGTTGCTGCCTCTGTAGATCTCACAAACACAGAGGTACGAGCCTATAGAACAGATCCTGTTCAAGTAAGGTCGTGCCAATTGTTCTCTTTTAGCTGTATACATGCGTAGATTACGTCTAATATTTCTTCGGTGTGGGGGACTTCTTTGCCCGACCGTTCCCTTCTCAAGAACACTCTAACGGTACTCTTGGCGCTACTAAACTATGCTTGCTTGTTCTTCTGGAAAAAAAGGGACAATTACCGGTAGTACTCGCTACGCACATTCTTTAACATTGTTCCTTCCTCCTTGTAGCTCTTGCAAATCAAAAATTTGGTTTGGAGTCAAGCGGGACTCATTCAAAATGTTCTTTTCCTCGGTTATCAGCAGTGTCGGGGCACCTGAAACCGAATTTAAGATTCCTTCTTTCTTCTAGCTCTTGCAAATCTAAAAAAATTCGAAGACAATGTGTCCGGTTGTTGGAAAAAATAAGTCCGTCAGACAACCGTGTGAACATCCCGACCCCACGAGTGGACCCAGGAACGGTCATCTACAGCAAGAACAAAGGGTCCAAGAACCCAATGGCTTCCGTCAATCGCGCTCTGTTTTTAGCTGTATACATGCGTAGATTACGTCTAATATTTCTTCGGTGTGGGAGACTTATTTGCCCGACCGTTCCCCTCTCAAGAACATTTTAACGGTACTCTTGGCGCTCCTAAACTAAACTAAGGGTCCAAGAACCCAATGGCTTCCGTCAATCGCGCTCTGTTCACACGGGTATGGTTCATCAACCACACTTTGGTTGCTGCCTTGGTAGATCTCACGAACACAGAGGTACGAGCCTATAGAACAGATCCTGTTCAAGTAAGGTCGTGCCATTGTTCTCTTTTAGCTGTATACACGCGTAGATTACGTCTAATATTTCTTCGGTGTGGGAGACTTATTTGCCCGACCGTTCCCTTCTCAAGAACACTCTAACGGTACTCTTGGCGCTCCTAAACTAAGCTTGCTTGTTCTTCTGGAAAAAAAGGGACAATTACCGGTAGTACTCGCTCCGCACATTCTTTAACATTGTTCCTTCCTCCTTGTAGCTCTTGCAAATCAAAAATTTGGTTTGGAGTCAAGCGGGACTCATTCAAAATGTTCTTTTCCTCGGTTATCAGCAGTGTCGGGGCACCTGAAACCGAATTTAAGATTCCTTCTTTCTTCTAGCTCTTGCAAATCAAAAAAAATTCGAAGACAATGTGTCCGGTTGTTGGAAAAAATAAGTGCGTCAGACAACCGTGTGAACATCCCGACCCCACAAGTGGACCCAGGAACGGTCATCTACAGCAAGAACAAAGGGTCCAAGAACCCAATGGCTTCCGTCAATCGCGCTCTGTTCACACGGGTATGGTTCATCAACCACACTTTGGTTGCTGCCTCTGTAGATCTCACGAACACAGAGGTACGAGCCTATAGAACAGATCCTGTTCAAGTAAGGTCGTGCCAGTTGTTCTCTTTTAGCTGTATACATGCGTAGATTACGTCTAATATTTCTTCGGTGTGGGAGACTTCTTTGCCCGACCGTTCCCTTCTCAAGAACACTCTAACGGTACTCTTGGCGCTACTAAACTATGCTTGCTTGTTCTTCTGGAAAAAAAGGGACAATTACCGGTAGTACTCGCTCCGCACATTCTTTAACATTGTTCCTTCCTCCTTGTAGCTCTTGCAAATCAAAAATTTGGTTTGGAGTCAAGCGGGACTCATTCAAAATGTTCTTTTCCTCGGTTATCAGCAGTGTCGGGGCACCTGAAACCGAATTTAAGATTCCTTCTTTCTTCTAGCTCTTGCAAATCTAAAAAAATTCGAAGACAATGTGTCCGGTTGTTGGAAAAAATAAGTGCGTCAAACAACCGTGTGAACATCCCGACCCCACGAGTGGACCCAGGAACGGTCATCTACAGCAAGAACAAAGGGTCCAAGAACCCAATGGCTTCCGTCAATCGCGCTCTGTTTTTAGCTGTATACATGCGTAGATTACGTCTAATATTTCTTCGGTGTGGGAGACTTATTTGCCCGACCGTTCCCCTCTCAAGAACATTTTAACGGTACTCTTGGCGCTCCTAAACTAAACTAAGGGTCCAAGAACCCAATGGCTTCCGTCAATCACGCTCTGTTCACACGGGTATGGTTCATCAACCACACTTTGGTTGCTGCCTTGGTAGATCTCACGAACACAGAGGTACGAGCCTATAGAACAGATCCTGTTCAAGTAAGGTCGTGCCAGTTGTTCTCTTTTAGCTGTATACATGCGTAGCCTATGTCTAATATTTCTTCGGTGTGGGAGACTTATTTGCCCGACCGTTCCCCTCTCAAGAACATTTTAACGGTACTCTTGGCGCTCCTAAACTAAACTAAGGGTCCAAGAACCCAATGGCTTCCGTCAATCGCGCTCTGTTCACACGGGTATGGTTCATCAACCACACTTTGGTTGCTGCCTTGGTAGATCTCACGAACACAGAGGTACGAGCCTATAGAACAGATCCTGTTCAAGTAAGGTCGTGCCATTGTTCTCTTTTAGCTGTATACATGCGTAGATTACGTCTAATATTTCTTCGGTGTGGGAGACTTATTTGCCCGACCGTTCCCTTCTCAAGAACACTCTAACGGTACTCTTGGCGCTCCTAAACTAAGCTTGCTTGTTCTTCTGGAAAAAAAAGGGACAATTACCGGTAGTACTCGCTCCGCACATTCTTTAACATTGTTCCTTCCTCCTTGTAGCTCTTGCAAATCAAAAATTTGGTTTGGAGTCAAGCGGGACTCATTCAAAATGTTCTTTTCCTCGGTTATCAGCAGTGTCGGGGCACCTGAAACCGAATTTAAGATTCCTTCTTTCTTCTAGCTCTTGCAAATCAAAAAAAATTCGAAGACAATGTGTCCGGTTGTTGGAAAAAATAAGTGCGTCAGACAACCGTGTGAACATCCCGACCCCACGAGTGGACCCAGGAACGGTCATCTACAGCAAGAACAAAGGGTCCAAGAACCCAATGGCTTCCGTCAATCGCGCTCTGTTCACACGGGTATGGTTCATCAACCACACTTTGGTTGCTGCCTCTGTAGATCTCACGAACACAGAGGTACGAGCCTATAGAACAGATCCTGTTCAAGTAAGGTCGTGCCAGTTGTTCTCTTTTAGCTGTATACATGCGTAGATTACGTCTAATATTTCTTCGGTGTGGGAGACTTATTTGCCCGACCGTTCCCTTCTCAAGAACACTCTAACGGTACTCTTGGCGCTACTAAACTATGCTTGCTTGTTCTTCTGGAAAAAAAGGGACAATTACCGGTAGTACTCGCTCCGCACATTCTTTAACATTGTTCCTTCCTCCTTGTAGCTCTTGCAAATCAAAAATTTGGTTTGGAGTCAAGCGGGACTCATTCAAAATGTTCTTTTCCTCGGTTATCAGCAGTGTCGGGGCACCTGAAACCGAATTTAAGATTCCTTCTTTCTTCTAGCTCTTGCAAATCTAAAAAAATTCGAAGACAATGTGTCCGGTTGTTGGAAAAAATAAGTGCGTCAGACAACCGTGTGAACATCCCGACCCCACGAGTGGACCCAGGAACGGTCATCTACAGCAAGAACAAAGGGTCCAAGAACCCAATGGCTTCCGTCAATCGCGCTCTGTTTTTAGCTGTATACATGCGTAGATTACGTCTAATATTTCTTCGGTGTGGGAGACTTATTTGCCCGACCGTTGCCCTCTCAAGAACATTTTAACGGTACTCTTGGCGCTCCTAAACTAAACTAAGGGTCCAAGAACCCAATGGCTTCCGTCAATCACGCTCTGTTCACACGGGTATGGTTCATCAACCACACTTTGGTTGCTGCCTTGGTAGATCTCACGAACACAGAGGTACGAGCCTATAGAACAGATCCTGTTCAAGTAAGGTCGTGCCAGTTGTTCTCTTTTAGCTGTATACATGCGTAGCCTATGTCTAATATTTCTTCGGTGTGGGAGACTTCTTTGCCCGACCGTTCCCTTCTCAAGAACACTCTAACGGTACTCTTGGCGCTCCTAAACTAAGCTTGCTTGTTCTTCTGGAAAAAAAGGGACAATTACCGGTAGTACTCGCTCCGCACATTCTTTAACATTGTTCCTTCCTCCTTGTAGCTCTTGCAAATAAAAAATTTGGTTTGGAGTCAAGCGGGACTCATTCAAAATGTTCTTTTCCTCGGTTATCGGCACTGTCGGGGCACCTGAAACCGAATTTAAGATTCCTTCTTTCTTCTAGCTCTTGCAAATCAAAAAAAATTCGAAGACAATGTGTCCGGTTGTTGGAAAAAATAAGTGCGTCAGACAACCGTGTGAACATCCCGACCCCACGAGTGGACCCAGGAACGGTCATCTACAGCAAGAACAAAGGGTCCAAGAACCCAATGGCTTCCGTCAATCGCGCTCTGTTTTTAGCTGTATACATGCGTAGATTACGTCTAATATTTCTTCGGTGTGGGAGACTTATTTGCCCGACCGTTCCCCTCTCAAGAACATTTTAACGGTACTCTTGGCGCTCCTAAACTAAACTAAGGGTCCAAGAACCCAATGGCTTCCGTCAATCACGCTCTGTTCACACGGGTATGGTTCATCAACCACACTTTGGTTGCTGCCTTGGTAGATCTCACGAACACAGAGGTACGAGCCTATAGAACAGATCCTGTTCAAGTAAGGTCGTGCCAGTTGTTCTCTTTTAGCTGTATACATGCGTAGCCTATGTCTAATATTTCTTCGGTGTGGGAGACTTCTTTGCCCGACCGTTCCCTTCTCAAGAACACTCTAACGGTACTCTTGGCGCTCCTAAACTAAGCTTGCTTGTTCTTCTGGAAAAAAAGGGACAATTACCGGTAGTACTCGCTCCGCACATTCTTTAACATTGTTCCTTCCTCCTTGTAGCTCTTGCAAATCAAAAATTTGGTTTGGAGTCAAGCGGGACTCATTCAAAATGTTCTTTTCCTCGGTTATCGGCACTGTCGGGGCACCTGAAACCGAATTTAAGATTCCTTCTTTCTTCTAGCTCTTGCAAATCAAAAAAAATTCGAAGACAATGTGTCCGGTTGTTGGAAAAAATAAGTGCGTCAGACAACCGTGTGAACATCCCGACCCCACGAGTGGACCCAGCCTCTGTAGATCTCACGAACACAGAGGTACGAGCCTATAGAACAGATCCTGTTCAAGTAAGGTCGTGCCAGTTGTTCTCTTTTAGCTGTATACATGCGTAGATTACGTCTAATATTTCTTCGGTGTGGGAGACTTCTTTGCCCGACCGTTCCCTTCTCAAGAACACTCTAACGGTACTCTTGGCGCTCCTAAACTAAGCTTGCTTGTTCTTCTGGAAAAAAAGGGACAATTACCGGTAGTAATCGCTCCGCACATTCTTTAACATTGTTCCTTCCTCCTTGTAGCTCTTGCAAATCAAAAATTTGGTTTGGAGTCAAGCGGGACACATTCAAAATGTTCTTTGCCTCGGTTATCAGCAGTGTCGGGGCACCTGAAACCGAATTTATGATTCCTTCTTTCTTTTAGCTCTTTCAAATCAAAAAAAATTCGAAGACAATGTGTCCGGTTGTTGGTAAAAATAAGTGCGTCAGACAACCGTGTGAACATCCCGACCCCACGACTGGACCCAGGAACGGTCATCTACAGCACGAACAAAGGGTCCAAGAACCCAATGGCTTCCGTCAATCGCGCTCTGTTCACACGGGTATGGTTCATCAACCAAACTTTGGTTGCTGCCTTGGTAGATCTCACGAACACAGAGGTACGAGCCTATAGAACAGATCCTGTTCAAGTAAGGTCGTGCCAGTTGTTCTCTTTTAGCTGTATACATGCGTAGCCTATGTGTAATATTTCTTCGGTGTGGGAGACTTCTTTGCCCGACCGTTCCCTTCTCAAGAACACTCTAACGGTACTCTTGGCGCTCCTAAACTAAGCTTGCTTGTTCTTCTGGAAAAAAGAGACAATTACCGGTAGTACTCGCTCCGCACATTCTTTATCATTGTTCCTTCCTCCTTGTAGCTCTTGCAAATCAAAAATTTGGTTTGGAGTCAAGCGGGACTCATTCAAAATGTTCTTTTCCTCGGTTATCAGCAGTGTCGGGGCACCTGAAACTGAATTTAAGATTCCTTCTTTCTTCTAGCTCTTGCAAATCAAAAAAATTTGAAGACAATGTGTCCGGTTGTTGGAAAAAATAAGTGCGTCAGACCCGACCCCACGAGTGGACCCAGGAACGGTCATCTACAGCAAGAACAAAGGGTCCAAGAACCCAATGGCTTCCGTCAATCGCGCTCTGTTCACACGGGTATGGTTCATCAACCACACTTTGGTTGCTGCCTCCGTAGATCTCAAGAACACAGAGGTACAAGCCTATAGAACAGATCCTGTTCAAGTAAGGTCGTGCCAGTTGTTCTCTTTTAGCTCCATACATGCGTAGCCTACGTCTAATATTTCTTCGGTGTGGGAGACTTCTTTGCCCGACCGTTCCCTTCTCAAGAACACTCTAACGGTACTCTTGGCGCTCTTAAACTAAGCTTGCTTGTTTATCTGGAAAAAAAGGGACAATTACCGGTAGTACTCGCTTCGCACTTTCTTTAACATTGTTCCTTCCTCCTTGTAGCTCTTGCAAATCTAAAATTTGGTTTGGAGTCAAGCGGGACTCATTCAAAATGTTCTTTGCCTCGGTTATCAGCAGTGTCAGGGAACCTGAAACCGAATTTATGATTCCTTCTTTCTTTTAGCTCTTGCAAATCAAAAAAAAAATTGAAGACAATGTGTCCGGTTGTTGGAAAAAATAAGTGCGTCAGACATCCGTGTGAACATCCCGACCCCACGAGTGGACCCAGGAACGGTCATCTATAGCAAGAACAAAGGGTCCAAGAACCCAATGGATTCCGTCAATCGCGCTCTGTTCACACGGGTATGGTTCCTCAACCACACTTTGGTTTGCTGCCTTCGTAGATCTCACCAACACAGAGGTACGAGCCTATAGAACAGATCCTGTTCAAGTAAGGTTGTGCCAGTTGTTCTCTTTTAGCTGTATACATGCGTAGATTACGTCTAATATTTCTTCGGTGTAGGAGACTTCTTTGCCCGACCGTTCCCTTCTCAAGAACATTCTAACGGTACTCTTGGCGCTCTTAAACAAAGCTTGGTTGTTCATTTGGAAAAAAAGGGACAATTACCGGTAGTACTCGCTCCACACTTTCTTTAACATTGTTCCTTCCTCCTTGTAGCTCTTGCAAAAGGAACGGTCATCTACAGCAAGAACAAAGGGTCCAAGAACCCAATGGCTTCCGTCAATCGCGCTCTGTTCACACGGGTATGGTTCCTCAACCACACTTTGGTTGCTGTCTTCGTAGATCTCACGAACACAGAGGTACGAGCCTATAGAATAGATCATGTTCAAGTAAGGTCGTGCCAGTTGTTCTCTTTTAGCTGTATACATGCGTAGCCTACGTCTAATATTTCTTCGGTGTGGGAGACTTCTTTGCCCGACCGTTCCCTTCTCAAGAACACTCTAACGGTACTCTTGGCGCTCTTAAACTAAGCTTGCTTGTTCATCTGGAAAAAAAAGGACAATTACCGGTAGTACTCGCTCCGCACTTTCTTTAACCTTGTTCCTTCCTCCTTGTAGCTCTTGCAAATCAAAAATTTGGTTTGGAGTCAAGCGGGACTCATTCAAAATGTTCTTTGCCTCGATTATCAGCAGTGTTGGGGCACCTGAAACCGAATTTATGATTCCTTCTTTCTTCTAGCTCTTGCAAATCAAAAAAAATTCGAAGACAAGGTGTCCGGTTGTTGGAAAAAATAAGTGCGTCAGACAACCGTGTGAACATCCCGACCCCACGGGTGGACCCAGGAACGGTCGCATCTACAACAAGAACAAAGGGTCCAAGAACCCAATGGCTTCCGTCAATTGCGCTCTGTTCACACGGGTATGGTTCATCAACCACACTTTGGATGATGCCTCCGTAGATCTCACGAACACAGAGGTACGTGCCTATAGAACAGATCATGTTCAAGTAAGGTCATGCCAGTTGTTCTCTTTTAGCTGTATACATGCGTAGCCTATGTCTAATATTTCTTCGGTGTGGGAGACTTCTTTGCTCGACCGTTCCCTTCTCAAGAACACTCTAACGGTACTCTTGGCGCTCTTAAACTAAGCTTGCTTGTTCATCTGGAAAAAAAGGGACAATTACCGGTAGTACTCGCTCCGCACTTTCTTTAACCTTGTTCCTTCCTCCTTGTAGCTCTTGCAAATCAAAAATTTGGTTTGGAGTCAAGCGGGACTTATTCAAAATGTTCTTTGCCTCGGTTATCAGCAATGTCGGGGCACCTGAAACCGAATTTAAGATTCCTTCTTTCTTCTAGCTCTTGCAAATCAAAAAAAAATTCAAAGACAATGTTCTAACGGTACTCTTGGCGCTCTGGGATGTTGAGAATTCTTTTTTTTATCATGGCCAGCTCTTTTGTTTTGGCCTTTTGCTTTTGATTTTTTTTGTTCAGTTTTTTTTTTTCCGATTATCCTCCCCTATGGTGTTGTGGATGTATTTGGGGTTGGGCCTGTTGGTTGGATTAGGCCTTTGGAGCTAAACCTTTGTAAGGTGTAAGCATAGTTGGTATTTGTGTGAGTGCAACTCGCGGTGGAGTACTCTACAGTAAACATGGTGTTTGGATCTCGGTATTGTCAGCATGATTCCGAGCAAGCTTGGTGGAAACATCGTCCCAAGTTGGGTATTTCCTAGCGTTGAGCGTATAGAACAACGATGCTTCCCTTTTTTTTCTTTTTGGTCAGACTAACGCCTAAGGTAGGGATTGGTTAGTCTTATCGGAGGGGTGTTTGTTGTGGAAAATAATGGGTCTGCCTTCCGTCTTGAACCCAAACTAGGAGACTACCTAGATTTGTTATAGGATTCGATACCGCTCCTTCTAAGGGTAGTTATGTGGCTTTCTATACCAGACATGAAACAGGTAAAAGGAAAACACAGGTCTCAATTTCCTGCAGTCATTATAGATGTGCCTATAATAGTCATGTGCATGTGCTCACAGTGTATGAGGGTGTTCATCATGTTCTCGGAAACACATAAGGAAAGCATATATGAGAAATAGAAAAGTTGATTTTATTGAATTTTGAAAAGAGAACATAATACAGTTGACTCTGACTCTGACTTTGAAATTGAAAGAAATAGTACATCCTAGACTCAGACTCAAACTTGGACTTAAATCAAATCCGGACTCTTGGATGATGTTGTCAGTAATCTTCGACTTCTAAGGACTCAGGTGGATGTCCAGTATAGCCTTCAGTAGAAGCTTCACCCAGATCTTCATTATGTCGAAGATCGTCTTCAATCCTAGTGCCCATTTTGGCAAGCACCGCAAAGTTTGAAATGCCGGCATACCTAAGATGGACGCGGTAGGAGGGTAAGAGGTTGTTGATGAACGCCTCCACTAGTGTTTTCTCGTTGGGTTTGTCTACCAGCTTAACACTTGCAGCTCGCCAACGTTGAAGGTATTTTGTGAAACCCTCTGTTGGATCTTGGGCCATGACTTCTAAAGTCCGCATGGTAGTCTGAAGTTCAGTATTATCAGAATAGTTTTTAGCGAACTCGATAGCCACATCTTCCCAAGTAAGGAATCTTTTTTGTATTAAGCGTATAAAACCAGGCTTTTGGGTATTTTCCAAGGGATGCGCCAAACAAATTGATGAACATGTCGGCTTTGACCCCCTTGATTGCCATGAATTGCTTGAAAGCTCGGAGATGTTATAATGGATCCTCTGTCCCTTCGAATATGGGTAACCCCTCTAAGTTGAGATCCTTTGGTAGTTTCTCACTAATGGGTGTATAGTCTCGGGAGTTTTCAATACGAATGTTATTCCCTTGAAGGGCGTGGAAGTGTTGTTCGAGCTCACGCACCGTGCTGATCAGTTTGGCAAATGGCCCAGTTTTTACCAACCCAGAATCGAGGTCTTGCCGTTCAATGACAGTTAAATGAGCATTCGTGGCCTCTAGGTCGGCTCTTATGAACCCTAGTTGGGTTTCAACCATGGCTTGCCTACTAACCATTGTCTCCAGCGAAGCCTTCATTTCATCAATGGTGTTTTCCATGCCCTTACTCCTGGTTGCTGGTGCCATACTCTGCGAGAATACCCACGAAATCAGGAATGTTGCTTCGGAACCCAAATACACCAAGGCATAGGAAACAGCGCGGGAGGAGAGACAACTCTGGTTTGACTCGGGTTAAGACTCTCCTAAGACAAATATGTGGGGTACGATTCTCGGAGTGACTGTGATTAATCGCTCCGTCGGAGAATAGCCCCCAGGTGAGACTAAAGACTCTGATAGGACTCAGATGGTGTGACATCTAAGTGACCCAGAAGTGGGGTACGTGAGACAACACGTGTAATACATGACCCTTAGAGCAACCGTGATTGATCGCTCTGCTGAAGGGTAGCCCCCGAGTGGGATCGAAGGTTTTGCTAAGACTCGAGTGTTGGACGAGTGACCCTTAGACGTAAGGATCAAGAACCTTTTGTAATATGGCTATGCCTTGTAAAAGGTTGACTCGGCCTCGAGGAAAGGCAGACAGAGTAAGGGAGGAAACTTGCAATGTAAGATCGGCAGAGTTTCGACGCTAGAGACTCTCGACTTGACTTGAATAAGGGTGGCCCTGTGATTAGGGTAGTCCCTTAAGTTAAAGTGTTCTTGAATTGGGATGACTCGACTAACGGATTGAAAGATGGGCGAAATTCTCTTAGGAAAGGTCGTGGGGACCGTCCTGTTAGAGGGAAAGATCGCGTGGGACTTTAATTTCTAGTTAGGGCTCGAGTGTTTAGACGAACCTTTCATTTACGAGTGCACGACTCGTGTTGGTTGGTTATGCCTTTAGGATAAGGCGGACTAGGATGGGGAAGATACTCGTGATGTAGGATCGACGGAGTTTCGACGCTATAGACCTTCGACAAATTATGAAAAGACCCGACACACGGATAACGGTACGTCCTATAATAAGGAAGGTTTTTGAAAAGAGGTTGAATTCCAAAAAAATCGGAGGACGATCCCGATTTTTGAAATTAGCAAAAATGTCGTCAGGCCCGAGTTTTTTTTTTTGAAAAGTTGAATATTTGGAATTTTGAAAATTTGAATATCGAAAATAAATTTCCGAAAATTTGAAAATCGAAAATAAATTTCCGAAAATTTGAAAATCGAAAACGAGATCCCGAAGATTTGAAAATCGAAAACGGCATCTCGAAGATTTGAAAATTGAAATGGAATCTCGAAGATTTGAAAATCGAAATGGAATCTCAAAGATTTGAAAATCGAAATGGAATCTCGAAGATTTGAGAATCGAAGTGGAATCTCAAAGATTTGAAAAAAATGAAATGAAATTTTGAAGATTTGAAAATCGAAATGGAATTTTGAAAATTCAAAAATTGAATGAGGATCGGAATTCGAATATTGAAATGGATAGATGCTGGCTAGAAAATAGGCTTGTTTTGAGTCGAATCGTAAGTCTCAATTTCGGCAGCATTCCGATTTTTGAAAATTGGATATTTTTTGAAAAGATACATTTTGGAAATGACGGTTTTTGAAAACGACACGGAAACCAAGTAGCACATAGTCACGCAAGTATTATAATGACACCATGTATGCTTTACACTAAGTCTCGGTCGGTCGAAATAGGGTCTATACCAATACCGATGGCTCTCTCGTAAATCAGGACGAACTTTCTAAGCCGAGTTGGTCTTAGAACATGCCGCGAAACCCATACGAGTTCGGTCATAGATGTCTTTAGCGCGCCCATTTAGGAACGCACCGCGGTATAGTGGGACGTCGGTCACAAGTAACCGGCCCGGGAAAAAATGGGTTATGCATGAATCATCGAACTAAAACGCGTACATTAATAATCGAACGATTTCTTTTTGAGTCTCACCCTAGAAATCCCGATGACTAGTGGTACATTAGGTATCCCCAGCGGAGTCGCCAAATTGTGGACATGACATAGGTCTACCCCGACGCGGCCACGCGCGGGTTTGGGTAGGCGAATGAATCTCGTGGTGATATTGATCTCGGGTTGAAATTTAAATCAAAGTTGGAGTCGCCACCGAACTTTGTGGGAGTTCGGGCTCATTCGAACTCACTCTATATTTCGGTGGACCATGCACAAAGTACGGCCCACTTCGATACTAGAGGTTGTGGGGTTCGTCTCTTTGCATTACGATACCGATGCCGAGTTTTCGGGTAGCATATATCGAATGACTCTCGTGCACCAACGGTTTCGGGCATCCGGAAACCAAGATTCTGAATAAGGGGTGAAGGTACGTGTTGGGAAGCCCACAAAGGACACCCAACCCCGCCCGCACTTAGCGGCTTCTACTAAGATATCGTTCGACTTTTCAATACGCGTGGTAGTAATTCGGTGGAATGTTATGCAAACAGCTTTTTACTAAACATGTGAATTATGTTCAACTACGTCATTTAATGCATCTAAACTAACGTCGAAGTTATTTAGCATGCGAGATTCGTTTTAATGCGACAAGTGCAAATAACGAAAATAAAACAAAAGAAATAGATTACAAATACGCGGGCGGAATACAACCCGGAAATACAATACGACGCACAAAAATTACAATAAACGATAAAACAATAACAATAAATAGACTAGATGATTAGCGAATTGTACGGTGCATGGTTTTGACAGGAGTAAAACACGTGATGACCGAAGTCGTTTAAAAAGTTTATCGAGGCTTTGTAATCCCCTATAAATTCTAACGCAATACAGTGGCAGAAACACTGTAGACTTGGGATTAAAACACACTGATGTTCTAAATTTTACAAAAAGAACGGTCAGTCAATACAAAGATCACATTTTAGGGCTAAAAATAAAAATTCACCTAATGGGTTTAACAATCCAAAAATTAATATAAATGTAGACTAGGATCCTGCTACTCGCTAGCTCACACCCAAACCCAATAGCAAATTACCTGTCAAGTTATAAACATAACAGCCACAATTTAGTGGGGAGTAACGACGACGTTCTCCCAGCCATATTACATGACATTAAAGCATAATTACTATTATATCAAAATAGTTAAAAATGGAAAATGTTTGAAACGAAATAGTAAAATAATTCAAAACGATTTCCAACCTGTAAGTCAATATCAACCAATAATAATAACGGCGTTATGGATATGAATCAGTGCAACAGAATAGACTTTCACTAGGAGAATACTAAAAACTAGCTTCGAGAACTTAGTTCAAACAAATCAAACCTCGATCTCTAACTAGGCTACTCAACCATAATAGGACGGCGACTTATCAATGCGAGCTCCTAGCTTAAGTAAATATGCACACCCCTCCTGGAACACCAAATGTGCCCAGTTCAACCCGACGGCGTCTTACATGCGAGGTACGAGCTTAAGGTCAAAATGAACATACACTCTTGGACAAAAACATGCCCAGTTCAACAACCAATGCATCCGCTCGGATACACTAGCCTTATAGTTGATGGCAAAATGTATACTCTAGATTGTATTACTCTACCCGTACACTTTCCTTATTCCATAACTCCAAAACAAAGTCATTATCAAAATTCAATAGGAATATAGTTTGTTCTTAAAAGAGGAAACTTTATAAAAATAGAAACTTTCTTAAAATAATTACTTTCCAAAAGTAAGTACTATTATAAATAGAAATCGATTAAAATAGTAGTTATATAAAATAGTTAATATTAGGCCTCGAGACGTAAACATTATATTTATTATATAAATTTATAATTCATGATTAAAAGTCAAAGTCAAAATCATAATTATTTTAAAAAAAGATTGAAGTTTAAGTAATTAAAAGTATTTAAATAACAAATTGAAAGATTTTCCAAAATTGCAATGTCTTACTATAAAATTCGTAATTAAATCATTAAAAATCAAAACAACGTAAGACCAGTGGGGATGAAAATTTTAGAAACTTAGTTATAACTTTTATTTCTAAAGAAACTCCTAATTCCAAATAAAACATGGGCTTTTATTCGTATGTTTACAAACTGTCAGAATTAGACACCTGATTGTATTTCTTTAGTAAAAGACATTTAAAAATTGGTTTAAAAGAAATTCTAATTGGAAATATTAATTAGACACATTAAAGTTTATGAAAGTAAATTACCAAGATTAAATATAAAGTTTATTATATGTTTCAAATCAGATCTTATCATAACTGACAGATTCGCGGATTAATTTGACACTTGTTCATAAACAATTTATTTTGACCAAAATACTTGGAATTAATTTACGAAATTAAATATACATAAATAAGACTTAAAAGAAATAGTAGACTATTTTCAAAGTTTTCGGAAATAAAGTATTTAAAATATATTATTAATTCACACAAAAACATTAACAGATTCTGAAACAGTAACTTTGTTAAAAATAATAAAACTTTCAATTTGACAATCCATACATTAAAATCACGAAAATTATGAAATTAATTATTATGGGTATATTTTAGTCTCGGCCTTATAATACTTTATAAATAATTAAAAGAACGACTTATTCGCAAATCTCGTAAAAACGATTTAAAATAACAAAACATGTGAAAACTTACGATTTAAAGTGTTTGTTATTAAAATGAGACATTGTGGACATGACATAGGTCCACCCCGACGCGGCCACGCGCGGGTTTGGAGAGGCGAATGAATCTCCATATGAGATGGTCAAATTGAAATTTAAATCGAAGTTGGAGTCGCCACCGAATTTTATGGTTATTCGGAACCGTTCGAGCCCACTCTATGTCGTAGTGGGCCGTGTACAAAATGCGGCCCATTTCCGATGTCAGAGCTTATTGGGCTCGTCCCTTTGCAGTTCGATACCGATGCCGACTTGAGCGGTTTATCGTATATTGAATGACTCTCGTTGCCAATGGTTTTGGACATCCGGAAACCACGGTTCTGAGTAAGGGGTGAGGGTACGTGTTGGGAAGTTCACAAAGAACACCCAACCCCGCCCGCACATTAGCGGCCTCTACTAGGATATCGAATGATTTTTTAATACGCGCGTTAGTAATACGATGAATGATATGCAAACATTGTTTTCCTAAGCATGTGAATAATTGAATGGGTTGCTAAGTCGGTTTAATGCATGAAAAATTAACGTCAAAGTTGAATTTAGCATGTGAGGTTCGTTTTAGTATAATAAAACAAACGATAAAAAAAAAGAATGAATTTGCTACAAGATGAACAAACGAGTTAGTATCGATTTGTGAAGAAATAATATAGCAAATATGATGAATATGCAAGATCGAGAAAATGTTAATCGAAATCTGAAAAATATTTGTTAAAAGACGATGTTTTGTATAAAAAACGAAGTTCGAAGAAATAATAAAAAAGAAGAAAACGGGTCGCGTTTCCAGCGTTGCCCGCGACTCGCCCGGGGTGCGCGCGACCCGCGCCCCGGCCTGTTTCGAGGTCGATTTTCGAAAGTTCGATGTTTTTATTAAACCGCGTACGAATATTGCATAATTCGTACTCGACTTAATATTTTTGATATTCGTTATATTTGATAGTCGACTATGAAATCTATATCAAATACTTGGAACAGTTTTAGAAAAGATGCGAATTTTAGAAGTCGTTTTGTAGAATAAATAAAAAAACGAACGAAAAGCTAAAAAAATGATTCGGGTTTCAGGCCCGTGCGCGAGTCGCCTGGGATGGGCGCGACTCGCGTGCGGGTCTGTCCCGGTCGCGTTTTTGTTCGAAAATTGCTAATTTAATAAATCGCGTACAAATACGAACTAACTTATACTCGATTTATGTTTTCGATATTCGTCATACCCGATATTTGATTATGAAATCGATATCGAATATTCGAAATGAATTTAGAAAAGGTTTTTAAAAAAAAAGAGTTTGTTTTGAACGAAAAATAAAAAAAAAGAATTTTGAACGAAAAAGATGTTAATTCTCTCCGCGTATAAGATCGTCGAATTTTGTTTAAAAAAAGATGTGACGATTTATTTAGCATCAACGAGAATTAGTTAATTTTGTTCTTTTTAGATATGATATTCGATTAGAGAATCGATATCGTATTTTAAGAACGTTGTTATACGAAAATAGTTTTTTAGTAATATTGATATTAGAAATAATAAAAAAAAAGTGATGAACGACCCGTAAGAAAACGACACACGACCCATAAAAAAACGGACGAGGAGGAGAAGAGAAGAAGAAGGAAGAGAGAAAAGAGAAGTCGGGTTTTGTTATACCCTCAACCTACATGCTTTTGTTTACTCGGATCGGGGCTCGTCGGGACGTGGCTTGGGCACAAGAGCGTCGAGTTTAACGTCGATGGGTTATGGTGGTTTGGTGGGACGTGAGGCGTGAGGCGTGTGAAGGGTGTCGGGTATCGGGACCGGTTTCCTTCAGGTTTCGGATGTACTATCGGTTTCTCGATGCTAAGGTTGATGCTTTGTAAAAAGGTGTTGATGTTTCCCAGGAATTATGTATCGGAAAAAGGTTGTGAGTATTTGTGAATCTTTGATTGATAGAAAGTTGATGTGTTGAACGTGTATCAATATTGTGTGTGAAAAATTGTGTTGTATGATTGATAGATGGTAGATGATTTTTTGTGGAGTTTGAGTTCGAACCAACCGTGTGAGGTGTCACGGTTGACTCACGAGTCTCGGGAAATATCTTTGACCGGGTTTTGACTCGGTCGCTAAAAGACGGTTTTACCCCTGGTGTCGGATTCGACCCAAATTAGTGTTATTTGACTCGAAACGACCCACTGGGCCTGAATTTGAGGTTGGTTTTGTGAGATTTGTACTCCGTAATAAGCCCAAGCCAAATGTCCATGATTTCGAGCCCATTTCCGAGTACGTTAAAACATGTTTGCGTCCGATCATTATCGGGTGTTTTGTCGGAAACTACTATAGACACCTGGCAGAAAAATGTAGGTGTCTACAGAGCCCCCACTCTGACTGAGGCTTGGACAGGGCGAAAGTCAGAGTAGCTACCAGGTCAATCAAGGATTAAAACCCGGTAGCTTCCGGTCGGGTCGTTTAAGGTCCATTAGACCTGCGTAAAGGGCCCGCCGGCCATGGATTATAAATGTACCTGAGCTGATGATAACTCCGTGGGGGGATTGAACTCGTCGCTTAAGACTTAAAATGGGCCTAAATGTGAGCTCATCTTGTTAAATGCCGCTGCGGAGTTATGCAAATTGCACGGTCCTGCTTGAGTCGTCCTGTACATATTTATGCAAAGTTGCAAAGTTTTGCATGTAACATTTGTAGGAAAAATGACTCACGCTGGGGAATAAAAATTTTGAGAAAAAAGTTTTGAATTTTTGAGTTTGTAGGAGTCTTTGAAAATTAGGGAATTTTTTACTCTGAAAAGGAATGGGAATGCTCGAGATGACTTAGCTAAATCTCAGGATAAGGATTGTATGCTAAATACTCTAGGATTGGGAATCCTAAGGTGAGGAGGAGAATTTGGTTTTATGCTATAAATACCCCCTCCTTGCTTCATAAATTTTCATAATTCCCACAATTCCCTTTCTTCTCTAAAGAAAAAAAAACAAGTCCTGAGAAATTATTCTTTTTTAGAAATCCAATTATGGGAATCGATCGATTAGTTGGAATGCTGCATGAATGGTCCAAATATTTCAGGGATGCCGATAGGGCCATCCTAAATCAGAATGGCGTTACCCAATTATTCGTGATCCGTCAGATGCAAGTGGATCATCACTTCTTGGATGCTTGCCTGTCCTACTGGGACGATACCTATCATGTATTTGGTTTTCCTCGAGGAGAAATCTGCCCTATCCCTGAGGAAATTGCTGCTGCAGGAGGATGGAATCCCATACTTTGCCCTGCTATCCCTTTTTCGGTTTCTGACCCAAGGAGGAAGTTACGGGAATTTTTAGGGCTTTCTCATATGGAGGTATCCCGTATGCTAGAAGGAGATACCGTTTCCTTGATTGATCTAGCTGAAAAATTCATGAACCCAGATGACGTCCGGGTCAGGCCGGTCCACAGCCGTAGGGCCTTTACCTTTTGTATGCTCCACGTCTATGCCTTCGAAGGGCATATGGATTTATTATCTTGTATGGGCCACGTTAGACTTTTCACTGTGGCTGACTTGATGGAAACGGAGCATAGCCCGGCTTGGTTGATTACAGGAGAGATTATCCAGGGTTTGGATAATCGAAAGAGGGATCCGTCAGTCCGGCTGACTGGGAGTACCCGCCTTCTACAGGTATGCCGTTTTTTTTTATTTTTCCGGTTTTTCTGATTTTTCCGGTTTTTGCAGCTTTTTCCCGATTTTCCCGATTTCTGCGGTTTTCTCGGTTTTCACGTTTTTTTTTTTCGACGTGATTTTGACGATTTTTGCGAGTTTTTCAGCTGTGGCTGTTCGAGAGGCTATCGATCTTGGATCCTCCCCTAGATGTGAGCCGGTATCAACCCAGGCAAGTAATGATGAGGAGACGAGCTATTGCCTTTTCTCGCTTTAACACCCAAAAATATTGGGATGAGGTGCTATCCTTCCATGGAGGCCTACTGATCCGCTGGACCGTCCCATGGTGGCCGATTTACGTTTGGACTGGTTTGGAGTCTCGAGATAGGGCTAGATATCATGTAATCCTATCTTTTAGACAGACAATTCACCTCTTTCCTTATCGCATACTTAGGCAATATGGTCGGGTGCAAAGAATCCCAGAGATCGAGGCAGTCGTGAGTGAATCTACTCAGTTGACGGATGTAATGTGTGACACCTGGATGCAAAGGTGGTATACACGAGCTACTTGGCCCGTTCCTAGAAATCCTCATTCGATCTGGGTAACTGACTCTTATGTAAGATGGACACGAGCTGATTCAGCTAAAACCCGAGCTGCCTTGAAAACTGACGAGGCCTTTGACCTGCTACGCCGGGAACATGCTAAAGATAATATAAGCTTCTTTGACGAAGACACTACTCCGGCAGGTCAGAAAGGGAGATCTAGGACTCAGACTGAAGGGTCCAGTACTAAGGGTGCACGGGGGAAAGTGAGCCCCCAGACGGAATTAGAAAGGAGACTAGGGCCAAAGCTGGCGGTCAGGTACCGACTTGGCCCTCGAGACAGGCTTCCCGAGCCCGTCAGGGCTCGGCTTGGCCCGGTACAAGCGGTGGAAGACCCAAAATCGAAGAAGTGGGTTCGAGCAAGAGAAGTTCCTTTTGTGATTAGGGAACGTTCGCCCCCGCCTCGTCGGCCTCGGGCTCCGCGCGACCCGAAAGATAAGGGGAAAGGAAAAATGTACGAGTAGTCTCCTAAATTTATTATTTAAGTATTACTACTATTTTTGTGGTGTGATTTTGTTGTTTTTTTTTTTTTTGTGATGTGTTTTTTGAAAATTCCCGAGTTTGTCGGTTTTTCTTAAATAATAAAAAGACATATTAGTGAATACCGTTCCCGTCTTTTCGTTATTGCAGTGGTTGTACCCTTTTGAGGGGTTGCCTACGTATCCAAAATTAATGGAATCAAACCTTCCGTAGTTCAGAAGTATTTTTGCAATTTTTCGAAATACATCAAGATTATTAATTCGAGATGTGCAACGGTAGGATAAATAATCCTAACTTATTGACTTGCTTAAAAATTTTGAAAATTCATAAAAAGAAAAATTTTATAAATTTTGCAAATGACATTGAGATAGGGCTTATGGGTAGTAACGCTTCAGTTGGTCCAAGTTTGTTGGATTGACGAACTCATTCCCGTCCATGTCTGTTAGCATTACCGCTCCTCCCGAAAGAATTTTCTTCACTAAATATGGCCCAGCCCAATTGGGTTTGAATTTTCCCCTTGGGTCAACTGGTAGTAAAGCTCGAACGGATTTTAAGACTAGATCGCCATCTTTGATATTCCTGGGCCTAACCCTTTTGTTAAAAGCCCGTTGGATCCTTTTCTGATATATCTGAATATTATTCAGAGCCCGGGATCGTCGTTCGTCTAAGAAGACCAGCGAGTCAAATCGGGCTTGGACCCAATCTGCTTCAGGTACCTGGCTCTCGAGCAAGATCCTAAGGGATGGTACTTCTAGCTCGATTGGCTGGACTGCTTCCATTCCATATGTCAGATAGTATGGAGTTGCTCCGGTTGCAGTTCGAATTGATGTCCGATATCCCCATAAGGCAAAGAGTATCTTGTCGGCCAGTCCCGGTAATTCTCAGCCATCTTTTTAAGAATGGTGACAATTGTCTTATTAGCTGTCTCCACCGCTCCATTTGTTTGGGGACGGTAAGGTGACGATGTATGCCTTTGAATATTGTACTTTTCCAGCAAAGTGGCAGTTTCAGCTTGAAAATGGGTCCCGTGATCACTGATGAACTCGTGCGGAATCCCGTATTGACATATAATCTTATTTTGGATGAACTTAGCCACGTGTTTGGCATTCAAGATCCGGTATGACTCGGCTTCGACCCATTTAGTGAAATAGTCAATAGTCACTAGGATGAAGCAGTGACCCCCTGTCCCGGAAGGGTTTACTTTCCCGATTATATCAATTCCCCATGTTGAGAATGGCCATGGTGATGTCATTGTATATAATAGGGATGAAGGCATATGCTGAACATTGGCGAAAATCTGGCAGTTATGGCAGTGTTTGACGTATAACTGACAGTCAGTTTCCATGCTATTCCAGTAATAACCGAGTCTCGCGATTTTCCGGGCCAACATATGGGCGTTCATATGCGGACCGTTTTCACCATCATGTACCTCGGCCATAACTCTTTCGGCTCGAGTTTTGTCAATGCATAGGAGTAAAGCCCCCTGTGCTGTCTTCTTATATAACTGTCCATCGTCTGTGCGGATGAACTGGGTTGCCCATCTTCGTAGAGCTTTCTTGGCCCGGTTTTCAGCTCCCGGAGGATATTCGCCTGACGTTAAGTAGGTTAGAACAGCCTGATACCAAGGTTCTGGGTCAGTTATTTCAATATCTTGGATATCGTGGATGTATGCCGGCTCGGACCGTCTTTCGACGCAAATGGGCATGCTGGTTAGATGTGCTGGGATATTCAGTAAAGATGCTAATTTTGAGAGAGCATCTGCAAACTGGTTTTCTTCCCGAGGCAGATAGATGTACTCTACTTTTTGGAATTGTTTTTCGAGAACCCTTACTCGTGCTTGGTAAGCCACGAGATTTGCGTTCCGAGTGTTCCATTTTTGTAAGGCTTGATTTATGACTAAAGATGAGTCACCGTGGACCCGGAGGTTTGTTATTCCTAAATCAGCGGCGGCTTGCAGTCCGTGAATGCATGCTTCGTACTCGGCTGCGTTGTTAGTCACGTCAAAATCTAGCTTGATAGATAGCGGGGTGTGTTCCCCTTGTGGTGAGATTAGTAAAATCCCGACACCAAATCTTCGGAAGTTGGACGCTCCGTCAAAATACAGATCCCATGTGTCGATGTCGGTATGGAATATGTCTTCATCTGGAAAGGTCCAAGAATCGGTGTGTTCTTCCTCGGATACCGGACTATCGGCGAGGAATTCCGCTACTACCCGGCCTTTGATGGCTTTTAAAGGTACGAACTTGAGGTCGAACTCAGCCAGCATTAAAGTCCATCTGGATATACGACCGTTGAGGATGGGCTTTTCGAATAGATACTTGATTGGATCCATTTTGGATAGCACGTGTACCTCGTGACTAAGCATGTAGTGTCGGAGCTTTTTAGTGGCCCATACTAAAGCTAGACACGTCTTCTCGAGCATTGTGTACTTGCATTCGTATTCCAAGAACTTTTTACTGATGTAGTAAATAGCCCGCTCTTCGAAATCGACCGTCTGGGCTAGCATAACGCCCATGGCCGTCTCGGTCGTTGTCAAGTATAGCGATAGAGGCAAACCGTGATGAGGTGGCATTAACACCGGTGGAGAGGATAGAATTTCCTTGATCTTATCGAAAGCCATTTGACATTTGTCGTCCCATAGTGTTCGTTCTCCTATCTTCAGTTTCTTGAAAATGGGCTCACATACCATGGTTAGCTTTGAAATGAACCGACTTATATATTGGACTTTCCCGAGAAACCCCCTTATCTCCTTTTTGGCTTTAGGCGGTTGCATCTCGGTTATGGCCTTTATCTTTGCTGGGTCAACTTCGATGCCACGTTGGCTGAAAATGTGGCCCAGTAGCTTGCCCGATGTTACCCCAAAACTGCATTTTTGAGGGTTTAACCTCATGTTGTACTTGCGTAGTCGGGTGAAGAACTTCCTTAGGGCTGCAATGTGCCCGTTTCGGTCCTTAGATTTGACAATCATGTCGTCGACGTAGACCTCCACTTCCTTATGCATCATGTCATGCAATAAAGTGGTGGCGGTCCGTTGATAAGTGGCACCAGCGTTAATAAGTCCAAATGGCATTACGGTATAGCAGTAAGTCCCCCAAGGTGTGATGAAGGTGGTCTTACTCATGTCTTCTTCCGCCATTTTGATCTGATTATATCCGGCATATCCGTCCATGAATGATAGAAGGGCATGGTCGGCCGTGTTATCCACCAGTATGTCGATGTGTGGCAACGGAAAATCGTCTTTTGGGCTGGCCTTATTAAGGTCCCGAAAATCTACACATACTCGGACTTTGCCATCCTTTTTGGGTAGTAGTACTATGTTTGCAACCCAGTCTGGATATTCAGACACTTGGATAAAGCCCGCTTTGAATTGTTTATCAACTTCTTTCTTGACTTTGAGAGACCATTCGGGTCTCATTCTTCGGAGTTTCTGTTTTACCGGCTTGTACCCGTCTTTGATGGGTATTCGGTGTTCAGCTATCTCCCGGTCTATTCCCGGCATGTCCTTGTAGGACCAGGCAAAGACATCTTTGAATTCTTGGAGTAGATCCGTGAATTGTTGTTTCTCCTCGGGATCTAAAGATAGGCCCAACTTAAGCATCTGAGGTTCTAAAGGGGTTCCTACGTTGATGGAATCGGTTTCTTCGATTACCGGATCTCGGGACTCCCTTTGTTCGAGTTGCTCGATTAGATGCGGAGGAAATGGTACCTGTTCGTCGGGTTTCTCAATGTCATTGCAAGTAAGATTTTTGAAAATATTTTGAAAATAAGCCAAGTCGTAAGCAGAACGGTTATCGTTATTATTGATAGTGAATTTTGAAAATAGCTCGAAGAGAGCTGCCATCTGATCGTTGGTCAGAGGCGGGATAGGGAGAGCCCTCGGGACAGACTCCGGGGCTCCCGATGGTGTGACTAAAGAAGGGAGAGGGGTTACAGACTCGATCCTAGTACTGGACCCTCTAGACTTCGACTCAGACTCCGACTCTGACTCTGACTCGGACTCGGACTCGGATTCGGCAGTGTGCATATCTCCTTCACCAGTAGTTAGCTTGTAGACTCGACCCTGACTGTCGGTCCATTTAGTTGTCTTCCTCCAAGCTCTCTTCCCAGTGTCGGCACCAACTTCAGAGATCAGCTTAGTTGGATCAAACCTGCTGCTGCGGAGAATCAAGCTGACTAACTCCTGTTTAGGGGTCGGGACGACCTTGTCTTCCCCGAACAGTAGTCCTAGGATGGGCTCAGTATTGTTTGTGCCCTCCTTTGATTCGGCCTGGATAAGGGCGAAGATATCATCTGAGATGAAATTGCATTCCCGAGCCAGTTTGGTCCCGGGATATGAGATGGTGGGCTGATAGAGGCCCATTTGAATAGCTCCGAATACTGGGGTGACGAATGTGACCGCCTTGGTTTGGTCCGTGCATCCGGGCGCCATAGCGTAGCCTAGACCGAGGCGAGATTGCTCGTTGTTTAGGGCTTCGATAATCTTCCCAGTTGGAAGATAGGGCCTTGATGTGACTCCTGGTAGGCAACCCAGATTCTGTAGCATCGTATCGATGCTAGTAGTAAATTATGGTCGGAAAAGGTATTCTTCTTCGATCATTCCCACAAAGTTGAAACCTCGTGGGTCAGCTGAACCTGCCGTGTTGCAGCTTGACACGGTTATGGGAGTAGCTTCAAGAGTGACGATCCCATTTTCTAAAGGTAGCTTGACTTTCCTGTGAAGAGTGGAAGACACAGCTTTGACCGCGTGAATCCACGGTCTCCCGAGTAGCAGATTGAAAGATGAAGTAACATCGATCACTTGAAATTCTAGCTCCTTCTCGATTGGACCCGTCATGATTGTCAGCTTAACGGCCCCAGCAACTGATTTTGGGCTCCCATCAAAAGCCTGGATAGTTTTTGCAGTCGGAAGGTAGTCAGCCTCGGTAATGCCGAGGGCCTTGGCTGTCCTTAAAGGAAGGACGTTTACTGCAGACCCGTCATCGATCAGGGTCATCGGGAGATACTTGTTGTGGCAGATCACCGTGATGTATAGGGCCAAGTTATGGGTGGTCCCGAATGGTGGAAGGTCGGACTCGGAGAAAGTGATAAGTGGGCCTTCTCCTTTGGACTTGTCCTTGAGGTGTGGCAAGATCGTGGCTACCATCTCGGTGGGGGTAACCGATGAGTCGACCTTGATTTCATCAAGGGCCCTAGTAAGTGCTGCCTGATGCTCTTGTGAACTAACCAAAAGCTGCCATATAGTAATATCAGTTCGGACCCTCTTTAGTTGTCTGACCAGGGCCGTGTCAGTGTTTGGCTCTTCGGGAGTGAGTTCCGTCCTGGAAGGTTCAGTGACGGTTTCCGGAGTGGCGAGACCGGCCGTGATGGTGTGTGTGCCGGCCAGAGCTCTGGCTTTAGCTTTCCGGATTTCTTCGATGGTGACGGGGACAGCTTCCCCCTTGGCCAAGTAAACATCATCTTCATCGTCGTTCCATATCCCGTTGATTTGGGAAATGAAAGGAGAAATGAGATGAGAGCAGTCGATTACCTCTCCAGTAAAAATGGCATGAGTAGCAAGAGGATTATTTTTGTTACTTGGCTTATCGTTGGGTAGTGGTATCTTCCCACTTTCGATCAGATCTTGAATGAGATGTTTCAACTTCCAGCATTTCTCCGTGTCGTGCCCGTTGCCTTGGTGATAGTGGCAATAGGCTTGAATGTTGTAGCTCTTGGATCGCTTTTCCACGGGAACTTCTGGGATTGGGCCTATCAGTTGGATTAGGCCTTTCGAGGATAGCCTTTGTAAGGCATTAGCATAGGTTGTCCCTATGTCGGTGAATACCCGATTTGGAGTATTCTTTTTGGTCGAGGTGTCCAATGAGTTAACCTCGTCGAAGATGCTTCGGGCCGCCGTTGTGGTTGCGGGCTTGCTGGAGGAGGAACTGGCTCCTTGATACCCTTTGGTAGAGGCCTTAGTAAGGTTCTCTAGCCTTAGATCGTCTTCGATTCTAGTACCCATTTCGGTCAAAGTGGCGAAGTCGGGTATGACGGCATACCGGAGATGGACTCGGTAAGCGGGGAGGAGGTTTTTGACAAAGGCCTCCACTAGTACTTTTTCGCTGGGCTTGTCCACTAGCTTAACACTTTCGGTCCTCCACCTTTGAAGGTATTTAGTGAAACCCTCCTTAGGCTCTTGGGCCATAACTTCCAGAGTACGCATGGTAGTCTGGATTTCAGCATTATCCGCGTAGTTTCGCGCGAATTCCATTGCAACATCGTCCCAAGTTTTGTATTTCTTGGGGTCAAGCCTGTAGTACCAGGCTTTCGGGTGCTTTTTCAGAGAGGAAGCAAAGAGATGCTTGAACATGGTCGATTTGACCCCCTTAACAGCCATAAAATCCTTGAAAGCCCGAATATGAAGTACCGGGTCTTCAGTCCCGTCGAACATTGGCAAGCCCGTTAAGTTGAGGTTAGCGGGCAGTTCATCAGTTAAGGGTGAATAAATGTGAGCATTTTCCATGAGAATAGTGTTTCTGGTGGTCGAGTGGACCTGTTCTTGCAGCTTTTGGACCGCGCCGGCCAATGCGGCCAAAGGTCCGTCATCTTCGATCGAAGCATTGGGGGTTCCTTGTTCTACGGCACTAACCCGAGTGACGATGGCAATTTGGTCCTCCCTCATTTGTCTCAATTGATCTTGGATTTTGGCCAATGAAGTCGTCAACTCATCGATGGATTCTTTCGTCATGGTTCGAGTGAAGGGTGGCTTGTCTGTAAGAACACCGCGTAATCAGCAACTTAACCCGAATCCTAAGAAAAGTACATCCCGAGCAAGGGAAAAGGAAAAAGGCTAAAACGGTAATGACTCGGAAAAGACACCTAGACGGGTGACTTGTGAAAAGGTGGGCCTTCCTCAGGATCCAACTACGTGGTTTGGGCCCTGTTCGAAGGAAGGTTCACGTGAGACATTCCTAGACTTTCAGACTCGATTGTGTAAACTGGGCCAACTTTTGTAGGAGTATGTCCTACGTAGGTGGGCCTTGCCTCAGTAAAATAAGGCGGACTAGGATGGGGGGAAAACCCGTGATGTAAGATCGACGGAGTTTCGACGCTATAGACCTCAACGACTTATGACACGACCCGACACTGCTAAATACGGGAAGTCCTAAGAAGAGAAAGTTTTGAAATATGATATTTTTGGAAAAGGCCCGAAAAAAATCGGGTAGAACCGGCCCTTTTTCGAGGAAAACGGAAAAGGTGGGCCGGGTGATGGTTTGAAAATTTCGAAAATAACTTCGAGTTTCGAATTGGACGTAATACCGGCTAGAAAAAGGCTATTTTGAGTAAAATCATAAGTTCTAAGTTCGGTATATGTCCGGGGTTTTGAAATTGGATGTTTTGAAAAGGATGCAAATTTTTGAAAAATGACGGTTTTTGAAAAAAAAATGTCGATCAAGTAGCACGTAGTCATGGAAACAGTATAATGACGCCATGTATGCTCTTAAGCTAAGTCTCGGTCAGTCTATAAGGGTCTATACCAGTGTACATAGCCTATCGAGAATCGGGGCGGACTCCCTAAGTCGAGTTAAGCTTAGGACATGCCGTAAAACCCATACGAATCGGCTAATGGACACCTTTGACATATCCAATTTGGACTACATCAATGGTATAGTGGGACGTCGGTCACCAATACCGGCCCGGGAAAAATGGGGTTATGCATGGACCGTAAAACTAAAACGCGTATTGTACTAGTCAAACGATTTCTATTCAAGTCTCACACTGAGGATGCCGAAGGTTAGTAACGCATCAGTTAATCCCCAGCGGAGTCGCCAAATTGTGGACATGACATAGGTCCAACCCGACGCGGCCACGCGCGGGTTTGGGGAGGCGAATGAATCTCCATATGAGATGATCAAATTGAAATTTAAATCGAAGTTGGAGTCGCCACCGAATTTTATGGTTATTCGGAACCGTTCGAGCCCACACTATGTCGTAGTGGGCCGTGTACAAAATGCGGCCCATTTCCGATGTCAGAGCTTATTGGGCTCGTCCTTTTGCAGTTCGATACCGATGCCGACTTGAGCGGTTTATCGTATATTGAATGACTCTCGTTGCCAATGGTTTCGGACATCCGGAAACCACGGTTCTGAGTAAGGGGTGAGGGTACGTGTTGGGAAGTTCACAAAGAACACCCAACCCCGCCCGCACATTAGCGGCCTCTACTAGGATATCGAATGATTTTTTTAATACGCGCGTTAGTAATACGATGAATGATATGCAAACATTGTTTTCCTAAGCATGTGAATAATTGAATGGGTTGCTAAGTCGGTTTAATGCATGAAAAATTAGCGTCAAAGTTGAATTTAGCATGTGAGGTTCGTTTTAGTATAATAAAACAAACGATAAAAAAAAGAATGAATTTGCTACAAGATGAACAAACGAGTTAGTATCGATTTGTGAAGAAATAATATAGCAAATATGATGAATATGCAAGATCGAGAAAATGTTAATCGAAATCTGAAAAATATTTGTTAAAAGACGATGTTTTGTATAAAAAACGAAGTTCGAAGAAATAATAAAAAAGAAGAAAACGGGTCGCGTTTCCAGCGTTGCCCGCGACTCGCCCGGGGTGCGCGCGACCCGCGCCCCGGCCTGTTTCGAGGTCGATTTTCGAAAGTTCGATGTTTTTATTAAACCGCGTACGAATATTGCATAATTCGTACTCGACTTAATATTTTTGATATTCGTTATATTTGATAGTCGACTATGAAATCTATATCAAATACTTGGAACAGTTTTAGAAAAGATGCGAATTTTAGAAGTCGTTTTGTAGAATAAATAAAAAAACGAACGAAAAGCTAAAAAAAGGATTCGGGTTTCACGCCCGTGCGCGAGTCGCCTGGGATGGGCGCGACTCGCGTGCGGGTCTGTCCCGGTCGCGTTTTTGTTCGAAAATTGCTAATTTAATAAATCGCGTACAAATACGAACTAACTTATACTCGATTTATGTTTTCGATATTCGTCATACCCGATATTTGATTATGAAATCGATATCGAATATTCGGAATGAATTTAGAAAAGGTTTTTAAAAAAAGAGCTTGTTTTGAACGGAAAAAAAAAAATTGAACGAAAAAGATGTTAATTCTCTCCGCGTATAAGATCGTCGAATTTTGTTTAAAAAAAGATGTGACGATTTATTTAGCATCAACGAGAATTAGTTAATTTTGTTCTTGTTAGATATGATATTCGATTAGAGAATCGATATCGTATTTTAAGAACGTTGTTATACGAAAATAGTTTTTTAGTAATATCGATATTAGAAATAATAAAAAAAAGTGATGAACGACCCGTAAGAAAACGACACACGACCCATAAAAAAACGGACGAGGAGGAGAAGAGAAGAAGAAGGAAGAGAGAAAAGAGAAGTCGGGTTTTGTTACACCCTCAACGTACATGCTTTTGTTTACTCGGATCGGGGCTCGTCGGGACGTGGCTTGGGCACAAGAGCGTCGAGTTTAACGTCGATGGGTTATGGTGGTTTGGTGGGACGTGAGGCGTGTGAAGGGTGTCGGGTATCGGGACCGGTTTCCTTCGGGTTTTGGATGTACTATCGGTTTCTCGATGCTAAGGTTGATGCTTTGTAAAAAGGTGTTGATGTTTCCCAGGAATTATGTATCGGAAAAAGGTTGTGAGTATTTGTGAATCTTTGATTGATAGAAAGTTGATGTGTTGAACGTGTATCAATATTGTGTATGAAAAATTGTGTTGTATGATTGATAGATGGTAGATGATTTTTTGTGGAGTTTGAGTTCGAACCAACCGTGTGAGGTGTCACGGTTGACTCACGAGTCTCGGGAAATATCTTTGACCGGGTTTTGACTCGGTCGCTAAAAGACGATTTTACCCCTGGTGTCGGATTCGACCCAAATTAGTGTTATTTGACTCGAAACGACCCACTGGGCCTGAATTTGAGGTTGGTTTTGTGAGATTTGTACTCCCTAATAAGCCCAAGCCAAATGTCCATGATTTCGAGCCCATTTCCGAGTACGTTAAAACATGTTTGCGTCCGATCATCATCGGGTGTTTTGTCGGAAACTACTATAGACACCTGGCAGCAAAATGTGGGTGTCTACGGACATACATATATTGTCTAACAAAAATCTAATTTCTATACATGCAACTACAGCAATAATATCACATAATACCAAGTAACGTGTCAATGTTACCTTAATCGAGATCCGAATCAATTAAATAATCGTCTCCGTCGGATTTAGCACGATAGCCTACGAAATAATTAAACATATGATATTAAAACCACATTATAAGTGAATAGAAAGGAGAAAACGAGATGAAGAACGAATAAGAGTAATTAAATTACCCTCGAGATTGAAAAGAATTAGAGACGAATTAGGATCGGATTGATGATGAACGAAAAGGACGAAATTGTAACGTGAAACATAGAGAAGAAAAGAAGACTTGTGTTGGGAATAAAATAGACTGGAATGAAAGAGAATATATAAAAGAAATTAGAAAGCTAAAAGATAGGAATAATCAAGTCACAAAGACTCTTAACTCAGCTAGGAGACGAAATGGTTGAGATGGAAAGAACAAGCAACAAATCGATGTGATAAGTTTCCGATTAAAATAAATACTTTAAAATAAATAGGATAAAAATAATATGCAGTGTTGATAAAAGAAGGTTCGTAAAATAATATAAGCGTTTACGAAGAAATCGGATCAAAACGCGTTAGAAAATAATTATTTATGAAATCGCGTAGTAAAATAATTAAACAGTCATTTTTCGAAAATAAAATATTTTTGAGCTAGAAACCATTAAAAATATAATCGAGCATTTTTACAAACATAAATAGTTCAAACTTGATTTTAAAACTATTGTTCATAGAAAATATGATTTCTTAAAAAGTCATTTTTGAGCTAGAAACCATTAAAAATATAATCAAGCATTTTTACAAACATAAATAGTTCAAACTTGATTTTAAAACTATTGTTCATAGAAAATATGATTTCTTAAAAATAATTAAGCTTACTTGCGATGAAAATAATTAAATGGGTTTTCGAATAAAAATAGAATAATTGAAATCCTTTTACGAAATAAATAATTTTAGACTCGATAATGAAAGAGACCTCGAAATGGAAAAAAATGTAGTTGACGAAATATGACAGAGCTACGATATAATCGTAATGAAACAGATGGCAGAGCTAGAAAATTGTGGGTGTTACATGCTTGAAATATGTAGAAGGCTCACGGTATTGGCGTGACAGAGGTCACTCGATCGAGTCATGGGAGGGACTCGATCGAGTGCCTCTCAGAAAAACCTCTTGCCTCTGTTTTGGGGTGCCACTCGATCGAGTGGGCCATGGCACTTGATCGAGTGCCCCCTGTTTGAGCTATTGCTCGATTTTGGGATGGTGGTGGATCCGATTTTATTGCTTTGAAAATCGATGACTAACCAAGCCGTGTACAGATATGGTATAATTTATACTCGACTCAGTTTTCGATACTCGCAATACGTATTTTATTATTATGAGACCGGTATCGGGAATTTAGAAAAAAGGTTATGAAATAGTTTTGAATTTGATTAGGACGAAATAAATTCCCTCCGCGTCACGATGTCGTAATCAATCCTTGCGGATCGTGTGACTATCGATTTTGCGTCAACGGGTTTCGCACTAACCTCTTTTAAAAGGGGAATCAAATATATTTAGCGACGAATGTCCACGATCGCATCACGCCCTTGAGCGTTTAGGGCGGCCCTCCTCGAGAGGGTGCCACCACTGTTACAACTCATAAAGGGATTAGAAGGATCTTAAACGGGATTCGCCTTTAAACGTATTCGACTCGAAATCGTTTTATATTTTTATGTATGCGCGATGTTTTAATAGTGACGATAAATAAAAATACTAACGATATTAGAAACGAAAGAAAAGAAATAAATTTTTAAAAAAAGAGGAAAAAAACGAAGAGAAGAGAGGGAAGAAAGGGAGAAGTCGGGATTGAATTTACACCCTCAACCTACATGCTATAGCGGCAAAGGCGCGGGAGTGTCGAGAATTTAGGATGAGTTATGGTGTGATTGGTTAGGGAGAGGTTGCTCTTGGGTCTTTTGACGAGTTTTGATCTCGGGGTTTGCTAGTGTTGTTTTGTAGGTTGGATGTTGACTAGGGTTGCCTGGGGTTGTAAAATTGTGTAAAAATTGAGTCGCGCTGGACGAGCCCAAAGTCCGTATCTTGCCATCTAAAACATCATCTCCGCCTTCTCCTACTGAAATTCCTACTCCGATTCCTCTCGAGACAGCTAAGCAAGCTCCGATACAAATCGCACTTCCTTTTCCACAGCGACAACGCAAGAGTCAGCTAGATCAGAAGTTCGTTAAATTCGTGGAGGTAGCAAAAGATCTTCAGGTAACCGTTCCCTTCACTGAATTGATTACGCAGGTACCCGCCTACGAAATTTTTTTGAAGGAAATAATTGCCCGGAAGAACGCTTTTGATGAGGCCGAGACCGTGGCATACGCCGAGGAACGCAACACAGTCCTAAATAGCCAATCTCTGCCTAAGCTTAAAGACCCAGGGAGTTTCTCTATTCCTTGTACTATTGGCACTTTTAATATCGATAAGGCTCTTTGTGATTTAGGAGAGAGTGTTAGTGCGATGCCATTTTCTATTTTTACAAAATTGAACATGGGTGAGCTGAAAAGCACGAGTACGACCTTACAAATGGTCGACCGCTCTCTTAAACACCCTTTAGGTGTCTTGGAGGACGTCCCGGTCAGGGTCGGAAAGTTTTTTATTCCTGTAGATTTTGTGATTGTAGATATGGCTGAGGACTCAGTGATTCCTATCATCTTAGGTCGACCCTTCCTACACACGGCGGGGGCGGTTATAGATGTTAGGAAAGGAAAACTAACACTATCGATAGGAGAAGATAAGCTTTCCTTTGGTTTTAGCTTGACTCCGAAACGTATAGCTGAGTCGTGTTATACTATTTCTGCTATTAACACGTCATCTAATGAGTCTATCAATGCTATTCGCAGGAATATCGAGGAAGCTACCATGCCACCCAGCCTTGCCCTCTGCGTCACGATGTCGTAATCAATCCTTGCGGATCGTGTGACTATTGATTTTGCGTCAACGGGTTTCGCACTAACCTCTTTTAAAAAGGGGAATCGAATATATTTAGCGACGAATGTCCACGATCGCATCACGCCCTTGAGTGTTTAGGGCGGCGCTCCTCGAGAGGGCGCCACCACTGTTACAACTCATAAAGGGATTAGAAGGATCTTAAATGGGATTCACCTTTAAACGTATTTGACTCGAAATCGTTTTATATTTTTATGTATGCGCGATGTTTTAATAGTGACGATAAATAAAAATACTAACGATATTAGAAACGAAAGAAAAGAAATAAATTTTTTTTTAAAAAAAAAAAAAGAGGAAAAAAACGAAGAGAAGAGAGGGAAGAAAGAGAGAAGTCGGGATTGAATTTACACTCTCAACCTACATGCTGTAGCGGCAAAGGCGCGGGAGTGTCGAGAATTTAGGATGAGTTATGGTGTGATTGCTTAGGGAGAGGTTGCTCTCGGGTCTTTTGACGAGTTTTGATCTCGGGGTTTGCTAGTGTTGTTTTGTAGGTTGGATGTTGATTAGGGTTGCCTAGGGTTGTAAAATTGTGTAAAAAGTGAGAAGGTAGGGGGTGTATTTATAGAAAAGCAAGACCCCTCGACCTAGGGTTACTCGATCGAGTGGCCCTGATGGACTCGATCGAGTGACCCAATTAAAGGGAAGCAGTGGGCTTTTCGAAGGCCTACTTGGCACTCGATCGAGTGGGTTAGGCTGGTGAGATATTTTTAGTTTTTGACTTTGAGTTGGCTTCTTGAAGCATGCATGGCTGATTTTTGTCTCGGAAATGACTTTGACCGGGTTTTGACTCGGTCGCTAAAAGATGGTTTTATTTTTGGTGTCGATTTTGGCTCAAATTAGTCTCATTTTATTGGAAACGACCCATTGGACTTGAATTTGAGGTCTATTTTGTGAGATTTGTACTCCACTAAAAGCCCATGCCGGATACTATTGATTCCGAGTCCATATCCGAGCGTATTAAGTCCCGTTTACGTCCGATCATCATCGGGTGTTTTGTTAGAAACTGCTATAGACACTAGCATCCAAATGCGGGTGTCTACACTCGGTTATCAGCAGTGTCGGGGCACCTGAAACCGAATTTATGATTCCTTCTTTCTTGTAGCTCTTGCAAATAAAAAAAATCGAAGACAATAGAACAGGTCATGTTCTTCCAATGGCTTCCATCAATCATGCTCTGTTCACACAGTTTTGGTTCAAAAAACACACTCTGTTTGTTGTCTTTATAGATCTACATGCCAATAGAACAGGTCATGTCCAAGTAAGGTCATGACAATTGTTCTCTTTTAGCTGTATATATGCGTAGCCTACGTCAAATATTTCTTCGGTGTGGGAGACTTCTTTCCCGACCGTTCCCTTCTCAAGAACATTCTAACAGTACTCTTGGCTCTCTTAAACTAAGTTTGTTTGTTCATCCGGAAAAAAAGGGACAATTACCGGTAGTACTCGCTCCATACTTTCTTGAACATTATTCCTTCTCCTTGTAGCCCTTGCAAATCAAAAATTTGGTTTGGAATCAAGCGGGACTCTTTCAAAATGTTCTTTGCCTCGGTTATCAGCAGTGTCGGGGCACCTGAAACCGAATTTATGTGTCTGGTTGTTGGAAAAAAAATAAGTGCGTCAGACAACCGTATGAACAGTCACCGCTGCTATCTCGTATAAAATCAATTTTTTTACGATTACTCAAGGGGAAAACAGTCACCGCTGCTACCTCGTTCCACG
This sequence comes from Agrostemma githago, assembly GCA_958450325.1. Lineage (NCBI taxonomy): Eukaryota > Viridiplantae > Streptophyta > Magnoliopsida > Caryophyllales > Caryophyllaceae > Agrostemma > Agrostemma githago. The sequence continues at coordinate 68,135,796 of OY288251.1, read as the reverse complement.
ACTGGATGTAGCAACTTCTGTGTGTGTATTAGTATTACCAAATACTCCGTACTCCCTAGTTAGGACTTTAAGAGAGTTGAGACCAAGGATCACTAAATTTGCAGACTTTGTACCATATACTATATCTATTGATGGATGTTGTTGAATGGTGATCACTAAATTAGGAAAGTAAATTTCTAATTAAAAAGCACTGATTCAAAGTGGTGTTATGGAATGCTTCGATACGGAATGTCTGTTTCGGCTTAAAGTGAACTGCCTAGGTGTCGGTCACGCAAACCCTGCAACTAAGTGAAGTGTTGAGTAACATAAGTTCAAAAAACCACAGTCTATCGTTTTCTTGAATTACAAACAGAAGAAAAATGTAAATTTATGGTAACCACATAATGTCAGTACCGTGCCTAACATCAATGACTTGGATGGCTAAATATGCAAAATTAAAACCCAATATGAATGAAGTTGAAAACGCCTAAAAAGTACGGAGTGCAATTTATAAGCTCAGCCATTGAAGGGCATAAAAGGCACTGTTGTAACGGAGGCGTCCAGTTACCAACGGTTTGTTGATTACGCGAGAAGAACAAAACAAATAGCAAACAATAGTAAAACTGACACACAGATTTACGTGGTTCACCAGCAAAATCACTGGCTACGTCCACACCAACAAGGGGAACAAATTCACTATTGTGGAGATAATAGTACAACAGTAGACCGTAATACACGCGCTTAATAATAGAGACTCTGAACAAACGGAGTTTTTCCCTCAAGAAAACCCTCACAAATTAAATCAGCCCTCGTGCTCTCAAATCATCTATCTATCCTACTTAACCTAAAAACTAGTCAGGTATTTATATAGTATTATTCCACCTGAACTAGTTACCTAAACTAATTAGGAAACCAACACTAATCTTTCCTAAAACCAGACAATCTTATGTTACCAAAATAATAAGATCAACTTTAGGAAAGATATCAGGAACAAATCAATTCAAGACCCAAAAGGACAATTGCTTCCTAACAGGCACAATGGCAAAGTAAAGTTATCAAAATTTTATCAAAATGAAACAGATTTGGCTTCAGGGAGTTATCAAATTCTTCAAAAATTAAGCAGGAAAAGAAATATTCCATGATGCCGGCAAAAATTGCTACGGAGAAGTATTTTTTTGGACTATTTCACAATAATTCATGTGCAGCGCAAGGTTGATGCTAATCTTTTTTGTATTGTTCCAAATTTATCAAATGTCTACAAACGGAAAATCTTAGTATCTTACACAAGCCAGATATAGAAATTAAACTCATAGTTTCCCACATCGAAGGAATAGTTTATCTATATGTTATTTATATCAGAGTATCAGAGCCCAATCTCTATGACCTTACTTGAATAGTATCTGTTCTCACTCTTATATCCTTCCTTATTTTTTAACCATCGGACGTTGTTGATTGTCCTCAACTCGGGATGTTTGCAGTCATTATTACGAGTAATATTCAATTCTAAATGATGTTTGGGTTCCTTGAAGTTGGAATTAGATTTGGGTGGGATGGACATGGGTCGAGGACTCGAGGTCATTAAAAAAATGTACGAAGTATAATCTTTGGCTAGGAGAAAAAAAAATTTGAAATTACTACTATGTGGTAGTCACTTGAGAGAATCGATTTTGAACTATGTTGTACTCCCTCCGACCCTCCGTATATTAATGTTCTTCCCCTAAAATTGTTTGAACCCGAAATTCAATTCTAATTTCAAGTACCTAAAGAACCCACAAGTATTTCGTTAAAATTGTTTCAAAATCACAAAGTATTTCACCAAATTGGTTTGGAAATTGCATGTATTGCAATTGATGCTCATTTTCTAAACCGGATGTACATGAGTTACTTTGGGTTGTTTCATACTTGACATCGATTGGCATCAGTGTAGTGTAAGCTTTATTAATCCCAAGAAACCATTTTTGTTTTGTAAAACACTTTAAATGATACCACATCGATGAAGCACAATGGACATCGGGTTTTTTGGGCCAAATGTATATTAGCCTGCTAGGAGAAGCTTAACACACCAACTTCAAAGCGGATCCATTGGACTTGTACAAAAGGTCGGGTTAACTAGCCTCATTGTGTTAGGACTAAGGGTTAACTAGGAGAATGAATGCTTCTCTTGGCTTCGTCTAATTGGTCTGCAGTTGCTGGCTCTTATGGCTACATGGCTCCAGCCTCCAGGTAGGGAGACTAACCCGAATGACCCATTTGTCAGGTCTTTTGCGAGTAACGTTTATAATGTTAATTTAGTAAACATATGAATGTGCAGAGATTGCTTTCACTATGAAGATAACAGAGAAATTTGGTGTATACAGCTTTGGAGTGGTAGCATTGGAGGTTATGATGGGAAAACACCCCCAGAGAGTTTTTATCCTCGCTGTATTCTGGACCTTCATCGACTGATACTCGTGATTTGTACTTGAAAGATGTAGTAGATCAAAGACTGAAGCCACCGGCTGCAAAATTGGAAGCCAACGTGGCACGAGTAGTTGCAATGGCCTTGGAATGCACCTGTCCTGTCCAGTGCCAGAGTCAAGACCAAGTATGGTCTGTGATGTGTTACACAGAAATTGGCACAAGAAGTTCCTCTTCAGGAGTCCTTTGCTTCAATGATCATTCGAATGCTCGTAGATCCCAAACAAAAGAGACACTCCCAAAGTATTGGAAGAAGCAGGCTTGCAATGTGTGTTAATATCATTTCATTTCGAGTATAGTCGTGTTCTTCAAAATACATCGTCTGAATATCTTACTCCTATTTACAAAATCACTGAATTTTCAAGATTAAATCAAAAAAAGAAGGGGGAATCCAAATTACAGGAACAAAGATTCAGAGCAGTGTACCCTGAAAGCTAGCATCATCAGGCTAGCATTCAACACCACACTGTTTAAGGATAGGGCCGGTTTGTTTAGGGAGGAAAGGGTCAATCCGAACCCACAAAAGAGAGAATATTGACGCAAGCAAAACCGACCATAGGACGACAATGGTGGGAGTCCTGTTTTGTCTTCCCATCAGACCCTTGAGGAAGGGGTAGAGGTGGACAATCACCCAGAAGGAGAAGAAAAGCTTCCCAAACAGCGGGCCCCATGAGTTATACCCATTGTTAATGGCATCAGAAACTCCGGCCACAACTCCGACCATGTTGAGTATGATCAAGGTTGTTGGAGGGATGAGAAGGGTAGTCCACTTGAACAGGTAGAGTTCTCCAAACTCACCGTCATCGCCCGCTTTTGAAGTGACAGTGAAGTTTGTGTCAACACCTGCTAGTACCTTTAGTAGGCCTTGGAATACTGCAAATAGATGGGCTGACACTCCACCAATCACCCAAAATTGCTCGTTTCTCCACCAGTCCTCGATGCTTACACTACTCCATCTCAGCTCGAGAATCCCCGTGACTATGATGGAGATGAAGAGGCCCAAGAAATATATACTTGCCAAGTTTGTCAGCTAGAACAAAAAGAACAGGAATCAGAAAATAATGTCAGATATCAAATATCACAAATGAATTGAGTCTAACTTACGATAAAATGAATGACTTACAGTTGGAATGATGAATTTTCCGGTGAGAAGACAGACAGCAGGTATAGTACAGTAAGCAAGCAGAGGAATAGAGGTAAAAGGGTAGACAATGGTGTTGATATAAGCAAGCCTTTCGAGACACTTGAGCTTTCCTCCCCAAGCGTACCACAAAGGACAGTGTCTGCTGAGGAAAATTTCAACTGATCCGAGAGCCCATCTCAGAACTTGATGCAACCGATCTGATAGATTTATCGGAGCTGATCCCTTGAAGGCTGGTCTCTTGGGCATGCAGTACACTGATTTCCATCCCCTACAGTGCATCTTGAATCCTGTCAGGATATCTTCTGTCACCGAACCATATATCCATCCAATCTGCAAAAACCCGACAATCACATTGCACCCATTTTGCTTTATTCCAAAACGAATGGAAAAGAAATAAACTAAACCTCGGAATTAAGGTGAAAGTAGCTAGCTTACCTCTTTTCCCCATTCAGTCTTTTCTTCATAACCGATGCTAATAACATGAATGGCTTCCTTGATCAAAGCTGTAGAGTTTGTTCCCTCGGGAAGACCTCCATCTTCCATGAGGGTAGAAGCGATGAAAGTAGGCGACTGACCAAATCTCTTCTCAAAGTTCTTTTGTGACATTAGAGATGATTTCTCCAACTCCTCGTAGCCTTCCAGTCCTTCTTCGATGTCTTCAAGGTCAAAGATAGGAGTCGGTGGCTTTCTCGAGTATTTCTTTCCCATCATCATCTTCTTCTTCTTGCTGTACAGTCCACTGAGCAAGCTTTTGAGTCCTTTCTTCTTTGACTTGTTGGACTTCTTCCTCTGACCGCAGCAACAACAGCACCAAGACGGCAAGCAGTCACACGTCATCTTAGGTCTTTTCTCCGATGCTGGAGGGTCATATCCGTACAAAGCTGGGCGATTGAATACACATCCTGTTCCCACATATACTGGTCCTTGTATCCCATCTAGGCCTCTCATGTTGATCTGACAAACACATACAAAATTTTCCACTCAAAAACATTTTCCACTCTATGTTCCCTTAAACCAGACAGAATATTAGAGGAGTTGTAATGAAAAGAGTTGAGCTTACATCGAAGAAAACAATATTGCGATTAGCATATCTGTCATGTCTGTCAATTCCGTCGAATCTCTGAGGAAACTGGACATAACAGAGCTTTTTACCAAACTGTGGATCCATCAAAAAGCACATAGCCTCCCTTACAGCCTTGCTGTTGTTGACATAGTGATCACAGTCAAGATTTAACAAGAATGGTGCATTTGTAAGAACCGCTGAGACACGAACCTAGTCAAAGAAATCAAGGAATGATCAGATCAAAAATCATTACAAAACCGTCAAAATGTTGAAGACTGAAGCCCCCCCTACCAATGCATTCATTGCACCAGCCTTCTTGTGGTGATTATATCCAGGTCGCTTTTCACGTGAGACGTAAACCAGCTTTGGCAGCTCCTTACCCTCCACATCTAGGGCACCCTCACTTCCTAAATAAACCTGCACATATATATATGATACACCAGTCACTTCCCTGAACCACTAGAATCCATATATAGTCAGTCAGTTTGAATCAGAGCTCAGTTAAGAATAGCAACCTGAATCATCCCAGGATGATCACGAGTGTTATTCCCCGGCCATGGACTTCCATCTTGCATCACCCACCCTTCTTCAGGCTTCTTTTGTGCTTTTGCCACCAATGCATTTATTCTTACCTTGAATTCCTCATACTCTCTCTGGTTCCAACAACCGAAAGGAAAACTTGTTAGGGCATCTTTGAATCTAGAATTTGATATTTTGAAAGCATTTTCCAACACAAGTACAAATATAATTAATTTTTGAATCTAGAATCATTTACTAACTTTCATGGCTCGTCGATCTTTGACAAATGTAGCTTGGACCTTATCCTTGAGATAATCCATCTTCTGACTGAAGTAAAATTCAGGAGCCCTCGGCTCGATGGCATACTTTCTGCAGAACGGGACCCACCTTCTCGCAAACTCAGCCGTTTCCGAGAGAGCATCAAATAGAAGCATAGATGCGCCATCATCCGAGACATAGCAGCTGACCTTGTCAACAGGATAATCAACAGACAAGATGGATAAAACAGTGTTTGCAGTAATAATGGGTGGCTCCTTGAGTGGGTCCACTGTACTGACAAAGAAGTCAACGGGAGCTAGCCGGCTAGGCTCTCCATCTCGTTCAAACCTCAACGACAAGCGTTCCAAGTAAGTTTCACGATTGATGGGGAACCATTTGGGAAACTGATCGAGGATCCAAGAGAAAGCAAACCATATCTCACATATAACAGAGATGAGCCACAATGGGTAGGCATCAGTTGCCGGGGTTAGAATTCTAAAGCGGAGGAAAAAGGCGAGGATGACAAGACGGATGACAATAACAATTCGATATGGGTTGATTTTGCTCGATGAGATTGGGACTTTTCTCCACAGTGGTTGCCTTGCTTCTGCAATCCTGGAGTAGCAGCAACAAGTCAAGCCTAGCTGGTTTTACGACATTTTAATCGAATGAAAGGTTAAATCTTACAGGAAATCATCTTCGCCCTGATCAGTTTCGGCATCAAAGGTGTTGACTAACCCTTTCTTCTCTTGCCTTGTTTTCCACTTATCTACCCTCTCCTTCCACTGATCACTGTTAGTAAATGTCTCCTTTTCACCTTCATAATCCTTCTCCCCATCCATTTCCTTGCCAGTAACTAGCATTTCACCATCCAACAAAATGAACAAAAACCAACATCAGACACGGTCCCTAGAAAACTGCTACGGAGTACTTCCATTCATCTCAGTTAACTACAGTATGATATTCTCTCGCAAATTTTCAAACGTAATGAATTGACATGATAGGAGATTAGGAGGGCATCAAGCAGGATTATAAAGAAAATGTCTTACCACTTCTAGCAAAAGAAGAGAAAGCAGAGGCATTGGATTTGGCATGATTATTATAGTCCCCATTTTCCTGCACAATTAGCTTCCTTTTGTTAAGATCACGCCAACTTTGCTCGAAACATGGACACAAATATTCTAATCTCGTAAACATCTGCAGCTTTAACTTACAGATTGTGTGGTATCATGATGTGGGGTGTTCTTAATGCGAAGATCTTTATCAATATCATCAGCATCAAACGTCTCTTCTTCATCACCATCAATTCTCGGACTCCCTAAATCGTCAAAATCCAAAACACAAATAAGTACTGTACATATGAGTTAATCAACATGTTGATGATGAAATCTGAAAACAAATCGAAATGGTAACCTTTATGATGCTTATAGCGCGAACTGCAGTGAGGACAGCACTGAGTGCCTTCAGTCCTTTCATAATCATAGCAAGGCCTGCAGACTGGAAACGCGCATTCAAAACATGCTACGAAAGGCTCCCCATCGTCCCTTACTCCTACTCCATCCCCACACACCTTACAGATCTTTTCTAGGGATTGCCGAGTTGGTGGACGACCCTGTCACCCATTAAAAACACATTCATTCATTCTTAGGAACAAAAGACTCCTTAAAACGACTATCATTCGACTTTGTAGTACATTGTTAAGCACTAGCAAGAAAAGAAGGAGAAAGAAAAGAAGAAGTAACCTCATCGTCGGTGCGGTGGATGAGAGAAGCCATGGGGAAAAGGGTGGAAATGAAGAAAGGATAGTTGGTGAAGGAAGAAGAAAGGAAGGAAAGACGGGTTATAAAGAAGAATTCATGGGTAAGTAAGCAGAAGTGTGATGAAAGGGGCAATGAAGGAAGTGAAAGTATGATTTGCTACCAAACTGATAGTTGGGAAGTCATGGGTTTGATTCAAAGAGACGTTAGATTCATTCATCAACAACACTCAACTCACTCACTCACCTTTGCTGTTCCTTCATTACTTTGTTTCCAAGGCTTTTCTTGCATTGCATGCCGCCATTTTTCTAATCAAAAACTCACCCCTTCTTTCTTTCTCTTTTCTTTTCGGTTTCACATACAAAGTTACAGTTTTAGCAATGGTGGGTTAAAAGCCATTTTCACACATCTCTAATAATTGCCTTCAGATTATAGCTAGCGATGATGAAATCAACATTGTGACAACTGACCCTGCAACTTTCTTCTTCACAGAAAGAAAACTGACATACTTAACCACAGATCATTTCTGGTTGTTTCTTTTAATCTTCTTTCTGTGTGCACAAAGTCTTTCCGGAGTAACGGAGCTCATACCACTTGAGGTTAAACTATATTTAATGTGAAGGAACCAACTTTACCAATCCCGATATCTGGAAGAGTACATGAGTTGAGTTGTTACGAGAGCTTCTGGAAGTGGCGGGGTAAAAAGCAAATGTAAAGAACTTTATCTCAGCGTTAACAATGCACCGACAATATAATGTTTTCAAATAAGCATAATGAAAATTACGTCGACAATTGCTTAAGATGATGTTTGCTTCATAGTCGGACAAAAAAGAGCGAGTCTAACGAATTATATGTTGTATAGTCCAAAATTAGAGATTGGAATAAAATTCACAAGAGTTTGCAGAGGTAAGTCATTCAGCACCAAGAGGGTCATTACTGTACAAAGGATTGAAGGTTTTATTAATGCTAAACACTAGACCATTATGCCAATACAAGCATATTTCTGAAGGCATTGTGCATTCTGCAATACAGAGGGAGCCCCGGGTTTCATTCATCTCGGTAAAACTTGGACAAGAAAAGGAAAGGGAAGACCTACACAGTTTCAAACTCAGTTAAAATCAGTAAAACTAGAGACTACATAGATAGATAGATTACCAATATATCCTACCAGATCTCTAACACAACACTATATAAAGAGCAGCAGCAGCAGCAGCAGCACTGTGCACCCTCTCACCATGTTCTTCTCAGTTCATAGGAGGGGTGAATCAGGACCCACGTCTCTTGTCCGCTTTGATGGTCGGAGGTCAGGGGCATCTTTATCACACACATCTTGATTCTCGCTCACTGTCGAATTCGCCTTTTCCTCTCTTTCTCTCGCCCTCTCACTAGTTTCTTTAGGAGTTGGGGGGCCATCGGTCGGTCTTTCATGATCTTTTTTCGGTGATGTAAGGGTGGAAGGGTCATCTGTGACAACAGAATCGATCGACAGCTTCTGACCTTCGGATTTGCATTGATGTTCAAACATCTTCTGAAGGTATTTCCCTTGTTCTTCTATCCGCATTTGTAAATTTCTTTGAATCTGCAAAAAGATGGGACATATGAGTCATACATTTAGGGAAGACCTACATATCTACGTGGCAACGGAAATTCCCTTGCATGTGATCATAGGTTTTCTATTTATAGATTTATTGTCCATACAAAATAACAAGGTTAATTTAGTCAAATGCAAAAAATGACTGGATGTTTGAGTTGGATCAAGTGCAGGAATTATGAAGCTGATTCATTGGTCCTCATTATCCCGTAAAACGTACAGGGTTTAATCACTGGTTTAACCTTATTAGATGTAAGAATATTTTACTCTACGACGTTATTAATCGACCCTTGGCCGAAAATGTTACAAAGATCTACTCATGACCAAGAAAGCTTAGGAATTTAGGAACCAATTTGATTTTGTCTAATTAATCCCAAGAGTGAATCTTTGACTCCATTAAAAAACATAGATACGGAATGCGTGATTACGTTTCAAACGGAAGAGGTAAACACACAGACTGTATTTCCTTCAATGACAAATTCATAAAAATCATCAAACACTAGCTAATGCTTTTCCTGCATCACTCGATTGGGCTTTCGAACTTCCTTCATTACCTCACATTCAAAACCAAGGAAGATCGCCAACTAAGCATCAAGGTGTGCACGTAGCTACATATATCGGTACTATCTATCGTCAAACCACGACAAATTATTGAAATGGTCAACTCAAGCTAGTAAAAAAAATTGAAAATCTTGGAATGCAGATTAAATCATCTAATAGAACGATAGTTTCACTAAGCAGACACTCAAAAAAGAGTTTAAACTGACGGAGCAAATTAATAGCTAACAATCCTTTGGGAATAGAGAACCACTCAAGACCAGAATATATTGTCAGACAAAAGTATACCTCAAGCTGCTCATGAAGACGCTTTTGAACTTCCATCTGCAATCTCAGTGCTTCTGTGAGATCCATGCCCCTGTTACCAAATATAGAGTAGCATTCAAAGTCACCAGGTCAATAAGCAAAACCTACTATTTAGAAGAACCCGTCCTATTCTCAGGTCCTACAACGACAAGGACTAAGAATAACCGGATATACCCATAGCCCGAGGGTTAGGGCTAATGCCACCTTTTACTAAGAGATCAAAGGATGCCTTAGGAAAATTTAAAATTCAACAGGTGCAAAATCATTTCTTATAGCTTGACTATATGCCAGAGTATGGCCAAAGTGTATTATACATAATTCAAAACAGTGATTAAGTGTTTTGGCAGCTTAAAAATTTCATTACTGAAATAACGGGTCACTGTGGAAGTAATTAGTGCATGACTTCCTGCTGCATTGCTGCATGGTTACAGCTGAGTATGGTTCTGATTTAAAAGTCCAAAGGCCAAACCATGTCTATTGACCAGCTCTCATTCATGAAAGCATGATCCTTCTGAGGGTCTATGATTCTAGCCTTCTAGATACTGTAACAAATCAAAATGTCTTAGTTATGGTTGTTTATTTAAGACGATTGAACAGGCATTTGACATTTTGATCCACTTTATGTTTGTCTTACGTTCCATCCCACAACCAATGAAAGCGAGCTGAACTTTTAAAAGAACACCCAAAGGAGGAAACCAAAAATGATAGCACGGAGAAAGACCAAGTATAACAACTTACGCTTTCAAGTCTAGCGACGGCAAATCTGCAAGAGCAGTTGCCGATTTCTCGGAGGTTCCTGCAGACAAAAGAAATGATTAGTAGAGTTTTGGCCATCATAATAGAAATTGAGGTGTTATCTTCATTTCTTCATGAAAGAAAATAAACAACACTTGGTCAGTAGAGTTTTGGCCATCATATTACAAATCGAGGCGTTATCTTTATTTCTTCATGAGAGAAAATAAACGACAGTTAGTAGAGTTTTGGCCATCATAATAAAAATTGAGGTTTTATCTTCATATTTTTGTGACAAAAAATCCACCCAAAATAAATAACGAAAGAATTATCAATTTCAGCAATAAAAAATTAACATAAAATAATAACGAAGGCCAGGGAAGAGACAAAAAAAAATCAAATGATGAAAAATGAAAACAATGCTAGTATACTACCTTGATCTCAAATGTATTTTCCTGTTTTATTTAGTGGTGAATATCAACTTTGACTACTATCTTTTTCTTTTTTTTCATTTGTCAATTTCAAATTATATAGTCGCCAATTATAGTACAGTGTGAAAATGTTGGACAAAGTCAACAACATTCAATCTGTTAAAATGATGATAATGTCAGAAGGATTGAAGTAATGAACTCATGTCACTACCCAATTTACATAAAAAGAAAACTAGAACGATAAAAATTAACAGTGTGGGGGTAAGGGGGTCGACAGATAGCTACTGCACAAATAAAGAAGGAAGCACAGAGAGTTAAGCGAGCCATTATAGTATATCTCATCTTTATCATACTCCAAAGCTATATAATAGTGGACCCTTTCACTCCATTTGAAATTGAAACAGTAAACAACCACAAACAATCATAAGAGCACTGTGAACCTGCATCTAGAGACTGACCTATCGAACTTAAGTACCCACACTTGAACAATTGTTTTTGAGAAAATAAAATAAAAGTAACAGGAGGGGATAGGGGATGGGGGTGGGGAGGGAAATATGATATTCATAAAAACTCACCTTCTGAACACTCTGGCCGATATCTCGCTGTTCTATATTTCTGCATACGCATTTATTTAAACAAAAAGGGTATTAAAACGGTGTGAATCCACAGCAAGCTCGAAATTCAAAAAGAGCAATTGATAGATGAGGGTTCAAGAAGAGTGGACAATGTCCTACATGCCTGTAAATGGCTTTTTACGTGATAAATTGTCAAGCCTTCCACCTTCATCAGCTTTAAAACACCTTTTGGCGTAGCTTCTGAAAGTAAGGATGTTCACATTAAAATAGATGCCATATCCACCATTTGGAAAAGATTAAGATTCGCAAAAGAGCAACTCACTTTCACTACCACCAAGTTTGTGGACTGACTCCACAAAGGCTTCATGAAGTTCTGGGGTCCAGCGCATTCGTGCCTTAGCTTGGGTGCCAGCTGTTGAAGGAGAAGGGCTCACAGCAGTTGCCACTTCTGATGATGGTGCAGAAACCGGGTGATGACTTTGCACCACATTCATTGGCAAATTAGAGGATGATGTAGCTAATTGGTTTGACATCTACACCAAAACAACAATTAGCGACCAAAATTGGTCCAGAGTAACAAAGACGTAGAAATATCATTGCCCAAATTCTAAATATGCTACGGTCTTGTTATAAGTTATCCTCACATCAAGCTATAGTTTCTAATAAAGGGGGCAGTTGTTCAGCTTTTAGTGGGTTTGTGTGCATGGGTAGAGTCATTAGTTGAATCACTTGATGACTTGAAATGTGATAGTCTCACATCTTTACAAGATAAAATGATATTTTTGCTCCCCATTAACATGGCATAATACGGCATACAAACCTTTGGCCCTTGATCAGTAGAGTTTGTATCGAGAAGCAGATGATTCCAGTTAGAACTCAAAGGTTCATTGTCAGTAATTAGTTGATCAGCCCAGTCCTGCCAATCATTTCGCTTTCCCAGCTCCTCCTCTGTCATAAGATTACTACCACAGTTATTGTTTCCAGGGAGGTGGCCATTCTGGGTAGGAGGGTGAGACGGAAAATCTGGAAAACCTGGTACTGTATCTGAGCACCATGAGAGGTGGGTACCTCTAGTATAACTTGAAGCTGTTGAATTAATGAACCCCGGGTAATCAGAAGCCTCTAGAGGTAATGATGATCCATTATGTGCTGATGCGGTAATATATGGAGAGTTGGATGAATGATTTTCGAGGGTGACAGATGAGAAAGGGGCACTGGTAGAGTACCCTGACGAACATGGCAACATATGACCCATAATTTTACCATTTGAAGTCAAGGAATTAGAATGGAAGACCAATGGATCAGCGACAAATTCCCTTTCTATGGAGACCTGATGAGAATCTGGCAACTTAGGGTACTTATCTCCGAAGGTGCTTGAAAGGACTGGTAAGGATGAAGACAAGGCTCCGGAAGCACCAAACTGTGTTGCACTAGGTCTCTTAAGAGATAAAGCAGGCCGCCCATCCATATTGGCCTTCAAAAGAATTCTAGAGTCCCTATACAGTTCCTGTATTGATATGCGGGCAAAATCAGTTGGAAGAATATAAAAGATGGAGATATCTAAGATAATGCATGTCATATCATTAACATTACCCTAATTCCCGCAAATGGTAGGGTAAGGGGGGTCGAGTTTACACATCTTACAACACAAAGAGGCTATGGATGACCCGTGATGAAAACTCCGCAGAATTTACTGTATGACCGCACTTCACAATTAAAAAAAAAACTAGTTTAGCGAGCCATTTTGCTTTACTCCATCATAATCTAGAACCAAATAATAGCGAGTCTTTCAATGCATGTCACACCCAAATATTCTGATATTCCAAGTAAAAAGAATATGATAGACATACAATGTGAGCTGTTTATTCCCCCATAGCATCACATGTGTTTTAGGCAGACCAACACTAAAAAGATCAAAACAGAAGGACTGAAATAGGTATCACCAATCAAAGAGGAAAAACTTGAAATTCAACATGTAAACAAAGAACCTAATGCAAAAGAAAAAAAAATGACAATCTGCCAAAGATACTAAACGTGGATCATCATGTTCAAGGCGATGATGGCTTGAGGTAGCAAGTCATCAGGGACATCATACCTAATCGAATACTCAAAACCATACTATGATATAAAGCTGTAGAGGCTGCACATCAGGGCTAAAGAGCCTATTATTGATCCCATTAACGGGTTGTGTCAGAAACAGATCTTTTTAATCTAACAAGCTGCTAGGTACACAACATCCACACATCATCCGAAAATCTCCAAATAACCTAAATGGATAAACACCGAGAACTACTACATTGATTTCAAGTTTCAACATTAATCTAGCACATAGAAACTACTAAAGCAAGTCTACATTGTATGACAGGCGCTTCCCACACACACAACCACCCACGGGAAGAGGGGGAAGCAAGTTTAGCGAGCTATGTGTCACGAACAACAACACACTGTCGCACTCACGAACTCACCCATAATAAGTCCCAATATCTCAGAAACAAAACCTCCTTCCACACTGAGCTAATATTTCATCCACAATGGAATTCATATACAACAAGAGCCAATTAACTATTACCCATAACCTAAACACCCTAAGATTATAACATCAACAATTGGAAGTAACATCTACTCTACAATTCAATTTCTTCAATATGACCCTACTGCTAAACCTCTAAACAAGTTATACAATTAACCTATCACAAATTCTTGTTTGTGACGAACATACCCGTCAAAACCCCATGTGCATAGGCACTGTGACGACAGTGTCTTATCCGTTGACAGATATACCCGTGACAAAAGAGACTCGACTTACTCTTAACTTATTTGGCTATAAAAGATGATACATTCAAACCATGCAAAAGGCCATCAATCTAAAAAGAAAACACCCTTGTCAAAAGCTAATCAAGATCAACCAACTTAAACTCTATCTCAATCAAAAACCCCAAATCATACCTAAAACAACAAAAGAACATAAATCAATTAAACCTTTTGCACATTTAAGCAATAACAATACAGAGGACAAACGTATAATGATTTCAACAGCAGAAAAAAACCCAGTAAAGTAAAGGCGAATACAAAAAAAAAGATGGGGGGGGGGATTGGGAAAGAATTGATACCTCAGAAATAAAGGAGACCCATGAATGAATTGGAAATCGGGGGATCAAATGTTAGATTGAAAGATGTGGCAAACAAAATGAAAAAGTGATCACCGGCGACCCACAACCAGAAAAATGAATATGCTGATGATCACGGGTGGGTGGGTGACTGGGTGACTCATTTGGGCTTTTGGTTTGGTTTTTTTTCTTTCCGGTTTATTTTGTTGCCAAACGAATTCTTGAAGCAACGCCACTCCTACTACTTGTATAATATAATAAAGTCTTTAAAAGACTAGTATTCGGGTTGATTGTTTTTTTAAGCAATCCCCAAATGTGAGATTATATCGTGCATTAAAATCATCAAGAATAACAATTTTTACGTTGGTCGGATCAAAGTTCTCCCACACTCGCTTCCCTACGGACACTGACACAACACGTGCTGACTCATGAACGGCACGGTTACAATAGCGTGAAATAAAAGACCAGCTAATGCTATCAAAGTATTCGAGTTGATTGTTGTATCGAAGATGTCTTGGTATTCAGGGTTATTTAGACTTTCGCTTCCTAAAGTTTGTCAAAGATTATTATTCTTATTGGAAATATTCATTTGAATAAGTTAAGATGGGGAGGGTACGAGGTAACCTACAAGGCTACAAGATTTGGGTGTGTTATCAAAGTACGCGATAGAATCATACTGAATTCGGTATAAAATTCGTTGAAAATGAAATAAAATTAGTGGTCAGCTTCACAAGTGACGAGACTCTCACAAGTAATGCAGATAAAGAGTAGAACAAATTATAAATATCGTTAGTTGATGAATCCTATTTTGAAGTTATTATAACATGAAAGATACCCATCCCTTCCATTTAATTGTTCCATTTGATTGTTTGCATTTTTTTTTTGACACTATTCATAGATTAGTGAAATCGTCAATATAACTTATAGTAATACATAAGATAAAATATAATCATAAGGGATCTTATTTAAATTATCTAATCGAGTACGTTATAGGTATCAAATTTTTATAACTTTTAGAAATACGTAACTAAAGATATAGACAAAAGAAAATGTACATTAGTAAGTGTGAAAAAAGCACAAACAATCAAATAGAACTAAGGAAATATCAATCACCTTTGGAACATTGTTATAAATGTTTTTTTTATAGATCATTAAAACGTCAGAAAATCGTTAATTTACATTTATAACAAGTCATTCTTTTTGGACCCGAACCCACCTCTAATCTATACTCGCATGGAGTACACAATTACAAGTAAAAAAGTAAGTGTAAAATCATTGATAATCTTGTCTCAAGAATCAAGACTATCAATAATCTACCCAAGTCAATCTTTGATATTCTCCCTTGAACAATCATGGCACACATTTCTGGACATAATACCCGATAAATAACAGAGTACGTATAAATCTGTCTAATAATCTTAGACTAACAATCCCCTTGTATTTGCAATTTCGCGTGTAAGTATCAGAAGAGTTATGTAGTAGAGCCTGTAAGATAGGAATATGGTAACCTAGAAGGGTACAAAGAGCATATAGTAAAGTCAAGCATATTCATAAATTCCCATGAACTCAAGGCCACATTATACGGAGTAGTATTTGCACTATGACAACTGTAGCAATCGACAACTACTGGGTACTTCCCAATAGCACAAGGAGAATACTTCCACACGCTTTGCATGCAATCAAGAATCATATCAACTGACTGCTACCTCCCAACAGCATACTTAATAGAAGAAGAAGCAATCATGTTCATGAAATATGACCAACAAAATGTTCAACTAAATTCACCAAATTAACCGCTTGTTCCGACAAAATCCACAACTATCTCAACTGATGGTAAAAATAAAGGTGTTCTTCAGAGTTTTAAGCTACGTAATAGAGAAACAAAAGTTAAACAATAGCATTGGCAGCACTCGCTATTCTTGGCCACAGATCAGCACATTCTTTTCCGATAGGTCCTGTGATAGCCGATCCTGTCAACAACAAACAACCCCCCACCAATTAGCAATTTAGAGATGGGTTATCGCAGGAAGAACATAGGGTGATGGAAGAATAAATTTACCTTTCATTTCTCCCTTTGGATTCACAATCACACCAGCATTATCTGATACAAAACCCAAACCAATTACTACTATCAGAAAGGGAAAAACACTGGCAATCAAGCAAAAAGGCAATTGAAGGTGGTTTATTTCCAGTGAGAATCCACAAATTACAGCTGTTACTAAACAGTGTCATTATTTAGGATCGTTGGCACCAAGTCACCTAAATTCCCGTCAAAAGTAAGAAAAACATCTTCACTTTTGATATGACGGAAAATAAGACTGGTTAAGTCTTATAATTACAACTGTAAGGAATACCAATACTCCGTAGGGATGTATTCTAACAACAAAGAGATACTCCCTACGGTTCTTTGGAATTGCAACATTTAATTAAAATACTCCTCACAAATCACAAAAAAGTGTTGCAATTCCGAAGAACCATATGAAGTTAAAACAAACTACATGATTATTAATACTTGTTTTGTGTGATCATGGAACGGATTGAAAATATGACTCATGGTGTATATGGGGATGGAGAGTCGAAATCATGGGTTCGAAAAGTGAACGAAACACTAGAATGGATGAAATCTTGGGCGTTATCAAATGTCTGAGACCTTGCCACAGACAGTGTCCTAAAGCTTAACATCTTATACAGTATCAAATTACTTGAAACTCTTCACTTATCCACCCTTCTTCCCCATCCATTAGCAATACCTAACCCAATCAATCTAACACCATCACCCGTCTCCGATCCCAAGTAATCTTATCTATTACTCTATCTATCAATGAATGATTGATTGAAGTGAAAATGGGAGAAAATGAAAAGGGTGAAGAAGGGGGGGTATAGTACCTTCGAAGTACATGAAGACGCCGTCCTTTCGGCGCCAGGGCTTACGCTGGCGAACAATGACAGCAGGCATGACCTTCTTACGGAGATCAGGCTTACCCTTCTTGACGGTGGCCATCACCATGTCACCCACGCAGGCGGATGGCAGCCTGTTCAGCCTACCCTTGATCCCCTTCACTGATATGATGTATAGGTTCTTGGCTCCAGTGTTGTCTGCGCAGTTCACTGTTGCCGCCACTGGCAGACCCAGTGACATCCTGAACTTGTTTCCTGCCGATCCTCCTCTTCCTGCACCCCACGCCCCATTCACCCCACTCAATCACTATAAACCAACCAACCAACCAACCAACCAAATAATGAAATGAAAGATAAAATGAGTAATTACCTCGCTTCGACATGGCTGCTGCTCCTCCAGAAATCCAAGGTCTCAGAGAAAAGGGGGAAATGTGGCCTTGTTATATTTCACCTTACTTTAGGGTTTACGGGATTTTCTCTGCTGGGCTGCGCTGGGCTGGATTTCTCTTCTCGGTCCATTACTAATCCTTACTCATAGATTGGTCAAAATTGACTCGACCCGAGATTGACCCCTAACCTGACTATTACTATAAAAAAACGAATCGATATCTTTAAAAATGATGAAAATAGCAAATCTGAAATAATGAGGTCCGATCCAAAGTCAACCCAATTTCTATAACCCACAAGTGATCAGATCCGGTTGACCCGTTTGTCATGTCTATAGTCACCCATAGACCTGGCAAACAGATCGGGTCGTGTCGTGTTCGTATTCGTGTCATTGATAAACGGGTCACGAACCCCTCAACTCAAACCCGACCCATTTAAGTTTCGTGTCGTGTTCGTGTTGACCCACTTACATAAATGGGTCATCAACCCTCAACCCAAACCCATTTATTTCGTGTCGGGTTCGTGTCGTGTTTTCGTGTCATGTCCATATTTGGAAAGTATTAACATATTTATGTTAAAAATGATTAAAAATATCAACACTAATTTAATAAACGGGTTATTCGTGTCAGTTTCGTGTTTTGGGACCTCAACCCAAACCCGACCCAATTAAATCTCGTGTCGTGTTCGTGTCGACCCACTTATATAAAAGGGTCATCAACCCTCAATCCAAACCCGTTTATTTCGTGTCGGGTTCATGTCGTGTTTTCGTGTCGTGTCAATTTTTGCCGGCTTTAGTCACCCACACCCCACAAATGAAAATTTATTTAAATAAATTAAGTATTTTTTTTGTCAGATACCATCTTTTAGTTATGATGTTTTTGTGAATAACTACCTTTAATTTTATTTTTACTTTTTGTTAAAAACTACTTTGATCTAATATCCATTGGCCGAGACAAATTTCCGACATTGATTAAGGGTAAAAAATTTATTTTATGAGAAACTACATTTTGTTTTTATTATTTCGTGGCAAATTACCTTATTTTGCACAAACTTGTAAAAGTCCAAGCATAGATATTGTTATTGTTACACTCTTGCAAACCGTACAACTGAGAACTGAAATGGTAAAAAATCATTTATCATTCTTGTGAAACAAATGTGTACATGTTTTTCCTCGTCTTAAGCCTCACCATCTACAAATATCGATAAACAAACAAAACACTCATTCTTCTTTTTCCAAATTTGGGCTCATTAACACATTCTAATTAGCATTGTTTTTGTCATTCTTAACTTGATCAACCAATTGATTGAAGTCAAAACAAGGAGCAAGTGGTATCATTCTTTTGTTTTATGTTAATTTTTAGCAATTGTTAGTCTTGATTAAATTGTTTTATAAAGTGATATGTAGTATCAAAGATATCTTAGCCTGGTGATCGTTAAGACTAGTATCCAAGTGCGCGTTTCGTTGAACCCAAAAAAATTACTTCGTAAAAAAATAAAGTGATACTCGTATTTAGTGGAAACGAGGGAAAGTAATACGTGAATGATTTGTTCCATCCATATTGCTACTCTAAATACCAATAGGAGGTAGAGAAAAATTTTACTAGACGATAATTTTAGACTTCTGATTTTCAAATATTTGTAGATGTACGTAAATTTTTCTAGATTTGATTTCTTATTTGTCTAATTTGGTTTGTAGGACTAAAAAATTACACATCATTATTATAATCAACGTAGCTCTTTTAGAACAACCCGTGATTTATACTACTTCCTCCGTTTCAATAGGTTTGCTTTTTGGACACTATTTATAAGTGAATGAAATTGTCGATATAACTTCTTATATATAAGATAAAATATAGTCTTGCGAGATCTTGTTTAAATTGTCTAATTGAATGCGTTATAAATGTCGAATTTTTATAATTTTTAGAAATATGTAACTAAAGATATGTATAAAAGAAAAGGTGCATTGATAAGTGTGAAAAAGCAAACGTAAAGAATCAAATGAAATGAAGGGAGTAGTATTAATTACCCAACGGCCAATTACTGTACATTTGATTTATGGGAGCCAATGCAAGGCAGTAAGTATCAACTATCAACCACAGTCCACATATCACGAGTTATAGGCTAGCTGTTATTAACCGGTACTGTCTCCTTGAAAAAGTTTGTAGGTACCTGAAAGACATACTCCGATTCGGGTTCTACTCAAATAAAGAGCAAACCGGCCGACAAGTCAAGTCGGTCATATATAGTGAAGCACTACAGTCTACAACCTGTAAATTAATCAGGGCTTGGAATTAAGAATATTCCTGCAATCCTACATGCCACAGGCTCATGAAACGGGTTCCAAATCATGCTCCGTCGAGTCGAGGGTACGTTCCATTAGATTTGGCTCAAAACATGGTCGTCTTTATTGGTGGTGAGTAGTGATGATGTTGTAAATAAGTTTTATTTTGTGGATCGCTCATATGTGCTCAATGTAGTGGTTAGACGTGCCAATCGATCGAGCCAGTCGGATTGGGTTTGGGTTTGGGTCAGGTCAACGTACTCCTTCGGGTTGAGTCAGGTTTGGGCTATATCATTATTGGGTAGGGCCTTTCGTGTTGGAGTAGTGCTCCAAAATTGATGGTTTAGTGGGTAGTTAATGTTTACTCCATAAACATGTTAATTAATTTAGTGGGAAGTTAATTAAGTGGTGGCCTAAGTTAGTGGGTAATCTTAGTCATGTAATGCCTATTTAAAGACCTTCAATTTGTTATTGTTATCTGTTGAGCAAGTTGGTATGAACTTCTTTCTTTTCTCCCAATTACATATCCCGCTTAAAAATTCTACATTTTGAGCCAACTGATAAGTACATAATGAGGTCGAATAAATGATAATACCCACATATATTTATGTGACGGAACAAACATAAAAAACCGGAGAACCCCATAGATGGTATGGAGTATTACATGATTTCAAAACCAAGATAGGCAATATCACTGAGTCCGATCCTTAGCTTAGCTTTTACTTCTACCGAGTACGGAGTATCATTCATCAACTCCTTTATTGCTGAAGGTCTACATACAACATTTTTCCTTAACTATTTCATGCATGTTTGGAAAGACAATAGCAAGGAAGTGTAAACATATGATGGAGTGGTAGGAGAATCCTTAATTGTTTAGGTGTTTGATGCAAGAAAAACTTTATAGAAGTATCGTGGGTTTGAAACAATTAGGTGCAAACACCAGCAAATCCGATATGAATGCAGTAGTGGTGTGGGCAACACAAATCGGTATAAACAGCGCAAAATCCCCCTGAACCAATACATCCCACGCCCTTGCTTTCAGTTTCAGTACTCTCATGTTCATGTATGTCGTGTCTTCCTTTTAAATATGTTAATATGTCCCATTTAGCGGTGACCTCGTACATCCTTTCTTCGCCTTTTGCTGCTATCTCATCGCTTCTTGCAAATCCACCAGCTGTAACCATGCACGTACAGTACAACAACACCCACCCGAGTATTAATTAAAATATTTGTCAGAATACATAAAGATAAAGAAATGATGGAGGCATGCAGAAAGAATAGTGACTAGTAAAGTGATTGAGTGGGTGAGACCTGAAGCAGTGATGAGAAGAAGGGAAAGCACAGCCAGCTGAAAGCACGCCATCTGAAGTTTGGCCATCCTCAGCATACAGATCACTATTAATTTGTTTGAATATTTTTTATGTATTATTATTCCAACATTATGTGATGGTAGCCTATTTATAGAATTTTGGAAGAAGTAACATGCATGTTACTCCCCCGTACAACGTAGTAATAACTCCCATTAATCATCCAACTGCACCAACCGACTATCGACCACATACATCTACATGACCGACACGAAGATTGTGACGGATAGGTTTGTCACAAATAAGAATGTATGTATAATCAATTTTCAAATGGTACTGTATCATGGAGTACATTCATTGAATATACTTAATCAAATGTATACACACTTAATTAGAAGTTTGGAAGGATGGGAGCTAGAGGTGGCAGTTCGGGCCGGGCCGCCGCCGCCGGCCCGGTCCGGCACGAAATTTGGCACGAACGGCCCGGCACGAGTGCGAAATCGGGCCTGGCACGGGCACGGCCCGTCGGGCCTCGGGTCGGGCCGCGGCGACGAAGTGGGCGAAAAGCACGTGCCAGGCACGGGCACGATGGGCCCGGCACGGTCCGGCCCACTGCAGGCCCGCTGACAGGCACGCGGGCTGGCCCGACCAGGCACGACCGGCCCGAGCACGGCGGGCCCGAGGCACGGTCCGGCCCGGCCAGGCACGGTACCTGCGCTGCTGTCTGCTGTGTTGTGTATGCTGCTCTGCTGCATGCTGCTCCAACGTCTCTTCCTCTTCTTCTTTTTTTCCATTTTTTTCTTATAAATACACACATTCATCCATCTTCAATTCACGCAAATCATTCTACTCTTCTTCTAATCTACTAAATTACTAATCATTCTTACTAATCTTCTTAAATCTCAACACTCTACATTTCTAAATTCTAATATATATAAAATACTCGTATAATATAACTTATTACAAATTATTACTAATCTTATAATAAAACCTATATATATAAAAAAAAATATTAGCTATAAAAATTACTAATCTAAAAAAATATTAGTTATAAAACTAATAGTATTAGTTATAAATATTGTAATTTTAATACAATTAGTATTAAATATGAAATAGATCGAGGCACGACCCGAAAACCGGCACGAAAACCGAAGCACGGGCACGAGCACGAAACTAGCACGACGGGCCGGGCACGACCGGGCACGAAGCCCGGCCCGGCCCGACTAACTGCCAGCTCTAATGGGAGCATTATTTTTCCTCAAATTAAATTTTAATTAAATAATTGAGTTGGAGTTATTATTTTTATTTTACAAATTGAAATTAATTTAGTCCGTGTCCAACTCCCCCAACTAGAACCAACCAACCAGCCAAGGTCTAGACTCTGGAGCCAATCCACATTATTCCACCAATAGTCAATAGATGATTACTACTCCCTCCGAGTTCCTAACATGAACACTTTCGACCTAAAATGGAAAGTGGGTAAAAGATCAAACTCAGTCCAAAAAGAAATATGTGTCAAGGAACTCGGAGGGGGTAGTATGTTATTGTTACAGCCCCAAATTCGACCTGATCAAGAAAAATCACTTGTTCTTGTTCAAACCCGTATTTAACTACTTGAGACGACTCTCCCTACCGATTAAAATAAAGGTGAAAAGTAAAAGATATCGTGAGAGCGAGGTTTAAAATTAAGACAGTGGTTACAAAAGACGACTTAGATGCCAGACGGCTAGAAAACAAGATCTACAAAAGGATTGGCCTGGTTCGTTGTGGAATTGTACAGACCACACATCACATCGCAAGGGTAGTAACCAGTTAGGGTACCATATATACACAATCAGGTTCTGAGTTCTACCATCTAAACACCATTAGCGGATGCCCTAAAAACAGAGGCTCCCACGACCAAAAGGAAAACACTGGCCGGGTCTGGTCAAGTCAGGTGTACGTCAAAATGCACACTACATACTTCATTCTATCTTGCCTTTGTACAGCTACTAGTCACTAGTCAGATAGATGCTTGCAGCTTTTTAGTTTTTACAGCAATGTCAAGGAGGATCTTGGTCCTGAAACAAATCCAAAAGTTACACATTCGGGGAGTAAGGTCGTAAATGGTCTAGTGAATATGAGAGAGAGATCGATGACTCCTTGGTCGTTTCATATTGCGGCAAAACTGACTGCCGCATAGACAACTGAATGTTTCCATGTACCCATCACTGTCATCAAAATCGACTCCATAATCCTGCAGTACGCATGCATATGAAACAGCCAATTATAAGGCTAGGCAGATAAAACAAATCGCATACTTAGGAGGCACACAAGAAATGCACCCGATACTAAAATGGAGCCACATCAACTGATTTCTCATATATGTTGGCTTGCCTTCCCCACATTATTATTAGTACGGAGTATATGATATTATACCTAACCCACCCACCCAGTGAGCTGATCAGATCAGTGGTCTACTTACGCCACATTCTCATGATATAGATCCCATCATTTCAAATCAAGATTTCATCTCATGATTATAACCCCCCACCCTTTCATCACCTGAAAGTGTCCATCTACATACAACAACAGCTCAAGGCATTTGGCAAAGTAGGATCCGATGCATACAGTGTTGTTTAGAGGTAGACATCATATTCTCAGATGATACGTCTCATATAGTGATAGCACTAAATGAATTGTGTATGCCAGTATAAGCAATAGAGAAATAGGTACGGACTCAAGTACGTACCCATGTTAACTCTTCGAAAGCATTCACGTTCCTGGTTGTAAATAATGCCATCTGCACATCAGAGCATGAAAAATCCCATGAATTATCTGCGACCCTAACATCAGATCCAAATCGCCTCAAAAATAAAGATAAAAAACTCCTAAAAGATAAGAGTATTCTACAATTTTATTTTGTGACATTCACAAAGATGTTCCACTTTTCTTCTTAGTTCTTAGTACTTCTTAGTGAATGATAAGTTGTTCTTATAAATTTGTAACACTGCACTTTTCCTCTACCTTCATTTTCATTCACATATTCCCGTCCTACTTAGGTTCTTCCCAAAAGCAATGTGGAACATCATTGAGAATGAGAGGGAGTAGCAAGGACGAATGATTATCCAACAATTAGTACTCCCTCTACGGCTACATGTTCTTCCCATTTGATTTTATAGTCTCCCGCGTCACACTTTAACCGTATCTTCTAGCATTTATGTATTGCTTCCTCCATTCAAGTCAATCATATCTTGAAGATTTTATACATTATTTGGAATGGAGCAAATGCCTTCGCTGAAAATATATACTCATATTTGTGTAAATAAATTTATAGGAAATATAAATATCATCGTCAAAGTTAGTCATAATTTAAAACATAGTGACGGTCAAAGTTATCAAACAGTCAATCTTTCCCATCAGAAAGTGAGGGGAAATATATGACGTTGAGGCCTGAGGGAGAAGAAAGCAAATAATCACGCTACATACATGGTAGTAATGACGGCTAGGAGTCTCTACTTCAACTGGAATTTCGATTAAGTTTGCATCTGTACATCTGTAGGAAACAAGGAAATCCCATTAAATCAGAGACAAAAAATATCATGCAGGCACTTATTCCCAACAAATTCTTCGAGAACTTTACTTTGCAAACCCGTAAAGAACATCGTTTACATCCTGATCAACCAATGAACATATCTTATTGGCAACCAATGAACATCAAAACTACCAGTGTAGATGTCTCGACTCTTGAGAGCACAGACCAATAAGATCAAAACTAACAAAAAAAAAGGAACAAGAGTTCAGGCATATCCTAGCTAAAGAAAACATGCACCACAACTATCAACTAGTTATTGAAGATAATCTGAAAGATGTCAAATAGTATTTCCTCATCTTTTTGTATACTCTTTCCTATCTTAGAACGGAGTATATATTTTAGTCTACATAATAGTGTTATCATTTGTATGGTTCCTAACAAGTAGATACTCTTAACCTGTGGAGTACGGAGTATAAATTAAGCATTCTCCATATAATTTCTACATGGTTGCTAGATCTAAAATACAACTACGCATAGCATTCCTAAAATACCTGTGGTTGATAAACCTGGCAACATTTCCATACAAAGTGGCATCCAAGCAAAGAAATTCTTCCTCCTTTAATGCTCTTGAGCCCCAATCACTATCAAGTAGTAGTGAATATGAATGCTTGTCACTGCTTCTACTCAGACATCTCTTACGAAGCTCCATGATAGTTAGTATTTCTCCGACAAATTCACAAACAAAGGCTCCTTTAGGGAGATTCTCCAATGCCCTCAGCCCCCAGCCTTTTCCCTCAGGAGTCCAGAACACCTACAAAATCAGTACAAATATCAAAAGACTTATAAAAATCTCATAAAACTGTACCACTTCCTCCACACTGCTAGGGAAAGTATCTACACAGCTCGAATACGGAATCAAATCATAACACATAACAAAAACTGTACCTGTAATTTACACCTTAGCCCTCCTTGTACAACTCGATTTCCACAGTTCTGGCTGCAGCCACATTTAGTATAGCATTCTTTAAGAAACTTCCTCTTCAAATGCCCTTTACATGGATCTAGTATATCCTCATTTTTCAGCAGCTCTAATTGGCACACCTTACAGTACGTGAAGTCATGCTTCTGGGGGTTCCGGACCGATGAAACACACTCATCAAGAAACTGTTCCTTAATCAGACCATCTCCTGTGTATGGTGATTCTCCCCCATTGTGTCGTGCACAGTTGCAAGATGAGGACGATGACACACAATCAGCACGGCACGAAAAACAACTATCTTGATCACCAAATTGTGCAAGAGAAAGTTTCACATCAGCATTGTCTGAGACAACATTTCGGGATATATAATGGAAGGTAGGTAGAAACTCGCAGTCAAATTTCTCCAATGAAACCATAATAATTTCTCTGCCCATTGTGATGTCACTCGTATCATAAGGGTGAGCAACCACTATGCTCTTGAGATTCATTACATCAACATCGCTTTCATGCTGCATGCATATCTCTGGACTTGTAGAAGCTAATGGTGGAGTCGAACTATTCACTAGGGTTTTATCATTTGTAACAGTAACATCATCATGAGATTCTTCATCAAAAGAACTACATACAGGAATGGTACTCAATCTATTGTTATCGATTGAATCATCGGCAGTTTGGTCAGGTTCTTCGACACCATCACACAACTGTATCATCATCTTTGTTAACGAAAAACCAGGGTCCGTAATTTTGTATCTTTTATGACAGTCATCATTGACCTTTTTCAAAACTGCTTCCAAATCAGGCATGCGCATCTTATGTTCTTTGGAAACCAGGCCGCAGGCCATAGATAACTGGACCTTTCCTAGAGTTGAAGTTGCAATGTTTAGTTTAGCAGAAGTTCTGTCTGAAACATCAACTTCTTGCAACTGCTTCTCTTGCGCAGTTAATACCAACTCCGTGCCTTCATCAACTCCCACCATAGCTCCAGATCTTTGGCTATCTTGGCTTCCGCCTTGATTATCAGGCTTTGAAGAAGTTTTTTCGTTCAAAGGTTCTGCAAAATCTACCACCATTAATTTCAAGAAAAATAAAAACTGAAGATTAAATCAGAAGCCTGACATTGACATATAATATCATTTAATGCAGCATTTGCATGCTGATATAATGAGGACTGATGAGACTAACTAGTTTGCAGCAATTACTGAAGATTAAAAGTTATGGGGTCTGACTTTCCAGCCCTCTATTCCGACATATTTCGACATGTTTGGCATATGCCTGTAGTTCCATTTTCAAACTTCACGTGTATATCTATTGGTTTTATAATATGCATAATTCTTACATGTTGGTACTTCTCAGTCACTTTACTCTTTGAAAAACACAAGTGCAGTTCCAACTTCCACCAGATGCAGCGAGGTCAGTTGCCAAATCACAATTACTGACAGATTATCCTCAACACGGTAAACTTGTCATTAGTCGAATGAACAGGTGATTTCATCATTTACAGAACAAAAGCCCAAAAGCACAATTCCAACAAGTCGTACTGTTGAGCAAAGACATATATAGCCATTTTATGATGCAAAATCACTGTAAACCACCAAACTTTCTCACATATCATCCTAATTTATGTTTAACCTAATTGGTCAGCTCAGTTACACCTAAATTTAACATCAAAACTTCTTCAAAAAAAATTAACATCAAAACAAAAAAGAAATAAAAAAGTAAACCAACATCTCAGTAAGGATTATGCTATGGGGTCTGCAGAATCTACTAGAGAATGATGATTCAGTAAAAACAATCACTTATATCGAATCACCTATCTTACTAGTTCTGAACTGTTCGCTCAAACCCTTAGCAAATGGTGAACTGGTTCGGTTCGCACATATTTGTATCATGGTGCTTGCCAAAGATCTACAGACCACATACTCTACCAAAAACATATTGCATATCTAATATCACATATCCTTACTGATTTAAGCAACGCCAATTTTGAAAATAAACAAAAAGAGAGTCCAGTAAACATCCCTTATAAATCGGAGGCTTATTCAAGAGCAAGATAGACAATCAGAGGACAAAGGATAATCCAAGTGACAAAAGCATGATTCAAGCAATTTCTCCGCTGAATTCTCGATGTAACATTTGAACTTAAATATGTATATAGAGCATTAGACACACAACACAATTGTACAATCAACAATGAACTAGAAGACCCGAAGGGCAAAAGGTACCAGGAAGGACGACAGCAAGAGGCTCAATAGACACCACATCAGCAGTAACTGGCTCATCCTTGGGCGTTATTAACGTAATCATTTGAGGCTGCTTTTTCTTTACAGTAGAAGTGCCTTGTTCACCGGGTTCTGGTTTAGGTGTCTTCAAAGCACCACATATCGCCAGTGGGCTAGGTTGTCCATTGGACCCAGCACCATGGCCTTGGTGCTTTAGACGTAACCTTTTAAGAGGCCTTTCTGGCGGCTCATCCTGCATAGGTTCATCCTGCACGGTAATATCCTGACACACTGCTGCCTCCGATGCTTCCCCTTGCTGCACAACATTATAAGAACAGGATAATAAAACAATGTACTACCTCCATCCAAAATTTAGTCCCCATCTGACTTTGGTGATCACCGAAGGTTAACTTTGATGATTGATTTCCCAAATGTGTAAAATATGTCAATTTGACATCAAATTGGCAATTTTTCATAGTTATTATTACTAAAAGATGCAACTAATGAGTATGGTGAGTATGGTCTCATAGCATGACCTCGTTTGACCACCAAATTCAAAAGTGACCAATATACAACAAATAGAAAGAATACATGACAACATGAATTTGTTCTGAAAGCAAGTGCAAAAGTTGGCGAAAAGAACCACATACATCGGCATTTTTTGACTTCTTCTCTTTCTCAGAAGTCTAAATCGCCAGTGACATGAAAACATACACACATCAGTTCACAATTTGGCTTGATAACTGTAGTAAAAGCAAGGAAAGTGATGGAAATGGTAGATAAAAGGACATGAAATTACACCTCAGTTTCCTCATATTCAAAGATAGCATCTGCAAGAACTCTGTAGTTCTCTGCTTCTATTAACTCCCACTTCTTGTCATACACTTGAAGAAGCTTCTTCAGTGCCACCTTCGTTTTTTCTTGTGAAATCCCAATCGCCTTCATAGCTATGAAAGCTTTTTTAACTCTAGCGCTAGGTGCCATGTCTAATCACAGAATCTTCAACCCAGCTGCAAAATACAAAAGACCCATAATCATATAGCCACCTCATCAGGGCAAAGCCAAGTGCCACATTTTTGCAAACTTTTTCAAGCAGTCAATGATCACGATGAAGAAATGCCTTGAAAGGAATATAAATGAAAGAATACACCAAGATCATATCTTCCAGCAAAGTTGACATGTATAAACATCGGGAATTTGCAAAAAAGATTCCTTCAAAGACTACCTTTAAGTGAGAAAGTACATATAGTTGCACAGGAAATTACATTAATCTGAAACTAGAAGCAATCCCTTTTCTCCAATCACTGAACTGAAAATCGACAAAGGTTTGGGTAAGAGCGTCAGGTGATGTGAAAGTAAGTTGTAATAAGGCTTGAAGGACAAAAAGGGCTATTAAAGTTCAAATTGAAAACCCATTCCCAACACCTTTGAGCATAGCTACAATGATCCAATTACGTAACAACGCTAACAAGTATATTCCAAAACACTAGTGACAATGCAAAATTCATGACATGACTTTTAACCCTTCAAAATTGATTGATGTTTGCTCAAAATAGAATTGATCTTTGATGAGTTAGTGTGGCTTAGTATGTAAGGCAGGCAGTAAAATACCCCTTCATTTCACTCCACCCTCCATTTGCTAGCCAAATAAGGGAATTTGCATCCTTTCCTCTTCCTCCCCCTCCCTTTCCCTCCAATTCATTCGTCTACACTGATAACAAATGGTCTAGCAAACGGGTTCATTGGATCGATATGGGGTCTAAGTGAGGTCATTTCGAGTTGAGTTAGCCCTTTCAAGTTTGGGTCATTATAAAGTTCATTATTATCATAATTTATCATCCGGGTCAAATCAAATTTAACATCAAGCTCGGGTCTGATTCAGGTGTCGGGTCAACTTTGCCATGGGTAATGGTAAGCCTACCCAGGCATGAGCCACAAATAACAAGCATTTTCAACAGATTTAACTGAAACATAACGAGTCTTTAACCGTGTCCAAAATGATAAACATTGGGTTTCAAGAAGCATCAGGAAGTTGATGAAAATGTCAAAAATTGTACCTTGCTTGTTTATCTTCAGAGTAGCAGGACAGCTTCAGTTCCACAAGTCAGAATTCTAAGCCTGCGATCACCGGAAAACATCCTAATTACTCCGTAATAAATTACCCAGTGAAAGAAACAAGAAAAGGTGAAGCCTTTTTGTTGATAAATTCCAGGAATTCCTCATAATAGTAGTATAGTTCAAAGAACAAACCCACAGGTAAAAAACAAGCATGCAATGCAAACAGATTTTTTCTTTTTTTAAAAAAAAAAAACAGCGCAGAAAAGGTAAAAAGAATAGAGGGAGGAGGAGGGAAAGATATACGAACCCGCATTTGGAGATTCAATAGGAGGGAGATTATAGAGTAGAGCCCAGGGTTTTGATTGACAGTAAAAGAGAGTAGAGTAAAAAAACAAGGGGACTGAAAGATGAAAGGAAAGTTCAACTTCAATTCCACGCTTTAATAATAGTGGAATCTTCTATTCTTTGGAATTACGATATTTTTTATTTTATTTTTTGGACTCACTAATTAAGTATAACATCCCACTAACAAAAATATATGTATTAATTATAAGGTTAGTTTGGTTCATCATGAGACGATGAGTTACTAAGAACTTAAATTCATGTGAATTTATATTTCGAATTAATTACAAAAATGTTGTTATTTCAGGTGAATTACAAAAATGTTGTTTGGTTGCTATATGATAAATAAGTTTATGTGTTAAGTTGTACACACCGAGGGGACTAGGTGAACAACTTCTCCCATTATGGGGTAATTGAAATTTCTTGGGAAGTTACAATTTGTGTTTCCCACGAATTATTGTGTGCAACCGTTGTACCATGCGACAATAGTAAAAGTTTGCAACTTATGATAAAAAATGATCATTTTAGGTTTGTTAGTTACCACTTTTTCATATTAAAATGTGGTCACTATTTAACTTAAAGTGGTCACTAAATAACATAAAGTGATGACTTTTTACCATAAATTAGATCCGTCGTACGGTACAACGGTTGTATACTATAATTTGTGTTTCCATAAAATGGACAACCAAATACCATCCCAATTTATCAATTTATGGGAAGTAGAACTTTTCATGACTTAAGAGGTCAACCAAACGACCTCATAAAAATGTGACAATTCTAATGAAACTATCCTAAAAAAAATATGTTGCAATTGCAAATAATCGGAGGGAGTAGAATATTTATTGTTTGTTGAGTCACATTATTAGCAAGAGTATATGATTAGGTCCGGTTCTTTCCGAGTATTTTATACTGCTTTATTCATGGGACAAGGGCCGTGAAGTGTTCATGGATCTTACCGGTTTTTACCCTTTGACGCCGTCCAGACAGCTGGGTTGTGGCCGAGCCAATCAACTGCCCCATCAGTTCTATTTTTAACCATCAGTTAATCATGAAATTTCATTCAAATAACACATGTTTAGTTTCATAACATCTTTTTATAAATCATGAGGTCCATAAATATTTAAAATTTATTCTCACGGGCTCTAATTCAAAATTGTAATGGATCTCGAGTCACAACGACGATAATCTCGTATATTAAGAGGTTAGTTAAAATTAAGTTTATCTTAGGAATACTTATATGATTATTGTTATTTTTATTTTAAAAAATTCTCCCTCCGAGATTTTATCATTACACGTATTCCTTTTTGGGCTGAGTATAATCTTTTACCCACATTTCATTTTGGGTCATAAATGTGCGGTCCACAACTTAGAACACCTTCATCCATTATTTTTTCTTCATTTTTGATGGAGAATGGAGAAATTTTGATCTCCATCCAAGAATGAAATATTTTTGGTGGAGGAGAAGTCAAAATCATTTGTTCACTCAAATGGAATAAAAAATGAGCCACGTGGATTGGGTGTAGGTTCTGGAACTAGTTTTTTTTTTGGTGAAAAGGGGGATTTTATATAATATCAATTTCCGCCAATGCAAGAATCGCATTCGGAAAGTTTGAAACATACAGGACATCCTCCCCACTTCTCGCGCACAATCTAGCTACGTGGTGCGCCACTACATTACCCGTTCTCTTCACATGCGGCCAAACACAATTAATAAAACAAGAACGGAAAGCTAAAACATCCTCGACAAGCATACCAAACTGGGTGCGGTCTATTCGACCCTTTGAAATAGCATCAATCGCAATTTTCGAGTCACTCTCGATGATCACTCGGTCGTAGAGGAGTTGGTGCGCCAGTTCAAGTCCTCTGATCACCACTTTTACCTCCGCAATAGTCGACTCCCAGCCCCCCTGAATGCGAGTACAGGCCACCAGCACAACGCGACCCTCAACATCTCTGCCGACCACCCCCAACCCAATGTCTCCGTTGGCATGGACAGCAGCATCAGTGTTGATTTTTAAAAACCCAACCTTGGGTGGATTCCTAGCCGCATTACCCGACTGACCAGAAAAAGAGCCCTGAACTCGCATGGCTGCTCCATAACGGTCATATTCCTCAACCTGATGAATCAATCCAGTAATGATAACTTCAGGGGGAGGTGGGGATTCCTCAAATGTACGAAGGTTACGGGTATACCAAATCGCCCATAACATAGCCAAAAAACGACTTCTCGCGTCACCCGACACCTGCGAAAGAAACCAAGACAAACAGCCGATAAAAGAAGAAACAGGGGCAGCCAAAAAATTCTCACGAAACTCGCTCCGCAACCAAATATCCTTAGCCCAGCCACAGTGGAATAACGCGTGCATAACCGACTCGGCCTCATAATTACAGAAAGCACATAGGGCGTCGGGAATACAGTGACGTTTCACCAAGTTTGCCCTTACCCCAAGTGTGTCTGTACCAGCTCGCCATAAGAAATGAGTCAATTTAGGCACAGTCTTGAGACCCCAAATCATTTCCAGAAAACCGGTGGCTCAGATTCAACCACCGGCGAAACAGATCGACTACCAAGCCAGTAACCGGATTTCACACTATACTCACCATTTGCACTCGGCCACCAATATAATTGGTCGTCAGGGAGCCTCGTGCTGAGCGGAATTCGTAGAATGACAGCAGCTTCCTGAGGGATAAAGAGCTCCTGAATTAAATCACGTCGCCACTCGGCCGTGGTAGAGTTAATCAGATCAGAGACTCGGAGGAAAGCATCAACTTCCATATTTGGAGTGGGCACACGACTCCGGTTCTGCACAGTTATCCACGTCTCATCCCACACACTCACCCTTTGCCCATTTCCTATGCGCCATTTTAAACCATCGAGCAAGAGCGGCTTTGCATTCCAAATACTCCGCCATACATAACTCGGATCATGGTCCCGACGTGCTTCCAAGATCGAAGTGTTTTTGAAATAACGAGCACAAAACACCTGACAAACTAACGAATTCGGTTTCGTGAGAAATCGCCAAGCTTGCTTTGCCAGTAAAGCTTGATTAAAAACTTTTAAATCTCGAAAACCCATGCCACCGATCCACTTAGGTTGACACATCTTCTCCCATGACCACCAATGCAATTTCCGCCTCGACTCTGTAGATCCCCACCAAAACTTCGCAATAATCCCATGAAGCTCGTTAATAACTCCATCCGGGATCGCAAAAAGACTCATCATGTATGTCGGGATTGCTTGGGCTAGGGCCTTGATTACAATTTCTTTCCCCGGTTTTGAGAGAAGTTTTTCCTTCCATCCCTGAAGTTTCTTCCAAATTCGGTCCTTAAGACCCATGAAAATCGCCTTTTTGGATTTCCCAATGATCGTCGGGAGGCCCAAGTACTTCTCATATTTCTCTACCTCTCGGACCTCGAAAAGATTTTTAATCATCTCCCTGCTCCGATTATTGACCTTTTTGCTAAACACAACCTCAGATTTGGCATAATTAATTTTCTGACCCGAAGCTCCCTCAAATTGGCTAATAATTTTAGCTATAGCGGAGCATTCCTTTTCATTTGCCCTCGCAAAAAGGATACAATCGTCAGCGAAAAAAAGATGAGAAACCCGAGGCGCATCCCGACACACTCATGCCCCATGAATCAACTTCTCCCGAGCTGCTCTACCTAGCATATGAGCGAAGACATCCACACATAATAAGAACAAGTACGGCGAAATTGATTCTTCTTGTCGGAGACCACGGGTCGGTTGGACCACCCCCACATCCTTCCCGTTCACTCTAAACGCATGAGACACTGAAGAGACGCAATTAATAATCTGGTTCACCCAAGCCATAGAAAACCCCATCCTCGTCATAACTCCCTCCAAAAAGGACCGCTCCACCCTATCATAGGCCTTACTCAAATCAAGTTTAAGTGTCACCGTGCCCGCTCTTCCCTCCCCTCCCCTTTTCATGGAGTGAAAAGTCTCAAACGCTATAAGGGCATTATCAGTGATCAAACGACCGGGAGTGAACGCACTTTGGTTCTCCGATATAAGTCCGTCAAGAAAGGGTTTGAGCCGATTAGCTAAAGTCTTAGAGATAATCTTATAAAGCACATTACATAGACTAATCGGACGGAACTCAGACATCTTGCGAGGAGAGTTGCATTTAGGAATAAGAACAACAGTAGTGTGATTAATCCCATCTAAATTCACACGCCCGTCCCACTAGCCACGAATAAACGAGCACACATCCCACCCGACCACATCCCAATATTTTTGGAAAAAAAGCGCACTCATACCGTCCGGACCCGGCGCCTTATTCGGGTGCATTTGGAATAAGGCCACACAGATCTCCTCATCCTCGAGCTGGGCGTCCAAGCGGCACTTCATCTTGTGACTGACCACACGATCAATACAATTCAAAGCATTCTCCAGGTCTGTAGGATTTTCTGACGAGAAGAGTTCCGTGAAGTAGCTGGTAATAATCGCACACATCTCAGTCTCACCGGTCTGCCATTGCCCCGAATTATCTTCAATCCCCATCATAGTATTCCTCCGTTGGCGTTGTTTAGCTTTGTGGTGAAAATAAGCCGTGTTTTTGTCCCCATCACGTAGCCCGAGTTCTCCAGAAAGTCTCGACTTGGTGCCGAAGTTCAGCCACCTCCTTGGACAGGTCGTGGCATTTCTGTAGCATCGTGGCCGAGGCCGGCTTTCGTTGCCACGAACCCAGCTCACCCTCCTTCTCACGTAAACGCCGATTGATGTCACCGAACTGACGTTTTTCCCACCTCTTCAACCGAGAAGAGCAAGACCGTATCTTCGAGATAACACCCTCCCCAGCTTCTCCCTCCCAGACTTCTTTCACAATCTCGCCGCATCTAGGCTTAGAGAGCCACATTGGCTCGAACCGGAAAGGTCGTCCATGGGTCTGCGACTGACCTTGCACCGTATGCTGGATAATAATTGGTGCATGGTCAGAGGCAAATATCGGCTTATGGGCCACAACAGCAGCCGGGAAAAGTTCTCTCCATTCACTCGTGGCCACAGCTAGGGGTGTTCAAAAAGTGACCCGGACCGGCAAACCCGACCGAACCGGACCGTACGGTCCGGTCCGGTCCGGACCGACTACATACCGGTCCGGTCCCCGGTTCTCCAAAAACTTGGATGCCGGTCCCCGGTCCGGTCCGGTCCGGTCCACACATAAAAAATTAATCAAATTTAGTGTATTTTGTCGGTCCGGTCCGGTCCGGTCTGGTCTTAAGAGGGTCCGGTTCGGTCCGGTCCGGGTTTTTTGTTAACCGGTCCGGTCCCCGGGTTTAGATTTTATGGGTTTCCGGTCCGCGGGTCAAGCCGGTCCGGGTTTGGACCGGTGAACACCCCTAGCCACAGCCCAGTCCAAGCGTTCTCTAATGAAATTATGGGTATGTCATCCCTGTTGCCAGGTAAACGGGCTTCCCGAATAACCGAGATCAATCAGCTCACACTCATCAAGTATACCTAAAAAAGCATCCATGCACGCCTCACGTCTAGGACGTCCCCCTTCCTTCTCATCCGGGCTCACAATTTGATACAAACCAAAATATTAAGGAGGGTAGTCTTGTCATTGTCTTTTATTTATAGCTTATTCCCCAAGGCATTTAGCCTATATAAGAGGCTTAGGTAAGTTATTAGAAATCAATCAAGAATTTATGAATGAACTTGTGACATTTATGTCATTTGTGTGTAATAGAATCTAGGTGATTATTCACCACAATTCTGTTAATTGGGTAGCCTATCAATCGTTTTGATTGAACAGCTACATTTTCTATCTATCTCGTTTTATTGTATTTTCGATCGTATCAATTGGTATCAGAGCCATCTTTTCTCCATACCAGGAAGTTTATCGTCACTACAAAAGCTACAAAAAAACCAAAAAAAAAAAACAATTGAAATACAATCAATCTTCTACCATTCCCCTGCCATTTTCCGTTTCATTCTTTATTTCTAGCTAATCTCAGATAATCCTTTCCTCATTGCGGATTTGTTTGGGTTGCAACCTATCAATCTCTGTGATTGAACAGTAGCATCAATCGGTATAAAAAAAATCAAAAAATCAAAATCAATCAATTATGTCACTTGCCGATGAAGTTGCTTCGCTTTCTTCCGGAATTCAGAAGTTGTCCGACGCCGTCGCGAATTGGGTAATATCAAGTTTTTCTAGGGAAATTTTCGTTCAACTCCTTTTTCCGAATGGAATCGCTTCGACAAGTTGTGCAGTGTAATGTCAAGTCACATGACGATGGAGCAAATAGCGAGATTTGCTTTGACTGGTAAGGTAATTCGATCTTACAAAATTGATTCAGCAAACTCATTTTATGATCAGTTAACTAAAGGTTTGTGGAAGAAAGTATCAAATGGTGGTTTATATAAGTTGGATGATTGTGATAATTTTTTGTATGTTGAAATGAATAATGATAATTTTGAGGTGGCGTATGAAAGTTGTATGGAAAAATTGAGGAATTTTAATGTTGTCCATAGGGTGTTCGATGAAATGACTAAACCAGTTTTATGTTTGAACGAAAGTCAGTCGGTCTCTTTTGTGGATGGAAATGCTACTATTTGTGAAAATGATGGAGTAAAATCTGTTGATGTTGATGAAGTTGGTATCAACAAGATTTTTGAGCGAGATGTTGATGAAAATGTTGATCATGAAGTTACTCAAGAGTTTGACACTGAACCTAAAGAATCTCATGAGACCAAGGTAGAAGAAAGTTGTATTTTGGTCGATGATTTGCAGAATGTGATTAAGTCTGCACGTGAGTCATATGATGAAATGCGAGTACCCGACTTCATGCTAGAAATGGCTCAAGCTACATTAGATGAACCTATTAATCGTGATGAGGATGTTGTGTCTTGTGAAATCAATATGAAGTTGAATGACTTCTTTGTTTATGAACAACATATGCTCACCAAATTAGTTTGTATGGAGAGGAAGTACAAAATTTTTTATCCAGGAATTGATATGAACAAACTGGTGCTCTTACATAACCTTACCTTTGAGGGAAATGATAGTTTTGAAGACATGGAAAATGTGTGGCAGCCACATATAAGCTACAAAGGAGTTACAGAGTTGGGGTATATCAGACATGGGATTGTCTTTTTGTAATGAATTAGTTGTCATATTTGAGCTCCCTTCATTCCAGTATTATCTTACTCGTTCTTCTTTTGATAGTATAGTCCCATATGATATGCTGATAAGTCATAAACTTGGTTTCATTGGTCCTTTGCTTAAGTTCGAGCTCCACTGTAGCATCTTCATTTGCAGGTTAATGAACATTGGTGCTTGTTGTGTCATGATCACAGGAAGGTCAAATCCTGTTTCTAGTCTCACCCTTGAGGACAAGGGTGATTTTAGGGGTGAGGAAGAAAGGGTAGGATCGATATATACATGGGTGGTCCCTTGGTATAATGGTTCTTTCGGTACTAATATTGAGAATGGTGATTTTAGGGAAGATGAAGGGAAAGTTCAAACAAAAAGTACGTGGGAATGTCAAGAAATCGAGAAGGAATTCTTTTATCTTAGGCTAGCTAGTGAAAAATGGACCTTATTTTGTTTCAATGGGAATAATGGAGTGAAAATTGATTGGAAACACAAGTATCAAAGGTTGAAAGTTACGTGGGTATAGGCATGTTACGTTCTATGGAAGAACTATATTGTTGGAGCGGGTTGTGTTTGATCCCGGTGGAGATTGGTATCTAATGATTTGCTTTATTCATAGTTTACCGATCTTGACATTCACAGCATCTCGGGCCTTTCTACTAACTTACATACTTTGTCTCACTCTTGAGGACAAGGATTATTTTGAGGAGGTTGGAAATGGTTATGTGCATCGGGTACACTATGAGAGTGTCACAATCTTGATTTTTGACTCGGGTGGTTTTAAAAGTTGGCCGAAGATGATGAACGGACATGAACCATATCTGTCTAGCTGCAATTATGAAGACTATCAGAGTTATGTGTTTGATCCAGGAGGACTATGAATAAGACTCGTAATGAATGCTACCGTGACAAACCGAGTCTGCTGCACTATTTCTTGGTTCGATTTACTTGTTCTAAATCCTTGAGGACAAGGATCGTTTTGAGAGGCCGGTATTGATACAAACCAAAATATTAAGGAGGGTAGTCTTGTCATTGTCTTTTATTTCTAGCTTATTCACCAAAGCATTTAGCCTATATAAGAGGCCTAGGTAAGTTATTAGAAATCAATCAAGAATTTATGAATGAACTTGTGACATTTGTGTCATTTGTGTGTAATAGAATCTAGGTGATTATTCACCACAATTCTGTTAATTGGGTAGCCTATCAATCGTTTTGATTGAACATCTACATTTTCTATCTATCTCGTTTTATTGTATTTTTGATCGTATCACAATTTCATTAAAGACGCCAAATAACACAATTGGAACTGGCGTCGCTCTACAAATAGCCCAAACCATGTCCCACATTTTATGCTTGTTATTTGTTTCGGGCCAACCATAAATACCCGCGGCTCTCCATTCAGCTACTCCATTCTTTGTTAAAAGAATAGAAAATTCATTTTTGAATGAGGAAGATTTTTTAAGATGACAAATTGAGGAAGAAATGATGAGGTAGAATGAATAAGTCCATTCAAGAATGAAAAATTCATGAATGAATGAACATGTTATTATTCCACCCATATTTCTCTCGTGCCATCCATACCCGACTACCCGTGCATTCATCAAATTGGGGTAGATATTTCATACTCGTACATGAACCGGCACAACTGGGTATCCAAAAAAAAAATCCGAATTTGAACGCGAGTCCGATACCGCATCGGCGATTGATTACCCAATCCAGTCCAACATCTCCTCCTTCACTAGCCCTAACTCCTCCTCTCCCACCTCTCTCTCTCTCTCTCTCTCTCTCTCTCTCTCTAGACTCTGCAATATCCGCCATAGATTTCACCTTAAGCTTTACCTTCCTCAACCTTCGCGCTCCTGCTTTCTCTTTCGCTCTGTCAGTACTACTCCATCTCTTCCTCTATTTTATTCCTTTTATTTATTTATTTATTTCCGCTATCATCGTATTTTGTTGCAATTTCTTTCTACTATTTTGTTCGCATCTCCTTCGTTTATTGCCTGCGATTTCCTCGTTTTCCGCGTTAGTTTCAGCTGATTTTTGTGTAGATTTTGTAAGATGTTTTTTTTCTTTGTTGCGTAATGTTATGGTTTATGATGTTCACATTTGTTTAACCTAGAAGAATATTTGTCAAGAGTGCATTCTTTTGATCACTGTAATATGAGCATATGAACTAACTTGTTGTTCGTTGATGTGTTAATTTGTGAGCTTAATATTCACTTACGACCTAGCGAAACAATTTGATTGATCTATTGCGTATCGCGGACGCTCATACTTTCTTACTGGAAGTCATAACTGAATTATAAGTATGAGTTTCACAGTTTGATTGTGAGAACATTCATTACTTTTGCATAGTTGAAGCCGAATGCACTTTCGAGTTTTGGAATATGAAGTGCTGCTTACTGGTTAATTGTCTATAGTATATTAGTATCTCAGGTCTGCCATTGCCCTTGCCGCAAATTTACAAGTGTCATACTTATCGTTGCCTTTGTCGCAGTTTTAGGGGAGTTCTTTTTAGTGTCCTGCCTAAAATGACGGTCGAGTATCATGCCGTGTCAGGAGGTGTCATGTCAACAAGTGACACAAAACCAAAGTGAAATGTTCACATAAAATAGCTACTGATAAACTCGGTTTAAAATTCTATCATATAGTTGAGGTGAAGGTTGTAAAATATTGAGGCTGGGATATTGAGACCGGGATCATTTCGTTATGTTATCGTACGTTTTTCTTAGTGTTGAGATGGCTAATAGTCTCTATTGTACTCATAATGATTTATAATGTGCGTTGTTGGTTTTTGATAAAGTACACACATTTTCCTTGCAGCATATAGGTTGAAACAACTTTCCCTCTAGGAGTACCTATCAATGGGTGAGAGTGAAACGGTTGTTGCTCAAACATCTACGGTTGTAGGTTATACATCTGACACGTATCATACTGGAGATTTTATGGACACTAACACGAGCACTTCAGAAACTGCTGCTGTAACCACTACAAGTAGTGTGGTTGATTCGGTTTCAGCCGATGCAGTGCATACGACAACGGATCCCAATGTTGTAAACTCAACTGTGCATTCAAGCTCTACTCCAGAAGACTCTTCTCTTCCTTCCGCCGTAGAAAATAGGCCAATAGAAGAGGGGAACCACTCTACTGCAGAAGACCAAACCTTGTCGATGGGTTCAAATCAGATGGATGTTTATAATGGTAGTGCAAATGGGACGGTTACAACTGATGCAAATGGGAATCTTACTTCTTCCCACGAAGTACAAGTAGCAACAGCTACGCAAAACGCTGAGGACAGTGCAGGTATTCACTTGAGTCATAATATTGTTTAAGGTGTCCAATTGTCGCGATCACCTCATCTATTCCCCATCACGTTAAACTGTAAATTATTTGACGTAATCCTACTCACCATCATTGTTGGACCCTCGTAAAGATGAATCAACTCCACGCTGGGTAAATGGTTGTTCTCACTTGATCCTTAACTGAAATCAGCATGACACCATGGCTATCTATTGCCATTAAACGGTAAATCGTGTATATACAAATTCCAAAAGTAAAAAAAACTATTCAAGTTTAACCTTATTCGTACCCAAGAATGCAACTGTAGTCATTTTAAGGGTTCGCTTGGGAGGGGGTAATAATAAAGGCGGTGTTACTCAGGGTCGTCCGACACGGTGTCGGAGTGTGGGACTAGACTATCCAGGGCCTTTTCTTTTGTCTATATCCAAGTGTCGTATACTTGTGTCGGTGTCACACACGCGACTTGACACTCAAGTGAATTGTCGGGTTAACATTACGGAAGTGATAGAGTTAAATTGGAGGAGATTAGTGGTAGGTGGAGATGGGATGGAGAAAAATAGGGTAGTATAGTCTCATCTGGGAGTAATAGCTCTTCCGTCACCTCCTCTTTACAATTACACCTTAACTTGTGCCACTAACCACTAATCTCCTACATTTTCTTCTCATTTCAAGTTCCATTACTCCCCTAATAGTTACCCCCATCCCAAGCGAGCTCTATATAGTTCAGTTTTCCGTTTTCTAAAGTTGATCCCACCTTTCTGATTTTTGCGCTTTCAACCTGGTTATTGATATTCGGCATGAAAACATTAAAGCAGAACTTTTAGAGCTGTCTTTAGTTCAAAGTTCTGTGATGCAGGTTTGTCAATTATTTGAGAATATATTTATGCTGCTGCCAATTTTTATAGCCCTATTTGGTGGTTCATTGGCGTTGTTTCATTTATCCTTGTTAGCCTTCTTTTTTAATAATTTGCTGATGTATTTGAGCCTCTGTTCCAGATAACGCTTTATCTGCTGAAGAACAACGCCTATGGAACACAGTGAAAGCAAATTCATTAGATTTTAATGCATGGACTCAGCTAATTGAAGAGACAGAAAGGATGGCACAGGTACTGTACAATGCTTTTCTAATTGGGTTACATTTCACTACTCAATCCCATGTTTTTATTTAATAGCCTTGTTTAGGTCTTTCACGTAAAGTTGATACATATGATCTCTTTCAGTGTTTGTGCAAGAG
This sequence comes from Agrostemma githago, assembly GCA_958450325.1. NCBI lineage: Eukaryota > Viridiplantae > Streptophyta > Magnoliopsida > Caryophyllales > Caryophyllaceae > Agrostemma > Agrostemma githago. Next base: position 68,093,676 of record OY288251.1, on the reverse strand, counting down.
ACTTAAATTTGTGTGTTACAACTGGTTACTGAGGTTTTCATAAATAACACCGACTCATAAATTTTATTCGTGTTGTGATTTGTGAACTGTTTGATTTGTAAACAAAATTTTCTGTGGTAAATTGAAGATTGTGTTCTGGCAAAGTATAACATCCTGATTTTCTTTGAAATTATTCATTTAACTTGTGGCTGGAAATTATCAAATTTAAGGGGTGAACATGAAAGTTCTGGATAAGCATATTAGTGATGATGTTGAAACATCATCTTATTTGACAATTTTTGACGTAAGAAAGACCAAGTGCTAGAGATTCTTCCTGGAAAAAAGCAAGCAGCTTGTGATGTGAAGGGTATCAGCTCTTACGTTCCACTTTTATTGCCCCTTCTCTCTTAATTGTCCTCAAACTGATTGTACCCTTTCTAAATTTGGTAAGAAAATTGCGTGAACAACCAAATCTACCGATTTAATTACCGCTCTTTGTATCACAACGACATTGTTCTCTTCCCCTTTAATTCATGGAGTAGAGCATAGAGCTGTTATTTCTCACTTATTACCTAAATAGAAAGGGCCAGTAAACTGGAATGGATGGAGTACTATTTTTGCTTAATAAGTGGAGTTGAATTTCTCTGTAAATGTTATCACTAAAGACCAGTTATCCTCTACGACTTCTTGATTATTTTCTTATGTGTTGGTTTCTTAAAAAACAAAAAGGGCAAGTGACACATAACACATCAACGAATCTTGCTATTTGAGTGTTTATAATGGTTTTGTTAAGCATCCAGCCCAAAGGTTTTTGTTTTACTCACTAACCCATAGCTTTTTATTGTTGGGTGGCTAAGCGTGTCCGTCATTATATATTCTTAATTCTTAATTATCTCCTCTTTGTCTTTGTTTTTATGCAGGACGTTATATTGAAGATCAGAAAAGTTTATGATGCATTTTTAGCAGAATTCCCCCTGTGTTACGGTTATTGGAAGAAGTATGCTGATCATGAAGCACGCTTTGGCGCTATCGATAAAGTTGTGGAGGTGTATGAACGAGCAGTTCAAGGAGTCACATATTCAGTTGACATCTGGTTGCACTATTGCACATTTGCTATTAACACATACGGGGATTCTGAAACTATAAGAAGGTAATGTCTTGCATTTGCACAATGAGTTCATTAGTGATTGTTTTTTTTATTCCGGTTATTGTACTATATTTTCTCTTAACTTAGAATTTTGATGTGTCTTCAACAGCAAACTCTCATGTGTGGTGGTAAAGAGTTAGTGACAGTTGCACTTCAGAATTGCTAGTTCTCATGAGCAAACCTGTAACAATATGAGTTGCCCGTTGGATTTGTGAATTTGTCATAGTCTACCTTCATCAAATAAGATTCTATTCAACTTTCTAGTCCACACAATTCACAATCTATTATTTTTTGGACAATCTTTGGTGAACAAATTTTCAAATTGCTACTTAATGTTTTGTTTGCTGAAGGGCTAAAAAAAGATGAGCTGTATGAATGCTCTGTCGCAGAAGTAGTGTCTCTATTTGGGAAGGTAAAAACTGTATATTTGAGCTTTAGTTTGGAAATGTCCAGTGGTCTTACCATGCTTTGCTCTTGGTCCTTATCCTTGATCTGTTATACTTCCGACTGTCCTTTTGGACATCATCAGAGTTTCTAGTTCTGATGTGGCAGTTTCATTTTGTTTGCTGTGCAGGTTGTTCGAGCGGGCATTGGCTTATGTTGGAACAGATTACCTATCGTACCCTCTTTGGGACAAGTACATTGAGTACGAGTATTCACAGCAGGATTGGGGACGTCTTGCTATGATTTATACTAGGATCTTGGAGAACCCAAATCAGCAGTTGGATCGCTATTTTATCAGGTAATTTTATACCCTTAGGTTCAGCTATTCTCTCAAGGAAGGTATATTTTGTTTGCTAAAAAGATGTGCTTGTGGATAGTCATTTAAAAAATGACATTTTAAAGAAGTACAATGTCTTAGCCTGCCATTTGTTTTGGGAGTGAAGAAGAGAATTCTAGTCTATATCTTAATGCATCCTTTCTCTGTGTTTTTTTTGTTGATTTCTATCCGTTCTCATTATGCGGTACCAAACAATGGCTAGTTTCTTTTTATTTTTGTTTTGTTCAGTGTTGGCGTGGTATTCAGTCGTTCTGCGTACTTGTATCGTTGGTGAATTTTAGAAACATAATCAGACACCTGGTCTCAATCTAGGCACTTGAGGTTGTTGACTGGAGTCCGATTCATAAATTGTTGAATGGGTAGTCTTCCATGCACTTTAAGGCTTTGGCTATCATACTACATATGTCATTTGTATGCATGTGATTGAGTTGACTCATTTCGTTATTTTGCAGCTTCAAGGAATTAGCTGCAAGTCAACCTTTGGCACAGCTGAGGGTGGCTGACGAAACAGCAGCCGCAACGGCGGGTGAAGCTCCTGTCATTTCGAACGCAGATGGCCAAGCATCCGAAGAGGTTCATCCAGATGCACCAGAAGAATCTTCTAAACCTTTACATGATGGCCCAACGGAAGCAGAGGAATTGGAGAAATATATCGCAGTAAGGGAAGAGATCTTTAAGAAAGCTAAGGAGTTTGATTCGAAGATCATTAGTTTTGAAACAGCTATCAGAAGGCCATACTTTCACGTCCGACCTTTGAATGATGCAGAGCTAGAAAACTGGCATAACTATTTGGATTTCATTGAAAGAAATGAAGACTTCAACAAGGTATCTGCCTTGTTTCCCGTTGTTTTATGTCAATTCTTAACGTTACTAGATCTTTAGCTGTCCTCCTTAATATATTGACTTACAGTTAAGTAATTTCTGCTGCACCGTATGCTCTTTTGGGTAAACCGTCCGATGAAGCAACTTTTATAACGGGATATTGTACTGAGACTAAAGCATGGGCATTCAATATGGTTTCTTTGAGGATAAGTACTTCAAACCCTCATTGTGAGTCGATGTTCTGGGTTCATGAATCATGACACGTTGTGTGATTTTTCTTTTAAACTCAAATGTTATGCATGCAGGTATCTTCTTATCCTAACCATGTATCTGTCAGGCAAGGAGGGTCCCTCCTTTGATATGAGGGGCCTCCCTATTTCCACAAATGGAGTATCTCTTATGCGCATCTCCCTCTTGATTCTATCTTTCTATTTTTTTTTTGTTTTGAATTTCTTTTGGATATTCTTATAATAAAGTTGCTATTCTTTGTGAGTCAGACTGTCAAGCTGTATGAAAGGTGTCTTGTAGCATGTGCTAACTATCCCGAGTTTTGGAGAAGATATATTCAATGTATGGAAGGAAGTGGCAGTGTTGACCTTGCGGATAATGCTCTTGCTCGTGCTACACAAGTATTCGTAAAGGTAGGTACTTATTTTTAGCATTAGGTATTTAGTGCCCAAAATTGGGAATATTGTTTTTTCACAAGGATGAGTATCTGTGAGTTTACAAATTCCCAAGTCCTCAACTCCTAATCCTAACTGATCGACCATTTTCACGATGACATGTCACATGCAAAGTTAATATCAAAACTGTTGGTTGAATGATTTCCATGCAAAAATCTTATGAATAAGCACATCTATTAATCAAAGAAGGGTCATATACTCATATCAGAATATTGCTGTGGGATTAGCATTTATGTCAAACTGGTGTTCATATTTTATAGTAGTGGCTCTATGGTTCACATTCTCAACAAATTTGTATTGATTGTTATGTTTCACCTATGGAGTCAATGACTCACTCTTTTTCCATTGTGGAGTGTTTTATAGTAGAGCCAAACAGATCACTGAATTATTTTGGCTTTGTATATTTAGACGGATTGTTTGGCCTACGAATTTTATGCCTTAGGTTTCATTATTTATTATCTGTGAACATATCTCTTACACAAGGCAAGGCTGCATATATCTAACCCCTTGACCCTACTATAGACTAGAGCCTTGGATGCATTGGGTTATCTTTGATGTTGCATTGTTTTGTACTTATGTTTGATTGGATCTGATTTGCTTACCATTTTTCTAATCCTAGACAATGTTAGTTCACCTGATACTGAAGGCTTATGGGTTAAGGTGCCATTTATTTTGTTGCTCTCTTATCTTCTCGCAGAGGCAACCTGAGATGCATCTTTTTGCTGCTCTGATAAAAGAGCAACGTGGTGACATACCTGGTGCTCGAGCCGCCTTTCAACTGGTGCATACTGAAATTTCTCCTGGGCTTTTGGAGGCTATCATTGATCATGCAAACATGGAAAGGCGGCTGGTAAGTTGTTATCGTGGTGTCAACTTTTTAACTCATTATTATCGATGTGCTTTTGTCTTCTTACTAGTGCATGCCCGTTATTTGTCAGGGGAATATGGAGGAAGCCTTTTCTTTATACGAGCAAGCAATTGCCATCGAGAAAGGGAAAGAGCATTCACAAACATTACCAATGCTATTTGCTCAGTACTCTCGATTTGTATATTTGGTATGCTGCATATCTTCTACAGTTTCTTGTTAAATTGCAGTTGATTCGTTTGTTGGTTAATAATGACCAAGAAAGTAGGCATTCATTCTAGGCTTTTGTTGGATTATAACTTTGTTTCTCACTAGAATGTCTATGGTATGTATACCCATGGTAGTATTATGCTGAAAGGTGCTCACTGTCAACCTCATTTTCATAGGCATATGGAAATGCTGAGAAAGCTCGGGATATTCTTACTCAAGCAATTGATCATGTTCAACTTTCAAAGCCACTTTTGGAGGTAACCTGTTCTTCAAAGCATTTGTGAGAAAACATTCAGGGAGACTGGACCTGCGAAATAGAATTTAAAACAATAGCTTGTAAATTCTGTGATATTAGAAACAAAAGAACTGACTGGAAAGATAGACGTGTTAATTTTATGTTGCCTACAAAGTGAGTCATTCTATTTTTCTGTCACACAGGCTTTAATCCATCTAGAATCCATCCAAACACTTCCAAAGCAGATCGATTATTTGGAGTCTTTGGTTGAAAAGTACCTCAGCTCGGTAGCTGACAGTACTGATGCTACAAGCTTGCTAGAAAAAGAGGACTTGTCAAGCATTTATTTGGAGGTATTTACTGAATTCTTTGTCGATAAGTTGTGTTAACGAATGAATTTGCAAACTAATTAAAATTGTCAATTTGACGTGAATGCTGTCGTTAAAAGGACTTCACTACTGTTACTGACTCTGCGTGTTAGGCCTTTTCTAGATTCTCAGTTTTCGTTCAATCATACTTGTTATGCTCTATGTCGGTAAATTAGAACACTAGGTAGAATTTGCTACCATGATTAAACACGGAGTATGAACTCTTGGTGCCTTGTCACACAACATACGTTATTGTGGTTTGTTAATCTGGTTAGCTATGCAAATCAGATTCCCACTGGCTGTAGTACTTCAGGGTGTTCTGAATTTGTGATTGATTACTTTCTGCTAGTTGTGAATTGAAGAATTATCATTTTTTGTTGTTTACTTACTGGCGTTGCCAAAGCTAGAGGAAACATATGTGCCATCAATGGTAGAATCTCCAAATAATAAGTCTGCTTAATATGTCATGTGATATGCAAGCTGTTTTAACAAAACTAGTTTAAGTCCCTTGCAAATGCACAACTTATACAACAGGTCAGATATTAGCGGCACAGATAAATTTTAGAATATCATACCGGTTTATGTTAGTTATTTAGTCGTCACTTGAAATATTAAAATAAATTTTAAATATGTACTTAAAATTTTTTTATTTAAAAACCCCCCATTAAATCTACTACGAGTATTGTAATGACTTGTATAGTGGACCTATTTTAGATTTATTTTTTTGTAGCCCAAATGCAATCCATAAGTGTTTTAGGCGGACATTTTTTAATGAGGTTGCTACACGTGTCTCCTTTTTCAGTGGTTCATCTTTTTAATATATACGGAGTAGTTGATTTTAAGATGTCACATTTTGGACGCCATAAATTGATTTATGTTGATCACCGATGAAATTGTTGGATTTCTTTTGACTTTCGCTGCTAAAGGTATCATATATGCATGAATGGAGCATCAACTCATACATGATTATTTTTCCTTATGAAAGCTCTGTACAATGTTAATTTGGCCATACCTTAAGGCCCTAAGGTGCCGGCGTTTCAATATGAGTAGTGTCGCATAACTAACTAGTTTGGGGATGTGTACATCCACTTCGTAAGACATTCCTTTGTTAGGAGTTAATACCCTTTGAACTTAAGTTCATATTTATTTAGCTCTGACAATATATAAGCTTAAGATTTTTTTCCATTCTCCATAGAGTCTCACTGATTATTCTTTGGTTCCGGATGATAATGGAATAAAGCACAATGGCTAACTAGTCTAAGTGGGCTTCTTTCTATTATGTAGTAGTCATTGTGCAGTTCTCGAGGCAATTTTGATCTTATGTCATCCAGAGAATTTCTCTGTGTTGCTAACATAGGAGCAAGTCTGCGTATATCCACCCCCTTACCCCGCAATTTCCGGGAGGATGCATTGGGATAATATTATTAATGCTGTTGTAAGCAAAGTTCCTAGCTTCATTAACTATACATAACTCAACCCGCCAAGCACCCTTCACATGTCCAATGAACTGAACCTAGTTTTTGTAAAATCATTTTTGCAGTTTCTTGACCTTTTTGGTGACATAAAATCCATCAAGAAAGCCAAGGATCGACATGCTAGGTTGTTTTCACGCCACAGGAGCTTATCGGAATCAAGAAAGCGTCATGCTGATGACTTCTTATCTCCAGACAAAGCAAAGCATGCAAAATCCTACACAGAAATTCCGTCAACTGCCACGCCCGGTGGGGCAGCTTATCCGGCAACTCAAAATCAATGGCCAGCTGGCTATGGTGCCCAGCCTCAACCTTGGCCGCAAGCCACCCAGGCCCAAGCACAACCATATAACCCAACCTATCCACAACAGGTATGTCTTCATTTATACTACTACTACTACTACTACTACTACTACTACTACCACCACTACTACCACTACTACCACTACTACTACTGTAAGTCGACTGCTATCTATGCATAATGAATAATACGTTTATAACTATCTGTCAGACCGCGTATGCCGGATACTATGGAAACAACTATGCTCCTCAGCAGGTGGCTGCATCAGTGCCTCCAGCGGCTGCTTATGGGGCCTACCCTACAACGTATCCAGCACAGGTTTGTAGTTGTAGGATGTGTTTTTTTTTTAAATTGTGCATAATCACAAGGTTAAAATCAGAACTCAAAGCCAGTTTTTTTCTTGTTCTTTTGGTCGCTGTTCTTTTGAAAACGTTTTCTTATGTGTTTGAATTCCATCAATTTTTTTGCCCCCGTCAACATATGTTGCAGCCAAAAGTCCTCTACCACTTGTAGTATCCTTTCAGTATACTTATGCCTCCTATCATATATGGGTTACTAGTTGAATTTTAGTAGTTTGCAGTGTTTACTTTAGGATCATTGCTCAAGGTGAATATGACAAAGGTCATGTACATGACTACATACTCTGTAACCCATCTTCCATTTAATTGTCTGATATTTTGGAATTTCTGATAGAAAACAGACTGGAATGAAGTATAGTGTGGCATATTTCCATCTTAATTCTCAACCTCTCAACTTCCGTCTTCTTTTCGCCTCTTAAAACTACAACCTGTAGAATTGTAGATGTATCATTTTAAAAAAAAGCTTTTAAAGTTTGAATCGTCTCGTTTTTGGTATTTGAGCTTAAAAATTAAAATTGATATCTGTGTACAACTCATGCTCATGTCCATTATTAAGACAATGACATCTCATAAAAGTTTTCAGTTTACGGACTCTATGCTCATGCAAGCCTCCCTTTCAGTTTACGACACTCATGGTCTGTGAGTGTCGGGTACAGAGTCCATGCGGCCATGCTCTTATCCTTGAGTGTTTGCATGTTGCTTCAGATGCGAGTTTGGCCTTAAAAGTAAAGTGTCTGGCTGATAAGATAGATCATTGTGACTGGTGACCCATACTCCAGGTCACATAATACACGTCTGGCTGTCATATGTAGTCCGAGGGAACTTTTTGCCAGAAGAATACAACCCAGAGAATGTTTATTGCTTCGATTGATAAGTAGCTGATGGTATATAGAAGGATCATCTTTTTTACATGCAATTGGACACCGTGCATCAAACAAATGTTAAAAAAATAGATCTTTTCCGACATTTATGTTTCTTTTTTTTTTTTGTTCACAGGTGTACCCCCAACAAACGTATGTTGCCCCCGCTGCAGCACCTGCGCCTCCAACAGTACAGCAACCCCCTGCAGCTGCCCCACAAGGTTATTATGGTAATTACTATTAAAGCATAGTGTGTTTAACCATTATCTCCCACCGTTCTCAGCTTGCTGTGCCGCTTGACGTGATTATCTACAAAAGATGGAGGTGGTTTTGGGGAGTAGGATTAGGGTTTCTTGTCGGAGAGTTGAAACTTTCCAGGTGGTTGATTTTGGAAGTTGGGGGGCCGTTGTCCTAGTCATAGATGTTGTTCAGTTTTGGTAATGCACAAATACCTCGTATTTCTGGATAAATTTATCAGTGAGATCTTAAAGAAAATCTCTTGCTTGTATGTTGTTATCTTTTTCTTTGCTTCATGCCAGGACTGTATATTAGCTGTAACGTCCTTCGCGAGATTTATTTTGTCTTGTCATTCATCCTTGAGCTTATCGGGCATCATGTAGTGTGTTGGGCTGTGTTTCCCGCAAAACGGGGTATGGCTCACGCCTCACGCAGGAAAGGTTCTGTTTGGAACAAAATTTACGCATTAGCCATCCTCTGGCTTATAAAAGCCAAATGTACTATGGTACTGGTTCTCTCTTTTGATCTTCGCCAACACATTATTGGTCTTAATCTAATACGGAGTATCAGTAAATTATGCCCGGTTGCTGTCAAAGGTGATAAAATTTTGGGTGTTAAGTTATACAAGAAATCTCTATATTTCGTATTTTCCCTCTGCATTTCTGCCCTTCATTCAATATGAGAGGGAAAAAAAACAACGGAATGAAGATCCCCTGCCACCACCCTTGTGTTCCCCAACGCCTGCCATGCGCCGATCCCCGCCCCATCCCATCTTCAGTTGGCAAAAGTGGAGAGTCCTGTACTCTTGTGTTCAAAGTACTGCATGCATCTACTTATGAACCACTTGAAATCTTTTCGACTTCTATATTACTTCCTAGTTCTTACCATTCAGTCAAAGACCTACACCCTAATCCAACCCAATTGAATTTTATGTCCGTGTTTTTGTCAAACCAATTACCTAAATGGCTAACTAAATGTGTCCCATTATCTAAGTCATAACTCACTCGATGTTGGGTGCGTAACATGTTCCTATGAACCAATTATTCAAACGGGTCACAGATCACAGATCACTACGGTCCTGTTCTTTTGGACTGAAATTGACTGGCCTAAACTAAATTGAGTCATAATATTGATTCTTAATTACGTGTAGTAATTGATTGAACAAATGAATTGAATAATCATAAATATTACTCGTATTGTTTAGTAAAATCAATGTATCAAAAGACTTATTGAGAGACCACTCTTCAGTACCACTCTATGTCATATTCGTACCCTTAAATGACAATTTTGTTTTGTACCTATTTTTATAACAAGCGTATGTTCTTTATATTTGTATTACTCTTTTATGTTAATTGTAACTATTTCCGTTGGAAAGGAAGGGAGCAAACACTAGATAATCATGATTTAATGATGAAGAAACGCTACTGGTGTTATAGAAAATGTTGGGAGAAACCTATCTAGCTGGATTCATTCTGATCTCCAATATTTTCATAATCTTATACTCGTAAATCAATTGTAGCTTCCATGATTCCATCCTACAGTAGATAACTAAAATTTGAAAGAAAGGGCGTCTCCATCACTATCAGCACGCAGTACAATAGGTAAGTCCAAATAGTTACTTAAGCCCTAATTACGATCCACTTACTTAATTACCAAATACGGAGTAGTAACTAATAATCAAATCTCTGTCTGTATCTTTAATTTGTTTTACTGCATGCATGATGTTATTTGTGAATGCTTGTAGACCTCGCAAACCGATAGGGGTAGTCATGTCGTAAACGTGTCACAAACCCTCAAACCGAACCTCACCAATTAGCTTTCGTGTCATCAAACCTTGCGTCAACCACTCAACCCGGTTGTGTCGTGTTTTCGGATCATGTCATTGTTTCCCGACTCTAAATTACTACGTACTATTGATGATTTGGTTATTATTCTTGTTGTCGTTCTCCAATTTACTCCCTCCGTTCATAATCTTTTGCCCCATTTCATTGTTATTTGTGAGGAGTATTTTAATGACAGATGGAGCAGTATATAGAAATGTCAATAGTACCATGTCATTTTTGTATAGTACATTGATAGAAATATATGTATCGTCAAATTTGATGTATGTATGTATGTATGTACATTAAAATTCAATTTCAGTTAACGTTTTGTATGTAGTTTGGTATTAAATGTAGGGGTAACTGTACCGAGGGTACGGTGTATGACTGTATGTGTTCTTTCTTAATTTTTTAAAATAAGAGATCAGATTGATATATGTCACTGTCATATATTCGATCTTCAGTGGTTTCTCATTTAGTACTAAAAGATTTGTGTTACTGTACTGTATCATCTAAGGAGTAGTAGTTTATTTTGTGTATGCGCGCAGATGGCTAGAAACGTAGACGGTAAAGCTGAAGACGTGGATGAATCGCTTCCTCGTGAGGTCTGTTCTTTCTTCATGAGTCATGACTTGAGTATGTAGGCGGGAATTTTTTTAATAAGAGATTGCCACGTGTTATATTCTTCTTCAGTGATTTTTTTAATAGTGGTTTCTCGTTTAGTATATATACAAAATTTGTGGGTATTTGATTATGGTGAGATGCAACTGTAGACTTGTGGCGGACCAAGTTCTTAACCACCACCGATCATCTATACATGTTTATTTTGTGTGTGCAGTTGGCTAGAAACGTAGTTGGAAAAGCTGCAGAGTTGGATGAATCGCTTGTTCGTGAGCTACGTGATGAGGTGTGTTGTTTGGTAATGAGTTGAGTTGATGAAGCTTATGTAAGTGCAAATATGTAGGCAGGATTTTTTTAATAAGGGTTTGTGTATGCAGATGGCTAGAAATGTAGACGGAAAAGCTGGAGAGGTGGATGAATCGCTTGCTCGTCGAGTTGGGTTCACCCTGTGGAGCATGATCGGGGACATCAACGACGACCTTGGGACGACAGAAGACTACAAAACCTTCCACCAGCTGTTTCATACTCACCAACCTCCTACATACTCGGATACATCTGCTCCTGTCTTGGTAGATAGTTGGATTCGAGAGATGGAAAAACTTTTCATCGCTACACGATGTCCTCAGGACCAGATGGTCTACATTGCTTCCTTTTATTTAGAGGGACGAGCCGACACCATGTATTGGCTCTGGCTCGGGGTAAGGGATTTTGTTTTAGTTGAACCAGGATTCGGGTGGGTTGAATTCAAGCAGAGGTTGATGTTGAACTTTTATCCGTCTGAGCTGCGCCGGCTGAAGGAAGAGGAGTTTCTGAATCTGAAGCAAGGGAGCATGACGGTCCAAGAGTACGCTACTAAGTTTGAAGAGCTGGCTCGATTTGAGCCGTGTCCAGACCCTAACGAATGTCTTCGGGTTTTCAGATTTGTAGTGAGCTTGAATCCTAAGGTTGGGTGTCTTTTGGTGAGTACTCCCTCAAAAACCTACCAGGAGTCGTATGAAAGAGCCGTACGCTCGTATGAGCTGGTTAAGGCCAACGAGGCTGAGGTGGCTGCAAGAATTAGAGGGGTGAAGAGGGCTTATGATGACACTACATCTGATGTAACGAAGACATCTGCAAAGAGAATAAGGGGAAATGCTCGCAAGGTCGGACAATGTTCACAGAGTTTGAATTCTGGAGCTAGCACGGTTAGAAACGGAGAAGAAAATGCAGAATTCATGGATTGTGTTGATCATCAACTCAAGGCTTTACTACTGACCGCGGCCCAGCAGATGAACAGGTACCATAGGAAAGAGTTGCGCAGCGTCTTCTACTGGTTTAACCGTCACCACCCACCTACATATGAGGGTGTGTATGATGCTGTAGTCGTAGATGGATGGGTTGGAGAGATTGAGAAACGGTTTGAGGCAACACAATGCCCTGAGGATCAGCGAGTTGACATCGCCACCTATTATCTGAAAGGAAATGCAGACAACTGGTGGGTCGTGGTGAAAGATGCTCTTTCAGCTCAACCCGGCTTTGGATGGGTTCAGTTCAAGGAGGCTTTGCGGCGCAGATTCTATCCAGCTGATCAGCTAGATACAGTGGCACAAGGAAAAGGACTTTGAATGAAGAGATTTACATTCTTCCCCTATGAGACGAGTTTATGTCTGACATATTATACTGGTCCGATCTCCAGGTCCCAAATACAGTTATTTTTTGTGTGTTCAAATCTAGCTCGCTCTTTCTTACACGGGTTCTTTGTGAAAAGACTATTTTATAGTATATGTTTTCGACTGCCTTTATTCCATATTACTCAAACTCCCCCATGAGCATGTATTGAAGATAATAACCTTATCTCACAAGATCAAGATCAACACAATTGATCTCCTCGTAATCTCGTATACTTGACAACCTATCACTAATTATTATAATTGATTCTGTTCTATCCTAACACTATTAATGCTTGTTCATAATTTACGATTGCTTACTTGTATAAATGATACTTTGTAATCATGCTGATTAGCTTCCTCTCTTATAATGATTGTAATATAAATACTCTTAACTCATCATTAATACAATTCATCCTTTCTCAAATCCTTGGTGTGGTTTGGGGAATTGTTAGCTACCTAGTCGGAGTGTGAGATATGAGTATTGAGTAATAGATGGGGGAGTGTGGGGACTCACATAAAGGGTTATTTAATGGCATTAAAAACAGGTAAACCACCAAGTGAGAGATCAGAGGTGTTTAATGTATGAGCAGTAGGAAAACAAGTCCAAAAAACTAGAGAATCCCATTTTTCTTTGCATTAATTCTTTCCATTTAGTTAGCCCCTTCTCTTTCCATGACTTCTCCATCCATTTCTCTCTATATAACTACATTAACAATCCCCTTCTTTTAACTTGTTCTCTTTATCTCTCTCTTTCAGTGTTTGAGCTACAACATACATCATCTAAACAAAAAACATGCACTAAAAACTGAGAAAACAGTACATCCTTCATTCAAATGAAGATTTCAGCAATGGTGACAAGAGCACTTCTTCTATTTGTCAACATTCTGATAATCGTAGAGCTGATGGGTCATCTCTTGGTTATCGAGGTTCATGGCGATACTTCCTTTGGCAGCTCCATTCGAGGCCATTTCTTCAATGAACAATACGTCGTAGCTGATCAACCTTTGAAGAAAATGGACGCCGCCTCCAACCAACCTATTGCCCCTCCCCCTCCCACGACTGTGCGTATTCAATTCATTTAGTACTTTTTCCCTTGAATTGTAGTCAAATTTGCATAGACGATGAACATGAAATGAATGCAGGAGGCAATCAGAAGTGGAAGGGTGTATCATGTAACCTCATACGGAGCAGACCCGACTGGAAAAAATGACAGTACAGATGCACTGCTAAGAGTATTTTCTGATGTTGGCAACAGCGTAAACAGCGACGACAACAAGGAGTATTTAATGATGGGGATCAGCAACCTTGGAGGGTTAGAGATTAATCTCGATGGTGGTACTTACTTAATTTCTCGTCCCCTTCAGTTTTCTAAGCCACACCTTGGCAATATCTTGGTACGTTCGCACACATTTCTTCATGTATTCACACAACACCGAGTCAATAATCTCTGTCTGTTTGTACTTTGTAATCTGTTCTGAAACAGATACATGGAGGAACACTAAAAGCATCAGACAGTTTCGACACAACCCGTTACCTCATCGAACTTTCACCACCCTCGCCTTCTCAAACCAATGAGAAAACGACTCCAGATGACCAAAACCTCGCCCCAACATCCTACAACTTTGAGTACATAACATTCAGGGACCTAATGCTGGACTGCAACTTCAGAGGAGGTGGAATCGCGGTCATAAACTCCCTTCGAATTGGCATAGACAGCTGCTATATCACCCATTTCATGAGCGAGGGTATCCACGTCCAAAGCGGGCATGAGACCGTGATTAGAAGCTCGTTCATAGGGCAGCATATAACCGCGGGGAATGATCCAGGGGAAAGGAACTTCAGTGGGACAGGAATCATCCTGAATGGGAACGACAATGTTGTTACTGATGTCATGATTTTTTCAGCTAAAACCGGGGTTTTGGTGTCGGGTCAGGCTAACCTTCTTTCGGGGGTGCATTGCTATAACAAAGCCTATGGCTTCGGAGGGACCGGGATCTATTTGAAGCTGCCGGGGTTGACCCAGACGAGGATTGTGAATTCGTACTTGGATTACACGGGGATTGTGGCCGAAGATCCGTCTCAGCTCATCATTTCCAACAACTTTTTCCTGGGGGACGCGTTCATTTCACTGAAATCGATAAAGGGTATTGTGAACGGAGTGAATATCGTGGATAACACATTCTCGGGGTCTGGAACGGGGGTTGATATTGTGCAATTGGACGGGGCTTTCGGGGAAGTGGATCAAGTTTTGGTGGACAGAAACATTGCAAATGGGATGAAGATGAAATCGACCGTCGCTCGAGCAGAAGTGAAAGGGAATGCGACATCTTGGACGGCTGATTTCAATGGGGTTCTTCTTTTTCCTAACCTCATCAAACACGTTCATTACACGTTTAATACGGGTGGTACTGCTTTTCCTAGTTACGCTTTGAGGAATGTGTCGAACAATAAGGTAGTAATTGAGTCGAATTTAGTGGCACCAACGAGCGTGTATGTGACAGTGGATCAAGGAGTCGGACTGACTCAGTAATTCTGTGGTACGTAGTGTAGTTTGACACACACGTTTGTACAAGTAAATTGCATTTTGTCAAATTCTCTTGTGTTGTGTTGAGTGTGCGCTCATTGGAATTACATGCTTGCGTAAGTGCATTTTGTCAAACAAATAAGGATTACATTTACATGGTTGCGTTACGTATCAAAATCTAATAATTTTAAGATCGTTGGATATTTAGATCTTAGTTTTGAATTTTGATGGATGCTTGGATTAGTGATTCTCATTGGTCTTCGTCAACTCGAACATTAGAGTTATATTTACAACTAGGTTAGTACCCGTGCAAAATTGCACGCGTATAAATATAAAATTATGTAAAAAATCTTATTTGGATATCAAACCTTTAACACGAACAATTTTAAAAATGAAAAAAGTGTATGCTTAAAATCAACATGAAACATCCACACATGAAATCAATGCAAAGATACATGTTTGACCTGTATATATCTTTTAACATATTGTGCACATATCTCGTACATTTGATACAATTATTGATGGGTTATTTAACAGGAATAATACCAACTATGGGCGGTATTCCATGAATAAAACCAACTTTGATTAATACGGGAATAAAACAATGTAGGAGAGAAATTGTACGAGAATGAAATACTCTAACGGGCTACCGGCTACACCTGTCAACATTTCTCTAATAGTAGAATTATTGGCTAAACAGTAGAGTAATAAATGTAAATGTTTAAACTTCATCTTCTCCTCCTTCTCCTTCACTTTAAAACGTCACCTTTTCTTCCACCTTAATTCATCTTGCGGAAGGTAATTTTTTTTCGAAACTTTTGTTTATTTATCTTCTTCAAACTTTTGTTCGTCCGTATTTATAAGTAATTACCATTAATATTGTCAAAATCTCAACAATGAGTATTATTTTCATTTCCCCAAATCGATTTTTCTGGGTTTTTCTAATTCTGGGTTTCATTTAGGGTTTCTTATTCTGGACTTAATTTAGAGCTTAAGTGTCGAATTAGTGTCTTTTTAATTAGTTTGATTGAAAACGTAGGTTGATCCATGAAGACTTGTGGTTGCGTAAAACATCTTTCGAGTTTGATCCCCATAAATTCATAGAATATGAATTTGATGGGTCATGGATTTGGAGAAATTATGGTTTAGGAGAAAAAATTTGATTTAGAGGAAAATGGAGTTTGTCATGTCAACGAAGAAGATGAAGATGTGGGTTAATTAATAGCATGAAACCCACAAAAACCTATTCTATCCGGTCATTTAAGAGGCTATTTCATTCTCGTATAATTTTTCTCATACATTGTTTTATTCCCGTATTAATCAAAGTTGGTTTTATTCATGAAATTCCACTCATAGTTGGTATTATTCCCGTTAAATAATCCATTATTGATTGGGTAAATTAGTTTTAAATTATGTTCTTTTAAATAATGTAAACTCACGATATAACTAACTTAATACAAAAATCATAACAAAAAACATTTCAAGAAAATTGCGAATAAAAAATAGACATCTAATTGGAACCGACTCATGAAAACCAAAGTGTACCATTAAAAAATAGGGTTATTTCATGAGAATAATACCAACTATGCGTGTGCTTCTTAAATTAATACAAACTATACGTAATTCCATTTTAATACGAACTACGCCTTCATTAATCTCGCTTTGTTATGGGTGACCGGCTACCGGTTGAATCTCCATTATTCAACTCTTTCTCTGACTCTTCTTCTTCTGATTCACATTTCGTGTTCATTTTCGGCCATTGAAAAAAATAATTAAATTTTCCGAAAATTCATCTTTCATTTCTTTTTTAATTAGTGTTATAGAAGCTATGGAAAAAAATTATTTTTATTATTATTTTGGCTTTCACGATGACTGCAACGGACCTAATAAAACCCTAGAAAGTTACAACAAGTCACTATGACCTGTAATAGCAAGTTATAATTTCATACATAACAAAGAGAAATTAATGAATGCTTAGTTCATATTAAAACGAGATTAGGTATAGTTTGTATTAATTTAAGAAGCACGCGCATAGTTGGTATTATTCACATGAAATAACCCTAAAAAATAAGTGATTGTTATCTCGTAAATTAATAATAAAATAAAATTATTTAATGTAACAATTACTCATGTAGAGATTACCTAGTCTTATTATAGAGACGTGTAATACGTAAAATGTGTTATATTCTCCAATATCCATATATTTCAAAGAAGTCTGGTTACTACTCTGTATTATATACGGAGTACTACATTAGATGAAACTTACCTACATTAATATTTCATAACTAATATCCATTTTTTTGGAAATTATTATTCGTTATTGATACTAATATATTTTTATAGATATAGATTTTTTTAAATCTATTTCATGTTATTTTATAAAGTGATTATACCGATTAGTTACGTTATACGGAGTATAAAAAATGTTTAAATTCACGTATATTTGTTTATATGTTAGAAATTAGTGTAATAGGGATATTTTCGACAATGTTCAATCTATATACGTTCGATTATCATATGGAAATAATTTCAATCGCATTAAACGTGATAAGTTGTTTTATCCGCAGGTGTATACTTACTCTGTTTTCAGATATTTTAACTCGTTTAAATAAATTACATTACTATCAGAATATTTTAAACTTGAGCCTGGAAAATGTGATATATTAAGAAAGTATTTTTGACGCCAAAAAATTAAATGTGTGGTTTTTGTATTATGGAGTATTAGCATAGATATAGATATATATAAAAAATGTTATTTCATCAAAATAATTCAAAAATAGTCCCAACATATTAGATGAGGGGCTACTTGATCTATAGGTAGTGACTTTCCCTAATTCATCAATTTCACTCTTTTCGACCACTCACAATACCAAATCCATCATCTCCATTACACCATAAATCGTCCACCGCAACTTTTGCGAACCACCATTGCTCCTCCACCACTACCAGTAGACCATTGTTGGGCACTAAATATCAAAAATATTTTAGCAACGGCGGTTGAGGCTGTGTATGGTGGTGATCGACAGAGGAGGGTGTTTGTGGTGTGGTTAACGGAGTTGAAGCAACTTCGTGGGTGCATGTTAGAATTCTTTGAGGTGTGAGGAGAGACGAAGATCTCAGAGTTTTTCTCAATGGACGGATATAAGGTGAAGGTGGGGTTCGTGGTGGTATATATATGGTAAGCATGAGGTTAATTGGGTTTGTGAAGGTTTGTTTATGGGGTTGTAAATGGATTCTATGTGCATATTCTTAAGAAGCAGAAGAAGAAGAAGAAGGAGAAGAAGGGATCGGAGGAATATAGTGGTCCGTTATTGTGTGAGGGGGTGATGGTGGTCGAGATGTTTTTTAATGGTGAGAAAGGTGGTAAACTAGTCAATCGGGTCAGGTTTGGGTGAGTTAGCTTTGGACCGGACCACTTTCGGGTCAGGAAAAATTGGATTTATTCGGGTCAAATTAAAGTCTTCAGTTCAGATATTGGGTCAGATTTGGGTGAGTTATTTGGGTATGGTCATCCGGGTCGGATCAATTTTGTCAAGTCTAGGTTAGGATGAAAAGAAAGACGAGAGGGACCGATAACTTTTAACATGTGACTTCAATCTAGAAGGTTGATCTTAATTTGAGATTAAAATGTTGATATTATTTCAAGAATATGGTGTAGTTTGGATTATTATTGAGTACTCTCTGTATCTTTTTGAGTTAACCTCGTAGAGTAGTACTCCCTCCCATTCTTTAGATTCATACCATTTGATTAAAATACTACTCACATATAATCAATTTATGGTAGGAATCCAAAGAATGGTAGGAATCAACTTATGAATTTTTTCGAGTGAGTCTCATTTCAGTAAATATTTTCGCGTTATTTACTCCATTTTTCATCACATGCTTCGTATCAACACCATTCTCCTACGTCACCTCACAAAAAGAATAGTGAAGAGAACAAGATACAAAGACCTTCTCACTTTCCCTCAGACTCAGATCTGAACTCTCTCTTCTCCATCTCTATATCTCTTTCACTTCTTCCTTATATCTCGGCCTCTGCACTTTCCAAGTACACCCAATATTTATTGCAATATATACAGATACACACACATATTTACTCCTCAAATTAAATACATTAAAATAATATCATCCTTTTTATTTTCCATATTCATCCAAAACTATTCAAAGGGTTTTTGGATCCAGGGGATTAGATTTCTGGGTCTTGAGTGGTTTAGGGTTTTGTTCACCATCACCATCACCATCAATGGCGGCTTCTAATATCTCCGCTTTCGAGGTAATATAATAATATATATATCCGACACTCCCTCCGTTTCAATGATTCAATCAATTTAATCAGATATTCAGGGACTATATTTCAAAATTTCCTGCATTGCTCTGTTAATTGTAGTTGATGATGTTATTTTAATGGCGGGTTGGTTTTAATCTATGTATGTATATATAGGTTGGTTCATTCTTCATCAATCAATACTATCAAGTGCTTAGTGAAACGCCCGAGTATTCTCATCGGTTTTACAATGAATCAAGCACCATGACTCGAGTCGATGGGGACGATTCCCAAACCGTTTCTACGATGCTGGTAAAATTCTGCTCTATTGTTTTTTGATGATGTTTTTTTAATTTGGGTAGAAGTTTGGATTGAAGGAAAAAGTTTGGAACTTGGTGTTTATTTACCAGAAAAGCAATGTTTTATGAATAGTTGTTTGCTTTAAGTGCAGTTCTGGATTCTTTTTCGTGTAATTTGTGTTTGAAATTAGGTTTTCACTGATTGAGGAAGTCAAGATGAGCAAGTTTGGAATAATCTCATTAAAGGGATGTTTGTTTTGTGGCCTTTTTGAAGATATATACCCTTATTAGTTAAGGGTTCTTATTTGGGAAGACAATGTGAAGTCGTTTCTTGATATTGAATAACATCTTTAGTATAACTACCTTGTATATATACGGAGTTTTCGGTTCAGCTTTGAGTTTGGAAACTTTAAGTTAAGCTCATCTTGTGAATGTGGGGCCGTCTTATCAAGATTTACCGTTAAGTAAACAAGATCTGCTCTTTTGCTCATTTGATGCATAGTGGAAGATATCTTCTTGAGGACTTAAATTTTTTTGAGGCATGAGCTGATATAATGTCTTGCGGGCACTAGGCCGTGTCTTGTAAGTTGCTTCTAAAGTGTGTTCTAGTTTGACCAATATGTCATAAGTATCATTGCATCGAGCACGTTGATGTTGGTTGACCCATCCCAAAGTTAAATTGGATACATTAATTTGAGGTTGCTATGTTCCCACGGCAAGGATGAGCTCTTCCTTGAGAAGATACGAGTAGTATATCCAAAAGAATCCTTTCTACTATCTAAAGCCATTTGCAGGTGGTCCCATTAGAGCACAGTTGAGGGCAAGTCCTCAAGTCACAATTACCATGGATAAAGGCATTCCTCCTTTGTATTTGCCAGCCTATTTAATTTGTGATATTGTCTATGCTGTTTTGAGCTACTTGTTGCGCTTATGTGGCTTGGCGCCCATCTGCTTCTTGCTGTGCTATTTATGCTCCCCTTCCATTCCATTACTTAAATTCTCAAATATGACGGTGATGTATGCATTTGTCATGCGATGTTCTCTTTTGTCCTAAAAGTGTTTAAGTGATGTTTCGGGACTTAAGTGATACACTTTTTTATTCTATGTACTCGTATCTTTTTGCTTTGACCTAAGGGCTGTAATTAACTAATAATTTGGCAGGATATCCATTCCCTTCTTACTTCTCTCAATGTGAGTAAAGTTGAAGTCACACGACTGGATGTCCAAAACTCATGGAATGGTGGCATTCTTCTTATTGTGTCTGGCATTGTGAGGTCCAGGAACTTCTATGGAAAAAGGAAGTTCACACAGGCCTTCTTCTTAGCCCCCCAGGATAAGGGTTTCTTTGTCATGAATGATGTTCTTCAATTCCAGGATGGGGATGCCATTAACCAGCATCCAATACCTGAATTGCCCGACATTCCAGTTGACTCGGAAGTGCATGCAACCAATCCTCATCTAGAGCAGACAGGTACTTGATGGAATCAGTTATATTAGATCATTCTCTTGATTAGTAAAAGTGGAGTTTTTAGCAAAGTAGTTACAGATACAAGATGATATCAACTTCCCATTGCGTATTGATACTTATTGGATATAGAATAGATTTGTTTCTCTTTGTTTCTACAAACATAATTTTCCTTGACATTGTATGGCAAGCCAGTGCAACTATTTGCCGAACAGTGCAAATTTCTGTTTTGTATTTCGTATTTTATCCATTGCAGTGTAAGGCTCCATCTTCCTTTTAGTCTCGGGTAATTTTTAATGTGAAATAATTAAAATTAATGCCGATGATTTTGAACTAATTTGAAGCACCCTTAAACTTAGTTATGTGATCCTGTAGCCCGTAATTTATTCTAGCATGGGAATCCTTTGATGGATTTTGTATTGTGTCTTCATGTGCAGGGTTAACTAGATTTTGAGATAAACTCAGTTTTTTATTTATTTAATTGACATCTAGTGGTTGAGACTAAGGTTTTGTGGATGATCAAATCCTTGTTCAGTTGTGTGCGTCCTTACACTGCTTGTTCCAAAATGTTGGGCTTATATGTTTACCGTTGCAGTTCCAAATTACGAGTATGAGGAAGAGACCAGGGAATACGTGAACTCGCTGCATATTGAGGATGATAGTCCCATCGACAAATATAGCCTTCCTGATGAGCAACAACATGAAGAGCTTCTGTCAGAAACAGTTGTCCAGGAAGCTCCTGTGGAGGAGCCTTATCCCTTTGAGAGTGTTGTCAACCATGTAGAAGACCCTGTGGTGGTTGCACCTACTCCTCAACCAGCTCCCGAACCTGCACATGAGCCTGCTGTTGAACCTTCTGTAGAACGTGCAAAGTTGTCATATGCATCCATTGTATGCTTCCTCTCAACTCCTTTTTGAATTTGTTTATGATGTTTGTGTCACACACTTATCAATGACAATATCATACGCGCTTGTTGCATCTTTCCTCCTCTGTTCCAGTTTGATTTGATCGTGTTATCCCCTCATCAGTGCCATCCTTCATATAAACATACGCATCTTGGGCGTGCATAAACGCAATTATGCAAGGCTCCCTGAGAGTATTATTTTTTATTCTACTCTTCGCTTTGCTCCCATTATATAGATTTCATTTTTTTAACATCCTCTTTTTGGTAAAGGCATACTAATATGAAGTGTGAAATTTCCCTCTTTTCTTATACCCTTCCCTTTGGTCCCGTTATAACTTACAGCTAGCTTTTGGTTTTATTACGTGTAACCTTACATAAATCCAAAAAGGTATTCTTACCCACAAGTTGAAATTTTAATTTGTTTGTTAAAACAATGTCCTGTGTGCATGGCGCATGTGCCTTTGAGACTTAATTGTCACTACATCCCTACCTAGCATTATTCGCTGTTTGTATGTTGACATGTTGTGACTTGTGATGTGTTGTTGTATGACCACAATTTTGATTTTATATGTTTATTTCTGTATCCTAAATTGTTCAGTTGCAAGCCTCGAAGGGTCAATCCTCACAATCATCTGTTCCCCGTCAAACTGTCGTAAGACAAAGCATGCCTCCTCCACCCCCATTGGAACAGACGGTTCAAGCGAATGCTCAACAACTAAACCCCTCAGCATCATCATTTGTACCTGAAGCATCCGGTCCTGGGGCAGATGACGGTTTTTCTCAAGAAGGTGTGCAAACTTTTAGTTCACATTCTACCTCCACTGCTAAATTGATTTATCTCTCTCCCCCCTTTATTACTCCGTAATTTATATTTTTTCCCTGAAGAGTCACTTGTCAATTATTTACCTCACTTTTCTTGCTCCTTACTATTGAAAGACATCTTTATTCTTCATCCAGTAATTTGGGTAGCCCATTACATAAAGGGGATTAGGTTAGAACTATTCCTTTAATTTTAGAGTTTGTTGTGTAGAATCCTGAGCGTAATTACCATTGGTATCATATGTGGCCAACCACTTTTGGAGCCTGGATATGTGTGTATGGCCTTTTGCAATGTATTTGGGCCTGGAAATAGTTTTCCCTAATTTCCATTTTTGAAACTTGTGCAATTTAGTGGAGCTGACATCTGTCTACGTGAGGAACTTGCCCTCAAATGTGACAAATGCTGATCTTGAGAAGGAGTTCAAGAATTTTGGCAAAATCAAATCTAATGGAGTATTTATCAGGAATAAAAAGGTATGATCAAACTTTATCCTGTGAAGCTCATTAATTTACTCTTGCTAGTGTACTGTTTATCCTAATTCGGATTTGACTTGCAGGAAATTGGTATTTGCTTTGCATTTGTCGAGTATGAAGATATGTCTGGTGTTCATAGTGCAATTCAGGTACTTTACAGTTTTTTTTAATTGCAATTCAGGTTCGTGAGTTGTGGAACTGTCTAAACACTGTTTATATAATTTATTATTCAAGCATACCAGGTTTCCTTCATAAATATGGGTGTGGATGAACAATGCTTCAGTTCACCAATAGAAATACAACAATTGAATCATTACCATTATTCTTCAAGGGGAATCGCGAGGTAGGGGTGGGGTTCGACAATCTCTGAAAAGACATGACGATCTCTTAAAAGACACGACAAGGATGTATTCAGGCTGTCAGTCTTACACTCTCACCCATGTCCTATGTGGTAGAAGTGTCTTAACATATAGACTCTTTACGGCTGATGTATGATGGAAATTGTGTCTTAACAGTAGTTTGCCACTACTGTTCACCGGTAAGGTGAGGTGCTAAAATTTTGGGAATGTCAATGGAATTTTTTATTCCCCTCTTGATTCTAATTTCTAACCTTTGAGATTAAGACTTTTGGTTATCAATAATCATGCATAATTTCAAATTTTGATTGACATGTAAAGAGACTTAGTTTCATTAGTTTTCTCTCAGTTGTTAATGTATTGTACCGTCTTCATACACCATGGTAATAACGTGCGTACTCCCACTAACTCATTGCACTAATTTTAGATTGGGTGTTGAATATGTTTACATTGTAAAATGTAGATTAATGGTGGATCATTCTATCTTTTATATTGATGCAAGGTTTTTTTCTTTAGTATAACAAAATAAAAATGTTGGCCTTCTTCAAAAGAAATATTACTATTACTCTGTAATTTTTATAACCCTAACAATTTAAATTCAACTATTGTAGGCTTCGCCTATAGAACTGTTGGGCAGGCAAGTCTACATCGAGGGGAGGAGAGCAAGCAGCAACAGCGCTCCACGAGGTGGAAGTAAGTGCTCTTATATACTATATTATTGCTATATTGTGCTGTGCACTTGGATGTGGAGATGTCCGAAGTTAGATTATGAAGGTTATAAATTTTAATTTTAGTAGTAAAGGAGCTTGTTCCGCAGTCATTGGTTGGTTAGTCATAGAATCATCTTTCAAAATTTGACAGTAACCTTTAAAAAAGTTCTTTTGATTTCAAAGCTCGATGCTCATAATTGATTGATCCCCTTTTGTGGTTGTCTTGGACAGGCGTAGCGAGAGGCAGAGGTCGAGGTAGAGGCGCTTACCAAACCGAAGCACCAAGGGGACGTGGCGGTGTTAGAACTTCAGGAAGCGCCTTTGATAACGTAAGAGGCAACGGCTTCCAGCAGCGTTCCTACCAATAGAATTGATCGGCCGGGTAAAAAGGGGTGTTAACGCCCCATTGTTCACTAGTTTACTCCCCCGGGATGGAAAAACAAAGCATAAATTTTAGTTTCTTCTTTTTCTTTTTTTCCGTTTTTTGGCGAGGATATATGCTTCCTTGTCCCCATATCTTTCTCATCTTATGGGGAATGTTTTTTTGACTAATTTTTCTTACAAAAGTTTGGTTACTTTGGCTGCCTTGTCTTGGATTGGTGGTATCTGAATTTTGTGTAGTTTCAAAAGTGAAGACTTTTTGAGTTCAGATACATGATATCAACTTCAGTTTGCATGTAGCTTCCAGTTCTGCGAGTGACTGTAACAACTTTGGAATGAATTCGATGATGAGTGTCAAACACATGACAGACTTTGTTTTTATGGGTAAAACTTGAACCCTTTTCCATAGATTTTAATTTCCTGTCGAAGCTTAAACTGTAGTAACTGATTCCATGTCAACATCATACGAATCTGTTGCATTGTAATCAAGTTTTATTTGTTGGTTGCAGTATTTTGGTATGTATTTGACCTGTCTTGTGCTTTACATCGGATACTGTTGTCAAAGACAATAAGTTTGCATAAAATATTCGTAATGGAACGTTTTTAAATGATGAAAATGTTCTTTTTTTTGGTGAGATAGTTCATAGGTTAAAAGCAGTTTTGTTTGGTGAGTGGGACAAAGCAAGAACATGGGCAGGAGTTGGTCAATTGATAGCGAACATATATAGTTGTCAAACTGTCAGTTTGTTATTTGAATCTTCTAATCAAACCCAGCCAAGGAATAAACAATGTAGCTTCATGCCTTCATCCTCCACAGACGACGACAGCCGACAGCTACACATGTGTAACACCAAAACCTGTCATAATTCATAAAACCCGGGTTTGAAAGCTCCGATTATATATGTCAAAAATATCGCCCACAATTGGACCAAATCAACCTTATTTTACACCAACTAATCAACTTTTGTACCACCTCCTTACACCTAACATACTTCCGTTCTGTTCAGCTCCATTAGGTTCAGTTTCAGACAAACGGGGCCTAAACAAAGTCAAATTTCATTTCTGTGGAGTACAAATATTGCAGGAAAAATAAGATCGTTGGATACTCACATCAGAAGCAAACATCCAACTAAACTGCCAAATAATTTAATGAATAATAATCCAAAATAAAGCAATGAGCTGTGGATGCTAAGGTAAATTTTACATACATGAAAAGCGCAAATACGAAAAAAGAAACGAAAAGAAAACAACAAAATCTTTGCAAGCAAAGGCAGTTTAAGAAGACCAACATTATACAGGTGTATCCAAATTCAACGTGACTCG
Source organism: Agrostemma githago (assembly GCA_958450325.1). Taxonomy (NCBI): domain Eukaryota; kingdom Viridiplantae; phylum Streptophyta; class Magnoliopsida; order Caryophyllales; family Caryophyllaceae; genus Agrostemma; species Agrostemma githago. The sequence continues at coordinate 68,067,747 of OY288251.1, read as the reverse complement.
GAATTCTGCATACCTCAATACCTGTGCTAGAGATTAAAGCGTGAATTCTGCACAGTGGTCCGTAGATTTTTCATCAAAGCGTGAATTCAGCACTTCACCACGGAACAAACAACAATATAGCATCGGATATTGTTAACCGAGTCTAAGTCTGATGGACAGCGTATCAGGAAGGAGAATGACGCCTAAACAAAGTAGAGGAGATTAAACAGACTATACTGCCTGATTCACGTCATGTCTTCCAAAGTTCAGAGGAAAGTCTTCGTACTGCTCAGAGAAACGCTCCTCGGACATGCTATTTAGTGATTCATACACTTGGTACATTGAATATCGTTCTTTGGGCCGTGAAACTGTACATTTAGATGCAATTGTAAACACCTCAAGAATTTCCTTGTCGTGTCCTTTTCCACTTATATCCTCATCGATGGCTTCAGTTAATCGGCCAGAGCTTGACAGTGCATTCACCCAATCAACCAAATTGCCTTTAAACCCTTCCTCGGCGAGTGCCACTTCTAACGGTTTTTGCCCTGTCAGCAATTCTAAAAGAACCACGCCAAATGCATAAACGTCCCCTTTCAGCGATGCTGTGAAGGTGCTGGAATACTCTGGTGCTATATACCCGAATTCCCCCAATTCGCCATTCACAAAGCTACTCTCGTTGCTAGATTCTGAAGACGACATAAGCCTTGCTAGCCCAAAGTCTATTATCCTCGCATCCAAGTCGTCATCTAGAAGAATCACATTTGAGCTTATGTTTTGATGTAAATATGACAATTCTCCTCCATGATGGAGCCACGCAAGACCTCTTGCAGCACCTAAACAGATTCTAAATCTCGAGGGCCAATCCAAAAACATTGTCTTTCCGTGTACCACAGAATTCAAAGTTCCATTGGACATGTGCTTGTAAATCAATAGCTTCTCATCCTCCACGACACAATATCCCAACAAAGGAACTAGATTTGGATGCCTAAGTTGTCCCAACTTGTTCATCTCAGTCCTAAAGGGCTTCTCGCTAAGCTTACAAGCACTAAGCCGTTTGATAGCCAATGCAGACCCATCAGGCAACATGGCTCCATATGTCGTGCCCATCCTAGTCGAAATCCTTATATTGTCGCGACTAAAGTTGTTGGTGGCAGTAAGCAAATCAGCGACCCTAACCTTCACAAGAGGTTTCTGAAACAACGAAACCTGTAAGAGTTTATAAGCCCTCAGCCTATCAACCCAAGTACCATCCGTCGTTCTTCCAAGACCATAACCTTCCTTCCTCCTCTTACCTCCCCTCGAGAAGTACCACCACCACAACACAAACCCTAACCCCAACGAGGCGGCCGCACCAAACACACCAGCAGCTATTATAATTGCCAAATTCTTCGTACTCAATCCATTACACTTAGACCCAGCTGGTTTCCCACACAACCCACCATTCCCATCAAAGTCAGACTCATCAAAATGAGCCAAAGATGGCGGAATTTGACCAGAAAGGTGATTATCAGCAACAGAAAACACAGTAAGTCTGTTCAAATTAGACAGCTGAGGGGGAATAAACCCAGACAATGAATTATTAGACAAAACCAACTTGTTCAAATACTGACAATTTCCAAGATCAGGAGGTATTTGACCAGACAAGAGATTATTAGACAAATCTAAAGTAACCAGAAAAGGAACCCAAGAGCAGATACTTGGAGGAATAGAGCCAATCAAAGCATTACCAGAGAGATCAAGTGTCTGAATGCTGGAACAAAACTGCAGGGAATCAGGGATATTCCCAGAAAGCTGGAAATCTCTAAGTTGCAGACTAATGAGCTTGTTTTCCCTGTCATTCCAGCAGGATGCACCCACAAACTTGCAGACAAAACCCACATCAGAAGTATTGGAGAAATTCCAAGAATGGAGCTTGGATTGTGGGTCTTTCAGGGAGTTCTTGACACCTCTAAGACACTTGACATCATCTTCAGTGGCAGTGGAAAGGGGTGATGGGAGGAGGATGAGGAGGAGGAGGAGGAAGATGGGCCTGGGTACATCCAAAGTTTGCTTCTTTCTTTTCATCATCAACATCGAAATAGAGCGGATTAGCAGTTAAAATGGAGATGGAGGTGCATAATGGAGGTTGTAATTAAGATAATTAATTGGGAGGGAGTTCAAAACTCCATGGTTTTGTCTGGAAATTGAAACCAAGGACATCTACAAGTTTGACCGAGCTTTTGACTTTGTGGGGGTGCGTCACAAGTTTGGTTTTTTGTGGGGAGAGGGCGAGGCTCAACTCTGGAATGCTTATTAATACACTTTAATACTTTACCTACGGTGATCTTTTTAGGGTCGTTTGATTCGCGAAAAGGCATAAAAATGGAATCAGGAATTAAATTGAGGTGGTATGGGGTTGGAACTTGATTCCTCATACCGGTGTTTGGTTAGTTTTTTACTCCCTCCGTTCCAACCATTTGTATACATTTGATTTTTTAACATTATTTATAAGTGATAAGAATCTTCAATGTAACTTCTAATATATAAAATAAAATATAGCCATGTGAGATCTGGTTTAAATCGTCTAATAAAATACATTATGAATATCAAATTTTTATAATTTTTAGTAACACGTAACTAAAGATATAGACAAAAAAAACATGAGTATCGACGTACGTGCATAAAGCAAACGTATACAAATGGTTTGAACGGAGGGAGTAGATGATAAGGAATCAAATTAGAAATTACGGAGTATAATTTTATAAAGTAGCACTCCGTATTTAATAATCTAATTTTAAATATATAAAGCTTTATTCGGTAATGTTATACTACAAAATAAAATAAAAATCACTTAAAAAACGTAAAACAAATTTCATTAAAAAAACTAGTTATTGAGAATATGAAACCTCGTTATATTTAATACGGAGTACTAATTTTCAAGATTTTTTTTTTATTAATTTTCTCAATAAAATATTTTAATTAAGACATTTTACAAAAAAAAAGGAAAATAATTTTTTTGGGAAAAACCAAATATGAGTACAAGTAGCTTGATTCCAAGGTATGAGTCACATACCCACCCCTCTTCTTGGGTATGAGAAACTCAAACCCATACCTTGGAGGTTTGAGGTATGAGTATCAAACCCATAATTTTGTCAATCAAACAAGAGGTATAGGTTTGGTTCATTCGGTTTGGTTCATACTAAACCTATACCTTATACCTCTTTTTAGCGAACCAAACGCTCTTTAGGGATTGTTTGTAGGCATTTTATTACTGACATATACTTGTTTGTGACGAATATATCTGTCACAAATATGCGATGGGTTAAATAATACTCTCTCCGATTTTTATTTATCTTCCATTTGACTTTTGAGTGAAAAATAAGAGTGTAGGAACGTGTGACTCAAAAGAGAAAAGGATGAGAGGAAAATGTAAGGGTAATTCCGAACCACATGTTGATGGTCCAAAATAGAAATATGGAAAAAATGGTGTTTCAGCTAATAAAGAGACAAGAAAGATAAATAAAAATCGAAGGGAGCATTCATTTAGTAGTTTACCTTCATTACCGGTTGCGGCATGGTGAGCAGAGAGCTAAGGTGGTCGATGTGGGTTGCCAATGGGTAAATTAAGAAGGGATGTCAATTTCGGCGCGATGGAGAGCAAGGGCCAAGGGGAATGCGAACTTGAGGGTGCAAGATGACAGATATCGACACATTCTGTTTATTGATATTAAGATCACTAGCAAAAGGCATAAATTGGATAATATTATCATCCGAATGACTAAACCGTTTATGTCAAAGCTCATTACTTTCCTTGTGGCCCACTTGGTGCACGGCTGGTTTGGTGATTACGCCTTGGAAAATAGTAAAGTTCATCCCTTTGCTCACCGACTCCAATCATCAGTTCATCACCCTCGAAACAAGATCTTATATATAATAAGAATCGTTAGTAATAAATTGGATAGCTAGACAACTTACGACCAACAAGTAGTATTTGAGAGGCGAAGATAAGACTGCAAGTAAGACATGAAACATATAACACGTGTGATCGAGTATAATACTTTTAGTCAGTTGTACAGTCCCTTCAATTGCCGCTTCTCTGAATTAACCGTCAAAAGGAGCCCCACAAGTCGAGGAGAAATAGGTGTTGTATTTTGCAGCCATGTCAAGTTACTAGTAACATGATTTGATGCTCGTGTATCAATTAACCAAATATCATACCTACCATTTATCCATTGCGCATCGATTTTGGTAGGTTGGTGTTATTTTTGTCACCGGCCATTGCTGTTTGTAGGTGGGTCGGTTTTACTAGTGCAAGTTTGCGAGAAGAACCTTGCTATGATACCATGATAATCGAGATATATTTTTGAGTGAGTAATTCCTTATTCACAAAAACATATATGAGACGGTCTCACAATAGCGTTATTGTGAGACCTCTCACGTAAAAGTGGTTATTTTTTATTTTATTTTTATTTTTAATTTTTTCAAATGTTGGTTATTAGTGTATTTTGTTATGTCTCACAAGACACTATTTTGGGATATTTCTTGTTTATCTTATTCCACCATGTTGATTTTTTTTATACAAGATTGTCCATCATAATACATTGTCTCTAAGTATATGAAAATACACAAATTCTTGTTTGTGACGGAACCTATGACGGGTCAAGTAGATATCATTTGAGGAAAAAAAGACAAAAGTGAGGTTGGTGAGGCCTTTGTCCTTTTCTCCTCAAATGATATCTACTTCACCCGTCTTAAGCTTGCAACGGATATATTCGTCGCAAGAGAGACCAACTGATGAAAATATGAGTCATAAATATCCTTACTCTCAATAGAGTTAGGTGTTATGAATCTAAGCAAGTAAGCGTAGGGAACAGTGGACATGTATATTACTCCCTCCATTCATATCCACTTGTCACATATACTTTTTGTACAAGTTTTTAGGAGATGAATATAAAATTATTAAAGTACAATAAGAAGGATATAAGGTGGACCATAAGAAGGATAAAGAGGAATAAAGTAAGGGTAAAAGTGTCATAATGATTAACCAAAAAGAAAATGTGATAAGTGGATTTGAATGGACTAAAGAGGAATATGTGACAAGTGGATATGGATGGAGAGAGTAATTCATAATCCTTGACTAATTAAGGTAAAGGTTTGGATATCAACTTCTCTGAATAAATTGTTACAAATATTTCCTTAATTAAGTTATTAACATGTGTTACTGAGACATATTTTAGAAAAATCCAAATAACAACAACTACTCGTACTATTTTTTTTTCAACGAAGCGCACACTTAGTCGCATTACAATACAAGGAAGGGGATTTGAACCTGGGACCTATAGTTCACGGTACCTAGACTTAACCACTATGTCAAGACATCTTCGATCAAATAACAACTATTATGCTCTGTTTTTCTGATTGAAAGAATCGGGCTAAATTGAATTAAAATGAAAGGAGATTAATGTAGCTTAACTTAATTTAATGAGGTTGAGCTAAATTAAATTGAACTAAGTGAATTGAATTGATCAAGATAAATTAAAATTAATGAGGTTAAAATTACTTTAACTATACAAAATAAGGATGAACATTGTTGATTCAAATTGAAAATAAATTGGAAAGAATGGTGTCTTCCAATCAACATGTTTGACCAAAGGTGCGTTCCTTTTCGTTATAATTCACGTTCCATATTTCAACACAATTGGTCTGGTTTATGACGGAATATCCGTTGTAAATTTTACAATGATCAAATACTATCACATGTGTCTAATAAAGACAAAATATTTGTTACTTGTAAGACTACTAATTTGGTGTATTACCTTACCCGTCTTAAAGTTACGACGAATAGTGTCATCACAAACAATTATTTGTCATTTCAACAACTTGACTTGTGGAAATCCTAGAACTTAATGAAGGTTATCATTTTCAGTCTGTTGCGACGGATATATATCCGTCGCAAGTTTAAGACGGGTCGAGTAGATACCATTTGATGGGAAAAGGACAACCCACTTTTGTCTTTTCCCCTCAACTGGTATCTACTTGACCCGTCCCTCACAAACAAAAATTTGTGTATCATTTTACACGTGTGCCCTGATTAATTAACCAAAATTAGTTGGAAGATCAAACTTAGTAGGGTGATAAGATCAAATTAGTGACAAGATCAATTTCTCTCCGTTCACACCCAAAAGACACTTGTTCATTTTTCGGTTATTCCAATTTAATTGAAACCATTCCTTTTTAGTACATTTTTATGATCCATAGAGTAACTTATTGTGTTTGCATGTTTACACTACTCCATCCGTCCCAGTAAATTATTTGCATATTCTTTATTGGGGTGTCTCGATCATTCCTTTATCTTTCTATGTTAGGATGTATTATAAGAGTTAATGGTTTATACTTCCTCATTATTTTTCCATACCCAAGCACTTACACCATACTTTTTGATCTTTTTAAAGATTTTGACAAAGACAAAACATTTGATAATCATGTGAATTGGTATATATATTTAAACCGTTTCAATATTTAAAACGAATAATTTCGTCACAAACAAAAACTCGTATAAAATAGAAACCTTAGTTTGGATAAACAAAATATTTTGGTACAAATTATAGTGATGTGACTCTAAATAGAAATAGAAATACAAATAAATAATGAGCAAAAAGTAACCATGTTTCTATAGTCCACCCACCCTCTCCTCAACAGGCGGCCAGGCCAGTGGCAGTCGTAGAGAAAATACCAAACTTGTGATCCAAAAAGCTCAGTCAAACTTACTTACAAGATGCTCTTCTTTTCATTTTCCAACTCATTCTTTTCTGTAAAAAGTTGCTCCAGCACCAACAACTAATTTTCTGTAAGGAATAATGATGATGATGAAAAGGAAGAAGCAAACTTTGGATGTACTCAGACCCATCTTTCTCCTCCTCCTCATCCTCCTCCCATCACCCCTTTCAGCTGCCACTGAAGATGATGTCAGGTGTCTTAGAGGTGTCAAGAACTCCCTGAAAGACCCACAATCAAAGCTCCATTCTTGGAACTTCTCCAACACTTCTGATGTGGGTTTTGTCTGCAAGTTTGTGGGTGCATCCTGCTGGAATGACAGGGAGAACAAGCTTATTAGTCTGCAACTTAGGGATTTCCAGCTTTCTGGGAATATCCCTGATTCTCTGCAGTTTTGTTCTAGCATTCAGACACTTGATCTCTCTGGTAATGCTTTGATTGGCTCTATTCCTCCAAGTATCTGCTCTTGGGTTCCTTTTCTGGTTACTTTAGATTTGTCTAATAATCTCTTGTCTGGTGAAATACCTTCTGATCTTGGAAACTGTCAGTATTTGAACAAGTTGGTTTTGTCTAATAATTCATTGTCTGGGTTTATTCCCCCTCAACTGTCTAATTTGAACAGACTTACTGTGTTTTCTGTTGCTGATAATCACCTTTCTGGTCAAATTCCGCCATCTTTGGCTCATTTTGATGAGTCTGACTTTGATGGGAATGGTGGGTTGTGTGGGAAGCCAGCTGGGTCTAAGTGTAATGAATTGAGTACTAAGAATTTGGCAATTATAATAGCTGCTGGTGTGTTTGGTGCGGCCGCCTCGTTGGGGTTAGGGTTTGTGTTATGGTGGTGGTACTTCTCGAGGGGAGGTAAGAGGAGGAAGGAAGGTTATGGTCTTGGAAGAACGACGGATGGTACTTGGGTTGATAGACTGAGGGCTTATAAACTCTCACAGGTTTCGTTGTTTCAGAAACCTCTTGTGAAGGTTAGGGTCGCTGATTTGCTTACTGCCACCAACAACTTTAGTCGCGACAATGTAAGGATTTCGACTAGGATGGGCATGACTTATGGAGCCATGTTGCCCGATGGGTCTGCATTGGCTATCAAACGGCTTAGTGCTTGTAAGCTTAGCGAGAAGCCCTTTAGGACTGAGATGAACAAGTTGGGACAACTTAGGCATCCAAATCTAGTTCCTTTGTTGGGATATTGTGTCGTGGAGGATGAGAAGCTATTGATATACAAGCACATGTCTAATGGAACTTTGAATTCTGTGATACACGGAAAGACGATGTTTTTGGATTGGCCCTCCAGATTTAGAATCTGTTTAGGTGCCGCAAGAGGTCTTGCGTGGCTCCATCATGGAGGAGAATTGTCATATTTACATCAGAACATAAGCTCAAATGTGATTCTTCTAGATGATGATTTGGATGCAAGGATAATCGACTTTGGGCTAGCAAGGCTTATGTCGTCTTCAGAATCTAGCAATGAGAGTAGCTTTGTTAATGGCGAATTGGGGGAATTTGGGTATATAGCACCAGAGTATTCCAGCACCTTCACAGCATCACTGAAAGGGGATGTTTATGCATTTGGCGTGGTTGTTTTAGAATTGCTGACGGGGCAAAAACCGTTAGCAGTGGCACTTGCTGATGTAGGATTTAAGGGGAATTTGGTTGATTGGGTGAATGCACTGTCAAGCTCTGGGCGATTAAGTGAAGCCATTGATGAAGATATAAGTGGAAAAGGACACGACAATGAAATTTTTGAAGTGTTTACTATTGCATCTAAATGTACAGTTTCTCGAGCCAAGGACCGATATTCAATGTACCAAGTGTATGAATCACTAAATAGCATGTGTGAGGAGCGTCACTCGGAGCAATATGATGAATTTCCTCTGATATTCGGAAGACATGACATGAATCAGGCAGATCAGAGTAGTGTTTAGGCATCATCATCACCGTTTGCGACTCGTTCTTCTGTTGATTATTTATTTAGGGTATCATTTCATTTAGCTTCTTCATTCTACCCAATGTGCTTTCTATGTTACTTAGACTCGATTATCAACACCCGATACAATATGAGTATATAGATGTGTGTTCAAGTGTGAGTCTGGCTCTTGTTTGAAATTCCATGTTGATGAGATGCACATGCACGGGGTGTTTGGTGAAATAGCCACCCTGGAGCTTTTCACTCATATTATTCTACTCATTGCTTGTGCCTTGTGGTTTAACACTCGTAGATTATGATGCATCAATTTCTTGTGTACATCAAAGGGTACTCTTATGGAGATTGCTTGGTTTTTTGAGGTCAGTATACTTGATTTGTGTTTCAGAGGGTGAACGAACCCTCCAAATCTAAATAGCTACCGGTGCTTGGGAGGGGTTGTCGATGAGCCTACACTGGCGGCAAGGGTTAGCGCAGCCACTCAGGTGGGTGGTCGACGGGTCAAGGATGGTGGCTGTGAGGGTTTCTTCTTGTTTTTCGGTGTTCTATACGTATCCCATTACCATTGTCACATCGACTCACACTAATCGAGAGAGAAGACCGTTTAACTCTAGTGCTAAAAGCTTCATTATTGTTTGTGAAATGTGACGTAAATATTATACTCTACTACCAATTTAGTCCCATACCATTTACATACAAAAAAACAAAAGACACGATCACACAAGAGTACAAGACACAACAATACTATACTGTATGTATTGTATATACTGTGTACGGACTACGGAGTAGTATGTATGTGTGTATGAGAGGCAGCGAATTGTATTCTTTTCTTGTGCCATCTTCTTGGAACTTCGAATTGGGTGATCCAACAAAATGGGAATACGTAATCAATCAACTTATTCCCTTCACCTTATCCCTCTCCCTGCTTTTCCTCTCTCCTATCATCATCATCATCATCATCATCATTTCCTCAATTGGATCACGCTCTATTCATCCATCATACAAACATAACCCCAGATTATGAACAACAATTTGATCACTCTTATCATTATTATTATTATTACATAATCCAAACTTAAGGCGGTTTTGTGTTAGATATATTATATATATGATGCTTAAGAATATGGGTGGATGTAAGTTTCTGCCTACGGATTCATCCAAAGATCATTCTCCCACTAATAACACTTTCTCATTACCTACTCCATTGCCCAATTGGCCTCAAGGTATATATATATATATATATATATGCTATGCTCTCATCTCTGTTTTTCTTTTCTCTAAATTTTGTAAAGTTCATGTTTTTTTAATGTTTTGGTGAAGATGTTATGTGGGTTTGTTTTGTTTGAATGTTTGATCATCTGGGTTGTTCTTAAGAATGTGAATTTTGGTTCATTTTGCAGGGTTGAGTTAAATTATTTACTTGTATGATACTGCTATTTTTGAAAATGAGTTTCAGTTTACATTATGTTGTTCTTGTATGATACTGTTAATGTCTTTAGTCCATAGAATCGTGCACGTAGTTGCATTACAATCGAGAGGAGGAGTGATTCGAAGCTTGAACGTATTTTTCCACAATATCTCCGTCGTAACCACTAGACTGAAACATCTTCGTATATAATATTGTTGATGTTGAAGAAGAATTGTGTTGCTTTTTACTGCTTTTTATGATGTGATAGAACTTAGAAGTAGCATGTGATCAAAATTTGATTTTATACAACTGACATAGTTATTGTGAGTTGTGACTGTCACAAAGTTCCAATGTTCCATGTAGTTTGTTTTAGGCAATGATATTCACATGTATGTAGATTTATGTGGTCTCCTTCTATAAGCAAACCTTTGGGACGATCTTGAAAAATCTTGTCCGTCTCATCGTTTACAGTTTTTCATCTTTGAATTGATACGCACGGAGTAGATGACTAAGATGAGTTTTGTGATTTAGTTAGTGCTTATGTTAGTCCGACACGTTGTTCTAAATTTGTGTCGCATGTAACATGACATGTCTTATTCCTTCCGATACAACATGACACCACAATTAAAAAAACACTTCCTTTTTAATCAAAAAAAAAATGAAAATCTTGACAAAATAGTGGTGTCCAATGAACCTCTTGGCTAACACTTGTAGTTGCAGCAGAGTCTGACTGACATGGGTCATGGGTTAGTGTATCAGAGGTGCTGCTGGCAGCCTTGGTTTCATTTACAAATACCGTTCTGTCAAAATTTGTAAATTTCAAAGGTGTACAGATTCAGAAGATAAAAGATTTGATTGGTGAAAGGAATTGGTACTAAATAGTTTCTATAATACTTCTTCTGTGGAATGCTTATCAGTTATGAGCGACGAGTCAGATGTGTTGTCGTCTTATCTACATTGATTCTATGAATACAACTGCTGGCTTACTGATCAAAACTGCTTGAAATTTTGCATTCGTCAATTAAATGCTAGAGAAATTAACAAAGCCAAAAAACTTCGAATTGAGCTGTGGTAATCTTATTGTATTTTGTGATTTACCTTGAAACTATGTCATAGATGCTTGAACATAAGAGTAAATAACATACTTGATGAGGGATGTAAATAATCACTCATGGTTGTTATTTTCTATCAGAGCAAGGATTTGGGACTGGAATTATTAACCTGGGAGAAATAGAAGTAACAGAAATAACCAGTTTTGAATATATATGGGGATCTCATCTGTCACATGATAAGAGAAAATGTGTCTCATTCTACAAGCCTATTGGTATACCGGAAGGGTTCTTCAGCCTTGGCCATTACTGTCAACCCAACAAAAAGCCCATGTATGGCTATGTTCTCGCCGCAAAGGATTTGGTGACATCTAAGACTCCAGCTCTTGCACCACCCTGTGACTTTTCTCTTATTTGGAATTCAGATGATGGTATGGGAATTTATGATCCACCTGTTTCCTTCTGGCTACCCGAACCTCCTCCCCGCTACAAGGCGACGGGTTTTCTTGTGTCAAACAAGCCCGAAAAGCCTAATTGGGCTGATATAATGTGCGTCAGGGAGGATCTAGTCGACGATTGCCAGTCTCACGATTTATTACTTGATACACATTCAAAATTTCGTAATGTCCCTTTTAAAGTTTGGAAGACCAGGCCTTGTGACCGTGGCATGCTCGGAAGAGGGGTTTCGACTGGGACATTTTCCTGTGGCGTCATGTGTAATGCAGGAGATGAAATGCCCATTTCCTGTCTAAAGAACTTTGACCCCGATTTACGTTCAATGCCAAATCTTGATCAAATTCATAACCTGATTCATCATTATGGTCCTACCGTGTTCTTCCACCCAAAAGAAACATACTTGCCAAGTTCTGTCTCATGGTTCTTCAGACATGGGGCGCGCCTTTGTAAAGCCGGAGACCATGATGGTGAACCTATCGATCCCAACGGCTCTAATCTGCCTGCAGGTGGAGGTAATGACGGTGAGTTCTGGTTGGATATCCCTAACGATGACCAAAAGAACAAGGTCAAGCACGGTGACATAGAAAGTGCCCAACTTTACGTTCATGTGAAACCAGCTTTCGGTGGTACTTTCACCGATATAGCAATGTGGATATTCTACCCTTTCAACGGGCCCGCTACTTTCAAGATAGGGCCCAGTACCATTCCTTTGGGACGGACGGGTGAACATATCGGTGACTGGGAGCATTTCACTCTTCGCATAAGCAACTTTGGTGGTCGACTTCAGTGTATATATTTCTCTCAGCATAGCAGCGGCGCCTGGGTAGACGCTTCCAATTTGGAATACATAGATGGAAATCGACCTGTCGTGTACGCATCCAAAAGCGGGCATGCCAGTTACCCTCATCCGGGGACTTACCTTCAAGGGTCATCAAAGCTGGGTATTGGTATCAGAAACGACTGCTCTAGAAGCAAGCTGAGTGTAGATTCTAGCACTAGATATCAGGTTGTTGCAGCCGAGTACCTTGGGTCGTGTGTTACTGAGCCTTGTTGGCTGCAGTTTATGAGAGAGTGGGGACCCAAGATTGTGTATAAATCGAGGAAAGAGTTGGATAAAGTGGTGAAAAAGCTTCCGTTTATGATTCGTGGTTCGGTTAAGAACTTCTTCAACAAGTTCCCGGCAGAGCTTTCAGGGGAGGAAGGTCCTACGGGGCCCAAGGAGAAGAACAACTGGTATGGCGACGAAAGATGGTAACGGTAACATAGAATTGTGTAACCATGGGAAGGAGTTAGTTAGTTAATGTAGTGATTGATTTTTCATGTCAACAAAGTAAAATGAATGAATCATTCTCACATTGAGTGTTGAGACTGAGATGAACACATACTGAGAAAGGGGTCAACATAGTCTGTATAGGGTGTACATGTATATAGTTAAAATTATTATTATCAAAGTGAAATGTCGAAATAAAGTGTTGTTTGTTGTCTAAAATAGTTTAAGGATGGCTGCAAGTGAGAGCATTTCCTTCCATAAATCAAATCAAAAAGAGGTATTTTAGAATACCTCGTTTTTTGGGTTCATTGATTAAGGAAGGAGTACCAATGTTTGAACCATGGTCTCTTCTTAACCACCAGGCCATGTTATCACGGGTGATGTACCTGTTCATTTGTCTCCATTTGTAGGTATCTAATACGACGGACAATTGTTTAGTGGTATCATGGGAACTATAGAGTAAAACACAAATATTTTCGTCTATTCAATTTTGTACATGGATCCACTAGGTTGTACAAGATTACCACAAGAACAAGATTAAAATGTGAGATATACATGTGTAATCTGTCAAACTTGGAGGATACCATGAAAAATATTTGATTCCCAAAATAATTGAACAATTTGAAAAGGAATAGGTCTCCCTGTGATGAATATCCGTCACAAATCAGTAACAAATTAAACCATACATATCATATTGTTGGATAAAGACAAACTTAAGAAATACTTGTAGTACTCCATAACAAATCGGTGAGAATTATTTGAGTAATCACAACCAAGAATTTGTGTTTAGAAAAAATGAAAGCAAGCGTTAACCGTGGTGCTAAACCAACCAAAATCCCAAAGTTGTATGTGTAGGGTTTTAGCCCACGAAGCAATACGAGTATCAATTCTGATCGATCATGTTTAGACGTAAATTCTTCTCTCTTTTCCGAAACTCCCCATCTCAACCTCACCAAGCTTCCAGGTTTGACTATGCCCTCTATTTCAATCCCCCCTCCTTTTTCCCCTTTTGTTTGTTTTTACTGTTATTTTCTGTCGATTGGGTCTCGATCTTTGATGTAAAGTTGGATATTTTGAGCTGATTTCCTGCCAACTATGAATACCCAGTTACTGATTGTTGATTCTTGGCTCAAATTTAGCATCTTTCTTTCTTGTTACCCATCCATTATCTCAAGTTTTGTATCGAACTAATCCATGGACAAAAATCGCTCATGGACGAAAACTGAGTTATTTGGGCAGGGGGATTGACAGGGCGAACGGCGATTTTAGTTGTGGGAATCTGGCTGAATGTGTTTCTCTTAAGAGATCCAGTGATTCGGGTTTTGTAAGAAATCCCTATTTTTGTGATTTGTAATTTGGTCTTTGATTGAAATTCAACAGTGCCTCAAAGCAAGTTAATGAAGAAAAGAGTAAATCTTTCGGACGAAAGGCGGCGTCCACTGCATTCTTGTGTCTCACTGGTAGTCTTGCTTTGAGTGCCATTGATGATCTTGCCATTTACCATGCCTGTAGTAGGTATGTTGCACAAAGTTTATGTTTTTATATTTATCTTGTCGTTGATTAGGGAAAAATAGAGACTAATTATTTGTCTGCTTAGTAGGTTACCGCGTTGATAACAAATTAGTATGTGGCTAGCACATAGCCTCAACCCAAATTCTCGACTAAGACCGTTGTATGGTGTAAATGGCTTCATGATATCACTAAATGAGCTGCATAAGGTATCATAGGGTCGTTGTTCTCTATACAACGGTCATACAGAAACTAAATTATACTCCGTATGTCTCAACACCATTTGTTTCCAATATGTGAATTACTGAAGTAATTGAACAGTAAACTTGTGTCATGGGTGAAAGACAGTACAACTTACAAAAAATCGTTCTAATGTATCATGAAGTTGGTAGTTTCTTACTTTTCTTGATCATATTCCATCAGGAAGTTTCTCCGTAGGGGGTCAATTAGTGTTTGATTATTCAAGTGCCTATCACTTCTTTTTTCTTATTAGCCCTGAAATGAACTTTGCATATTCTATCTTGTTGGCTAAATCAACTATACCGTGACTTTGTTTCCAATCCATTAGTTTGCTTCAGAATCCTGTCAGGCTCACTTCAGTGGCAGCCGCAGGTTTCAATCCATGGGGCATCCAAAGACGGAAACAACAGTAACCCAGTGCCTAGAAATAGGAGGTGCACCCTACTTATAAACCCTCCCGGGAAATAGGGACCCCACCACAAAAAAAAAATCTGCCCGTGTTCAGGTGAGAGTATACAAAGAGTTCTAGGACACTTTTATCTTCTACTTTTATATGCCGCGTTCAAATTCTAGTAGCCGTGTCTATGTGGCCTATGCATAAACCTAGAGTTGGGTATTTATAGGAGAATATTTGTTACTGGAAAATGCAGCTCATGGTATGCTTAATTTAGTTAACACAGATAATCAACCTGGTTGCGAATGAAGGTAGAGCACCATCGTAGTTGCATCTTTGCAGAACATGAGTGGATGTGATGACCCATCCAATATTTTCATATATGTAACAATAACAATACTGCTCCAGCGCCTTAAGGTGGCTGGGTAAGAGGACCGATATACAGTTTTGCAGCTGTTACCCCATGTGCTAACAACACATAGAGGTTGTTTTGTGGTTTCGTAATGATCTATTATGAAAAGCTGCCTCTAGAATTGCATCGAATAACAACACCATTACTACAAAAAGAAGCGCAACTATTTTAGAGTCAGTTTGCTATATGATCAATTCATCATAACTTAGAATCAAAGAATAATGGATCTCTGGCTCCATTGGAAATGAAAATATAGGAGAATAGTCAGCTTTGCGTAAGAGATGATTAAATGGATCACCAGCTTTAGCAAATCAAAGAGAGACTTAGCTCAACGACGCCTCCTGTGTTTTCAGATGTTTAATTTGAAGCCTTAAATCCTGAGGAGGACACTGATTAGACGGTGAAAATTCCCCCAAACATGGAAAAGAAGCTAAATAAACATCATTTAGAACCTGAGGGGGACACTCAGACCGGGGGCAGTTTCAGAAGACTCCAAAACTTGACTCAAGGCCAAGCTTAAGTACCTCAGATACAAACTTGATTGGAAACGACACCCAGAATATTGCTTTTGAGTGATGGTGGAATAAAAGCGCATAGGCTTGGTCACCGATACTCAAGAATCTTTGCTTGTGAAAGTAGTCAATGGTGTGATTAGGTCAATCTTTTAAAAAGTCTACTCCCTCCATTCCAACCAGTGGTTTACATATTTGAAATATGTGAGGGAGATTTTTCAAAATGTAAACATTTGAGATTGGAAGGAGTAATTATTTTCCTGCTTTATCTTCTAGATGGAAATCATGTAATCACTCACTCACACTATCATTTTTCAAACTTGTTTGACAATCTTGAGTGATTCCGTGTTTCAGCAAGGCCATGGAAAAAGCCTGTAAGAATCAAGAAATTATCGATGCGATAGGCGAACCAGTTGTTAAAGGCCCTTGGTACAATGCTTCACTTGCTGTAGCGCACCAACGGAAATCAGTGTCCTGCACGTTTCCAGTGTTAGGACCACAAGGCAATGGCGTTCTCCGTTTGAAAGCTGTTCGTGATAGAGGTTAGCTATCTATCTCATCCCCATCCCCTTTCCTAATTCCTACTCCTATGTTAGATGGCATGGTTAATACTCATGACTCATGAGATAAAAGACCTGGCAAACTGGTCAATCAGGTCAGGTTGGGGGCGGGTCGGACCGAGTTTGGGTCTTTTATTTGTTAAAAAATATGGTTCAGCATTGTAGGAATGCTACCTGACATGGACATTGTTGGTGTTGACAGATGAATCATTGAGTGAATCATTGGTGTCATACATACGTCCACGAAACTACGACATCTTAATACTGGATGCAGTCCTGCATGTCCCGGGCAACGAAGAGACACAAAGAAGTGTCAAGATTAGTGTTTCAGATAACATCTCGTCTCCACCATGTCAAGACTGCACTAAGTGTCCGACTTCTCCAACTCCGAAGAACCAATGAC
This sequence comes from Agrostemma githago, assembly GCA_958450325.1. Lineage (NCBI taxonomy): Eukaryota > Viridiplantae > Streptophyta > Magnoliopsida > Caryophyllales > Caryophyllaceae > Agrostemma > Agrostemma githago. Next base: position 68,050,869 of record OY288251.1, on the reverse strand, counting down.
ACTTTTCTTCGATACACATAGGAAGAAGTTCCTCCATAGCCACGGAACGAACAACTGAATTTAATTTAATAAAATGGTTTAAATTTATTCTTTGATACATACATGGGAATTTCTTGATTGATGCTCCATAGTTCTTACTAGATTTACGGTAGAAACACTCGAAAAGAAAATTCGTATTGGATGTATTTTTTTGTTATGCCATTTATGTATGTACTCATCCCCAATTATTATACCAGATATGTTAATTTATTTTTCATGTTGAGGCATCTTTTTTAAAATAACATGCTCATGCTCATGTGAATTGAATTATACAACAAACCTTTTCAATATTGTTATTTTATGGCATCTATTATTCCAAGGCTTACTTTACATTATTTTGTGACGTGTGAGATGATTTTACACATTACAACGAACGGTTCATTAATCACTGATAAATGAGGTTATCTTTTCATAGAAGTAGATCGATAATGCTACCAAACAAAGAAAGAATAGTAATTATTAATTGATTATCACATCAAACTTAAAAAGAGGGATATAAAGACGCACTTGTGGTTGTGGTTGTTGTTCCCTTACAAAGCAAGTAGGAGTATGATTAATGCTTGTTTGGCAAACTTGTTTTTTGGAATCCGATACCAAAGTTGAAGCAACTGCAACTGCAACTGGATCATTCAATCTGGAGTCGGCAATTATGAACCACGCCTCAACACACTACACGACTACGGACGGCATACAATTACTGAATTACTCCTATTAAAGTAGGATGATTAACCACTGATTTAAGTAGTTTGGTTGATACGGATACGATATGAAACAAAATTAGGTCTGATTAAACATTATTCATCATTGAAGGTTAATGGATCGTGTTAGGCTCTAACACTCTCGCGTGCGTCTTGGCTTTGCAATATCGTTATTTATTTATGTACTCCGTAGTTTGGAGGAATTGAGTTTAAAGGGGTTATAAGGTTAAGTAAGCATGGATGATGGATGGATGATGGGTGAAAATGCCATGGCTTCTAAATCTGAAGGAAGTTGAGCCATTAAGCATGTGCATGTAGAAGGGAAGTTGACACACTATGATTAGCTGGGTTGAAACTTGCACCTATGGACATTCAACCAATCAAATACCACCTCAATTTACTTACAAATCTCTCCGAGTAAATACATGTGTTACCATCTCGATTACCTGAGGTAAGGTAGTAGCTTCATCACTATACAAAACAAAAACCAAATAGTATGAGTAGCTTCAAGAGTTTACAAAATCCGATTATTGCAATTTGCAAACTCAAGTAACAATGGTTCAAACTATTATTCCGTCCAACCAAAAGCTAACCCAGGAAGTCTACGAATATGAATGAATACTGGTAGTATGGTAAAATGGAAATATTTGTGTCATAGTGTGAAAGCTGTTTGAGGCAACCAAATCTTAAGGTCCAAACAGCATAATTACAGGAAGATACGCATACGCCCCTAGAGCTGGCAGTTAGTCGGGCCGGGCCGGGCTTCGTGCCGTGCCCGGCGGGCTTCGTGCCTGGGTGGGCCGGCCCGGTCGTGCCTAGACCCGGGCTCGTGCCGTGCCCGGCACGGAGCTCTAGCCGACCATGCCGCCGAGGCACGGCCCGAGGCCCGGGCCCGGTCGTGCCGTGCTCGGGCCGGGTCTCGTGCCCGGTCGTGCCCGGCCCGTCGTGCTAGTTTCGTGCTCGTGCCCGTGTTTTGGTTTTCGTGCCGGTTTTCGGGTTTCGGGTAATAATTTATATATTATTTATAAGATTAGTAATAATTTTTATAATTAATAATTTTTATATATATTAGTAATAATTTTATAAGATTAGACGATTAGAATTTAGAAATGTAGACTTATAGAGTATTGAAATTTTCAAAAAATTGATAAGAATGATTATAATTTATAAGATTAGAAGAAGAATAGAATGATTTGTGAAATGAAGATGGATGAAAGTGGGTAATTTATAGGAAAAGAAATGAAAAAAAAAATATAGAGGAAGAGGAATGGGCAGAGTGCAGAGAGCCGTTGGACTTGGACCAGAAGAGCAGGAGCAACAGAAGCATGCAGAAGAGCAGCAGAAGAGCAGCAGCAGCAGCATGCGCGTTTGCAGAGAGCCGTTTGAGGCCGGGCCGGGCCGGGCCGTGCCTCGGGCCCACCGTGCCCGGGTCGGTCGTGCCTGGTCGGGCCAGCCCGCGTGCCTGTCAGCGGGCTGTCAGCGGGCCGTGCTGGATCGGGCCCGTCGTGCCCGTGCCTGGCACGGGATTTTCAGCTACTCCTTCGCCGAGGCCCGGTCCGAGGCCCGACGGGCCGTGCCCGTGCCAGGCCCGATTTTGCCCTCGTGTCGGGCCGGTCGTGCCAAATTTCGTGCCGGCTCGGGCCGGCGGCGGCGGCCCGGCCCTAACTGCCTGCTCTAATACGCCCCCACAACGCCACAATGTTTCACTTGTATTTTTTTTTCTTTTTTTCAACGAAAAACATGCTCAGTCGTATTACAATATAAAAAAGGTGAATTCAAACTTAAGATCTACTTTGTCAGAGTATCTAATCTTAATTACTTTAATGTTGGTCCAATTTTCTTAATACATGTGAGAAATAGTGTGTTAAATACATATGTTAATAAGTGTTTTATTCAAACATTTAATCTTTTGCTATCCATTATATTGTTATAACGGATCAAATAACAACCATTTAAATAGATCATATCATTAGTATTTCTTATTCCGTATATGGTTTGCCTTTATTTTTTTTTTATCTAAGTGAGTATTATTTGATTCATCATAATAATATGATGAATATTTCTATCAGATCCTACAATAATCTGAGTTAATTAAACAATACTCTCTCCCTTCAAATCCAAAGAATACTTTTCCATTTTGGACACTATTCACAACTCAAGAGAATCATTAATATTCCCGATAATCTATAGGAGAAAATATAGTCACGTGAGATTTGGTTTGATTCGTCAGATTAAGAATATCAAATTTTTATTAACGTAAAATAAAATATATTGATAACGTAAAACACGTGTCGCCAAATGTGAAAAAGTAAACGTATTATACATACCCTTTAGACTTGAACGGATGGACTAGAGTGGAGTCCGTAGTTGATTAGTGGTTGTTTCCCACGCTCTGAAAACCTTTATGGGACTTGGAGACAGCCAAACTTTGCCTTTTTTCTGCCAACACATTTTGCCCTACTTCCTCCATCTCCCTCTACCTTCCTTGTTCTGCTTTTTCCCTTTCCCTTTGATTGAGATTTAGTTTCAGGTAAAACCGCCCTCTTTTTTCATTTGCTTTTTCTTCTTTCTTGCTTGTCTATCTATACTTCTATACATTTGTCCCTATACTATACTACCTGTATATCTACTCCCTATGTACTACTCCTACACTACTACGCCGTATTCCTCTTTCCATATACACAAATTATGACTATTTCTTAGCATTGCCCTAGGCAAAATTGGCACGCATTTTAGATGTACAACTGGTTTTAAAATCTTGTTTTATCACAAAGATTTCGAGTAACTAACCCGCAACATCTCGTTTTTTCACGATTTCCTTACCATGTTTCCGCGGACTCCACATGATATCTCAAGTTCAGTTTCAACCTCACAACAAGTACACATACATCTTGCATGAGTTTTCAAATTTAGCCTACTCGAGTTTATCACTTTCCAATACTCTCGATTCTCCTCTATTGGTCCTAAAAATATAGGAGGACACGTTATTTGACTTGAAGAGTAGACCGATCGATTTTAGCCAGGTGTTGTTTTAGTGTCCATCACTCCGACAACCGTGTGATATATACTATGATTTGAAAACCGTCAGGGAGATCCTACCGATAGAGCAACATCTCATTTTCTTCACATTAAATTTCATACCACGTCTCCAGGAACATTTCAGTACGAGAAGTGTCAAAATCGATCGAAACAATTTTTATACTCAATTTTTTTATCGTGTCAGAGGGTTCTAATAATTAGACATTCTAATTCTATCGATAAGTTTTCGTCAAAAAACATTCGTGCTATAAAACAAATTTAGCCGCTTTCAAAAATAGTTAAAAAAGACCGATTTTGAAGGTTATTAAACACATTTTTTCCGTCTTTTGAGTCCCGGAATGAAATGAATCCGTATTCGCGCTAAAAAAACTCCACCCAAATACAATGCCCAACTGTAAAATGAGGGTCATTTGAATTGAATTTCAATCGAGAGTTTTAAATCCAAAAGTTTGTCTTTTGAGACGTGTCGGAATAAGTCAAAACAAATATTATATTCTATTTCATATCGTGTTGGAGGGTTGTAATAATAATTATTAGACATTCCATTCTTATCGACAAGTTTCGACAAAAACATTCGCGTTTTAGGAAAAATTTCATTGTTTTCGAAATGAGATAAAAACGACCGATTTTGAACGTTATTTTCCACATTTTTCGGCCTTTTGGGTTCCGAAATAAAATGAATCCATATTCGCGCTGAAAAAACTTCACAAAATACAATGTCACGGTGTAATATGTAGGTCATTTGGATTTCAATGAAAAGTATTAAACCCAAAAGATTGTCTTTTGACAAGTGTCAGAATCATTCAAAACATGTACTTTACTCCATTTTATATCATATCAGAGAGTTCTAATAATCAATATTATGCATTTTATTTCTATCGACAACTTTTTGTTAGAAAACATTCGACAACCATCACCGCTTTCGAAAATAGCAAAAAACAATAAATTTAGAAGAAAATTATCTACCTTTTTTTATTGGGTTTTTTGATCCCGGAATAAAATGGATCCATATTCTTGCTGAACAAATTCAACACCAAATACAATTCCTCGGATAGTAACCTTCAAATTCGTCTGTTTTAGATGATTTTCGAAAAATGTGAGATATTTTTGCGAGTCATCTAATTAGAACTCGTATAACATAGAATGACCAACGATACGTTGTTTAAAAAAATCAAAAATGGTTCAGTTTCGAGCATATATATCAAAGATTTTGCCATAATCCAACGTTACTAGAAAGATGGCCAATTGTCTTTTAAATGTATTTTCTTAAATAATATGTACATTCAGTTACAAACAAACATATCTAAAATGTATGGATTAGTTACTGTGGAAATTAGAAGACATTTATTCTTCAGACCAAACCGGGTCGAAAAACGTGGATAATAACCTTCAAATTCGTCTATTTCAGATGATTTTTCGAAAAAAGTGAGATCTTTTCCGAGCCATCTAATTAGGATCCGTATAAAATAAAATGACCGATGGCTGTTAAAAACACTCAAAAATGATTCAGTTTCGAGCACATATATCGAAGATTTCGCCACAATCCAACGTCACTAAAAAGATAGTCGATTGTCTTTTAAACGTTTATTTTTTTAAAACAATATGCACCTTCGGTTACTAACAAACAAATCTAAAATGTATGAAGTAGTTAGTGAGGGAATTTGAAGTCATTTATTATCCGGACCAAATCGGGGCGAAAAACGTGGACAATAACCTTCAAATTCGCCCGTTTCAGATGATTTTTCGAAAAAAGTAAGATATTTTGCGAATCATCTAATTAGGACCCGCATAACATAAAAGATCGACGGTTGTTAAAAACTCTCAAAAATGGTTCAGTTTCGAACATATATATCGAAGATTTTGCCATAATCCAACGTCACTAGAAAGATAGTCAATTGTCTTTTAAATGTTTATTTTTTTTAAACAATATGTACCTTCGGTTACAAATAGACATATCTAAAATATATGGAGTAGTTAATGAGAGAATTTAAAGTCATATATTTTCCGGACCAAATCAGACCGAAAAACGTGAATAATAACCTTCAAATTCGCCTGTTTCAGATGATTTTTTGGAAAATGTTAGATATTTTGCAAGCCATCTAATTAGGACCCATATAACATAAAATGAGCAAATGTTGATAAAAAAACTCAAAAATGGTCCAGTTTCGAGCATATATATCGAAGATTTTGCCATAATCCAACGTTACTAGAAATATAGTCGATTGTCTTTTAAATGTGTCTTTATAAACAATATGTACCTTCGGTTACAAACAGACATATCTAAAATGTATGGGGTAGTTACTGTGAGAATTTGAAGATATTTATTTTCCGGACCAAATCGGTCCGAAAAACGTGGATAATAACCTTCAAATTCGTCCGTCTAAGATGATTTTTCAAAAAAAATGAGATATTTTGCGAGCCATCTAATTAGGACCCATAAAAATTAAAATGACCGACGTTGATTACAAACACTCAAAAATGGTTCAATTTCGAGCATATATATCGAAAATTTCGCCATAATCCAACGTCATTAGAAAGATAGTTGCTTGTCTTTCAAATGTGTTTTTTTTAAACAATATGTACCTTCGGTTACAAACAGACATATCTAAAATCTATGGAGTAGTTACTTTGGAATTTGAAGACATTTACTTTCCGGAACAAATTGGGCCGAAAATTGTGGATAATAACATTCAAATTCGCCAGTTGCAGACGATTTTTCGAAAAATGTGAGATATTTTGCGAATCATCTAATTGGACTCGTATTACATCAAATGACCAATAATGGTTGTTAAAAAAAATCAAAAATGGTTTAGTTTCGAGCATATATATATATATATATATAGAGAGAGAGAGAGAGAGAGAGAGTAAAGATCAAGTGAGTCCTTTTTTTCTTTTTGAGTCCATAAGTCCTATTTAGAGCCATTGATTTAGATGAGATGGATGGTGGTGATTGAGTCTAGTAATTAAGGTAATATATAACATATTTTGGAAAAAATATAATAAAATCCTCTCTCCTCCCTTAATTATCTCCAACCACCTAACTTACTTGATTATGTTTCATCACATTCAATTTTTTCATTCAAACTCACCCGCCTAACTAAAACTCTTCATCTTCATCATCCCAAACTCAATCTCTCGACTTCTAATTTCTTTCAAAACACACACCCGCTCATTCTTTCATCTTCAACTCAAGCAAGGCTACACACCCGTGTTACATTGACGTATTATAAGTGTTACTTTAATTAAAAAATGATGTTACTCCAAGTAATTAATGGTGTTATTCTTTGTCTCATGGTTAAACAATGTTATTATCAGTAATTACTCTGACGCATTATATATCGTTCTTTAAAGAACGACAATCGTTAATTTGGTAATGAATGGTTCCAATCCAAGTTATCATCAATTACTTTGGTAATCATTTGTTTAAACGCTGCAGTTCTCAGTTACTTTAATGCATTATGTCTGTTACTCTAACTGACGAAAGGTGTTACTCCAATAGAACAAAGATGTTACTCTAACCAAATGCACATGTATTAAATAAAATATAGAGTTAATTGCTACGTAGCACAACGCTACTTGTAAAAAATGTGTACAAAATCAGTTATTCTTGTAAACAAAAAAAAAAAAAAAATTATCATGACCAAAAACACAAGTATTCTCAAAACACATGTTCCTCCTTATTTTCTTCAGTGTCTTCCTCAGTTTCCTCATTTTCGTCGTCGTCATCAACTTCATCCTCCTCATCCTCATCCACCTTTATCAGTGTTGTCTTGTGCATTCGCATCACTTCCAATATCACCTGCACAAAATTAAACAACGTGTTACTCCCATGCAGCCAATGTGTTACTTCAACTCTTACGTTGTGTTACTCTAACTGGTAAAGTACGTTACTCTAACATCATCATCAAAAACTGTTTCTCAACGTTCAGTGTGTTACTGTAATTGCAATTAAGTGTTACTGTAACGTTAATACATATGCGTTACGCCCATGCAGCCAATGTGTTACTTCAACTCTTACATTGTGTTAATCTAACTGGTGAAGTACGTTACTCTAACATCATCATCAAAAACTGTTTCGTAATGTTCAGTGTGTTACTGTAATTGCAATGGAGTGTTACTGTAATGTAGAGCGTATGTTACTTCAACATCGTGACTGCGTTCATAGAAAACAAAACAATATTATCAGTGGACCTCATTGAAAACCCAAATAACAAACATAAAACTATGGAATCAATATCAATTAACCATCACTATGAATCTATGATGAATGAAAAAACAATATCAACATAAAAATTGATGTAAAAAGGGAAGCCAAATCGACATGAATATCAATTAACCATCAATATGAATCTATGATGAATGAGATGACAATGAAAACAATATTAACATGAAAATTGACATAAAAAACGAAGCCAAAGCGACGTGAAAGAAATTTAATTTTTGTTAGTCGATCGCCGAATTATAATTGAAGCAAAACGTGAAAGAAATATCAAAACTCACCATTGTTATACTCAATCAATTGCTTTTCAACAGTTGATGATGATGTCGCGCTCATTGAATCCATAGTAACGGGATTTTGAACCCAGATTTGATTGAATGAATGACGGAACGTGATGATGGAAGTTTTTTTTTTTTTTTTTTAAGGTTTTGATGAATTTTGCAAGGTGAATGACTGAATGATGAATGAACGTAATCATGGGTTATTGTTTCCTAAAATCATGGGACCTATTTTAGGAACGTAATCTTTTTTTTTTTAATGCAAATAATTGGAAGCATCTCGTCCATCCATTCTCATCTCATCCAATGGATGAGATGAGAACTTAGGGACTCATATAGAGTAAAGGACTCATAAGAGCCTTACTCTATATATATATATATATATATATATATATATATATATATATATATATATATATATATATATATATATATATATAAGATTTTGCCATAATCCAACGTTACTAAAAAGATATTCGATTGTCTTTTAAATGTGTTTTTTTAAACAATATGTACCTTCAGTTACTAACAGACATATCTAAAATGTATGGAGTAGTTACTGTGAAAATTAAAAGACATTTATTCTTCGGATTAAACTGGGTCGAAAAACGTGGATATAACCTTCAAATTCGCCCATTCCAGATGATTTTTCGAAAAATGTAAGACCTTTTGTGAGCCATCTAATTAGGACCCGTATAACATAAAATGACCGACGATTGTTAAAAAAAAGTAAAAAGTGATTCAGTTTCGTGCATATATATCGAAAATTTTGCCATAATCCAACGTCACTAGAAAGATTGTCGATTGTCGATTGTCTTTCAAATGATAATTTTTTAAAACAATATGTACCTTCGGTTACAAACAGACGTATCTAAAATGTATGGAGTAGTTAGTGAGGGAATTTGAAGACATTTATTTTCCGGACCAAATCGGGGCGAAAAACGTGGATAATAACCTTCAAATTCGCCCGTTACAAAGGATTTTCCAAAAAAAGGAGATATTTTGCGAACCATCTAATTAGGACCCGTATAACATAAAAGACCGACGGTTGTTAAAAACTCTCAAAAATGGTTCAGTTTCGAACATATATATCGAAGATTTCGCCATAATCCAACATCACTAGAAAGATAGTCGATTGCCTTTTAAACGTTTGTTTTTTTTAGACAATATGTACCTTCGGTTGCAAACATACATATTTAAAATGAATGGAGTAGTTAGTGAGGAAATTTGAAGACATTTATTTTCCGGACCAAATCGGGGAGAAAAACGTGGATAATAACCTTCAAATTCGCCCGTTTCAGATGATTTTTCGAAAAAAATGAGATATTTTGCGAATAATCTAATTAGGACCCGTATAACATAAAAGACCGACGGTTGTTAAAAACTCTCAAAAATGGTTCAGTTTCAAACATATATATCGAAGATTTCGCCATAATCCAACGTCACTAGAAAGATAGTCGATTGTCTTTTAAACGTTTATTTTTTATGAACAATATGTACCTTCGGTTACAAACAGACATATATAAAATGTATGGAGTAGTTACCGTGGGAATTTTAAGACATTTATTTTTCGGATCAAATCGGGCCGAAAAACGTGGATAATAACATTCAAATTCGCCTGTTTAAGATGATTTTTCGGAAAATGTTAGATATTTTACAAGCCATCTAATTAAGACCCATATAACAAAAAATGAGCGAAGGTTGATAAAAAACTCAAAAATGGTTCAATTTCGAGCATATATATCGAAGATTTCGCCATAATCCAACGTCGCTAGAAAGATAGGCGATTGTCATGTATACGTTTATTTTTTAAAACAATATGTACCTTCGGTTACAAATAAACATATCTAAAATGTATGGAATAGTTACTGAGAGAATGTGAAGACATTTATTTTCCAAATCAAATCGGGCCGAAAAACGTGGATAATAACATTCAAAATCGGATATTTATTGAGAGCACGCCGAGCTCATAATGTTATTTCTAAAATTTGCGATGCAGATGGGCAAGAATGTTCGAGCAAGGAGGAGATTGAAGAATGCTCACACTTTTGGGAGAATCGAGAAACGTCGAACCCATCAAACTTGGCATAGTTCGGAAAGGAAAATTATGTACCGAGGAACATAAAGAGTGGCTCAATGCGAGTGTCACCGAGACGGAGATAAAGCAGGCGCTTCATTCAATTCCTCGAGATAAGGCGCCGGGTCTGGACGGTTTCTCTAGCCAATTTTTGATTGACTCTTGGGATATTATTGGAGGTGACGTGATCAGTGCTATACAAGATTTCTTTAAGTCTGTTAAGCTTCTGAAACAGCTGAACTGTGCTATCATTACCTTGATTCCGAAAGTGAGCAGACCTCAGTCTGTGAAAGAATTTCGGCCTATTGCGTGTTGTAATGTTGTTTACAAATGTATTGCTAAAATAATTTGTTCAAGATTGGCCAAGGTTCTTCCCCAAATAATTTCGCCAACCCAGGATAGATTTATTGAGGGCCGTAGTATTGTGGAAAATGTACTGATATGCCAAGATCTAGTAAAGATGTACAGGAGGGGGCGTGTTTCTCCTCGATGCCTTTTCAAGGTTGATATTCACAAGGCCTATGATAGTGTGGAATGGAGTTTTGTAGAGCAAATGTTGAGAGCATTAGATTTCCCTGAGCATTTTCGTCGCCTAATCATGGAGTGTGTTACATCAGTCTCGTACTCCCTGTGTGCTAATGGTGATAACTTCGGTTATTTCCGTGGGAAGAGAGGTTTGAGGCAGGGTGATCCGATGTCGACATTGCTCTTTACAATTTGTATGGAGTATTTTTCTCGTATTTTGACCCATGGCAAGATTGATAAAAATTTTAAATACCACCCAAAATGTGGCCCGATGAAGCTCACACATCTGATGTTCGCTGATGATCTGCTTCTCTTTTGCAAAGGGGAGATTGAATCGATGGAATTCTTGTGGAGGGCTTTTGCTATGTTTAGCAGGGCCTCGGGGCTGAATATAAGCATGGGTAAATCTCATGCTTATTTTGCTGGGGTCGATGAAGATAAGAAAGCTGCTATACTCCAATTTTCAGGCTGTGTGGAAGGTACGATGCCTTTTCGTTACCTTGGACTTCCTATCCAAAGTACTCGTCTAGGTAAAATTGATTGTGAGAGTTTAATTGCCCGAATTAGCTCGAGAATATCTAGTATTGGCGCTCGAAAGTTATCCTATTCGGGTAGGCTGACCTTGGTCCAGGCTGTGCTGTCTCAGCTGCATAATTATTGGGCAATGGTTTTTATTATCCCGACTTATATTATGACCAGAATTATTTCTTTATGCCGTAATTTCCTTTGGAATGGTGGTGTGGATGGGAATAACCGGGCTTTAATGAGTTGGAGAAAATCCGTTGTCCTAAATTGGAAGTGGGTTTGGGGCTGAGAGACTTGTATTCTTGGAATCAGGCTGCTGTGGCAAAACTGGCTTCTTGGGTGTTTGACCAGCCGGACCGTTTATGAGTTCGGTGGGTGAATATCATTTATCTGAAGGGGCATGATTGGCACGGTTACCAACCCAACACCGATGTCACTTGGGCATGGCGGAAGATCTGTCAGGCTAAGGACAAAATTAAGCATTTGAATGTGAATGGACTCTGGCATGGATCATGTTGTCACTATGCGATCTCGGGGGGTTACGAGGACATTCGGACTCACAAGCCGAAGGTTCCTTGGGCTCGCCTCGTGTGGAGTGGTTGAAGTTTCCCTAAACACAACTTTATTTCTTGACATGTGTTTAGGGGGGCTTTAAACACTAGGATAAAATTGTTGAGGTTTGGAGTGGCTGAATCAGACCGTTGTTATTTATGTGAAGCTCAAGAAGAGAGCTTGGAACACCTTTTCTTTGAGTGTGGGTGAAGCTCTCAGATTGTGGATATGCCGAGTGCTTGGGTGAAGAAGCATATACCGAGTACCAATACCCTGATTTGGGCGAGCAAGATGCGGGGATCGAAGTTGCAATGCAACATCATTCGTGCTATGTTCAATGCCATGATTTATCATGTTTGGAGGCATCTTTTATATTTACGAACCCGTATAATATAAAAGACCACGGTTGTTAAGAACTCTAAAAAATGGTTTAGTTCACTATAAAGATAGCAGCAAGTCTCTTGTAAGACTGTCTCATGTTAAGATAATGTGAGACATACTAATAGAAATAAAATAATAATAAGAGTAACCACCGTGGATGTGAGAGGTCTCACGATAAATTTATCGTAAGACCGTCTCATACAAGAATTTGTGATAAAGATAGTTGATTGTCTTTTAAACGTTTATTTTCTAAAACAATATGTACCTTCGGTTACAAATAGTCAAACAAACATATCTAAAATGTATGGAGTAGTTACAGTGGAAACTTGAAGACATTTATTTTTCGGGCCGAAAAACGTAGATAATAACCTTCAAATTCCCCCGTTTCAGATGAATTTTTGAAAAATGTGAGATATTTTGCGAGCCATCTAAGTAGGACCCGTATAACATAAAGGACCAACGGTTGTTAAAAATATTCAAAAATGGTTCAGTTTCGAACATATATATCGAAAATTTCGTCATTATCCAACGTCACTAGAAAGATAGTCGATTGTGTGTTTAAACGTGTATTTTTTAAACAATATGTACCTTCAGTTACAAACAAACATATCTAAAATGTGTAGAGTAGTTACTGTGGGAATTTGAAAAAGTTTATTTTTCAAACCAAATCGAGCCGAAAAACGTAGATAATAACCTTCATATTAAAACAATTCTTTATTGATTCTTGGGACGTAATTGGAGATGATATTGTTATAGCTATCCAAGATTTCTTTATCTCAGGTAAGCTATTAAAACAATTAAATTGTGCTAATATTGTTCTGATTCCGAAGGTGAATAGACCTCAGACTGTGAAGGAGTTCCGGCCGATTGCTTGTTGCAATGTCTTGTACAAGTGTATTGCGAAGATCATTTGCTCAAGATTAGCTAAAGTTCTACCTGAAATAATATCTCCTACGCAAGGAGGTTTTATTGAGGGGCGAAGCATTGTTGAGAATGTCCTGATTTGTCAGGATTTAGTCCGTATGTATTAGAGGGGTCGTATTTCACCTCGATGCCTGTTTAAAGTCGACATTCATAAGGCTTATGACAGCGTGGAGTGGTGTTTTGTCGACCAAATGCTCCGAGCTCTTAATTTCCCATATCACTTTCGCCGGTTGGTCATGGAATGTGTTCAGACCGTCTCGTATTCACTTTGTGCTAATGGGGACAATTTTGGTTTTTTTCAAGGAAAACATGGATTGAGACAGGGAGATCCTATGTCTCCTTTATTTTTCACGATATGCATGGAGTATTTTTCCCGAATTTTGTCTCATGGCGAGATGGATAGGAAGTTTAAATATCATCCAAAATGTGCCCCGATGAAGCTTACCCATTTACTTTTTGCTGATGATCTTCTCCTTTTTTGCAAAGGGGAGACGGAATCGATGGAGTTTTTATGGAGGGCCTTTGCCACTTTTAGCCGAGCCTCGGGGTTGAGTATTAGCACTGGCAAGTCACATGCCTATTTTGCGGGTATGGATGCAGATAGGAAAGCAGCTATTTTGCAGTTTTCAGGCTGTGTAGAAGGTACGTTTACCTTTTCGGTATCTTGGACTACCTATTCAAAGTACCAGATTAGGTAAAACTGACTGCGAAAAATTAGTGGCCCGTATTATCTCGAGAATATCTAGTATTGGTGCTCGTAAGCTATCGTATGCTGGCAGGCTGACCCTGGTGCAGGCTGTTTTATCTCAGCTGCACAATTATTGGGCTATGGTTTTCATTATCCCGAAATATATTGTGGCTCGTATTAATTCATTATGTCGCAATTTCTTGTGGGAGGGCGGAGTGGAAGGGACGAATCGAGCATTAGTGAGTTGGGAGAAAATTTGTTGCTCTAAGGAGGAGGGAGGACTAGGCATTCGTGACTTGTATATTTGGAATGAGGTAGCGGTAGCGAAACTCGCTTCGTGGGTGTTTGATCAACCGGATCGTTTATGGGTACGGTGGGTTAATAGCATCTATCTGAAGGGAGCCAACTGGAGTGAATATCAGCCGAACACCGAGGCCACTTGGGCGTGGAGGAAAATTTGCCAGGCTAAGGAGAAGATCAAGAGCATGTTTGCTAATGGAGTGTGGCATGGGTCGTGTACCCATTATTCTATTGCGAGAGCCTATCAGGAAATTCGGACTCTGAGACCGAAGGTTCAGTGGGCCCGTCTCGTGTGGAGTGCTTGGAGTATCCCGAAACATAGCTTCATTGCTTGGCTCGTGTTTAGGGGAGCTTTAAACACGAGGAAGAAACTCTTAAGGATTGGGGTCGCTGACTCTGATCGATGTTATCTGTGTGAGGAGGAAGAGGAGAGCTTAGAGCATTTGTTTTTCGATTGTTCGTGGAGCTCTCGGGTCATTGGTTTATTGGATGATTGGGCACGAAAACGTATTCCGAGGAGTGGGGGACTCGTTTGGGCGTGTAAATTGAGAGGATCAAAGCTTCAATGCAACATTCTTCGGGCTATGATTAACGCGGCGATTTACCATATTTGGAGACAAAGGAATGTGTGCAGAATTGATGGATTAATGTAACAACCTAATTGTGTCTTTCAGAGGATTAAATTAGATGTTCAAAATAGAATTATGTGTAAGATTAAATACTCGATTCTTGCAAAAGACGCTAGATGGCTACATAAGCTGATGTAGTCATTTTTTGTAATTTTTTTCCACACACATATATATACTTACCCTTTACCAAAAAAAAACCTTCATATTCGCCCGTTTCAGATGATTTCTTGAGAAATGTGAGATCTTTTGCGAGCCATCTAATTAGGACCCGTATAACATAAAATGACCGACGGTTGTTAAAAACACTAAAAAATGGTTCAGTTTCGAGCATATATATCGAATATTTCGCCATAATCCAACGTCACTAGAAAAATAGTCGATTGTCTATTAAACGTTTATTTTTTTTAAACAATATGTAACTTCGGTTACTAACAGACATATCTAAAATGTATGGAGTAGTTACTGTGAGAATTTGAAGACATTTATTTTCCAGACCAAATCGGGCCGAAAAACGTGGATAATAATCTTCAAATTCACCCGTTTCTGATAATTTTCGAAAAATGTTAGATATTTTGCGAGCCATGGACTTAGGACCCGTATGACATAAAATGATCGACGGTTGTTAAAAACACTCAAAAAAGGTTCAATTTCGAGCATATATATATATATATATATATCGAATATTTCGCCATTATCCAACGTCACTAGAAAGATAGTCGATTGTCTTTTAAACGTTTTATTTTTTAAACAATATGTACCTTCGGTTAAAAACAGACATATTTAAAATGTATGGAGTTGTTACTATGGGAATTTGAATACATTTATTTTTCGGACCAAATCGGGTCGAAAAGCGTTGATAATAACCTTCAAATTCGCCCGTTTTAGATGATTTTTCGAAAAATGTTAGGTATTTTGTCTGACACCTAATTAGGGCCCGTATAACTTAAAATGACCGACGGTTGTTAAAAACACTAAAAAATGGTTCAATTTTGAGCGTATATATCGAATATTTTGCCATAATCCAACATAACTAGAAAGATAGTCAATTGTCTTTTAAACGTATTTTTTTAAACAATATGTTACTTCGTTTACAAACAGGCATATCTAAAATTTATGGAGTAGTTACTGTGGTGATTTGAAGACATTTATTTTCCGGACCAAATCGGGCCGAAAAACGTGGATAATAACCTTTAAATTCGCCCGTTTCAAATGATTTTTCAAAAAATGTGAGATATTTTGCTAGACATCTAATTCGGACCCATATAACATAAAATGACCAACAATTGTTTTAAAACACTTAAAAATGGTTCAGTTTCGAGCATATATATCGAAGATTTCGCCATAATCACACGTCGCTGGAAAGATAATTGATTGTCTTTTAAACGTTTATTTTTTAAAACAATATGTACCTTCGGTAACGAACAGACATATCTAAAATGTATGGAGTAGTTACTGTGAGAATTTGAAGACATTTATTTTCCGGACCAAAGCAGACCGAAAAACGTGGATAATAACCTTCAAATTCGCCTATTCCAGATGATTTTTCGAAAAATGTGAGATATTTTGCGAGTCATCTAATTAGGGCCCGTATAACATAAAATGGCCAACGGTTGTTGAAAACACTCTTATTGTCGATCTTATAGGGCAACGTTTTGTTTTCGAATTTTAGAAGACACAAGTTTATCGCTTTCTGATACTCTTTTTACTACTCCTATCATCCTAAAAATATGGGAGGACACGTTGTATGACCTTGGAAGTAGACTAGTCTATTTTCAATTAATTTTGTTTCAAGGCCCCGAATCTCCGAATATTGTGTATTACACATTACGATTTGAGCCATACAGAAGGTCCTACCGCGCAACGTCTCGTTTTCTTCCGATTCAATTACCACGTTTCCGCGAACTCTTCAAGATTTTCTAGTTCAATTTCAACCTCAAATAACAAACGCCCATTGTGCACAAATTTTTGACTTTTACTGTAAGCGAGTTTATCATTTTCTGATACTCTCAGTTCTCCTTTATTGGACTTAAAAATTTAGAGGACGCGTTATATAACCTAATGAGTAGACCGGTTGATTTTTTGACAAGTTTTGTTTCAGGGTCTCAGATCTCCGAAAACCATGTATTATATCTTTCGATTTGAGCCATCAGGAGGTTCTTTCGGCCTAACCCCGACATTAACCTGGATGTTATTATAGCAAACAAGTCGATATCCCTAAAATATTGTACGGAGTAAACAACAGACCTGAAAATGTCCCGAACCTATCATGACCCTAAATCAACCTGATTTTTCAGACATGAAAGTGGCTTGATCCAAAGCTGACTCGACCCAAATTGGAATCGGTTGAGCCATTTTCGAAGTGTAATTTGAAGGCATGTGATACCGTACCCAAAAACCGAGAAGAGACGGTGTGTCACCCATCAAGTAGAGGAGTGGTATGAAAAGAGAGGGGTTGTTGGTTGACACTTGACTCAAGTACGAGTACTCAACAAACGAATAGGAATAGAGATAAGAAATAGGGAAAGGGGGTTTGTTTAATTTGAAAGATACGTTGGGGTTGAAGCAGTAAAGTAGGCAGGCAGGTGTCAAAGTCCTTTGAGCGCAGTGACGTCAGGGCCCCACTTGTGTCGGGTTGTCGTTTGGAGTGGAGCGTTGAGGGGCCCACTTGTTTCTCTATTCATCTCGTGAGACACACTCCCAACACTCCTACTCTTATCCCCTATCCCCTATCCCACCCCCACGGGACTCTCCCACCTTTTGTTCCCTTTCATCTATTCAATTCTTGACATGGGATCGTTTTTGTGGAGGAAATAGGGGTGACCTAGAAAAAATATTGAAGAGACTTTACTACTCCGGCTGGTCTTGCCTTTGAAAATCCGTTACTTGGTTATAACGAATTAAATATAATCCATTTGAAAAATTGTTTGGTCGATCAACAAATCCAAGTTTATTACGAGTAGTGATTTCCAATTCAAGTAAAACAAGTTCTTTCATCTAATTCGAGTGAATTTGGCAACAACTTGGGTGTCTATTAAGAAATACGCATTACAAGGGGAGTAGATAAGACATCACATCTTGTAATTAAAATTTACTCGTACTTAACAATGTTATCAGAAATAATAATAAAAATAGATACAATATACGGAGTATATTTCATGTATAAGACTTCGTATTATACTACTCCCTCCGTCCCACTAAGATTGTCCCGTATTCCTTTTTGGGTAGGTTCTTAAAGATTCTCTCATTTCTCAACTTTCTTTTTTAGTCTATCTTTTTTTACAATTTTGACCCTACTGACAAAATATTTATCATTTTGTCATTCCATTAATTCACACCACCTCACACATCTCCCTATAAGGTATTCATAATTGCCTATATACCAATCATTGCACAATTTTCTTAATTATTGTGCAAAAGTAAATGGGACAATCATTTTGGGACGGAGGGAGTATGTGATAAAATGTCACACTCTACCATATACTTCGTGATAAAATGTTACACTTTATCATAAAAGGATTACGTTTATTACATACTCCCTCCGTTCCAATGAATTGTTTGCCTATTCCATATTGAGGCGTCTTAATGAATTGTTTGCCTTTCTATTTTAGGAATGTTATTTATATGCAATTTGACTATTCTCATGAGTCTTGCTCCACATGTCACTTTCTCATTGGATCCCTTAACCTTGGTGCCAAAAGGAAAGGCAAACAATTCATTGGAACGGAGGGAGTAGTTAATAAGAGAACGTTCCTATGTAGCTTTTATGGCGTGGTTTTAGAATTGAAGTGAGTTTTCAATTTTGATATTTATGGAGTGACAACCAAAGGAAGCAATCCAAGTGGTGAAGACCCAATATAACAATATTCCCACTTCCTCTTCCAATTCCATTACTACACACTTGTTTATTATGAGTAGTACTCTTATTTTATTACAACAAATCTATCTTATGACGGGTATATTCTTCGTAAGATTATAACACGGGTTAAGCATTGTTCATTTGATAAATAAAAACAAAGCATTTGTTATTCATTTGTCACCGTAGTTTCTGTCTTATCTAAACTATTTGATCGGTTACAAGAAATTGTATTCGAAAAAAAAAAGCAAAAAAAGAGTTAGATGGTGTTGGGGTTCAAATGAATAAAAGTGGGCAGAACAACAGACAAGGTGAGGCCCCACCACCACCACCATCATCATCACTATCTCCCACCTAAAATTCCCCCCTTTCCTTTCCTTTCCTTTCCTTTCTTCATCTCCCCTCCCTCAATCCTTCTTCCCTCAACATTCAACACTCTCTCTCTCTCTCTCTCTCTGAAGAAACAAGTAAGCTGGTGCAATGGAGTTAGGAAGTGGAAGTGGGTCATCAGAGTCTTCAACGGTTGAGCAAGAAACCCCCCAAATGAATGATAATGATAGTGATGATCAAGTAGTTGGTGGTTATGAAGGGTGTGACGAGTCTTCTGAGCTTGAATTAGGCCTTGCCTTAACCCTTGGTGGTACTGGTACTGCTTCCTCCAACTCCAAAATTCCAAGGATTTTCACTGCTAATGACTTATTGCCCTCTTCAACTAATAATAACAAAGTTGCTGCTGCTGCTGCTGCTGCTGCTCCTCCTCCTTCATCCTCTTCTTCTTCTTCCTGTTCATCTCTTGGGTTAAGACCTTCCTCTAAAACTCCCACTAAATCTAATAATACTCACAATGTTTCTGTTGGTACCAAAAGAGCTGCTTCTCCTACTGCTCTCAGGTACTTTTATCTTTTCTTTTCTTAAAATATGACTCTAATTCTCTGTTCTGGGTTCATTATTCTGTGTTTCTTCTCCATAATTATCATCATTTGTGTTGAATTATGATCAGAAATTTAACCAATTGTGGAAATGGTTAGTAAATGCAAAAATAATCCCCCATCTAGTACAGATACTTATTTCTAATTTTTGTATGAAATCGTCTCACAGTCATTTATCGTGAGACCAAGAGGTGGTTATTAAATTCCCCCTATGTGCGAGTTCTCACCATAAAATTACCATGAGACGGTCTCACATTAGAGTTACTATTCAGGTTAATTGTGGGGGTTTGTTTCCTCTATTTGGATGTTGGTTTCATCATCCTATCAAAATTAATTTATTGATTCAAATACAGTAGACTAGTTTTTAATCTCTCCAAATATGGGACGGATAAAGCATCACCCACACGGTGACATGGTTAGATGAAACAAAATGGTCTCGTCGCAAACAAGAATCTGTGATTCTTTTTACGAGTTTGTTCAAATTTGTGTAAACATTCACCTTGATTACCTGGATGATGGGTATTGACGTGTGGTTGTTTAATTGATGTATGATGAAACAGTCAAGTGGTGGGATGGCCACCTATAAGGTCATACAGGATGAACAGCATGGCTAACCAAGTAAAATCGAGTGCTACGGGTGAACATGACTTACAGTTTGATGAAGTTAAAGCCAAAAATGGGTTGTTTGCTGAAGACAACAAAGGAAATGTCTGTTCTAATAAGGATAGAGTTGCCCATAAAACTTCAATGTTTGTCAAAGTCAATATGGATGGCGTCGCTATTGGAAGGAAGGTTGATCTCACTGCTCATTCCAGTTACGAGTCTTTAGCGCTAACTCTCGAGGAAATGTTCACCAGTAATGCTGAGAGTGAGTTCTTTTCACTTTGTTTTTTATGCAGCGGACGTCTGTCTCTCTGTTTTCGTGTATTGCGAAGTACTCCGTATATATCAATGCATTTTTAAAGTCAATGATGATTATGGTTCACTCGGAAAAAACCTCTCCTTAAGGTTGTCGCATTTGATCGAATTACAAGACGGGTTTCCTTTTATGTTATCAGCTGATCATAGTTGATGTCTAGATGTCAAATGTAACCAATATGTTTCTTAAAAGTAATTGTGAAAGTAACTTGAGATCAGGAGAGTTAGTTTAAGGCTACTTGATGATATCCGTGAGTCACGATGTTATGTCTTATTAGCATAGTTAAGAGCAGATAGTAAATGTTAAACATAAGTGTTGCAAGCAATACTCTGACAGAATTGGATCTGTGAAACAATTACTATCTGCTAGCTCTTTAAGTCTTAACTGTATTTATAGCTGAAACCTTGATTTTACTGCACAACCTTGTGAATTCAACTTTCATGTGGGCAGAGTAGAGCTTAAAATGTTACATTTAATGTTCGGAAAGTAACCATTGAATGAATGTGCAACTACCAGAGTCAAATTCAGAGGAGCTTATATTGATGCCGAAAGTGACAAGACCCTCGAAGCTGTTAGATGGAACTTCAGACTTTGTGCTCACATATGAAGACAAAGATGGGGATTGGATGCTTGTTGGTGATGTCCCTTGGGGGTATGCACTGCTATATCTAGTTGCTTTCGCCTTATTTATGGACCTTTCACCTTCATTACCAATCGTGTTTCCTCACTTAATAATCTACTGCGTAGTATTACTTGCTCTTTTTACCTGGCAGTGTGATCGATACCTTTTCAGCTAGAGTTATGGCATTGTTTCGATTTATCTTACCCATTGGTAGTCTTTCCGGCAAATTTTTTCCCCATTGGTCCAATTTTTGTGCTAAAAGTTTCATATGTTCAGCCGAAACAAACTTCTTTGGATTACAATGTTACTTTTTTTTTTTCGAGACTTTGTTTGACCCACCACAAACATCTTTAGCTTTATGTAACTTGCATGAGCCTGGAAGCAACATCCCCTCCGCTAACGTCATCATTTTTACTCTGGTAGTATACATAATTGCGTCAGTGAGATTTGCTTTTCTACTGTGACTTGATGTAGTGAGCATCACCCACTTTGATTGATAATTCAATGCTGAATGCAATGTGCCACCCAATTTAGTTTCTGTAGTAGTATTAATTATGTTATTGTCCTGTAATTGGTAGATGAACATGTACTACTGGTTAGCTAAGCTGACAGTGAAGGCGTGCATGCATTAATGTCAATATTGAAATCGTTAAGTCCACTATAACCAATGGATTTAGCTTTGAAACTTGTCTTATCCTCAAACAATAGCTACTTCTCCGTATTATATGGTCTCGGTATGCTGTTGAGTCACCAAACTGCTACTTATTGTCTAGAGTAGGCCCGTAAAACTTCAATTCATCTTATACGGAGTATCTGTCTACATAATGACACTTTGTGAGTCATGCATAGTTATTTCAAAAAAAAATATTAATCCGTCATTAGAACTATGATATTGATGCTTGATTGACGTAAATTTGATCGATATGATGCTGCCTCAGATATGGTCACATGCTTAATCAATCGTAGCACATATTATTAACCGTATTACTTCAGTTTGTGACCTCTGTTAAGCTTCTCTTATCATTTACAATGCACAGGATGTTTGTGACCTCAGTTAAGCGGCTTAAAATCATGAGGACTTCTGAAGCTAATGGACTTGGTAAACCCAAAATCAATTTCAATCTGCAATTTTATTCTATTCCTTGATACATTAGAAACATGAACCCCATTTGGCCATTTACGAATGTGTTACACCATATAAGTGATTCATATTTTCTGAACTGGCAGCTCCGAGAACAGAAGACAGAAGTTGGAAGCAAAAACGCAGACCGATATGATATGATATAATTCCTGTTTGGCAAAGAAGATGAATGAAGATAATACAAGAACAAGAAAGAGCTTAGATGCTGAATAGTGTCATAAAATGTTGGCTTGTTTACCACAAGTTTTGTTTGTTAATTGTTTTATGTCCGTCTTTTGGTTTGTAGTAGTACACACTACACAGTGTTGTCGAATGTGGAGATTGGGGCTGAGTCGATGTAAATATATATGGGGTGGTAGTTAATGAGTCGTCTTGTATGGGGGTTGTCGGTGTCTTTGCGTGTTAATGTCGGTCGGTGTATGGTGATACCAAGTACTGAGTACTGAGTAGGGGGAATGAGATCAAATGAATTGATCTCAAGTTATATGGAGTAACTAATTTCATAATTAGCATGAATGAATGAATGAATAATAAACCCAAGTCTAAAGGAGGGGTTGGGGATAGTCCTACAGTACAAGGGAGGGAGGGAGGGAGGGGTCAGAATGTCAGATGGTCCAAGTCATTGAATTTATGTTGAGAAGAAATAATCATCATTTTCAGTTGTCAGGCAATGGCAATGGCAATGGCAATGGCCTTACTGCATTATTGTTTTCTGAATCATCATATCATGTCAAGCCATACATAGTAAAATAGAGTCTCATGCTTGGACCAAACTTTATGCATCGTAATAATTGTAAGACTTGTCATGACCAGGTAACTGTCACGAAAAAGAGTCAAGCTTCGATCCATTTTTTTGCTGTTTTGCAATAACAAGACTTAGATTCAAGTGGTAAGAATACTTTTACCACTTAAAGAGTCAACCATCAACTTAAAGAGTCAAGACCAACGACCATTGGCTTGGGTTGAAATAATCTGATTACTTAATATATTGCTCTTGTTTCATATTACCACCCTTGTTCCCATCCAACACCAAATATGCACTCTCCACATATGACACCAATGCAAACCCAGATCCAAGTACACAACCCACTAACAACCACAAAAAACAGCCTCCCATGTATCACGACACCACCACCGATGATGTCAGAGGGGGAATGTCATCCCGAAGATTTTTGTTAGAAAACACTTGCCAAATTACACCATTGACAACTATCCATCGGCAGTGATCATCTGAAAAGAGCACCGGCGATGAGCTGAGGGAGTAAGCAGTGAAGGGCAGGGGATGAAGTTTTGTTCTTCTTTTGCTCTCACCTCTCTAACCCTTCCTCTCTTTAAAAGTTAGATTTGCATACTAAAGGACTTGTGGTTGAGGTAACTCAGACTTGGTAGAAGAACTCAAATTGGGTACAGCCGAGCTCAACAGTTCACGAAAATCCCCGTGTTTTGGTTCAAAACCAAGTGTTCAGTTCTCATAACACTATTTTTGAGCATCACATCAAATGTAAGAGTAAATGTTCGTACAGGAGATCCAACAAAATGTCAAAGAATAAATGTTTCTGCTGTTGAAGAGAGGGACGCATCTGATGGTGATGAACCCTTCACAACCACTTTGGTAATGCTTTATCAACATACTGAATGCATCTCGCGTAAAGAAAACTGTATGTTACACTAACCGTAACCCAAATCAATAGCAGTTTCAACTTTCAAGGAAGTAAAATGTACTATATCTTGGAACTTTGGAAGGAATACTGAAGTAAACTACATGATCGATCATACAAGTATCACTTGGGTATTCCAATGTATCACTAGTTTAAAATAAGAAAACCGGAGAAAAATTCTATTCAGATCAACAAAATCGCGGATTATGTATCAAGTTTCAACATGAACATGAACATGAACATAGAACCTGAAACGCTAACATGTAAAGCTCTATAGACTGAAGCCTTTGTACCTGGATGGATGGTCGAAACCACGGATGACTATTCATTCTGCTTCTCAAGACGAGTCATCAGAATTCAGTCACACCGGGTTTAGGCTTGGAAAAGAATGGATCCCATTCATGAGCTCCAGCCTCTCTTTGTCCACCTTCTAAAAGAGCATATTTCCAACTATTCTCCTCGACAAAGTAATCATATTCAGTCCTCCCCTGAATAATATTCTTCCTTAACCTCGTCACCTTGTCTACAATCGCCTGCACGGACGTATCAAATGCATCTCTGAGGGTCTCAAGTTTGGAGCGAGGGTCTGCGTATATTAACTGAGGTATCAGATTGACGACCGTTTCTCTCATTGCCTTCACTTGCTCCGGGGTTATTTTCCGCAGCCACTTCTCAATGTTGATGTTATCCTTGCGGACAATATTCTCAGGAATAAACACGGAATAGGTGGAATAATTCTTAGGAAGATGCCATGTGTATTGGGTGTAAGCCGAACCCGGGTGGAAAAACACAGGTATACAGCCCGCCAACATCGAGTCAAATGCAGACCTCCGGGTATATGAATCCCCTTGAGGCTGCAGGCAAAAAACAGAACTTTGAAACATCTTCATGATACTATCAGGAGAATGACACTTGCTCTCCCCAAAATCACATTCCAAGAGCTTGCAGGCCTTCGTCGCCTTACACTCGTTGATTATGTGACCCCTGATTGACTTCGGATTGTCCGGTCGTGGGGCCCCGGCAAAAGAGAAGAGGTATTTTCTCTCCAACTTCCTCATTCGGTCTTGCCAGGCGAACAAATCGGCATCACTTGCTGGATGGAAGTAGGTAGGATACGGTATAGCAAAATCATTTGCATTCCAAGGGCTCGATTCTACAACCAACATGGACATGTTCTTAGCTGCAGGCAGAAACAGAAGCTTGCTACCCCAATCATTTTCGTTTTCCGACAGCCTCCTAAAATCCCAAGTAATCCTACCCGCAACTAGAAAATGATCTCTTCCATCCATAATTTTCCACTCGGGACGTTTCATAAGCCAATCAACCAAATCAAGGGATGCAGCATCCCTCATCGATATATTATAACCCCAAAGATACCGGGCAATGTCAAAGCCAGCATAAAATGGCACAAATATAGCAGCAGCAAGCGACGAGTCATTGGTCAAGCACTCGTATTGCTTCATCCGGTTATTGAAAATCACATCGACAGCAAACTGGTTAGTCGCATACCAACCCGTATTAGAGAAGACCCCATCAACATTCTCAAGTGGAGGACCAAGGCCGGCATTGGTGGTAAACTTACACATGTTGGTCCAAAGACTGAGACTCCTACACTCCTTAAGCATGTCATCGTTGAATCTCGAGGGGAGATCATGAACATAAATGTACCTCCCACCACATGGATCACCCTTATCATCAGCCGTCTTCAGAGCTTTCATAAACAAAAACTCCTTAGGCTCCTCCTTCTCCTTCTCCTTCTCCTTCGGGGCCAGATCATTCCTAGAACTCAGACTCGCCTCACTGATCTTAACATCAACCTCACTATCAAGCATCGATGGTCCCTCGTTTTTGGCATTGTTTTCAGCAAAATCATCACTATTTGGCGTAACCTCATCCGGGATCAACACATTGGTGGGCTCATAGTGAAGAGGAGGTTCAATAATGCTGGAGTTGCGATCAAAGGTCTCGATCTTGATCGGATTCGAGTGTAAAGTGGGGGGTTTGGAGATGGCATTGCCTCCAAGAATAAAGTAGGAGTACAAGAGCAAACCCCAAAACAAGGCACACAAGGAAGTCAACAAACAAACCCTACTCCTATGATTCTTGCCATTCCCTTTAACCATTTGAAACGGAGCATCAATTGTCCACCTTCTCCTCATCATTTTACTCTTTACCACCAAAAAACCCCAAGATCCAAACCCCAATTCAACCCTTCAACTCAACTACTAATCCAATGCATCAAATCTACTAAAACCCCACAAAAATTCTGCTCATCTACTAGTAATCCAACTTCAAAAAAAGATTCAATTTTTTTTGAAATCCCACAAAACCCGAATTAGAATCTTTGATTTCCTGAATACCCAGATTGCAAATTACTTACTATAGAAATGAAGTACGATGGGGGAATGATGTAGTACTAAATACAATCTACAAAAGTGTGAATCAAGTAGAATACATGAAAAAAGTTGCAATGTTTGAGGTAATAATAAAACATGAAGGATAAGAAAAGGGAAGGGAATATAGAGAGAGATGAGAAGCTTACTACTGTTGATGGTAGGAAAAACAAGTCAAAGCAGGTGAAATTTGTGAATTGAAGAGATGAAGAAGTGAGGAAGGAGTGGAGGAAGTGTAGGTGGGAAAAGGGGTTTGCACGTTAAATTCAGAGGGCGCCGTATCTCAAGGGACTGCTGTCGGTGGCACTGGCACACATGAAGATGATTACGAGGAGCACACCGTAAGTAAATCTTGTGCGAGACTGTGGATATGGTATTATGTACTCTATTTCAAACTTAGAATGATACTGAGTACATTGCAAAGGATATGTTATTGAACCAACAACTTAATTACGATAAACTTATTTATTGAGACACTGTATCATGGTACCATTGGAGGATAGACTCGTAATACATCTTGTAATCTTCTAAGATTAGAATGATAGCGGTCAAATCATAATATTGGGGAATTCTAGACCATATGTTGATGGTCCAGAACAGAAATAGAGAAAAAAAAGGGTGTTTCAGTCCAATAAAAAAACAAGGAAGATAAATAAAAATCGGAGGGAATATAAGAGATGTTGCGATAAACTTATTTATTGAACGATTTGGGAGACGTGGGATGTGAGGTTATTTAAGACCTCTAAATCTCCGCTTGTTGTTTTGCGAAGATAATTGGAGTTTGGTTATGTTGTTGAGACTTGAGAGAGGTTATAGCGGAGGAAATCAATTAATTAATTACTCCGTAATTAATTAGTTCATGCAGATTCGGGAAATGGCGTCTGGATTCGGGTATTGTTACAGTTGTAACAGTCAGTCCCACATTAAATTCAGTGATCATGGTTTCTTTAGCAAGTCTTCGCATACTTAAATTGGATCTACTGCATCATTTTATTACTCCCTATTGTATTAACAAACCACAAAAACTTTTTTTTTGTAAGTTGTATCCTTATATTTTTCCATTCTCTATCACGTATCCTTTCTATTTTCAAAACCTCCACTAATACCCTGTAGTTGATTAACTTCATAAAACGTGACCTAATCACGATTATTCATCTAATGATTCGTTAATTAGATGACATGACAATAATTCTAGACTATGACATAGCTAGTTCCTAACTTTTGCTTCATTTCATTAATTTTCCCAATTTTCTTTATTTTATACATCAACTTCTTATTCTTTTTACCTTATTGATTTTTCTTCACTTTCTCCCCAACTTATTTTTTAGCTTAAAATAATGATATTTTACGAATTTCTAACGAAATTAATTTAATCACATTAACAAACAAAACATCAATATTGTACTTAAAATAAAGAGTGAAAGAATTATGATAAAATGAAGAAAAAAAACGGAAATTATGCATACAAAATTACAATAAGTCACGTTTAATGAAATTAATCTACTACAGGAATATAAGTGAGTTTAGAAAATAGGAGGGTGTATGGTAGAAAACGGGAAAACAAGAGAGTACAACGTAGAAAAACCCATTAAGAAATGTTTGTTGGCTCAATTGCTCAACTTTATAACTGATCAAATAATATGCACAAATAAAAGTAGTTTAGTGTAGAGCCATAAACAATAGCAAGAATATTAGATGTCGTTTAACTCGTTGTAATCTAAGGAGGACAAAAAAGTGAACTTGATTGTACTTTTGTATTCTCTCAATCACTTTTTTTTTGATAAAGATTATTTCATTAATAAAAAGGTCATACGACAATTACAATGAATATCATAATTGAACGGTACAAATCTATAAAAAACAAATCAAATAAATTTTCATAAAAACAAATATCCTTTCTACGTAGTTTCATAATAAAAACAAATAGGCTTAGATTTGCCCACTTCTACCCATCATCTATTATTATAGGTAGTTTCATAATACATCCTTTTACAAGAGATCTTCAAAACTTTTCATATTTTGAACAGGATCGATCTCTCCAAATATATTGTACTACTTTGATCATTATTTTTCACCCTATTTCATAAATATCTGTGAGGAGTCGGAGAGACGACTATATAATGAACCATTGAAACATAATCTTTCGGTTTATTGTGTTTCATCGTGTCGTGCCCGAAAGGTAGTGGCATCAATTTCATTCACATTTTAATAAATACACAAATTCTTGTACGTTCTCACGATAAATTTACTGTGAGACTTCTCACATTCAAGGACATTACTTTTAACATTATTTATTTTTTTATATTATTATGTCTCACAATAAGTTAGGTGACTATCTGCAATAGTGTCTTGGTGAGAGGCGAGGTATCTAGCAAATGTTTCTATGAGCCGCTTTTAAAATAGGAAAAAAAAATCCCATTTCTTTCCTGTATCTTAATTTTCTATACAAGCATGACGGAATTTACGTATTTGCAAAGGTCATCGCATATCGTTTCAACTTTCAAAGTTACCATTGAAGCGAAGAACACCAAGAAAAAAAAAACAGATTACAAATACAGTCAAGTAGGAGTATGAAATAGTGTCACATGTATTAAGCAAGAAACTTTGTTAAAGATTCTTGAAAGAATCGAAGATACAAAAAAAAAACATATCTCAAAACTCGGGAATCCATGAATGACAGAACAATCTTCGGGTTTATTATATTTCTTCTGGGTTGGACTGACTGACCGACAACAGCAGACGACGTTCCTCCCTGGCTAAATACTCGGTAGTTATGAAGTGCTAAAGATGGTCAGTAGGTTTTCAAATTAATGTACTGAATCCACCTTGTTACTCCGCACGAGTACAATTTATGAAAGATTACAGAAAGAAGTTTAGAAAGTAATGCCCCTCCTGCACAAAGAGGATACAGCACATACCGATTCAATGATTCCAGGAGGCAAAGAAATGTTAACGGAGAAGATTTCATTGGCCTTCGTATTCAGGGTTAACTCTATCACTGATTGTGGACCCAAATGACGGCCCACCCTTGCGATAGCATGACAGAAACTCAACAGGATATCCTCTGAGCTTGTGCGGGGAAACACCAAGATCCGTGAAAGTCAAAGCTGTTTCAGGATCAGGATCACAGTCAAAATATGGTTAACACTAATCACAACGGATTGAAATGATACCATTACGACAGACCAGAATGCTAACCATTTTCTGAGACTAAAGTATCCCCAGAGAGGGCGTGGATCTGATCCAGATTGAAAATTCTAGGATTTGGCATCGGAAATGGAACTTTGTTGAGCAAAATCTCGCGAGGTGTGGACATAACCTGAATCAAGCCAAATGTAACATATGAACACACAACTCGCCAAACAAGGTTTCATGAAACAAGGCCTGATACCTTGCTCATTCTATGCTTGACTAAAGTAATTCAACTATCACGGTTAAAACATCTAATTGAAAATTTGTACTCTCTGTTCTTGAGTGCTCTTTTTTCTTACTCATTGAATCAACATTTTTTAAAGAGTAAAAGAGTCATTTCAATCAACATTTGTCTGATTATCTCCCTATAAAGGGAGTACAATCTAACCCTCTAGCCATTAACCTAATCCGTCAATGATTCATCCTCCAGCTAATAATCTCTCTCACGCATCCTCATCCTTTCTTTCCCAGTCAAAACCACCCCTCCACTCGTTTCCAATTGCAGCTGACCACCCAACAGCCTCACTAACTGTCAACCCCCTCCCCCCTTTTTCTCCCAAACCGCCTGAGCACTCTGCTAACCTACTTTCTATCACAATAATTTACTACAGAATCCCCATCCATCACGTGATACAGTTTGTAACATAAGTAACAGTTTTGAGAAATTTGATTATATGAAGTTAGTTCTAATCCAATATCGTTGATAAAGTCGTTAAATTATGTGCAAATATGTTTCAAAAGACGAAACAAACTTGTTAATTATAAGACAGAGCAAATAAACATGTATGGCACTTCTAGGAATATCTAAATTAATCATGGGAGACATTTTGAAACTTAAACTAGGAGTGCCCTTCATTTTCAATTAATAATAATGTTCTAAAGATACTTCAAATTGATGGTGCAACAATTTCATATTAGTCTACTTAGCTTAGATTCCCGAAAAAGAATCCACATTGAAGCCCCACAATTTTTTTTTTAAAAAAAAAACAAAAAAGCGCAAATCCCCAAAGAAAGAAACTATTTTGCCAGTATTCCGTTATAAATTATGGTATGCTTTCATGTCCAGAGGGTAGGTATATATGTACAACTCCACAAGTACAGCTATGAGAGAAGTTGTGTTCCATTTACACATGGTAAACCGAACCTATATCCAGTGGACATTGTTACTAAAACTGCAATACGAGGTGAACCTCCATCAGAAAGAGGCTCTTTGGAAAGGGACCAGAGATTATACCCTCAAATTTTATTTTATTTTAGATTAATTGTGGGGTTACAATGCGAATAGAATTATCAACCAACCCAGATGAAGTTTCACATCACCTTTGCAATTGGCACTGGAATTTTGACATAATGAGGATATTCGCGAATCATGTCAAACATCAGCTCTGCCTGAAAAGAACAGATATTAAGTAAGGCTTAATAAAAATTGAACAAGAACAATGCAATCAATACAAAAAACCTTGAATATTTACCAGCTCATGCATTGAGAAAACTTCAGGCCCTCCAAGTTCATAGGTTTTTCCCATGCTAGACCCATCATCTTTCAGTGCAGCGACAATTCCAGTAGCAACATCATCCACATAAACAGGTTGTATTCTGGCCCCCGAACACGAAAAAACAGCAAAACAGACAATACATGAGAATCAAATATCAGGTAAAGAAGTTGTGTTCCTTTACCACCAATAAATTGCCAAAACTGAAAACAAAAAATATACTTGTTGATTAAGCTCAGTATTTTAAATTGCCAGCACTTATATTTTAAGCTCAAGAACATACTTATTTGATCCATCCCCAATCATAGGAAGAAAGCTATAATTTTTGGCGAATTGAGCCCAAATATTTAGGATCCGATCTTCTGTACCGATCATAGTAGCAGGTCTCACTATGGTCGCCTGTAGATTTCAAATATGAGTTTCATTAGTAGAAATCAGCTGTACTGCACAACTGACACAGGTAAGATGTTGCCCATAATGTTTGCCGAATTTAAATGTAAAGTTTTCAGCCCCCAAGTTTGATCGATGATAAAGTATACCATTGCAAGTCTGAGAGTAGTGATCGAAAAATGGGGGTTCTTTCACATAAAACCCTTGTGCAATCACATTACTCTATATTTACTGAAACCACATATCATGGTGTTGCACTGTTGCTCCATAACAAGGGAGTGTGGATGACAAAAATCCTGTATTTGGTTAGCAAATGAGGGAGGGCGGAATGGGGAACCCCTCTAATCCAAAATTCCTAAAACGTACGAAAGATTTGGAGGGAGAACTCTAATTGTCTAATTCATCCAAAATTTACCTCTGGCAGTTCTCGTAAAATAACCTCCTCTGCAGCAGCTTTAGCTCTAAGCATCCTAGAGGCTGACGTTGGAGATGCTCCAAGGCAAGAAACTTGAATAAATCTCATAATGCCACCATGCTCTTTAGCAATCTGCATGACACAAAAATTGCTGACATGACAAAAGAAAGATATTGGAATACATAGTTTTATAATCTAATACAGAATACTGGGTATTACAAAAAAAAGTAAGGCATAGTGGTTCTAAAGTCAACTGATACATAGCGGACAGAAAAAAAATACCCTTGCGCAAATAAATGAAGCTCAAAACAAGTCAAGAAGAAAACATCTGATGCCAAACAAGTACATTGATACATAGCGGGCAGAGAAAACCAGACCCTTGCAGTATTAACTGAAGCTCAAAACAAGTCAAGAAGAAAACGTCTAATGCCAAACATAATGCCCAAGCCTAGATATCTTCATTTTATAAAGTTTGTTCTACCTCACTGAAAAAGAACAAAAAAAATGCCTGATAAAACCATTTGTTAAATTGTACTCCGTATATAAAACATAAGAGTGAAGAATAACAAGCCGTCCTAGCATCATGATCATATATTTACTTTTTGTTTACCCCTAAAAAATGGGTCGGTGAAGCTTAAACCCCTAACAAATGGTCAGTCAGCTGTACATTACAGGACTAGAGGTCACTAATAATAACCTATTTGGAAAGAAATGAACAACAATTTTCTTATAACTTTTTTATACCTCAATGAACCACACAAGTCCTGGTTAAAAATAAAATAATAAACAGATGGTTAATCAATTTAAATGAAACCAAAGATGTAGAATAATTTCAAGAGATAACAAGTTGTGCCATCTAAACAGACCGCACAGGGAGAAAACCAACCACTGCAAGATGTTCAGCCATATGGTAGTTCACTTCCTCAAAGCTATAGTTTCTCGTTTCATACTCTCTACCTGCTCATAAATACATACTAATAAGAAAATTAGGAGATTCCCAGTATTTTAGATAGAAAATAACAAGCAAGTGAGCCATACCTATTAGATTGATAACAACATTTGCTTTTGCCATCACAGCTTTGATTGAGTTTTCATTTCTCGGATCATATTTCATTGGTACAATCTAAAAGAAAATAATAAATGAACATTCCACCTTGAGAAACCATGGGGTACGGAGGAAACCATAAGTTAAAGACTCACCTGTCCCAGATCACCCATTAATTTAAGATGGCGAGGATCGTCTTCAGAACCTCGAAAAGGGACCAGGACTTGACTTCCCATTTTAGCTGCAGCAAATAAAGATGTTGTCAAGACAAAGGCTGTTAACTGGAAAGTGAGGAGGAACATGGAAGCAGCGGGGAGGTCAACAAAACCGTTGACCACACTGATTATTATTTTTTTAAAGATGAACACACAAAGAAAAGTGTAGAAACAAGAGAAAACGGAAGATGAATATCGTAACATAAACAAACGAATCTGACTGACCAAGTTGTTGTACAACGTATCGTCCCAAAAATCCAGTTGCTCCAAAGACGGTAGCAACGATGCCACTGTAAGACAAGACTCACATTATCAACAATAATACAGAGTAATCAGCAGCAGTAAAATTCCAATTTCTCATTAAAGTACATCAAAAAAAAATGGGAACAACTTTTCACACTCAATCACGATTCCAAGAGTTGAGAAACAAGGGTACTCAGATAAAATTCGTCAATGGCTACAAGTTAAGAAATGGATCAACTACATTTCTGTAACTCACGGGGAAATCTCCTTCTATCCCAAAAATATTGACCACACTCAAGTACAGCTCCTTCCTCCAAATATGCAAAACCAACACCTAATCTTCCACAAAACTTGTCTAGTTTTTTTTGTGTGTGTGTGGAGAATAATATGAATCATACTCTTTCGCGTGACTATTACATAAAATGCCTTAGTCAATTGAGGCAAACTAAATGCAAAATGTCGCAACTCTTTTTCGAGAGAGGGAATTCAGTACCTTAAGATGAATTCTAACATTCCTACCACAACAATTAACTTACATTATTGTTATTAACAACTGAGACCTCCTATCTGAGCCCCAACTTATAACAAACAAAACACAACACCTCAATGCACTGTCATTTACTAAAATCGCCCCCAAGTTCGGACAAAAGTGAATCCCTAATCCCACTTTCGTCTCCATTGTGTGTCCTGGTGCCTTTACTTCCTGAGACAACATCCAATTATTATGGTTCAAACAATTTTCTATACGATTAAGCATGATTTGTCCGAAGGAGTGAAAATCGGAGACGGAAATGAGATATGATGTATTTAGAGCTCCCACCCTCCATCAAGCACTAAAGAAGTCTCCATCTCTTTGTTTCCCATAGAAACAACAAATACCAACATCTCGTAAGCTTAGCGCCGGTTCGTATAGCAATAAGCAATCCACAACAACAAACTCCACGAATTGAAAACATCCATCCATTACATCATAGAATCACAGAATAACCTAATTACTAGACCAATTGAGAAAATCAATCAATAGTTAAAATTAAGAAGGAAAAAAAGAAGATACCTAACAGATGATCGTCCACCGGTACCCTTGCGAACTAAGTGACCGACGCCTTTCGGGGCGAGGGTAGATCCGTATCTGGAATGATGCGGATCAACTCCATAACCTGGAAAAACACAATAGCAAAATTTAAAAAAATCATCAGCAGAAATAGGGGATACAAATCGTCGAAAACCCTAGAAATTGGGAGGGGGTGGAACTTAATGTGTGATTGGAAGATAATCATAGGAAATTACGAGGATTGGAGAAGGTGGAGAGAGATTTGAGAGGCGATGAAGTGAGGTATTGGTGGGAGATTAAACGCCGAGAAATGGTCGCCATTGTTGCCGCTGAGATTGCGGAGGTTGGCACGGTGGAGAGAGGGAGGTGAAGTGGAGGGGAATTGGTGGAGTCTGATGTTGTTGGAATAAGAAGGGCGGAGGTTGTGAAAATGGTGGTGTATCAATCTGTGTGTGGGTTTCGGGTTCAGTCGTGGGTCTGTCACATACTCACATTGATTACCAAATGCTCCTGATGTCAACCCGGGATTTTAAACGGATTTTTAATTTTAGTTTGGTGAGTATAAGACCACGTATATTAGAGAGGACATTTTCATCCCCTTATTTCTTCTATTTCCCTCTATTTTTTTGACATCTCATACTCTCTTTTCTCTACTACATTTTTCATTATCTACCTCGTCTTCTTCGATTTTTCTCCCACAATAGAGAGTATTACTTTTCTTATTATTTTAATTACTGTCCAAGTTTTTATAAAAGCTAAAAAAAAAAATCACATGCAATATGTTATTGGTTAATTTGGCACAAGAACCAATAATGTTTTTCCTCTAAAATTAGAGGAAGAAGTCATCTTCCTCTTGCTAAGAGAATGCCAAAGGAAGACATTACAATAGAGAGGACCTCCTCTTAGAGGAAAGAGAGAGCTAAGAGGAGAGTAAATTCTCTCTATTGTACATGCTCTAAGATCATGTTTATTGGAGATGAGAAAGAAGGTGAAGGTGGAAGGTGGAAGGTGGAAGGTGGAAGACAAAATAATTAAAAAAAAATTTGGACCCAAACCTTCTTTTGGCTCAAGAAGAGGACCTCTTCCACCTTTTTCCCATACCACTTATCCATTGTGTAGAACCATGGTGAAAGAAGGTGTGGATAATGATAGAAAAGTTAGTGTGAGTTTGATAAGGTAGGTTACGAATAAAAAATAATTTAATATGGGTTCGACCTTTGTGAAGGAAACCAAGGGATAATCATAGTCTAAGAGAGGGCAAAGTCGGAATTGAATTGTAATTAAGGGGAGAAAAACAACTCCTAAGATATCCTCACGAAGGATGGTTCAGAGCCCGGGAGGGGTTTTTCAAGAGTAATACGGGTAAAGTGCACATTTTTTTTGGATACTATTCACAATTAAAGAGAATCTTCGATATTCTCGATAATCTATAAGTGAAAATATAGTCACGTACTCACGTGGAATCTTGTTTAATTCATCTTTATGAGTAGAGTAAGAATATCAAATGTTTATAATTTTTGCCAACGTAAAATGAAAGATATTGATGGTGCAAAACTTGCCTCGACAAATGTGTAGTTTTGATTTGAATGGAGAGAATAATATTTAGAGAGACATAGAATCCTTGGTTAGGTAATCATTCAGTCATTTACTAGCACGGTTAGCTTCACGATAGACATGTTCAAGCTTCACAACTCGATTTGGTCTTCTAATCAATTTCTTACAGTGGTCGATGAGAGATCGTAAGTCGTTGTTGATCAACTGATCTTCTTGCGAAAAAAATGATATAGGTAGTGTTGTCCATTTGTACAATTAATCTCGCAATTTCTAACCAGATAGCTTCTTTGAGTCTGATTACTATATTATATCCAGCATTTTAGGCTTTCAGCTCTCTTTGATATGCAATGCCCATGATATTGATATAACCTTGATAGAAAATTTTTCGTCTCATATTCTCATCCAGAAAAATATCACTACCTCTGGTTGGTCTTAGGTTGGCTTTTAACGCGTCATCGATGTTCAACTAACCCAACCATGGGGATGAGCATTCCACCTAATGCAATCCTCATGTTTTTTTGATCCAGAACCTGAAATTGAGTGAAAAGTATCGAAAGCTTTCTCTATCACGTCAAACTATTCATGTAAAAAACGGACATGGTCGATAGCTTTTTCTCGGCCTCGGTTATAAACAATATTATTTCTCCAACGCTAAATCCGCCAACAAGTAATAGCGAATTTGAGAGACCAATCGTTAGACATCTTGGGCCAATTTTGAATCGCATTTTTTCTTACCAATTTGTCATAAGCAATAAAAGTGTTAGCCTTTTTCGAGTTTGATGCGATTGATTTATTTGTAACTGTTGGAGGATATAGAAGTGCCCCAAAATACCAATTGGAGCTTTGAGATGACCCACGTTTACTGGGAAGCTAACGCATGTGCAGATTGACTTTCTAAGTACTGTAACACCCGGCCCAAACTAGGACCGGAAATATTAACCGCGCTAGCTGCGGAGTTCTTTTGCATGGATTACAAGAAAAGGAAGTGCACTTTATTGATATGAGTAGTACTTCAAATCCCTTTAAACAAAGCTCATAAATAGGAAATCTTCAATCAATGTGGGGTGTTTCAACTACGATACAAGGCAATAAGAGCGACTTGTCACGCATGAACTACTGGAGATTCCGACACAATTATACGTTCAACCTGCTTCAAACTAACATGGGTGGAGTGTCATGACCACGAATCATTCCTTTTTGAGTTTTTTTTTTGCCATCAAGAAAGAGAGCCCAGGGGTCCAAACCACAAACTGCTAGGTTGTGCACAATGGAGCTCAAAGCCCTAGGTAAAAAAATCGTGAGACAGTGAAAAGAAGAAGCTAATAAGTCTACATTTCCTAAAACATAAGAAATATAGTCGGTAAGCGTTCCTCCTTGATGTGAAGGTGTTGGATTAATTGGAGGCAGTCAGTGAAGACAACAAGGTGGAGGAGTCCTTTAGAGATCGTCCAATTCATTGCGTGGTAGATACCAAAAGCTCCTACCAATCTTTTTGAGCTTCCTGCTAATTACTTTTTTTTTTTTTTTGAGGGAAAATAACTAGTTCATCCTTTACGAATGACTGGATTTTAGTTTCTCGAATATCATTCATAATCCTGAATAGTCAATTTGATTGAATAGCTACCCACCTATGGTAGGTAGACACTAATTATTAGGAATTTACTTATTTTTATAGTATTTGGGAACTCCCCTCTTCTTAACACAAAAAGAAAACACAGAATGAAAGAGAATATCCTAATAAATAAACAGTAGCATATCCTAAAAATAAGGTATCAATATCTATATATACACACAAGAATCATATGGCATGACAGATCATGCATGCCCTAAATTTTCTCCTCTAGCTACCTACAATCATAATCACAAATATATATCTTCACCCACTAATTAATCATCACCTATTACAACAAAAACAAAATTAATAACAAATGAAAAAGGTTCATCATATAAGCAAGATATTAATAATACTAGTACCCTTGTTGTTAATACAAATTGAAGAGGCAAAGGGATGGGCCGTTGGACCGTCACATTACGAGTTCAACATCGAGAATGCAATGTCGAGG
Organism: Agrostemma githago; assembly: GCA_958450325.1. NCBI lineage: Eukaryota > Viridiplantae > Streptophyta > Magnoliopsida > Caryophyllales > Caryophyllaceae > Agrostemma > Agrostemma githago. Next base: position 68,012,819 of record OY288251.1, on the reverse strand, counting down.
GGAATCCTTAACATTCATTGCAAATCAAACACGGACGACCTCGGCCTCGTCCGCCTCCCCATCCACAACAACTACACCCAAGGATTCAAGACCGAAATGTTCAAATCCACACGCTATTACTGCGATCTCAATCCACCTGGACGAGGCCACACCGTGTTTGACACCTTCAAGGACGTCATAGAGTTTGTCGATCATGAATGTGGTGGCAGGCATTGCTTTTGGAAGGCCCTCGACGATGGTGTTTACTTGTATCATATTCAAAAGGAGAAGTACTTTAAGAAGTACGATTGGGCTCCATAATCATCATTATTCATTAATCATTAATAATAACACATCCATCCTATAATTAGAATTATATTATATAAATACGAGTGTAATTAATGCATGAGGCTTATTATTAGCATGCATATATACCATGGGTGATGACCCGAGCGAATTAATTTTTATTTTTTTTTGAGATTATAATAGTCAATTTTTTCAACTCTCGAAAAGCTTGATTTCGAAATTTGATTATACGAAGAATGAAATTGGTTAGTTTCATCTACAATTTGGATATTGTTTTTTTTTTTGTTTACACGAAGCTCATGGGGTTTACTTTTGACGCTCCATCGTATTTGTGTCTCCCCTATAAAAATTGTGTTCATGGCCTTTGGGACAAGGTTCACCCGAGCCCATAAGAAGCGACATGGGTGCTCCAGTATGTCACTTTCAAATCCACCAAATATAACAACATTAAACACAATCGGCCAACCATGGATATCTATCTGCTCACGAATTTTGTTTCAAATTTTCAACGACTTGACCACCTTGGCAGTCGTGCTCCAATTCAACTCGGGGTATTAATCATATCTTTTTGGCAGCTCCATAATCATGTAACAGGTGTACTGTCGTCTCGTTTCCTCCGTCTTGCCACACAACATCGGAAGAGGGAAGTTCACCAGCAGCAGCAACAATGCCGAAGGACTGACTGACTGACGGCAGGTTGAGAGCGGATGGGGTTGTGGGGAGAGAGTTCTTTTTTGAATATACTCACAAGTTGTGTGGAGAGTAAAAAAGAAAGGGCAGTATGAAAAGGCACTACAGAAGTTATACAAAGGAACACATTTTTTCATGAATCATGTTAACCGAACCAAAATTTTTTGGAACTAAGGCTCTGATATTGTCGCGATAATATAATATGAAAAAATAAAGCCAGCCAAGCTTTCGAGATCACAGGCTTCTCCCAACAAATGCCTTTATAAAACACAATAAACAACCCCAACATAATTCTCTGCTACAGAGAACAGCACATGAAAAGAAAACTTGCTCTGCACAACTAAATGTTGTGATTTTACAACAAAAATTGACCATTTGAAGCACAAAAAACACAACATTTGTGGGGGAGATCCGCGTAACAAACTATTCGGTGTTCAATGACCAAATACATAGTAATTACTGATTTTCTATATATATATATGACAAAAAGAATAAGATCATACAAAAAAATCTTCACATATTAGACTTCTCGTCTACGTAACTTAACTGTCAAGTTCAGTGGTCAACTTGTCATTATCTACACCCCTGATGATGTCCGGTTAATCCTTTGGGCACCTAGCTTAGGGGCAGCTGGTTTAGCTCCTCTACCCCTGCCAACCGACAAGGGTTTCGCTTTTGTCATGGGAGGTGGAGCAGCTATCGAACCCCACAAATCATCATCAGACGTTTTTGTAACTCCCAAATTCAAAGGCTTTGACGCTATCTTGGGAGGAGGGGCGGCTATGGAACCCCACAATTCATCATCATCATCTTTTGCTTTCCTTATTCCTTTGTGTAGTAGAAAAAAGAGAGTAAAACATCAATTAAAGTATCCAACATGCTTGGTACATATCTTTTTTCCCATTTTTAAGTGTTACACACTCCGCTAATCTTGGTTTTAAATGATGGCAGAATAAGTAAAATGATATACGAAGCTATCTATGAAATTCTTAATGCACTTTCATCACTGGCATCTAGTAATAATATTGTCTCTTTCTAACATTAGCAAAAGATTAGGCATTTTAGCAATCCACGGAACCCTTGAAACATTGGCACATTGGGTACTGTTGATGCTCTCTAGCTCAAATCCGATCATACCGTCTAGTAGCTTTAACTTATATCAACAGTTTCCATAATTCTTACTTTGTCCATGTTTAACCATAAGAGGATAGGCAATCAGGATGGTTATCAAGTTACCTGCAGGTTTTGGCTGTGAAGTGACAGACTTTGGCTGTGAAACTGGTCGTTTTTGAGCAGCCTGGATGTTTGCTAGTGCAGGAGAAGGCTTTGGCTCGTCAAGTGGTTCAATATCATCCCAACCATCTTTGTCACTACCATGCTCATCAACCCCATTCTCAAGTTCTCCCCAGCCATCGGTAGATGACGGGGATGCTGGCATAGGGTGATCAACTAGATCCACAGTTGAACTTATGCGGAGAGGTGTAGGAATCGTACTTGTCCCCACACTATCTGCAACTAAAAATAATTGACAGAGATACATAAAAATCATCGGAGTGGAGTAGCTAAATGCAGCAGATATGTTTATGTGGATTATATTCAGTGTGGCTTTCAATCTGATGGTAAACACCACCAATATGATCGCACAATATGTAAACAAATCAGATAGACACTGCATCAAATGTCTAATTTTCTATTTGCGAAGTAGGGATAAGCTACTTGGGCAAAACATATGTTTATTTCAGTAGTATCGCAGGCTTGGAGACTTCAGTTGGCTGAAATCAATACATCTGCATATGGCACAATATTTTTAAGATAGAAAAGGTAAAAGATTTGTTTACTAATCCGTTTCAAGGCAAGTGGATAAATGAATATAGTGAGACCTACATGTTTTATTACAAGGTTATCTTCTAGTCCTTATCAAGTAAATTTCAATCCAAAAAATTATACTTTGTAGAAAACTAATATTGCTAGCGTATTCACTGGCCCCAAGCACTTCAGGTGATGGTGGTCGTCTGGTTGATGCAATAACGGTGATGGTGGTGATTGTGTGTGGGTAGTGGGAGTGTAATCGGGTTACGGTAATGTGGTCTGGCATGTAGTTTTTGTGGTGAGACAAGTTATAACACTATTAATCTAATTACTTCAGAACCGTGTCTAAACTACATGGGTAGATTTAAGTTTTTTTTATGTACTTCACATTCGTAGTTTAATACTGGAGGGGAGTATAAATTATTTATAACCAACAAACCCTCGAGCAGTATGAACTTTTAGCAGCTCCAAAAATAGAAAACAAACCTGACTATAATGGACTGTTAGATTTATTCAAGAAAGCCAAAAATACACTCACCTGAACTTGCATCAGAAACAGCTACGGGAAGAGGTGTACCAGACCCTGCGGACACAATCGGTGCATTCTCTGTAGTTTTCCCCTTCAAAGTCAAATTGCTCATTGCCCATCTGCATAAATAAATGTATACTTGAATGCATCAAAGTCCACAACGCATGGAGCAAGGACTCATACAAATCGAAAACACAAAGACAACATCGAAACTCATATTTATGCTCTTGCAGTTAGTTAAAAATGTTAAAATGTAACTCATATTGGCCACTTCTCAAACTTTCAGGTAAAATAAAAATGATTTCACACCACTACAAGCAGTGCTATTTAAAATCTTAGCGATTGAAACATCTAATATATACTAACACAAAAATAATAACATAAACGAACGCATCAAAGATATATTTAAGTGACATTGATCTATTTAGAAAAGACTTCGCAGATTTACTCACCCAAGCAAACTCGAATTTCCAGGAATTCCCATGGTTGTCATAGTGTCATCACCTGTATCCCCCTGAAATACAGCCAACAAACGCTTCAACTGACCTGATGGATTACTATCATTATCTTTTCAATCTAACATATACGTTTCCCACAAACATCCTGATTAAATATTGTTTGCACGCACTATTTGCAAAGCCCTGAGAAGGAGGGGGTCGTCATCTTATAATGTTTTAAACAGAGAAAAGGGCAGTTTAACGGTCTCTATAAACAGCAATGCAAAAGTCAGTGCCTCAAACTCGTTTTTAACTTCTAATGTAACTTGTGGCACGAAAGTTGTAAATCTATATCCTTCGCATAACCTCATTTATCCATTAATCCAACGTTGTTGATCCTAATTTGAGTCTTAAACAGTAAGCATTTCTTCACACAAATGTCAAGCATGTTCAACCATTAATCCAATTCCATCCTTTTGTTCACGTTTGAAAAGCAATAAGAACTGAAATTATTACGCTGGAACAAATAAATGTGATGATAATAATGATAATGATGGGGGACAGTCATAATGATGGTTAAAAACAACTGGAAGACGTGCCTTCTCATTGTATTGTCTCACAATCTGCAAGAATTGGTCAACAGCTTGAAAAGCCTTGGATCGAACATCACTGCTCACAATACAACATGCATAAAAATTAAGTCAGGAACAATCTTCAGCGTATGACAATAATTTCAGCATTGACCAAATAGAAATGTTGAAGAGCAAACTCAGTTATCCAATCAAACCGTAACCAGGCTTAGCAACTATAACTCAAACAAACAGATTACATGGAAATAAATACACATATAGGACCCCTGAGCGATCCCAAGCTGGGTTATGGTAACCGAGATCTTTCACCAGCAATTTGTGAACGGATTTGCGCGTATTCATATAATAACAAATAATACTTCTGATAATTACATATTCCTAGAGGTAACTCTGAAACTAGTCCAAACACCAGAAAGTAATTACCAAACTAAGGAGCTAAAGTGATTCAACATGTGCTCCATGAACTACTAACAGTGCATTTGCTCATAAACACAACGTTTACCAACTGGTCTTGAGTAGAACCATGCTGCTTACAAGTTCTACATAATTCAATGTTATGCATGTAGTAGTTTATCATAAATTAATCCTAATTAACTCGCCAAACAATTTCCATTTCAAATGGAGCCAAAGACTCATTATTCTTTGGTTTCGGATATGATTGAATAAAGTAAAATGGTTCACTAAGTTCGCTGCGCCTTTTTATATTGTGAAGGATGAAAATCTCGAAGAATATTTTACCATCTTGTGTCACTCGAAAACGATTTCTCTATGTTGCAAAGACAAGGGATCCCCTACCTCAGAATTCGAGGGAGCCCCTGAGACACTAGGGTAATGTTGTCGTAATTGGCTATCAAGATCAACATCAACATAAACAACATCAAAGCCTTAGTCCCAAAATGATTTGGGTCGGCTAACACGAATCATTCTCTGAAACCGTCAAGTCATCTCCAGTCATATTAAAAAGGCATGATAGTATTAATGGATCAGACAACCAGGCGAACATCCTAAGCCCAAAAGTGGACCCGGGGACGCCTCTACAGCACGCACAGGGGTCCGAGGAACACTGGCTGCTCTCTGTTCGCGTGGGTATGGTTCATCAACCACACTTTACTGTCTCTATAGATCTCAAGAATACAGCAGTACGAGCCTATAGAACAGATCATGTTCAAGTAAGGTTGTTGATTATCAAGATCAACACTTGAAAAAAAAAAAAAGTTAAATCAACACCCGAAGCACCAATTCTGCCCTCTCCTCGAGTTCAATACTTTTTTTTTGAAATTATAAGAGGTTAACACGTAGTTACAAAAAACTTTAGTAGGCAAAAAGAAAGAGCGTAAAAAAAAGTAAACGAAGGAGAATAGAAATTGCATAGTTGTCTGCCTCAACGGCTGCATCTTATGCAAAAGGCACACCTAAGGCACTTCAAGGCTTTTGGTTAGTGCCCCTGCTTGCTAGAGGGTTTACAAACACAGCAATCTCATCATTCAACGACTAACATTCTGTCTAAACTTGAGAAGAGTTCATACATCTGACATCAATGTTAAGCAGCAACATATGATCAAGGTAGGACACGTCATAAAGAGAGAACAAACATCAATCTAAATGTACCGCATTACATGACATCAGGAAATAAGTAAAAGAACTATATATATTAAAAAGGAACATTAGAAGAATAAGATACGTAAGAAGAGAACACCTGTCAGGATCTATAGTTAACACCACCACATTGGGTAGGATCCTTGTTGCAACTTCAGTGATGTCATAAGAGGAACTTGTAGCACACAAGGCCATAATTCCTGATAACATAGAAAGTAAAGAACTACCAAAGTAAATAAAAGAGCATTTAAGATGACATAACATGCCCTAGCTCTTAGTACAGAGAAACTTGAGAAATAAATTTAAGCCCAATACCCGCGCCACGTGCAGGAGGGAATGTATCGCGTAATGCACGAACAGTAAAAGCATTTATGAGCACCCTTTTCCTCGTCTACAAGAAAAAAGTTAACCTTTGTGAGTTGGCTCCCACATACATGCCTTTCAAAAGACTGATTTCAGATTGGAAAAAATAAGATTTGATAACCATACTGAAATTGCAGAGAAGATTGTTAAAACAAAACAATTACCACAGATGGAGGAAAGTAACTAAAACCGAAAAGCGTGCTGATAATATGTGGATCTGCACAAACAAATGGTATACCCACTGCTTTCCTTCCCAACAAAGACACAATATGTATGTCATATCAGAAAAGTTTAACTTTCTATTCTCTCGCCATAAATATGCATTTTACACCAAACAGCAGTTTTGGGGAAAGACAGTCTAACTCTGGAAAAAAAACCAATCCAAGCAACTGGAGTGAATAAGCATTGAATTCCTTAACATTACTTCATAGCTTTAACTCTTCATGAATTTTCGTATTTTAGAAGTCTGAACTAGAGAACAGCTAATCAGAATCCCCAGTCAAATGCAGCTAGAATCAAGAAAACATATTAGCATCTGTCACAAACAATATAATTACAAACTAAAACCATCAACTTGTTTGGCCAAAAAAAATCCTTACATTGTATACATTAACAGCATAAGAATCTTTTTTTTTCAAAAAGCAGTAAACATCTAATGTCCAAAGGCCATAATATTGGAAAGAAAGGGCAGGATACACATCAGCCAAAAGACAAAAGACTTACCCCTTCATTAAGGTAGTTGGCAATATTTCCCAGCAATATGGTGGTATTTGTTCTGATTGCTGGCTCTTCATCAACCTACAGAAAGTAGAAGGATAAATAAAAGCCCGTAAGAAATATTGCCGCGCTAGCTGATGAAACATCAAAGGGATCAGAAAAGAATCTGGAAGAAAAAGCATCCCGTATCCCAAAAGAAAGGAAAGAAATATAAAAAAAGTGTTTCAGACGTCCAGTTTCAGAAGACGAAACATTCAAATCAGTAGGAGGGACATTACAGCTATCCATAATATCTCATCAGAGAAGTTCATCGTACCATCTAGATCCTCTTCTTACCATCATCAACATTTTGTATTTGTTTCATCCCCCAGTTCTTTTGTTTTCCTCTACACTTATCACCCTCAAGCTATGCCCAGCTCTCTTTCAAAAGGTTTTCCACATTTTTATGTCGGACTCTTTTCTTACACCATCACTTCAATTATCACGGAGTAGTTATTTTGATAGTCTTCTTTAAACATTTATCGGATTTTACCATTTCTTTTCCTTCATGTTTTTTTATTGATTAAAAGGACCATTAATGTTAGCCACGGAACGCAAATAATACCTGGAGCTTTGAAAGATACTTCAGAAAGGATCCTGACATCGTGCGTTGAGAGAGCTGAAGAAAGAAAAATCAAGAAAGTATAATATTCAGAAACAATTACAAAATACATGCAGAAATAAAAATAATAGAAAAGATAAGTTCATGATACTCACTAAACCTTCCAAGTCTTACCAGTTATAGTGGAAGGACCAGATGACAAAATTGAAAGACAGTCAAACAATGGAGCATGCATGCTTGACAGTTGACACCAAAAAGGGAGTAAAAGTGTGAAACCGACAAAAGTTCTTAAGAAAGTTTAACCAGAGCATATAAGAATAAAAGGTGAAATCTTTGTTGGGACAAATAATACAGATCACATCAGTCACTGGGTTTGTCGTTTATATAGATTATAAGGGGAGGAAAAGACAAGAAGGGTTCTACACGTACTATAGTACTATCAAATATCGATTTCAGTTACAGGCGCAGTATTGGTAATCACGGCCTAATCTCGCTAAATGTGGGCAATAATGCCACAAAATACGGTCGCAATGACCTCCCAAACCTTTGGCCAATATTTATATCATGACATGCGTAGTTTGAAGAGGTGCACTAAGGCGTTAAGGAGCCAAGGCGACGGAGGGCCAATGCCTTTTCGACACGAGGCACTCTATTTTTAGTAACAAACTGTACTCCGTATTTTCTAAACAAAACTCTGGGTAATAATATGTGCTTTTACGAGTTTTCAAGATGGCAAACATGTAAAGGAGTGGAAGTTTGGAATAAAGGGGGAAAGAAAAGGCATAGTCAAAGTTCTCGACGAAATGGAATAGAAACTGTGTACTAGTGCGTCTTGTTAAGTGAGCCTTGTCTAAAAGGCACACTTAAGATGCACCGAGGCTACGGCGTTTTGTCTAGTGCCTCATTCAAGACGCGCTAAAAAGTCAAAAGAATCTCAAAGAGGAAGCAGATGGTAGAAGTGACAACTAGCTCATAGAATCAGTGTTCACAGCTACTACCTACTTAAAAGTAACCTAGAGAGTCAAATAAATCTTAAGAGTGGAAGTGGTTGAAGTGGCAAGCACGAATTCACAGATTTACATAATAACAAGAAGAAATGTAGTCCATCAGCAATAATAAAAGCATTAATACCATACCTTTGGGGCCAGAATAAGCATTGATTTCAATGTCAACTCTCGGAGAAAAGCTGACGTGTCAGAGAATCCGGTTGCAACATGAGGGTAAACCTGATTATAAAAAGCAGATTGTAGTACTTCAATTAGAAGACATTTTATGACTTGACCAAGTCAAAATTAGAAATTAATAGGGCCCTTCCACATAATCATACTATAAATCAAATTAGAAATATGTAATACAATGAGAAAACTGATAGATTTTAAACTTAGAAAGTTATGCTCATACTTGTTCATCAACAATCTGAGCGGATAGTGACTCCCCAAATTGATCAATATGCTGCAGCAATGCGACTCGAATCGCACGATCATTAGATGAAAAAAGCTTCACGATGGTTGGTAACACCTGAGAGTGAAATAACGGGATCCAATATTGGTAAATAAAATACGAGCAACGCTGCCACCGAATTTCCACCAATGGTAACACACTGACCAAAAACAAATCAAACTTGATGTCACCAAAGTAAAGCAAGAGGGCCACATACCTTGATATTAAATTCTTCAGGTGGCAGCCATGAACCCATCTTCATTAGTGCTGCCAAAGCAGGAGCAGAACCAGAACCAAATTCTAGAGCGAAAGCTAGAAGTGGAAGTATCTAAGTAGTAACAGATAAACTATTATTAACCACCGTATGACTATCTACATCAAACAATTTATAAAGACAAATACATTTTAGACGGGAATAGGAGGAGTACCTTTTTCAATACAATCTGGCGGGGAAGCTGCTCAGACAGGGTGGGAAGCTTCCGGAAAAATGTGTCTTTTTCAACGCTGTCCTTCAAACTGAGGACCTCCATAAAATGTATGGTATCGACCAACTTATTCTGAAAATATTCTGAAGCATCAACATTGGGGAAAGTTTTAGAATCTGTTTTTGCAGACTAGTAGTGTCCTCGATGAAAGGTGACTTAAAATTTAACCAAAGACAGAAAGACCTTGTAGTTTCTGTACCAGAGGAGAACATACCACTATTTTCTATAAGCTTGGATGTGTTTAATCTCTTGGAAGGCATGGAACTCAATAGCCGCTGGTAATCTGGAAGTAAAGACTGAGACAAATGGGAAAGAATGAAGTGTTGTGCGTTTTGGTAAAAATGATTACTAAAATAACCGAACACTCCAATTGAACTATTAGGTTATTGACAAATGACAATAGTAAACAACTTTAAGCTTTGAAGTTTTTGTCAGAACCTGCCTCCTTTTCCATGAACTTTGTGAATTACTATAGCAAGAAAATACATTGCAAGCCATTTAAGTAAAATGCTCTCAATGTAAGAATTCATTGTGTAGAATGTTACATGACCAACGTGGATTGCATGTCACCTTGCTTTTATCATCCCCTACTCCATCCAAAGCGTTCGCCCTTTTTCAATCATTTTTCTAAACTTGGCAAACATATCAGGTCATGTCCGGTTTGAGTTTGTCTCACATGTAAACAGGCCACGAACCCTTCAGCCCAAAAAAGTTTCGTCTCGACCCACTTACATACATGGGTCATTAGACCTCCACCCAAACCCTTTAATCTTGTGTCGGGTTCGTGACAGGTTTTCATTTCATGTCATTTGGAAAGTATAAATATATTTCCGTGACTAAGGATTAAAATAATTTAGACTAATATAATAAATAGGTATATTATTCGCATTGGGTTCATGTTTCGAGACTTCAACCCAAACCCGACCTAATTAAATCTTGTATCGAGTTCATGTCGACCCACTTACATAAATGAGTCATTAAGCCTCAACCCAAACCCGTTAAATTCGTGACAGGTTTGTGTCGTATTTTCGGGTAGTGTAATTGTTTGTCGGCTCAACATTTTTCTCTCTCTAATACATAAAAATTCTAATCAAAAACTACCTTCCACTTTATACTATTTTTTCACGCAAACCCAACTGAAATTGAAGAACGGAAGAAAGGCAACCTTTATCTCATCCGGTTTAAATCATTACCTAGTCATATAAAAACTTAGGGGTTCAATGGTTTTATTCTTCATCTCTCGTAATAAAAACTGTTTTTTATGTATTGGTTAGCAACAAGATCAATAGATGAGAAAATTTATAAGATAAACAGAAAGATGAAGTTGGTGATAAGAGTAGCAACTGAGAAAACTGTAGAACTGATGAGATCATGAGAACAAAGGGGCAATCGAAGAAGCAGTATAGGTCAGCAATGAATCAGTGACATTGACACACGTTGTGTATCAGTACCCCATAGGCCATAGCTGTCCGTGCAATATCATTAACATACTTTAAATATGTGATGAAAAGTTAGTGACTGAGATATATAAGACCACATTATCTTATTACTGAAATATTTTGAATTTGATGCTATCTAAGAGCCCACACACACCGACTTTTGTAAAGCTTTGATATAACAATCTGTCGATGAGTAATTTTCCCAACAAAAATGACTGAAGAGGTAGTTTCAAATAAAATTAACTTTAAAAGATATTCCTTTCGGTTTTGGGTTCTCTTCCCACTTTTCAATTTTCCTCCCACACAATTTGATAAATGGGACAAAAAGAAAAAATGGAGGGAGTAGTTGTTCATTGTTCATAATACTTGAGTAAAAGGTTCAGTGTTTGACAATCTAAAAAGATACGAGGATCAAAGCCATCAAAGTATCAAACACATATCAAATGAGTTAAATATTTAATTTCACTATACATATACAAGGTCAAACCTTAGGAATGGAAGAAATGTTTCTAAGATCCTCCGTCTTGCTCAACTTCACACAAGAAAATAGCTCGTATATCAGACAACCTGACAAAATAGAATTACATAAATTTGAGAGCAAAAGATACCTAAAATCAAGAATAATAGACTAATAACAATTAAGGGACCTCTCAAGCGTACGTTGCACCAACACACAATTAGTCCACTATTGTAAGAACCCCATAAACACTACTACCTTGGCATTATATTCATATTTTCAGTAAGATATAATATTAAGGGACACCAAGGGGTTGACGACTTGACGCCCATGTACAGAAACATATCAGAGATCCAGAGGTGAGACCCATCTACACAAAGACACCATGACGGCAACTCCCATAATGAGTTCAGGTGAGTTTAAATGTTAAAATTATTACTCGTAATAAACTTGTTTACTAAATAAGGATAATTCCCAAGTCTCAACTCTCAACTATAAAAAACACTACATGCTCTTTAATAATATTTCATGTAAATATTTACTTGTAAAAAGAGTGGATGTAGACAAGAAAAAGTACATTAAATAAGATATTTGGTCAAGTAATATTACGGAGTATAATCTAGAGTCTAGACACTTGTTAAATTTTATTTTATTTATTAAAAAAAAGTAAAAGTAAAAAGAAAAACAAAACAACCCTTCATCGAAGGGGTGACCAGCAGAACTCCAACTAATGCTTGGCAAGTTAACCACTGCGCTAAGAGTGGCGCAGTACTTTCATCTTGTTAATTACAGAGTATTTACTTATTTAAGAATTCCTACCTGGGCCAAAGCAAAGCTTTGTCCCTGATTGGATTCCTTTTCCCACAAAAATACATATACACAAGTAAATGATACGTAATAGATTTAAAGATAAAGAATGAGAATAAAATCAATGGCACAGAAATTTGGGGCCATCTGGCAGACCTATCACTAAAGTGCATGATCCAAATGACAATGATGTTATCGTCAATATCCAAAATGCTGACAAGAATCTATAGGGAAGAAGCCACTTTCACCTAAAAACATTTCTTCCAAGAGTTGTAGAAAGCAATAGTGCTCTCAGTTTCTAGTTTCTACCAACAGTGTCTTTCTACAATGTTCTTATGTCATATACAGCACAAATGTCTTTACGGGTAAATGGAATTAGATCCTAATTTAATGTGATGAACACTTATTTGAAAGAGAAAAAGAAGTTTGCAACAATGACAAGCGATCTTCCAACCAAAAACTTCCACCATAACACACGGTATCAAAATAATAAAACATTAAGTAGCTAAAACAAGAAGTACACTTACCCATGCCCCACGAATCTATAGCCCAAGGGGGTGAGTTTCTAATGGCTACCCAGTCCGACTTAGCTAACTCCATTGGTTTGTACTGTGTGCCAACAAGCCACTCATATGGCTGCATAGAGAGAAAAGATTAGGTACAAAATACAAAGCTAGTTAACAACAAAAAGCTTTCTAAACATTTTATATGATACAGGGCGTAAGTAAGAAGACATAAATGGATGATAAAAGGACTCATAGACCTGTATTAGCGACGCAAACATTCGATTGTTAAAGAATATATCAACTGTTTCTGGAACAAAAAGTAAGATGTATGAGTTAATCAGGTGTAAAATTAATATCGTACCAGCATAGATGCAGAAGAAGCTTCCTCGTTCCCATCAAATTCAGACAAAACATCAAAGGCATGCAACTTCCAATCCAAAGTTTGAGTTACCACAACACTGGCCACGCATACGTTACTATGAATCTACAGCGACAAAAAGTAAGTCATTAAAGAACTACATATGCTACCAAAAGGATACAGTATTAAAGAGGCATAAAAACAGAAAAAGTAGAACATACTGAATAACAAACGCACTCACTCAGTTTGAAGAAACAAAAGAAACAAAATATTTTAGTTTTATTCCATATAGTACCATGTCATAATCAATAGAAAAATTAACGGTACGATATTGCAGTACCTAACTACATATTTAAATATCATGACCCTTACACGAAGGGCAACAATCTGCACCCAAAAAAACACAAAATTGACTGTTTTCTCTCATAAATACCAGTCAAAGTAGTTTCTCAAATAGTAAAATGCAAGCAAGAAGCGCTAATCACCGAAGCAGGTATGTGGTAGAAAAAGAGCCGGGTAGTTTCCACCCAAACATAACATAGACATCAGTGTTCAGAGAAGTAATGAGCTGAGATGCATGTTGATGATCCATTAATGGTTTAAAGAAAGATGTCGAGTAGGGATAAAGCACAAATTGATAAACAGAGACAACACACAGGAAATTCTTGAATCCGCAAGTCGTAGAAAAGAAGTCTTACAAGCTTACAACTATTATTCAAAAAGCTCACAGCTTTGGCTATTTGGTGAAGTCCCCAAGCATAATACTCATCCCTGAACATAATAGAGGAAAATTAGAGTGTATATGACGTATGTGGCTTTCTATAGATATTATTAACTTTCTATAGATACTATTAACTAGCGTTACATGAGTTGAGAAACAAAATGAGACTTAGAAATAAAAAATAACAACACTGCATCAAATGTTATATAATTCCTCTTAGCCTCTAAAATACATATCAAAGGTTTAATATTGTGATTCTCTAATTCTAAGTTTCTAAAGAAATTATTCGTGCTAAATTTGCTCGTGTGTTTGGCTTTCCTTTACAAATAATATGCATAAGTAAATGACAAGTAAAGTGAAATAAAATTCAGTAGCTGTCACACAATCATAAATTCAGCAAAAAGGTAGACAAAAGTTATGATCATATGTATGATTGCAACGGCTTGGAGTTCCATTCTTTCACAATACATCCCCATTTTTTAAAAGAAATGGGAAAATTACATTGTTTGTAAGGGAAGGGGTCTCAATGATAGATTATGAATCAAAACATAAAGCAATCCCATGAGAACTAGAAAGCTCACCACCTCAACAGCCGTTGACCCTACAATGAATCATTACTTAAACTATGTTGGTCGGCAATACTACATCAAGACCTTCGCATTTTTAACAGCATTAAGCATATTAGCGTTTGGAAAGGTTGCTGAATATAGCGTAACAACTAGCTTTCTTCAGTCTAATTTTTTCTACGCAAAAAAAAACATGATAAAAGGAAAACATGAGTATTTCAAGACCATATAATGAAAATGGGCATGTACAAACTCAGACTCTTCAACACAGCATTGTATCTACAAAGTCAAAAGGAAACGAGTTCTGTTTAATATGACAGACTTCATACCAGGCCACCAGATATACAAGATCCTAAGAAATGCAGAAAGTTTACTTATCCAGAAATTGAGCTCTATATTTTATAGTATCCATGACACCAAAAATAAATCTCTCAGGATATGACCAGGTTAAAAATGAAAATAAAGAATCAGTTAGATAACTTGCCTCTGTCTGCCATCCAAACCCAACTCTTTTATTTTTTCCGACAATGGCATTACAGGCTCAGTTACAATATAGATGGTGACCTTTGTAGTCGACCCATCAAACGTCTCTACCTCAGTACTGTGAAGAAACGACAATATGTTAGGATGTCTGACCTGCAACGAAAAACAAGGCAACATTTAAAATGTATGAGCACCAAAATATAACCATGAAAAAAGGGAGGAACAAAAAAAACAATTTACTGCAGAAAATGATCATGTTTAAACACCTAACTTTTGCTGCACACAAAGCCAGAAGGGATAAATTGTACTCCGTAGTAGTAATTAGAATGATGTTGCTTTCAGGTGAAAGTGTGAAGCATACACACCATCACTAGGCATCACTCATCCACATGAAAACTTATATATTACTCCATACGTAATAATAATGATAAGTATTGTACTTTATCAAGATATGAAAAAGAAAAGAGAACTTCAAAATCTTGCCAAAAACTTCCAGATGCGCAGTCAACTACTTTATTGCTTATGAGTGCATTAATGCATTATGTCCACTTAGTGTTCTCCCATCTTTACTAGTTAATCATACATACAGAAGCTTCATGCTGAAAATGTATAAACGAAAAGAAGAATGACATACCGTGCGCAGACGTTTCACCCCATTGCGACCAGCTGCTAAATGACCATCTTGGGCATTCCCCGTAAGAGCGAAAATTGAGACTGGAGAGCCATCGTCCTGTAAGGATGGTTTAACGAACCTCCCAGTTATTAAATTAAGGGATTGTTTGCTTCTAAGACAAAAAAAGGAAGATTCTCTCTCACTGATTCCGTAAACCGGTGAAAGAGCACAAACTAAACCAATCATGCACTCCAACTGCACAGTTAACTAATGTTACATGTGGCCATGCCCAAAGAGAGTAGAGGGAACCCACTTCACAAGCCCAAGGGCACTCCATCTTTTGTAAAACCAATTGGCATGGGAGAAGCACCCATAGGCCTTATAAAGTGAGCAATTCTTTACTCCACGACCAATGTGGGACTTCACATTTGGGTTTTATATTCTAACACTCCCCCTCAGGTGTGAAGCCCACTAAACGGACCCAGGATGACAACATGGGGGTGCACCAAAGTGGGAAAAGAATCTCGGAATCCTCTTAAGAGAGGGCCCTTGGCCCTCCTCCGATGACACGAAGGCTCGGTTAGTCGGTTTCATTTACAGGAATTGGGAAGATATCAGATTATAATTCCAACGGACCTAGCCATGCTCGAAGAGAGTAGGAAGAGTCTACTTCAAGTCGAAGAAAACTCCATCTTTCCTCAAACCAATTGGCAATAGGAGGACATCCCTAGGACTTATATAGTGAGCAACCTTCTACTCCTCTACTCCATCAGTCCATCACCAATGTGGGACTTCACATGTGGGTTTTATATTCCAACAACTAACACGAGGGCAATTCCACAGCATTTTTTAAGGGTAAACGGGTATTGGAATTTTACATTTCTAATGAATCCAAATAGTGATAATAACAAACCCAGGAGATAAGGTAATGGTGACACTAAGAAAATAAGGATAAAGAAGCATAATACTAGATGAAATGGGCTTAGTAGACAAGAAAAAAGAGAAGCCCGTTCCTTAATTTTCGTAAACAGATGACTGGGCAAAAATTACCTCGCCATGAGCACTAATTATCACAGTATCTCGTTCAAAAGGCAACAAATTAAGTCGCCATGAGCACCAGAGTGACATGACTATTATCCCCATTCCCACATTCCCCATGATGTATTAGTACAATGGTGTCACACAGGAATAATGTGAAAGAGGAAAAAATGAAATCTGTAATAATAAAGGAGAGAAAGGGACATGGAAAAAAAGAAGGGAGTGAATTAGGTGAATTGTAGGAATAACATAGATGATGATGATGATGATGATGATGATAGTGCATCAGAAGCAATGAAACCTTGGAAGTGCCGCGAGAGTGTGACCAGGAACCCCAGGACGAGGAGTAGGGTTCGCCGATGGTGTAGGGCAAATCCTTGATCCCAGCACCAGCTCCAGCTCCAGCAACTACTCCTTTCAAGAACTTGAACATCCTGTGTTGTCGATCTACCTATACAACCACCTGCACAATCCTACATTCAATCAGCCCAAACTACTCTACTCTATACCACATCAATATCCAAAATCTCGACAAAACAACCACACATGACACAACCCCTGATCTATCCTGTTCGTACCGTACCATGCGATAAAATTCGGAAAATTGACACTTGAGTATGTCGGAGAAGCAATCAATTCACACGTGCTTGAAAAAATTTTGACCCCAAATCACGCAATTGATGACAGAACTGAATTATATTATATATAGACTGAAAAGGCGAGAAAAATGAAAATTTGTACCTTGAATGGATGAGCAAGAATGAGTGATTGAAGAAAGGAAGATGGATCGATTAGAGTGAAGTGATTGAAGGCATCGGCGAGAGGGCAGGGAAGGGATATTGAGATGCACAAAAATGGAATTGAGGTTGAGGAAGGTGGTGGGTTGGGGTTAGTCAGACTCAGATTCAATGACGACGCTATGTAAACTCCAAACTCCAAACTCCAAACTGAGCCTGCGATCCGGGTGAATGTGAATTTATGTAATTAACCCGTAATTGTATACAATATGTGCAAGTAGCTTAGTCTATATATATATATATATATATATATAAAGAAGGAACTTTTTGAACGATGTGATTGGTCCGTTCCATCAAAACTCAATTTAGGAGAGTATCATTAATAGTAAAAACAATCAAGTAGAGAATCTTTTAATTATTACAATAATATATTTAATCTATTATATCAACTAGATGAAAGCCCGTGCGCTGCACGGGTTAATTGGCGTAATTACACTGATGATTTACCTTCGTTAAATAAGATACTTAATCAATCTATATCATTATAACAAATAAGAAGATGACCTTGTATTAGTAATTAGGTTTAATTTCAGCTAAGTTTACGGTCTTAAGAACTTATTTTAAAAGTTAAAATAATACATGACAACTCTTATTTATAATATAAAATTTCATCAACTTATTATAATTTTTCGATGTGGAAATAATTTTACGTTCGCTGTCTTATTAAGAGATTTTTTAAGACTCAAAAATTTTTTTTGATTGATATCTAAGAACGAATGAATTTTTTGGTTGATATCAAAAAATGAAATATTAATCTTATTTATAATATAAGATTCTATCGCCTCATCATAATTTTTCGATATAGGATAATTTACTCAAGGTTTATGGTTTTAAGATCCGCTTTTAAGACCCAGAAAAACGCACGATTACTCTTATTTATAATATAAAATCATCACCTTATTTTAATTTTTTCGATGTGAGATAATTTTAGTTTTGTAGTCTTTTTAAAAGTTTTTCAAGACTCAAAAGATTGTTGGTTGATATTTAAAACCGAAAGATTACTTATTTATGATACAAAATTCCATCACCTCATCATAATTTTTCGATGTGTTATAATTTACTTAATTAAGTTTATAGTTTTAAGAGCTATTTTTAAGACTTAAAAGAGTTTATTTTTATATCTAAGTTAAAGGATAGATAATTACTTTTTATTTATATAATTGAATTTGATCATCTTATTGGAGTATATGTTTTTGATGAATGATTAGTCTTATTTATAAAATAAAAAAATTCACCTTATTATAATTTTTAGGAATTTCCTCATCTCATCATAATTTGGAGAAGTGGTTACTTTTATTTATAATAGAATTTCATCGTCTTATTATAGTTTCAAAAGTTTTTTAAGACTCAAAAGAGAGGGAGTATAATTTTTTGATGTGCGATACTTTACTTAAGTATATAGTCTAACAAATAATTAGTCTTATTTATAATGTAGAAATCTATCAACTTATTATAATTTGTCGATGTGCGATAATTTAACTAAAATTTGTAGTCTTATTTATAATATAGAATCATCACCGTACCTTCTTTAATTTGTTTCGATGTGAGATAATTTTAAATTTTAAGTCTTATTAAGACCTTTTTTATACTCAAAATATTGTTGGTTGATATTTAAAAACAATAATTATTCTTATTTAGTAGAAATTCATGATACTTAAAGTTGATTGTGGTTGATGTCTAAGGAAGAATTATTATTAGTCTGATTTACAATATAAAATTTCATCACCTTGTATAATTTTTTACTTAAGTGTATAATCTTAAGAAATTTTTTAAAACTCAAAAGATTTTTGTTTGATAAAACTTTATAATTTTTCGAATGTGGGACAATTTTACTCAAGTTTATGGTCTTAATATATTTTTAAGACTCATTAGATTTTTGGTTAATATCTAAGAGCACAAAATTATCTTATTTATAATATAAAGTTTCATCACCTTATTATAATTTTTCGATGTGAGATATATATTATCTAAGTTTGCAGTCTTATTAAGAGATTTTTTAAGACGTAAAAGTTTTTTTTATTGATATTTAAGAACACATTATTAGTCATCACCTCGTAATAATATTTCGGTGTGAGATAATAACTTAAGTTTATAGTCTTAATAGCTCTTTTTAAAAAGAAAAAAAATACATGATACTCTGACATTACTCTTGATTATAATATAAAAGTTCATCACATCACTATAATTTTTCAATGTGGGATGATTTTAAATTTGTAGTCTTATATATTAAAAACTTTTTTAATACTCAAAACTTTTTTGTCGATATTTAAAACCGAATGATTACTCTTGTTTATAATATAAAGTTTCATTACCTTATTATAATTTTTTGATGTGAGATTATTTTTATTTAGGTTTGTAGTCTTATTAAGAGACTTCTTAAGAAGTAATTGTTTTTATTGATATTTAAGAACGAATGATTAGTCTTATTTATAATATAGAATTCATCAATTTATCATAACTTTTCGATGTGGGATAATTCATCTTATTATATATTTTGGAGAAAAATTATCATTAGTCTTATTATAGTTTCTCGATGTGAGATTATTTTTAATCAAATTTATAGTTTTATTAAGAAACTTTTTAAAACTTAAATGTTTTTTTATTTATTTTTAAGAACGAATGATTAGTTTTATTTATTATATAGAATTAATCCCCTTATCATAACTTTTCGATGTGAGATTTTTTATTTAAGTTTATAGTCTTCCAAAAAAAAATTCATGTGAGATTATTTACTTAAGCTTATAATCTTAAGAGCTCTTTTTAAAACAAAAAAAAATTACATCATACATTACTCTGGTTATAATATGAAGTATAGAATTTCATCATCTCACTCTAATTTTTTAATGCGGCCGGGATGATTTTAAGTTTGTAGTCTTATATACTAAAAAAAAATTGTTGATATTTAAAATCGAATGATTACTATTATTTATAATATAAAATTTCATCATCCCATCGTAATTTTTTTATGTCGATATTTAAAACCGAATGATATATACGTAATAGTATTACCATATTATTATATAATAGAAAAAAATGAACATCACATCATATTATATAATAGAAAAAAATATTACATAACACATTCAAATAATAATAAAATGCATTATATATACGTAAAACTTGAGAATAGACAAATTTTGTAGACACGTACCTGGTTGAATGATTTTTTGTGACAAATTCAACCGGTATTTATACATTATTATTTTCCATATTTTTGAGAAAATAATTAAGGTAACCCTTCTATGTACTATTATTATATATTATTACGTAATATAGTATATTATTCTATATTATTATTATTACAATTGATATTATATTATTACTATTACTATATTATATTTATGATTATGTTTCCATATTAATAAACTTAAATAAAAAATAAACGTACCAATGAGATCACTCGAAAAAAGATACAATTCTAGTAGTATAGTTTATAGTATAGTAATAGTAGTACTATTGCTATACTACTATTACTATTTATGATATAATATATATATATATATTATATTTATATTACTATACGTAATATAAATACAATTCTTTGATATTTATGAGATTTTAAGTTTATAATATTATACGTAATATAGATTATATTATATTTATGATATTATATTCTATTACATATACTTTCTTATATTATACTATTAATTATTAGTATTAGTAGTATTATTGTTACAATTCTATATACTTTCCTAATACTATTATTATACTTTTATGATTATGTTTTCCATATTAATAAACTTAAATAAAAAATAAACAGACCAATCAGATCGTTCGATGAAACAGACCAATGAGATCGCTCGAAAAAAGCCTAAAATATATATATATTGATGTGATGTTTATAATTTTCATTCAAAAACCTTTAAATTTCATTTAACAAAAAATTATCGTAAAAAAAAATTATAAAAATGAAATAATTAGATTCTCGGTAGAAAATGCTTTCATTTAAGTATAAATTTCATATAATTTGTTTCATATTATTTGATCGAAAAAGTAATGAACTTACTACATATTAAGATAATAAAGTTATCCCACATCGACAAATTATAATAAGGTGATGAGATTCTATATTATAAATAAGAGTAATCATCCGTCCTTAGATATCCCACATCGAAAAATTATGATGAGATTTTGGAATTCTATAATATAAATAAGAGTAATCATTATTTTTGAATATCGACCAAAAAAAACTTTTGAGTCTTAGAAAACTCTTAATAAGACTACAAACTAAAAATTGTTCCACATCGAAACAATTATCCCACATCGAAAAATAATTACCCCGTAAGAAGTCTTAAGATTATAACCTTAAGTAATTATCCCACATCAAAAAAATTATGATAATGGAATTTTATATTATAAATAAAACTAATCGATCCTTCTTAAATATTAATAAAAAAAAACTTTTGAGTCTTAGAAAATATTTTAATAAGACTACAAACTTGAATAACATAATCTCACATCGAAAAATTATACTCCCTTCGTTCCATTTGATTATTTGCATTTGCTTTTTGAACACTATTTATAGGTGAGTGAAAACGTCAATGTAACTAATTAATTAAGTGTAATCATTCCTCCAAATTATAATGAGGTGATAAAATTTTATGTTGTAAATAAGTGTAATCTTTCGTCCTTAAATATGACTAATCATTCGTTATTAGATATCTTCCAAAACTCAATCGAGTCTTAAAACCTATTAAGACTATAAACTCAAGTAAAATTATCATAAGAGTTCTTAAAACTATATCTAAACTTAAGTCAAAATTATTCTATATCGAAAAATTATGAGGTGATGAATTTGATATTATAAATAAGATTAATAATTCGTTCTTAAATATAAAAAATAAAATAAAATAGAGTCTCACAAAAGTAGTTGAGACTATAAGATTATCCCACATCGAAAAATTATAATAAGGTGATCGAATTTAATTACTTCATATAAATAAGAGTAATCGCTCATTCTTAAGTAAGTTAGATATAAAAACAAATTCTTTTACTTCAAAAATTTATCCTAACGTTGTCTAACATCGAAAAATCCACATCGAGAAATTATAATAAAGATGATGAAATTCTACCATATAAATACGGAGTAAAAACAATCCTTCGTCTTTAGATATCAACGAGAAATATTTGGAGTCCTAAAAGAACTTCTACATCATCAATAAGAAAAAATTATTCGTTTTTAGATATTAATAAAAAATCTTTTGAATCTTATAATACTCCTCTTAAGGTTATACATTGAAGTAAAAATTATTTCACATCGAAAAATTACAAAAAAGTGATGAAATTCTATTATACAAATAAAAGTAATCATCGTCTTTAAATATCAATCAGAAATCTTTTGAGTCCTAATTAAAAAGAGTTCTTAAAACTATAAATTTATGTAGAATTATCACAGATCGAAAAATTATGATAAGATATCATAAATAAGAGAAATCATTCGTTTTAGATAATCATTTGTCCAAAATGTACTCTGTAATAAGGTGATCGAATTCTACTATATAAATAAAAGTACTCGTCCGTCCTTAATAACTTAGATGAAAAACAAACTCTTTTGGGTCTTAAAAAAAATTCTTAAAACCTTAAACTTAATTAAGTAAAATTATCCCACATTTTTGAGTCTTAACAAACTTTAAGACTATAAACTTGAGTAAAATTTCTCTCATCGAAAAATTATTACAAAAACCAAACATTTTTTGAGTTTTAGAAAAGCTCATAGAATTATAATAAATTTAAGTAAAATTTCTCCTTTGAGTCTTAATAAAGCTCTTAAGACTATAAATGTGTATGAAATTTTTCCACATAGAAAAATTATTATAAAGTTATGAATTTCATATTATTTGCTCCAAAAAGTAAAGAATATATTATATATAGAAATAGTAAAATCATCTCACATCGAAAAATTATATTAAGGTGATAAATTTCTATATTATAAATAAGAATAATCATCCGTTCTTAGATATCAACAAAAAAATTCTATATTATAAATAAGAGTAATCATTCGTCAATAGATATTAACCAAACATCTTTTGAGTCATATAAAAACTCTATCTCACATCGAAAAATTATATAATATGGTGATGAATTTTCATTATATAATTTGTTCTTAGATATCGAAAAAAATTAAAGAGCTTTTAAGAGTATAAAATTAAGTAAAAACTATCTCACATTGAAAGAATAACGTCATATGTATAAATTAAATAATTTTCATTTCTATAACAGTAGTTATAAGTAAAAAGTGAGGTTAATATAGTAAAAATGTTGGATCAAATAAAAAATATTCCGTATATGCGATGGAATGAAGATAGAAAGACGGACGAAAATAGAATATGGAAAAAGATAGAAGAAAGGACGAAGTACTCCGTAGTATAATTGTACCACATTGAAGATTATCACAGGGGGATCATCATATGATTATAAATTGAAGTCATTATTGGTTCTTAGATATCAACTGTCAACCCAAATATTTATCGAATTGTCTTAAAGAGATATATTACGAGTTTTAAATACAACGCACGCGGATAATTTTATTTGACATTTACCGCATGTATGACCTCCCAAAAAACACATTCACGTATGTGGATAATATTCCTTTACTATTACAATGACGTGTCGCTTTCTCATTCAATTTTTTCTCTCCAAATTAAATCACTATCCCTACTTGTTCAATAAGGAAACAACAAATTAATAAGGAAACAAATAATTACTCTACAATATAATATTTTATAAGAGTATCTTAATTCAAGTCAAACTAAATATTTGTGTGAATTAGATGAAAAAATCTCCAATTACTAAATTTTTGCGTATGGACTATGAAAAAAATAAAAGTGTCACAACTTATCGAATTCAAGTGTCGACGTAAAAATTTATACTCCGTAAAACATTTGATGAGTGGAAAAACTATATAAAATACTTTCAAAATTTTGATTTTAATATATAAATAAAATATTTTCTTATCTAATAATATTTGAAGTATTGTGTGATCTTCTAATTTGTTAACAAAATTAAAACCATATTTGAATATATACGAGGATGTATTTTGATTCATGACGGTTGGTTTCATGATTAAAAAAAAGTAAAAAAATATAAAATATTATCATTAGCTTTGTAGAAAAAAAGTGTTCGGTAAATTATATAAGTATTAAATAAGATTACTCGATTATTTTGAACATTTTTAATTATTTTCTCAAATCAAAGCGTAACGATAAAAAATATGAAAAGTTAATAGGTTACCAATTAGATATTTATATGTAATCACTAATAAATATAAAATTCTAAATGTACCGTGCATTACTGCGCAGAATCTGTACTATTTTACGATTATACGACTATACGAGTACCTTTTAAATCTTACTACTTCATATTTGTTCAAGCTCTTGCCGATGATGTAAAATTGTTATAAGATCAGCTTAGCAATATTTTTTTGTAAAAGTTGAATTTTAATTCCAAAGATATATGCTCAGTGAAAATCACCAAGTTTAAAGAAGAGTTAATATAGAAATGCAAATTGGGGTAACAAATAGGGACGGTGGGGACAACACGAACTCTTGCTTGTGACAAATATATCCGTCACAAACTTGTAATGGGTCAGATATAACTCATATGTGTTGACAGAAACAAAACATTTGTTATTTTTGATGTATTCTAAACTCGTTATAGTTTGTGACGGATATGAGGTCATGGGCGAAGCAGCAAGTTTGACGAACCATCGGCGTGAAGCTCATTTAAAACCACACAAGACATTTTTAGAGCATGTCTATCTATTATTCTTCATCCATTCTTGGAGAAGAATGGAGAGATAAACTTACCCTATCCATGAACAAGGCATTCTACGGGGAGGATAATTATTTTTTACACCAAACAAATGGAGGGAGGAGAAGAATATTGAGACCCACAAACAACTTTATGTCAATCAAGCTTATTTCTTTCAAATTTTTTAATCAAAATGACACTGTTTTGGTACCGAAAAATACAAAATGTATCATGTTCGGACCCACTAGAGAATAGAAAAATCATTCTTGAATGGAAGAGTTTTTTTTAAGGGTAGAAAAATTATGGTAGATATGATGAGGTGGAAGGAGTGAGTTCTACCCAAAAATGGAAAAACCATTCATGGATAGGCAATAGACATGCTCTTACGTCAATAAACCTTGTCGAGTTTGTCATTGACTCTTTGTTGTAACTGGGAGGGAGTTTCACGTAACTTCTTCAAATAAGTTTAGGCGGAAGAAATATACTCCTTCCGTCCTACCGTATTTTTTTAGGTAGATTCTTAAAAATTGTCCCATTACTCAATTTTTCTTTTTAGTCCATCTTTTTACAACTTTCTCCCTATCAAGTCAAAATATTTACTGTTATTCCATTAACCCACACCGCCTCACACAGCATTATGACTCGGGAGTCATTCATATATACTCAATCATCGACGGAGGAGTAATTGAAACCGATTACATTTACCCATACGAAGAAATAGAGGGAAAAACTGAAGTAGAAAAAAGGTACTCGTAGAACCGTAGAACATCATCATCGTTCATCCATCCATGGTTGTCGATTGTTAAAGGTTTTGGCAAAAATAAAAGCAAGGTGCGCATTAATGGAGGATGAAGGAGACATATACGAGGGAATAAGGGCACATTTGCCTTTATCATTTGGCAAACAATCCAAAACCCCTACCTCTCTCGAAGCTCTCCACAACTCCACTCGTCGTTCCCAACCCTCTCCCCTTCCTAATTCCCTCCATTCCAACCCTAACCCTAACCCTAACCCTAACGAAGACAGCGATGACCTCGCAATTGGGCCGCCACCGCCACCTCCGCTGGAAGATGACGAACCTCTGGTTGGGCCGCCTCCGCCGCCGCGAGTGGGAGCTGAGTCAACTGATGAGGACGATTCCGATGACGATGACGATGCCGAGCCTCCTCATCGTATTCCTTTGAGTAACGAGATTGTTTTGAAGGGACATACTAAGGTATTCCACTTCGTCTTTCTATATTTTGTTAAAATGTACAGTATAGTATATTGCTGCATTTCTTACTTTTATTCAAAGTCGTGTTTGTCCGAATTTCGAAGGAGTATTTTTGTCCAGTTGATTGGTATATGTGTTCCAATTTGATGGATTTGACAATTTTGTGAGTGACTGAAAAGAACTGGAACTTCGTGTTGCTAGAGAGAGATTCATGGATTTTGAACTTTTTGTGAAACTTGATGTTGACAGGTTGTTTCGGCTTTAGCTGTCGATCCCACAGGGTCGAGAGTTCTTTCTGGTAGCTATGACTATACCGTTCGTATGTATGATTTTCAAGGAATGAAACGGGATTTGTCTTCGTTTAGACAGTTGGAACCTTTCGAAGGGCACCAAGTTCGGGCACTAAGTTGGAGCCCTACGGCTGGCTTCTTTTTATGTGTCACTGGCTCTGCTCAAGCTAAGGTGCTGCTGCCACTTTCATCTCCTTTTGCTTTCCCGCTATTCATTTTTGTATAGTGTGCTGGGAAATGACGGAATATTATGCATCATTTCAGATTTATGACCGTGATGGCCTCACCATTGGCGAGTTTGTCAAGGGGGATATGTATATTCGTGATTTGAAGAACACAAAAGGTCACATAACTGGTGTGACTTGTGGAGAGTGGCACCCCAATAAAAAGGAAACAATCTTGACGTCATCTGAAGATGGTTCACTTCGGATTTGGGATGTAAATGATTTCACTACCCAAAAACAGGTACCTATCTTCACTTGTATTCTCATGGTATTTGCTGAGTTAATGTTTGGGATCTCCTCTTTGCATAGTTATTATGACTATGTTCACCCAGTATGTGCAGCTGATTCTGAGATCAAGTGTCCCGTGATATGCTTGTACGTTGTATGTAAAGTCTTCAGATAATTAACCACTAGTTAACAGCTAGAAATGCCACAAATGATGTTTTAGCGCCGAACTGATGCATTAATTGCTTGAGCTTTTGTCTGCATGTGTTTGTAAGACTTGTTTCATGTGTACTCTTATTAAGTTTTGCTTAGCTGTTAATAGATCAGCAACTCATTGTTATCCATGGACAACAAAAGTCACGGAAGTGAGTGAACCCTCGGTTCATCATTTACTTTATTTTTCTTTTCTCCGGTTTTAGGGAGAGGAGTTTGGTGGTCTCTTCAGCCTCCATTTCCGCACTTCCACCCATGCTGGCCAATCTTGTCTCTTGGCAATAAATCATCTCCTGGATGGCATTATAATTATAATTGTGTGTGGCTACTAATTTTTTTGTCTTGATAAGGGCACCCTAAAAAAGATCTAAAGGAGTGCCATCAAATTTGTGCACCCTCAGATCTCAGGGTTTTGTAGCCTCCTTGAGCGTTGTACAGATTTTTTTGTAATGCCTTGTGGTGATTTCATATACTTTATAGTGAGGAGCTGTTTCTTTTATAATTTTAATCTTCTAAACTTGTATGATGTCAATTTGAGCTCAGTGGAACTTCTCTGACCCTACCCTGGCTGTAGTCTTTGACATCAATTCTAAAATCCTTGCGCTGTATAGGTAATAAAGCCAAAACTTGCGAGGCCCGGACGAGTTGCTGTCACAACCTGCACCTGGCAACGTGAAGGAAAAAGTATTGCTGGTGGGATTGGTGATGGAACTATTCAGGTATACATCTTCTGAAGCTCTAGGTTTTATATTTTAAAAAATCTACCAAATTTGTTTCGTTTCTATTGTTAGAACTACTGATGTCTTTCTGTCGCTTCAGATCTGGAATATTAAGGCAGGATGGGGAAGCAGACCAGATATTCATATACAAAAAGCACATACTGATGATATCACTGCTCTGAAGTTTTCAAGTGATGGGCGACATTTGATATCAAGAAGTTTTGACTGTACATTGAAGGTAATACTCTCTGTTTAATACGGAGTAATATTAAGGAATTTTTTCTCTCTAAATATAAGATGTTCCATAGTATATATATATATATATGATTATTGTGATGTTGGGAGTCTAAGAAATACATTATATTAGGAGCGAGGTAATTTGTTACTATTATAAGTGGAGAGATGACTACTATTGTGCAAAATAATCATACCATTTTTCTGATTTGTACTACTTCATTACTTCACTTTAATCCTCGTGCAATTAGCTTCAAGCTAAACATCCATCTTTTGAATCAGAGAGAGTATATTGATTTTACAATCTTCTGGATGTAGGCTAATTGTCAAATGTCTTTCAGGTTTGGGATTTACGTCAAACAAAGGAGTCACTTAAGGTGTTCGAGGATCTACCAAACAATTATGCTCAAACAAATGTTGCATTTAGTCCTGATGAAGATCTGATCTTGACTGGTACCTCGGTTGAAAGAGATAGCCCAGTTGGTGGTTTGCTGTGCTTCTATGATCGGGTAAAACTTGAACTAGTATCAAGGGTTGGGATATCTCCAACACGCAGTGTCGTGCAGTGTGCTTGGCATCCAAAACTAAATCAGGCATGATATTTAGCTCTTCCTTTTTCTTCCATCAGAATTTTTGTCCAAATATCGTTCAAATGCTAAATTTCATCTCTCTAACAACAGTTACTCTTCTGGGATGGTCTCATATTACAAAGAATACCCATATGGCAATATGTTAGATTTTTAAGTTGATGGTTGTTTTAATTTGGGCAAGGTAAATTTGTATTGTGCTGTTTAAATATGGGAATGTAGGAATGTTGGTTATGTGATTGGAAATGTACTGCTTGATTTCTTGAAGTTTGGTTACAAGATCACCTATTTATAGGTGTTGTGAGCGGTAGAAATCCACCATCATTCCCTCTAATAATTCTGGAAATTTCTAGCTTAGTGCTAATGATATTTTCTAGATACACGATTCTAGCCTTACTTCTACACAATTCTTGTTCTAATGATTTCAAGATTTTTCAAGATTACTCTTTGTATTTTTAACACTCCCCCTTAATCTGAAAAATCTTGAACTCGGAGCTGTAGTCTGAACTTGCGTTGATGGCTTTTCGATGTCGGGAGTGATCTTCTGAAAATGTCACTTTGCTTCCTATGAGTTCTTGGATGAAATATCGTCGTATCTTGATATGTGTTGACGGGAAGTGGTTGTTTCTCATACTCACGTCGATCCTTGTGATATTTTGGTGTTGAGTAGCCTTCAGCTGCAACTCGAGCCTTGTTTTGAATTGCCTGATTTTTGTAGTAATGGGTCTTTGATCCCTTCTTTGGGCTGGTAGCTCCGTTAAGCTTGTCTCTGTATGTCCTTGTCTCGATCTTCTTTTTCTCTTTCGTTGCTTCTCGATAACTTGGTGCTTGAACTCTTGTTGTTTCCGTGGCTGTGAGTACCATGGTTGCTTGGCCACACTTGTATTCTTCCGGTGATGTTTGGTTTGGTTGAGAGGTAGAGTTTTGTAATTTTGGGAGGTTTGGAATATGTGATGTTTTTGTAGGAAGAGAGGTTTGTTTTTGTATGGTTGTTTTTTCTGTGTTTATGGGCATTCTTAGTGGGAAAATTTTGTTCTCGGTCATTTGTACGGAAGTAATCAGTTGCCCATTTTTCTTGTCATAAATGAGGCATTTTTTGTTGTCAAATATGACTTTATAACCTTTTTGGAGAAGTTGTCCAACACTTAATAAATTTTGTGCTAGGCCGGGGATGTATAAGACATCGTGAATAAATTTTGTGAAACCGTTTTTTGTCTTAACGGCTACTACCCCTTTACCTGCAACCTCTTGGCTTGTACCATCACCAAGAGTAATCTCGGATTTTATCTCTTCATTGAGGCTCACAAATGAGTCCTTGTTGCCTGTCATATGGTTGGAACAACCGCTATCTATATACCATATTTCTGTGGACTTCTCTTCTGCATTTAAGCGAGAGTAAAATAGTTGTCCACTCGAATCTTGTTCTTCTATGAAATTAGCCTCATCTTTATTTCGGAACCGACAATCCCTTTCAAAATGGGTGTGTCTTGTACACCTCTTACATTTAAACCAACAATTATTTGTATTATGACCATTTTTCTTACATAAATTACAATAAGACTCTGTTTGTTTAATTTGTCGGTTTCCTTGATTATATAATCCTCTCCCTCTACCGTGACTTTTGTTTGAAAATTTTAATTCGGCCTTAAAGGCCTGTTCTAGTGGCTCGTCATTAAATCTTTTCATTCTTTCTTCATGAGCTTGAAGTGAGCTCATTAATTCAACCATAGTAATTTGTTTTAAATCTTTTGACTCTTCTATTGCGGCCACTATATGTTCAAATTTTCTCGGAAGACTTCGTAATATTTTTGGAATAATTTTTGCATCCTCAATTGTGTCTCCGTAAGAACGAATTTGATTTATTATGGTGGAGGCACGATTAAAGAATGCTTCAATTGACTCGTCTTCCGACATTAATAAATTTTCAAAATCTTTCCATAAAGTTTGGAGTTTAATTGTTAATACCTTGCCGGAACCTTTGTATGTATTTTCCAAGATCTTCCAAGCCTCCGAGGATGATGTTGCTGATATAACCCGTGTGAGTATTGCCTCGTCGAGTCCTCGATAAATCAAAGAAAGAGCATAGTGATCCTTTCTTTGATTTTCGATGTATAAGTTTTTCTTTGTAGTGTCCCATGTTGATTCTTCATTGGTATCCTTGGGTTTTTCGTACCCGTTTTGTATCAAATCCCATAATCCTTGGGAAATGAATATAGACTTCATTTGGATACACCAAAGGTCGTATTTTTCGCCTTTGAATGTTGGTACCTAATTGACTTGAATTGGAGTTGACATGTTTGTTTAATGTGTTATTTTATTTGGGACTAATTTTTTTGATATGAATTTACGGAAGGACTTGGGTTGGCTCTGATACCACTGTTAGATTTTTAAGTTGATGGTTGTTTTAATTTGGGCAAGGTAAATTTGTATTGTGCTGTTTAAATATGGGAATGTAGGAATGTTGGTTATGTGATTGGAAATGTACTGCTTGATTTCTTGAAGTTTAGTTACAAGATCACCTATTTATAGGTGTTGTGAGCGGTAGAAATCCACCATCATTCCCTCTAATAATTCTGGAAATTTCTAGCTTAGTGCTAATGATATTTTCTAGATACATGATTCTAGCCTTACTTCTACACAATTCTTGTTCTAATGATTTCAAGATTTTTCAAGATTACTCTTTGTATTTTTAACACAATATGCTCATCAACTCACTAACTGAGTTTAAGAAATAACTATCCTACTAAATGAGTCAAATATCGTGATATTGTGTTGTGCTACTTCGTCTCTCATCTAGTACCGTACCCTGGTCAACCTAGCATAGATATGAGTATGGATTTTGTACCCAACACTTGTTTGCCCGGCTGTTCTCCTAGCAAGCTAAACTAGCGAGGTTTGCACCAGAAAAGTAAGAGAAGAGAGTTTATAAAGCAGTCAGTATTATATTTAATGGTCTAAAAGTCTTGTTTGTCAAAGCTTTGCTTGCAAAAATAGCAATATTATAAGTTTAGACTTTAGATGTATATTTTTGCCTTGTAGATGTGTCCCCGTACCCGTAACCTCACATTTAGACGTCTCAACTCCCAAGTATCTTTCAATTTTATTTATGCTGAATGTGACATTTGAATATGTTCCCATGTGCCGAGTCTTATGAGAATTTGTGTTTCTGGGAAGGGATGGCCAGTGTTCTAAATCATTGTGCAGATTCAGGAATCAACCAACTTGGCTTGAGAATGACCTAGAGAGAACAATTCAGAGATGATGGCTAACCCAAAACTCTGTGCTTATAGGTTTTTGCTACTGTCGGAGATAAAAGCCAAGGAGGAACACACATACTGTACGATCCAAGCATGAGCGAGCGAGGGGCTCTTGTATGTGTGGCTAGGGCACCAAGAACAAAATCGGTGGATGACTTTGAGATTCAGCCAGTCATACACAACCCTCATGCGCTCCCCTTGTTTAGAGATCAGCCAAGTCGCAAACGGCAAAGAGATAAGATACTTAAGGACCCTATGAAATCCCACAAGCCCGAGCTTCCCATGACTGGACCTGGCTGTGGTGGCAGAACTGGAACCTCTTCTGGAAGCTTGTTAACCCAATATCTTCTCAAGGTAACAACATTGGTTTCTGAAATATTTTTCAGGTCTGTTATTTTTTCTTTAATTTTTAAAAATAAATCAAAATCCGACCTTGGGTTATGTTTCAGAAAGGAGGTATGTTGAAGGAGACATGGATGGACGAAGATCCTAGAGAAGCTATACTGAAGCATGCTGAGGCTGCAGAGAAGGATCCAAAATTTATTGCACCCGCTTATGCTGAGACCCAACCACAAACCGTGTTTGCTGATTCTGATTCCGAGGATGAAAAATAATTCAAGTTCCATTTCTCTAAATCACTATCCGATTCTATCTAGAGTGAGAGAAACGATTTAGATCCTTGTAAGATAGTTCGAAACTGTCACAATCTAGCAGGAACAGGAACGTACATGATCTTGGTTAAGATAGTTGACAGGATTCTTCAGTTTTTATTTGCGTCGTACTCGCAATGTAATGTGAAAGGTAAAAATATTATCAAATACTCTGTAATCGATGCATACATGTAGAGATTTCATTCTTTTGGTACCCTTTCAGGCTTAAGAAACTCTTACATAGGACCGTCTTATACTCCTCAAAACCTCTTCTATACTCCTATAGTATCGGGCATGCTGATAAGGCAATAAGGCATGCTTGTTCGGACTTGTAGTATCTTACAATCCTTGTTTGAGAATGCATCCTGACTAATAGAGAAACAAGTTGCTTTCTTACAGGAGCTTATACCTGTTGTTCACTAATGTCTACAATTGTAATAAAAAATGCCTTCTTTTTCATGTATAAATATAATCAATAAAAGATCATAAGAAACTATTGTATTACATAAATTAACGGCATTTACAAGTGTCCGACCACAGGCTCCTCCATATTTTCCTATAGAATATTGGGATGACATTCAATCAGATTCTTCTACTCACTGTGTATGCTATTTTTATACTCAGGCTATGACATTATGTTACAAAATTCATATTTCACAAACCCAGATTGTAGCAACTATTATGCAGAATCATTCACCGTCTGGTTTGTAAATCGTACAAACATCAACTGACCAACGTCGCTGGAAAATGTGTGCCTGATATCGGACAAGTCGACCATTATATGCATCATGCTTGTTTCTTTCGCCGGCCTTTCTATTAGATCATGACTTTTCATGCTCAAATGTCGCCAAACGAGAGTCAGATAGGACAGAAAACATTTGCGTGTCTACAAAAAGCTGCAAATGGGATAAAACCAAACAGCACGAACAGTGAAATCCTTGACAATTAGAAGCTAAAATTTCGACACCTGACTGTATTATAGTCCAGTAAGAAAATATCGGCATATTAGCGTTTTCTTATGCACTCCGTATCTAATATCCCGACAGCAACGACAGTAATCTAGTGACGCAGTTACACAAATGACACCTACTTCACAACTAAAAAAATGACGATTTTAGTGAGCCATTTAGTTTTATTCCATCATAATCTAGAGTTTAAAAAAAGATTTTTGAAAAAGTTCCCAGCCTCCCAACAACCCACAATAAGAAGAGGGATATACTAATGTTCATAGAATGCATTGATTATGATACGTACTACAGAAGCCATGCAGGACAAACCTTTATAAAAGACCGATCTCTGCCAGGGAAGGAATCAATAAAACTATCCTTCAGAAGTAGGGAGACCTACAATCACAAACACGCAGGAAAATGAATTTCACGTACTCCTACTCCTAGTTCATCACTAAACGCAATCAAGCCTTTGCACTCACCCGATCATTGTTTGATTGTACACTGGTGATGGAATAAGACCTGAAATCAGCACATAGGGATTCCATGTATCTCTTCATTACGACTAGAAATCGTGTCGCAGCTTCAGCCTGTAAGTAACACACACAATACATAAAAGATGGAACACTTGCTCATGATATTCATACTGTTGACTGGTTCCAATCATCCATGCAAGAAAAATTTACCCTTCATCCTAGACCCATCTTACTGACGTTTTTGAGTAGTCCAAATATAATCTTTTTACGTTAGTGTTAAATTAAAGTCTCTCTCATCTCCTTTACTTTACCATCTCCCTAGTTTTCATCATTTTACTATTAATATTGGTTTTGATGTAAAAACAGATGAATAAAGTTTACCTGTACTTCATTGCACTTGTATACAGGATGCTTTTCAGCTACTCTGGATTGACTAGCCAGTGCCGCATGGATTGGACGAAGTTCAGAATAGAGTTCCTTGCGTCGAGGAAGTAATGGCAAGGAGCACATTTTCACCTGCAATAATATGAATTTCGGATTTGTCCTTATTTTAAGTCACACGCGGAAATTGAAAAATTTGGTGAAGGAGATGCCATTTAGAGATTTAAGCAATGAGGTATACAAATTTATGAAAATCAATGGAAACTAAACCAAAGGAATAAAAAATGAAACTATGTTACTCTGATACATCTCGTTTCTGATATGACAGGATACTTTATTTTTTGATACTACATTTTAGACCAAAATATTGAAATTTTGCACAAAAAAAGCCGTATCCAAGAACTCCGATACATATCGCGTCTGATTCTTGTAGACGGGTCAGAGTAACACAACAATGAAACAAAAAGATAAAGTCCAACTACATATATAAGAACGCAAACCTGGTCTTTTCCCACATTGATATGAACAAGATTAGAAGTCTTCATCTTCAAGTCTTCTGGTTTATTCTGTATTCCAACCTGCAAAGATAAGCATTAAGGAAATTATCAATTATGATGTTACTTCAACATGGAATTACAGAAAAAGCAAAAATGAGAAGAGTCAGATGACATGAATACTTGTTTTCACTACCACAAGAGTCGGGAAGATAGGAAAAAAGGATGTCTTTGTTACCCATAACAGAATAGCAGATAACATTGAGAGGTGATGCAATGACAGATTGTCATATTTAACATTTTCTATTATTTACTCATTTATTAATATTTTTAGTAGAATCCTCGTCTAATTTATCTCAGCCAGTATTGTAAGACAACATATAACAAGACTTACAATGTAAGGAACTGGAGCGTCGAGAAAATCAATCATCTTCTCCGGGAGAATCTGAAACAATGTTTAAAAGTAAAGTAAAAAGGTATCCACCGTGCATGCAGTACCATAAATCACAGAGAGAAAGGTAAAGTATGGATCTCATGGTCTGAAACCACAGATACGCTTTAAACAATGCAGTGGTCAATAACAAAAACTGAAGCAGAGGAGAAGCGATGTGACATTAATCAATTATACGAACTCACTGGTAAAAGAAGAGACTGCCATTCAAATGGACAGATGATGGGGATGAGAGACAGCACCACAGCAGAGAGAATACCCTGCAGAAGACAAACTAGCCAATGAGAACACGGCAGTTACACTCATTACTCACATCTAGCAAAAGAAACTGAAAAGTGACTGACATAGTTCTATCGATCACTAAGATGCACATCTTTTCCGCTTAAGGAAGCATATATTAAGAGTATGATCTATAATGCGCCTAAGCCCGAACAAACCAAAATGCACAAGAAAACAATCATAAGTTTCTTGGAAAACATTTGAAGACAATCATAGATTTTCTTTACATAAAATAATAACTGACCAGATTAGGGCATACGACGATGACCTGCTTCTCTAGCAACACTCCTGTGAGCAAAGCCAAAATCTGAAACAGCAGAAAATGTTAATAGTAGGTCTTCAAACTACAGACTTACGGAGTATTCACAAGTATATAGAATGTATATCGATTTGTACAACAGTGACATGATATCTAACTAAAAAGAAGAATGATGAAGCAACAGAGCATTTGGGAAAATCAATCATTGAAAGCCTCAATCCCAAATTGATTTGGAGTTGGCAAACATGAATCATCAATTGGAGTCGTAAAATAATGAAAAAAAGAAGGAACAGAAAACACTAGTCAACATACAAACAACTCTAACAAAGCCAAATAGATGCAGAAAACGGTTTTTTTTATTAATTACACCGTATTATTTATATATTTAAACAAAATGTTTAAAAACAATATATGGTTTACACAGAAACTCAGATATTCACAAAATAACACATATTCACAAAAGAATTACACTGTCAAGAGAAAGGGCACGGCAGAGTGTTGCGGTAGTCCAAACAGATAATTCGACAGCTTCTTCAGCAGCTGCTAAACTTGCATTAACCTGAAACTCATAACCTTACTTAGAAACAACCCCAGAAAGTGAGACAACTACAGGACATAATAAAGCCATGCAAAACCTTACTTCAGCACATTTAATAGGATCATGCACGTCTGTATCAAAGGAACTGTTAACTGATTCAAGATCAGAAACTGAACGGCGTGTGTATTGGATAGCTTGCAGGTGCTCTAGAGGCTGAAAAACCAACTCACTCCCCCGTTCAGGAATAGGCACAGTTCCGTAAGCACACACTATTTGTAGCAAATCGTTCTTATTCTCCTGCAAGGGAAAGCAAATTTATACATCAATATAATAGAAACTTTCAGGGGCTGCTTGGGATGAGGTACCATTACTTGGGCAGTAGAGCTCAAATGAACCGGAAAATGGAGGATTAGTATTAACAAACCTTAGCCCATTCCATAGTCATGAAATCACCAGAATAGTCACTTCCTTGGTTTGACAAGCAATCGTAATCTTCATCCGCACTTCTTGCTGAACTGTCAGATGAGACAAGAGTAGCTATAGGTTATATACTTGTATTACAAAAACTCTTATGTGATTGTTGTATGCATTCGATGATTCCATCTAATGCCATATTTCTCATTTTTGGATCGCCTTTACAGATTGATTATATGTAACCTTACCCCCATATTAAAATACACAGTTTGTTGTAAGACACCATATGCGACTACAGCCTTTAAAAATTTGGTAGGTAAAAACATTTAAAAAGCTATGTTGCCATAAAGCCATAGATAGAAAATCTAACTTAACCACCTGTATAATGACAAAGAACTGTTGCTTCTCTCCATTTTCAGGTTGTCCGAATGAGATGACAAAGCGGGCTCAGGAGAAATTGCTCCATTTTCATAAAGTCTACTAAAACCATTCGCGCGTCCTTCAGATAAATCAGAATAATGATCATCAGAATCTTGAGGACTCGTTCTCCCATTCTGATCTGCCTCTTTGGCAGGACTAAACTCTGAGATTTCGCTAGTGGATCCACTTGATGGTGGAGACTCCAGGGCCTTTGGGGAAACTAATGTGACCCCATCATCGGGAATAAAACCAGCTGCAGCAGCCGTGAGGGCTACTGCACTATCAACAGGTATTGCTGATGACATCCACTCTCCAAGGCCTTTTGGTGAATCAAAATTCCCGTGAAATTGATCCTGCTCTCTTGCAGGAGAAGGGGTGTAATCAAATAGACTCATTTCACTGACAAACTGAGTTATCCGATTCAGACGCTCTTGTGCAACAATACTGCCACAAAAAAGAAGTAATTTAACCCAACAAAAAGTTAAAATAGTTAAATAGCAACGCTACGAATCAAGCACAAGGGCAGTTTTAATGCTAACATGTCTCGAACTCAGATGATGCATACCACTGATAAATGGCTTTAATTTACGAAATTATGATTAAAAAAAATAAAAATAAAAATAAAAAAGAGGAAAAAGCCCAGGAAACCTGTTAAGCATCTCATAGTGAAGCTCAAAGAAAGGAACTCTGGTGAGCAAACAATAGCAACGAGGCGCAGAAACTAAAAAGCGGCTGCCCCCCAAAGATGATTGAGACAGGGGTGATGAATAACCAAAGATAGCTGGTGGCCTCTGAACAATTTCTGGCACTTGTAGGCAAACACCATACATCGTTCCATTATTAGCAGCCTGGTAGGAAAAAGTTGTAGTTCAGTATCAAGTATCAACAATCACAAGAATCTATCTCTGTGTGACAGAAATACAAACAAAATTCCACCACACAGCTAGAATGGAACATATAGGGTCTCACCTTAAGCGAAAATACAAACGCTAAATCATCCCTTCCCAGATGCTCCTGTTCAATAAATTCAGGAAAAAATCGTTTTAAGAAACTTAGCACGCACAAATATAAGATGTCATAGCATCATACACTTGTACCCGTAAACTGAATAATAAATCTACCTGTCCATACACAAGCGAGTTTAAGTCACTGAAGGATGGTGATCTTTCCATTAGTCGAGCCTACAATTTTACAAAGAAATGTGCCGTAAGCAAAGACGCATAAACACCATCAAAATTAAAGAGTTAAGCATATGATATCAGAAATTGTCAACAAGACATAAAAATGTGTAACTGAAAAAGGTAGAGCAAAATAAAACATCCAAAATAGGAAAGAGTGCTTGAGCCTAGACAAATTTATCTATACGACAAGTTACATTTATACTCCAATGATGGAATCTGAAGAAATATTAGCTAATGTTCAAAATCTAAAGGTATTCAATGATCATAGGTTTCTCAAAATCAGTGCATAACATATACGGAGTACTATAGAAAATGAACAGTACTGAAGCACACAAGTGGCTTAACATAATCGTGAAGAGTACACCACATGGACAGGTAAAAGAATATAAAGAGCTTACTAAACATACCACCAATATACAGATCTTAAAAAATCGATAGAAAAATATTTGATCATGAGCATAACGCAAACATTACTGCAACACAGCACGGCAATTAAATTATCAAAATTCATAATCTTGAGTGGGAGCTGAAACCTTAACACCTCCAGGAAAAGTAAATGTACATAAATCCTTCAGGCGCATTGGCAACTTCTTCCCAGGTGGATACTTGAATAATATCTGCAGTCAAGACAAGAACTCATTTCAAGAGGATATGATTGTAAGTTTATAAATGTAACTTCGATTACGCTGTTAAAAAAGATAAAATAAATAAATAACTCTCTCACACAGGTCATATATAACTAGAATGTACCCGACACTCACTCCGTATAAGTAATACACCACCTGGTACAGATCATATATAACTAGAATGTACCCGACAGAAACTACACGATTCAAAATTGTACAGCCAAGTAGCATGTGAATAATATTAGTCACATAATGAAGAGTAAACATATGATGCCTCTGTGGAAAGCAAAATCAATCAAGCTTTGAACCTGAGGATCCAATGCAGGAGGTGAAGGCTCGCGATGATATGATGGTTTTCCATCCGTTGCACTTGCTCTAATTATCTCAGATTCCCACTTTTTCTTTCTAGCAAAGGCATCCTCCACGGCTTCAAGATTGGCATCTGGATGAAGACCCGTGACTATAAAGTGTTCAAATAGCGAAGTAGGTTCCTTGTATTTCGTACGGTCCTAGATAAGCAGGAACATATTCATTATTAATAGCAAAAGACGTAATCTTTTATTTGAAACATACTCAGAAACTCTTTCTTCTACATAAGAAATTTATTATTTTTGGTTTAAAACGGGAACAAGTCCCACTGGTCACAAACCTATCCTTCTACTAACAGGAGACCAAACTACTTAAGAGATACAATGAAGTAGCAGTGAATATTAACCTCCGTAAAGTACACAGTTTCATCATAAAATCATTTGATTGTTACACTGGGCAAGAACAGCATACCGTCTGAATGAAGTCTGAAGCATGACAAATGAAGATATAAAGGCAGTGAACTACATCAGCCCTATTCTAAAGGTCATTTTTATGATCAACAAAGCAGTTGGCTGTCTAGTCCAGATTTTTCCATCAACAAAGCAGTATGCTCATACAAGTATTAATCACATGAAAGTACCTGGGTGTGAAGCTGATACCACTGTCGTTTCTGGTTTGCCAGAACCTCGGGATTGAAATTGAACTTCCGGTTCTCATATTGTGAATTTCCACCCCACCGCCAAGCCTTAGACAACGAGGTCTTCAAATTCTGGAAGCTATTGCTACGTCGGTGTGCTCGGCTTCCAATTTCACTCTGAGTTTTTCTATGCCCCGTCCAAACTGGGGAAGTATTCGCGCTACCTAAATAATCACTAGCCATTCTGACCGCCTCCTCAGAAATCTGGTGCAAAACCCACAACGGAGAAGCCGGTCTTTCTTCAAGTACATCATAATCCTCTTTCAAGTCCATCTTCCTAAAATCTTATCTCATTCTTCATTCTTCATGCACACCTGCCTTCACTATCATCATTCCCCTAAACACCAACCCGAATATTCCGAATTCCAATCCCTCCACTGGGTCTACTCACTCACCAATTTACATAAATCAAAACTAATTAATGCCAACAAACTGTTTGTATGACTATGAGAGATATGGCAACCTTTCTATAATTACACAGAAGACCCACCAACCAAAAACTTGAGAATACTTTTCAAATATATCGATTCGATTCTCAATTCATTCCCCCCAATCAAAGAATACAAGCTTCAATAAGAAGTGGAGCAAAGATGTTGTCTTTCTCAACTTACACAATCAATTACCTGTTTACAGGCCATTGAAAACGACATTCCAAGAAGTTGTCTCAGTCAAACGCAACGTAGCACAACCAAAACCCATTTAATTAAAAATAATAATAATAATAATTAAAAATAAAAATCAATCATAACCCATGTCATATTCTCAATACCCATATCATAAAGTTCGAAACTCTGAAGCTTCAAACAACCAGAAAATTGCAGGGTTTTTTTTTTACCATAAGCACAGATCAAGGAAACATTAAACAACCCAAAAAGGTAAAAAGGGTGGAACATGCATAAGGCATCAAAAGGAAATTAACAGAGAGTGAGTTTAATACAAGGGTAAAAAAAAGTTGATACCTTGAGACGAAATTAGAGTGAA
The DNA here is from genome assembly GCA_958450325.1 of Agrostemma githago. Lineage (NCBI taxonomy): Eukaryota > Viridiplantae > Streptophyta > Magnoliopsida > Caryophyllales > Caryophyllaceae > Agrostemma > Agrostemma githago. The sequence goes on along the minus strand of OY288251.1, from coordinate 67,971,678 downwards.
TTGAGTATGATTAAGATGATTTGAAGAAAGCGAGTTGCAGAGAGGAAGGAAAGAAAGCCAACCCAGAAAAAAATGGAAAGATGGGAGAAGAGGAAAGAAAAGGGAAAAAAAGTGACCAAAAATAGAAGGAAGTGGAAATGGAAAAGAGAGGGTCAAGAGTTTCAACAACAAAAAAAAACAAGCAACAGGGAAGACCTTCGAATCGAATCGAATGATGTAATAATAAATCATTTAATCACTTTTTCGCTCCTAAGACTAAAATAGATCAAATTATCTTTCACTTTGTTAAATATTGTACGTAGGATCATTGTTTTGGTTATTCTAACTAGGACACACGTAAATAAATTAAGGGTTTTTCTAAAATGTATCCAAAGGTACAGGTTAAGAAATTAATTGAGAGAGGATTTGTAACAATATATCATGAAAAATTGATATCTAAACTCATAATTACCTTATTTAGAGAAGTAATCTTGTAAATTACTCCCTTAATTAGTCTCTCTTATAAAAAATCGTTAAGGTAATTACGGAAAAATTAATAATGATATTATCTAGGTACGGTAAAAAAGAATTGGTATTGTATATCATTTTCTCATGATAATATCGTTATTAATCTTTTTGCTATCAACTTATTAACATGTGTCCAATAAACTCATATTAGAAAAATTGTTGTTCTCCTACTCGTATTTATCCCGTCCATCATAAATTTTGGATGAATATAAAATTAGGGATAATTGAATAGAAGTATCTGTAAAGTGGGTCCAGGAAGATGAAAGTGCTTGGTGAGTTGAGCAAAAATGGGTGGGTCAACGTGGAAAAGCAATCAAATCAAATCAAAGCAATCAAATTAAAAGTAGGTTGTAAATGCAAAAGGCAAATTATCGTTAGTGAATTGTGACGATAATATCTGTTTTAAATTTGAGACAGATTAAGTATCTTATTAGTTGTGCATATAAGACAGATATTGGAGTACATATATTACAGTACTTTTTCCAGTGCATTTATATATCGACAAATGATATATATTTGACCCGTTTTATATTTACGACAGACAGTATCGTGTTAAAGGAGATTTAGTGTGTAAAATGGTGGGAGTATCTAATCTAATCTAATACTAAAAGGATTGCCGTTTGAGAATAATAGTCCGTAATAATTACTCCAATTAATAATACACAAGTCATAATAATGGTGTTAAGAGAGAGTATGAGGAGAGTATTTGTTATTGTTGAATGTGGAGAGTAAATGGTCAGATGAAAGTATGAAACGGCTCTGCTTACTAAATATGGATTCACTTTACTTTCTGGTATTCATTGGTGAGATTTAGGTGAACCGGTTTGTTAACCATTTTAAACGTATCACAACTTCTTACGGTATATTGGTACAATTCTCTTTGTTTTATTTGATTGTTTTCGTTATTTTTTGGGCACTATTTATAGTCATAGGTAGGTGAAATCGTCAATGTAACTCCATATATATGATAAAACACAGTCATGTGAAATCTTGTTTAAATTGTCCAATCGAGTACGTTATAAATATCAATTTTTTATAATTTTTCGTAACTAAAGATATAGATAAAAGAAAACATGTATTGACAATTGTGAAAAAATAGGGTGTTGCTCTTCGCAGTACACGTTTTACTCAACGCAGTACAATATTTCCAATTTTATCCCTCTCATTTCCCCTCCCCTCAAATTCTTCTTTTTCTTTTTCCCTCTCTTTCTTTCCTTTCTCCTCCTCTCTTCTCCTAATCTATTTGACTTAATACAATACATCTTTTTTAACTTGTACGCAGTACATTTTGTTTTACTTTCGTGCATTGCAATCTTTAATGCAATTTTTTTAAACTTTGCTAACTCAATACGATTCTTATACAACGCAGTACATTTGTTTTCAACATTGAAGCAATACATAATTTATTTTTAAACTTTGATTGAGTACTTTTTGTTCAATTTGTAATGTTTGTTTTTTTTGTAAAAAAAATTACGACCGTACTACGTATGTAAAAAAAAAGGTCGGACAAAAAACTAAGAAAAAAAACTAATTTCAGTAATTAGTTTATAATTGCTCTTCAATCTAACTCGTATCCATAATGAATTAATAAATTGAATGATTTGTATAATTAGAATTGGGGGAATCGATGATATTAAAGCATCCATGTCTTCTCTAGGGACTAGAATTTCAATAATTAGGGATAAAATTGAATGAGTTGTATAATTATTATTGAAATGAATCGATGATAATTGAAAAAATTGAATGATTTCTAGGGTTACAATAGAGAGGGTCAGAGAGTAAGAGAAATATTTTTTCTGGTGAAGGGCATATAATGGAAAAATATGTACAAAAATTACTCCGTCGAGTAAAATTGGTACTGCGAAAAGTAACTCCGAAAAAATAATGCAAACAATAAAATGGAACGAAACGAGTATATGACTATATCGTACGGTGGTTATACCATACAGATAGTGATTAAGAGTACTTTTTAGATATTGATCATTTCTAGTATGGAGTGATATTTAAAAGAGCTCACTATTTGAACTAAACTAGTTTTCGTGTTCGTGAAATTCACGGGTCTAGCAATGACATATATATATATATATATTTCATTATTGTCACATCTTTTTTAGTAGACTAATTTTTTTCAACTTATACCTCACTAGTTCAAAACCCGTGCCTATGCACGGTTTTTTAATTAATTTTGTTTATAAAAGACTCTAGTGACGTGATAAAATTATATTCCCTCCTTCTAAGCCAATGACTTACGCCTTTATTTTTAAATTAGGGATTTATGAAGATTAGATAGAAGATTTTTGGATAAGAAAATAGTTATGTCAAATTTTGACTTGACTCGTAAACCTATCGAACCTTTTTAGGGTCAGACCCTAAAACTTTTACTCACGATCCATTTCTCTTAAACCTGAAATGATCCGTTAATTTAGGATCAAACCCAGGTTGACCCGTTGGTTCGATGATGTGCCATTAAAAAATAATTACTAAAAATTTATAATGTTAATATTGTAAATTACAAAAATAATTAAAAAATACTGTAATTAAATATAATTTTTATACTCTGTACTATTTAATGATAAGATGTTTACAAAGTATAGTTTTTACAATTTTTAATTGTAAATATGGTAATTATTTAAATTTAATTACATTTACGACGTTAAATATGATTACTCTTAAACAAATAACTGAATTTTTAATTGGTAAAAGGTAAGGCTTCAGAATTATGTATCTGCCCAGTATTATGAAATCATGCCCAATACTCGATATAACTTTTGATATATTATTTGGTTATTATTATGTATTCATTTGTTTATTTTGTGGCCTAATAGTTTTTTAAGGATTATAATTATTCAAAAAATTAGGAAATACAGTTGTTAGAGATATTTTCTTTCTAAAATTATCTTGGTGAATTATGGACTCGTATTTTAAATAAAATTGTCTTGATTCATTTAGTTGGGCTTTAAAGTTGAAATGAAATTGTTTGATTATAAAGCTCACTTTCCATAATTATGAGGATTATTTAGGCGGGAAAGTTGAAATGACTCTTTTGTTCCTTAATTTTTGTTTTAGTGAATATGGGATGAGATTTAAAAAAGAGCAAACATAGTGATGGTAGTTGAAAGTAATATTTAAATGACATAGTAAACACTTACTCCCTCCGTTCCAACCAATAATATACATATTCCTTTTAGATCCGTTTCAACCAATTGTATACATTTCCTTATTTGTATACTCATTTAATTATTAAATTACCTAAATAACCCTTCTTACTCCCCACCCCATCCAACACCCAAACCCTATTAAAAAAGTTGACAAAAGGTAAAATAGTAAGTTCAACATCAAATTATCTTTTTTCCACACAACCTAAAATCTTGTGCAAAAAGCATATGTATACTATTAGGTGGCACGGAGGGAGTAATATTCTACTATGACGCATACATGTCCGTTTGACGTTTGTGTTAGTTGTTTAGGTAACTAATAATAGTATGTAAATAAAGTTTCCAAATTTTGTTGGTAGACTCCTTCACGAACAATAGTACATTAAGAGAAGGTGACACATACATGTGTGTAACAAAAAAATTAAGCACTTCAAGGAGAGGTAGTCGTCAACAATCACTCACAGTGCGAAAAAGTTGCTTGATACCTTGATAATATTATTAAGCGAGAGCTCTTTCAAAAATTCACCACAAGTTTCAAGAACTGCAGCGATAGCATCATCATTGTTAAAATAAAATTATAATGTCTGGTTTCAACCATAAATCTGAGCACAAAATCTTGGAAGAGACGGTCTCTCAATAACTTATTGAGAGACGACTCTTTAGTACCACTTTATGTTCTATCGTACCCTTAAATGACAACTTTGTTTTGTACCTCTTTTTATAAAAAGCGTACCCTCTTTATTTTTGTATACTCTGAGCAAGAAAGGTCATCAACTAAAGTTTGCAATTGAAGCAACGGGTGATCTGTTACAAAAATCACTAAATAACCTACAAATTTTGGCGTGCCAAAACAACTTGTAAATATTCTACTTAAAAATAAGTTATCCTCACCAATAATGTAATTTGCACCAATTGCACATGAATGGGCCGTGTACAGGATTAATCAATTTTGTGACATTGTAACATCTAACTAGGATACAATCAAGGAAATGTGTGAGAAAGGACCAAATTATCGAAAATTGTAGGGATATTTTCCACGGTACCCTCGAACTTTGACACACTACACATGGTACCCCTCATTTTAAGTTTGTTCCTATGGTAACCTTGTATTTTGCGTTTAGTGCCCATGGTATCCCTGATCAATTTTCCGTCATAACGGCGTTAAAAGTTAATTTAGTTAAAGTGATTAATTTTAATTTTGGGAAAAGTTTCATGGTACCTCCGAACTATGTCACATTACACATGGTACACCCGCTTTTAAGTTTGTTCCCATGGTAACCTTGAGTTTTATAGTTTAGTTCCCGATTTGCCCACATCCCATTTTCTGTCATCACGCCGTTGAATTATGCTTAAGAGCTGCGTCATTAAGTTGTTCTCTTTCCCTTCTTAGGCTCATCCGTTTTCCTTTTTCTTTGTCGAGCCGGTCTCCCTATGCTTCTCTCTGGTATAGGTGGTAAAACTTAGGAAACTCAAATGTTGGTCAAGCTTCTTTATCAGGCATGGAGTGCATACGGTCTCCATATGTCAGCTTGTAACATTGCCCACTGAAGAATCCATTCATATAATGCACTGTTTCTTCATTGTTCTTGTATATAGCTCTACAAGCATGCTTACATGGAATACCGGTTATCTGCCAACCACCACACAAGCAAGTTCCCTTAAGAATATCCACAGGGATACTGCTATAACTGTCATGGACCTCAAATTCCCCACCTCCTGCATTGATCACCAAACACGTTCTACTCTGTACACAATTAGCCTCTACGACCTCTTTAGCATACGGTGTAACCTCATCATCCTGCAATCTTTCAACCAAATCCATCCTCTCAGCAAACTTGTCCATGAAATAGGTCCTTATACCTTCCATTAAAGTCAGCACGTCTTTCTCCCTCAAATCATTAATCAAAGCGTTAAAAGACTCCACAAATTTAGAGGTGTTATGGTCACATGCTATTTCAGTGTCAAATTGGTGTTTAGCCCATTGTTGAGGAATCTGTAAAAGGTACCTGACTGCTGCTATTGATAGCTTACCTATCTCATCAAGAGCTTTATTGTGCATGTGGACAGAAGTAGAGTTTGTTGCCTTCCAAATAAAATAAGTCATGAAAAGCTGGTCCGCCACATTTCTGCTTGAAGTTCGTGTACAGATGCTGCACACATATCCTCTTAACTGATTGTGGGAACTCTTTATCTAGTGCTGCATCTACCCCCTTCATTCGATCGTTAATGAAAGTCCAATCCTATTTCATGCAGCCATATTTCTGGAAAGCAGTTTTGAGGTTCCTAAAAAAGTAGCTCCATGTTTCGGTGCTCTCCTTCGCCACTATAGCATAACCTATCATGAAAAGGTTATTGTTTGCATCCAATGACAAAGCCGATAACAATATCCCCTTGTGTCTTCCCTTGAGGTGACAACCATCAACCCCGATTATTGGTCTGCAGGCTTTGAGAAACCCAATTACCCATGCTTTAAAACTCACAAACATCGCTTTAAAGTGGACTCCTGAACCAGTAGAAGGATTTTTCCAAGTTATTAAAGTCCAAGAATCAGGATTCGTGGACTTAATCATTTCACCATATGCTGCCAAACGATTGTAGCTCTCCTCATCACCTTCAGTTACTAGATCTTTCACAGCTATTCTTACCTTGTACATCGTCCTCTTACACGCCTCAATGCCGTATTTGCCCATTAACAGCTGCACCATGGACTTCACAGGCATATTAGGTTGTGCCATCAACTCTGTCTCCAATTTTTTAGCCATCCAAAGTACGGTGGCCATGGGATTTTTTCTCACATTCAAACATTCCTTATGAACCCCTGAAATTATCTTAATAGCCCACGTAACCTCATCGGGCAAACATGATGCATGAATTGTCCAAGTGCAGTCCTTACCACTACACTCTGCTCTGTACCTCGTCTTCTCGGATTTGAGAACAAGCACACTAAAGCCCTCTTGCACACAGTAGTCAGCTAGCAGGACAAGCAAGAACTCTGCCTTCGACATGAACAACAACCATGGTCTGAGTACAATCTCACCCCAACGCTTAGATGTATACATTTTCCCATTCTTGTACATCTTCTTCATTTGTTGTGCACTGTCATCGCATCCCTCCTCACCCAGATTTGCTTCAACATCAAATGGATGAGTTCCATCACTGTCATCCTCATCCTTCTCACTGTCAGAACCATCCATGGACTCATCTTCATCATCATTACTGTCCTCCTCCCCACTGCAAAATAAATCCTCATCCATGCTCTCTTCATCCACCTCCTCACTCTCAAGAGTCTCAACAACATTTCTTTTTATGTTTCTTTTAGGCCTCTCCACACCAGCATCCCCTTCAACCCCCATGTTCTTGTCTTTCTTGGGAACATAGACTCTCTTTCTCCTAGCAGTGGATTTTGGAAGCTTTTTCGGGGATAGTGGGTCAGTTGACTGATTTTGGGTTGCTCTTGGTCGGTGTGCAACAGTTTCAGAAGACTGTGTTGAAAATCTGTTAGAAGTGGGACATTGTGAGCGCATTTGTGAGGTTTTTTGAGAGGGTTGTTGTACTGTCTCCTCATTGGGCTGGGATGGTGGTTCAACTTCTTCATTAGCATGCTGTTCAGCTTCTTCATTAGCCTGCTGTTCAGCTTCTTCATTAGCCTGCTGATCAGGTTCTTCAGTAGCCTGCTGATCAGGTTCTGAAGTTGGCTACTTATAGGGTTGTCTACAAAGTGGATCAGTGGGTTGTTCGAACTCTTCTTCAGGGATCTCAGTAGCCTGTTCATTCTGTTGTTCAGTAGGCACTTCACTTTGCCCAGTTGGCTGCTCTTCAGGTTGCTCACATTGGTGTTTTGGAGGCTCATAAGCCTGCTGCTCCTCCTCCACCACTGTATCCTTTGGACACTCTTGTGAGTTGTAGGTTCTCACCCATTGTGTCTCATTAGTGTCTATGTCAAACACAGGCACTTCAATACTCAATGGTTCAATATGTTTCGCCTCCCTGTCCATTTTTGCTTGCCTTCTTGCCTTTTTTTGTTCTCTTCTTCCTCTAGCCATGATTTCTTTAGTTGAGCAGCCATTTGGAACAATTTCATGGGTTTGTTTGTCCTCTCCAGCCAAACCTTAATGGTTTCTAGACCATCAAAATATGCAAACATACCCCATCAGATCTTCGCCACTCTTTATGTACATCTTCTTACCCCTTGCACCTTTATAGTACAGATTATAAACCTCAGGTATAAGAACATTTTGCTTCGAAGACACCCCATCAAGGTCGCCAATTATGTCCAGTAATTGCATTAAGTCAACGTCGTACACAGGATAATCGAAACACTTCCCGTCATATTGAAATTCAATCCATATTTTAGCTGACATTCTGGATGTACACAAACATCAACAATAAATGAGAATTAAGTGAACACAACGATAATAAGAACATAACACATTGAAATATAACACAATTGAAATGTAAAACACAACAGAAATATTCAATAATCATGATGCATATAGGAAAATTGACAACTAGAAAAAGTACGGAGTATTTAAATGCAAACCAAGAAAATTTCAGAAAAATTCGTAATTGAACCTAAACCCTAATTTTGTATAGAGCAGAGTATCATATCCAGTATCATATAGAGCACAGTATAAGCCCTAATTTTGTATAAACCCTTATTGAACATAAACCCATTTTAATGAACAATATTAGATTAGCATTCAATCTAGTTTCACCAGAACATAGCATTAGATTGAGAATTGAAATTTTTTTACTCATACAAAACCCTAATTGAAACATATAATCTGAAACCCTAATTTAATCAGAATTCGAAATCAAAATTTATAAACTAAACCTATAAGATGTACGGATATAAACCATAGTAAAATCACCTAATAGCATAGAAGAAGATGTACGAAGCGTTAATCACTGAAATGCGAAAAAATATAGAGAGTTAATAGTATTTACCTTGCTTATTGGAAGAAACGATTTTAATCACTTGGGATAGAACTTGCTTATTGGATTAGGTTGATGTTGAAGGATGATCGAGCTAGGTTACGGGGATGGAGTTTGATTTTGCCATTTTTTTTCGTAAACTGAAGAAGATGAAAGATGAAGGTGAAAAGGTTGAGAATAGGTGATTAATGCTTGAGTGACTGAATGAGTGAATAAGTGTGTGTCAGTGATTAGTGCTTGAGTGTGACAGTGTTTAATTGTTAATGAGACGGCATTATGACGGAAGTTGGTGTAAGGACAAATTGGGAAGCAAACTATAATACTTAAGGGTTCCATGAGAACAAACTTAAAAGCGGGTGTACCATGTGTAATGTGACATAGTTCGGGGGTACCATGAGAAATTTCCGTTTAATTTTTTTGGGTGAAATTAGTTAGAAAATTAATGAAATTCAAATTAAAATAGTTGAAAATTGAGGAAATGCCCATGGTACCCCTGTGTTTTCAGTATTTTAACCATGATACCATTGTATTTTCAATTTTTTGTCCATGGTACCCTTGTGATTTCAATTATTTGTCCATGGTACCCCTGCATGAATTGTAATCACAAGGGTACCATGGGCAAAGAATTTAAAATTTAAGGATACCACGGCTGAAACATTGAAAACACATGGGTATCATGTACATTCCCTTAATTTTCAATTATTTTAATTAGAAGTTCGTTAATTGTTCTAACTAATTTTTTCTCTGAAACAAATTAATCACTTTAACTAAACTAACTTTTAACGCCGTTATGACAGAAAATTGATCAGGGGTACCATGGACACTAAACACAAAACACAAAACACAAGGTTACCATAGGAACAAACTTAAAATGAGGGTAACATGTGTAATGTGTCAAAGTTCGAGGGTACCGTGGAAAATATCCGAAAATTGTATGAAATTAAAAAATGCATACTAATAGACAGAGAAGTTATCTAGAGGAGTAAATTACATACTAAGCTAAGACTAACAATAGTGCAATTATTAAGAAGAATCAATTGAAAGAAAAATTGGCACAAAAGGGACACCCAAGAGAATAAATTTTACTATGTACATATTTAAAACAATGCACTTTGAAGTCAAGGTTGGAGTTGATTTTGATGTCGGAGTTGAACAACAATCCAATTGAAATACTCAACAATAAAAATGGTTAAAAATGGAGGCGGTTCTGAATCCAATTTAAAAACTCAGCAATAATAATCCAATTGAACCAATTTAAAGAGGACATGAAGCCAGTAAGCTTAACTGGTTGGAACATCTATTACCGGAGCCATGATTCGAGACCAGCAATAATAAGTTTTATTCTATAGTATATTATTATTACTCCATAGTACTTAAATTTAAATTTACATTTTACTTCGAAGCAGAGTACTCGTGACATTTTACTTGATGTGACTACGTGAGTATACCAAATAAAATGCAAATATGATAGGGTTTAACCGTTTAACTATGCTTATACACATGAGTATTTTATGTACTTTGTTAATTCGTTCACTATTTTTTACTTTATTTCATTAATTTTTTTTACAAATATTTATGAAATGAGACGAAAAATGAACGCGTGGGTGATATGATAATATGATGTGTATTGATCAGGAATGTGCTAATGTCATAGCTTAGGGGACAATAACTAACTATATAAGGCCTACAAGTGTACAACTAATAAGGTGTTAGGTATGATTTTATCATCAATAATGTAGTACTCGTACAGTCGTACGTACTATTTCAGGTATATACATACATAATATACTTACAACTGATATTTGAATATTTCTGCCCATAATATTCTTATTTACAGTAGTTTTTTTTTTTGCCTTATATACTCCTACTCCTACTATTTAATTTAATTTTAATACTAAAATTATTTGACGTCGACCACATTCACAGAATCACATACTACATTGATACGTTCATAACAAATTTAAATGGTTTGTCCTTGCTAATTCCTTCCATAGAAATAGAAGTGGATGTAAACCGATGTCGTCAGGAATATACTCCGTACAAAATTCTGTTTCTCACGATTCACAAGTATATTCGTCACAAACTTGTGATGGGTCATATGTGACTATATATATTATGGGTAGATAAATATAGGCCATTTGCTATTCCGATTTTTAGACATTATTTTGATATTTGTCTTATCTATATATACAACACGTGTATATGATGAGTATTTAAGATATCAGAAATTTATAACGAATGTACTTATTAGATGGGAGATTTAATGTCGGAAATATGGCTAGCTCTTCCTGTCAAGAGTCATGACAAATAGGGTGCAATTTTAGAATGAGATGTAGGAGTTTAAGTATCATTGTCATCTATTTGTATTTTTGGATGAAGTCAAGGAGGGGACGTCGGCCATCAGATCTTGTTCTATTTTGGTGATAACCACTTTCTAATAAAAAGTTAATACTCACCCCGATTTTTAATTATCTTTCCCTCTGGGTATGATGAGAGGAAAATGTAAGGGTAATTCTAAACCACATATTGATGGTCCAAAATAGAAATAGGGAAGAAAAAGTGTTTTTAGTCCAATAAAAAAAAACAGAGAAGATAAATAAAAATCAGAGGGAGTAACAAATAGATATACGGAGTAAACTCTTTCTTATAAAAAAAATTCATGGTGACTAACACTTTGTTAAAAGAGACAGGTCTACCGGAAATATCTGAGCCTAGCGATTAAGATTAAGTATCATGGTCAATAGGTTTCAATTTTCAAATTTGAATCATTATCACCTGTATGACTGTATTATAATGTGAATAAGTACACGATTTATTTGAAAAGAAAAGATGGGTCTGGGCCAGAGGTGGGCTAATCTTGTAGCATCCTCACTTTCTCCTTGGCCCATATTTTTTCTAGCATTTTGGGCCAACTTGAAGTCAGTCAAAGAAAGGAGCAGATTTATCATCACTAAGGCCGTATAAGTAGGGGCCTCAATGTGGGATTTCGTTTGGGCCTCAAAATTAGGGTGATAAGGGGATTAATATCGGGAAACAAAATATCTCTCGCTCTCAAGATCGTGCAACCTCCAACTTCTTTTTATGAAATTACTTTTTCCTAACGAGCCTTTAGTCAATCCTAACGAAAATAACGACACTTTTACAATTTTACCCTCTCCATAATTTAACCTAACTTGTAATTTTTCAATCTTCTTCTTTGTCTCTTTACCTCCCCAGGCCAATTTCTTTAATCAATTAAACTCTTTTGAATTCGATTATAAATTTTATCAATGAAGTAATATCATTTTAATTAATTATTTAATTAATTGATTTATGTTTTGTTCAGGATTTAATTAATTTTTTAAATTAGGGTTAGAGATTTAGGGTGCATTATGGTTTTTCTTTTCATGTAATTTTTTTAATTCGGTTTTTTACTATCTTATTTTTCTTTTATTATGTCAAATTAAACTTAATTAATTGTGTTTTGGGTGGTGTTTGTTGGTGTTTTGAGTGGTGGTTGTTGGTGTTGATAGGTTTAATTGTGTTTTGGGTGGTGTTTGTTGGTGGTGGTTGATAGTGGTTGAATTTAGGGTTTTTTTATAAAGAAAATCAATTTGGGTGAAATGACAAGGACAAATTGGTAAAATGTCGTTAGGATTGAGTAAAACCTCGTTAGGAAAAAGCACGACCCTTTTTTTATTGTGAGGATAACCGAGAAAAACACCCCGACGGTACTTCTTTGAAAATCTATCGGCACCCGTATGTTGATTGTGGGCAAAACCGAGACACTCGAAAACCAACAAATTTGTGTCGTACGAAGGCTTACCAATCCAACGATTAATATAGGTTACTCATATCATTGTTATTGAAAAAAAGATATGAGAGGACGGTAGCAGGTTACCGTAGTGGATCGTGAGAAGAGTGAATTGATAATGCAGTTTAATTTGAGATTAAAAGATGTTCTAGTTATTACGAGAAGATAACTTATGGTTCAGATTACTGCAATTAAAATCCAAAAAAATATACTTCCTATTACGATTGAAGATCAATTATCACCAACGACATGGTTCGATCTTGACAAAAAAAAATTATTTTAGGAAAAAAATCGTCACAAAATTTACGGTATCTTTAAAACTTGAAATTTACTTGAATACTGTTGGTGAGCAGAGTGAGTGACTCCTCTCTTGTCTCTCTAGAGTCTCTACACACTCAACACTTGCCTTATTTTTGGCATCCTCCAGGACGACTGACTAGGGTTTCCTCTATTTCTCCCCTCTTTTGTCCTTCCAATCCTGCCGAAATAACCCCCCTAATTCCACATCCATGCTTACTCTTTCCCTGCCCTCTTCAATTCCCTCAATACCCAGAAATTCCCACATTTTCCTTTCCCAAATTACCCCCATTTCTGCATAATTCCCCCAGATCTACCTCCATGGACCCGCAAAACCTAATCTTCGACATCAGTTCCGACGAAGAATTCGGGTTCGACAACTCCTCCACCGCCGATGATCTTGATTGGATCGCCAAGCTGCTGGAGGACGTCACCGACGCCCCTGCTGACCATAATTCCAGTCACGAAGCAGTTGATGTCAAAGTTGCTGACATTAAAAATGTTAGTAATGATGCTGATGATGACGTCGTTGTAGTTGGTGAAGTGATTGTGAGGTCAAAAAGGGCAAAACGGTCATTTTCTGTGATGAACAATGGTGGTGTAGACGACGATGATGATGATTGTGTTGTGTTGGAGTGTGACCCAGATAAGCCGCCGCCGCCGCCATCATCGTCGAAGGTTGTTGATGATGAGGTGAAAAATTCTGACGATTTGGACGATTCTGATGATTTGGTTGTCGTTGGCGAAAAGGGTCAGGTAAAAGTTCGTTTCTTTTGAAATTATTGTAAAGATTATGAATTTTTTGATGTTCTAGGACACTTCATCGGTTTGTTTTCGCTGGTTCAAATACAATTTTGAAATTATGTGGGAGAGATATGAGGTGAACTTTGTGTTTCCTGGTCAAATGTATGTGATCTTTTGTTTGGTGATTGTTGGGTTTTAGTGGTTTCTTCTTTACCGTCTGCTCGAAACTCGGTTGAATTGTTGTAGGTATGCTGTGGTTAGGTGTTGGGATCTTTGCTAGTAGTTGGAACTTGGGAGTTAGTTAATTGTCGAGATCGATTTGTTGTACATGTGGTATATGAGTGTTTAAAGCGGTTTAATTTGGTAGGATTGTGGTTACTATAGACTATTGAGTTGTGAGGAGTAACATGAGGAGAGCCATAATGGAGGTTGCTTAGCATGAGTACGCTTCACATGTAACTTGGTTTTGGTTGAATTTTTTACGCCTGTATTTATTGTCAAGCATCAGAAATTGGGTGCATTTCTTGGATAGACCGATAGTATCACAGGGTGAGGCTGCATTATCACAAGTTTTATTTCTTAGCCTAACTCTTTTATCAGCTCTTGAGCACATGCAGTTGCTTTCAAAGAGTGCCTGGCACATGTTCCTCTGATTATTCGCGAAGCATCATTTTTCATGGGGATTGCAGCAAATGGTATTTTGCTTTTGCAGCCTTTGTTGTGGCTCATCTTTTGGCAATGGCTAGATTTGTTACACAGTACACATTCGTCCTGTTTCTTTGCTGTAGTGTTGGCTTTACTTTTCTCTCAGCCAACCAACTCTTGGGGTAGAAGTAGGAATTCTAAGACGTATATGTTGAGTATGTCGGGAAACACACTATTTTATGTTGAGAACTTATTAAGCCTTTCAAGAATATTTCTGCCCCTTTGGTTATACGGGGGTCGTCGATTGTGGCTGAGAAATGCTACTGTAATATGATGGATGTGTATATCTTATTTGCTCATCGCATTTTGTTGCAGGTAGCATGCCGAGATTTCCCTCACTCGCGGCATCTGTGTGCTAACTTTCCATTTAGCTCTACATCACATGAAAGTCGTTGCAATCTGGTCAGCTTACATTTTTTTTTTCTTTTGTATTTGTTTCGTTACAGAACTTATTTCTTGACACGTGTAGTGTGTCATGCTCGTCTAATTATTTGCCCTTGAATGCAGTGCCATTGTTATGTATGTGACTCACTGGCCCCATGTGCTTACTGGGGGTCTGGTGCTTCAACTACTGATCACTGTCATGCCACTGATAAGGCAGTATATTGGCAAACCGAGAGGAGAAAGTTCAGGCAGTCAAAAAACCCGCCAGTGCCAATTTCCAAGCCCGTTGCTTCTTTGGGTCAATTTCCTCAATCACTAGAATCCTCTGGAAGACCTTGTGTACATCTAAGAGGATCTGCTGCTTGTGCTAGGCCCCCATCCTTTGGTGTTCCAAACATTGTTAGCCATGCTAGAGGCCAGAGACCGTATGTAGCTGTGGCTAGGGATGGGTATCAGCGACATTTGGTTGCTCGGCAACTTCTGAGGGCTCGCAATGGTGATACCCAGAGCAGTAGAGCTGCGCTGTTAGCTACTAGAGTGAATATGTCTCGCCCTATGTTTAAGAGATCTGTACTCCCAACTAGGTCTGGGGTGCCTAATCCAGCTCTTCCGATTTGGCCAGGCAATGCCAGTTTAGCAGCTAAATCTGCTGATAATCCTTCTGCTAACTTACGAGGATCTTCATCTCAAATGGTTACAAACCCAGTTTTACGCCAATCAATTACGAGACCAATGACTTCACAACTGCCTGGTTATGGTCTTCCTAATACTCATGCACCACCATCAACGTTTCCGGGATTTTCCCAACCTGGTCAACTAGCTGCTTTAGTGAGTGATAATAACCAATATACAAATTCATCAATGCATCAGGCTCAAAGTATTTCTAGCCCGCTTATTCATTGTAATAGTTTAAATGCATTGAAGAGTGGTTTCCAGGGCGGCCAGCAGCAACACCAACCAGTAGAAGCACAAAACACCTCTGTCCCTGATTTCTTAGTTCCAACTTCTGATTTGACGACCAACATCCCACAAATGAATCATCCAGTGCCAGGAGTCATGCAGTGTTTTTCTAGTACTCCAACCAGTACTTTGAATCCACCAAACAGTGTGGAAGTAGGTCTCAATGATTCTGAAACCGGTCTGGATTTTGATGTTGGAAGTTGGCTGGATGAAATGTCGGGAGATGGGCCGTTTTTTGATATGAGCAGCCTACCCGCACAGACAGGGCCTGTTGACACAGGTATGCTGTATTTCGACTTTGAGACCTCTTGGCAAGGTCTAGCTCATTCGTAGCCGTATGTTTCCCATCCGGAATTTGCTAAAGTGAAAATGCAATATGTAGTTTTATGCCAAGGTGCTTAAAGATCAAGGGCGTTATTGTATAGTAGTAGTTTTCTATTTATGAGTAGAAAATTGCAGATTAGGTGCTGTGAAATTGTTGTACGGAGTATATAATAAAGCACGAGGCTGACCAGCTTGCCCGAAGTGAGTGTTTATTCTGTTGTCTGCAACTTTTTTTTTTCTTTTTTTTTTTCCGGTGTTTGGTAAGAGGCAAGATATGACTTTGAAGATATAACTTGAATTTGACTATTATGGTGATCTACACATTTCGACAGTGGAAGTGTTGTAGGATCATAGCAATACTCTAGTTTGCTGTAAAGGGAGTCTCAACTCAAAAAGGCAGCCTATACTGACGAGTTTCAGGCATTTGCGTAATTTTGCTGATAATGCTAGATTCTTGAGGCAGTCGGTTATGTGTAAGATTGTGCCCGGTGGTGACGAGTGATTGCAGGGCCAATAGATTGCGCACTTGTGGGTGGGTGCCCTAGTGGACTTCTCAAAACCCTTACCTTAACCATGAGTAACTTCATTAATTAATCGCAGTAGCAGACCACAAGCTAAGCTCAGAACAAGTCTTTTCAGCGTCTTTACATATTCTGTGTCAAATTCGCAGTTATTGTGATACGAGTACTTCTTTGGAAGTGAATCAAGTGATGGAATGATGAGAAAGATGACATTGTAACAAGAAAGAAACACGCTGTAGATTATTCAACTTTGAGCAAAACTCTGAAACTGAGCTTACGCTTACATGGGTGCAAAAGTTGAGAGAGTTCAATCGTGAAAAATAAGATGCAATTTGACACAAATAAAACACGAGCAATCCAATGGCATCGGAGAATCACTGTGCTGTGCTTTTCTCTTCCTCTTTCTTTTCTGACAAGTACCTGGTTCAAGAACAAATCAGTCTATATGTCGAATGCATACTAAGGAAATCCAAAAAAAAAACACGCCAGTGACCTAGGTCACTGAAAAATATGTACCCAAACACGGAGTACTATTAACACAACCCTGTCACTTAATATTATGATGTTTATAAATGAGATGCCTCAAACTAATTTTACCAAACAACCTCGTAAATACTGCTCCGTATTTAATTCCATAATTTGATGGCTGCGTATTTGATCAGAGTTGGTCATCTAGGCTCACCAATTATCTTTCTCCACACGTCTTATTTGGCAAAGGTCAAAAACAAGGTTTTGGTGGTTGCCTGGCTACCGATACTTTGGATTCATCATGGCTTCTATCTAGTTTTATTATTTTCTTCCAATACGTGAAGGTGACACTCTCCATTAAGTTGTATCCCATCCATGGCCCCATCAAGACATATAAATGAGTAATCCTAAGGCAAATCGCCGAGAAACAGAATGCCACTATTGTTTTAGTCTTCAACAACTTGGAATTGTGACTTCATTTCGCACTATTACAGATGCGAAAAGAACGGGACGATTTGGATTCAATTGGTTGATAAATTTCAGATTAATGTACCCACCAGTAAAAAACACTCCAGCTGTCTACTCAAGTTTTTTGTTTTGATCGTTGCCAAATTAATAATAGGTCATCAAAAGCTTCACATACATGTTTTCAGTACTATTAATCAGCATTTAACATGGTATAAGCAATGCACCATCAGTTATAGACATCAAGCAAAAATATTCCCTCCCTATCACTAAAGGAGGCACCAAAATACAGAACCCAAACAAAACAAGATCTAACAGTACTGGATGCAGTTTGCGAACAATCAAACAATACTAAGGTTAAGTCAGGCCCAAGCTTGACTGAACAACTTCCCCCGGGTTCAAGACCAAGCTTCACTGAGTAAGCTAGTTGTTAAACATGGTATGTGGTAAGTGGTAACAATGATCTTCATGAATAACATGCCAAATCACCCAGGTGAAGTCAACAATTAAGGCATCAACACAATCTGTCTCGACTTATCACCAATTCCAATCTAGCTATGCATTATGATTAATACATCGTATCTTTAATCTCGGATTCTGAACATAGGAAAACCCAGATTTTACAAAATGAGAGGTATAATGATATTGACTCAGTTATCGTATCACTAACAACAATTTACGAAATTGCAGTACTTTGAAATAAAATGAGGAAAAGATGAGGAAAGTCCAACAAAATGAGGAAAGATCAACAAAGACTAGTAAAATTGGATCCGATGGAGAATGCACCACTTATGCAGGATCAAACCCAATCACAATGAAAAAAAAGAGGTAATCCAGCAACTTACAATTATGAACTGGTTAAAAAACTTACCCGTTCGCCCTAGCCCATCGCGAGAGTTGGTACATTTGGACGGTCTCATTAGAAGCATGGCATGCGAGAAGTAGATAATTACGAGGCTGTACCATCCATGCAAACCTCATGAATAACCCCGAGTAGACGCACATGGCTGCCAAAAACAAACACACAAATAACGTCACTTGGGTGGTATTCTGAAGCTATGAGCTGCACAGTGTAGATGAGCAAAAGTAATGAAAACTCAACCTGCAGTCATGTTGCCAGAGATCATTTCAGGGGGTTTATTCATGTCAACAAGCCCCTACAAAAAGCATCAGTTACGCAATCAATAAGTTGACAGCTTATCAACAAAATGCCTGGAAAATCAGATCGTCAATATCTTTTACAGTATAAAGAGGCTTACAGCTACAACAAAACCCCAATTGGCCACAGGGCCCCAGAAATGAGTGGTCTTGGGACCAACAGGACTGTTTAAAAATGCTCGGAAAGTCGACGCCATGTATAACCTGAACAAAGTATCTACAAATCAGTATAGACATTAAAGTATCTATTTTCACCTACATGTCTCTCAAGTTTGTGAATTCACATTTCACAGCCAGCAATTGATACACAAGGGAATCAAAACCCAAAGACAGGGGGCATTTGGTTACGGGTTTAGAGAGAAGGGAAAGGGAATCATATCCCCTCATTCCTTTTGTTATGGTTTGCTTCATCATTTTTTTCCATTCACTTTCCCTTCTTCATTCCTTCCCATACCCTCCAAATCCCTCAAATAATGGGATTCCCTTCCCTACCTCGCTGACTACCACCATATATACAGTTAATGGATTATACAAGTAACAAAATTGTCGAGGTACACCAAAAAGTTATTGAGATTATAGGAAAAATAACGAGTTTGTACGAGAGGTCAACAAGTATGTCTAAAAGCTGAGGCGACAGTTGTACATAAAACCCGTGTTATAATCCTTTTTTCTCCCAGTTAATCTCATGTGAGACTTGTCTCACGGTAAGACTTACTAATAGGAATATAATAATAATAAAACTAACTCCCTTATATGTGAGAGGTCTCACGATAAACTTATCGTGAGACCGTCTCATAAAGGAAATTGTGTTTTTCTCCATATATACCATTGACATGGACCTTTACCACTACTGTCAACGCCAACTATCACAACCATCGTTACCGCCACCGGCACCGCTGACCCAACCACACTCCAACCAGATCTGGTGTTTTCAGACGATAACACATGACAATTCAAACCAGCAATTCAGCTCATGAAGCAGTTGGAATTGGAGTTGACATTTCTCAGACTAATTAATTGCACAAACATTATACTTTGAGCAAATACAAGGATAATAGTCGAGATTCATGAAAAAGTTAGGTTTTGATTTGGGATAATCTAACAATCTAAAATTACAATCGTTAATTTATCGGAATCACAAATGAATGGAATGAGATAGTTAGATTAGATTAGATGGCTAGCAATTCATAAAGGAGAGAAAAACGTACCGTGATTAGGATCAAATTAGTAAGGGAAATTAGGGTGAAAGTGGACGGAAATGAGGAGGATATAATCGTCGTCGCCGGAGGTCTAACCAAAACCCAAAAAGTCCAATTCAATTGCACGCACGCACGCACGCACTATTCTCGACTACCATTTTTTTTAATGCCTTGCCTCTTTATTCACCTTCTGATAACTAAGACCTCACGAACGGGTCAGTTGTGGGTCGGTTTCGCGTTTGGTTGATTTGGATTGAGTCATTTTCGAAATATCAACCTCAGGTCAACTTTAAAATGAGTCATATCATTTTAGTCATTTCCGTGTTTGTTATTTTCAACTATTTTATGAAAATTGATTCGTTGTTATAATAAACATCTGTGTCAAATTTCAGAGCTGGGTGGGGTTTGAGACGAGTTATTTGGCTGTGTCAGTTTTGCTAGCAAGTCCCAATGATTTCGAAGGGAGCTATTTTGTTTTCAAAATGAAGAGTTGAAGACATAGTAAAGAATGTGAAACGAAAGGTGGTTGAATTATGAAAACCGCTTGATCAATTCTTGGACACAGAGATACATTTAATACAAAATAATCTATTGTGCAAGACGATATTCTGTCTCCTTTGTATTTACTCCGTTCCATTTGATTCTTTACATTTGCTTTTTGAGCACTATTCAAATGTGAGTGAAATCGTCAATGTAATTTTTAATATATAAGATAAAATATAGTCATGTGACATCTTGTGTCTAATCGAATACGTTTTAAATATCAATTTTTTTTAGGTTTATTTGACAGGAATAATACCAACTATGGGTGGTATTCCATGAATAAAATAACTTTGATTAATACGGGAATAAAACAATGCATGAGAGAAATTATACGAGAATGAAATAGTCTCTTAAATGACCGGATATAGTAGGTTTTTGTGGGTCCCATACTTCTTCATCTTCATCTTCACCTTCTTCATTGACATGACAAACTCCATTTTCCTCTAAATCAAATTCTTTCTCCTAAACCATAATTTCTTCAAATCCATGACCCATCTATGAATTTATGGGGATCAAACTCGAAAGATGTTTTCTGCAACCACAAGTCTCCATGGATCAACCTACGTTTTCAATCAAACCAATTAAAAAGACACTAATTCGTACTTAAGCTCTAAATTAAGTCCAGAATAAGAAACCCTAAATGAAACCCATAATTAGAAAAACCCAGAAAAATCAATTTGGGGAAATGAAAATAATACTCACCGTTGAGATTTCGACAATATTAATGGTAATTACTTATAAATATGGACGAACAAAAGTTTGAAGAAGATAAATAAACAAAAGTTTCGAAAAAAAATTACCTTCCGCAAGATGAATTAAGGAAGATGAAGATGAAGGGATGAAGTGAATGATGAATAGAGGAAGAAAAGGTGACGTTTTGAAGTGAAGGAGAAGGAGAAGAAGATGAAGTTTAAACATTTACATTTAATAATCTACTGTTTAGCCAATAATTCTACTATTAAGGAAATGTTGACAGGTGTAGCCGGTAGCCAGTTAGAGTATTTCATTCTCGTACAATTTCTCTCATACGTTGTTTTATTCCCGTATTAATCAAAGTTGGTTTTATTCATGGAATACCGCCCATAATTGGTATTATTCTTGTTAAATAACCTTTTTTTTTATATAGTTTTTAAAAATACGTAACTAAAGATACACAGACAAAATAAAACGTGCATTAACAAGTACTCCGTATGAAAAATGTAAATGCAAAGAATCAAATGAAAGGGAGAAATTAGTACGCGTATTATGTTTCTTATACATAAAAAACCATACTAAAATGTTTACATAATACAGTAGTTTATAAAAATTTACTTTTTATTGATAACAGTCCGTCAACAACAACATTGGAAGGTGGTTAAGAAGGATATTATTAATGCTGTTTGTGGGGTTTTAAATTCAGGTCATGTTCTTAAGGAGATGAATAAAACGTTCATTGCCTTGATCCCGAAGATTGATAATCCGGAAACGGTGGATCAATTTCATCCTATCAGTTTATGTAATGTGGTAATGAAAATTATTACGAAATGCTTAGCTAATAGGATGAGGGGGTTGATGAAGAATGTTATCGGGAAATTTCAGAATGCTTTTGTCCCTGTAAGGGCCATTGAAGACAACATTCTTATTGCCCAGGAATTGATTAATACTATTCATAATAAAAAATCTGGTAAAAAAGGGTGTCTATCTATTAAAGTAGATATGCAGAAGGCTTACGACAAGGTTAGTTGGAATTTTGTGCAAGCAACTTTGACGTGCATGGGGTTTCTGGAGAAGTTGGTCTCACTTATTATGAATTGTATTACCATGGTCTCTTATGAAGTTTTAGTTAATGGAGCTCCGATAAAATTCTTTAAGCCTACTTGTGGGCTTAGACGAGATGACCCGTTGTTGCCCTTTCTCTTTGTTCTGTGTACAGAAGTTCTTTCTAGGAATATTCTGTTGAGAGAAAGGGAGGAGTTGTTCAGAGGAATTAAGGTGGCAAGAACTACACTCGTTACTTCTCACCTGTTGTTTGCGGATGATTCATTATTTTTTATTCACGGGACTGTTGACAACCTGAAGTCTTTTCACCACCTTCTCAAGAGGTATTGTGCTATTTCGGGACAAGAATTGAATTTGAATAAGTCAGTTATGCTGTTTAGTCCGAACTCTAGTTTAGCTTTTATTCAAAGAAGTATTAAGCTCTTCCAAATTAAGCCTACTTCGGATCTTGGAAGATATTTGGGAGCACCGTCTATTAACGTGGGTGCACCGAAGTCCGTATCTAAAGCTATTCTCGAACACGTTAAAAGGAGAATTTCGTCATGGAATGGTATTTTTCTTTCACCTGCTGGTCGGCTTACCTTGATTTCCTCGGTTCTTGCCAACCTTTCCGTTTTCTTTTTATCGGTATTCAAAATACCGATAAGTGTGGCTAGGAAAGTGAATTCACTTCTAGCGCATTTTTGGTGGGCTGGGGTCAAATCAGGGCGATCTATTCACTGGCGGTCTTTGAATTTTTCCAACATCCTAAGTCGGAAGGTGGGCTGGGTATTAGGGATGTTTCCTTGCTTAATATTGCTCTCCTTGCTAAGTCGGGTTGGAAGATTATTAAGGATAGAGACTCTCTTATTAGCCAGGTCTTTAGAGCTAAATATGGTAACTTGGAAAACAGGTGGAATCTACTGAAGACGGGGCAAGGTAGTCCTGAATCTTGGGGCTGGAAGGGAATATTATGGGGTAGCAAAATCCTCTATTCAGGATGCGCTTGGAAAGTTGGAAACAATTCGGATTTGGGTGTTTTTAGTAACAAATGGGTTCAGGGAGGGATTCCTGTTCTTAAATTTGGTGTTGAATGTCTTAGTTCTGATGCTGTGTTTTCATATTGGAAGGTAGGTGACCTCAGGTCTCCTAGGGGGGGATGGGATTGTTCGAAGTTGGAGATCATTTTTGATCGTGACTGGAGTCGTAAAATCATGACTATTCCTATTTCTCCTTCTGAGGATTATGATCATCTTTATTGGTCTAGAGTACCGTCGGGAATTTACAATGTTAAAAGTGGCTACGCTGAAGCTAGAGGGTTGTGGGATGGGAATGACAAATCCATGGAAAGAATTTCTCCTATTTGTAAGGCTTTCCCTTCTTTTTTTCCTAAAATCCTTTGGCGTCTCCCTGGACCTTTCAAATGGAGAATCCTGTTATGGAGGATTATTAGCAACGCCCTCCCGATAGCAGGTGAGTTAAGGAAAAGACAAATTACAACGTCTTCCTTTTGCCAGTTATGCCTTCATGATGATGAGGAGGGAACATTAGAACATATCTTCAGAGATTGCTCTTACGCCTCTAGACTGTGGGCTGGTTGCTCTTTAGGTTTAACTGGTACGAATTCCAATGGTAACACTGGAATCTCGAATTGGATCATCGGGTGGATTTTGTTTCTCAAGACGCTCAAGGATGAGGAGGTTGGACTTTTTACTTTTCTTCCTGCTCTTTACTTTCTTTGGATTGCTAGGAATGATGTTGTGTTTAGAAGTTCAGGTACTTCTCTTCACAGTTTTTTTCTTCAGTATAAGGGGTCCCTGAAGCAGGATTCGGTGATTTGGATGAACCGCGAAACGAAAAGAAAGGGTGACTGTTTTTTGCCTGAGGAGAAAAACCTTAACATCAATTTCTCCTCTAAAAGATTCCAGATCATTTTTCCAAGCAAAAGTAATGAACGATGTTTGCACTCTATCATCTATGTCGACGCCAGTTGGACTTCTGATTTCAGGGCCTCTGCTGGTTGGGTTGTCAACTGTGTAACTGATGTAACTACCTAATCTGAGGTTGGCGGGAAAAGCATGCAGTTACTTGACTTAATATCCCATATTTTCCTAGGACCTGAAGGACAGTGACGAACGTCCTGTTACTGTCAGAGAGAGGAGAGCCGTCATGGTGGAATGCAGAAGAAGCATAGGTGTTTGAGCTACTAGACTATCTCACTAGACCGGTCCTCAAGAGATTGACAGATAGTCCCCGTGCATACCGGCAAGGACGAACTAGTACTTCATCAACAAGGTGGGAGAAGGTTAAAGCATGGTTGCAGAACACGAGGAAGAAGACAGCCGCAGAGAATAAGGCAACCGCAACCGCAGAGGAGAAGAAGAAGAACAAAGGAAAAGGAAAAGGAAAAGTAGAAGAAGAAGAAGAAAGGAAAAGGAAAAGTAGAAGAATGTGAGGTATCAATCAGACTTCTCAAAATTTAGATTATATATGTATATATCAAAACTTCACTGTTTGCTTGAATGCAGATGACGGGGCCAAGCAATGACTCGGACGACGACTACAACAACAACAGCCTTCCAAGCCGTCCATCCCGGTCTGCCTCGAGGAGATTCAATCCCTTCAAGTCTTGCCGTATGTAGGCCGTAGTTGCTCATCAAAGAGGGAGATGTGAAAGGGCATGTTTGATCACTTAATACTCATAGCTACCCCGAACATTATGATAGATAGTTAAAATTGTCGAATTGCACATCTTAATACTCCGACATTTAGCAATTCAAAAGTGTAACTAATAGTACTCCCTCCATTCATTACCAATTATCACTATTCATTTTTGCACCAATTTTAAGAAAGTAATAAAAAAATGAATAAAAGGACAAGAGTGTGGATCAACACACCACACTTGTCCTAATAGTAGTGGACCAAAATGAAGTATGTGGGTCATAGTAGTGGTATATGGTGTAAATAAAGTAAGATAGTGAGGGCAAATTTGTCATAATAATTGCCAAAAAAGGAAAGGTGATAAGTGGATTTGAATGGACCAAAAAGGAATAAGTGAAGAGTGGAGTTGAATGGAGGGAGTAGTACATAGTAGATCCGATACTTCGATTTGTATGCAAATAGGTTGAGTACCACGAAAATGGAAGTATCAATATGAAGGAATTCAAATACAGTAATTCATATAGGAAGCATTATTGTTGATTTGGCCTTGTTTAAAAAAAAAATTCAAGCAGGTTAAAAGTTTGCCTTTCATATTCCTTCTCTCACTGACTTCTAAAGTTTAAAAATATTTTGACCTAATTTTTGTATAACAGGTTTAAATTTTGTAACAAAGATCGCACGGTACCTCCAGAAATTATGATACCCCTTTAGCTCCTCGAAGGGCTTCCATCTCGGCTTTTGACCTCTTGGGTGCACCCGATGCTGACATGACGAGAACAGGTATATTCCCGTCCAATGCTTCAAAGGCACTCAGAAACTCCTCTCGGGATTGCACGGGGTCCAATAAACCTGTCAAGAAAGCTGCGGGCACATACCGAGCTCCCTCCCTCTTTGTCAATGCGTATCTACTTTGCACGATTTCTGGGGTCACATTTCCTGAATTTGCATATACATGGGATTTGTACTGTGATTCGATCGATTTTTCATTGCTGACCAGGACATTATACAATATACATCATCCAACCTAGAGCAGGGGCCTTTAGGGTTCCCCGAAGTAACCCATACCTATCGCATTTTTACAAAAAATATATATATATAAGGTCATTATGAGCAAAAGTTTAAAAAGAACAAAGAAGAGGGGCAAAATCAGAAGCCAGTTACATAGTGAGTATCATGTTCATATCGAGAAAATGAATTCTGTCATCATATTACGCTTTATAGTGTTTTATGAAACCTTTTTATGGATGGTGTGGTACTTACATGGTCTCCATACTAGAATCCCGTCCAAAGACAATAGGAAGAGGGCCAGCCCAGGTAGGTGCCACAGCTACAATTGCTTTCGGCTTCACTAAACCCTTCTTTGCGGCGAGAACTACCATTGTGGCAGCATGTCCACCTCCAACTATCACCAAATCCTCACCTGATGTCACAAAAGAAACTGTATGAAACCATAGTTATTGCGAAAATAGCCATGGGTGCGGAAAAAAACCCGGTGATATCAGATAGAGCCTCAATTATCAGCTAGGATATCAGAAATTTATCAATACCTGATGTAGAGACGAGGGCAGGTGAGTTTATGAAGTCAACCAGAAACTTCTCCATAACATTGACATTGTAATCCAATTTAGGACGATCAGAGTTGCCTAAACCAGGCCAATCTACAAGCATAGCCTGCAAATTGTCGGTACCACCACCCCTTTGCAAAATTTCCAAAGCCAACAAACTCCATTCTTCCAGTGTGTTAACATCGGATATTGTCGGTATCATAAGAATATTCCTCCTATCAGGCTGAGATCCCCCTTTTCATGTTTCTCATAGTAGACACTAATGGACTTGTCGCCGAACTTTCATAGCCAATTACTATCATTCCAACAAGAAAATCAATAACATTATTAATCTTTCTGGGAATGGGAATGTGAATGTGAATGTGTTTGATAACTGATGAGGATGGATGTCATCCTTCCGGATTCTAAGGCTGCCTTGTTGATGGAGGATTCTCAATCTCTTGCATAAAAGTTAAAACGTTTGTAACAGTGTTTTTCAACACGATCATGCAACTTTTACCAGCTCAGCTTGTAGATTTAATAAGGAATAATAGCTTGGATTTGAAATAATTAGCGTACGAAAACTGCCACAAAGAACTTGAACTCTGGCAAAACAATAACAACTGATCCTTACAAGACGTTTTGACCTATGCACAGAGATGGTCCAGACTCGTGAGTCGTGAGTCATGAGTGAGGAAGCGTTGCCTAAAACCCATCTTTGTTCCCTGCAACTGCGATCCTTGACATCACTTGCACCATAGAGCTTGAATATGCATTTACCTGCCAATGGGAAGAGATCGATCTATATGTAATTATTTGTAAAATGTAATCGTAAACACATTCAACCCAAAACAATGATACGATTCATCCAAATCTTTTGTATGTTCATTGTTCAAGCCCCCCAAACACTCCCCTTGTTTCATTCTGCATGGAATTAGTTGATAAACACCTCCCTTGTTTCATTTGATTGTATACAGTTCCAAAATACCCTCATATTTTGAAAAACATACACAATCAAATGAAACTGCGAGGATTAGTTAGGATGTTCATGGCCAAACTTACTACTGACTATGCACAACAAACTGATCCATCGTATAAAAATGCAGGCATCGCTGGACGCTGGCTATCAGGGACCAAAAGACATATTTAGCATTTGATAATAGGTATGATTATTTAGAATACTTATAGTAGTAATTTACATGCTCAACTTATTTGGGAACTTGTAACATGTAACCGTGTCCCCTACTCCCCCATCTTCAAGTTGAGTCCGACACACGTCAGTCTGAGAATCTTTAATTTCCACACCCGTACTACGTCAGTGAATGAAATTGACACGGAATCGAACCTAGAAACTGAAGCTGAAAGATATTTGTTTGGCCAGAAGTTAGTAATGAACAGTTTCATGCTTTTGTGACAAAAAGAGGGCTACAAGAATGAGAACAGAAGACTCCAAAGCCCAACCAAAGAATGGATAAAGTTGATAGGATAATCATATGCTATATTCGAATTCAAGATTTAGCCATAACCCTTCAACCTATAGGTGAACCATAGAGAAAAAAATGTTCTCATCAATTCGACCTTAGAGGTGGAATAATGAAGATGACCACTCCAAGATTCGAACGAAGGGTTCAAATACAGAAATTAGGCCTAGAATTATTTAAACAAGAAAATCAAGACCATCATATGTAAGACTTATAACAACAATAGTTGGGGGAATAAAGTAAAACCAACACAATGTAAATTTACAATCAAAAAAGATTGTTTTGGGCAACGTAGGACAGAAAGAGAACCATCTATTGTCCATCTCTTATCCCAATAGCCTAAAACCCAAGCAAGATGTAGAGTAAGTTACCTCATTTACAATCTCTTCACTCTTTCTGAGCAACTCTACTTGTGTGGCTGCTGCAAGCTCCTTCACTGAACTAATTTTTGCTTTTACAACATCCACCTACAAGTTTTGGTATAGATGAGAACTTCAAGTTAAAGTTATTAAATTCCAGACTTTTTGTTATCTACAAGTATTGAAACTTTGGTCCCAAAAGTCAAACAAGAATATTAAGGTGATAGAATAATTAAATACGTAATACACCCTCCCATTCTGAATATTCTTCCCACTTCCTTGATACTCCGTATTGAATATTAAGTGAGGAGTATTATATTGAAGTGGGAAGAACATCGAGAATGGGAGAGAGTAGGTAAAAACAAACTTCACAGTGAAGAGATAGGAGCATTACCTCAACTATCATATTGTCTATCCTCCTTCGTCTTTCTTCCAAATCATTTCTCCTTGATTCTGCCTCCAACTTTACGTCATTTAAGCCTCTTGAATCTTTCTTACGTCTGAGATTTTTTTCCTTCTCTAGCTCACGTTTTTCTTTATCCAAATTTTCAGCTGAAAAAAGCGCACATCATTTGCAACGCGAAAATATTTGAAATCAAATGAAGCAAGATAAAAAAAGATCATTATGATTACCCTACCTTTAGCTTCGCATTCTGAGACTTTGGCTTCAAGTGATATCCCAAGCATCTGCTCATCACTTAGCTTAGCCTTTAGTTGCTTGACGTCTTTCTCAACAGATTTTGCAGAATTTACCTGTCGGAGCAAGAAAGTTTCAGTACATACTCGGAAAACATGATATATATATATAACTCCCAGTCATTGCTATATATTAACGGGTTGTTGGTGAGGGATATTCAGGAAAGACAAGGGAATGAAAATTAATGAAACCCTTTATTTTTGTTTGGTTGGCTATTTCAATCATTCCAAGGAAAGGTTTAGTTACCTGTTCATGCAAAGTCTGCATTTGAGCCAGTTGTTTTGTCATTTTCTGCCAAGCCTGGAATTAGTAGAACAAAAAAAAAAAGTAAATTTGTTTATCATCAGAACATAGTCAGGGAATGCATATAAAATATGAACCATAAGTGAAAATATTAAGACATATACATAAAACATGGCCAGCAATCAAGTTGACTAGTAGAATTATGCTAGCTTAGTTTACCTTCGTATAAACCTCTAAAACTGCACTCTTTTCTTGAAACCGTTGCATAGCAAGCCTTTCTGAGTCTTTTGCTTCCATCACAACTGTTTTTTTCTCTTCCAAGGCCCTCTACACATTGTAAGAAAAAGTATGACATTAGGTACAAGTGTTTTATACACCAAATAAAAGACACTGCATAAAAATTAGGACATAAAGGTTACTAAGAAATACAGAAGTAAAGAGAAAGGAGCAGAAAAGATGTGGAATAATGGGTAAATTTACTTGAGCTGAACCTGATCAAGCCAAAAATGTTGGGGAGTATGCCTTTAAAGACATGGTGAAAGATTTAAAAACAAAAATTCAGTTCTATGAAAAATGATAATATCGTGCAGCATTCTGCTTAAAATTGCAGTACAGTTGTACAGGAGGGGACTTAGGTACATAAGTCTTAGTGCGCTCAATTCATTTAAAGTAAGCAGAAAGAATCCACCTAAAGATACCAAAAATCTTAAACCAACGAGAAGCAAGAAAAACTACTACCCCAGGAATTATCCAAATGATAAATCATAAATTGTTGTGGCACTTAGCATCAAACAACACAATCAAACAAAGTGTTTTCTTTTGAAACCAAAAGAGAAGTATTTCTAACATAAAATTATAGACAAGCAACGGAAATGTCAAATAGATGTGTAGCACCATGAAGTAGGAAGAGTCAGACTTCAATAAGCCCCTGCCCCTGCAGATTGTCAATTATGCCAATCTTCATATTGCATCAATGATAAAGTTTTTCTTTCTCAAGATGGCAAGTCCAAAATGAGGCTCCTTGGAGCTGGTAGATTGCAAACTAGAACTCTTAACTACTTCAAGTAATGAGGGTTGAGGAATGTATCTCAAAAATTAGGTAGGGCATACTTGCTGGCAAAAGCACCAACCAGATCATTTTTATCATCGTTAAAGCTACTACTGCTGAACATAATATCAAGCTACAGTACCATATTGTAACAATGTATTTGTATTTGATTCAAATAAACCAAAAAACAAACGCACTCAATTTAAGATCCAGAGAAAGCCAAACCTGGAGTTTCACTGGTGATTGCACAATTTTAGACCGCCAAATAGCATTTTCTTCTGTAGCTTGGATGAGCTCAAATTCTGCTGTGGAAATCTTTATGAAAAGAGATATATTACTTCGTAAGTAACAGAGTTATAAGGCTACAAGAAGAGATAATGAGGACAAATCACGTCATAAAAACCGAGTTATTTGCATTCCTGCAAGAAGATATGCATTCCTCAAAGGTAGATGAGTCATAAAAATGCAAATTAATTGCATTGTTTTGAAGTTGTGTTTTATACAGTATAACGGCTCCATTAGTCTAATGCAACATGAGGTAATTAAGGGGACCGTACTGACAGCGTTGACTTCTTACATTGTTATTCAACTCATGGGCCTTTTCTTTCATTGCTTGGCGCTCCTTCCTCAAGTTTGACTGAAGGTTGTTGAGGTTATCAATAGCTTGTCGCAACTCCTTGACTTTAGCCTCTGCCTCTTGGACAAGAGGCTTCTCCCTGTCCCTCGCTTCTTTGATTGCCTCGATGTCTTCTCTTAGCTGCATTACCATTCACAAACAGTCACGAAAATCATCCTCAAATAGTAGCTCAGAATAAAAAAAACATTTTATGTTATTTTACAGCTTAAGGCGCATCTTGCAGTTCCCTGTCACCTGTAAAATTTTCGATTCCTCCTGCATTCGCTGCTCTTCTAGTGAAGCAATTTGATCCCCATATGGACTCATCATATTCAGCTTCGAATCTCTGTACCATTGGCAGTAAAGATACACAATAAGTAAGTGATTTCGTCGATCATAGCGTCTTAAATTCAATTCACCACTAGAAGCTTGATCCCTGGAAAATGCTGAACAGAAAACACATTCCATTGCCCCCATGCTCGCGTTTTTCATTTTATTCATCAATGAATCGCCAACAATCTATGCTTAGAAAGCTCAAGATGGCTATTTCGAAAACCTCTTGTTAAAGTGGGAGGAATATAACATAATTATAAGTATAACCACAGATGAGCATCCGAGATATTCGTCTTCATATCTTAAAAAAGGAACCCTAATTGAGTGTGACAAATCTCTTTTCTGATGAAGAATAGTACTTGTACAGCATAGAAAGGCATGCCTGAGCTACTGAACTAACCAAGTTCATAGGCATCGAGTTAACCGACATTAAATCCTAACATAACTACTTCACTGTCCACAATGCAAGATTCCAATCCCAACAAATGTTTCAGGAGCATTGTCAATAACTTAGAACTCGGAAATCCACACAACTTTCACACATGAACAAAACGTCTGATAAATAGATTAACAAGATAAATAAGCAAATGAGCAACCTGTAAAGAGAAAAATTGATGATGGCAGTAAGAAACTTAGCAGTACGAGTGGCATTGGGATGAACCAAATCATTCAAGGTGAAAGCAGTAGGACATTCAATGCTTTCCAAAACATCCCTAATTTGAGTATACAAGTTCATAACTCGGACGGTGTCGACATGCATATCAGGATTATCGAGCTGATCCAGGTCATCCCTGCAAAAATGGAATCAATCAATGAATCAATTGAAGCGATAAAAGGGGAATTAGGGTTAGGGTTAGGGTTAGGGTTTAGAAGTAAAACTAACATGAGAGTGCTGAGATGATGTAAGAGGGAAGTGTAGAGATTGAAGATGAGATTAGGGGTAGGGTTAAGAAGATCGGCGTCGGAGAGAGTAATGATTTGGGATTCTGTTAAGAATGAAATGATTTCTGGGCGTGACATGCTTGGGAGTGCGTACATCACCATTGTTGCTCTGATTGCTCGCTCGCTCGCTCGCTCTTGGATTTGGAATTTTGATTTTATGGAATTGGTTTGCTTACTGTTTCCCGCTATTCTTCTAACAATAACCACCGCTCACTCGTGGTTTGAATTTGATTTGGATTTGTTTTATTTAAAAAGCTTAAATAAGTCGGTTAAGAGATGATCTCTTATTTTATTTACGAAATTACTTTAACCTAATTTTCTTAATATTTTCAAATTTACCTCCTCATAAATCACCATTTTTTCTAAATTACTTGTTTGATTACGGTAATTACTTTTTCTAATTAATCTTTAATTGAAATTGAAGGATTAAATTAGGTTTTTTTTGTTTTTTTTCCTTCTAATTATCGTTTAATTGAAATTGGTGGAGTAAATTAGAGGATCGATCATTAGCGCTAAATCAATTAATTATAAACTAATTGCCGTTTTTCCTAAATCAATTACATGGTTACATTAATTATTTTATCTAATCAAAATTTAACTGAAATTAAGGGATTAATTTAGGGTTTAGTTACATTTTTTTTTCTAATTATTGTTTAATTGTAATTGCCTAATTGGTGAAGTAAATTAGGATTTAGAGAACGAATTAGAGGGCGGTGGTGGTGGTGGTGGTCACGGTGGTGGTGGTGATGGCCGGCGGGTTGGGTGGTCGGATTCGATTAGATCAAATTTGAGATTTTTTTAGAGAGAAAATGAAAGTCACTCTTTAGAGTAGAGCTGATAAAAAACGGGCTTGGGTTGGACATGGACAGGCCTAACTATAAAAAAAGTGTCCGGTGGGCCATATATTGTTGTCTGTGTCCGTTATAACGGGCCACATGACGCAGCCCAAGCGCGCCAACTTATGGGTAGCGGCCTAGCCCGTGGGCCTGAATAAAGTCAATCGAGTTTTTACTTTTCTTAAAATACAAGTCATACATCGCAATTTAAGAGACTAAAACTCAAAAAAAATACTACACATTGAAAAAAATATCCGATACTGTTTCAAAATTCAAATACAACTTCACTAACAAAAATATTCATTTCTCATCAAACAATAGTTGGATCAACCTCATCATTCTCATCTTCGCCTTCAACGTTTTCTAAACCAAAGGTTTCATTATGAATCAATGAGAAATTGAGAATAAAGAAGGTAAATGGCTTGGTGCTTTGATACTTTGATGGCTGATGGGTGATGTGTCAACATTTAAAGTGTGGTTGATTGCTTGATGCAGTGTAAGCTATTGATATTCTTTAGGAGTTAGTGGGTAAGTAGGAGTTTAAGAGATAAGTCTGTTGATTTTTTTAGACATTGGAATTTGTGATTTCTTTGTAATTTGTATTATAATAATCATATTCAATGTCTCTTTTGCTAGTAATTTTTTTTGACTTATATAAGTATATATATTTTAGCGGGCCTAGTGGGCTGTCCACGGGCTGTTTTCTTTAGTCCAAACTCGTCCGTTTATTATAGCGGGCCTAGTTTCTTTGTTCGTGGCCCGTTTTTTTTTTAAAGTTTGTGTCCAGACCCGCTTACTAAGTGAGCCAAATGGGCCGGGCCAAACGGACAGCCCACACTTGATCAACTCTACTTGAGAGCGTTGGGAAATGATGGGGGCAAATAGGTAAAATGTTGTTAGGATTGAGTAAATGCTCGTTAGGAAAAAACACGACCCTTTATTTATTGAAAAAAAAATCAATTACAATTTGGTGTTTTAAGTGTCTCGAATCTAATAAAAATTGATACATTTAATACAAAATATTCTATCGTGCAAAATGATATTTTGCCTCCTTTGTACTTACTCCGTTCCATTTGATTTTTTGCATTTACTTTTTGGCACTATTCATACGTGAGTGAAATCGTCAATCTAGATTCTAATATATAAGATAAAATATAGTCATGTGGGATCTTGTTTAAATTGTCTAATCGATTACGTTATAAATATCAAATTTTTATAATTTTTAAAAATACGTAACTAAAAATATAGACAAGGAAAAACGTGCATTGGCAAGTATGAAAAGTTAAATGCAAAGAATCAAATGGAAGAGAGAAACTAGTATTATGTTTCTGATACATAAAAAAGTGTACTAAAATGTTTACGTAACTAAATTGACTGGTCTAGGTGATCTATTTATGTGAGTGGGTTGACATGAACCAGATGTGAGGTTTAATTGGATCGGTTGAGCTTGCGATACACGAATGTGAGTGAGATTTAGTTGGATTGGGTTTGGTTGAGCTTGTTATCCACAAACACGACACAAGTAACATATTTATTAAATTAATTACCAGAAGACCGTACCCAGTAGCCCCATCCCAACCATTGTAGGACTTTTGGGGAGGAGCAGAGCTTCATTGGACTATCAATGAAGTCTGTGAGACGATGCCCGGACGTGCGAAGGACACATCATTGAATTGAAAGCATCCATATTTCAAAAATGAATTCACCCCAAACAAAAGGCGACGACAACGATGATTTCAGCTTGCTGTGCAACTACATGATGACGTCGCTCCGATCCCCCGTGCGAGGAGGACCAGCCAACAGTCGCAACATCACCCAAGAACTCAGGGGTGGACCAAGGAAATGATGTGATCAATGACAAGGAACCGTAGTCTACTGTTGAAGAATAATCTTGACAATAATATAAAATTAAAGTAAAAGAAATGAACGAGACACAATAATCTACATGGATAATTTAGATATAAGGAATAATGTGTAATTGCAAAACAAGTTGGAAAATGCAAAAAGAAATGGTTGAAAAATGAAATACAAAGAATATCAATAAAACATAAGGTAGATTATCTGACTCGGATAAAATATAATCGGGGGAGACAAAAAAAGAGCAAACAAATTGTGACTTGTCATCTACTCTCTCCGAGTTTCTAACATTGTCCCATTTTCCTTTTTGGACTGAGTTTATCTTTTACCCTTTTTTCACTTTAGGCCATGAATGTGTGGTTTCCATTCAACCACCCATTTCTCTCTTCCTTCTTCCTTTTTTAACCACCCATTTTTCTTTCCTTATTTTTCACCCCAAAAGTAAATGGGATAAGGTTAGAAACTCGGAGGGAGTAGAACTTACCGTCGTGGTTCCCCGGTCACAAGTGAGGAGAGTCTATAAATACAGTCTCTCCATGCCAAAGCGCCATGGTTAATTCTCCACTTCTTCATTCATTTCTTCCTCTACTTACCGCACACTTCTTCTTCTTCTTCTTCTTCATTTTCTCCGTGTTACAAGAATCGCATTTCCAAATTTTGCGAAGTTCGGAGCAAAATCCTAATTCCTCAATCAAGTGAGCTTCACAATCTCTCTCTCAATCATTTATTTGATTGATTCTAATTTACGAGCTAGTAACTAATTCGTTCGTTTTCAATTCTTCATAATTTCACAGTTAAACTTAATTTAATTTGTCGACATTAATCGCGTATGTATGTATCGAGCTGAGCAAGAACACTTGGATCAGTTAGTTCAGCTCTAACTTCTAGTATTGAAATTGCTGTGGAATTTGATTTGATTTTAACGCTTTGCAGTTTGCCGCCATTAATGATGTCGACTCCAGGTTTTATGCTCATCGCCTCCATTCTGACACTACCGATCACCGCTTCGACGGAATCTTCACCGACGTCTAGACAACTCTGCATCTCTAATGTAAGCTTCGCTTCACAGTCTCTCGCTCTATCATTTCATTCTAATTAACGAGTAATTTCGTTCGTTTTCAATTCTTCCTAATTTAACCTGTCGAAATTAGTCGCTCATCGAGCAACAACACTTCAATTCTTTTACTGAAATTGCAGCGAGGGATAATGGAGGAGATGTTATTCATCCTCGTTCTCATTCTCCTGCTCGTAATCATACTCCTCCTAATGAGAGGAAATGATTCGAGGCCTCTCGAGTCCTCTGATCCAGGTCTGGACACATGTGACCACCGCAAGATCGACGGTCGTTGTATGCTTGGCAATTTGTGCCGTGTAAGCTCATCATTCTTGACTTCTTCTACTTTTGCGTTTCTTTTATCCTTGATACATGCATGTTTTGATCCTCTGAAGATTAGTATCGAATCTTATATATATATATGATTGCTTCTTGCTGTGACTGTGGCTGTGGTTGTTGTTGATATTCTCGAGTTTTATTCTTTGAATCGTAATCTATGTTTATGCTCTTTTTCCGTCTTCTTTCACTACTTTCCTATCATTATCGCAATTACTGGCTTCATTCTGCAACATGAATACTACGAGTAGTAATTAATTTAGCATCAAACTAGTTGATTTGGCGATGTAAGAACGCGTTCTTGAATTGCGTATCATCTCATGAAATTTTGGCTGTCAACTTTGTGTAACTGTAACTACCTAATCTGAGGTTGGCGGGAAAAGCATGCAGTTACTTGACTTATATCCCATATTTTCCTAAAGATTTTTCTTCATCCCAGGACCCGAAGGACAGTGACGAACGTCCCATTACTGTGAGAGAGAGGGGAGCCATCATCGCGGAATGCAGCGGCAGAAGAAGCAAAGGTGTTTGACATACTAGACTATCTCACTAGCCCGTTCCTCAAGAGATGGAGAGACAGTCCCCGTGCATACCGGCAAGGACAAACTAGTACTTCATTAACAAGGTGGGAGAAGATGGCTGCTGAACACGAGGAAGAAGACAGCCGCAGAGAATAAGGCAATCGCAGAGGAGGAGGAGAAGAAGAAGAACAAAGGAAAAGGAAAAGAAATACAAGAATTTGGCGATGTAAGAACACGTTCTTCAATTGTGTATCATCTTGTTAAGTGCTATTTTTAGCACTATTTGTGAGTGCATATCGTCATATTTGTAGTGTTTAAGAGTGTATTTGGGGCGATATAGTGATATTTGAGTGATTTTCGATGATCTCACATGGTTTGATTATATATGTGTTTTTTTGATGACGGTTCTAGCTATTTTGAAGAGCCGAGAAATTCTTTTATTATGCCCGGATGATATTGGTGGTATACGTGTCAAATGCCGGGTTATATCGAGGATTGAATGAAGAAAAGAAGAAAAGAAATCAAAGGAAAAGCAAAGAAGAGAGAATAAAGAATTTCAAGTGCCGCTACTAGCGGATGACGAAGAGCAAAACTGCCGCTAGTAGAGGCTTCACCAGAATTCATGCAATTTGTCAAGCTTCCAGAGTGCCGCTAGTAGCGAAATGTGCCGCTACTAGCGAATAGCTACCCGCGTGTGACTTTTGATCTCCCTCTATTCTATCCTACTTATATGGGATTACTATTATTATTAGAACATCCATATCATTCCTAGACTAGATACATCAAACTTATGCAATTTTATTAGATTTATGCAAATTTAGTTTGATTG
The DNA here is from genome assembly GCA_958450325.1 of Agrostemma githago. Classification (NCBI taxonomy): domain Eukaryota; kingdom Viridiplantae; phylum Streptophyta; class Magnoliopsida; order Caryophyllales; family Caryophyllaceae; genus Agrostemma; species Agrostemma githago. The sequence continues at coordinate 67,934,426 of OY288251.1, read as the reverse complement.
TTCAAGACCTTGAAGAAACGATCGTTCATCATTTTGTTCATCAATCAAGAATAAGTTTTCCTAATTCTCTACTCTTTATTTTATTTGTTGATTGTTATTGTGATCATGAATTGTGAGTAGTTCTTTTATCTAGGGCTCGGTGAACCGATAATATGGGTTATTGATGCTTTGATTTTAATCGCGCTTTGTTGAATTATTGAATTGGGTTTGTTTCGGTTGTGCTTAATAATTGATTGATTAGTTTGAATTGCTAGGTTTGAGTCTAGATTATCATTACAACGAGAGTTGGATGTTTTCATATGAATCATACCTAAAAGTTTATATCTTTGTCGATTAATTTCTACTCAATTTCAATTACGACGAGAGTCGGGTTTTAATTTAGAGAACCGAAACAAGATTTGAACTTTCACATGAGAATAATGAATTGGAATAATTGGGACATGTTAGTATCGATTCTTAATGCATCTAGTCTTGTTATTCGTGCCATGAGAATAGGATTGATAACATGCTAGATAGACTTTTTATGTCTCGACGGAGAATTTAAAGTATTGATTAAAATAGGAATGCTAGTCTCACCCAAGACGGTAATTTGACAAAGCTGTGTCACATTTTGATTGCATCGATAATCCATGTTAATGGTGAACCATTGCCCTAGGTCCTTTTATTATTGATTTCATCTCGATTTATTATTTCTAGTTTGTTAAAATTAGTTATACAATCATCATTTTGATTTATTCGACGTAGATAACTTGAGTCAGAAATTAGCTAGTATTTAATCATTCACCTCCCTGAGATCGACCCGTATGCTACAATACCCGTACGCTTGCGGTACTACAAAATAAAACGTAACACATCTCATGAAATTTTGGCTGTAACCTTTGTGTAACTGTAACTACCTAATCCGAGGTTGGCGGGAAAAGGATGCAGTTACTTGACTTAATATCCCATATTTTCCTAAAGATTTTTTCTTCATCCCAGGACCTGGAGGACAGCGACGAACGTCCTGTTACTGTCAGAGAGAGAGGAGAGCCGTCATGGTGGAATGCAACGGGAGAAGAAAAAGACAGCGACGAACGTCCCGTTACTGTGAGAGAGAGAGAGGAGAACCGTCATGGTGGAATGCAGCGGGAGAAGAAGAAGCAAAGGTGTTTGAGCCACTAGACTATCTCACTAGCCTGTTCCTCAAGAGACGGACAAACAGTCCCCGTGCATACCGGCAAGGACAAACTAGTACTTCATCAATAAGGTGGGAGAATGTTAAAGGATGGCTGCAGAACACGAGGAAGAAGACAGCCGCAGAGAATAAGGCAACCGCAGAGGAGAAGAAGAAGAACAAAGGAAAAGGAAAAGAAATACAAGAATTTGGCGATGCAAGAACGCGTTCTTCAATTGCGTATCATCTCATGAAATTTTGGCTGTGACTTTTGTGTAACTGTAACTACCTAATCTGAGGTTGGCGGGAAAAACATGCCGTTATTTGACTTAATATCCCATATTTTCCTAAAGATTTTTTCTTCATCCCAGGACCAGGACAGCGACGAACGTCCTGTTACTGTTAGAGAGAGAGGAGAGCCGTCATGGTGGCACTACAACAAATTGACACTTGCGCCACGAATTATGCCACGAGAATTTGTTATTTGTGGCTAAATTTTACCTAGCCACGGGAAAAATTTGATTCACTACTTGGGAAAAAAAATATGCCACGAGAACATTTTATCCCATGACAAAAATTCACTTGCTTCACGAATTTTATTAAAGTCGTGGCCAATAATCACTCTTGCCACGAAAGATGCCACACCCGTGGCAAAAATATATTTAGCCACGAATTTGTTCAGTGGCAAATATTATTTAGCCACGACATAATTAACTTCCGTGGTGAAATTATTTTTTAGCCACAGATTTAATAAACGCATGTGACTACTGATTCTCCAAACTTTAAACAAATTACTTTCAAGTTAAGCCGAGTGTCAAATATTGATCTTAAAAAATTCATTAAAATTCAAAGTTAAATCTAATATGAAAAAAAAAATATTAAATTTGAAAATATTTTATTAATAAAAAAATGGTACTTCCTCCCCTTCTCTATGATATTCCACAATTGGTTTTGGGAAGTTTTTAAGGAGGGAATATGTGGAGGAAAATGAATGGGAAGAAAAGAAAGTGGGGTCACAAACAATAAGAACCACAAAATATAGTACTAAAAAGGAAAGTGGAACATCTTAGTGAATTTTCCTAAAAAGAAAATGTAGAACATCTTAGTGAAGGGGAGGGAGTATTATTTTATTTAGTTTTAAGAAAAAAAATTGATTTTTTGTAAAATTAAATACAAGAAAACTATGGTTGTCTAATTTGTTGATTTTTTACTAATCATCATTTTTGAAGTAATTGATTTCTCTTAATTTGACAATATGTTTTATTAAAATTCTATAATCTTTATGACTTTTGACAGACAACTAACATTTACATAGTGTAATATATGCTAGATAAAATACGACGTACATAACCTATCAAGTAAAATAAGTATGTGATTGATCATCCATCATTGAGACGTCTAATATTATTTAAGACTCTTTCATTTCTATCGCTTAATTAATTAATTTTTTCACATATAATACGCTTTCTTTTAAGACAAAAAAACTTAAAAAGAAAGTGACTAAGCATGATTTTTTTTCCAAATTATTGATTTTTGTACAATGTTTTCAGTGTGGAAAAAATCCGCTTTATTAAACTTGTACTTTAGAATTCTAATCGGTCTATATTTTTTTATAGAATTAACTTTGACTGCGAAAACAATAGCTATTTTTTTTTAAATTAATTGTCTTTCAAGTTGTTTTTTTGGAAGAAAGATTAATTTATTAGAAAGTCGTGTCTAAGTTCAATAACCAGTCAAAAAAATTTTGCAAAAAAAGAGAGGTATCAGTGAGAAAATCAAATAATTAACAAATACAAGAAAATCTAATAATTAAGGATTAATAGTGAGAAAATTCAAAATTAATTTATCGTCAACTTTTTAATTCAATAACTGTTTTGTAATATTATTTGGAAGATATTTTAAAAAATGAATTTAAAATAAAATTTACTTAATGAAAAATAAAATTCGGGTAAAACTTGACGTAGGCAAGAGGAAACTCAATGAGGATAAAAAGCTGATGAAATAAAATAACGACCGATAACGAAAAGAAAAAAAATATATCGAAAGAACTAGCAATAAAATAACGTGGAAAATAGAAACTAAAATAAAAATATCGATAAATTTAAGAAATCATGAGTCCGAAAATCAACTTCGAAACTCTTTATTTTTCCGGAATAATAATTTTTTAATCATAATATGTAAATCATTGGGGAAAAAAATTATACTCAAAAGTAAATATAGTTTGTGAAAAAAAACGTCACTTTAAAAGAATTCAAACCAATGATTATTTCAATAAAGTTCAATTTCATTTCTGGTAGCTGGCCATAAGAACTCCACAGTTAAGCGTGCTTGAGTGAGAGTAGTGTTAAGATGGGTGACCTCCTGGGAAGATAATTTCCCAGGAGTAGATATGATAGATAGTTAAAATTGTCGATTTGCACATCTTAATACTCCGACATTTAGCAATTCAAAAGTGTAACTAGTAGTAGTACGTAGTAGACCCGATACTTCGATTTGTATGCAAATAGGTTGAGTACCACGAAAATGGAAGTATCAATATGAAGGAATTCAAATACAGTCATTCATATAGGAAGCATTATTGTTTTTTTGAATCTCCCAACGAGGGAACTAATGAATTAAATCAGACTCAGCAACGGTCCTAGCGTAATACGCTTCCTTTTAACACCAACTAATCGAGTTAAAATGCTCGGAAAAAAGGAAGATTTCATCAATAATCAAATAAAGACCACTTCGACCCGTCTTTCTCTCATTAATGGCAGCCACCACTGCTTGAGCATCACTCTCCACCATCAGCTTATCCACCCCCTGTCGTTGTGCCTCCTTCATTCCTTCCAGTATCGCAATAGCTTCAGCAGTTTGAGCGTCCCACATCTCCTTCTTCCATATCGAAAACGCTCACAGCACCTCCCCTTCCCGGTTCCGGCACACGCCCCCCAAACCCACCCCCTGTCCATCCTTCGAGCTAGCATCCACATTGACTTCAGTTTTGTAATCCCCTAGAAATTCTAACGCAATACAGTGGCGGAAACACTGTAGAGTTGGGATTAAAACACACTGACAAACTATATCTTATTAAAAGAAATGGTAAGTCAATACAAAGGCCTCTTTTTACAAAAGGCTAAAAAGAAAATTCTTCAAACGGGTTATACAAAAATCCATAAATTACAAGAATGAAGAAAGAGTAGGATCCACGCTACTCGCTAGCTCACACCCAAAACCCAGCAGCAAATACCTGTCATGTTATAAACATAACAGCCACGTCAGTGAGGAGTAACTCGGACGTTCTCCCAGCCATATTATATCATATGAAAAATAATAGTATTATTATATCAAAATACTTAAAAAGAGAAAACATTAAAACGATATAATAAAAATAAGCTTTCGAAGATAACTTAAAGCACTTGCCAACCTACAAGTCAAAATCAATCGATAATATAAATATTCAAAAATGGCGTTATGGAAATTTGATCGGTGTGCACAAGGCTAGACTTTCACTAGGAATAATACTAAACTAGCTTCGAGAACTTAGTCAAAACAAATCAGACTTCGATCTCTAACTAGGCAACTCAACTATAACAGGACTGCGTGCAGCGAGGTCCTGGCTTAAGTAATGTACACCCCTCCTGGACACCAACCGTAATCCAGTTCAACCCGACGGCGACTTACACGATGCGATATCTAAGTTTAAGGTCAAAATATACACACTCCTGAACACAAACCATGCTCAGTTCAACGACCAATGTGTCTCAACATAGACACACCAGCTTTATAGTTGATGGCAAAAACGTACATCCCAGACTATATTACTCTAACCCCACACTTCTCTTTATTCCATAACTCCAAAACAAGCCATTATCGATATTGAGAATAAATAATCATTATAAATAACATGAAGATAAAAGGGAATAAACATTTATATGAAAAGGGAAATTTCCTTTAAATAGAAACTTACTAATTTTAGAAACTTACTTAAAATAGAAATATTGTTGTAGAAAATACGTAAGTTATTAAAATTAGTGAAATGTATAAAAATAGCATTTCCAATGAAATTAACATTTTATTATTATCGTCGTTATCGCAACTTTAATATATATCTAAATTTGTTACTCAAAATATAAACAAAATATACGAAGTTAATATATAGTACTTTATAAATAATTAGGAAATCGAGTTAAAACTATAAATTTCAGAAAAGAGATGTTTTAAGAAAGACGATATCAAAATTAATTGAGTCAACGAGTTTTATAAATGAAATAAATTTTAGAAAGATTTCAAATTATTTTTAGCAAACAACTTTTATTAATGAATAATACGAATTTTAATAAAAATAGTCAATTGTAAACAAATAAGAAATTATTAGTGAAAATGGTCTCGACTAAAAATATATTTAAAACGAAATCGACTATTTTCTCATTTATTAGTATAAATCGTAACACGGAAATTAATTTATTAAACAAGTATACAAATCTCGATTATAATATAAAAATATGATTTTGAGTTAAAATTATAAATAGACGAAATATGACAAAAATATGAAATCAATATTATTTAGTTACCAGTGTCACGATAACCAACAAAATATTATAATTTATAAAATTATTAACGATTTATAAAACGATATCGAAAGTTATAAAAATATAGAAAGGTATACGATTTAAAATTAATATAATTAGCAATAATATATAGCTAAAATAGAAAACCGAAGTTAAAATATTTACTACATACTACTACTCAAACATACGATATAAAATCGAGTAACGTCCTAAAGTTACCTTTAGCCGATAACCGAGCAATCACATACTTGCCTTTCTTGATTAAGGCCAAACTCGAACCTTAGAACTTGAAAACCGATTGAATAGCACTCCGAGCCCTTCACGAAACGAAAATGAAAGAGATTGGAATAGAGAGAATCGGGAAAGAACGAGAAGGAGAAGAATAAAGAAAGAAGAAAGAAAAGTGAAACGGACAGAACGACAACGACAAAGTACAGCGGCAGCAGCATCGCGACAAGAGCAACAGAAATGGCAGAACGAGAACATAATAATGATATAACACCCACAGTAGACCGCAGCATCAAAATACGGAAACAGCAACAAACGAAGAAGAAATGTAGCCTTACAATAAGAATAAGAGCAATAGCGAGCAACAGCGGACAGCAGGAGCAGGAAGAAACAAAGAAAACAGCAGCAGACATCAGCAGCGAAGCGGAAGACGAACAAGGAACAACACGCGGCAACAAACAACAGTCGAAAAGGAAGAAGAAAGGAACGAAAACAGTAGCAAACGACAACAGTTGCTAAAGTGAATACCAACAGCAGAACAACGACAAACGACATCGAACTGCAGCAGTAAAACGTAACCAAACCGAACAGAACAACCGAACGTGGTAGAAATGAAGAAGAAGGACGAAGCAGGGCAGGGGAAAAGTAATAGAAATCGGATAAAACCGAAACGACAAGAACGGGAAGAAGGGAAAGGTACGCGAACAGAAATTGACATGACGAGGTCAACCAAAAAGGTAGTATACGACGACGACGAAGAATAAGAAGAAGACAAACAGCATAAACGTACTAACAGCAAAGACGATCAGCACATCAATCGACATAGCAGCGAATCGAAAACCGACAGAAGAAGGATAAGAAAACGAGAAAGAATGAAGCATGGAATAGTTCGTTACCTTCCGTCAAAACCGGAGCAAAACCAGAAGAGGAAGAAGGAATCACTGACAGCCGAAGTTCTGGGCAGAGACACGACAAAGGACAGAGGGAGGCTGATACGCGGGTGATCAATAATGATCGGAGAAGAAGAAAAAAGAAGGGCAAAAGCATGAAGAAGACAGGAGGCAGGGAGTCGGGAACGTTAACTGCAGAGGGGAAAAGGAGTTGAACGCTGAGGGAATAACCGTGAAAGAAATAGGGGAAGAGGAGGTGAACCAAAGCGGTGGACAAAAAGAGAAAAAAAATTGAGCAAGGGGGGGGGGGGGGGGGGGTGTAAGAAGAGAATAGGACACCACGTTGACAACAAAAGAAATGGGGCAATGAAACTGCTCAAAATAAAGTGGGTCCAAAACACGGATCGATTAAAAGAATTGGATAGGAGTTAAAATCTGTAACGATAAGTTGACTGACCCACGAGTCGGGTTAGAATGAGTTAATAAATAATCGGACCCTCAAGTAAAATGAGTAAATAAAATACTCGAGATGAAAACGAAGTTGATAGAAATAAATAATTAGACGATGAAATAATATTTTCCGATAAATAATAAATTCTCAATAAAGTTAATTAAATTTATTTCTCGAGAAAATATAATAAATGTTTTGACGAAACTTAATATAAATGAACTTCGAACTGAAAATAGAAATTCGAGCTTAAATATAAATAAATAAGAAAAATTTAGAATTTAAATCGCCGAGATAGACTTTCGATAAGAATTAAATTAAATGTATAAAATAGGTCGAAACATAAATAAAAATATGTTTTAAATATAAGAAGAGTTCCCAAGACAAATAGAATTTTAGGAGTTTGAAACGATTAAACGATAAATTCGTTTTATAAAATTTTTAAGTATTACGAATTAATTCGTAAAAATAAAATACGAACAAAACTTTAATTTAATTTATTTATAAAATCAGGGGTGTTACAAGTTTTCCCTCGTCCGACGATCTCCATTTTCCCAAATTGGTGAGGTCCACATGACTCCCCGAACTCTCCAGATTATTCCTTCTCGCCTCTGCCCCTCTAAGTTCCTCAATAATGTCCGTACTCCGCCTTGTAATGTCATCGCTGGTCAAACGCTCATTGTTGAAGGTCAACTTGTTCCTCGCTTCCCATATAGCCCAACAGGTTACCATAAGGAGCCCGAGATCATCCTCTCCAACACTCCGCCAAACCGCTTCTATCCAATCCCTTATCCCCATAATACCATCGATATCCCCCACCCCGAGCCCGACATTTTCCCAAACCCGATAGGACAAACCAAAGTCATGGAAAAGGTGAAGACTCGACTCAAAATTGGACTGACACATAGGACACTTAGCATCCTCCGACCCGATTCGGTTAGAAATGTTTACCTTAGTTGCAATCGCGTCGTTGCACAACTGCCAGAAGAACAATTTTATCCGAGGCCAAACCGGAACCCTCCAGATTTGATTCCAAATCCAATATTCCTTCCTCCTGTCCGAGCAATCCGCAAGTCTGCCATCCTCTCATTCGAGTAAGTGATAGGCCGTCTTCACTGAGTAGTTACCATCCTTCTCAGGCCCCCAAAACCAAGAATCCCGCACCTCCATCTCACTAACCCGAATGTTCAGAATTGACTCAACTTCAAACTGAAGGAACAACGACCTGATCATGGCCTCATTCCAGCGTCCGCCTCCTTCCTCAAGCAACTCCGACACCCGTATCTCCCTCCTCTTCGGTGGACATGGAGAAATCACTCGACCCTCCTGATTGCCAAGGACCCATGCATCACGCCACACAGAGGTCTCTCGTCCATCCCCAATCCTCCGTCTTAGCCCTTTTTTAAGAGTATCCCGAGCCTCAATGACCCCCCTGACAGGGGTTAGTCGTATCACTAATCAAAGATACCCTAAGGTCACTAACTAATGTAGATAGCGAAGTCAGGGGTCGAACCACAAGGAGATGAGAATTCAATTATTTATCCTAAGAATTAGATTCTAGATTATAGGTCACAGTTTTGGTTGGTTTGGTAAACTAATAACTAATTACTGATAAATAAATCAATAAGGAAAAAAAGTCTAGGGTCTCAGGTTCACAATGAATATTACTCGGGTCAGGGAGTCAACTAACAGGTCAATAATCGAACTACCTAAGGTGCAGGTCCGGTCGGTACACTACAACCTTTAGATCTAAACTTAACCTGCGGTCGCTAGCATTAAGTCAATCTACCCAAACTATCGTGGCCTAATTAGTTCTTAACCCGGTCGGCGAAAAGTCCTAATTTGCGATACTAATTAATTGAATTATGCATCAAACAATTAATCAGAGTTTAAACGATATTCAGGCAATAGTTCATACGATTAGAAACAGGTCAATTGACTATCACCCTAATAATACGCATCGATCCCCTTAAACCCTAGATGAAATCTAGCTACTCATATTAAGCATAATCAAATTAACGAAATACGAATTGCAATTAAACATAACAAAGGTGAATCGAATTAATCTACGGAAAGCAATAATAAATCTACACTAGAAAATGATAAAGCAATACGAAGAATGAATTAAGACGGAAATTAAAATAGAAACTGAAATTGAAATTGAAATTAAGATTAACGATACCGAAGAAATTCAAGATCTGAGAACTAGGAGCAGGATTCAATGTATCTCCCTAATGTAAAAGAAACCTAAGAAGTGAAAGAAAGTAAAAGAGAAGTGTCTGACATATGAGTCAGAAAACTGATTTAAAGAGTAGTAGTTGGACTTGAAAACAGGCCCAAATTCTAAGTCGAAATAAGAATGACGCGTGGCCCGGATTGGGTGCACTCGATCGAGTGCCTGACGGCACTCTATCGAGTGACACACCCAAATATGGGCTGGAGCTTCACGAAGTAGCACTCGATCGAGTGCAGTAGGGGCACTCGATCGAGTAGCGCTGTAGGTCACAGCATCGCGCGCTCGACTTCAAACGGCTTTCATTTCTTTGTTACTTGTTCAAATTGGACGTGTAATATACCGTTGGAAATCTAAGAGAAAGATCTTTCCAATGACACCAAAATCATTTTGATTGGAGTTGTAGAACTCAAGATATGAACGTTTGAAGTTGACCCTTGTGTAGGTGATCATTTTCTCATCTCGTTTTGTGTCTTTTCCTTCTTGGGTCTTTGTTTCTTCGTATATTCCGCATCTTCTTCCTTCGATTCCGCGCTTAGATGTGAATTCTTCAATTATCGATTCCGTAATGCTCTTATTAGCTCCAAATGCATCCAAACCTACAAAATACACACAAATACGGAAGTATCGACATTCAAAGCATATTGCATCATTATTAACGAGTTAAGCACGAAAACCGAGATAAAACTAACAATTAAGGGGATCCAAATATGTATATAAATAACGCTTATCACCCCCTCCAAGTATAGCTTTGGTTTGGGCCCAAACTAGCATCGAGAAAATTACTCCCCGGATAGTACTTACTACCATAAGACGAGCCCACAGCGAGGTCGTATTCGTGGTCAGACGCCACGCCTGCTTCCCGAGAAGCGCTAGGCTACACTTCTTAAAATCTCGGAACCCTATTCCACCAACTCCTTTCGCCTGACACAGCTTTTTCCACAAGACCCAAGTTAATCGACGTTTCGAATCTAAGTGACCCCACCAGAATTTCGAGACAAGCGAACTAAGTTCATCACAAAATTGCGTCGGAATTTTAAACACACTCATAACATAGGTTGGGAGCGAATTGGCCACGACCTTTATAAGAATCTCCCGACCCGCCCTAGACAAAGTCTTCCCACGCCAGATATTTAGCCTTTTTTGTAACTTATCTCGAACAATATCCGTAATACCCTTCTTCGACCTCCCCACCACCGTAAATAATCCCAGATATCTCGCTTGCCTTTCGACCTCCTCAACCCCTAGGATACCCGTCACCCTCGCCCTGCTCTCATGCGGAACCCCTTGACTATAGGATACCGTAGTCTTGGATAGATTTACAAGTTGACCAGAAGCATTTTCATAGCTACGGAGAATATTATTCAGAACATGAGCCTCCCCTTCTTTTGCTTTAAGGAAGAATATACTATCTTCCGCAAAGAAAAGATGGGAAATGACATGGGCTGTGTGTGCAATTTTTAGTCCATGTAGCGTACCTCGTTCTATCACTCTCCAGGTCATATGTGAGAGAACATCCGCGCACAATATAAATAAGTAAGGGGATAATGGGTCGCCCTGCCGTAGACCTCTAGACGGCGTGAATTCTCGGGAAGCCGACCCATTTATCAGGACCGAGAAAGACATAGTGGAGACGCACTCTATGACTCGGCTGCACCACTGACTGTCAAATCCCATCACCGATAACGTCTTTGCAAGGAAGTCTCACTCAATTCGGTCGTACGCTTTGGCCATGTCTAACTTCAGAGCCACATGTCCCCCGGAGGCTTTAGAGCTCTTCATATGGTGAAAAAGCTCAAAAGCAATAAGGACATTATCTGTGATCAATCATCCCAGCGTAAATGCACTTTGATTTTCCGAGACTATCTCCCCAAGAAATGGCTTCAGTCGGTTTGCAAGCACTTTCGCCACCAATTTGTATACTACGTTGCACAAACTAATTGGACGGAAGTCACGAATTTTGTCACCAGTTTTTTTCTTAGGTATTAGAACAATGTTCGTTTTATTAAGCTCCTTAGGAATTGGGTATCCGCGAAGAATACTAAGCACAGTCCTGATTACCTCGGGCCCCACCACATGCCAGAATGTTTGGAAAAATAGGCCATTCATGCCATCCGGTCCAGGTGCTTTAAGGGGATGCATTTGGTTCAAAGCATCAACAACTTCAGCCTCATGATATTCCCGCCGTAATTGTGTATTTATCCGTCTTGATACCCTGCTCTCAAAACCATCAAACACAGCCCCAAAATCTCGAGGCCCAACGGTTTGAAAAAGCTGCTCGAAATAAGTGATGGCAACCTCGAAATAATTAGGAAGCATTATTGTTGATTTGGCGTTGTTTTAAAAAAAATTCGAGTAGGTTAAAACTTTGCTTTTCATATTCCTCTCACTGGACTTCTAAAGTTTAAAAATATTTTGACCTAATCTTTTATATAACAGGTTTAAATTTTGTACCAAAGATCGCGCGCGGTTAGAATAACACGTTTCTGCTCCCTAGTTGGATTACCATAATTTGTACGCAGTACTTTCGTAACAATGTTCAAGTTTTTAGTCATAAAATCAGATTTCCATATTTTTTTTTAATTTTTTTTCGAAGAAACCCCAAACACGGGATTAAGCTATCACATTAATCTCATCAATAATAACATCTTGCACATTTGCTGGACCATAGTTCTCCCAAACGCGCTTTTCGACAAAGAAAGGCATAACACTCGCGAGCTCATGAACAGTACGATTACACTAGCGCGAGGCAGAAGACCAACGAATACAATCAAAATTACAACCAAACTCAAGGATTTCATCTAAAATAAGAAAGAGGTCACTTCTTCCTTTGCTTGCATTCCGAAGATGATCAATAATGATCTTGCAATCGCCTTCAATAATCACATTTCTGTGGCCTCGTCTCCAAGTTTCTTGCATGCCTTCGAGAATGGCCTCCGCTTCCGCAGCACTAGTATCCGTCGACCCCAATTTCCTAGCGCACACACCCCACAACATCCTTTCATCACTACCTCATCCCACACATCTCATACTTACCCCTCCTCCCCGTATACCTGCGTCGCAATTAATTTTGATAAATCCCGCAAACGGAGCCTGCCACCTCAAACCACTCCCTTCCCCACCATCTCCACGCCGTTCGCCCCCTGCGCCCTTCCCCTTCACCACTCCATCCATCTTCGCTAAGAGGTCATGTATCCTAGCCAACACATCACCAGTACTCACCATCTTCCTCTCAAACACCCACTTATTACGAGCCTCCCACATAGCCAACACCCCACCATAACCTTCCCTCGCTCCTCATCATCCACCCACTTCCTCACCCGCTCATGCCTACTCTCCTCCTTCACATCCACCCCCAACCCATCCAATATTCCAAACCCCCACCCACATCCCCTTTACGAGATAGAGTCAAGTCTCCACCTCGCAGCAGCAGATCGGACAGGTAGGTCAGCTACCATCAAAACTAGAGATACGGTGAGCAATGTTACCTTTCGTTGGGAGCGCGTTAGAGCATAGTTGCCAGAAAAAGATCTTAATACGGGGGAGCACACGTGCTTGCCAAATTCGATTCCAGAGCCATCTCTGACGGGTGAAGTTGGAAGGGCCCTGATATTGTGTGCTAAATTTAGACCGTTTTTCCCCTCATTTAGACCCGTTTTTCCATCGTTTTGCGAGTTTAGAGTGCGATTATCGCTATATTTTGTGTACTTCTCGCATTAGTGTCCCTCTTGTGCGTTTTACGTGTTTTTGGTAGTTTTTCTATCAATTTTGATAGGATTAGGCACCAAAATCACGATCGAGCTTCCACGAACACAAGAGAAGAGAATACCGTCCAAAGAGCAAAGCACACAACTTAAAGTTTAAAGTCATCCAATAAATCGACGAAGAATGAGACAAGGAAAGAGGCCAGAAGTATGACCGGGTGAAATTTCACCCGATGAGACACCACCGGGCGAAATTTCACCCGACGGTAAAGTGCCTCCCCGAAGAATTTTCCGAGCTTCCCCACCGGGCAAAGTTGACCGGGCGAAATTTCGCCCACCGGGTGAAATTTCGCCCGATCGTGAAGAACGCCGAAAATCGCAAAAAATGAAGAAAATCTCACCGGGCAAAATTTTAACCCGGTGGGATTAGTCCATCAAGCCGCAGGACGAAACTTCGCCCTATGAAGATGCAAAGGATGATTGTCTCACTAATGAAGCAAAAGTTGGATTTGGGCTTTAGGTTAAGAGACCCATTAAGGATTACTATATACTCCGTATATGTGTGGACATGACGTAGGTCCACCCCGACGCGGCAAAGCGCGGGTTTTGGGGAGGCGATAGAATTTCCATATGAGATGGATCGAATAGAATTTTAAATCGAAGTAGGAGTCGCCACCGAATTTTATGGTTATTCGGAACCATTCGAACCCACTCTATGTCGTAGTGGGCCATACTTAAAGCCTGGCCCATTTCCGATGTGAGAGTTTATTGGGTTCGTCCCTTAGCATATCGATACCGATGCCGACTGGGCGGTTAATCGTATATTGAATGACTCTCGTTGCCAATGGATTCGGACATCCGGAAACCATGGTTCTGAGTAAGGGGTGAGGGTACGTGTTGGGAAGTTCAACGAGAACACCCAACCCCGCCCGCAATTAGCGGCCTTTACTAAGATATCGTTCGGTTTTGTGTACACGCGTTAGTTCGACGATGAAATGATATGCAGAGATTATTTTCCTAAGACATGTGAGAAAAAATAAAATGGGTTGCTAAGTCGTTTAATGCATGTTTAAACTAATAACGTCAAAGTTATTTTAGCATGTGAATTCGTTTTAGTCTAATAAAACGATAAAAAGAAAATGAGAGAAATAAATTGCTACAAACACGAGAAAACGAGTTAGTAACGATTGAAATAATAATATATGAAATTGAAATCGAAAAAATAAGAATTAATCGAAATCTGAAAAATATGGTTTAAAACGTTGTTTTGTATAAAAAAGATGTTTGAGAAAGAATAAAAAAAAAAAAAAAAATATGGGTCTCGGCCGAGAGCCGCGCGACTCGCCCGAGACCAATGCGGGTCGCGTGGTGGCCTGAAATCGACAACGCTTTTCGGAAAATTTTGATTAAATCGCGTACTAATATCGCATAATTCGTACTCGACTTAATGTTCTCGATATTCGTTATATTCGATAGTTGATTATCAAATATTTAGAATAGTTTTGGAAAAGATGTAAATTTAGAAATCGTTTCGTAAAATAGTAAAAATAAACGAACGAAAACTTAAAAAAATAGAATCGGGTCAGACTCGGGCGCGAGTCGCCTGGACCGGGCGCGACTCGCACGCGAGTCTGTCCGTTTTTTATTTTTTGTCGAAAAATCGTTATAAATCGCGTACAAATATAGATTAATTTATACCCGGTTTATATTTTCGATATTCGTCGTATTCGATATTCGATTTTAAAATCGATATCGAATATTCGGAATGACTTTAGAAAAAACTTTTGAAAACAGTTTGTTTTGAACGAAAAATTAGAAAAAGAACTTTGGACGAAAAGTTGTAAAAAAGGATTTTGAACGAAGAGTTGTAAAAAGATGTAACGATTTCGTCGAAAACTTAATATAATTCTTTTCGATACGATATTCGATTATATAGAATCGATATCGTATTTTAAGAATATTCGATATAGGAAAATAGTTTTAGTAATATCGATATTAGAAAATAAAAGAAAGACCGACGCGAGACCCATAATAAAAAACGAGACGAAGAAGAGAAAAAAGGGAAGAGACGGGTTTGATTTGCACCCTCAACCTACATGCTTTGTGTTCTCGGTATAGGGCTCGTCGGATTGTGGCTTAGGCACGGGAGCGTCGAGATGATGTGGGTGAGTTAAGGTGTCAGTTTGGAGTGTGTGTGTGGCGTGGAATTCGGCCGGATGGTAGGGCGGACCAGTCTTCGGGATTTCGGATAACGTCGGGATTTTGGATGTCGCTTTTGGCTGGCTTTTCGGTATTTTTTGATGTGTTGCTGATGGTATTTTTTCGGTGTGATTTCCGGTTAATTTTCTGTGTGTTTTGAGGTTGAAGGGAGGGTCCTATTTATAGGAACCGAGGTGGTCTTGCTTGTGTGACAAGAAACACCGGTTTGGATAGGAAATACGAGAGTTCGTAAGGGAATAGACTTCTCGTTTCCTGATGAAGAAGCCAAAAACTCGGCTGGCTGGGGTGATATCTCGGCTGTTTCAGCCGAGTATCTGAGCTCGGGTGGTATTTCGTTTTGGTTTCCGGATAGAATTCCTACTTGAGATCGAATTCTATCCTTGAACAGATTTGTTTAATATTTGTGAAGGCTGATTTTTTTGGTGTTTGAGTCTGAATCAACCGTGTAGTGTCACGGCCAGCTCGTGTGACTCGGGAAAAAATATCTTTGACCGGGTTTGACTCGGTCGCTAAAAGACGGTTTTACCCCTGGTGACGGTTTCGACCCAAATTAGTGTTATTTGACT
This sequence comes from Agrostemma githago, assembly GCA_958450325.1. Lineage (NCBI taxonomy): Eukaryota > Viridiplantae > Streptophyta > Magnoliopsida > Caryophyllales > Caryophyllaceae > Agrostemma > Agrostemma githago. The sequence continues at coordinate 67,918,431 of OY288251.1, read as the reverse complement.
CGAAACGACCCACTGGGCCTGGATTTGAGGTCCGTTTTGTGAGATTTGTACTCCTTAAAATGTCTAAACCAAATGTCCATAATTACAAGCCCATATCCGAGTCTATCAAAGCACGTTTACGTCCTATCATCATCGGGTGTTTGGCAGGAACTACTATAGACACCTAGCGGTCAAAATGCGGGTGTCTACAGAGCCCCCACTCTGACTGAGGCTTGGACAAGGCAAAAGTCAGAGTAGCTACCAGGTCAATCAAGGATTAAAACCTGGCAGCCTTCCGATCGGGTCGTTTAGGGTCCATTAGACCTGCGTGAAGGGCTCGCCAGCCACGGAATAGGAATCATACCTGAGCTGATGCTGATAATGTCGCGGGAGCTTGCCTAGGAAGCTGTGGGTATACCTGTGTGCAGATATATCCTGTCTTAGAATTGCGCGGGAGCTTTTCCACTAGGGAACTTAGAATTCTCGGGGAGTCTTGAGTGTACCTGTATGCTGACATAATTTGTATGTAACATTTAGGCGAAACACTGACTCGTGCTGGGGAAAAAGATGATTTTCCGAAAATTTTGAAAATAAAAGGCTGAATTTTTTTTTTTGAAAAGTTTGGAAATAAGGATGCTTGGGATGACTTTGATTCCTAATCGGATTCTGACACGGATATCTGGAATTTCCTTGTATGCCTAGGCGAAGGAGAAAAAATTGGTAGAATCCTATTCCTGTGATGACTAGGAAGAGGGATATCCTTTATTATAAATAGAGAGCTTTGGCTCCTTTATTTTTCATATTCCCACCCAAATCCTTTCTTTTATCTTGAAATCCCTTAGACTCTTTAGGATAAAATAAAAGAAACTATTCTCGCGATGGGTATTGACCATTTGACCGCAATGCTTCATGCGTGGGCCCAGGATTTTCGAGATGAAGACAGAGTCCAGTTAACTCAAATGGAAATTGTGGCTTTATTCCCACTTCAGCGACTTAGGGTAGATTCGCATTTTCTTGATGCTTGCTTAGCCTTTTGGGATACTACCTTTCATGTTTTTGCATTTCCTCGAGGAGAAATATGTCCTCTTCCTGAAGAGATAGCAGCTATTGGAGGGTGGTGTCCTAATGCTCGTCCTGCTATTCCCCCATTTTATCCCGATCCAAGGAGGAGGCTGAGGGATTTTCTAGGGTTGTCACATGCTGAGACAGCCCGTATGGTGAAAGGAAATTCAGTTTCCTTATTTGACTTGGCTGATAAATTTATGAACCCAGTGGGTGAAAGAATTACTTCTACCCACAGGCGTAGGGCCTTTGCTTTTTGTATGCTGCATAGGTACGCCTTCGAAGGTAGAATGGATGCTGACTCATGCTTAGGTGAGATCAGGCTGATCATCATAGTTGATCAGATGGAGACAGGTCACAGCCCAGCTTGGCTGATAACTGGGGAGATTATTATGGGTCTTGACGCTAGGAGGCTTGAACCAAATCAGCGATTGACAGGGAGCATCCGTCTTTTGCAGGTATTTAATCTTTTTCCCCGAATAATTGCCCGATTTTCCTGATTTTTTTTACGGTAATCCCGATTTTCCCGGTTTTTTCCCGAAATCTTCAATTTTCCGGTCTTTTTCGAAATTTCCGATTTTGCCGAAATTTTTGAATTTTTACGAAAATTCTTAATTTTTCCGATTTTTCGAATTTTTCGATTTTTTGATTTTTCGATTTTTTTGATTTTTCTAAAGTTTTTGACTTTTCGAAAATTTTGCAGACCTGGCTATTCGAGCGTCTGTCGATCATGGAGCCTCCGGTGAATATATCCAAATATCGCAGTAATCAGATCGGTTCAAGGTCTCGCCGAATAAGACCAAGTCATCCCGTAACTCAAAAATTTTGGGATGAAGAGCTAACATTTCATGGTGGGCCTTTGATCCGGTGGAACGTCATTTGGTGGTTCCTTTCAAGGCTGACGGGATTAGCTAGGAGAGACAAAGCCCGTTATCTGGTGATTTTGTCTTTGGACTGGACTGTCCATATTTATCCGGACCGTATCTTAAGACAGTTCGGTTCATTTCAGGAGATCCCTGAGACTGAGGCTATAATTAGCGTTTCGATCCAATTGACGGACGCTATGTGTGACACGTGGCTACAGCGCTGGTTCACCCGTGTCATATGGACTATACCTCGCCCTTGTCAAACCACTTGGGTTTCTGAATCATATCGAAAATGGACTTCTGAAGAATCCCAGGAGGCCCGTAAAGCTTTGAAAACCGAAGAAGCTCTTGATTTGGCCCGCCGAGAATCGGCCAAAAATAATAGGCGGTTCTTCGAGGAGACTCCCATTACCTTTGCTGAATCTGGGTCGGATTCCAAGTCAAAACCTAAGACTCAGACTAATGAGACTGATGCTAGTGATTTGGAGGGAAGACTCGGACCGAGGACGGCGGTCCGAGATAGGCTAGGCCCGCGTGATAACGAGGTGACCGGGGAGTCGAGTTTGAAGAAACGAGCCCGGGCTAAGGAGGTTCCCTTGGTGATTAAGGAGCGTTCACCCCCACCTCGACGCCGATGGACCGAAAAGGAGGCTAAGGGCAAAGGAAAGGGAAAAATGCCCTAGTTTATATTATTTAAGTATTAATACTATTTATTTTGTGATGATATATTTTTTTTTTTTGATTGATTTTTTTTTTTGCAATTTTATTATTATCTATTTTTTGAAATAAAGAAAGGTTTATTAAAGAACCGTTCCTGTTTTTTCGATTGCAGTGGTTGTGCCCTTTTGAGGGGCTGCCTACGTATCCATAATAAATGGAATCAAACCAAACGTAGTTCAGACTGAATTAATTTGCAATTTCGAAATACATCAAGACTGTTGGTTCAAGATGTTTGAAACAGTAAAATGAATAATTCTAGCTTTTGACTTGTCTTTAAAAGTTTGAAAATAAACTTTTGCAAATGACATTGAGAAAGGTGGATTAAGGGTAATAGCGCTTTAGCTGGTCCAGGTTAGTTGGGTTGACAAACTCGTTCCCGTCCAGATCCGTTAGCATTACCGCTCCACCTGATAGAATCTTCTTTACCAGATATGGCCCAGCCCAGTTAGGTTTGAATTTTCCTCTTGGGTCCACCGGTAATAAGGCTCGAACCGATTTGAGGACCAAATCTCCTTCTTTGATGTTTCTGGGCCTCACCCTTTTGTTGAAAGCCCGTTGGATTCTCTTTTGATAGATTTGAATATTATTGAGGGCACGAGATCGTCGTTCATCTAAGAGGACTAGCGAGTCATATCGTGCTCGAACCCAATCAGCTTCAGGTACTTGGCTTTCAAGTAGGATTCTGAGTGATGGTACTTCTAACTCAACAGGTTGGACTGCTTCCATGCCGTATGTAAGGTAATACGGTGTTGCCCCGGTCGCAGTACGAATCGAGGTTCGATATCCCCAAAGAGCAAATGGTATTTTGTCGGGCCAGTCTCGATAATTATCAGCCATCTTTTTGAGTATGGTGACAATTGTTTTATTAGCCGCTTCTACCGCTCCATTGGTTTGGGGTCGGTATGGTGAAGATGTATGCCTTTGAATTTTGTACTTGGTTAGCAAGGCTGCCGTTTCGGCTTGAAAATGGGTTCCGTGGTCACTAATGAATTCGTGTGGGATCCCATACCGGCATATTATCTTATTTTGAATGAACTTGGCAACATGGCTAGCGTTGAGAATACGGTAGGATTCAGCTTCGACTCACTTGGTGAAATAGTCGATTGCTACCAAAATGAAGCAGTGTCCTCCGGTTCCCGAGGGGTTTATCTTTCCAATTATGTCGATTCCCCATGTTGAAAATGGCCATGGTGATGTCATGGTGTATAGCAAGGATGGTGGCATATGTTGTACATTGGCAAAAATTTGACAATTGTGGCAATGTCTAACATATTGTTGACAATCGGTTTCCATGCTATTCCAGTAGTAACCGAGCCTCATGATCTTCCGGACCAGCATCTGGGCGTTCATGTGTGGACCGTATTCGCCATCATGGACTTCAGCCATAACTTTTTTGGCGTTGGTTTTGTCGATACATCGGAGGAGAGCCCCCTGTGCTGTCTCCGTCGTGGTTAGGTAAAGTGACAAGGGCAAGCCGTGCTGAGGCGGCATTAGGACCGGTGGTGAGGCCAAAATTTCCTTGATTCTATCGAAGGCTGTTTGACACTTGTCATCCCATAGTAACCGTTCTCCTATTTTCAGCTTCTTGAAGATCGGTTCACACACCATGGTTAGCTTTGAGATGAATCTGCTAATGTATTGGACTTTTCCGAGAAACCCTCTTATCTCTTTTTTGGTTTTAGGGGGCTGCATCTCGGTGATGGCTTTGATTTTGGCTGGATCGACTTCTATACCTCGTTGGCTAACGATATGACCCAGTAATTTGCCAGATGTTACCCCGAAACTGCATTTTTGAGGGTTTAGCCTCATGTTGTATTTGCGTAATCGGGTAAAGAACTTTCTCAGGGCGGTGATGTGACCGTCCCTGTCTTTGGATTTAACGATCATGTCGTCCACATAGACTTCCACTTCCTTATGCATCATGTCATGCAATAAAGTCGTGGCGGTTCGTTGGTAGGTGGCCCCGGCATTGATGAGACCGAATGGCATAACTGTATAGCAATAAGTACCCCAGGGTGTGATGAAGGTGGTCTTGTCCATATCTTCTTCTGCCATTTTTATCTGATTGTACCCTGCATACCCGTCCATAAATGATAGAAGAGCATGATCTGCTGTGTTGTCCACCAGTATATCGATGTGTGGCAACGGGAAATCGTCTTTCGGGCTTGCTTTGTTAAGATCCCGAAAGTCTACACAGACTCGAACCTTACCATCCTTTTTAGGGACTGGTACTATGTTTGCAACCCAACCTGGATACTCAGAGACTCGTATAAACCCAGCTTTGAATTGTTTGTCGACTTCCTCCTTGACTTTGAGGGACCATTCGGGCCTCATGCGTCGGAGTTTTTGTTTAACCGGCTTGAACCCTTCCTTGATCGGTATATGGTGCTCGGCTATTTCGCGATCAATCCCCGGCATGTCCTTGTAGGACCATGCGAAGACGTCTTTGAATTCTTGAAGGAGAACTATGAATTGTTGTTTCTCCTCGGGATCTAAGGATAGTCCTATCTTAAGCATCTGAGGCTCTAAGGTTGTTCCCACGTTGATGGATTCGGTGTCTTCGATTACCGGATTGCGGGATTCCCTTTGCTCTAGTTGCTCGATCAGATGTGGGGGTAAAGATACCTGTTCGTCGGGCTTCTCAATGTCATTGCACATAAAATTTTTGAAATTTTGAAAATGAGACAAGTCGTAAGCAGAACGGTTGTTATTATTGATCATGAATTGAGAAAAGAGCTCGAAAAGAGCTGCCATCTGATCACTAGTCAGTGGCGGGATAGGTAGGGTGCCTGGGACAGACCCCGAGGCACCAGGAATGGCTAAAGGAAGAGGGGGAGTTACAGGACTGACCCTAGCACCAGACTCACTAGACTCAATCCTAGACTCTGACTCTGACTCGGACTCCGACTCGGACTCCGACTCGGACTCAGACTCAGATTCTGGCATCTCTCCTTCTCCTGTGATCAGCTTGTAAGTTTTTCCTTGACTGTCAGTCCATTTGACAGTTTTCCTCCAAGCTCTAGTTCCGGACCCGACTTCTGAGATTAGCTTAGACGGGTCAAAGGTGCGACTGCGGAGTATGAGGCTGACTAGCTCCTCCTTTGGCGTTGGAACTGCGAGTTCTTCTCCAAAAAGTAACCCTAGCGCGGGCTCGGCATTCTTAGCATTTTCGGATTGGATGAGAGCGAAGATGTCGTCTGGTATGTAGTTGCAGTCCTGGGCCAAGTGGGCCCCAGGGCGCGTGGGCCGATATAGGCCGGTCTGAGCAGTCTCGAATACTGGAGTGACGAAGGTGACCTTACTGGTTTCAGTTTGGCCCATGTTTTCTGGAGTTAGGGTGTAGCCCAAGCCCGTTTGAGTCCTCCCATTGTCCAGAACTTCGAGAATTTTTCCTGCGGGGAGATCGGGCCTTGAGGTAACCCCTGGTAGAAAGCCCAGATTCTGTAACATTCGGTCTAGGGGGACGGTGAAATAAGGACGGAAGAGATGATCTTCTTCGATGGCTCCTATGAAATCGAACCCCCATAGATCGGTGCGGCCCGAGGTGTTGCAATTAGCCACAGTCATAGGTGTGGCTTCTATAGTGATGACGGTGTCACGCAAAGGCAGCTTGATTTTCCGATGCAAAGTGGAGGACACGGCCCTGGTTGCATGGATCCAGGGTCTTCCTAGAAGAAGGTTAAAGGAAGAAGTCACGTCGATCACTTGAAATTCCAGCTCTTTCTCTATCGGGCCGGTTATGATAGTGAGTTTTGTGGCCCCGGCTACTGACTTTGGACTTCCGTCAAAAGCCTGAATGGTTTGAGCTGTTGGAATGTAGTCGGCCTCGGTAATGCCGAGGGCTTTGGCGGTCCTCAAGGGGAGGACGTTGACTGCTGACCCGTCGTCAATTAGGGTCATGGGTAGGTACTTTCCGCGGCAGATAACTGTGATGTAGAGGGCCATGTTGTGGGCTGGCCCAAATGGTGGTAGATCGGCATTGGAGAAGGTGATCAGTGGGCCTTCTTCTATGGATCTGCTTTTTAGGTGGGGTAGGACTGTGGCTACCATTTCGGCTGGAGTAGCCATAGAGTCGATTTTGACCTGATCGAGGGCCTTAGTGAGTGCCTCTCGATGTTCTTGGGAGCTAACTAGGAGTTGCCATATAGAGAGGTCAACTCGAGTTTTGCTTAGCTGCTTCACAAGAGCCTTTTCAGGAGTTGGTTCTTCCGGAGCGGACTCTACTTTAAGTGGTTCAGCAATGATGAGGGCTTGACTAGTGGCTAAGGCTTTGGACTTAACCTTCTGAATCTCCTCAGGTGTGATGGGGACAGCTCCCCTTTGGTGAGGTAGACATCATCTTCGTCATCGCACCAGATCCCGTTTATTTGTGGGATAAATGGAGAAGTGAGGTGTGAACAATCCATTACTTCTCCGGAAAAGATGGCGTGAGTGAACGGGTTGTCTTTGTTGTTGGGCTTACCCCCGGGTAAAGGGATTTTCCCGCTTTCAATGAGATCTTGGATAAGGTGCTTCAGTTTCCAACATTTCTCGGTATCGTGCCCCTTACCACGATGATAGTCACAGTAGGCCTGAAGGTTGTAGGCCTTAGAGCGACGTTCGACCGGGATATCAGGTGTTGGGCCTATCGGGGTGATCAGGCCTTTTGATGATAACCTCTGAAGGGCGTTTTCATAGGTAGTGCCTATGTCGGTGAATACCCGGGGAGTAGTAGTCTTCTGGGATGAGGTATCGAGTGCGTTTACCTCGTCGAAAATGCTACGAGTGGCAGCAGTAGTAGCGGGCTTGCTCGTTGATGAACTGGCCCCTTGGTATCCCTTAGTGGAGGCCTTAGTGAGGCTTTCCAATCTTAGATCATCCTCGATTCTTGTTCCCATTTCAGTTAGGACCGCGAAGCTAGGTATGATGGCGTACCGGAGATGAACCCGGTAAGCTGGAAGTAGGTTCTTGACAAAGGCTTCAACCAGCACCTTTTCACTGGGCTTATCGACCATTTTGACGCTTTCAGCCCTCCAGCGTTGAAGGTATTTTGTGAATCCTTCCTTAGGTTCCTGGGCCATTACTTCCAGGGTGCGCATAGTGGTCTGGATTTCCGTGTTGTCGGCGTAATTCCGAGCGAATTCCGTTGCCACGTCATCCCAAGTTTTGTATTTCTTGGGATCGAGTCTGTAGTACCAGGCTCTTGGGTGCTTCTCGAGAGAAGAAGCGAATAGGTGCTTGAACATGTTGGACTTAACCCCTTTTAGGGCCATGAATTCCTTGAAAGCCCGGATATGGTGGACCGGATCTTCAGTACCCTCGAACATCGGCAAACCCGTCAGATTGAGATTGGTGGGTAGTTCATCGGTCAGTGGGGTGTAAATCCTAGCATTCTCCGTATGGATGGAGCTTTGGGTTGTCAGATGGACCTGTTCTTGTAGTTTGAGAACTGCACCGGCCAATGCGGCTAAAGGCCCGTCATCATCGATCGAAGCGTTGGGGGTTCCCTGTTCTACGGCGCTAACCCGCGTGACGATGGCGATCTGATCCTCCCGTATTTGCCTCAGTTGGTCTTGGATTTGGGCCAATGAGGTGGTCAATTCATCTATAGCCTTTTGCGTCATGGCTCGAGTGTGGGGTGACCTGTCTGTAAGGGCACCGCGTAATCAGTAACTGACCCAGATCTTAGAATCAAAAGTACATCCCGAGCGAGAAAAACTAGACAAGAAAGAAAACCGGAGACTAACTTCTAAATGGATGACGCGTGAGTGGTGGGCCTTCCTTAGGATTCGGCGGAGTGGGCCTAGTCCTGTTCGAAGGAAGGTCTACGTGAGAAATCCCCAGACTTTAGACTCGAGTGTGTAAACGGGCTTCCCTTTGTAGGAGTTAGTCCTACGAAGGTGGGCCGTGCCTTGACAAGTAAGGCGGACTGGGATGGGGTGGAAACCCGTGATATAAGATCGACGGAGTTTCGACGCTATAGACTCTAACTTATGACAAGACCCGACACTGCTAAATACGGGAAGTCCTAAGAAGAAAAGGATTTTGAAAAGGGAATTTGAATTTGAAAACCGAGCAAAGTCGGATTGGAAGACCCGATTTTTTGAAAACCGAGAAAAAGGTTATCGGGCCGAGATTTCGGGCTTTTTTTTTTTTGAAAAGGTTTGGACAGCATACCGGCTAAAAATAGGCTATTTTGAGTCAAAATCATAAGTCCTAAATTCGGCAGCTTTCCGGGTTTTTGAAAAAATGAATAGGTTTTGAAAAGATGTAATTTTTGAAAAATGACGGTTTTTGAAAAGACCAAAAAGGAGCATGTAGTCATAGAATCAGTATAACGACGCCATGTATGCTCTTAGTCTAAGTCTCGGTCGGTCTAAGAGGGTCTATACCAACAACGATCGCATTCTCGTACTGAGGACGGACTCCCTAAGCCGAGTTGGTCTTAGGACATGCCGCAAAGTCTAAACGAGTTCCGCCATCGAAGTCTTTAGTGCACCCAAGTGGGAATGCACCGTGGTATAGTGGGACGTCGGTCACAAGTAACCGGCCCGGGATAGAACGGGGTTATGCATGAACCATTGAACTAAAACGTGTACATTACTAATCGAACGATTTCTTTTCGAGTCTCACCCTGAGGATGCCGATGGTAAGTGACACATCAGTTAATCCCCAGCGGAGTCGCCAAATTGTGGACATGACGTAGGTCCACCCCGACGCGGCGAAGCGCGGGTTTTGGGGAGGCGATAGAATTTCCATATGAGATGGATCGAATAGAATTTTAAATCGAAGTAGGAGTCGCCACCGAATTTTATGGTTATTCGGAACCATTCGAACCCACTCTATGTCGTAGTGGGCCATACTTAAAGCCTGGCCCATTTCCGATGTGAGAGTTTATTGGGTTCGTCCCTTAGCATATCGATACCGATGCCGGCTGGGCGGTTAATCGTATATTGAATGACTCTCGTTGCCAATGGATTCGGACATCCGGAAACCATGGTTCTGAGTAAGGGGTGAGGGTACGTGTTGGGAAGTTCAACGAGAACACCCAACCCCGCCCGCACTTAGCGGCCTTTACTAAGATATCGTTCGGTTTTGTGTACACGCGTTAGTTCGACGATGAAATGATATGCAGAGATTATTTTCCTAAGACATGTGAGGAAAAATAAAATGGGTTGCTAAGTCGTTTAATGCATTTTTAAACTAATAACGTCAAAGTTATTTTAGCATGTGAATTCGTTTTAGTCTAATAAAACGATAAAAAGAAAATGAGAGAAATAAATTGCTACAAACACGAGAAAACGAGTTAGTAACGATTGAAATAATAATATATGAAATTGAAATCGAAAAAATAAGAATTAATCGAAATCTGAAAAATATGGTTTAAAACGTTGTTTTGTATAAAAAAGATGTTCGAGAAAGAATAAAAAAAAAAAAAAAAAATATGGGTCTCGGCCGAGAGCCGCGCGACTCGCCCGAGACCAATGCGGGTCGCGTGGTGGCCTGAAATCGACAACGCTTTTCGGAAAATTTTGATTAAATCGCGTACTAATATCGCATAATTCGTACTCGACTTAATGTTCTCGATATTCGTTATATTCGATAGTTGATTATCAAATATTTAGAATAGTTTTGGAAAAGATGTAAATTTAGAAATCGTTTCGTAAAATAGTAAAAATAAACGAACGAAAACTTAAAAAAATAGAATCGGGTCAGACTCGGGCGCGAGTCGCCTGGACCGGGCGCGACTCGCACGCGAGTCTGTCCGTTTTTTACTTTTTGTCGAAAAATCGTTATAAATCGCGTACAAATATAGATTAATTTATACCCGGTTTATATTTTCGATATTCGTCGTATTCGATATTCGATTATAAAATCGATATCGAATATTCGGAATGACTTTAGAAAAAACTTTTGAAAACAGTTTGTTTTGAACGAAAAATTAGAAAAAGAACTTTGGACGAAAAGTTGTAAAAAAGGATTTTGAACGAAGAGTTGTAAAAAGATGTAACGATTTCGTCGAAAACTTAATATAATTCTTTTCGATACGATATTCGATTATATAGAATCGATATCGTATTTTAAGAATATTCGATATAGGAAAATAGTTTTAGTAATATCGATATTAGAAAATAAAAGAAAGACCGACGCGAGACCCATAATAAAAAACGAGACGAAGAAGAGAAAAAAGGGAAGAGACGGGTTTGATTTGCACCCTCAACCTACATGCTTTGTGTTCTCGGTATAGGGCTCGTCGGATTGTGGCTTAGGCACGGGAGCGTCGAGATGATGTGGGTGAGTTAAGGTGTCAGTTTGGAGTGTGTGTGTGGCGTGGAATTCGGCCGGATGGTAGGGCGGATTAGTCTTCGGGATTTCGGATAACGTCGGGATTTTGGATGTCGCTTTTGGCTGGCTTTTCGGTATTTTTTGATGTGTTGCTGATGGTATTTTTTCGGTGTGATTTCCGGTTAATTTTCTGTGTGTTTTGAGGTTGAAGGGAGGGTCCTATTTATAGGAACCGAGGTGGTCTTGCTTGTGTGACAAGAAACACCGGTTTGGATAGGAAATACGAGAGTTCGTAAGGGAATAGACTTCTCGTTTACTGATGAAGAAGCCAAAAACTCGGCTGGCTGGGGTGATATCTCGGCTGTTTCAGCCGAGTATCTGAGCTCGGGTGGTATTTCGTTTTGGTTTCCGGATAGAATTCCTACTTGAGATCGAATTCTATCCTTGAACAGATTTGTTTAATATTTGTGAAGGCTGATTTTTTTGGTGTTTGAGTCTGAATCAACCGTGTAGTGTCACGGCCAGCTCGTGTGACTCGGGAAAAAATATCTTTGACCGGGTTTGACTCGGTCGCTAAAAGACGGTTTTACCCCTGGTGACGGTTTCGACCCAAATTAGTGTTATTTGACTCGAAACGACCCACTGGGCCTGGATTTGAGGTCCGTTTTGTGAGATTTGTACTCCTTAAAATGTCTAAACCAAATGTCCATAATTACAAGCCCATATCCGAGTCTATCAAAGCACGTTTACGTCCTATCATCATCGGGTGTTTGGCGGGAACTACTATAGACACCTAGCGGTCAAAATGCGGGTGTCTACAATATGTTATCCTAATTTGTTGCCCAAGGCATCCCTCCATTAGTGTAGTCAATCCATCATTAGAGTAAGCAAGTAGTAAGAGGCCTCCATTAGGGTAGTTACACATCCATTAGTAACAATCTAGTAATATTCTTAGTAATTATGTATAATTCTAGTAGTTTACATAGTAATTAGTAATAGATCTACTTAGTTTCCATAAACATTCTCTAGATTTCAAGTTTGTAGAAGATTATTTCAAGTTTTATTTGAAGATTTGTGGGTTTATTGAAGAATTAGTGACAAGTTCTTCATCTTCTCCATCAAAGATTCAATCTTTATTTAAGCAATCTTCATATTTCTTCTAGATCTTCATAGTTGGTATATTTCTCTTCCACTCTCTAATCTCTAGTTTAGATTTAATTTAGTTTTCTCATTATTGCCTTGTTTAGATCATCTTAGTATTGTTAGTTTCTTTAGATTTTACTTATGTTGTTCTAGATTATTTTCTAGTCTATTTTGTTAGATCTTGTCTCTACCATAGTTTAATGGGTAATTGTTAGATCATAATTTTCTTGTTGGGGGTTAGGGATGAAGACTTGGATTATTTGAATTTAGAGGTATTGGTGGGTTGCTTGCTTGTTGGTTTATCTTGCTTGTGGTTGTTGTGTCATTGTTGTTTTAGTCCGGCCAAGTAGATCGACCTTGACTCGTTTCTATCAATATGGGGAAACTCGGGGTAGAAACTACCACAACTAGAGACTTACCCTTCTTCGCCGCGAAAACGGGTTTTTAAGTGGGTTGGGTGAAGAAACCAAAAGGTGGCATTCTCCCTTTATCAATGTCGCGACAAAAACTCGATCCCGACCTTCTTAGACCCCATGTTCCGAATCCTGACTTCCCCCTAACGCCTTTCTCTAGATTGATCACCCTTAGCTATTATCGTAGTTATTTCTCTAGCATAGACTCGACCCTTAAAAAACCCCATCTAGACATCAAACACACCACTTTGAACTTGTCAACACACTCCGTTCCCTGTGGACCGACCTCGACTTACCACGAATACTTGTTTGTTTTTGTGTAATCTTGAGTCTTACAAATATCGTTTGACCCCGTCCTTCGTTAACGACCGATCCGATTGGGAGGCGATCACATGATCATCCTCCATACATTCTGCCAGAAGCCGGTAAGCAGACTCAAGCGTATAAATACTGTTGTTCTCCATATCCCAACACCACGAGTCCTCAACCGGGCGAGAACACAACCGAATATTCAAAAATTTGTGCTCTTCCAATCGTTCCCCCCGGGGTGGAGGTATGCTTCTTAAACATGTAGAGTTCTCGAAAACAACCTGAAAGCAGAGTGAACTCACTCTGCCTTTTCTTTATAGGCTATGCAGCAGCAGATGAGAGCCCGTGCATTATTGAGCTCATACATTTCAAGCAGTGTAAATCCATTGCAGCAGCAGAGCATCTAGTACAGCAGCAGCAAGTTCAAAGCCAAAGAATTGGTCTCCTGAGGATGACGGCATCCCTGTAAGCTTACCAGGTTCAACTGCTAATGTACCTCCAACCAGAGATGAAGTGAATAAGGAAATCGACAAAGTTCTCTACGTCCCCACTGCTCGAAAGAAGGGGCTGCCTGTGTTTCGTGATATAGTAATAGAATGCATCCTCCCTCCCTCTCATTGATGATACATATATATACAGGCTTCTTCTGGATTCATACATAAAATAAATGAATGAATGTTGTGTATATGATGTGATGTGCTGTGATAACTGATAATGATGAATGTCATCCTTCTGTGTACAGTAGTTTTATTCAGCACTTTGCAAAGCATTTGCCTATAATTATAGAATCTCATTGAAGGGCATTTATAATCAATCTACTACAAGTAATTAAAGGAGTTGCGCGGGAAAGTTGAAATGATTTTTTGGTCCCTTGATTGGTGTTATATTTGAGTATTTGAACGTCTTAAGTGCAAGTACAATCTTTAATTAGTTTAAGACGGATATAGTCACAGTTTCTAACAAACAATTTTGCATTGCTTCCAATTCCAAGGCCTTGTTGATGGAGGATTGTCTGTCATCAATCTCTTGCATAAAAGTGAAAATACGTATACGTTTTAGTGCTAGCTATGAACAAGGGAAAATAATCTTATACTCTATATATATAGAGTCGACTAAATCTATAAGATTGTCAACAGATCTTGCGATTTCTCATCTTTGAGAACAGACACGTTGTTAATCATTACTCGTCCAAGAAGCACTGCATTTTTGAGCAAATATCGAGCAAATTCCTTCTCCGTCCCCTTCTTTGTACGACCAAAGATTTTCACGTGTTTCAAATGGAAATGCGGGCGGTCTGTGCATTCACTTTGTGGACTCTCTTTGACGTGTAACGCCTCTTTCAACTGTTACGGTAGAACAAAAAAGACTGGGCTAGTTAAATAAATGCATGTACAATCGCAAAAATAGAGATACTGGAATTATAACACGAATGAATGAATTGAAGGCCGTAAATTGAGTTAGCTAGTGGCGAACCGTTAAATGTAATTCCTCAAGAAACGGACACACATTTATCATATGAGTAAGAGTGAACAAGTCCAAGCCAGTGAAGCGGATTTTCAAATGGACATCCAACCACTTCAAACGACAAATCATTTCATTCGTAGGGATCGGCTGATGCACCTGCACATCAAATAATCATACATACATACAACAAATTACAAATATAATGTCTATTATTATTATTATTATACTGAAACAGAAATAAAATGTGGAACATCTTGGGAAGGGAGTATTAATTAAGAACTAACCTTATCAGCTACAACGACAAGACACAAGGTGTGAAGGTTTGGAGCATGTCGTGTGAGGGTGCCAAAGTTCTGTGAATGGTACTTGGAGTCGCGTATCGGCCCAAGATCTACATCACTCAAAAGAGGCATTATGACATCTGAAAAATTCAAACGCCGGTATCGTCTAACGGCAAGTACCACAAGATTGGGACAGTTGAGTACGACCTCAACCACATCTTCGATAAGAAATAGTCTCTTTAACTTGGGCAGCTGAATGTTTATAGACGGGTGTCGCGAGTGGTAGGTGTAGCAGGACACTAAGCGGAGCGTGGTCAGGTTTAAAGCACTAGACAGAATACACTCCATATCCTCCTGCTTCATACGTACGTGATCCATGAGGAGTGTAGTTAATCGACTTATCCAACTCGTTCTATACCCAACTGACAACGTTAGCCCACAGTAATCTAGTTTTAAACACTCCAAGTAAGACTCGTCTCCAGAGTAAAGAAGACTACTCGACAGCACATACGTCGGGGGGATTTTCAATTGGTTCATCAGCTCAAGTTGCTTAACTCTCATCCTAACAAAACTTCGAACCCACCCATCGATATGTGAAGTATGCACTACGTTGCCTGAATGGAAGTGTATCTTAACCTTGTCGACGTTCAAACCTGTCCATTCTTGTATAAAGCGAGCAACAGCTCTAGCAAGTTTGGACGCCTGCCTTGATAGGTCCGTCCCCGTTGCTCCTGAAAACCCTAATAGATTAACAGCATCAAAATGGAGAAGACGGCGGTGATAACAGAGATGCCTCCACCTGCGAGACACTACACTAGTTCTAACCGAATCTCTTAGCGTCAAATACGAGAGTATGTGACCCACAAGCTCATCAGGTAAATCACTTATGCGGTCGCTGCTGCTGCTGCTGCTGCTGACTCCCCATTCTGGTACCACAAAATCGATGATTCTTCGTTGTGCTTTGATACTCCAGCGTTTGCATATATATAGGAATGACCATAGAAAACTCCACCAACCACAACTGCCGTTGATACCAACCCTCGTCTCAGACGACATAGTTTTATATGGAAGGAAGACAATATATATATGGAGACGATAAGTTTTGAATTGCATTAAAGAAGAGGCTACCTAGTAGTACAAATCCTCTATTAAATATGTAGTCGAATTCTAGGTAAGCACAATCATTTAGTGATATTATTATTACGGTTTTTGACACACCTTAATAGCTTAATTAAAGCAAGTTTAACTAGAATATTGTATTTACGTGATACTCCCTCCCCTTCTCTATGATATTCCACAATTGGTTTTGGGAAGAAATTAAGGAGGAAGAAATATGTGGAGAAAAGAAGATGGGTTAATAGGAACCACACAACCTATACTAAAAAGGAAAGTGAAACATCTTAATGAATTTTCCTAAAAAGGAAATGTGGAACATCTTAGTGAAGGCTCCCTCCGATTACCTATTTTCTTCCCCTTTCTTTTTGGGAATAAAATAAGGAGAGAGTAATTATATTAATAGGATATGGAAGGTGGAATAAAAAAGTAAGAGAGAGAAATATTATATTAATTAAATGATAAAAAATAGAATGAAAAAGAAGGGGAGAAATATTATATTAATTAAATGAGAAAAGGTAGAATGAAAAAGTAGGAGAAGAGAATATTATATTAATTAATGAAGAAGCTAAAACTTTCCTTAAATAGAAAGAGGAAGAAAATCAAACTCAGCTCAATAAGGAAAGAGGGAAGAAAATAGATAATCGGAGGGATTATATCATATATGCTACCTAAATACTCATTGTTCTTCCCTCTTTCCTTATTGGCTGAGTTTGATTTCTTTTCTATTTTCATTTAATGAAAGTTTTTTTCACCTAACATTACTATTCTACCCCCACTACTTTCTTTATAGTATTACACAAATTATTCAATATAATATTCATCTTTCTTACTTTTACCATTCACTTTTTCTCATTCAATTAATATAATATTCTTCTCTCCTACTTTTTCAATCCACCCCATCCTTTTTATTAATATAATACTCCCTCCTTATTTTCTTCCCAAAAAGAAAGGGGAAGAAAACTAAAACTCGGAGGGAGTATAGGATATGGTGAAAAATTACGATTAATAAAGATTACGTAAAATATTCTTAACAATATACTTTCTCTGGACACTATTTAAGAAGCAGCTTTCGAGTGCGCTCTTCTATACGATCACTTCCATGATTCCATCGATCCAATCCGCATAGGCATAGCATGCTTACACATTTAAATGTAACTCTTACATTATCGTCAGCAATCAACAGTAATGTTGTTTGTCCATGTAGGGGCCGGGCGAGTTCAGATGTAGCGATAGGAATGAGATGATGAATCAAAAGGATACAAAGAGGAGGATGGCGATCATAACATTGATGACAAGTTTCATTCTCATTTATGATATTTACATATTAACAGGGAAGATGTAACATATAGACTATAGAGACAAACACTACATAATAATAATAATTAAACCATAACATAGTTTTAAATCCAATAATGACCGGGTGTAACCGGCCTGATACATCGTGCATGTGAGGGAGTGGTATAGAAACTTGGTATTCAATTCACTGGTATCCTGATGCGCGCTAACGGAATACTTAGATACGGAGGATATGTTACTCGAGTAGTCGACTCACTTAGAGCTCTCCTTGATTTGCTGTGTACTTCATAGTTGAGCAGTCTGTTTGTTGTCGAAATCAGAAGTCTCTTTGATCTCGGATTGCGTAGTAGGAAGTGCCGGCCTTTTGTGTGCAGGGTACAGAACATAATGTTGAATGATGAACAGAATGTCAAAGAATATTGACACCTACAGTTGAGAATCCATATGTTAATAACCAGTAAAACTATCAGGAAAATTTATATTACTGTGATTGATATATATATATATGGTCGAAAGTAAATAAATACCAGTGACAGCAAAGTTTTGCCTATGTTTCCATAGAAGTTAACCCATGATTTTTGGTCTACAGACTGCACAGCCATTTGTCCATAGTTTGTCAAACCACCCACCAAGTCCAGCAGAATGTTTCCAATGCTGAACCCATCTGTGCTTTTTCGACGATAATTCATGAATGCCTTCATTTTCACATCACTTTTTACTTTAGTATAAAAACATACAGTACAGAAACCAAGTGTACAGTACAGTTCTCGACGCAATTTTTAAATCTGGTCGTTTGTAAAACAGTCGCGTTTACCTGAGGTATGTATTTGATCACTGTCATAGTAACTTGAATTGTGCTGTAAAAGAGGTAAAACAAACAAATAAAACATGGTTACAAAGTTGATAAATTGTACAAGGACATAGAAATGATTTTTACTAAAGAAATAGGACAAAAATCCTACTTGAAAACAGAGATAAGCCAGAGCCATGAATGTGGGTGAATAGCTACGAAAACACAAACGGCTGCAGATATCCATACGATGGTGACAATTCCGATAGAGATTTTTGAAAATGTCTGGTTCTTCCTCTGTAAATACAGATATTTATAACTTAAAATGGGTACAAATATAAGTGGAATGTGATTGTGAAGAATTGTGCAGTAGTCATTTGAAGTTATGTATTATGTAATCAGTAAGTTTACCTCATAAATGAAAATCTGAAAAAGGGTGAATGCAGTCAAGAGGACTGCATGCATTGAAAATGCTACATCATTTGCAGCAACCGGTATCATCTGCACGCCAAAATACAACATCATTTTTAAGTTGGTAATATCAGTTAATATCGACTGTATAACCCGTGGTTTGGTCTAGTAAAAGCGGTAGATCAGACAGACGAGTAACGAACCTGGTTTGAGCCAAACTTGCGTCGATATTGAGCCTGAACGGTCTTGCTAAAGAATAGAACCACATTGTATATGAGATAAGATGAATGTTTCGTCAAATTCAGTATTATGAAGTCGAAATTCAGCCCCACCACACTGCAAAAATTAATTCACATAAGTTAATGTACAGCAACACATAATAAAATCGAGCAGAGGTTTGAGTTCAGATTTACATTTCACAATATATGGTACATGCTCCGTACATTGTACACATATGTAATACTACAAAATTAGGATATCAATACATCATAGGATGTAGGGTGTGACACACGGATAAGATACAAAAATGGTGATCATAGGAGTAGTTGAATATGAATATGGAGTGTGGGGAAAAGAAAGGACCTTTTACGACGAAAATTGAGGATGGCTTGAGGGTAGAAGCTGATGGACCAAACAACAAAGGCAATCCAACCCAAGACTTGAGATAGGATATGGAGTTGAACTGAATTCCAGCCTCCCATTATTATTATTGTTTCTTTAGTCAGTCTTCGTCGTAGTCTACGATGATCAAATAATTGATTGATTAGTGATAGAGTTGAATAATAATTGAAAAAGGGAGATTTATGATTTATATACAATAATAATAATAAAGTGATAGAGAGTATGTATGTATATGAAAGAGGGAATTAATTAAATAGGCATTAATTGGTTATGAGTGGACGTCAGAGAGAGATAGCAGCAAGAAAGTGAAAGTTAAGCACAAGTTGGGTTGGGGTGGGGGTGGGGGTGGGGTGGCATAATGCTAATTATAAGCAGGAGCAGGATGGATGGATGGGTCAGAGAGCATAGGTTGATGATCCGTGACAAAGGAGTAATACTGTAACTAACTAACGTGAGTTACCAAAACGTATGCATATGCATTCAGACGATAACATGGCTCATATTGCTACTATAATGAATCTTACCTCATTTTGTCGTTTTCAAGGTGTCATGCCTCAATTTGTTTCCTATTGTACCCTTTTCAAGCAAGTCTAACTTAATTGGGTCATCACTTATTTTTTTTCTATTCACCTATATCCTCTCATCCAGGAGGTCATGACTAAGGCTCTGTTCTTTTAGGCTGAAACAGGACTGAGCTGAGCTGAACTGGTCTGATAAGAGCTGAGCTGAGCTGAGTTGAATTAAAAGAAGCTGAAACTAATAACTACTTATATAACTTATCTAATACTCCCTCCGTTTCATTGAAAGCTTTCACTTTTCCTTTTTCGGAAATTTCTTTGATAGCTTCCACTTTCTTTTTTATTATAACTTTTTCTCTCTTACCTAGGTGGCCCACCTACTTTATTCTCTCTCTACTTTTGAATATTTTATTATTATCCTTAAAAAATGTGCCCTTTTTTAGGTGGAATCTTTCATTGAAACGGATGGAGTAATATTTTAAAAAATGAGAAAAAAATATAAAAAAATTCTAACACTAAATAATAATAATAATAATAATATAATAATAATAATAATTAATTATAATAGTAATAATAATAATAATAATAATTAATTAATTAATAATAATAGTAATGATAATAACAACAACATAGTACTCACTTCAATTCATTTGATTTCTACTTTTCTTTTTTTAGTATTTGACAATAGAAAATGTTATGTATATATCTTTGATTACTAATATACAAAATTTTAAATTTTCATATTCTTAAATCTTAATACAATACAAATAATAATCATATGTTATATTGTGTGTGTGAATTGTAAATATTTGAATGTAACATCTATTTCAAGACCTCAAAATATTATGGAGTGCATAATAATATTAATAATTATTATAATGACAATGATGATAAAAAAATAAATAATAATAATAATAACGATAATAATAACAATGACAATGATGATGACGACAACGACAATGACGATGATAATAATAATTTGTTACAGAGTATTATTATTAACATTAAGCGATACAAGTAATAAAAATAACAACAACAATATTATTATCATTATTATTAATTTTTTATGAAAAGAAATTTGCATTAATATCGAAATGCAATAATAATAACAACAACAACAACAATAATAATAATAACAACTTATTGTAATTTGTTTCAATCTTTATGCAACTTCCGTTTCATATAAATAAATATATAAATAATAATAATAATAATTTGTTAATATTAATATATATTAATATTATTATTATTATTATTATTGAAGTATTATTTTAGGAGCTGAAAATATTGGAGTTGAGCTGAAAATATTAGAGCTGAGCTGAGCTTATAAGAGTTGGGCTGAGCTGATACGAGCTGGGCTGAGCTGATAGAAGCTGAGCTGGTCTGAAACGGGCTGAAAATAAGCTGAAGAGAACAGGGCCTAAGTCACCAATACCATTATTTAGCAATTTCTAATCAATTTATTCTTATTCTATACCCCTCCGTTCCAACGAATTGTATACATTTACTTTTTTGACACTATTTATAAGTACGGTTTTTCTAACGTGTGTCCAGGCACACATTAGAAAATCCGTTATAACTAAGATGAATTTTCGATATAACTTTTAATATATAAAATAAAATATATTCATGTGAGATTTAGTTTAAATCGTCTAATCGAATACGTTATAAATATCAAATTTTTATAACTTTTAGTAATACGTAACTAAAGATATAGACAAAAGAAAACGAGTATCGACATGCGTGCATAAAGCAAATAGATACAAATTGTTGGAACGAATGGAGTATTATTTATTTCAATCAATTTTCTTTTCCCACATTTATTTTTGTGCCCAACCAATGACATAAAGACACATTCAAGGTCACAAGGTCATGACCTAGTGTCACCAAGCAACCTATTTTGCAATTAGGTCATGATAAAATCTTTTATTTATTAAAACAGGCACCAAGACAGAGGTGACACATGTCTTTTATGAGTATTTCAAAATACTCAACTCTCATTAAATAAACCTAATTATGACAATTCTTCCCATAAAAGCATCCATCAACGAAATGGGCTACACAACACGGGCTTGACTATTGTTATACACAATATGGGCTACACAACATAATTAAAGATTGATGGTATTGAGTTGTTTCTAATTGACTCAAAGATGATTTGTTATCTTATATTCTCATTGTCAAAATTGTATAAACATACTACACGTTGACGGTCTTCACTTGCTCGAGTCATTCATATTTTTTAATTAATTTCATAATATATACGGAGTAAATATTATTCATTTTCTAAAATATATAAATATTAATTTTTATCGTAGGGAAATTATTATTCATTTTTTTTATTAATTCTTATCTCAATAGTATATAAGTATTACGAATATTCATTTTATAAAATATATTGGTACATACAAAAGAATTTTCCAAAAAATCATTTTTAATTATTTTCGTAATTTAAATATTAAAATTGATAACTCTTTGTTAGTACTTTATCTAATATAATACATACGGAGTAGTATTTTATATGTATTACAGTAACATTTTATTTAACGCAAAAAATTGTCCTTCATCAATATTTGATTCTACGGCAAATTCGCGTGGACAAGTAATTAGTAATCGTTAGTTTATCAATTAGAGAATTAATTTCTTATTAAACTTTCTTATTATGGGATAAATTACAATTTAAGTATCACACAAAGTTTTAGAGATAATGTTCTATATCAGCCATCAACAATTAAGTATTACACAAAGTTTTAGAGATAATAAGTACGGAGTATTATTTTTCAGAAAATTTTATAAATAATAAAATCATGAAATTATTAATTGTAAGCAATTTGTAAAACAATTGAAAAGTATAGATTATATATGATTAATTGGTCATTATGTTTTATGAAGAACATATTCTTAGTGGGCATGAAATCGGCTTTGAGTTCGATCACGAGTAATCAAGTGTAGCGGCTGAGGGGTGTAAAATTGGATTGCTTTCAGGCTCCTTTACTCATCGATCGATCGGGTTAAATTTGTCGTCATAAACTTGCTCTAAGTTTGTGTTTTGTATTCGAGTCACTATAGGATTAAAAAAATGTGATTTTGTCAAGAGTGATTTGGCTTGAAATCCGCTCAAATCATTGTGAGTTTTAAATATGAAAGTCGAGGAGAGTTTCGAGCTCAACTCGAGTCCGGCCAAATTATTCCTTTTATTTTATTTTACTTAATAACGTTTGTAACAATTAAAATAACTTTTAAAGAAATTAGTACTCCGTAGTTAACAAGTGAGTTACAATTTCGTGTTAATATAATGGTACACATATTACTCACGTAGACATTCATTCCCATTAATAAACTAAGAAACCAAAACAAATGTTATGAACGTACACAATCCAATAATCAGTACTTATTTCGACGTCATATGTCGTTATACTTACGATATCTTCTACATTTGTCATACACTAAGAAATTGAGGAAAATCTACATACTCACGTGGGTTCTTTGACTTTGATGATGAACAAATTGTAACAATCGTCTACGTCAATATTCATTTCGTTTACGTTATTTTCAACCAATATCTTCTTTCCGTTCATCCTCATATGGATTGTGATTTGCCTTTTTGATGCAAAAAAATGTTTCAACCCCGTGAATTTTCACGGGTATTATTACACTATTCTTCTATTCAATAATTTCACAAATGTACCATGCAATAATGTCTTTATGTTATACTGCTTATTAATTATCTTCAAAATTTTCTAATGACAATGAAAGTGCTCAACCCCGTGAATTTTCACGGGTTAGTACACTAGTATTCTCTAATTGCTAACTAAGTTGACCTAACAAGATCATAACCTCCTCCATCACCTTGCTTGGGGACGGTCAAGGAGGATAACAGTGACCATCTTACCAGAGTTGTGTAGCTTTTCATTTTCACCACCCTTAATTACTCCCTACTTTTTTTTTATCTAATCACTCCCTTGTTTGTTTTTTTGTTTTTTTTTGTTTTTTTTAATGTTTTAATTGAAGGTAAACAAATGAACGAGACAGAAAATATATAATTTATATGGAACTATATTTCGCACTAAGATTTATGCATAGCAAGTTAGCAACATTAAAATACAAGAAAGAGGGTGTCTTCGAGAGATAATGAAAATCTACTAGTCTTGGATAGGGAAATCACTAATTGAAGCATTTGAACGAACTACCTAATAACGTGAAGGTGAGAGTTCGGGCAATACAATTATAAACCGTGGGCTTATAATATGGGTTTGATATTCTTTCCTCTGTCCCTATATGAGTTTAGGAGCCAATTCTCAATAGTTGCTATAATTAAGTCGGTCATACTCAAAATTGCGTGGCTTAAATTAGTCTTAATCCGGTCAATGAAAACCAAATTTGAGTACTAATAACCGAGTAAACTTTGGCCAATAATTAATTAAGGGTTTTGCTTTTCACAGTATGCATTTTACTCAACGCAGTACCGTTTTTCCGATTTTGTCCCTCTCATTTCCCCTCCTTCAAATCCATCATTTTGTTTTTCCTTTTTTTTTTCAACGCAGTACATCATTTTTTTACTTTTACACCGTACATTTATTTTTTTTACTTTTACGCAGTACATTTATTTTAAAATTTGATGCAGTACATTTATTTTAACTTTATTAACACAGTACATTTCTTTTATCACGGAATACACTCCTTTTTTTCAATTTTGATGCAATACATTTTTTCCAACTTTGACGCAGTACGTAAAAAAGAGG
The DNA here is from genome assembly GCA_958450325.1 of Agrostemma githago. NCBI lineage: Eukaryota > Viridiplantae > Streptophyta > Magnoliopsida > Caryophyllales > Caryophyllaceae > Agrostemma > Agrostemma githago. The sequence goes on along the minus strand of OY288251.1, from coordinate 67,894,435 downwards.
AACATGCCGTTGCCAAGGGAGAAAGACAAAAAGGGAGTGTCAAACCCTAAAATAACAAAAAATATATATATATATATATACACACAGGGGCGGACTTAGGGGTGCGCACCCTTTGGTTTCCAAATTTTTTTTATTTTTAAAAAAGCACTAATGCTTAGTACTTCTACTATTTGCGTGAAAAACGAGCAGTGAAAGAGTTGTGGCAACTTGGTAAGGACTCTACCTACTAGGTAGAGTTGGTGTGGGATCGAATCCCCTCAGCCATCCTTTTACCCAGTTCCACCCTTTGCCAATTTTTAGCTTTGAACCATAATTAAAAATATATTTTTGTGTTTTGTTTTGTTTTGTTTTGTTATCAGTTATGATCAATTTATTATTTACTGTATTTTTCTTTTTGGGTGTGTTATGTAATAATTATCTATTTTTATTTTTATTTTTCTAATTTTTTGTTATAGGTATGTAATGCAAGTCGATTTTGTGTGAAAATTTATCCATGGCTTTTTTTTCTTGAACTTCAATCCAAAAACAATAGATAACGAGTATTGAATAAGACCAAGAAATAGAGTACTTACTAATTTAAATAGCTAGTCTCACGTCCGTCTCACGATAACTTATCGTGAGACCTACTAATAGAAATATAATAATAATAAAATTAACTACCTTGTATGTGAGAGGTCTCACGATAAACTTATCGTGAGACCGTCTCATACAAGAATTTGTGTTCAAATATAAATTTAATGTTATTTATTTGTTGGTTAACCATTAATTCTTTACTTGAGTACGTCATAGATATTTGAGTATTTTGACTAATTTTTTATGTCGATTTTTTGATTTTATTTGTTAATGTCAACTACGGTTAATTAAATACGGAATATAATTCTCAATTGTGGAACACTAATTTGAAGGTTTTTTAAGTTATTTGTTTGTTGATTTACCGTTATTTCTTTAATTCGGTTATAAATTTCATATATAGTTTTAAATATTAGAAACTAGATTACATTGATGAAGTATATTCGTTAAATAAGAAACTTGATCAATCTATATCATTATAAAAAATAAGATGATCACGTGATATTAGTAATCAAACTTAATTTCAACTAAGTTTATAGTCCTAATAGCTTATTTTAAAACTTAAAATAATACATGACAACTCTTATTTATAATATAAAATTTCATCAACTTATTATTAATTTTCGATGTTAAAATAATCTTACGTTCGTTGTCTTATTAAGAGATTTTTTAAGACTCAATTTTTTTATTGATTGATATCTAAGAACGAATGAATTTTTTGATTGATATCTAAAAACGAAAGATTAATCTTATTTATAATATAAGATTTTATCACCACATCATAATTTTTCGATATAGGATAATTTACTCAAGGTTTATAGTTTTAAGATCCGCTTTTAAGACCTAGAAAAACGCACGATTACTCTTATTTATAATATAATAAAATCATCACCTTATTTTAATTTTTTCGATGTGAGATAATTTTAGGTTTGTAGTCTTTTTAAGGTTTGTATTCTTTTTAAAATCTTTTTAAAACTCAAAAGATTGTTGGTTGATATTTAAAACCGAAAGATTACTTGATATAAAATTTCATCACCTCATCATAATTTTCGATGTGGTATAATTTATATAATTAAGTTTATAGTTTTAAGAGCTATTTTTAAGACTTAAAAGAGTTTGTTTTTATATCTAAGTTAAAGGATAGACGATTAGTTTTTATTTATATAATCGAATTTGATCATCATATTGGAGTATATGTTTTTGATGAATGATTAGTCTTATTTATATAATAAAAAAAATCACCTTATTATAATTTTTCGATGTGGGATAATTTTACTTAAGTTTTTTAAGTTTAGATATAGTCTAATTCAGAACTTTTATTTATAGAGGAATAATTACTCTTATTTATAATATATAGAATTCCAACTTTAACTGTATAATCTTCGTCTTAGTCTTAGGAACTGTTTTTTAAGTCTCAAAAGATTGTTGGTTACGTAGAATTCTATCACCTCATTATAATTTTTCGATATGTGATAATTTTTTATAATATAGAATTTTCTCATCTCATCATAATTTGGAGAAATTGTTACTTTTATTTATAATAGAATTTCATCGTCTTATTATAATCTCAAATTTTTTTAAAAACTCAAAAGAGAGGGAGTATAATTTTTCGATGTGCGATACTTTACTTAAGCATATAGTCTAACAAATAATTAGTCTTATTTATAATGTAGAAATTCATCACCTTATTATAATTCGTCAATGTGGGACAATTTAATTAAAATTTGTAGTCTTATTTATAATATAGAATCATTACCCTACCCTATTTTACTTGTTTCGATGTCGGATAATTTTAAGTTTGTAGTCTTATTAAGACCTTTTTTAAACTCAAAATATTGTTGGTTGGTATTTAAAAACAATAATTATTCTTATTTAGTAGAAATTCATAATACTTAAAGCCGATTTGATGTCTAAGGAAGAATTATTATTAGTCTGATTTACAATATAAAATTTCATCACCTTGTTATCATTTTTTACTTAAGTGTATAGTCTTAAGAAATTTTTTAAAACTCAAAAGATTTTTGTTTGATGAAACTTTATAATTTTTCGAATGTGGATAATTTTACTTTAAGTTTATGGTCTCATATATTTTTAAGACTCATTAGATTTTTGGTTAATATCTAAGAGTACAGAATTATCTTATTTATAATATAAAGTTTCATCACCTTATTATACTTTTTCGATGTGAGATTATTTTACTTAATTTGCAGTCTTATTAAGAGATTTTTTAAGACGTGCGTAAAAGTTTTTTTGATTGATAAGAACACATGATTAGTCATCAGCTCGTAATAATTTTTCGATGTGAGATAATTCATTACCCTTATTTCATCATACATTACTCTTGATTATGATTGATATTTTTCGATGGCTAGAAAAAATACATCATACATTACTCTTGATTATAATACGAAGTATAGAATTTCATCACCTCACTATAATTTTTCAATGTGGGATGATTTTAAGTTTGGAGTCTTATATATTAAAAGTTTTTTTAAGACTCAAAAGTTGTTTTGTCGATATTTAAAACTGAATGATTACTATTATTTATAATATAAAATTTCATCACCCCATCATAATTTTTCGATGTGGGATAATTTAAAAGTTTTTCTTGGTCGATATTTAACACCGAATGATTACTCTTATTTATAATATAAAATTACAGTTTTTCCATGTAGGATAATTACTAAGGTTTATAGTCTAAAAAACTCTTTTTGAGATTTAAAAGACTTTTGGTAGATATCAAAGAACAAATGATTACTCATATTTATAATATAGAATTTCATCATCATATTATAATTTGTCGATGTGGAATAGTTTTACAAACTGTTATATTATAGAATAGATTCATCACATAACGTGAAACAAATAATATGAAATTTATACTCTAATGAAAGCATTTTTTACCACGAATCTAAATATTTCATTTTTATAATTTATTTTACGATAATGTTTTTAAAAAATGAACTCTAAAGGTTTTTACCTTAGAATTCTAAAATATAATATTAATATAATAAATTAAATATATATTATAACAATTAAAAGATTCTCTAATTGATTTTTTATTTACTTATGATACTTTCCTAATTTGAGGTTTGATGGAACGGACCAATGAGATCGCTCGAAAAAAGCCTAAAATATATATATATATATATATATATATATATATATATATATATATATATATATATATATATATTGATGATTAGTTAAGAAAAATTTGGTTGCCTTTATTTAATATTTATAGTTTATGATATGTAATTATGCGACGAATTTCTAATTTTGATTAATTTTTTATATTATCTACGATTTTAAAAAAAGTGAACCCCCTCTCTTATATTTCTGGGTCCGCCACTGTATATGTTTATGTATATATATATATATATATATATATATATATATATATAGAGTGAGGATCCGGTGAGTCTTCATCTTTAGATGAGTCCGTCCTTTCAATCTGGACCACACAATCAAACAAGATTGAATGGTTGAGATTGGACCACGTCATTAAGGAAGAGTAACAAGGCCTTTGCATACACAAACATCATAACTCTTTGATTTCATATTACTGTGACATTATTACTGTGACACTGCTACTGTGACATTATTACTGTGACACTGCTACTGTGACATTATTACTGTGACACTGCTACTGTAATTCCTTATTGATGTGACATTCATTGATTTCATATTACTGTGACACTGGTACTGTGACATTATTACTGTGACACTGCTACTGTGACATTATTACTGTGACATTCTTTGATTTCATATTACTGTGACATTATTACTGTGACATTATTACTGTGACACTGCTACTGTAATTCCTTACTACTGTGACATTCTTTGATTTCATATTACTGTGACATTATTACTGTGACACTGCTACTGTTACTGTGATATTTCTGTTACTGTAACACTGCTACTGTTACTGTGACACTGCTACTGTAATTCCTTATTGATGTGACATTCATTGATTTCATATTACTGTGACACTGCTACTGTGACATTATTACTGTGACACTGCTACTGTGACATTATTACTGTGACACTGCTACTGTAATTCCATATTACTGTGACATTATTTGATTTCATATTACTGTGACATTATTACTGTGACACTGCTACTGTGACATTATTACTGTGACACTGCTAATGTGACATTATTACTGTGACACTGCTACTGTAATTCCTTATTACTGTGACATTCTTTGATTTCATATTACTGTAACATTATTACTATGACACTGCTCATATGTGCACAGGTACTCCGCGTGCTTTTCAGATCGTTGATCTGATGAAATCGAACGGTCCTGATTTGCGGGACGGACTCATTTAAGATGTGAGGACTCACATGATGCAATTTCTATATATATATATATATATATATATATATATATATATATATATATATATATATATATATATATATATATATATATATATATATATATATATATATATATAGAAATTGCATCCGGTGAGTTGGTCTTCTTTAAATGAGTCCGTCCCGCAAATCACAGCCACATGATCAAATCACATGAATGGCTGAGATTCAATCTCAGCGTCATCTTCATCGTATATAATCTTATTGTTACAGCAACAGAACACTATTACAGTAACACAAATATCTTACTGTAACACTGTCACAGTAATAAGGAATTACAATAATAATGTCAGAGTAATACTGTTACAGTAACAGAACACTATTACAGTAACACAAATATCTTACTGTGACACTGTCACAGTAATAATGAATTACAATAATAATGTCACAGTAATAATGTCACAGTAATATGAAATTAAAGAGTTATAAATATCTTACTGTGACACTGTCACAGTAATAATGTCAAATTCATTTATCAATTGACACTACAAAGTAGTAACATCAACATGAGATTAACAGTAGCACTGTTCATTTATCATTGGTGCGCTGTATTCCTACTTCCGTTAAAAATATTACTCGTACCTTTCTTACTTAAATTTTCTTTGGACTTTTTTTAATAATTAATACTATATAATTACAGTAATGTTCAAACAATAATATTACAACATTAAATACCACATCTGCCGATGTTACAGTAACACTATTAATGTAACACTGTAATTGTGTGTGTATATCTATATGTTGACGATACTATTCATATTTCATTTTCAGTTGACTTTCAAGTGGGTCACTTACATCAATGAGTTTATCGTTACCTCGTTGATTGTTACTGTAAGAAGTTCGTATGTTACCCTAACACTGTTACAGTAATATTTTTACCGTAACACTATTACATTAAAATTGTTACCGTAACACAGTTACAGATTATAGTAATATTTTTACTGTAACACTTCAACACTGTTACAATTTACAGTAAGTTATAATAATATTGTTACTGTAATAATATTGTTACTGTAAACCCGCCGCACACCCTCCGCCAAATCTCCTGCCGTCGACTTGGATTGTTAGGGTTTTCAACAGGGTGAATTTTGATGGTGAATATCATCATCATCATCCAATTTCTATATTTTCACAATGTATCTCCCTCCCTAAACTAATTACTCCGATTACATGCAAAATATCCGTTAAATAAGGTCGATGTTGGAATAACGAAATTGATTTCAGCAGGGAGAACAATCTGTTGTTCGTAATTCAACAACGATTACCTTGGCTAATTGCGTTTTAATCGATTTGGGGGAAAAATTAGGGTTTCAATTTGATTTGAGGTTTAGTGTACCTGGAGTGAGGGAAAGGGGGGAAACTGAGAGTGGTAGAGGAGAGAGGCTAAACCAGAAAAGCCCAAAGAGATGGCCGCTGGATCAGAGAAAAAGGAAGGTGGTGGTGGTGGTAAGACCAATGGCGGCGGCAGGGGTCCTGCTGATGCATCCAAGGACAATACTACCAGGATGGAGGTTAACAGAATGGAATACAATCCCTCCTCAAGTTATTCATCATATGGCTGAGATTAATCAGATTAAATCAATCATTTTGATTTAATCTGATTAGCGCATGTTTTTTTTTCTTTTCTTAATGATGTGGCGCATTACCACCCCTTCGATCTGATTAGATCGTGTGGCTCTAATTTACGGGACGGACTCATTTAAAGATGAAGACTCATCGGATCCTCACTCTATATATATATATATATATATATATATATATATATATATATATATATATATATATATATATATATATATAGATTTAGGTTCATGTGAGAACCACTCCTTCAATGAGAACCGTGAGAACTATAATATGAGCCATTAGATCATAGTGTTCAATCTCATTCGTTGGATTCTTCAAAATTCTTCAATCCCATCAATTAATCACAATTGCTTGAGCCTTCGACCCGTAAGATCGTAACTCTTTCTCCTTCTACAAAATTCTTCGACCCGTAATCCTTTAATCCATAATTCTTCAATCGACCATTGAATCCAATTTTCAATCCATCAATTTTTCAATCGACTTTTCTTCAATTCATCAATTCATCACAATTGGGTATTGAACCCCAACAACCTGAGTAACTTTTAATTTTTTTTTTCTGTTAATTATTTTATGAGTTAACTTATTCGATTAAATTCATTATTTCATTACAATAGTAATAGTATTATTGTCGGCAAATATAATTGCGATAATCCCAGCTATCGTTTTTTTTTTTCCAACTTTTTTCATTGATTTAGGAGTTCATCTAAAATATTGTCCTTTAATTTTCTTTTGTGCGGATTTTATATGGAATACAATACTTCTTCTTCAAGCCCTACTCGATTTAATTTCCTTTTTTTAATTTTAGCGTACCATTTTTTAATTTTATCGTACCATTGTCGTACCCTCTTTTAATATGGTGTATCCCTTTTCAATTTTAGCGTACTCTTTCTTAAATTTATCGTACCCTTTTTCAATTTCAGCGTACCTTTTTTAAATTTCAGCGTACCCTTTTTCAATTTCAATTTTAGCGTACCCTTTTCAAATTTTAGCGTACCATTTTTCACTTTTAGCGTACTTTTTTTCAATTTCAATTTTAGCGTACCCTTTTTATATTTTAACGTACCCCTTTTCAATTTCAATTTTAGCGTATCCTTTTTCAATTTCAATTTTAGTGTATCATTTCATTTTTCACTTTTAGCGTACTCTTTTTTACTTTTAGCGTATCCTTTTTTTCAATTTTAGCTTACTATTTTTCAATTTCAATTTTAGCGTACCCTTTTTAAAATTTTAGCGTACTTTTTTTTCACTTTTAACGCACCCTTTTTAAATTGCAATGTGACGACAACTACTACTGTAAAAGTAGTGTAACAAATAAGATGATTAATACAAATAGTTCTACATACCTACCTATAATCATTTGAAGAAATTAAAATGAAGTGGAGTATTGGTCCATTGACTTGTGTAGTCTTACAACAGCAGAGTGTAAAAGTAGTGTTACAATTTTAGCTATTTTCACACTTGTGTGTTGAATGAGCGAGGAAGGAAGCGAATAACTCAAATTATTAATTTAATTTAATTTAATTTACAATGCAACAACCCCTAATTTACTGTATGAAAATATTATTTCTAATGAATGCAAGGAAATCTGATAATTAACTACATCACCTACAAACTGTGATAACAAAACTACGTAAATCTATGAATTTATTGTTTCTGAATTCGTCTTCTTTTGTAATCTGGGTACTACAATCAATGAGATTATTAACCTTTTTCTTGATTCGTAACCAAGAATCAATACCTAATTTACCGAGAATCGAATCGAGCTCTACTCTAGTTCTAGGGTTGGAGCGAGGTTTAATTGAAAAGCTTCAATGAAATAAAATTGAATTGTTGAAGTTACGAAGAATTCGCCATGGATTAATCCAGCTCCGATCTACATAAGATCTAAGCTGAATTTGTTGATTTTCGTGATTTTGTTAATTTTTATTGAATTTGTTCTTCAATTAATGAAAGTTGAAAAGAAAGGGAGTGAAGGAAGAGGGAGATTTTATTTAGAGAGAGTGAATGAAGGGTAGCTGACCCCTGCAATTTTTTTGTTTGTTTAGAGTAATATAAACCGCATGATTTACCTAGTAAGATCTAAGGGTTGTGAGGGGTTTTCACAGTTCTCATTATAACATAGGTTCTCACCCGATCTTGACACACACACTCTCTCTCTCTCTCTCTCTCTCTCTATATATATATATATATATATATATATATATATATATTGAACTTTGAAACAAAAAATCCTGATTTCAATAATTAATGATAATTAATGGTCGATACCTGTTTTTCAATCAATGAATGTATAATTAGATTTGGAGGTAATCAATCTAATTGAAAAAAAAAGATGATTTTGGGTTAGGATAGAGAGGGTGAGAGAAAAATGAAATTAAGTTTGTTTTCTGATAAGGGTATGCAATGAAAAAATATGTGTAAAATGCGTACTGCGAAAAGTAACTTCGTTAATTAATTGGGTTTAAAACTATAATCAAACGATAGTTCATAATAATCAAAGACTACTATCAATTAAGACAACGATAGCAATCATATTAGATCTAAACGTAAAAGACATAATAAGGGCTCGTTTGGGATGAGGTAATAATTCCGGGGTAATAAGGCAAAAATGAACTAGAAAATAATAGAGAGTAGTGATGATGATACTGAGAATTGACTCCTAAACCCAAGTAATCACCATGTGAAATTACATCACGGGTCCGGCCCACACCCGAGAGTCAGAAAGAAAATAAAGAAAATAAAGGTAATCTAACCTATTTGAGAGGAAAAACATTACTTCCCTCTCCCCCCACAAGTAATGCATTACTTCTCAATGTGGGTAATTATTCATCCCCATATCTATTTTACATCATAAAATGCCGCAACAAACTCATCTATAGTTCATTTTTGTTCTATTACCCCGGAATCACTACTCCATTCCTAGCGAGCCCTAAAAGATGATAATACTCGTAAGCACGCAATTGAACGAAATAATAAAAATAACTAAGAATTAAAACAATAAAAGGACGTAATTAACTACCGCGGTAAAGAAATAGGAGTAGACGACCAATGATCAAGGAGATTATGAGTATTAACTACCGTGGTAATTAACTCTTATCTAATCCTAGACGGTCTTTAACAAACTCTTCTAATCATCAAACAAAAGAGTATTAATACACCAAACTAATTATACTCATTTGTCATAGTCGACTCGATCTAGTCGGGTTTCTTAACTTTGCACACTGAATTTCAAATGGGTGTCATTTCTTCGTTACTCATTTGAATGGGACGTATGACCTACCACTGAGAAGCTAATAGATAGAGCTGAGCTTTCTTTTCTAACTCGAATAACCTATTGTTTTGGGTAAAAATTTACCGGGTTTCGATTCGGGTTGTGGGTTAGAGTGATCGAACTAAGACCGACAGATTAACGAGTAAATTGCGCCAACGAATATGAAACGTGAAAAGAAAAACGAAAGGACGCGAGAATTGGTGACGCGGAAACCCAAATGGGAAAAACCGCGGGGGGAGTCGGAGTCCCGCCAAAGTATCAACTATGGAGGATTTGGAATAGTACAAACTACAAAGTATCGATTTCTGATTATTGTAGGTTAGTATCTTTTCGTAGGTTTTTTCTGCGGTAGGGTTGAAGTTGCGTTGAATGATCCCCTCATCAGAGTGACCGTTCTCGGTTTATAATACCCTCTTTTCCTGTTTCCTTGATTCCCTCCTGCTCTGGTGGGTTGGTTCCTTCCTTTTAGGAGGCTGTTGCTGACTCTTTCTTTGCTTGGGATAGGGTTCTTCATTGGTGTTGGGTTACTCCTGGCCCATCTCTGGACTTTGCTGCTGATCGGCCCAACATCGTTACTGGGCTCAAATCTCCTTTGTAGACTTCCTCTGGTGTCGAATTCCTGACTTTTACGACTTTGATTTTGACCTTTGGACATTATTCCGTAGTTTCTTCGTATACGATTCTTTGACTTTCTGACCGGGGGTATTCCACGTCATTTCTCAAGGGCGCGGATTTTGTCCCAAACAAATGCCCCCAAATTTCCGACTAAGCTCATCTTAGGCGGGAATTTCTGTTTGAGTTGCTCTCAGTTGGTGACGATTTTATTCTGTGGAGTTTGTCTTTCGGTCTACTTCCCTCGTTTTTCCAACTGACTGCTCCTCTTCCTCATGATGATTTCACCCTCTCCCTCCTTAATTGCTCACTCTTCCCCGTACTATCTTTTCTACCTTAACTCACCCAACTTCCCTTTCTCTCTCTATTTGCTCTCATTCCTCTTTCTTTTTTCTTACCCTTATTCCCTTTCAAAATTCGAATTGTTCTAATACTCTCCGTCTCCCGTCGCCGTCGCCGTTGTTGTATTGCGCTCAGGTGAACTCTTTTCTCTTCTGTTTTTTCGTTGTTTTCCCCTTTCCTTTTCTCCTTTACCGATGGCTCCGAAGTCAAATCGCGGCAAATCTTCTAGCCCTTCAACTCCTTCCCCATTATCTTTGTCGTTTTCTACTTCTGATATCTTGGGCAAGACGCATTCTTGTGATTCCAGCTTCTCCTCCAAGGATCTGTCCTTTGTCAGAGAGCTCTTTGGGTTTGGTGAGGGGATTGAAATTCACATCCCCTCTCCTGGGCAGAGGGCGGACTCCGTTCTTTCTGGATGGGTTTGCATGTATGCCTATCCCTTCCTTCTAGGCTTGCGTTTTCCCTTTCCTCCCCTGGTTCAGGAGCTTCTGAACTACTATAAACTGGCCCCTTGTCAGTTGGTCCCTCATACTTGGAGGGTTCTGCTATCCTTCTGCGTGCTGAACCATCGCTACCAGAAGGACTTTTCCCTGCGCGATGTCTGTGCCGTGTTCCAGGTGCGGCCCCTGGGACGTGGCCAAGTAACGATGCCCGTGAAGGATAAGAGCTACCCTGGTATAATCTTCCCTGCCAATCCTCCAGACGCAGATTGGTTTCGAGACTTTGTTTTTGTGAAGACAGATTCTCTCCTCCCCCTCCCCCATGATTACCTCTATTCAGAATGGGGACCTGTCACAGGTACTCGTCGTGCCTTTGGTTCTTAGATCTTCTTACACACTTACTTTGCTTACTGGTTTCGTGTCACAGGTCTTCAGCAGCTTAAGGGGGCAACGCCCATTCTTGACTTCGCTGCCAAGCTTTCCGGTTTGAGTTTGGAGCAGCTCTCCTTCAATAACCTCTTCGTTCCTTCTGATAACGGAACTTGTCCTCCCATAGCTGGCGCTATGTCTTCCGGTGGGGGCTAGTCCGTTGTATGTACTGATTCCTTTTGTTTTCTTGTGTGTGCGCGACTGATTTTACTTTGGTGTCTTCATCAGGTAACTCAAAAACTCCGATGACTTTGGACCGGGTTAGGGCTAGGAGAAAGAGCATGGCTACTCGCTCTTCCTCCAGGAGGGGTTCTGGTTCATCTCCTGCTCCCTCAACTGGCTCCAAAAGGAAGCGCAGCCCCTCTCCTTCTGCACAGGCTGGCTCTGCAGAAGAGACTCCGGTGATCCATGTGCCTGACTCTCCTCAACCCTCCATCCCACACTCTGCTGAGTGTGACCCGGATGATATCCTGCTGTCCTTTCCCAAGGATTTCGGGACTATTAGGGGCTTGAAAGACCTAGCTCCTCTGAATCAGCTCCTCTTCCCTGGCTCAGAAGCGGTGATGGCCAGAGAATCTCTCACTGAGGTGGCCACTCACCTCTCTGTCCACGCCTTTGAGGTAATTTTCCATCTACGTTTGCTCCGAGTCTTTTATTTTCCTTGGTACCAAACTGACGATGGTCGTTCTTCTGGTCAGGCTCTCCAGATGGCTCTGTTCCTGAGAGGTGGGGTATCCCATCTCAGGGACCTGGGGGGCCAGTTGCAATCTGAGAATGCCCATTTGTCTGAGGAGGTGGGTCATGCCAGGGCAGAGGCCCTGGGGCTGGAGGAGAAGGCTGCAAGGCTGGAGGAGGAGGCTGCGAGGCTGAAGGAGGAGGCTGCGGGACTGAAGGAGGAGGCTGCGGGACTGAGGGAGGAGGCTGCAGGGTTGAAAGGGGAGCTGGACCAGGTCAAGGGGCAACTTGCTGAGGGGGAGAATCAGAAAGCGGCTGTGCGGGCTGAGCTTGCTGAGGTGCAGGAGGCCAACTCCAACCTTCAGGATAAAGTGGTCAGGCTGCAGGAGGGCATGGAAGGAGCTCTCAGCTGGTCTGCTTTGAGCACTGAGATCCAGATGGTCAATGCCTTCTCTGCAGGGAAGCATACGAGCTGGGACCTGGCTGCTCTGCAGAAGAGGATGGAGGAGGAGTTCCCCGACGGTTTTGATCTGGAGATGCTTGCTGGGGACGAGGGGGAGGTTGCGGAGGAGTCGGTTTCCTCCCCTGCAGCGGCTCAGGAAGCGCTTGAGCCCGCAGATGCTGATGCCATGGTGGTGGAACCCCTTGCTTCTCTCCCTCCTGAGGAGAATATCTAGGCTGTTCAGCCTATTAATTTCTGATGCTTTTGCCCTGTGTGGCACAAAAAACAAAATACTTTGTTAAATTTGATCGTTCTGGATTTTCCTCTGCTCTAGGGAGCAGAATACTCTGAATTTTACCTCTGCTCAGGGGAGCAGAGGGTTTGAACTTGTTTTCTTTGTTAAAAAAAATGCGTTTGCTTACTCTGTGATGTTTCTGCGTTTCTGATTGTTGTCGTCTGTTGTATGCATGCCTTTGTTTGTATGATCGACCTTTGATAAGTGGTGGCCTGGGATTTTGTTCGCCCACTCAGTCGGAGGTGCCACGCTTTGCGTGGGTGTTGAGTGGCGCAGGAGACTTATAATGTCCTGGTTGTAGGCACTCAGCACAAGACGCACGCCTTCTGTGGAGATTATACATTCCACCAGATCAGTTACCCATATCAGTTGGCAGAATAACCGATAAAGAGTAAAAAAGTTTATCTTGTTTGAAAGCGTTAACAAGTAGTGAGTTTAGGATGTGTGAGGGTGAAAATTAACTTTGTAAATGCGTGAAAGAGAGTGAACATAAACTTGTGGCAGAAAATTCAAAGAATGCGACAAAGTCAGGTTTGAGAATTTGTGAGAAGGTTTCGAAATTCTGAGATAAAAGAAAAGTGATTTTTTTTTTTTTTTTTTTTTTTTTTTTATACAGAAGTCTGATCAAGCTTTGAAAATAAACTAAGTTTAAAGTTTTTCAAAATTAAATTCTGCCTCAGATGTCAAGAATCTTGCGACCTGAGGGATGTTTGGAAAATAGAATAGAGTTTCAAAGATACCGGGTACGGTTACCTGGACTCTGGTGGAAGTGTATCTGGCAGATTGAATACCCTATTTCTGGCGACTGTGGCCTATACTCCTGGTGATTTTTACTCAACAGAAGTATTTTTTAGATGTACTATGTTCCATGGTTTTTGAATAACTTCCCCTTCCATGGTCATTAGTTGATATGCTCCATTTCCGACTATTTTCTCCACTTGGTAAGGTCCTTCCCAAGTGTAGGCGAATTTCCCCGCTTGCTGGTTTCTGGTGTTCTGGAAAACTCTCCTGAGGACCAGATCTCCTTCTTGTAGAACTCTGATTTTAACATTTTTGTTGTAGCTTCTGGCGACTGTCTGCCTGTAGGAGGCCATCCTGATCTGAGCATCAGTCCTGAGTTCATCTATGGTGTCCAAGCTATTTGCCATCTCCACCTGGTTTCTTTCTTCCGTTATGCACCCATATCTGTGGGTGGGTACCCTCACCTCTGCAGGGATGACTGCTTCTGCACCATAGACCAAGCTAAAGGGCGTCTGCCCTGTAGCCACCTTAGGTGTTGTCCTATCGGACCACAGTACCAGAGGAAGCTCCTCTGCCCATCTGCCCCCTGCCTCTTCTAGTCTCCTCTTCAGGTTATCCATTACAATTTTGTTGCTAGATTCCGCTTGCCCGTTGGACTGGGGATTTCTGGGGGTAGACTTGTTTAAGGCGATATTTCACCTGGCACAGTAGGCCTCCATTTTGTTGCCAATAAATTGGGATCCGTTGTCGCAGATGATTTCTGAGGGAACGCCAAACCTGCAGATAATATTACGCTTAATAAAGGATATAACCTGCTTCTCAGTCACCTGAGGGAACGCTTCTGCCTCTATCCACTTGGAGAAGTAGTCGGTCATTGCAAGCATGAACACTTTATTTCCTGGTGCTCTTGGTAATTTCCCCACAATATCCATTCCCCACTTCATGAAAGGCCAAGGGGAGATTATTGGATGTAGTGGTTCTGCTGGCTGGTGGTTGACCTTTGCGTGTCTTTGGCAAGCGTCGCATTTTTTAACGTACTCTCTGGCGTCTCTGCGCATTGTTGGCCAGTAGTATCCTTGGCGAAGTGCTCTGCTAGATAGACTCTTGCCCCCTGCATGATTTCCACACTCTCCGCTGTGGAGATCATGTAATACCATCTTTGCTTCCTCCTGACTTAGGCATCTCAGGTATGGCCCGGCGGTAGATCTTTTGAATACTACTCCATCAATGAGGGTATATCTGGATGCCTTCATCCGGAAACTTCGGGCTTCTCTCTTGTCTGCTGGCAGGATATCATCTTGCAACCAATCCTTGTAGGGTTTTCTCCAGTCTGAGATTTCCTCCTGATCTACTGTGGTGCTGTAGATCCTAGCCTCCTGAAACCATTGCATCCCCAGCTCTGGTGGATCCTCCTCTGGTGTTTCCCACTTCCTTGCGTCTGCGCTTTTTCCGATTGCTGGCTCTAACACGTGCACTATGGGTATGGTGGAAACCTCTCCTGGTTTGAAGGTTGCCCCCAGGGTTGCTAAGGCGTCTGCTTCCACGTTTTTCTCCCTTGGAACTTGGCTGATTGCAAATTCTTCGAACCTTCGGGAGAGACTTTTTGCTACTTCAAGGTAAGCTACCATCTTGGAATCTTTTGCTGCGTATAGGCCATTCATATGGTTCACTATTAGTTGGGAGTCACCATATACCTCCAATCGCTTAATTTTGAGGTCTAGAGCCAACTGGAGCCCTAGGATTAGCGCTTCATACTCTGCTTCATTGTTCGTTGTTCGGAATTCGCATCGCACTGCTTGGACTATGAGATCCCCCTGAGGAGACTTCAGAACTAGTCCTGCTCCGGACCCTCGCATGTTGGAGGCGCCATCCACGTTAAGTTTCCACACCTGTTCGCCCTTGTCTTTCTCAAGGAGAAGGATGTCCTTTTCCGCCTGGGTCTGCAGTGCTGGGCTGAAGTCCGATACGAAGTCTGCTAACGCCTGGGACTTTATTGCTGTTCTGGGGACAAATTTCAGGTCGAATCCGCTCAAGTGTATAGACCACTTGGCCATTCTTCCTGACAACTCAGGTTTTCTCATAATAGTTTTTAGTGGATAGTTCGTTATTACAGATATAGTATGCGATTCAAAATAAGGACGCAGTTTATATGATGCTGTAACGAGTGCGAGTACAAGTTTTTCGAGGGATGTGTACCTGGTCTCTGCAGGAAGCAGAGACTTACTGACATAGTAGACAGGTTGCTGTGGTCCTTCATGTTCCCTTATCAGCACTGCACTGACTGCCACCTCAGTTACTGAAAGATACAAGAAGAGCGGCTCCCCAGGTTCCGGCTTTGACAGGAGTGGTGGAGTGCTCAAGTAGTGCTTCAGTTCTCTGAACGCTTTCTCGTGCTCCTCCGTCCAGTCGAACCTTTGGGCTTTCTTCAGGACGTCGTAGAACAGTCGGCATCTATCTGAGGATCTGGAGATGAACCTACTCAGGGCAGCAATCCTTCCCGTCAACCGCTGTACGTCCTTTGGTTTCTGTGGAGACTCCAGCTGGAGGATGGCTTTGATTTGCTCTGTGCTGGCTTCAATTCCCCTCTGGGTGACCATGTACCCTAAGAACTTTCCACAAGATACTCCGAACGTGCACTTGGACGGGTTCAATTTCATCTTGTATTCTCTCAGGGTGTTGAAGGTGTCCTCCAGGTGCGCCGCGTGCTGTGAGGCTTGCTTGGATTTGACAACCATATCGTCAATATATACTTCCATGGTGTCGCCGATTTGCTTTTTGAACATCATGTTGACCAACCTCTGGTAGGTGGACCCTGCATTTTTCAGACCAAAAGGCATAACATTGTAGCAATAGATACCTCTCTCAAATCTGAAGGCGGTTTTCTCTTGATCTGCCGGATGCATTTTGATTTGATTGTATCCACTCCATGCGTCGAGGAAGGTCAGCATCTCATGGCCTGCTGTGGCGTCTACCATGGCGTCTATGTGCGGCAGAGGAAAAGGATCTTTGGGACACGCTTTGTTTAAATCGGTGAAGTCGACGCATACTCTCCACTTGCCGTTCTTTTTCGGGACCACCACCACGTTGGACAACCATTCTGGATACTTTACTTCTCTGGTTTTTCCAGCAGCCAGCAGGTTATCCACCTCCTGGTTGATTACTTGGTTCCTCTCTGGAGCGAACTTTCTCCTCTTCTGCTGGATCGGCTTGTAACTCGGGTCCATACTTAACCTGTGGGTTATGATGCTCGGATCTATTCCTACCATATCATCATGGGACCAAGCAAAACAATCCATGTTAGTTTTTAATAATTCAATAAGGTTTTGCCGTGTGTTACCTGTGCATTCCGATCCGATCAACACTTTTCGCTCAGGGTGCTGTTTGTCCAGGTTGACTTCATCTACCTCCGCCTGAGGGGGTTCGAGATACTCTTGCAGGGGTAGGTGAAGGCTCTGTAGTTGCTATGCTGGGGGGCTCGCTGTCTTCTTCAACGCCACTCTGTAGCAGTCTTTGGCCTCCCTCTGATCACCGCTGATCTTCTGTACTCCCCAAGGCGTGGGGAACTTCAAACATTGGTGGTAGGTGGAGGTGATTGCCTTCATCTCATGTATCCACGGTCTTCCCAGGATCACATTGTAAGTAGAGGGACCATCAATGACCAGGTACCTCACTTGCTTGTTTACGCCTCCTGCGTAGGTAGGAATCGTGATCTCCCCCAGGGAGTATTTTGTTTCCCCACTGAAACCCACGAGAGGGACTGCCTTCTTGCTCAGGTCCTCCTTGCTGAATCCCATGTTCTGCAGAGTCTCTAACATGATTAAGTTAACAGAACTTCCGGTATCCACCAGTATTTTCTTCACAGTGCAGTTCCCTATGGAGAGCGTGATGATAAGGGCGTCATGGTGAGATTCCGGAGACGGTTCCGCACCGGATTCATCGAAGGTGACGGCTGGGAGGTCCGGACAGCTGATTCTGCAGGAGTATTCTGGTGTGTCTCCCTTGGATTGGAAGGCGTGCCTTTTGGCTGCTGAATAAGTTAGGCCACACAATTCCGATCCTCCTGTGATCACGTTTACGACTCTAGTGCACAGCGGAGGGGGTGAGGGCAACACCTGATCTGCCGCATTCACCCTGCTAGAGCTTCTGGATATCAAATGATCCAGGTTTCCCTGATCGTAGTGGAACTTCACTTCTTTCCTGAGGAGGACGCATTCTTCAGTGTTGTGCCCAATGTCGTCGTGAAACTCGCACCTCTTGCTGGCATCTCGACGATCGTTGGCATACTCTTGCCTCCTGGGCCACCTGACTTTGCGCCCCAACTCCTTCAGGGCCTTGAGCAGGCCAGTGAGATTGGTAGAGAACCCGTACTCACTGATCTTTGGTGGGAGTGCGGGACTCTCCCTCCAATCTTTCTCCTCAGATACTTTGTGCATGCTCCTGTCATAGGGCTTGGACCTTTCGCCTCTCTTCTCTGCGGGTGCCTTTCTGGAGACGTGCTCATAACCATAGGAAGCTCGTCTGGGGCCCGAATCTTCTTCTAATCTGATGGCCGCCATTGCTTTGGTTTGTACATCTTCGAATGTAGCACATGGATACTTGGTGAGATCTTTGTAAAGGTCCGAATCCTGGAGGAGCCCTTGACGAAAGGCTTCTATGGCGGTGGCTACGTCACATCTGGGAATAGTCACTTTCTCCCTGTTGAATCTGTTGAGGAAATCTCGCGTGGACTCCTCGAACTTCTGCACCACCCTGTACAGATCACTGGTTTGCTTCTCCGGCTTCCTGCTGCTGGCGAACTGTTGGTTGAAGGCGTTGACCAGATCGGCAAAGGAGGTGATACTTCTGTTTGGTAGGCCCACAAACCAGTGAAGGGCTGCCCCTGAGAGGGTGGAGCCAAACCCCTTGCACATGCAGGCTTCTTTCAGAGGCCCTGTGGCGGTTACCACCATCATTTTTTGCTTATACTGGTTGATATGATCCAAAGGGTCTGCAGTGCCATCGTAAAGCGTCATGGCTGGTGGCACAAAACCCTTGGGCACAGCAACACCGGCCAGGTCGTCAGTGAAGGGCGAGTCGGCATAGCTGTCTCTGGCTGCTCTCTCTAGGGGGCGTGGCATTCCAGGGATTTTGCTGATCAGCTCTCTTAGCTCCTTCAACTCTTGATACTGCTGGTCTGCAGCAACACTTGTCCCCGCAGAAAGGTTAGGAGCAGATGGAAAGAAGCTAAAAGGGGTACTCCCTGCCTGGGGTCCTCCAAGGTGGCGACTGATCGGGGGTGGAGGCGGAAGGGACATAGCGACGGCAGGCTCGGGCCGCCATCCTGAGGCCACCTGAGGTGAGGTCTGAGATGGCCAAGCTGATTCAGGATAGGGACTGGCGACCACTGGATTGACCGTTACTCTCGGCTGCCACCCGGATGCCTGCTGATTGGGGATAGGCGTCTGATCCAGCTCTGGCGGGAGGCGGTTGCTGACTGGGGTGTACACTCCTGGCGAACTTGTCGGCGGCCATTCTGGTGCCTGACGAGCGGAGGTACCTGCAAAAGACAACGGATTAGCCTCCCGATTTTCAAGGTTAAAGGAAGGATTACCTGCGATGGGGGCAGATCCATGAGTCAAGTATCCTAGCCCTATGGGTATCAGGGCCTGACTTGGTGGTGCCAACTCCAAATCCAGTCTGGTAACCAGTTCCTGAGGGAACGACTTGGAGATTTGCCCGCTGGTGACGGACTCTCTGTGGGAGCTTGGTGTTTCCTCAGGCGTCGTGAACTGGACCTCGGATGACGTCTGGACTGGTACAGGTGGTGGTCTTGACGCCGCCTTCATCTGGGCCTTAATGTCCCGGTTGTCCTTCTGCAGGCTCTTTACCGCCTGGCGCAGGGTGTTGATCCCCTGGAGTATCTCTGCCATGGGATCTGGTGTCAGCAGAGTTCTGGAGGCGTCTCCAAACAATCCTCCATGAGCCGTTGCCCTAGATGACGTCCCCCCTCCGCTGGTTGCGAGTGGGTTGGATGCCCTTAGCGCTGAGGGCCCCTGAGGCGGTGTTGAGGCGTTCAGCGCTTGCCCTATCGCCTGGCTAACTGGAGTCGCCTGAGCAGATGGTGCGGCGAATGGGCTTGTCATCCCTGAGGAAGGTGTTCCTTCGGTAGACTGAGCGGAAGTGTTGGCGAGGTTTTGGCCGGATCCAGACAAGTCGACACTTGAGTTATTTTGCTGCGCAATTTGGCTAGTAAACGATCACTCTGCCCCACGGTGGGCGCCAAATTGTTTTGGGTAAAAATTTACCGGGTTTCGATTCGGGTTGTGGGTTAGAGTGATCGAACTAAGACCGACAGATTAACGAGTAAATTGCGCCAACGAATATGAAACGTGAAAAGAAAAACGAAAGGACGCGAGAATTGGTGACGCGGAAACCCAAATGGGAAAAACCGCGGGGGGAGTCGGAGTCCCGCCAAAGTATCAACTATGGAGGATTTGGAATAGTACAAACTACAAAGTATCGATTTCTGATTATTGTAGGTTAGTATCTTTTCGTAGGTCTTTTCTGCGGTAGGGTTGAAGTTGCGTTGAATGATCCCCTCATCAGAGTGACCGTTCTCGGTTTATAATACCCTCTTTTCCTGTTTCCTTGATTCCCTCCTGCTCTGGTGGGTTGGTTCCTTCTTTTTAGGAGGCTGTTGCTGACTCTTTCTTTGCTTGGGATAGGGTTCTTCATTGGTGTTGGGTTACTCCTGGCCCATCTCTGGACTTTGCTGCTGATCGGCCCAACATCGTTACTGGGCTCAAATCTCCTTTGTAGACTTCCTCTGGTGTCGAATTCCTGACTTTTACGACTTTGATTTTGACCTTTGGACATTATTCCGTAGTTTCTTCGTATACGATTCTTTGACTTTCTGACCGGGGGTATTCCACGTCATTTCTCAAGGGCGCGGATTTTGTCCCAAACACCTATCTAGCTAGATCCGTTTTAGCAAACAACAAATTATCCATCTTAATTTGGGACGGAGTGTTGGTGATTTAAGTAAGTGTATGTAATTAACGGTTCATTTCAACATACTCGGATTTGGTTCACAGATGGGATAATTCGACATAATATAATATAAGTTCGGGAAGTACGGAGTGTACGCTTATATATAATTGTTTAAGAAATTTATAGTATCGGGTTCATACGGTACTATTTTCAATGAAATATACTCCATTTAATGATGTTTGAAGACATTAGTCAATTATCTTGATTATTCTTCCAATTTTAAAAACATTTTCTTATATATAAAGTCCATGCACAATTGATGAATCTAAAAATAAAATAATGAATTTATAATTTTAAATCTAAAAAAATACGGTATAATTTTTTTTTTTTATTAATATCAAACTCCGTAGAGGATTGCACGGGGTTATAGTAGTGTTATACTAATAATCGTATGAGGAATACTCCCTCCATTCAAAAATGGGGTAAAACTGTAATAGGTTATGAATGGAGAGAGTATAAGGCTTAAACCGTTTGTGAGAGGTTTTACCATAATCATATTATGAGACCGTCTCACATGAGAATTTTTGTATTTTTATAATCTTATTGCTTTCTAGTTAGTCTCCTGTGAGATCTCTCACATAAAAAAACAGCTAGTCTCATGTGAGACCGTCTCACGATAACTTATCGTGAGACCTACTAATAGGAATATAATAATAATAAAATTAACTACCTTTTATGTGAGAGGTCTCACGATAAACTTATCGTGAGACCGTCTCATATAAGAATTTGTGTAAAAATATATGAGATCTCTCACATAAGAATATATTATTATTTTAATAATTTCTTCTCATATAAGAGGTCTCACAATAATCGTATTGTGAGACCGTCGTCTTATATGAGAATTTGTGATTGCTTTTTCAGGTTCAAAATCATTAGTTGTCTAGATCTATTCACTCGATCAATAATTGATGTACTGTCCGTCACCCACAAGTTGATAATGTTTAGTACTCCAATTCAATTGTTTATCATTGTATCATCTGTTTCGTTACTCCTATAGTTGTATATATGGAGTACTTCTCACATGAAAAGTTGACCCGGTGGTCAAAAAAATGATTTATTTAGCCGATAATGGCAAAATAATGTTATACAGAAACCTAAAACATTTTATTAGATAGTTTTGCAAAAAAATAAAAAATGCTAGTATTTATAAAACAAACCTCGATCAAGTTGCTAGTTGAAACTAGATACAGTACGGAGTATAAATTTACAACTAGCTAATTAAGTTATTGTTACTTGTAACAAATAGCAATAATTAGAATTATCGTTTACAAATGATTTCCGGTATAAATTAAAATTATTGGTGAGTAAATGCTGATAACTTTTGTATTCGGTAGATCATAACCATGGTCCATGGATGTTCGAGTAGAGCAATGTTTTTATATACGTATACTTTTTGTTTCCAAAATTCCTATGCATGGCTCGATCGGGAGGATATTCATTCTTTGTATGGCACCTACTCCCTCCAAAAATCTACCTTCAAACCTAAGGATAGAAGTTGACTTCCCACATCTCAACTTACGTCCAAACCCAACGTAAGAGATATGCATGCGTCCATGCTTGCAGTCAGTCTCCTACGTCTAGACTAATTATTTTTTACATATAGAACCTCCAATCTAAGTCAAGCTATAATTATTTTTTAAAAGGTATGGTTAGCGACACATACTCCGTATTTAATTTATCGCACAATCGATTCCATTGTCGTCCCATGTAAATTGAATTTGTTATTAATTTTCTATAGTTGTTAGTGGTACCAGAAAACTAGTTTAACATAAATTGTCGTCACCTTTGCAATTATATTAGCTTGTCTCTTTCTGCCTCCTACTTTTTTTTTATATTGAATTTGAGAGATGGCTCGATGAGAAGATTATACAATCAGTTGTGCCTAACTCTGTATACAACCGGTTTAAAGATTTTGAGTTTTATCACAAAGGTTTCGAATTTTGCTGTAAACTTTTTGAACTTTAGTGTAAAGTTGTCGAGTTAAATCACATAAATATTTAAGCTCAAAAACTTAAAACTCGGCTCAAAAACATTTATAAGTTGAATAAAAAAAACTCAACAATAATTTTGCATTAGTTGTATATAATCCTATTTGATCATTTGATGTCTAAGCTGCGTGTATTGATGTCTATAAATCAATTTGCATATATGCAGAATTTTAGAGCATACGTCCGTAACATAACCTCCCTTGCTTCTCTACTTAATAATTTACTAACAAAATGAGTGTTAAAATGAATGAATCTGTTATGGTATGCCCGGCCGGGGCTACTCCAAAGGAATGTCTATGGTTATCGAGGTTAGACATGATGATACGTGTTTTGGTAAAAATTTACCGGGTTTCGATTCGGGTTGTGGGTTAAAGTGATCGAACTAAGACCAACAGACTAGTAAGTAAATCGAGCCTACGAATATGAAACGTGAAAAAGAAAAATGAAGAGACACAAGAATTGGTGACGCGGAAACCCAAATGTGGGAAAAACCGCGGGGGGGAGTCGGAATCCCACCAAAGTATCAACTATGGAAGACTTGGAATAATATGGATTACAAAGTATTGATTTCTAACTGTTGAAGGCTAATATTTCTCGTAGGTTTTCTGAAGTAGGGTTGAAGTTGTGTTGAATGATGAATGACCCTTCGACGTGATCGTTCGGGGTTTATAATCCCCTTCTCTTCTGTTTCCTTGATTCTCTCCTGCTCTGGGGGATCGGTTCCTGGCTTTTAGGGAGTGGTTGCTGACTTCTTCTTTTGCTTGGGATAGGGCTCTTCGTTGGTGTTGGGTTACTTCTGGCCCATTTCTGGACATGGTTGCTAATTGGCCCAACATCAACACCAGGCTCTAATCTCCTTGTTGACTTCCTCTTGTATCGAATTCCCAATTTTTACGACTTTGACTTTTGACTTTCGGATATTATTCCGTAGTTTCCTCGTATGTGATTTTTGACTTTCTGACAGGGAATATTCCACGCCATTTCTTTAGGATACGGAATTTATCCCAAACAAATGCCCCCAAATTTCCGACTAAGCTCATCTTAGGCGGGAATTTCTGTTCGAGTTGCTCTCAGTCGGTGACGATTTTCTTCTGCAGAGTTTGTCTTCCAGTCTACTTCTCTTGTTTTTCTAACTGACTGCTCCTCTTCCCTCATGATGACTTCACCCTCTCCCTCTTTAATTGCTCACTCTTCCCCGTACTATCTTTTCTGCTTTAACTCACCCAACTCCTCTTTCTCTCTCTACTTGTTCTCATTCCTCCTTCTTTCTCTTCAAAATTCAAATTACTCTTGTCCTCCCCCTCTCTTGTCGCCGTCGCCGTCGTTGTGTTGTATCCAGGTGAATTCCCTTCTTCTTCTGTTTTTTGTTGTTTTTCCCCTTTTCTCTTTCTCTTTTACCGATGGCCCCGAAATCCAGTCGCGGTAAACCTTCTCCCCCTCCAACTTCTTCTTCATCATCTTTATCGTTTTCTCCTTCTGATATCTTGGGCAAGACCCATTCTTGTGATTCTAGTTTTTTCTCCAAGGATCTATCCTTTGTCAGAGAGCTCTTCGGGTTCGGTGAGGGGGTTGAGGTTCACATCCCCTCACCTGGGCAGAGAGCGGACTCCGTTCTCTCTGGGTGGGTTTGCATGTACGCCTACCCCTTTCTTTTGGGCTTGCGCTTTCCTTTTCCTCCTCTGGTTCAGGAGCTTCTGAATTACTACAAACTGGCCCCTTGTCAGCTGGTCCCTCACACCTGGAGGGTTTTATTGTCTTTCTGCGCGCTGAACCATCGCTATCAAAAGGATTTTTCTTTGCGCGATGTCTGTGCCGTGTTCCAGGTACGGCCCCTGGGACGCGCCCAGGTGACGATGCGCGTGAAGGATAAGAACTTTCCTGGTATAATCTTCCCTGCCAATCCTCCAGATGCAGACTGGTTCAGGGACTTTGTCTTTGTGAAGACTGATTCTCTCTTCCCCCTCCCCCATGATTATCTCTACTCAGAGTGGGGACCTGTCACAGGTACTCGTCGTATCTTTGGTTCTTAGATCTTCTTACACACTTACGTTGCTTACTGGTTTCATGTTGTAGGTCTTCAGCAACTTAAGAAGGTGACGCCCATTCTTGACTTTGCGGCCAAGCTCTCTGGTTTGAGTTCTGAGCAGCTCTCCTTCAATAACCTCTTCGTTCCCTCTGGTAACGGAACTTGTCCTCCCATATCCGGCGCTATGTCTTCTGGTAAGGGCTAGTTTGTTGAATGTGTTGATTCCTTTTGTTTTGTGGTGTGCGTGCGACTGATTTTGCTTTGCTGTCTTCATTAGGCAACTCCAAGACTCCGATGACCTTGGATCGGGTCAGGGCTAAGAGGAAGAGCATGGTTGTTCGCTCGTCCTCCAGGAGGGGTTCTGGCTCATCTCCTGCTCCCTCGACCGGTTCCAAAAGGAAGCGCAGCTCCACTCCTCCTGTACAAGCTGACTCTGCAGATGAGACTCCGGTGATCCACGTGCCTGACTCTCCTCAACCTTCCGTTCCACACTCTGCTGAGTGTGACCCGGATGATATCCTGCTGTCCTTTCCCAAGGGTTTCGGGACTATTAGGGGCTTGAAGGACATAGCTCCTTTAGATCAGCTTCTCTTTCCTGGTTCAGAAGTGGTGATGGTCAGGGAACCTCTCACTGAGGTGGCCACTCACCTTTCTGTCCATGCCTTTGAGGTAACTTTCCCACCCACGTTTGTTCATTTAACCCCTGAATCTTCTGTTCTCTTTGGCATCATGCTGATGATGGTTGTCTTTCTGGTCAGGCCCTTCAAATGGCTTTGTTTCTGAAAGGCGGGGTATCTCACCTCAGGGATCTGGGGGGACAGATGCAGTCTGAGAATGCTCATCTGTCTGAGGAGGTGGGCCATGCTAGGGCAGAGGCTATGAGGCTGGAGGAGAAGGCTGTAAGGTTGGAGGAGAAGGCTGCCAGGCTAGAGGAGGAGGCTGCAAGGCTGAGGGGAGAGCTGGACCAAGTCAACGGACAACTTGCTGAAGGGGAGAACCAGAGGGCGGCTGTGGAGGAGGTGCGGGCTGAGCTTGCTAAGGTTCAGGACGCCAACTCCAGCCTTCAGGAGAAAGTGGTCAGCCTGCAGGAGAACATGGAGGGGGCTCTCAGCTGGTCTGCTCTGAGCATTGAGATCCAGATGGTCAGCACCTTCTCTGCAGGGAAGCATACGAGCTGGGACCTGGCTGCTCTGCAGAAGAGGATGGAGGAAGAGTTCCCCGACGGCTTTGATCTGGAGATGCTTGCTGGGGGCGAGGGGGAGGTTGTGGAGGAGTCGGTTTTCTCTCCCCCAGCAGCTCAAGAGGCGGCTGAACCTGAGGATGCTGCTGCTATGGTCGTGGATCCCCTCGCCACTCTCCCTCCTGAGGAGAATATCTAGGCTGTTCAGCCTATTACTTTCTGATGTCTTTGCCCTGTGTGGCATGAAAAACAAAATACTTTGTTAAATTTTAATCGTTTTGGATTTTCTTCTGCTCAAGGGAGCAGAATATTTCGAATTTTACCTCTGCTCGGGGGAGCAGAGGGTTTGAACTCGTTTCTCTGTTTAAAAAATGCGTTTGCTTACTTTGTGATGTTTCTGTGCTTTTGATTATTGTCGTCTGTTGTATGCATGCCTTTTGTTTGTATGGTCGACCCTTGATAGATGGTGGCCTGGGATTTTGTTCGCCCACTCAGTCGGAGGTGCCACGCTTTGCGTGGGTGCTGAGTGGCGCAGGAGACTTGTAATGTCCTGGTTGTAGGCACTCAACACAAGACGCACGCCTTCTGTGGAGATTATACATTCCACCAGATCAGTTACCCATATCAGTTGGCAGAATAACCGATAAAAGGTGAAAATTTTATCTTGTTTGAAAGTGTTAACCAAAGCGAGTTTAAGACGTGTGAGAACAAGAATTAGCTTTGTGAGTGCGTGAAAGAGAATAAACATACACTTGTGGCAGAAAACTCAAAAAATGTGACAAAGTCAGGTTTTGAAAATTTGTGAAAAGGTTTTGAGATTCTGAGATCAAAGAAAAGCGATTATTATATATATATATATATATATATTCTTTTTTTTTTTTTTACAGAAATCTGGTCAAGTTTGAGATATACGAAAATGAACTAAGTCTAAAGTTTTCCAAAATTAAATTTTGCCTCGTATGTCAGAAATCTTATGACCTAAGGGATGTTTTGGAAAATAGTGTAGAGTTTTAAAGACATCAGATATGGTTACCTGGACTCTGGTGGAAGTGTATCTGGCAGATTGAATACCCTATTTCTGGCGACTGTGGCCTAGACTTCTGGTGGTTTTTACTCAGCAGAAGTATTTTTTCAGATGTACTATGTTCCAAGGTTTTTGAATAACCTCTCCTTCCATGGTCATGAGTTGGTATGCTCCATTTCCGACTATTTTCTCCACTTGGTAAGGTCCTTCCCAGGTGTAGGCGAATTTCCCCGCCTACTGGTTTCTGGTGTTCTGGAATACCCTTCTGAGGACCAGATCTCCTTCTTGTAGGACTCTGACTTTAACATTTTTGTTGTAGCTTCTGGCGACTGTCTGCCTGTAGGAGGCCATTCTGATCTGAGCATCAGTTCTGAGTTCATCTATGGTGTCCAAGCTATTTGCCATCTCCACCTGGTTTCTTTCTTCTGTTATGCATCCATATCTGTGGGTGGGTACCCTCACCTCTGCAGGGATGACCGCTTCAGCACCATAGACTAAGCTAAAGGGCGTCTGCCCTGTAGCCACCTTAGGTGTCGTTCTGTCGGACCACAGCACCAGAGGAAGCTCTTCTGCCCATCTGCCCCCTGCCTCCTCTAGTCTCCTCTTCAGATTATCCATTACAATTTTGTTGCTAGATTCCGCCTGCCCGTTGGACTGAGGATTTATGGGGGTAGACTTGTTTAGGGCGATATTCCACCTGGCACAGTAGGCCTCCATTTTGTTGCCGATAAATTGTGATCCGTTGTCGCAGATGATTTCTGAGGGAACGCCAAACCTGCAGATAATGTTACGCTTAATAAAGGATATAACCTGCTTCTCAGTCACCTGAGGGAACGCTTCCGCCTCTATCCACTTGGAGAAGTAGTCGGTCATTGCAAGCATGAACACTTTATTTCCTGGTGCTCTTGGTAACTTCCCTACAATATCCATTCCCCACTTCATGAAAGGCCAAGGGGAGATTATTGGATGTAGTGGTTCTGCTGGCTGGTGGTTGACCGGTGCGTGTCTTTGGCAAGCGTCGCATTTTTTAACGTACTCTCTGGCGTCTCTGCGCATTGTTGGCCAGTAATAGCCTTGACGAAGTGCTCTGCTAGATAGACTCTTGCCCCCTGCATGATTTCCACATTCTCCGCTGTGGAGATCATGCAATACCATCTCTGCTTCCTCCTGACTTAGGCATCTCAGGTATGGCCCGGCGGTAGATCTTTTGAATACTACGCCATCAATGAGGGTATATCTGAATGCCTTCATCCGGAAACTTCGGGCTTCTCTCTTGTCTGCTGGCAGGATATCATCTTGCAACCAATCCTTGTAGGGTTTTCTCCAGTCTGAGATTTCCTCCTGATCTACTGTGGTGCTGTAGATCCTAGCCTCCTGAAACCATTGCATCCCCAGCTCTGGTGGATCCTCCTCTGGTGTTTCCCACTTCCTTGCATCTTCGTTCCTCCCGATTGCTGGCTCTAACACGTGTACTATGGGTATGGTGGACACTTCTCCTGGTTTGAAGGTTGCCCCCAGAGTTGCTAAGGCGTCTGCTTCCACGTTCTTCTCCCTTGGAACTTGACTGATTGCAAATTCTTCGAACCTTTGGGAGAGATTCTTTGCCACTTCAAGGTAAGCTACCATCTTGGAATCTTTTGCTGCGTATAGGCCATTCATATGGTTCACTATTAGTTGGGAGTCACCATATACCTCTTATCGCTTGATTTTGAGGTCTAGAGCCAACTGGAGCCCTAGGATTAGCGCTTCATATTCTGCTTCATTGTTCGTTGTTCGAAATTCGCATCGCACTGCTTGGACTAGGAGATCCCCCTGAGGAGACTTCAGAACCAATCCTGCTCCGGATCCTCGCATGTTGGAGGCGCCATCTACGTTTAGCTTCCGCACCTGTTCGCCCTTATCCTCCTCAAGGAGAAGGATGTCTTTTTCTGCCTGGTTCTGCAGTGCTGGGCTGAAGTCTGATACGAAGTCTGCTAGCGCCTGGGACTTTATTGCTGTTCTGGGGACAAATTTCAGGTCGAATCCGCTCAAGTGTATAGACCACTTGGCCATTCTCCCTGATAACTCAGGTTTTCTCATAATATTTTTTAGCGGATAGTTCGTTATTACAGATATAGTATGTGATTCGAAATAAGGACGCAGTTTATATGATGCTGTAACGAGTGCGAGTATGAGTTTTTCGAGGGATGTGTACCTGGTCTCTGCAGGGAGCAGAGACTTACTGACATAGTAGACGGGATGCTGTGCTCCTTCGTGCTCCCTTACCAGCACTGCGCTGACTGCCACCTCAGTTACTGAAAGATACAAGAAGAGCGGCTCTCCAGGTTCCGGCTTTGATAGGAGTGGTGGAGTGCTCAAGTAGTGCTTCAGTTCCTTGAATGCTCTCTCGTGCTTCTCTGTCCAGTCGAACCTCTGAGCCTTCTTTAGGACGTCGTAGAACAATCGGCATCTATCTGAGGATCTGGAGATGAACCTATTCAGGGCGGCAATCCTTCCAGTCAACCGCTGCACGTCCTTTGGTTTCTGTGGAGACTCCAGCTGCAGGATGGCTTTGATCTGCTCTGTGCTGGCTTCAATTCCCCTCTGGGTGACCATGTACCCTAGGAATTTTCCACATGATACCCCGAACGTGCACTTGGATGGGTTCAACTTCATCTTGTATTCTCTCAGGGTGTTGAAGGTGTCTTCTAGGTGCGCTGTGTGTTGCGACGCTTGCTTGGACTTGACAACCATATCATCAATATATACCTCCATGGTACTGCCGATTTGCTTCTCGAACATCATGTTAACCAACCTCTGGTAGGTGGACCTTGCATTTTTCAGACCAAAAGGCATAACATTGTAGCAATAGATACCTCTCTCAGACCTGAAGGCGGTTTTCTCCTGATCTGCAGGGTGCATTTTGATTTGATTGTATCCACTCCACGCGTCGAGGAAGGTCAGCATCTCATGGCCTGCTGTGGCATCTACCATGGCATCTATGTGCGGCAGAGGAAAGGGATCTTTTGGGCATGCCTTGTTCAAATCGGTGAAGTCGACGCACACTCTCCACTTGCCGTTCTTTTTTGGGACTACCACCACGTTGGATAACCACTCTGGATACTTTACTTCTCTGATTTTTCCAGCAGCCAGCAGGTTATCCACCTCTTGGTTGATAACTTGATTCCTCTCCGGAGCAAACTTCCTCCTCTTCTGCTGGATCGGTTTGTAGCTCGGGTCCACACTTAACCTGTGGGTTATGATGCTCGGATCTATTCCTACCATATCATCATGGGACCAAGCAAAACAATCCATGTTAGTTTTTAATAATTCAATAAGGTTTTGTCGTGTGTTACCTGTGCATTCTGATCCGATCAACACTTTTCCCTCAAGATGGTGCTTGTCTAGGTTGACTTCATCTACCTCCGCCTGAGGGGGTTCCAGGTACTCTTGCAGGGGTAGGTGAAGGCTCTGTAATTGCTATGCGGGAGGATTCGCCGTCTTCTTCAGCGCCACTCTGTAGCAGTCTTTGGCCTCCCTCTGATCACCGCTGATCTTCTGTACTCCCCAAGGCGTGGGGGACTTCAAACACTGGTGGTAGGTGGAGCTGAATGCTTTCATCTCATGTATCCACGGTCTTCCCAGGATCACGTTGTAAGTAGAAGGACCATCAATGACCAGGTACCGCACCTGCTTGTTTACGCCTCCTGCGTAGGTAGGAATCGTGATTTCCCCCAGGGAGTATTTGGTTTCCCCACTGAAGCCTACGAGGGGGACTGCTTTCTTGCTCAGGTCCTCCTCGCTGAATCCCATGTTCTGCAGAGTCTCTAACATAATCAGGTTAACAGAACTTCCGGTGTCCACCAGTATTTTCTTCACAGTGCAGTTCCCTATGGAGAGCGTGATGATTAGGGCGTCGTGGTGAGATTCCGGAGATGGTTCCGCGCCGGATTCATCGAAGGTGACGGCTGGGAGGTCTGGACAGCTGATTCTGTAGGAGTATTCTGGTGTGTCTCCCTTGGATTGGAAGGCGTGCCTTTTGGCTGCTGAGTAAGTTAGGACACACAATTCTGATCCTCCTGTGATCACGTTTACGATTCTGGTGCACAGCGGAGGAGGTGAGGGCAACACCTGATCTGCCGCATTCACCCTGCTAGAGCCTCTGGATATCAGATGATCCAGGTTTCCCTGATCATAGTGGAATTTCACTTCCTTCCTGAGGAGGACACATTCTTCAGTGTTGTGCCCAATGTCGTCGTGGAACTCACACCTCTTGCTGGCATCCCGACGGTCGTTGGCATATTCTTGTCTCCTGGGCCACCTGACTTTGCGCCCCAACTCCTTCAGGGCCTTGAGCAGGCCAGTGAGATTGGTAGAGAACCCGTACTCACTGATTTTAGGTGGGAGTGCGGGACTCTCCTTCCAATCTCTCTCCTCAGAAACTTTGTGCACACTCCTATCATAGGGTTTGGACCTTTCGCTTCTCTTCTCTGCTGGTGCCTTTCTGGAGACGTGCTCAGAACCATAAGAAGCTCGTCTGGGGCCCGAATCTTCTTCTAACCTGATGGCTGCCATTGCTTTGGTTTGTACATCTTCGAATGTAGCACATGGATACTTGGTGAGATCTTTGTAAAGATCCGAATCTTGGAGGAGCCCTTGACGAAAGGCTTCTATGGCGGTGGCTACGTCACATCTGGGAATAGTCACTTTCTCCCTGTTGAATCTGTTGAGGAAATCTCGCGTAGACTCCTCGAACTTCTGCACCACCCTATACAGATCACTGGTCTGCTTCTCCGGCTTCCTGCTGCTGGCGAACTGTTGGTTGAAGGCATTGACCAGATCGGCAAAGGAGGTGATACTTCTATTTGGCAGGCCCAAGAACAAGTGAAGGGCTGCCCCTGAGAGGGTGGAGCCAAACCCCTTGCACATGCAGGCTTCCTTCAGAGGCCCTGTGGCGGTTACCACCATCATTTTCTGCTTGTACTGGTTGATATGATCCAAAGGATCTGCAGTGCCATCATAAAGCGTCATGGCTGGTGGCACAAAACCCTTGGGCACAGCAACGCCATCCAGGTCGTCAGTGAAGGGCGAGTCTGCATAGCTGTCTCTGGCTGCTCTCTCCAGGGGGCGTGGCATTCCGGGGATTTTGCTGATCAGCTCCCTTAGCTCCTTCAACTCTTGGTACTGCTGGTCTGCAGCAATGTTCGTTCCTGCGGGAGGGTTAGGAGCAGGAGGAAAGAAACTAAAAGGGGTACTCCCTGCCTGGGGCCCTCCAAGGTGGCGACTGATCGGAGGTGGAGGCGGAAGGGACAAAGTGATGGCCGGCTCGGGCCGCCACCCGGATGCTTGCTGACTGGGGGTAGGCGCCCTACTCAACTCTGGCGGGAGACGGTTGTTGGCTGGGGTGCACACTCCTGGCGAACTTACTGGTGGCCATTCTGGTGCTTGATGAGCGGGGGTACCTGCAAAAGACAACGGATTAACCTCCCGATTTTCAAGGCTAAAGAAAGGATTACCTGCGATGGGGGCAGATCCATGAGTCAGGTAGCCCAGCCCTCTGGGGATCATGGCCTGGCTAGGTGGTGCCAACTCCAAATCCAGCCTGGTAACCAGTTCCTGAGGGAACGACTTGGAAATTTGTCCGCTGGTGACGGACTCTCTGTGGGAGCTTGGTGTTTCCTCAGGCGTCGTGAACTGGACCTCGGGTGACGACTGGATTGGTACAGGTGGTGGTCTTGATGCTGCATTCATCTGAGCCTTGATATCCCGGTTGTCCTTCTGCAGGCTCTTCACCACCTGGCGCAGGGTGTTGATCCCCTGGAGTATCTCTGCCATGGGGTCTGGTGTTAACGGAGTTCTGGAGGCGTCTCCAAACAATCCTCCATGAGCTAACGCCCTAGCTGGCGTCCCCCCTCCGCTGGTTGCGAGTGGGTTGGATGCCCTTGGCGCTGAGGGCCCCTGAGGTGGTGTTGAGGCGCTCAACGCTTGTCCTATCGCCTGGCTAACTGGGGTCACCTGAGCGGACGGTGTGGCGAACGGGCCTGTCATCCCTGAGGAAGGTGTTTCTTCGGTAGATTGAGCGGAAGTGTTTGCGAGGTTTTGGCCGGATCCAGACATGTTGACACGCGAGTTACTTTGCTGCGCGATTTGGCTAGTAAACGATCACTCTGCCCCACGGTGGGCGCCAAATTGTTTTGGTAAAAATTTACCGGGTTTCGATTCAGGTTGTGGGTTAAAGTGATCGAACTAAGACCAACAGACTAGTAAGTAAATCGAGCCTACGAATATGAAACGTGAAAAAGAAAAATGAAGAGACACAAGAATTGGTGACGCGGAAACCCAAATGTGGGAAAAATCGCGGGGGGAGTCGGAATCCCACCAAAGTATCAACTATGGAAGACTTGGAATAATATGGATTACAAAGTATTGATTTCTAACTGTTGAAGGCTAATATTTCTCGTAGGTTTTCTGAAGTAGGGTTGAAGTTGTGTTGAATGATGAATGACCCTTCGACGTGATCGTTCGGGGTTTATAATCCCCTTCTCTTCCGTTTCCTTGATTCTCTCCTGCTCTGGGGGATCGGTTCCTGGCTTTTAGGGAGTGGTTGCTGACTTCTTCTTTTGCTTGGGATAGGGCTCTTCGTTGGTGTTGGGTTACTTCTGGCCCATTTCTGGACATGGTTGCTAATTGGCCCAACATCAACACCAGGCTCTAATCTCCTTGTTGACTTCCTCTTGTATCGAATTCCCAATTTTTACGACTTTGACTTTTGACTTTCGGATATTATTCCGTAGTTTCCTCGTATGTGATTTTTGACTTTCTGACCGGGAATATTCCACGCCATTTCTTTAGGATACGGAATTTATCCCAAACAATACGCCAACCCCTTTCACATACTCATATTTTGTTCATCTACGATGACACCCATTCTTCAACATCTTCTTTTGATGTTGAGAATTTGAAGGCGTCACTTAGTAGAGCCCTAGTGTCATATTATCCTCTAGCCGGTAGGCTAAAGATGGACCAAAATAATGATCGATTTGAAATTGATTGTAATGAAACGGGAGTGTTTTTTATTGATGCTGAGACGGAAAGTACTTTAGGCGATATTAGAGATAATTTAAACAATAAGCTCCGTAAGGAGCTAATCCCAACATGGGATTACTCTCAAGGGCTGTCTTCGGTTCCATTGTTGATGGTGCAATTTACGCGGTTTAGTTGTGGTGGTGTAACCCTTGGTGTGGCAGCGCACCACCACGCAGCCGATGGAGTTGGTTACACACAGTTTGTCAAATCTTGGGCCGATATAGCGATAGGCCTTGAACCGGGGGTGACGGCTTGCCATGACCGGCTCGCATTTTTTGGGCCTCGGAACCCGTCCCAAGTCGACTTCAAGCACTTGGAGTACGAACCGGCTTGGCCCCCTATTCCACCAAACTGCTTGTCCGGTATGTTCTGTTCTGCTCTCTCTAACTAACTAAAAAATAACATACTTAACGTAGAGAGTTCGTAGTATCATATTATAAATGAGGACTTGATCATATATATATCTCCTTTTTTTTATCTACTTGTGACTTCATTTTTAAATTTACGATTTAAGTCCGTAAAAGTAAAAAAAAGTAAAGAAGTGTAGACACCCACATTTTGACCGCCAGGTGTCTATAGTAGTTCCCGCCAAACACCCGATGATGATAGGACGTAAACGTGCTTTGATAGACTCGGATATGGGCTTGTAATTATGGACATTTGGTTTAGACTTTTAAGGAGTACAAATCTCACAAAACCAACCTCAAATCCAGGCCCAGTGGGTCGTTTCGAGTCAAATGACACTAATTTGGGTCGAAACCGTCACCAGGGGTAAAACCGTCTTTTAGCGACCGAGTCAAAACCCGGTCAAAGATATTTTCCGAGGCATAAAATCTGTCGTGTCACCCCCACCAATCCGGATTGAACTCGGATACTACAAAAATCAGCCATGCAAAATAATAAACAATTCCGTTTAAGGTAGAATTCGATCTCAAGTAGGAATTCTATCCGGAGACCGATTCAGACATTGACCGAGTGTAAAACACCCGGCCAATACACCCTCAAACCAGCCGGTTTTCCTCTTTCTTCTTGGCCAAGAAAGCGGAATTCTTATTTCCCTCGAACTCCTACGTTTCCTATCCTAAGCGGTATTCAAACTCTCCTAAACCAAGGTCGGAAACTCCCTATAAATAGGACCTCCCGTCCAACACAAAACAGACATCAATTACCTCGCTTTTCCAGCCAATACACACGGTTTTTACACCCGTCACACCGAAAAAACAACCTCCACACACGATTCATATACAAATCCGATAGTTAGCAAATCCCGACACTTTTCCCGAAGTCTCGGAGCCTTGACCGCACGTCCAAACCCGGCGTCCCAAACCTCCAAAAAACTGACACCTTAACTCACCCGCATCATCTCGACGCTCCCGCGCCTAAGCCACCGTCCGACGAGCCTTATACCGAGAACACAAAGCATGTAGGTTGAGGGTGTAAATCAAACCCGACTCTTCTCTTTTCTCTTCTCTTCTTCTCGTTTTTATGGGTCTCGTCGGTCTTTTTTATTTTTTTCTAATATCGATATTATTAAAACTATTTTCATATATCGAATATTCTTAAAATATGACACCGATTTTATATAATCGAATATCGTATCAAAAAGAAATATATTAAGATTTCGACGACTTCATTTTATTTTTGTTCGTTCAAAATCCTTTTTTACAATTTTTCGTTCAAAATTCCTTTTTCTTATTTTTCGTTCAAAAACAAACTTTTTCAAAACCTTTTCTAAAGTCATTCCAAATATTCGATATCGATTTCATAATCGAATATCGAATACGACGAATATCGAAAATATAGACCGAGTATAAATTAATTCATGTTTGTACGCGATTAACGATTTTCGAACAAAAAAAAATAAAAAAATCAGACCCGTACGCGAGTCGCGCCCGGTCCAGGCGACTCGCGCACGAGTCTGTGATCCGGTTCTTTTTTTAGTTTTTCGCTCGTTTATTTTTATTATTTTACGAAACGACTTCTAAATTTACATCTTTTCCAAAACCATTCTAAATATTTGATAATCAACTATCGAATATAACGAATATCGAGAATATTAAGTCGAGTACGAGCTATGCGATATTCGTACGCGATTTAATCAAAATTTTCCGAAAACCGTTGTCGATATCAGGCCGCCACGCGACTCGCATGAGTCTCGGGCGAGTCGCGCGGCTCTCGGCCCAAACACGTCTTTTTTCGTTTTTTTATTTTTTCTCGAACATCGTTTTTTATACAAAACAACGTTTTAAACTATATTTTTCAGATTTCGATTAATATTTATTTTCTCGATTTCATATTTCTTTCATATATTATTATTTCAATCGTTACTAACCCGTTTTCTCGTGTTTGTAGCAATTTATTCCCTCATATTCTTTTTATCGTTTTATTAGACTAAAAACGAACTTCACATGCTAAAATAACTTTGACGTTATTAGTTTAACATGCATTAAACGACTTAGCAATCCATTTATTTATTTTTCCTCACATGTCTTAGGAAAATAATCTCTGCATATCATTTCATCGTCGAACTAACGCGTGTACACAAAACCGAACGATATCTTAGTAAAGGCCGCTAAGTGCGGGCGGGGTTGGGTGTTCTCGCTGAACTTCCCAACACGTACCCTCACCCCTTACTCAGAACCGTGGTTTCCGGATGTCCGAAACCATTGGCAACGAGAGTCATTCAATATACGATTAACCGCCCAGTCGGCATCGGTATCGATATGCTAAGGGACGAACCCGATAAACTCTGACATCGGAAATGGGCCAGGCTTTAAGTATGGCCCACTACGACATAGAGTGGGTTCGAATGGTTCCGAATAACCATAAAATTCGGTGGCGACTCCTACTTCGATTTGAAATTCTATTCGATCCATCTCATATGGAAATTCTATCGCCTCCCCAAAACCCGCGCTTCGCCGCGTCGGGGTGGACCTATGTCATGTCCACAATTTGGCGACTCCGCTGGGGATTAACTGATGTGTCACTTACCATCGGCATCCTCAGGGTGAGACTCGAAAAGAAATCGTTCGATTAGTAATGTACACGTTTTAGTTCAATGGTTCATGCATAACCCCGTTCTATCCCGGGCCGGTTACTTGTGACCGACGTCCCACTATACCACGGTGCATTCCCACTTGGATGCACTAAAGACTTCAATGGCGGAACTCGTTTAGGTTTTGCGGCATGTCCTAAGACCCACTCGGCTTAGGGAGTCCGTCCTCAGTACGAGAAAGCCATCGTTGTTGGTATAGACCCTATTCGACCGACCGAGACTTAGACTAAGAGCATACATGGCGTCGTTATACTGTTTCCGTGACTACATGCTACTTGATCTTCTTCGGTCTTTTCAAAAAAACCGTCATTTTCAAAAAACTTGCATCCTTTTCAAATCCATCCTTTTTCAAAACCCGGAAAGCTGCCGAATTTAGGACTTATGATTTTGACTCAAAATAGCCTATTTTTAGCCGGTATGCTGTCCAAACCTTTTCAAAAAAAAAAAGCCCGAAATCTCGGCCCGATACCCTTTTTCCCGGTTTTCAAAAAAAATCGGGCCTTCCAATCCGACCTTGCTCGGTTTTCAATTCCAAATTCCCTTTTCAAAACTTTCTTCTTCTTAGGACTTCCCGTATTTAGCAGTGTCGGGTCTTGTCATAAGTTGTTAGAATCTATAGCGTCGAAACTCCATCGATCTTACATCACGAGTTTCTACCCCATCCCAAGTCCGCCTTATTTGTCAAGGCATGGCCCACCTTCGTAGGACAAACTCCTACAAAGGGAAGCCCGTTTACACACTAGAGTCCAAAGTCTGGGGAATTCTCACGTAGACCTTCCTTCGAACAGGACTAGGCCCACTTTGCCGAATCCTAAGGAAAGCCCACCGTCCACGAGTCACCCGTCTAGGTGTCTTTTCCGAGTCAACCATTTACAAGGCATAGCCTTATAACAAAAGGTTTGTGATCCTTACATCTAAGGGTCACTCGTCCGACACTCGAGTCTTGACAAAGTCTTCAGTCCCACTCGGGGGCTACCCTTCAGTAGAGTGACCAATCACGGTTGCTCTAAGGGTCTTGTCTTACACGTGTCTCACATACCCCACTTTTGAGTCGCTTAGATGTCACACCATTTGAGTCCTATCTGAGTCCTTAGCCTCACTTGGGGGCTATTCTCCGATGGAGCGATTAATCACAGTCACTCCGAGAATCGTACCCTACACATTTGTCTTAGGAGAGTCTAACCCGAGTCAAACTGGAGTCGTCTCTCCTCCCACGCTATTTCCTATGCCTTGGTGTATTCGAGTTCCGAAGCAAATTTACTGATTACGCGGTGCCCTTACAGACAGGCCACCCCACACTCGAGCCATGACACAAAAAGCCATAGATGAGTTGACCACCTCGTTGGCCCAAATCCAAGACCAATTGAGGAAGATGCGGGAAGACCAGATCGCCATCCTCACCCGGGTAAGTGCCGTGGAGCAAGGAACTCCTAGTGGCAGTGTCGATACTACTGGGCCTTTAGCTGAATTGGCCAGCGCAGTCCACAAACTGCAGGAACAGGTCCATCTGACAACCCAAAGCTCCATCCATACGGAGAATGCTCGGACCTACACCCCACTAACTGATGAACTACCCGCCAATCTCAACCTGACGGGTCTACCAATGTTCGAGGGTACTGAAGACCCGGTCCACCACATCCGGGTTTTCAAGGAGTTTATGGCCTTTAAGGGGGTTAAGTCCAGCATGTTCAAGCATCTCTTTGCTTCTTCCCTTGAGAAGCATCCAAAAGCCTGGTATTACAGGCTCGATTCCAAGAATTACAAGACTTGGGACGACGTCGCAACAGAGTTCGCTCGGAATTATGCAGATAATACCGAGATCCAGACCACAATGCGCACCCTGGAGGTCATGGCCCAAGAGCCCAAGGAAGGTTTCACCAAGTACCTTCAAAGGTGGAGGGCCGAAAGTGTTAAGTTGGTAGACAAGCCCAACGAGAAGACACTAGTGGAGACATTCATCAACAACCTCCTACCTCCCTACCGCGTCCATCTTAGGTATGCCGGCATTTCAAACTTTGCGGTGCTTACCGAAATGGGCATCAGGATTGAGGACGATCTTCGACATAATGAAGATCTGGGTGAAGCCTCTACCGAAGGCAATACTGGACATCCACTTGAGTCCTTAGAAGCCGAAGACTACTGACAGCCTCATCCAAGAGTCTAGATTGGGTTTAAGTCCGAGTCTAAGTCTGAGTCTAGGATGTACTATTTCTTTCAATTTCCAAGTCAAAGTCAGAGTCAGAGTCAGCGGTATTCTTTTCACATTTCAATAAAATCAGCTTTTCTATTTCTCATACATACTTTCCTTATGCGTTTCCGAGAACATGATGAACACCATCATACACTGTGAGCACACGCACGTGACTATTATAGGCACATCTATAATGACTGTAGGAAACCGAGCCCGTGTTTTCCTTTTACCTATTCCATGTCTGGTATAGAAAGCCACATAACTACCCGTAGCAGGAGCATATCGAATCCTATGACAAATCTGGGTAGCCTTCTAGTTTGGGTTCAAGACGGGAGGCAAGCCCACTTCCCACAATAAATACCCTTCCAATGAGACTAACCAAACCTTACCTTAGGTGTTAGTCTGACCGACAAAAAAAAAACTGGACAAAAAGTCAAAAGTCCAAGAGAAAAAAAAGCAAAAGGCCAAAACAAAAAAGCTGGCCATGATCAAAAAAGAATTATCAACATCTCTCGACCAGACACGGTCAACTCAAATGAAGAATCCCATAAGAGGTCAACCCAAAGAATTCAAAAACCCATGACCGTGAAACGGTCAATTCAAAAATTATCAATACCCATACCATCCAATAGGGGAGAGACAGTCAAGCTGGTCAGCTAACACCACATCTAGCCTTTCCACATTACAACCCTCAAGACCTTCTCGAGACCTATTCTAGAGACAACCCAGAATTTTGAGGATTCAAGCTCCATAGGATACACCCTAACCTTTAGGGCCAGACATGGAAATCAGATCCCGCATTATCAAACCTGCCCAATCGAAGCTCGAGCCATTCTACTCGACTTCCCCTTTACATAACAGAATTCACAATCACCATATGCAAATCCGAGAGCAAAACTCGTTAAAATCTCCGAGAGCAAAACTCATCAAATCCCCGAGAGCAAAACTCATCAAATCCCCGAGAGCAAAACTCATCAAATCCCCGAGAGCAAAACTCGTTAAAATCCCCGAGAGCAAAACTCATCAAATCCCCGAGAGCAGAACTCGTTAAAATCCCCGAGAGCAGAACTCGTTAAAATCCCATCCCAATTCTTCTCATTCAAACCAGTTACCAGCCCCAAACACGGGAACTCAACTTGCAGTCGGCATAGAACATGCCCAAATAAGTTCACACCACCTCTGGGGGATACCCCGGAGAACGCTCACAGTCACAGGATCAACATCCTAACTATTCTAGCCCTTTGATCAAGACATCACTGGGAATGCACCTAGCCTACACCATCGCTGTGGCTAGTTACACACAAAGCCCTAGTAAACTAGGCACCATTATACATCTTTCAATCCACTGAACTACGGCTTGGTTTGATTTCACTACACGTGAATACGTAGGCAGCCTTTCAACAAAGGCACAACCAATCACATTGACACACATTCAAAAAGCGCCATCATTTCGGTCACGACACCATCATGTTCTCAACAGCTAGCTTTGTCGTCCTGGGGGCTTCTCTTAGGCAGAAAACCTCCATCTACTCTCAAAATCCATATAAATTCAAAAAATCTAGCCTCCTTTCTATAGTATGTCCTAGTACTCGGCTTAGTCAAAGACGAGAATCTGTCAGGACTCGGAGCAATACCCACTTTGGAAATGTCCCAAAAATCAAAAATTCAAAAGGAGCACTAGACTACAGCATTGCTACTGCTAAAACAGTCTCATTACAGACTACTGCAATTCCCCTATAGCAGATCGTTCCCATTTTGATGTTCGACTGTGTTGCCACTCGCCTAGGCTACGGAATAGTGCAACTTAAGTGTCTTGTCATCTTAGGTGGCCTACCCCCTACCGAGTCACGGTCTAACCCTTAGAGAGTCAAAGTCGTGTCTGTCAACTCGTCCTCTCGCGTCCAGAGTCGAGTCTGTCGGTATATCTCTCTCTTCAAATTCTCATTTTTTACAAAACTTAGCCATTTGAGAAAATCCCTCTTCCTAGTCATCACAGGAATAGGATTTTTACCACTTCCCCTGTTTCACCTGGGCATATAGGCCTAATCAGGAAATTTCAGGAATCCGTGTCGGAATCCGTGTCAGAATCCAATTAGGAATCAAAGTCATCCCAGCCATCCTTATTTTCAAACTTCCAAAAATTCAGCATTCTTCTTTTCAAAATTTTTTCAAAGAAAAAGAAAAATCATCTTCCCCAGCATGAGTCGATGTTTCGCCTAAATGTTACATACAATATGTTATGTGTCAGCATACAGGTACACCCAAGACTCCCAAAAATTCTAAGTTCCCCAGTGGAAAAGCTCATGCAAGCTCCCGCGCAATTCTAAGATAGGATATATCTGCAAACAGGTATACCCATGGCTTCCTAGGCAAGCTCCCGCAACATTATCAGCATCAACCCAGGTATGATTTCTATTCTGTGGCTGGCGAGCCCTTCACGCAGGTCTAATGGACCCTAAACGACCCGATCGGAAGTCTGCCAGGTTTTAATCTTTGATTGACCTGGTGGCTACTCTGACTTTTGCCTTGTCCAAGCCTCAGTCAGAGTGGGGGCTCTGTAGACACCCACATTTTGACCGCCAGGTGTCTATAGTAGTTCGCGCCAAACACCCGATGATGATAGGACGTAAACGTGCTTTGATAGACTCGGATATGGGCTTGTAATTATGGACATTTGGTTTAGACTTTTAAGGAGTACAAATCTCACAAAACCAACCTCAAATCCAGGCCCAGTGGGTCGTTTCGAGTCAAATGACACTAATTTGGGTCGAAACCGTCACCAGGGGTAAAACCGTCTTTTAGCGACCGAGTCAAAACCCGGTCAAAGATATTTTCCGAGGCATAAAATCTGCCGTGTCACCCCCACCAATCCGGATTGAACTCGGATACTATAAAAATCAGCCATGCAAAATAATAAACAATTCCGTTTAAGGTAGAATTCGATCTTAAGTAGGAATTCTATCCGGAGACCGATTCAGACATTGACCGAGTGTAAAACACCCGGCCAATACACCCTCAAACCAGCCGGTTTTCCTCTTTCTTCTTGGCCAAGAAAGCGGAATTCTTATTTCCCTCGAACTCCTACGTTTCCTATCCTAAGCGGTATTCAAACTCTCCTAAACCAAGGTCGGAAACTCCCTATAAATAGGACCTCCCGTCCAACACAAAACAGACATCAATTACCTCGCTTTTCCAGCCAATACACACAGTTTTTACACCCGTCACACCGAAAAAACAACCTCCACACACGATTCATATACAAATCCGATAGTTAGCAAATCCCGACACTTTTCCCGAAGTCTCGGAGCCTTGACCGCACGTCCAAACCCGGCGTCCCAAACCTCCAAAAAACCGACACCTTAACTCACCCGCATCATCTCGACGCTCCCGTGCCTAAGCCACCGTCCGACGAGCCTTATACCGAGAACACAAAGCATGTAGGTTGAGGGTGTAAATCAAACCCGACTCTTCTCTTTTCTCTTCTCTTCTTCTCGTTTTTATGGGTCTCGTCGGTCTTTTTTATTTTTTTTCTAATATCGATATTATTAAAACTATTTTCATATATCGAATATTCTTAAAATATGATACCGATTTTATATAATCGAATATCGTATCAAAAAGAATTATATTAAGATTTCGACGACTTCATTTTATTTTTGTTCGTTCAAAATCCTTTTTTACAACTTTTCGTTCAAAATTCCTTTTTCTTATTTTTCGTTCAAAAACAAACTTTTTCAAAACCTTTTCTAAAGTCATTTCAAATATTCGATATCGATTTCATAATCGAATATCGAATACGACGAATATCGAAAATATAGACCGAGTATAAATTAATTCATGTTTGTACGCGATTAACGATTTTCGAACAAAAAAAAATAAAAAAAATCAGACCCGTACGCGAGTCGCGCCCGGTCCAGGCGACTCGCGCACGAGTCTGTGATCCGGTTCTTTTTTTAGTTTTTCGCTCGTTTATTTTTATTATTTTACGAAACGACTTCTAAATTTACATCTTTTCCAAAACCATTCTAAATATTTGATAATCAACTATCGAATATAACGAATATCGAGAATATTAAGTCGAGTACGAGTTATGCGATATTCGTACGCGATTTAATCAAAATTTTCCGAAAACCGTTGTCGATATCAGGCCGCCACGCGACCCGCATGAGTCTCGGGCGAGTCGCGCGGCTCTCGGCCCAAACACGTCTTTTTTCGTTTTTTTATTTTTTCTCGAACATCGTTTTTTATACAAAACAACGTTTTAAACTATATTTTTCAGATTTCGATTAATATTTATTTTCTCGATTTCATATTTCTTTCATATATTATTATTTCAATCGTTACTAACCCGTTTTCTCGTGTTTGTAGCAATTTATTCCCTCATATTCTTTTTATCGTTTTATTAGACTAAAAACGAACTTCACATGCTAAAATAACTTTGACGTTATTAGTTTAACATGCATTAAACGACTTAGCAACCCATTTATTTATTTTTCCTCACATGTCTTAGGAAAATAATCTCTGCATATCATTTTATCGTCGAACTAACGCGTGTACACAAAACCGAACGATATCTTAGTAAAGGCCGCTAAGTGCGGGCGGGGTTGGGTGTTCTCGCTGAACTTCCCAACACGTACCCTCACCCCTTACTCAGAACCGTGGTTTCCGGATGTCCGAAACCATTGGCAACGAGAGTCATTCAATATACGATTAACCGCCCAGTCGGCATCGGTATCGATATGCTAAGGGACGAACCCGATAAACTCTGACATCGGAAATGGGCCAGGCTTTAAGTATGGCCCACTACGACATAGAGTGGGTTCGAATGGTTCCGAATAACCATAAAATTCGGTGGCGACTCCTACTTCGATTTAAAATTCTATTCGATCCATCTCATATGGAAATTCTATCGCCCCCCAAAACCCGCGCTTCGCCGCGTCGGGGTGGACCTATGTCATGTCCACAAGAAGTTATCGGGGCAGAAATATTTTTAGGGTACTTAACTTATTAATTACAAAAAAATATCAGATGGTACTATAACGACTTCAATAGAATGTCACCTCAAACTTTCGGAAGAGCAGATCAATGCCTTAAAAATTACGGCAACGAGGCCTACTAATGAGGAAATAAGAAATAAGCCAAGCACATTTAAGG
Source organism: Agrostemma githago (assembly GCA_958450325.1). Classification (NCBI taxonomy): domain Eukaryota; kingdom Viridiplantae; phylum Streptophyta; class Magnoliopsida; order Caryophyllales; family Caryophyllaceae; genus Agrostemma; species Agrostemma githago. Next base: position 67,849,938 of record OY288251.1, on the reverse strand, counting down.
TCATTGCTGCTCACATATGGCGTAGTGCATGCAAAGCTCGCGGATTAGCAGATGATCAAGACGTTAAACTATACATACATACTGATGGACGACACAGACTGAAAGAACCGTCGTTACCCGAAGGATATTTTGGAAATGCAATATTTTTCTCATGTTGTCTTGCAAAGGCGTGTGACCTGGTTAAAAATCCACTATGGTACACCCTCGGTAAAATTGATGAGACTATAATAAGAATGAATAACTCTGATTATCTACGATCAGCCATTGACTATTTAGAGTTACAACCAGATCTATCGGCTCTTGTTCGTGGCCCTCATAGCGAGACATCTCCAAATCTTTTTATTAATTCTTGGACAAGGTTACCTTTTTCGAAGGTAGATTTTGGATGGGGTGCGCCAACTTTCACTGGTCAAGGTGGGATCAAATCTGAAGGGCAATGTACACTAACTCTAAGCCAAACCGAGGATAAAAGTTCTTACGTTGGCATTAGACTATTCACATCTCATGTGGACCTCTTTAAAAAATACTTCTACGAATTTGAGGTATCAGAATCATCGTAGAACAACACAAATTCAATTGTACGGTTTGTTTTATTGTGTGTTAATTTTGTTTATTTCATTTTAAAATATTGGAGTAAAATTTTCTTGTAAGAGACGTTTATATAATTCTCATGTAATATGATCTTATGAAAAGTTTATTAATGAGTTATTTGGTGGTATTAGTTATTGTCTGATCATCATCAAGCATTTGTAGGTGTCTCACGAGCTAAGTTTTGGGATCTACTCTCACCATATCTTGGGTTAAAGGTTACTCTCTACTCGTCCGTTATGAGAGTGTGTTGGACAGGAGCTGGTCTTTTGAATGGAGATAAATAGATAATTGCTTTTGGGTAAACTATACGCCAATAACGTTTATTATTTACATATTCGTAAAGATAGTAAATATAAACTCATCATAATAAACTTGTATCACAATAAACCCATCAATTTCGAAAGATCATATCACATAAATATTATGTAAACATGCATGCATCACTCGTACCACAACAGATTACACCATTATTTCAAACAGAAATTGCAAAAACACACAATAAAACACAGATGAACATTGACTTGTATTCTACGATTATTTATCTACTGGTACCCCAAATTCGTAGAAGTACTTTTTAAAGAGGTCCACATGAGATGTGAAAAGTCTAATGCCCACGTAAGAACTTTTATCTTCTATTTGGTTTGGGGTTATCGTACACTGTCCTTCAGATTTGATCCCACCCTGCCCGGTGAAAGTAGGCGCACCCCAACCGAAATCTGCTCCCGACAGGGCTAACCTTGTCCAAGAATTAATAAAAAGATTTGGAGATGTCACACTATGAGGACCACGAACAAGAGCCGATAGATCTTGTTGTAACTCTAAATAGTCAATGGCTGATCTCAAATAATCAGAGTTATTCATTCTTATTATTGTCTCATCAATTTTAGCGAGGGTGTACCACAGTGGATTGTGAACGAGGTCACCCGCCTTTGCGAGACAACACGAGAAAAATATTGCATTCCCAAAATATCCTTCAGGTAATGTTGGATCTTTCAATCTGTGACGTCCATCAGTATGTATGTATAGTTTAACATCTTGATCATCTGCTAATCCGCGAGCTTTGCATGCACTACGCCATACGTGAGCAGCAATGACCTTAAATGTGCTTGGCTTTTTTCCTATTCCTCCGTCACTAGGCATCGTTCCGGCTAGTTTTAAGGCATTCACTTGCTCTTCAGAAAGTTTGAGGTGACACTCTATTGATTCAACGGTATCACCTGATAATTGTTTTTGCATATAATCAATGTGACGATTAAGTAGTCCTCAAAGGTTTTCTTACTCAAATAGAAACATAAAGAACACAAATCATTATGGATATTCTACGTGGTACCCTTCTGTTTTTTCATATTCTACGTGGTATTCCTCATTTTGTTCAAAATACCTTTGACTTACGATAACTCTTAGCTATGAATTCCAAAAGAGATGATTTTAATTTTAAACTGAAGATATCTTAAAAACGATCAGTTTGGAAAAAAAATCATCACTTTCGAAACTCGGGAAAGAGAGTTATGGTCGGTCAAAGTTTATTCGTTTAAAACCATTTGACTGAGCATAACTCGTAGTACAAGTTTCGAAATTGCAAAAAAATCAAATCTGAAATCGTGGATCTTGTAAAGACAATGATTTTAGTGAAAATATCATCATTTTTGGAACCTGTGTCCATAAGTTGTCGCGAGGCAAATTTATTTTGACTAAAAGGAGGAGTACCACGTAGAAAATAAAAAAAAAACACAAGGGTACCAGGTAGAATGTAATATTTTTAGCAAAACATACCAGACACATGTAGAATGTAATATTTTCACTTAACCTTATCAGTTAATAATCTTTATCGTAAAACTGTCTCATAAATGTTTACCATGTAATATTTAGAATCATTTCACTTGTAATCCTCAACTATTTCATTTTCTAAGATCTACCAATATCTAAAAGCACTAAGAGATCGAAAAACGACTACGGACGTAATTTTTTTAGCAAAACATACCAGACAAGCCGTTTGGTGGAATGGGGGGCAAAGCTGGCTCGTACTCCAAGTGCTTGAAGTTGACTTGGGGCGGGTTTCGAGGTCCAAGAAAAGTGAGCCGGTCATGGCAAGGTGTCACCCCCGTCTCAAGTCCTCTAGCTATATTGGCCCAAGAATTGACCAATTGTGTATGACCAACTCCATCGGCTGCGTGGTGGTGTGACGCCATACCAAGGGTCACACCACCACAACTAAACCGCGTAAATTGCACCATCAACAATGGAACCGAAGACAGCCCTTGAGAGTAATCCCATGCAGGGATTAGCTCTTTACGCAGTTTCTTTTCTTTTTTTAAATCATCTCTAAGATCATTTAAAGTACTTTCTATCTCAGCATCAATAAAAAACACTCCCATTTCATTACAATCAATTTCAAATCGATCATTATTCTCATCCATCTTTAGCCTACCGGCGAGAGGATAATATGGCACTAGGGCTCTACTAAGTGACCCCTTCAAATTTTCAACATCGTAAGATATTGAGGAATCGGTGTCATAGATAAACAAAATATGAGTATGTGAAAAGGGTTGGCGTATCATCATGTCTAACCTCGATAGCCATAGACATTCCTTTGGAGTGGCCTCGGCCGGGCACACCATGACAAATTCTTTAATTTTAACACTCATTTTAATTTCTTAATTAGTGAATTAATTAGAGATAATTATTGTGTATAAAGCTAATTGAAGGGAGGTAGGGTTTATGTTGTGGTTTAGAATTCTACATGCAAATTGATTTATAGACAATTAGATATCAATAAGCATGTATTATGCCTAATAAACTACACTTAATTAGCCTAATAAACTACACTTAATTAGCCTAATCATTATGATTAAAATATGAGAGATGATTAATTTCGAATTGTCAACTTTTCAACCATATGTAACTGTCATGCTAGCAATTGCTCATTTGGTTCATGGCTAATTGGCTAGGATGTATGTATGTCGTTGTACTCCAATTTTTTTTCACACTTGGTTTTTCACGATTATGTTAAACCACTGTTAGACGTACATAACATTAAAACAAATTAAATTCTACTCCGTAACAAATAGAGAATTTAAAGTTGCATTTATCATGTGATAGGTTCCTTAGCTTGTTAATGCGATATAGAGTATCTCTTACTATTGGCTCTTGCTGTCTCGATAATTTGTTGTCTTATAATTAAAATATTTTCTCACAAATAATATCAAAAGGACAATAAATGATCGAAACGGAAGGAGTATAAGTTTTTTTATTTTTTTGAGCTACCATGCATCGGTTCATACTTAAATTTGGTTAGTTTCACCAAGCCAACATTTGATTCACTGTATAATTACTCGTATATTTGAGTTTTTGAGATTTATATTCTTATCTAAAATATATATTTCTTTTTTTGACATTATTTATAATTGAAGAAAATTTTCAATATTCTTCATAATCTATAACATAAATTTTAAATGATGGTCTCATTTGAGTAATCAATATGAGAAATATTATATTAAAATTTGACAATTATTTATAACTGGAGGTAAAACTGAAGTAAGGAGCGCGAGTCAAATAAACCCAAAGCATGCATGCAGAAAATAGCAAAGTAGTTTTATTCGACCTTCTTGTCGTGAAAGAACGAAACTTCCAGAAGTTTACACTTTTGTACCAACCATCACTAACAACAAAAAATTCAAAATTTACAACAAATATAGTAGTAACAAAAATCAACATGAAATGTTCAACAAATCTATGTATCACCTACTCACTTTAATTCCAACTATAATAATATAACTTTCCACTGTTTACATAGTTTCAGCAATTTATACAATCCTCTAACTTGATGTTATTATTATTAGCACTAAAAATCGGTTTGTGAATTGAAAGAAGCAGGTACAAATAAAGTGACTTACTGAGTGGGTACCAAAATGAATACTCCTATTAATTAATTACGTAAGTAATTACGTAATACAACTGTGTTAGTATATATTATTATCAGTTTTCTAATGTGTGTCCACTTGGCATGCGTTAATAAGCTAATTAAATAAATATTAACGTGAATATTATCTAAACAAGGTAAATACAACTTAATATTTCAATTATTTCTAATGATAATATCCATGTTAATGTTGATTTAATTAGTTTATTAACGTATGTCCAGTAGACACGGGTTAGAAATATATTAATTTAGTAACAAACTGATATGAAGTCAGTTGAGTATTACGTGCAATGGCAATTCAGTGATTAAACAACTTGTACACATCATTTTCTTATAGACTAGCTAGTTTGAAGTTGAATACTCCCTCCGATTTCCTATGTTTTTCCTCTTTTTTTCAGGTGAAATGAAAAATAAGGAGAGAGTATTATATTACTATCTCCCTTCCAACCATTTGTATACGTTTGCTTTAGTACGTATGTCGATACTCGTTTTCTTTTGTCTATATCTTTAGTTACGTATTACTAAAAATTATAAAAATTTGATATTCATAATGTATTCAATTAGACGATTTAAACAAGATCCCACGTGAATATATTTGATCTTATATATATTAGAAGTTATATCGAAAATGATGAATATTATATTAATTAAAGATGGTAAAGTGTGTGAAAAAAAAATTCCATAAATGGAAATAGGGAAGAATATCAAACTCAGCTCAATAAGGAAATAGGGAAGAACACTAGAACTCGGAGGGAGTATAAGTTTCAGTGGTAAGTAGTGTAACAATTTTGAATTGCGTGCTCAAAAGTCTTGTATATATTTTTGTTTTGGTGAGTATTATTGTTTTGTAACTTGTGTTATTGTTTATCTTCAATCTAATAAGTACGTACGTAGAGTGATTCATAAATAGGTAATGATCGAGACTCTTGATGATCAAATTAATACGAAATTACTTTTTCTAACGAAATTTTACTTAATCCTAACGAATTTTCTTAAAATTTTTCATTTATGCCTTTGCTTTCAAGCTCCCTAATTAATCTTTCTAATACCTTTGATCTCTACCAAAAAAAAATCTGATTAATCAATCGATCTCGTGTGAATTCAACTATGTATCTTAGTTCTCCAATTAATGATAGAATAATATCGCTTTAAGTTTTAAGTTTTGTCTTTTTTTAATCAATTTATTATAAAGTTCATCAATTAGGATTTGATGATTGATTTTAATTTTAGGATTTTTTGTAGGGTTTATAGATCTTATTTTTTGATATTACATTGATTGATTGATCGATTTAAGAAGTGTTTTAAGATTAAGAAAAATGAAAATGTAAGATTTTCAATTTCGCTAGAGAGAAAATGACCACTTTTGAGAATGAGAAGGAAATGACAAGGGCAAATTCGTAATATATCGTTAGGATTGACTAAAGTTCGTTAGGAAAATGCATGACCCAATTAATAAACAATTCTTCCGTTTCATTCTTTGGTGTTTCTAATCGTCTTTGTACCGAAATAAGAGTAGTAATCAAAAAGGTAATTATAATGGTCGAGGCTCGAGATGATGATGATGATGATGTGAATAATTAGCTACTAGTATGTTATTCCTACCGACAGATCGGAACATAACAGATGATACACGGTACGAGAAGCAATAGTAAAGATTATTACTCCATCTGTTCAAGTCGAACCTTCTCTTATTCCTTTTTGGGACGTTCAGGTCCAACCTAACAGATAATATTCATGTTAATGTTACTTTAATTAGCTTATTAACGTAGGTTTATTGGACACACGTTAGAAAAATCGTATTACTGTACAGAGATATTACATTAGTAATTTAGTGAAGTGAATATTAGTCTATTACGTGCAGTGGCAATTCAGTGATTAAACAACCTGTACCCATCATTTTCTTAAGAGATTATTATAGACTAGCTAGTTTGAAGTTGAATACTCCGTATAAGTTTTAGTGGTAAGTAGTGTAACAATCTTGAATTGCGTGCTCAATGTTTACTCACAAATTCTTGTATGAGACGGTCTCACGATAAATTCTTTATATGGTTGTTTAATCCGGCCTCCATCTTGCATTACATTGTGAAAGAATATATCTTGAATATTCTTTATATTGCTACTCTAATTGTGTATTATTATATAGGATATGATATAATTACTTAAGATAGAAAATACGGAGAGATTATAATTACGAAGTACGAGTATTATATAAGGTTGATGTATTGTGATTCAGTTTAATAAGAAAACTTCTCACAAGGTATCAGAGCCTGTCGATTCTTGAGGACAACAAAATAAACGTTCCGCTACCCTGCCGGTGGGTTGAAAATACGCCACCCACCGGCGGGATTTGTGCATTGATATTAAAAAAAAAACTTTTTTATCGATAAGATATCTGCTGCCCTGCCCTCACGCAAATCCCAAAAATAATTAAATATGTTTAACTTCACTATGTGAGTAGTAAGAGTCGAACCTGAAACCTCTCCTACCAAGTTGACTACAGTTGCACAATTGAACCAATGATATACATAATTTTAATGTATCATTATCTTGAAATATTATAATTAATAAGAGTATACGCTTAAGTTTTCAACTACTTCTATGTAGCTTTAATTTAGATAATTGTGGGTATTAATTTTTAATCAAATACAAATAAATGAGTTAGACGAAGAGAGTATACATTTCCTAGTCACTCTGCCTAATACATACGAAGTATTTTTTTTTTGTAAGTTTTCTTAAACGAAGCAAAAAAATTCAAAACCAACATCAATTTATAAAAACAAAACTTGGTTTTCCACCAATTACTTTTACTGTATAAATTCACTTATAAAAAAATTCAAAATATAAACCGTAAGATTTTCCAAATGTCCCCCATCGGGAAATCTGGATTCGCCCTGTTTGGATACCTATGTTTTATCATAAGTCGCTCAAGGATTCTGTTGTTGAGTATGGGTTTGTACTTCGTGGTGTGCATGCTTTAATCGAACACCAAAGATTTAGTGTCTATTTCGAGCGTTTGAACTATGATATCGTTCGATCATTATCAGGTGTTTAGCAGGGAATCTTCTTTAAAACTGAGCATGACAAATGCGGGTGTTCACAGTTATGACATTAACTCAATGGAGATAAATAGTTTCACACGAACACCAAAACGATAACTAATTAAGTTTGTCACAATTCTCACAAACACTAAAACGATCCTAAATGTTGTGCGCCAAATTTGGACAGTTTTTCCTCCCATTTAGACCTGTTTTCCTCCGTTTTGCGAGACTTGAGCGCGATTATCGCCGTATTTTGAGTAATTCTCGCATTAGTGTCTCTCTTTTACATTTTACGTGTTTTTGGTAGTTTTCTGTCTATTTTGATAGGATTTTCGACCGAAAACGTGTATGAGCTTCTACGAGCTTAAGAGAGATGCGGTCTAAAGAGCGAAGCACACAACCGAAAGCTCAAGTAATCCAATTGATCGACAAAGAAAAAGACGGAACAAAAGCGGAGTATCACCGGGCGAAATTTCGTCCGACGACATATTTTCCACCCCCGAAGATTTTCATGGTGAGACACGACCGGGCAAAATTTCGCCCACCGGGTGAAATTTCGCCCGATGGAGAAAAACGTCAAAATTGACGATTCGAGAAGAAAATCTCACCGGGTGAAATTCACCCGGTGGTGCCAATGTCGTCAACCGCAGGGTGAAATGTTATCCCATGAAGATGCAAAGGGTGAAGGTCTAGCTTAATGAAGAATGATTGGATTATGGGCTTAAGCTTGTGTGACCCATTAAGAAACTCTATAAATACTTATCCTAGGATTTTGAGCAAAGTGTGTCCTAATTTAGTGCCTCCTTAGAGTAGTGTAGTGAATCTCCATAGTAGTAATAGTTCACATAGTAAAACTCCATTAATTTAGAAAAACTCTCTTAGTTTAGTTTAGATCTATTATTAATTTGTAATTAAGCTTCCATCTTTAGTTGAAGATTGTGTTTATATTGAAGATTCAAAGGTTTTGCAAGAGTTTAGTGACAAGATCTTTGTATTATTTCTTGAAGTTTCTTATTTATGTTAATCTTCATTTTCCTCCTTAGTCTCCTCCATAATTGGTAGTTTTTCTCTTCTCCCTTTTTCTCTAATAGTTAGTTTTGTTTCCTTGTTAATCCATTGTTCATCTTGTTAATCTTCATGTTAGTGTAGTTTTCCTTTGTTTGTTTGTTTATCTCTCTCCTGAGTTTGTTTCTTCATGGTTTGTGTGTTTATTTATTTTCCTCCTTAAAGTTGTTTTGTTAGTGTAGTTTCTTTTATTGTGTTAGATTAGTTATTTCTCCTCTAGTTTAATCATGTTTAGTCTTTCTCCTAGTCCCCTTAGTGTTAGTTTTATTATGAGTAGTGAGTAGATTTTAGTCAGGGGGCTAGGGGAGGAGGAATTCTAGGAAAATGTTTTATCTTATGAAATTATTGCATTTGAGGGTGATATTGTCTTGATGGTATTGTTGTGTTTTGTTTGACTTAGCTTGATCACCTAGGTTGACTTGACTCACTCGGACCAATATCGGAAACTCGGGGTTTGGATAATTCTGTCTAGAGAACTTGGTTTATTCGTCGCGAAAGCGGGCTTAGACTTGGCCGGTAGGGAAACCGAAAGGTGGAACTTCCCTTATACACCTTGTGATAATTCTTGCAACGTTATACTTTTATCTTGTTTTCCGACTCCCCCTAACGCTTTTCCCATTAATAGATTCTTGCCTTAGTTCTATAGCTCGTTTAGTTACTCTAGTTTCTCTCGACCAAAACTCCCCCTTCTCTACTCCAATCACTTTGAAACTTAGACTTGACCGACTACCCCTCGACCATCGCTGTGTATCGATTCCCGACTTGCCACTACTACGTAGTAGTATTTCGGAGTTTATAAATATCGTTTGACCGCGTTTGATAGGCGACAATCGAACGCGCATCACTTTACCATTCCCAACCATTCTAGTAGCTAGCCCCATTTAAAGGAGGGGTTTGGTGATGGGTGATCCCCATCCAACGTACCTCACTCGTCTGATGTTGGGTAACCTTTCCAGAGTGTTTGCAAGTGTCCCACGAGCTAAGTTTTGGGAACTCTCACCATATCTTGGGTTAGAGGTTTATCTCTACTACCATATCAATTGGCTGTTGGGTAACCTATACGACAATAACGTTTATTATACAGAGTAAAAATATTCATAAAAATAGTAAATATAAATTCGTCATCATAAACTTGTATCACAAATAATACATTTAATAAAATTTTCGAAAGATCATACTCCGTATTACATAAATATAATGTAAACATGCTTACATGCATCAGTGGTACCACAAAAGATTACACCATTATTTCAAATAGAATTTAAAAAAAAACACAATAAAACAAAGACGATGATTGGCTTGTATTCTAAGATTATTCATCTATCGGTATCCCGAATTCGTAGAAATATTTTTTAAAGAGGTCCACATGAGATGTGAAAAGTCTAATGCCCACGTGAAAACTTTTATCTTCTATTTGGTTTGAGGTTATTGTACATTGTCCTTCGGATTTGATCCCACCCTGTCCGGTGAAAGTCGGCGAACCCCAACCGAAATCTGCCCCCGATATGGCTAACCTTGTCCAAGAATTAATAAAAAGATTTGGAGATGTCACACTATGAGGACCACGAACAAGAGTCGATAGATCTGGTTGCAACTCTAAATAGTCAATGGCTGATCTTAGATAATCAGAATTATTCATTCTTATTATTGTCTCGTCAATTTTAGCGAGGGTGTACCACAATGGATTGTGAACCAAGTCACCCACCTTTGCAAGACAACATGAGAAAAATATTGCATTCCCAAAATATCCTTCAGGTAATGTTGGATCTTTCAATCTGTGACGTCCATCAGTATGTATGTATAGTTTAACATCTTGATCATCTGCTAATCCGCGAGCTTTGCATGCACTACGCCATACGTGAGCAGCAATGACCTTAAATGTGCTTGGCTTTTTTCCTATTCCTCCATCACTAGGCATCGTTCCTGCTAGTTTTAAGGCATTGACTTGCTCTTCCGAAAGTTTGAGGTGACACTCTATTGATGCAACTGTATCACCTGATGATTGTTTTTGTATGTATATAATCAATGTGACGATTAAATAGTCCTCAAAGGTTTTCTTACTCAAATAGAAACATTAAGAACACAAATCATTAAGCTTAATCTTATCGATTAATAATCTCTATCGTAAGATTGTCTCATAAATATTTACCCCGTACTGTTTAGAATAATTTCATTTGTAATCCTCAACTATTTCATTTTCTAAGATCTATACCTATCAATCAATCAATCAATCAATCAATGATTGAGTTCACTTCTCATACTTGAGTCCGTGAGTCCTCACCTCCATCCTTAGATTAGAATAGATGAATGATTCTGATTTATAGATAAAAGATTCTGATTTGTTTGTATAATTTGGTAAATATCTCATTCACTCAACTCTCTCTTCTTAATTTACTCATCATTTAATCTTCTCCCTATAAAAAATAATTACTACGTATCTCTCTTCTCATAGACACGTATCATGATTTTCATTCAAAAAAAATTGAATCGTTATTATATAGAACTAAAAAATAAAAATTACCACATCTCTTTTTCTCTCCTTAATTTATTTTGTGTTACTCTTATTATATAGAATTGTTACTCTGGATAAAGTTTAGTGTTACTGTAACGAACATATGCAAATATACTTACATTGATTTTAGAGTTATATACTCTCAGCACATAACAGAATTATTATAACTCAACATATAATAATGTTAATCCAACGTTACAAACGTATTACTCTAATAGATACTTTGTGTTACTCCAACTTTACAAACGTTTAATCTAATAGATATTTTTTGTTACTTCAACGTTACAAACGTGTTACTCTAATAGATACGCCTTTCACTGTTTTACATAAATATTGAATACTGATTGTGTTTCCTATCTTGTTGGATCTTATTGCCTTAAATACTTGATGGATCAATCTTTTATCATTTCAATCTCAACTATCTATCTATTAAGTTTTAATGGCTTAGATTAGGACGTACGGACTCAAAAAATATTGAGAACTCATCTGAACCCACTTCTATATATACACATATATATATAGCAATCTCATTGGTCCGTTTCATCGAAACTCAAATTAGGAAAGTATCATAAATAAATAAATAAATAAAGTCAATTAGAGAATCTTTTAATTATTATAATATATATTTAATTTATTATATTAATGTGATGTCTTACAATTCTGAGGTAAAAATCTTAAGAGTTCCTTTTTTAAAAATATTATCGTAAAATAAATTATAAAAATGAAATAATTAGATTCGTGATAAAATATGCTTTCATTAGAGTTAAATTTCTTATTATTTGTTTCACATTATGTGATGAATTTATTACATATAATAGTCATAAAATTATTCTACATCGACAAATTATAATATGATGATGAAATTATATATTATAAATAAGAGTAATCATTCGTTCTTCGATATCTACGAAAAGTCTTTTGAATCTAAAAAAAGAGTTCTTAAGACTAATCATTCAGTTTTAAATATCGACCAAGAAAAACTTTTAAATTATCTCACATCGAAAAAATTATGATGTGGTAATGGAATTCTATATCATAAATGTTACTGTAATCATTCAATTTTAAATATCGAATTGAAAAATTATAGTGATGTGATGAAATTCTATATTATAAACAACAGTAATGTTGTTCTTTTTAGTCTTAAAAAAAGCGGATGGAAGACCATAAACTTAAATAAATTATCTCACATCGAAAAATTATGATAAGTTGATGAATTCTACATTATAAATAAGACTAATCTTTCGTTCTTAAATATCAATAAAAAAAGTTTCTTAATAAGACTATAAATAATAATTTGTAGCAATTCTGTGTTCTTAGATATTAACCAAAAATCTTTTGAATCTTAAGATATTATTAAGACTATAAACTAAGTAAAACTATACCACATTCGAAAAATTAAAGTTTCATCAAACATAAATCTTTTGAGTCAGTTGCTAAGACTATACACTTAAATAAAAAATTATAATAAAGGGATGAAATTCTATATTATAAATAAAACTAAAAAAAATCTTAGACATCGACCAACTGTAATCATTGTTTTTAAATTTCAACCAACAAAAAAATTTTGTTTTTTTAAAACACTATGATGGAATTCTATATCATTGTCTTTCTTAGGGGTGTTTGGTTGGCTACTTAGGAATGGATTGGAATCAATTTCATTCCAATGTTTGGTTGGAGAGTATTGGAGTGGAGTTGGATACCTAAGGGTTCTAACTCCATCCTAAATCTTTTTGAATCTCATCTCCATCTCTTCCCCTTGGATTCTAACTCCACTTCTTCATACTTGAAACTAAGGGAACCAAACAAGACATAGATTTAGAATCTCAAACCACTATGAATTCCAAATTCATCTCATTCCATACCTGAGCGTTGAACCAAACGACCCCTTAAATTATACTCCCTCCGTTCCAACGAATTGTATACATTTGATTTTTTGACACTATTCATGAATGAGAAGAATCTTCAATAAAACTTTTAATATATAAGATAAAAGATAGTCATGAGGGATCTTGTTTAAATCGTCTAATTAAATACATCATGAATATCAAATTTTTATAATTTTTGGTAATACGTAATTAACGATATAGACAAAAGAACACTAGCATCGACGTACGTGCATGAAGCAAACGTATACAATTCGTTGGAACGAAGGGAGTATACGATGAGGTCATGGATTTGTAGTCTTATTTTTTATTTGTTTTTAAAAAACTTTTGAGTTTAAAAAGGTCTTAATAATACTACAAAATTAAAATTATCTCACATCGAAATAATTAAAATAGATGGGTTTCTATATTATAAATTAGACCAATTATTTGTTCTTAGATATCAATCAAAATCTTTTGAGTCTTAAAAAACTTAAGACTATAAACTAAAGTAAATTATCTCACATCGAAAAATTATACCTCTTTGTTTTGAGTCTTAAAAGACTCTTGTCTATAAACTTAAATAAATTATCTCATATCAAAAAATTAAACTCCCTCACAAATTCTTTATAATAAGACGATGAAATTCTATTATATAAATAAAAGTAACCATTTCTCCAAATTATGATGAGGTGATGAAATTCTATATTATAAATAATACTAATCATTCGTCAATTTTTCGTTCTTAGTTATTAACCAACAATTTTTTGAGGGAATTCTATACTGTATATTATAAATAAGTGTAATCAATCGTCTATAAATAAAAGTTCTTAATTAGTTTGAGTCTTAAAAAACTTTTAAAAATACTACACCTAAAATTATCTCACATCGAAAAAATTAAAATAAGGTGATGATTCTATCTTATTATAAATAAGAGTAATCGTGCGTTTTTCTGAGTCTTAAAAGCAGATCTTTAAGACTATAAACCTTGAGGAAATTATTCTACATCGAAAAATTATGATGAGACGATAGAAACATCGAAAAATTATGATGAGGCGATAGAATCTTATATTATAAATAAGACTAATATTTCGTTCTTAGATATCAATCAAAAAAATTTGAGTCTTATAATAAGGTGATGAAATTTTATAATATAACTAAGAGCAAACATGTGTTCTTTTGAGTTTTAAAATGAGTTCTTAAGACTATAAGTTCCGCTGAAATCAAGTTTGATTACTAATATCAGGTGATCATCTTATTTATTGTAATTACATAGTTTTGATTAAGTTTCTTATTTAACGAATGTATCATCAATGTAATTAAGTCAACTAACCCGTACAGCGCAAGAGCTTTAATCTATTATTATCTAATAATCTAAAAGCACAAAGAGATCGAAAAACGACTACGGACGTAAATTTCTTAGCAAAACATACCAGACAAGCCGTTTGGTGGAATGGGGGGCAAAGCTGGCTCGTACTCCAAGTGCTTGAAGTCGACTTGGGGTGGGTTTCGAGGCCCAAGAAAAGTGAGCCGGTCATGGCAAGGTGTCACCTCCGGCTCAAGTCCTCTAGCTATATCGGCCCAAGAATTGACAAACTGTGTGTAACAAACTCCATCCGCTGCGTGGTGGTGTGCCGCCACACCATGGGTTACACCACCACAACTAAACCGCGTAAATTGCACCATCAACAATGGAACCGAAGACAGCTCTTGAGAGTAATCCCATGCAGGAATTAGCTCTTTACGCAATTTCTTTTCTTTCTGTAAATCATCTCTAAGATCACTCAAAGTACTTTCTGTTTCAGCATCAATAAAAAACACTCCCGTTTCATTACAATCGATTTCAAATCGATCATTATTTTGGTCCATCTTTAGCCTACCGGCGAGAGGATAATATGGCACTAGGGCTCTACTAAGTGACCCCTTCAAATTCTCAACATCGTAAGATATTGAGGAATCGGTATCATAGATGTACAAGATATTAGTATGTGAATAGGGTTGGCGTATCATCATGTCTAACCTCGATAGCCATAGACATTCCTTTGGAGTGGCCTCGGCCGGGCACACCATAACAGATTCATTAATTTTAACACTCATTTTAATTTCTTAATTTGTGAGTTTAGTAAAGATGATTCTTAAGAAGAAGAATTGTGTATAAATTAAGGTAATTGAAGAGATGGAGGGTTTATGTTGTGGTCTAGAATTCTACATGCATGCAAATTGATTTATAGACAATTAGACATCAATAATATATATGCGTGTATTATGCCTAATAAACTACACTTAATTAGCCTAATCTTTATGATTAAAATATTATATTAAACGACTTAGCTTGTACCCAGCATCATTTTATTAAAAGATTATAGGGGGTGTTCGGTAAATGGTGGATCCGCCAAAAATCGGTATATTGAGAGCAAATGGCGGGTTTGACCACAAAATATGCTAATAGTAGTGTTTGGTAAATGACAGATTGTAATAGCATATTGGGGACGAATATGCCGTTTTGCAATATACTGCTAGGAGCAGCATATTGAGCTTAGCGGATTACCTTCCTTCTTTATTTACCACTTTACCCTTTTACAATTTAAACCATACTTTCATTATTCATGTTTTCATTATTCTAAACTCTTCCATAGAATTATCAACGTTTTCCTCCATTTTTTTAATCTTCACATTCTTTTAATACATAGGTGGAGTAGATAAAAATTAAATGGAAGAAGTACATAAATTTGATAAACAATTAATTGTTGCAGTAATTAATTCATGACTCGCAAGCTTTCGGCTGAGACTTCATAAACTCAAGAAATATCAACTCTCTGTGTTAATATTTGTTCAACTTTAATCGATATTAAAAGAAATCGACGATATTAATTATTGAAATTTTTGGTATGATATATATTGACGTATATTTAATTAAAAAATTATTTATGTCATTTTTTGTCATTTTACAAAATAGTTAAACAATCCGCTAATCTAAAATAACTAATAACCAAACACAATTAAAAATTTCTGCTAAATAAATCTGCCAGTCAAACATGTCAAATGATTCTGCTAGTCAAATCTGCTTCTGCTAATATCATTCCACTGTTTACCAAACAGGACCATAGACTAGGTAAGTAGTGTAACAGTCTTGAATTGCGTGCTCATTGTTTAATCCTCCATCTTGCATTGCCCAAAAGTCTTGTATTATTGTTTCGTAACTGTGCTATTGTTTATCTTCAATCTAATACTTACACTACGTACGTACGTACGTAATGTGATTCATAAATAGGTAATGATCGAGACTCTTGAGTCTTGACGACCCTGATGATCAATTATTAATAATCAACTCTTCTTCTTCTTCCGTTTCATTCTTTTATTTGGTGTTTCTAACGTCTTTGTACCCAAATAAGTGTAGTAATTAAATAGGTAATTACAATTAATTAGCTATGTACGTATGTATAAATAAGATTATAAGAATGCATTCCTATTGACGGATCGGATCGGATCGGAACATACAGATGATGATGATGATACACGGTATGCATAATGCATGTACGAGAAGCAATACTAAAGATTATCATCAACTTGCATTGCTTGGTTGTTTGACTTGGAAAGCAATTAATGATAAGCAATTACTGTACAAAACTAAGCACGATTTAACACAACTTTATTAATTAATCAAACATAAATTACATAATTCAGCCCCGATGTGATATGATCTACAGGCGATTCAAAATATTAAAGAGGGTTTAATTATATATTCCCTCCAATTTTAAATGATTGTCCCGTTTGTGCAATATATATGAGGAATATCACATTAAAACAAGACATTCATTTAAAATCGGAGACGTTATGTACTCTTTCTGTCTTGATCATTAGTTATCCTTTAATTAAATAATATAAAAGGATAACAAATGATCGAGATGGAGAGAGCATATAACATTATTATTGTTTATGGAGAAGTTGAAAGTAGGTGCATGCAGCTGTGATTGTGATTCCAATCCCATGCCCATGAGCTGCATGTCGCCACTTTCTCCCCACAAAGACTCAGCGCGCGGTAATATATTTACGTCTTCCTCGGTCGATCCCAATTCTTGTTTATGGATTGCATGAATTAGGCAAAGGCTCAGGCTCAAGATCGATGTATTACCGTCCTATGAAATTCAGAGGTCGTGCTCCATTATCTTTAATTTGATGCTACGGTATAGCAGATGTCATAAGTAATTAAACATCCTACGGAAAAGCAGCTAGCTATAGGTCGGATCGATCGGATATATATATATATATAATCTCCAAATTACAGAAATTTTGAAGTCAACTAACTATATGCATGCGATCCAAATATTTCGGGTACAATGTTCGGATACTCAATAATAATCAAATCGGAGCATATTTCATACAATAGATTATTTGAACGATCTAAGTTTGAAACAAGTATTAATTATATTCGTTCTGTCTTCTAACACGGTGATTTCCTACGAGTATTTTTTTGCTATTCAAATCATGTCGAGAGAGAAACTTATACAGAGTACATTTTGTTATCATGTTGTTATATACTTATATTCTAAGTAACCATTTTGTACGGAGCATCATACTAAAAGTTTAATCAGTAGTGTTATATTCAAAATAACAGTAAAATGAAAAGAAAAAAAAATGACACATACATTCAAACTAATAGAGAAATCATCCTAATATCAACCTCTTAAATCTTACTCGTAATAAACTTTTAAAATAAAAATCTTAATGACACATTCACATAACAATTTGTCGAAAAATATGCAAACTTCTTTTTATATAAAAAGCTCATTCTTATATTAATATACTATAAATTACTCTGTACTCTATAAATTTTTATTAAAAGTCACCCCTAAACATTAAAAAAAATTTGCCACATGATACGTTTAATAAATGGAGCAATTCTTGTGTTAGACAGTAAAAAATTATAAAAATAACTACTCCTTCAGATCTCATATGAAAGGGAGAAACAGTATGATATGGAGGGAATGTCTTAAATATTAGATACCTCACGATAAATTTAATATGAAACCATCTCATACAAGAATTTGTGTAAATATTTTAACATGTCGACACAAATATAAAATATACTCCGTACTATCCATGAAATTATGCCCCTTATTAGAGATGCTATACTTCAACATATTGTTTGATTCCAAGTTCTTTAAACAAGAGCTTTCTTAATTATTACTGGGTTCTTTTCTTTTTGTAAAGTGAAAGAACGTACTACATTGCAGGTGAAAATCGAACCCTCAACCTCGTAAGGGAGTTCTTACCCCTTTCTTAATTATTACTGTATGAATCTGTAGATCCTGCAATTGAGGCAAAACAAATATTGTGACGCTGTTTTGACTTATTTTCAAGCTAAATCGCAGATTTTCAGCTGGCAAAATACAGCAAGTTAATTACCAATATTGTAGCTTCACAAAGATGGATCCAAATGCAGTAATTTTTTTATAAAACGATAAAGGTAAACTTGCGTAAAAATTGCCAGTCTATGAAAGCAGAGAATAAAAACAGGGATACGTCATAGGGATAGGCATCTCGCTGCGAGTTAATCTATGGCGGATGTTCAGATCAAGATCAAACATCCACTGCTAAAACACAGCGGAGGCAACCACCTTCATGCATCAAATCAAACGCCTTGTTGATCTCGCCAAGGGTTAGGTTGTGTGTTATGTACTCATCCACCTTAATTTCCTGTACAGTACACAAGTCATGCATGAGAGTAGATTAATCAAATCCCATTTTCGCATGTGTTGGAAAAACAGGGCCCTCTATAGACATTATCCGTTGTAGAAAACGAGAGCAAAAATTAGGCCAAGAGAACATTTCGCATAACAGATCTAAAGTGAGCTGAAAATAAAGCGGAAAGAACATGGTCTTAATGGTGTAAACCAGACGGCATAGTACGGACTCAAGACAGGTCCGACTGTATTGACTTCTAACACTGATTAAGTTGATCAATACAGTAGTCAGTACGGAGTATATGCTAAAGGATAACATGTAGAAATAAGGTACTTGCCTTCTTCATGTACTTCTCCACAAGCCAAGGTACTTGAGAACGGCTCTTGAAACCCCCAAAAGCAGTTCCCTTCCATACACGGCCCGTCACAAGCTGGAAGGGACGAGTAGATATCTCCTGACCAGAGGCTGCAACACCCACAATCACAGATGTTCCCCAACCCTACAGAGTTTCAATTTTTCAGCAAATGTGATTTTAAGTCGAGCAAGGAAAGTCAGACTGGTAGTTTAGGAGGATGAATATAGGCAGAAACTCACTTTGTGGCAACACTCCAAGGCTGATCTCATCACAGAAACATTGCCTATGCATTCAAAGCTGTAGTCAACGCCGCCATCAGTGAGATCCACTATCACTTGTTGTATGGGTTTATCATGATCTTTTGGGTTCAGAAATTCATTCACTCCAAAGTTTTTTGCTTCATCAATCAGGAGAAGAAAATGAGAAGCAATAAAAAAAAGCTGAGCATTAAACATATCAGAAGTACGTCCGCCAAATATTCTAAAACTTAGGCTAAAATGAACAGCTCCAAAAGCCAGAAGAGCAACCAAACTCAGAGCAATACAATAGGAGTAATCACTGAAATGTTTAGAAGCAGAATTGGATAAAAAGACAAGTAATTTTCAATGATAAGGATCGACATTTAGTCTCCAGCTGTCCAGCCCAGCAAGACTCACAGTGAGACTTTGTCTGAGTTTAGCCCCATACAATTAGGATTAATTGTCAGTAGTTGTAACTAATACAAATCTCATGCAATTGCACGGTTTTTCAAACAATGAGAGTAAACAGAACCAATAATTAAAGTATTACTCCGTAGTAATTAGTATTTTAAAGTGAAATTTTGTGTTAACGTGAAAATATGTTTATTAGTATTAGTATTATATGAAGCGGTAGGAAAAGAAAAAAGCTACTCTTTTAGTACGAAGTACTCCGTATTTGATAATTACTGAGTATTCTTTTAACAAAACTAAATCAAATTATCCAATGTTTATAATACTTGTGATTTTTTATATTTTCAATTTTTATGATTTATCATAAAAAGTACTGTAATTCTACGATGATAATTTTATATATGAGTTAATTGTTGATTTGTTCCCTGAATTATTTCTTTCCATAATTGAGAATTGAGGTTTTTTGAGGGAAAAAATTTATCATGACGATGACACATAAGCTAGAGTTACGGAGTACGGAGTATTAGCTTAATAGTAGGGGGGATAATGATATTATTAGGTAAATGAAGCTCACTGAGACTCTATCTTTTGACAAATTTTGAAGGATGAAAGGAATGACGAGCGTACCAACTTCATATTTCTTGGGGTCAATATCTATCCCTATAATTCTCGTGGCACCAGCAGCTTTAGCACCCTCTGCAACCTGCCAGCCATTGCGGTAAATACTAACTCTGATTAAAAAAATCAAAAAAGGGAAATCCACTTCTCGAGCAAAACGAGAACATACCGCTAGACCTACTGTTCCAAGACCAAAAACAGCAACGTTGGACCCAGGCTCCACCTTCGCAGTGTTCCAAACAGCTCCAAGACCTGCATAGATAGAAACTCACATCAGACATGCATTCTCTTTCATATTTCCATTTGAGGGGCGATGATAACAGTTTTAGTTAGTGTTTCCACTGTTGTATACAGAGGTAAGTATTCCCTCAAAACGTATAGAAACAGACCATGCTTGAGTCTTGACTGTTAAAATCCAAAAAAGTTACCTAGGTATACACTTTGATTGACTTTATTTTGAAAGGAAATAAGGAATACAAAAGACATTATGTGATCCAAATATGTTTCCTGTACTAGCGCCCAACTTCCACTCATCTCATTATAGAATTTGGCAGTTCTTTAGTAAGTAAACACAAGAAAAAGAAGCTATCAAGCAGAAGAAACAACAATCATGCACGAACTCGCATTGGAATTGATCAAGAACAAATCTTCATAGCATGCTCAAAACAAAACTAACAGACACATAACAAAGTTGCACAGACAATATCCTTTAGTCGAACATTTAGTCACTCATACCAATCAACAAACAAATATTCATCAAAAGGAATATCTAGGCCACCATGAATATGAGAAAACATACTATATACTACTCGTATATGTTAAAGTAACCAATGATCAACAGAACCTCTTACCAGTAGCTACACCACAACCAAGAAGACAGACTTTATCCAATGGAGCCAGTGGATCAATTTTAGCAACACTAACATCATGTACAACAGTGTACTGACTGAATGTCGAAGTTCCCATGAAGTGATAGATAGGTTTTCCTTTGACAGAAAAACGACTCTTGCGATCATTCATCATAACTCCAACTCCAGTAGCAGCCCGGACCTTTCCACAGAGATTTGTTTTACCCGACTTGCAAAATTTGCATTCTTTGCACTCTGCTTGGTAGCAAGGAATAACATGGTCTCCAGGCTGTACGTCTGTGACACCTTCACCAACACTCTCCACAATTCTGCATTAGGATGCACAGTTCAGATTTCATCAGAAATAGAGCTAAGCATCACGTCAAATGCAAAGCTATATATGAGGTACATACCCAGCAGCTTCATGACCAAGGATACAGGGGAAAAGACCTTCAGGGTCCTGCAGCAAGAATAAGTAAAATAATTTAAGAATATTGATAGTATGTAAAAAAAAAAAAACGTGAAGGCTTTTCAGTTTTCACCAATACACTTGAGTTTGTATGAGACCAATGTTATGAACTCGACAAAGTAACTTATACTCCGTATAGACTTTCACAAGGACGGGTGATTAAGAGGTATAACTTTAACTTGTTTAAACAAAGATTGAATCACTAATTCTGCGTTCATCACCATTATCTCATTCACGGACACAGTGTCAGAAATTGGTGTTAGAATGTGTAAAGTAAGTATGATAGGCAATCATCCCAGAAGGAATCCGAGCCTAATCGTAGCAATAACCAAGTTACGGAGAGCTGACATGCATAAAGCATAATACTAGCCACTTGTAAAGATTACTTGGTATACCCTTTTCTTATTGTATACTCATCTAACAGTTCCCAATTATCCCAATGTTGTTATACATACTCAAAACATTCCAATTAATAATGAATACTCACTCGTAAATAGATAGTAATAACAGAAACAATCCCAAAGGTAGAAAATGATTCATCTTTGAGATCCCACTATTGATATACTCGCATACTTCTTACATACTGGTAATACACTAATACCCAAAAGAATATAAACAGCAATGATCCGAAAAGTGGGAAATGATTCATCATTCTCATTACTACTTGTCATTACCCAATTATGTTAGGAGTTGAATTAAGAGCATATATATCACTCGCACTATACAAAATTCAATAACCACAAAAGTAATTATAATAATGATAATGATGATGTGAATAACAAGAGCAACAAAAATGAAAACATAAAAGAATAGAATGACCTTGCCGCTCCAAGTGTAAGCGTCAGTGTGACAGAGGGCAGTGAAGAGGATCTTGATTCTGACTTCACCGGCTTGAGGAGGCGCAACTTCCACATCTTCAATCACCAATTCCTTGTTCGCCTCCCATGCCACCGCAGCTACACACATCACCACATCAAATCAAATCAAATAACCCATCAATCCCCCATAAAAATCAATTACTATCAACTTGGTTAAAATTTCCATCTAAATTAAGAAGAAGAAGAAGAAGAAATGGTGGGTAGGTGGGGTGGGGGTGGGGTATACCTACCTTTGCATGTGATGACTTTGCCCTGAGTACTCGCCATTATTGTGAGAGTGAGAGTGATAAGCAAACAACAGCGATTCACGATTGACACAACTGCGTCTTACCTTACGTCTGGGGTTGGTATTAAATAGGGACTTTGAGGACTACTATGAAAGCGAAACCCTCCGTACGTTTTATTTTTGCTGCCGCCATCCGGATAACGCCCGATACTCGGGATCATCCGGATAAGCTAACCCGTAAATAGGGTGTAAATGAGTCGAGATGGCTCGCGAGCAACTTCAGATTAGCTCGGTCAAAGCTCGATTCGGCCTCGAGCTCGGCTCGGATCATTTATGAGTCGAGCCGAGCAACACCTGGCTCGGCTCGAATAGTTCGCGAGCGGTTCGATATTATTTTAAAACTATACTTTCCTTTCCGCTACCTAAATCAAATCAAATATACCTTAAAAAGGAAAGTAAATCGTATATTGTTCATAAAAAAGAAACTAAATCATAATTTACTCATATTGCCTTAAATATTTGCCCGTATATGGTTAGTTGTTACCATAATTTACTCATATTACTAACCAAATTAACCCCAAATTACCATAATTTACTCATAATTTCATTAGTCAAAAACTCAAATAAGTTGAGCACTTAAGCTCCAGCCCAACCCAACCCATCATGCGACTCGAGCTCAACTTGAGCCCGGAGTCGAGCCTTTTCCCGAGCCACGAGTCGAGTTAACGAGCTCGAGCTCGAGCTTTTGTTTTTGAAGCTCGATGAGCTTGAGCTCAAGCCGAGACTCCCCTTTTTTTTTCGAGCTCGAGCCGAGCAGCTCCAGGCTCGCGCTCAACTCGGCTCGTTTACACCCCTAGTCAGCTATTGCTCTCATTTTTCGGACCCTACGCATATGAGTCGGGTATGGATCCTTTTGAAAATTTATAGGTTCGGATTTCACATTTTTTAGATTTCTTGCTTAGTGAAAAACGGGGTGAATAAGTCATCCTATTAAATCTTACCTTAACGAACACAAAAGCAAACAAAAATACCACAAAAAAAAAGGTTGAGGTTCATGTTTGAGAAAACATATCACAAAAAAAAAAGTTTTGAAGTTCATGTTTGAGAAAACATACCACAAAAAAAAGTTTTGAGGTCATGTTTGAGATTTACTTTAATTAAGTACGGAGCAATCAAGTAGGCAGACAGTTCAAAGGTACAGAGTATATACGAAATCCCAAGTATAGATTATAGAAGTGAGCTTGACTGGGGAATATTTTCATCCTCCAATGTTTTTAGTTGCTAACAGAAATTAACGGAGTATGTGGATGGTCGCAAAGGTGAAGTCTAGTAATGAGTGCATGGTGCACCAAAGTTAGCAGCAGGTTCCCCGTCTTTACTAAAAATTGTCCACATTAATTCCAACTTTTTGCCTGGAATGGCACACCGTAAGCCATGCCTCGAGAAGGATGATCGTGACTTGCCCAGATATGCCTAAACGACAAAGAAATAAGGCTAAAATGGAGAAATTGCTTGAACGCACAACACCCGTGCCTGGACCACCATTCCATTTCCAGCGCCGGGCTCACTTCCATCTCAGCATGTGGGCAATGACCATACATGCCCCCCATAATAATACACTGTCTTTAGGTGGTGGTTCAAGAGTGACATCTGACAAGATATATGCACCAAGAAAAAACTAAATAGAAAGAAAGATGGCCACGCAAAACTCTTGCTTGCATTCCCAAAATGCCAATCCAATCCAATCCAATACTACAATTTCCTCCAAGTCAATTAGGTTCATTCCCCCATTCTCCTACCAATTTACTACCATTGCAACCGGAAGAATAAAGGTCGACTAGGGTTTCAACTTTCAGTTACCGGGTAATTTACAGATTTTGTAAGATTTATTCCCAATCTTACACTCTACACCATTAAATTTCACAGTGAAAACCCGTTTTAAGGATGGTCCAGCAATAGTTGGATGTTTCTTAGACTCCTCTTCTATCACTCTTTTCAGCAGATCACTGACATCACCTGATGCCCAAGCTACCGATATATGAGGACGAGGGTCCTGCAATCAGAATATCAAATTTCTGTGACATTACCAAAATGAATGAACCACCATTGAAGAAACAACTGTATTTTGCCAAACCTTGTAAAACTCAGGAAGATTATGCAGTCTGTAAACTTCATTCACAGTTTGAATCTGTTTTGTTATCTGCAAATGGTGAAAAACAGGCTCACTGTTGCTTTCATTTTGTCCAAGAAAGCGAAAAAATAACATTTTTTAATGTAAACTACTACACCGATGGCTTCAAGATCTGAAAATGTAAACTACTAACAAGCTAGTATCAGCATTAGCATGCAATAACCTAATTCAAGCAGCATAAATAAGAGGAAGACATTTGAGATGGAAGCATCAATTCAGAATGAAACACAACTCGCTTATGCATTAGTCTTGCGCCTCTTGGCCCTAGAGTACATCAATTATAACAAGGTACCAATGCAACTCAGCTCACAAGATAATGGTATGCTATGGGCCCAGGGAAAAAAAAAAAAAAAAACAAGCATCTATAGCAAAATATGCAGAATAATAATAATCACCCCCCCCCCCCCCCCAAAAAAAAAAAAACAAGCATCTATAGCAAGATATGCAGAATAATAATAATCACCCCCCCCCCCCCCTAAGTGTTACCTCTGCCAATCCTCCTGTCTTGACTTCTATTGAAAGAAATGTACGTGTACTATCATCATTGACAAACACCTCCCAGTTACTGAAGTCGATCCAATACCTGATACAAAAACATAACTTGAAAAACCGAATGCTTTGAATGATGGAAGAAATATCAAAGAGAGAGCAGAGAGAAAAAAGAGCTAACTGCTTTTGAGATTGTAGTTTTTGTCGAAGCATGGCAGCTACTGAATCAATTTGGTGCACCCTAATCGGTACAGTTCTTCCTAAACTGATATGAAATTCCCTGCCCAAGGCAATGTGTTCAACCTTTTGATCATCACTATGCGATTCTCGATTGCAATATCAGCATCTACAACATGGAGGCCTGGAAAATTAAGTGAGACTTTCCGGAGGAACTTAGCAGCCTCTTTCCTTGCAGGTTGTGGGATCTGAACTGCAAAAAAGTGTAACTACTCTGAGCGTCAGTATTTAAAAGAAAAATAATCGAGAACAAAATAAGAAAACAGCAATAAAGTAAGGGGTCGTTTGATTACTCATCCAATTACCGGGAAGTGCAAGTTCCCAGGAAGTGCATTTTCATGGAGTTGTTTGGTTGTCCACTTCCTGGGAATTGCCACTTCCTCCACAATGGGGAAGTTACTCACCAAGCCCCCTTGGTGTGTAGAACTTCCCGCATGAAGTCATTTCCCACCTGGCAACCAAACAATATTTTTTAATTCCCATGAAATACAAATTCACGTGAATTTAAAGTTCCCGGTAACTTCATCTTCCCATGGTGAACCAAACGAGCCCTAAATATACAACAGCAAAAACTATCCCTAAGTTGAAATCGCAATAACATTATTTACTTATTTAGTGAGTTGTGGATGACCCATAAAAAAATCAAGCCAATTCAGTCGATTAATCACCTACTGCAGGACATTATAAGAAGCAAAGATAATTTAATAATCTTTTTTCTATATTTCATCATATACCAAATTTATTAAGCTCAAAAATTTAGTAAGGACTTAAAAGTTCCTTAGTTTCACAAGCAATCACCAGTTCACCACCACCAACTCTTCAATATGACAGGTAAATCAATAGTCGGGGGTCCTTCGGCCATACAAACTCAGGCCTATCCTCGATTTCTGTTGGATGCATGCGTATTACACACAGCCATGAAAAAAAATCCCTCGTGTCCAGGATCCCTTCATATCCAAACCATGTACTCCACCTCACATGCATACCGAATTACATCTCCTTCCCTACCTCACAAACATTCACTAAATGAAAAGATGAGTACCTCATCAACTCTTGGATCTCGTGACATCCCCTCCCAAGATCCGAGCCTCCCCCCAATAGAAACTCTTTATAATAGAGTAACCTCTGGATCCTGCTTTTGATGTTTCTTCAACAAGTATCACATTCAATCTCACTCCTCGTAGCTTCCGTTCCAAATGGGATATTAAGATTGTTCTAAACCTTTCAACTACCTATATCCATTATCCAATATGTATGCATAAATGAACATAGTGTTGTCTACAAGTATACATGCTCATGGTATGATACGCTATTAACCTGACAGATCATGAAGCGATTCCAATTTACCCAATCAATGATGTCCTCCTATCTACATGATTTTATCATACAATAGAACTGAAGACATCTTATGAAGAATAACAAGCATATACACACAAAACCCATGCTTAATTGTAATCAAACGAAGCAAAGGTTAAAAGTAAATAAAGTACTGAGTAGGAGTAATACTTAAGAGAAAAGAGAAACCTGGGATGTAAACATGTAAAGCATAGTTGCCCTCAACATGGGGAAAGCTCCGGACCCGACTAGGCTGACCCGTTTGGAGGTTATCAAGAGGAGCTTCACAGGGGCAATACATCAAACAGTTGAAGAAACGTACAAAAATGAGCAAGTAAGGATATAGAGTGATTACCGAAGAAGGAATTGGGAGGGGTGAGGAGAGATAGTGGCGGTGGTGGAAGCGGCGGTGGTTGCGCCGGAGATTCCGACTCCGACTCCGATTCCGATGATGAACAATCGCCGTACGAAGCTATGAGTGCATCCATGCTGTCTTCCAACTATTCTGATTTTCTCTTCCTACGGAGTGGAGTAGTTTTTTTACTCCCTACTTTTGGTCCAAACTACTCCCTCCAATTTCGAACCATCTTCTTCTTTCTTTATCGATCGGGTTGATGAAACAACTTTTTACTCTTGAGTTCAAACTATTCATCCATATTTTTATTTTTCTTTTTTTTTTTACAACTTTTACTTTTTTTTTTATTCTCACTATTTTTCTTATATTACAAAAAAAAATCTCATTTAATTAATATAATACTTCCTTCTAATTTTTTTTTTATATTCCACTATTTTTTTTATATTACAAAAAAAAATCTCGTTTGGTTACTCATCCAATTATCGGGAAGTGCAAGTTTCCAGGAATTGCATTTTCTGCCCGCATGAAGTTATTTCCCACCTAACAACCAAACAATATTTTTTAATTCTCATGAAATACAAATTCACGTGAATTTGTAACTTCATCTTCTCATGGTGAACCAAACGAGCTCTTATATGTTGTATAAAACATCATGATCGCCCGTAAAATGGGTCTCCAACCTAGCATGATATATTCTCGAGTCAAATTGTTTTCAGTTTTCACTCGCTGCTTTAATCAATTCAATTTCGGAATTGACGAAAGATTACTGGTAACTGGTGAGTGGTACGGAGTAAGAGGTAAACTAGTAATGTATCGAGTTCATTACTGTTATAGTGTTATACTCCGTAGTAAAAGAGGATCAAAACAGAAGCCTACAAATTAGAAATTTCTTGCAGCCCATTCTGCTTCAAATGCAAACCATATTTTAACTTTCGCACAAATCATCATCGTACATCTACTTTTAATTCTCATCTATTCGGCTACCTTCAAAAGAAAAAACTCAGCAACACCAAATCCACGCTCCATAGTGATATACCTATATTAACTACTCATGATTCTCAGTACGTATCTTTTGAGCAATCAATTCAATCTCTGTCATCCTTTCATCAACTAGCTTCTGCAGTTGCTCCTCCTGATTCTTCTCGTCTTCATCTACATTAACATTACTACCATCTTCGTTATCACGGGACTTGTACATTACGAATGATTCTCCTGATTCATTAGGGATGTCAACGACCCGCTTTTCTTTTGTCCCAGAATCTTTCCCAATGAATTTAGCCTTCACTCTGTCTGTGATGAAGATTCGGTAGTTTTCCATGTACTTGTCAGCAGGTGAGAGGGACATGTATATCAGAATCTCCCAGCACTGAGTAAATTGTTTTTTATTGATCTTCAGACTCTTCCTCACATCATCAACAACTGTTGATGGGGGAAGAAGCTGGGAGGTCTGTGTTCTTTTTGACAAATTAGCTTCTTTGAGGCTTAATACTACAGCATCAACAGCAGGTTTCACGGCATTGCATGCTAGAAGGCGGGGGACATCGATATAGTAACGAATATGTTGCAAGGAATCCACGGGTTCCTCAACTGTCAAATCATACACATTCTCAGACACCGCAACATGGTTGAGTATCTCGAGAAGGCGACGCCCATATCCTTTTTGTTGATATGGAGGCAGTACAAGTATCTGGGATCATTATAACAAACAGCAAGTCAGTTGTATTGTATGACACCCTAATAATAAGTTACCACGAAACTGTTTCGCAATTATTTGTAAAATGATGACTAGAAGTCGTACAATGCCACCACTTATATGAAATGGTTCGCCAAAAATAAAGTAAACAGTAACAGGGTCGAATTTAGTAATATTATGAAAGTGACTACTCATCACTAGCTAAAAGGGTTATTCACTTATTCCTTAACACTAGGCTTACTACTTCAGTAACATAGTCTAAGCACTGGCTATTATTGCAGTTTTTAATTTAAGTTATTTCTATCATCTTTTTCCCCAAAACTTTCTTCGCTTTCTTCTTTGTACTGACTAATATTGCAATTAATTTTGTCCTACTTATATATTTATAGTAATAATCTCTATTCTATTTGGTCATTTGGACTTCATAAGTTTATCGGAGAAAAATGCTAGCAAACATAAGAGAAACCTGACTGAGTCGCAGCCTCAAACTATCCGGATAGTGAAAAAAGCGATAAGAAGCTGCAAAACCAAGCAACTTAGTTGGATTGTCACCCTGTTGACCAGTAGCCCCCTGGACAATAATGTACATCTCCCAATTTGAATCTGTGACATCAATAGCATTGCTACCTGTCGCCAAATCAAACATATCAAACTGTAGCTACAAGCTTATAATGACCTTTTCAAGTGGAGCAAAGAAGCAAACCATGAGCACAATTAATTACCATCAACAAGAAGAAGAACAAGAGGCACTACTCTGCTGTAAAGAAGCCCAGCTGACATGTCGCCCATAACCAACCGAATAACCTATGAGGTGTCAAAAGAATCAGTGTGTTATTTGTAAATAGGTAATAATCCCAAAAAAAGGACTGCATCATATACTATCCCGTAGCTCTCCTATAGGATCGTCTTATATTATAGCACAGGCGAACCCAACTTACTAATTAAAAGTGGAAGTTATCAAGATTAATTGTCATCTATTTTTGGGCCAAATGCTTATGGGCTAGTCTTATGGTGTAAGGCAGCCTTACCAAGCAATTTGTCTAAACTATCACATATTCAAATCAACACCATGAACATGAGAGATGTGGATCCTTAACTAACACATTAGAGAAAAATGTAGAAAGTCAAGAGGCAGCATTGCTATACGGATCACCAACAAAACAAGGAGGGTACTTTTATGAGTCCTCTCAATAGTGTTTATCTGTGAAGTCAAAAATCAAATCCATGAATACATGAAGACATCTTATATCACATGTATCCTGATTTCCTGCATTAATAGCTTGATGCTTCTTAGTATTCAACAACACGCTTAAGAGATAACTAACCACAATGAAGGAAAGTCAGACACTCAAATCCTGGCCCTAGCCACACCAAATATGCTAGGAGACCCTATGGTATGTGGTATTCACGATTATAATTATGTCAACAAAAACTTGTGCTAAACCCACAGCCCACAGCAAGAAACATTAAGTGCTATGTGAATAGCCACCCACCTCGATGTTAATGTCACCATTTCCAGTAGAGGCGTTCGGCTGCAGTTTTTCCCCTTTGGAAACAACTGAACTGATAAGAATATATGACAAAAATTGTGATTAATACAATATTGCTCATATTCTAGGGAAATCTTTGTGTTTCTATAGATTACAATAGCAAAATAGGTCAAAATACCTAATGCACTGCTTCTCTGTTGAGAATGTCAAGAAGAAGTCATCCTTTTTATCCACGATGTTTTCAGCAAACATATCCTGAAAAAAGAATCTACATACTCAACCAGCAGGCATGGAAAATGATAATTGCCTAATCAATTATGAAGCAGAAACCGTACCTGTAGAGCTGCTTCCAAGTCTGTAATGCCTTTCCCTCTCTATGTATGTACACAAAGTAGCAATAAACCAAGAAAGATCAATACACAACAATCAATAAACTTCCATTACAGCAAACATCACGATATACCTTAAGAGAGAAAATTTCAAAGCCAACTTTGGCAACAAAAAATATTGAAGGCTTACATCAGATGTGCTTTCATAAGTGATGTCTGTATATGCATGGAACGACAGAGTGCTCACCCATACAACAATCTGAAAACAAGTTTGCCAAGATCAATCAGATATATTCGGCATTTCATCAATGCAAACATGAGGTGTAATGACAAACATGCATAGACATTATACAACCAAATAAGTGAACATTAAGAGTGGAAATGTCTCCTCACTATCCTGCCTCTTACATTGAGGGCCATAAAAATTTTCCCAGTGCTAGCAAGTGCCTCAAGTTCCCAAAATAATAAAGTAGAAAATTAGCTGAACATAAAAACTTTAGAAAGTACTCAGGAATCCCAAATGAGAATCATCTCCTATCTTTCTTCCAAAACCCATGTGGGTATATTATGCTTTCTATACTACAAAGCTTAAACAAGAGCGTGCAAGTACTCGGACGACCCACTTCAAGGCACTCAGCATCACGAAATATAATGAAGGACTCCTAACAAAACATAAGTGGTAGACTAACTATGTTTTTTTGCATCACATAACTGGAAAAACAAAAAAACAAATGAAACATAACCCACAAAATTGAAGCTACAATTTCATTACCTTCAACCCTTGGTACCCATAAATTTTTCCATCTTCACCAAAAAACTGATTCATGTCAATCGGATCAATCTGATGGCCAGTCCCGGCTTCGGCCTCCTCTTTACTAGAAACTGCAATTGTATAAAGCAAATAACCATACAATGTCAACTAAATATAAAGCAGCTGACTTATACACCATTTCTCATGACTAATTACTCATAGCTTTAATTTATGATTCCTTTTCAACATTAGGATGCAATTTCTATTAGATGACTAAAAAACCACTACTCCGGATCAAAAAGAAGGTTTTTTGGATGGAAATGACAGTAAACTATGTTGGAAATGGACTAAGAACTTTGATTTTAGACTCCACCATTTTTCCGACACAGTCGATTAGCAAGGAAACAACAATAGTACTAAATTCCACAACTTAACCCTAAAAATTTACTCCGTATCAAAATAGGTTTGAATTAAGCAAAATCAACAAACAGCTTAACCTCATGAACAAAAACACGTATTTATTACAGCTATGCATTTGATCTTAAGGGTGATAGAAGACTCATTTCACAAATGTACTATGTCGAAACTCAGAACAAAATAAAAATCAAATAAACTAAAGTATTTCAATTAATTCAGTGAAATTAAAGGGGGGAAACAGTGATGAAGAGTAGTTCTTACCAAGGTAAATTTGGATGCAGTCATTTGGTTCAACGCCAGAATCTAGGACCAAAAACAAAAGAAACCAATTGAAAAGATCAAAAAATTAAGAAATTGGGCGAAAAAATTCAGGGAAATAGAGGAGGAGGGGGGCGGAAGTTACCGGGGCCGGCGAAATTGACGCGGCGTTTCTTCTTGGAATCGGTAGTTAGATCGGTGGAGGGTGGTTGCTTTTGGCCCATTTTGAGGGAAATTAGGGTTTGAGATTTAGGGAAGAGCGGGAAATTTGGGGGTGCTGATGTGCTACTCGATTTTAGGGCGGGAAATTAGAGGGTGGAGTAGTCCTAGTCGACAGTGCAACTCACCAGGCACACTTTAAATAGGGATATCCCACACTATACACATGATGGTATACAGGTATAGTAGTATTTGTACTACTACGTACAAATGTATAAACAAATCAAATACTGTATCAGGATGGCAGTAGATCTAAGACCCGGTCTAAATCCGTCGGGTTGGATCCTAATGGGACGGGTCTGGTTTTATATTTGTGAATCCAACGGATATGCGTCGAGTCGGGTCCGGGTCCTTAAAAAATGCACGGGTCCGGATCCGTATCCGAGTTCGGGTCTTAATTATGTATCCAGATCCTTTAGAAAAAAATATTCATCAAAGTAGAAATATGGTGGGGTTTGTGAGTGAAGAAAATAATAAAGAATTGAAGGAATAATAAAAAATTGATTAAAATACAACCAAAAATGGAAAAAGGAAAGATAATCCAATTAGTGCCAAAAAAGAAAGAGAGAATATAAAAAAAAAACTATGAGGGGGTATGAGTATAACTACTAGAGTTATAACTATAGTTTTTTCTTGTAAATTTGCTATATTTTGGATCCATGGGTAAATCTAGACCCTCCCAAACCCTGACGGGTCGGGACTGGGTCTGGGTTTGGGTCTAAGGATTTTGGACTCATGCGGGTCTGGGTCCAAGGTACGTATGACGGGTCTGGGTCCTAGTGGACCCGCCCCGTTGCCATTCCTAATCATAGTTAATCATACTCGGCCCTAGAGGGCTTTAAATGGGCCTCTGGGCCAAATGAGTTTTTTGGGTCATGTTATTTGCACAGGCATATCCGCATAGGTGTTGCTCTTCGCAGTGCGCATTTTACTCGACGCAATACCGTTTTTTCCGATTTTGCCCCTCTCATTTTCCCCTCCCTCAAATTCATGCTTTTGTTTTTCCTCTATTTTCTTTCTCTTTTCTCCATATCTACCTTACTCAACGCAGTACATTATTTTTTACTTTTATGCAGTACATTTTTTTTTTTTACTTTTACGCAATACATTTTTTTGCAGTACATTTATTTTAAAATTTCATGAAGTACATTTACTTTAATCTTTGAATAAAGTACTAGTATAGATCCCGCGCAATAATGCACGGTAAATTTAGAATTTTATATTTAGTAATTACTCGATTTTAAACATTTTCAATCTGTATATTTTGATTTAAGAAAATAACTTGAAGATAATCGAGTAATCTCATTTAATGCATTTTTCGGTAAGTGCTTGACTTGCCATCAAGTTGAAGAATATATATCTTGTTACAAAGCTAATGATAATATTTTATAATTTTTAGTTGATTATTTAATTTAATGTTTTTTTATCACGAAACCAACCGACTTGAAAAAAAATACATTCCTTGTATATTCAGTTCAGTTAGATATTTTGTTAACAAATTTGAATATACGGAGTAACGTAATATCAAAATATTATTTGATAAAAAAGAGTATTTTTTTTTTGAGCGATGATAAAAAAGAGTATTTTATTTATATTTTAAAATCAAAATTTGAAAGGATTTTGTATAATTTTGCATTTTATCACATACTCGTAGTTGTATACGTCTACACTTGGTTTTGATAGTTTTAACCCTCATATTTTGTTAGATAAAAAGATACGTATCATAAATGTCTTTTTTAATAGACCATACATAATTATTTTATTTATTGAGGAATTTTGCTTTACTTTGATTTGAATTTTGATACTTCCTCTAACTTTATAAGATCTTCCCATTTGATTATTTTAATCTCTTTCAAATGAATATACAATGGAAGATATTAGAAAGTTTGAGGAAATGGTATATGGTATAATTATAGAAATTTAATAGTGTTTACTCCCTCCGTTCCAATGAATTGTTTGCCTTTGCTTTTGGCACCAAGGGCAAGAGATCCAATTAGAAGGTGACATGTGGAGCCAAGACTCAAATTACACATAAAAAACATTCTTGAAATAGAAAGGCAAACAATTCATTGAGACGCCTCAATATGGAATATGCAAACAATTCATTGGAACGGAGGGAGTATTTGTTTCCATATTGAGGTGATAGTATTTTGGAGGGAAAAAATGTCATGAGGGATTGACACATCAGCACCCACTATTCTCTTAGTAGTAGGAGGATTTTTTTAATTTATCAATGCAGTACGTTTCTTTTATCACGGAATATACATATTTTTTTTCAATTTTGATGCAGTAGTTTTTTTTTTCAACTTTGACGCAGTATATACCCAATTCATAAGTGTACTACAATATTCGATTGCATAATTCCAATTTAATACCCAATATTAAAGTATTAAATCCAAGAATTGAGTTTCTAAACCAAACAAATTGAAAGTATAGTGTTTGCTAGAATAATTCATTGTATTCAGCCACAACTTTAAATTTATGTTTAAAGTCATGCGAGACATCCAAACCAAAATAAAAAAGACTCCGTAAAAAAGAGGAACACGTCGTACGTAAGGTAATTAATGGTTGAAAATTGATAATTGAAACCAAAAACCCTAATTTCAATATTTAGGGATAAACAAAAAACAAAAATCGTAATTAATGATATATAACAATAAACAAAAAATCGATTATTCTGAACTTTGAAACAAAAAATCCTAATTTCAATAATTAATGATAACTAATGATTGATACCTGTTCTTCAATCAAAATCTTTCAATAATTAATGATAAACAAAAAACAATAATCATAATTAGTGATATATAACAATAAACAAAAAAATTAATTATTTTGAACTTTGAAACAAAAAAAACCAATTTCAATAATTAATAATAATTAATGATTGATACCTGTTTTTCAATCAAAATTGTA
The DNA here is from genome assembly GCA_958450325.1 of Agrostemma githago. Lineage (NCBI taxonomy): Eukaryota > Viridiplantae > Streptophyta > Magnoliopsida > Caryophyllales > Caryophyllaceae > Agrostemma > Agrostemma githago. The sequence goes on along the minus strand of OY288251.1, from coordinate 67,814,545 downwards.
TCCATGATCTATTAAACTTGATAAATTTAATGAATGTATAGTTAGATTTGGAGGTAGTCAATAATAATTGAAAAAAAAATAGTTTTTAGGGTTAGGCTAGAAAGGGTGGGAGAAGAATGAAATTAGGTTTGTTTTTTTGACAAGGGCATGAAATGGAAAAATATGGGTAAAAAGTACTGCGTCGAGTAAAATGTGTGCTGCGAAGAGTAACTCTGATCCGCATATTGTTAGTTTTTACCAAACACACAAATTTATAATACGGTTTTTCTAACGTGTGTCCACTGAGCAGACGTTAATGACAGGGGCAGTCGTATCCCTAATCAAAAATACCCTAAAGTCCACTAACTAATGCAGATAGTGAAGTAGGGGTCGAACCACAAGGAGACGGGACTCAATTACTTGCTCTAAGGTCTAGACTAAAGATTGCGGGTCACTATTTTCCGGTTTGTTTGAGTGGACTAATAACTAATTGCTATAAGGTAAATCAATAATAAAAAGGGTCTAGGGTCTCAGGTTCACAATGAATGTCGATTGGGTCAGGGAGTCAACTAACAAGTCACTAATCGAACTGTCTAAGGTGTAGGTCCGGTCGGTACTACTACAGACTATAGAACTAAACTTAACCTGCGGTCGCTAGAATTAAGCTAGTCTACCCAAAATGCCGTGACCTAATTAGTCCTTAACCCGGTCGGCGGAAAGTCCTAATTGTGATACTAATTAATTAATCCTGGCCAGTAATTAATCAATCAGAATTAAAAACAACATTCAGGAGATAGTTCATATGATCAGAGACAGGTCAATTTTCTATAACCCAATTAACACCCATCGATCCCCTTAAACCCTAGATAAAAATTAGCTACTCATGACGATCGCAAATAAACTAACAAAACATGAATTGCAATTAAACATGATGAATGTGAATTGAATTAAACTACGAGACTGAAATCAGATAACTATGAAAATTAAGAACGAATTCAGACAGAAATTAAACTAGAGATTAAGACAAGAATTATAAAACTAGGGAATTGAAATTGAAATTAAAATTAAAATTAAAGTGGCGATACCGAACAAATTCAGATCTGAAAAAAGGAAGAACGGAGTATGATGAATCTCGCTAAGAAGGACGGAATGAACGTGGCTTCTATGCTAACTAATGTAACGTAAAGTCTCCCCCCCAAAAGATTAGAATCAAAAAGTAGTCTGACAATCCTCTTCCAACTGATTTAAAAGAAATCAGTTGGACTTACATACAGGCCCAATTCTAATTAAAAGGGAAATCCAATCCGCGGCCTGAATGCAAGGCACTCGATCGAGTACATGCGTACACTCGATCGAGTGGATGCGTGAAAGCTTCACAGTAAGTCTGGATGAATGGCACTCGATCGAGTACTCTACGCCACTCGATCGAGTGGATGCTGCTGAGCTCTTGATCGAGTTATTCCTTTACTTCTCGGCTTTTCGTTTTCTTCCTTGTCTTCCGTCCTCGTCTCGGCTATCCGGGTTATTACTCCAAAATATGCTCAAAATTGCACTTAACCTACAAAATAGCACGAGGACCGACAGTATCGACTTTCTAATAGAAATCGACATTAATCGAATAAATATGGAAGAAGAAAAGCTCAAAAACGGTTGTCGGGGGACAATAAAATACGATATAAAATGCGTTGATCAAACTCCCCCAAACCAAACCTTTGCTTGTCCTCAAGCAAACAACTAAAATAAATACAAATGAGGACAAGTGATGTGAAACACGACTCAGAGCTGAATTACAATCATTCTCCTAAAATCAACTAAGACCGACGAGAAAACACGTAATGCTCAAGAATGCAACGAGATCAATAATCATGCCATAATCAAACAATTGCCTGCCAAACTTTCAATCTTGCGAGACCAATAATGTCGGACTTCCTTTCGGTTGTCGCTCGACACTCATAAGTACGGGTAAGTGTAAATGTGAAGATAGGAAGGAATAAAGACACTCACTCGACTTATGAAATATGCATGCAATCGAATATGAAATCAATCTCCCCAATTAAACACGTGTTCCACCAATCAGGACCATAGTACATGCCAAGGACTTACAAGGGGTGGCTTATATGTGAGGGAATAAAATGGATTGTGCCTAAAGCACGTATGAAAATGTGGGGCTAAGACCAGTAGTCGCAGCTACACAATAAAAACTATTATCCATCCAAAAACCTCATCTATAAATTCCGGCCACTAGCTAGAAATAACAACTCAAAAGAGCATAAGAGGAAATTCTGTCATCCTCTAAATTACAGTTCAATTCTAGTTATAACTTATCCACCGTTCCCCGAAAATTACAAGAAGCAATTTTTTTTTTTTTTTTTTTTTTGAACTATTTTCTTTCTTTTCCTTCTTTTTCATGCTCCCATATTTTTCTCAATTCAGACAAGGGGAAGGCGAATACAAAGTCACATAACAGTATCATCCACTAAGATCCAAACGATGTAAAAATCCAAATTATGACCGCTTAGTGAAATAGTTCCCAATTAAGTTCACTGCGACTGTCCTGGTAAGGTAGGCTGTTCTGGGTTGTAGCTAAATGATATAAATATCATGAAAACTGGCTTACAACAGCTGAAACGGGCTAAACAGAGAAAAAATAACCTAAATCTACAGGGTAGTAAAAATGGGTCATTTTGGCTATGTGGAGCTCGTCAAAAACAGAAATGCCTTTCCTCATGTACCTCCTCCTCAAACCAAACACGCATTCAATGTCAAGAGACGGACGTCATATTTATGCAAATTGGTGTACACATTCCAAAAGGAAAAACCACTCAATTCCTAAATATAAATGAGACCAGTTATAGATGTTACTGGCCTAGGAAGCTCTAAATCCTCAGAATTTTTGTGGTTTGCCAACAAAATGGTCAAATTTACTCATTTGGCAGTTAACGGTCCAATAGGCAATCATATCAAAGTCATCTCATCTCAAATATTACATGCATTCAGGTACGAATTTAGCTATCAATTAGGAGAAGTCATGTAAAATGCAATGTCATCATCGTCGTTTTGCATGTTTCACACCGGACACAACACAGACACAAAGCACACAAAAATAAAATCTTTTTGTATTTTTCTGATTTTTCAATTTTTTTTGGATTTTTTTTTTTATTATTTTTGAAAGCACACAACAAAAAATAAAAGCACACAAAAAACACACAAATTCTCCCCCAAACCTAAATGTCACAGTGTCCTCAATGTGACTCTACAGCATATATGACAAACAAATCCACAGCCAATCCTAAGGACAACTCGACCTAAGGGGAAGAAAAAAAAAAAAAATCTAAGAAAGCAATAAAAACAAAAATAAAAAGGAAAGAAAGTACCGTATATACAATGGTAGCTCCCCCAAACCGGCTAATCAGCCATATCGTCGCCTCCACCGGTCCCAGATGGACCGGCTCCAGAATCGCCCTGGCCAGAGCCGCTAGCACCACCCTGCTGACCCGGTTGTCGCAAGCCTCTCAGCCACTGTGCTCCTAGGCCGCCGTAGGTGTGCCCGTAGTCCGGACCCCAAGCAGCTGGATCAACCCCGTAGTCGTGGAATATACCACTGGTGTCACCCGGACCTCTCCAGTAGGACGGGTGCTGAGGTGCCGAGACGCCTTCAGTAAGCAAGTACTCGTGGATCTCGCGGTTGACGATGCTCTGGTTAATCCCCTCGTGTACCCGTCTCTGGTGCTCATAAACTGGATCATACATAAACGGGTACGGGTGCGGAAACTCGGCACCCGAAGTCTGGAACGGGAAGGTCGGGGTGGGTGTGTGTACGGCCCTGGGGGGCTCGGTCTCATCGGGTACGGTCTGTACACGAACCCTACGTCGAGGGGGTTGAGCACCACCCTCGTCGATGAATAGCGCCTCGGGAATGAGGTAGCGCAGTGGGTCGGGTGTGGGATCACCCTCGGGGGTGGGTGGTAAGGCAAGTAGTGGGGGTAGGATCGTCCCTTCGACAACCGGGAGCTTCATCCAAACCTTGTCCCGGACGCGCCACAAAAATTCCGGGGGATTGCCCCGAACCCACTTCAAAGTGGAGAAGAGATAGTTGCGGTCTAGCAACGGGACGCGGTCGGTAAGGCTCTGAAAAGTGACTGTATCCCCAAAACCCATAATGTAGCGCTTCGCTAGCGCGGTGACAATGGCTCCACAACCAATCGGTCCAGACCCCCCGATCTGGCGCTCGATTCCGATACAGATCATACCCGGTGCACTAAACGCCTTCAGGGATCGCCTAAAGGGGTTTAGGTAGTGTCCTAGAATCAACACCTCCAATGAGTGAAGTTTACTCATGTCGGAGCGTGGAAAAACCACATGACTCAAAATCCGCAAGAAGAGGCGGATAGTAGGGTGTGGGATGGCGTTGAGCGCCATAGCGGTGACAAGTGCACTACGACCCGAAAATAACTTAAAGTAGGAAGGTGCCCTCGAGCTCTCGAGTATGTCTAGTATGTCATCGGCCTGGTCAGAAGTAAGCCTTAGACACTCGGACAAGCTACTAAGGTAGATTGATTGCTCCTCATTGTTCAACCGAAAGTTAATCATGCTCTCCTCTCTATCAAATTCAAATGAACTTAAAAACTCTAAAGTGAGTACTCGGTAAGATAACTCACGTAGTGTCCATAAGCCACCGAATCCGGTCATGGACAAGAGATGTGATAATTGCTCGTTCAACCCGAGCTCGATTGCGAACTGTGATGAGCAGCACCGGGTAGCCTCCATCGCCCTGGGTATCAAGGTAACTAAACGAGCTCTCTGGGCCTCGTCCCTGCAAACAATTTCTTCATAGCCTGGCACAGGCTGAACAGTCGGCTGCCTTGCGTTCCTGTTTCTGTTGTTGTTTCGGGGCGGATTCCTTCTTCCTGCCATGACTATAGCATAACAACAAGGCAAAATTATACAAAAATCCCACAAAAAACACATTATCTCGGCCAAAATCAGACCCTATACACAAAAATCGAATTTTGAGCACAAAGTGGTGAAATCAACACAAAATCAAGCATGCAATGGGATTAGTATATAACTAAGGATGAAATTAAGCTATAAAATCAAGAAAAGAAGCAAGGAAATCAAAAATCTCGTAGTATACCTCAAGGGTGACGGTTTGGACGAAAATAGGGGAGAAAGGGACGAAAATTTCAGAAATCGACACCAAGAAACACAAAGAAACACTCCTAATTGCAATTTAGAAGCAAAAATCGTGAGATTTGGTGAGGAATTGATGAAATAAGAGTGATTTGGGTGAATTGGGGGTTAGGGTTCTTATGTAATGTGAGGGGGAGGGGATGTAATTCAGAAAACTGATTTAAAAAAGAAGAGTAAGAAGCAATTAAAGGAGACGGAAAAACCGAAGCTGGACCCGGTTCAGGGGCACTCGACCGAGTGCATAAGCCACTCGATCGAGTTAACCCCTGAAAAGTTGGCAGTGGCTGCTCCGTAAGGGCACTCGACCGAGTGCATAAGCCACTCGGTCGAGTGAGCCCATGAAAAGTGGACAGTAGCTCCTCCGTCAGAGCACTCGACCGAGTGCATGGGCCACTCGGTCGAGTGACCACTGCACCTGCTACTTCTTCATTTTTTTTTTTTAAATTGTGTCTAAATCCTGAAATTAAATCAATTAAACCGTAAAATTCCCTCGTCCTCACTCGATAAATAATACTAACTCCCAATTAGAGCTACCAAGCTAAAAAAAATAAAAAATAAAAATAAAAAAAATGCGGAAGGGGAAATTACAAATTTATACAAGTGGTGCCGGGTTGCCTCCCGGTTAGCGCTGGTTTTTACGGTCCCGCTCGACCGGTTTACCTCAATTTGATTAGGTGGAATCGAGAGTGTCGTTGAGGTCCATGGCCTCTACAACACCGACGTACGCACCTTCGTGATAGAGCTTGAGGCGTTGACCGTTCACCTTGAATATTTCGCCTTTGTCGGTAGTGAGTGTAACCGACCCGAATTTATTCACTTCAGTGACCGTGAACGGTCCAGACCATCGGGATTTAAGTTTCCCGGGAAAGAGTCGAAGTCGGGAATTGAATAAAAGTACCTTATCGCCGACATGGAACTCTCGGGGGATAATGCGCTTATCATGCCATCTTTTGGTCCGCTCCTTATAAATTCTCGCGTTATCATAAGCATGGAGACGGAATTCATCTAATTCGTTCAATTGCATAAGGCGCTTCTCTCCGGCTAGCTTCGGATCGAGATTGAGCTCCCTTAAGGACCACATAGCCTTAAACTCGAGCTCGACGGGTAGATGGCAAGCCTTGCCATAAACAAGCCTATACGGGGATGTCCCGATAGGAGCCTTGAATGCGGTCCGGTAAGCCCAAAGAGAATCGTCGAGCTTCGAACTCCAATCTTTCCTTGAAGTATGGACAACCTTCTCAAGAATAGACTTGATCTCACGGTTCGAGATCTCGACTTGTCCACTAGTTTGTGGATGGTAAGCTAGCCCGGTACGGTGGTGAACACCGTATTTCTGCAGTAGCTTAGTGAGTTGGCGTTCATGAAAATGTGAACCGCCATCACTAATAATAGCCCGTGGGACCCCAAAACGCGGGAATATTGTCTTCTTAAAGAGCCGGATCACCACGTTGGCATCGTTAGTAGGTGAAGCGATGGCTTCCACCCACTTAGAAACATAATCCACGGCGACCAAAATATACCGATTCCCATAAGAAGAAGGGAACGGTCCTTGATAGTCTATACCCCAAACATCAAATAGTTCTACTTCAAGAATCCCGGTTTGAGGCATTTCGTGTCGCCGAGAAATATTTCCCGTTCGTTGGCATGCGTCGCAAGAACGGATAAAGGTGGTGGCATCCTTGAGAATAGTAGGCCAATAAAAACCCGATTGCATTACCTTTGCGAAGGTCTTCGAAGGACCATGATGTCCACCATAAGGAGAGGAATGGCATCTAGTGAGGATAGAATGTACCTCACTCTCGGGAATACATCTCCTAAATAAACCATCTGCACATTCTCGGAAGAGATACGGGTCGTCCCAGAAATACCTCTTCACGTCATGTAGAAATCGCTTCTTCTGCTGATACTGAAGGTCGGGAGGTAGAGTACCTCCAACTAGGAAGTTGGCATAATCAGCAAACCATGGAGTGTCCATGGTGATAGCGAGCAAATGGTCGTCGGGGAATGAATCGTCAATTGGAGCGAGATCCCCACCATCATATCTTAGCCGAGATAGGTGATCGGCTACGACATTCTCGGCCCCGGACTTATCACGGATCTCTAAGTCAAACTCCTGCAGTAATAGGATCCATCTAATAAGTCTCGGTTTGGCCTCCTTCTTCGCTAGAAGGTACTTCAAGGCCGCATGATCTGTATATACTATCACCTTCGAGCCAATGAGATAGGCCCGAAACTTGTCTAGAGCATAGATGATGGCCAATAACTCCTTTTCCGTGGTAGCATAATTGATCTGCGCCATATCTAACGTCCGACTAGCATAGTAGATCGCATGTAAAGCCTTGTCTTTCCTTTGCCCGAGCACGGCTCCTACAGCATAATCGCTAGCATCGCACATAACTTCGAAAGGCAAATCCCAATCGGGAGCTCGGATAATAGGTGCGGAAATGAGAGCCTGCTTAATCCTGTCAAAAACTCGAGCACACTCGTCAGTAAAAACGAACGGGGCATCCTTGAGGAGCAGCTGAGTCAAGGGTTTGGCAATCTTGGAGAAATCTTGGATGAAACGGCGGTAAAAACCCGCGTGACCAAGAAAACTCCGCACACCCTTAACATTAACGGGGTATGGTAATTGCTCAATTACCTCGACCTTCGCTTTATCCACTTGGATGCCGCGTTCGGACACTAAATGACCCAAAACGACTCCCTCGGTCACCATGAAGTGACATTTCTCCCAGTTTAAGACCAAATTGGTCTCCTCACAACGTTGCAAGACCCGTGTAAGATTAAGTAAGCATGCATCATAATCAGTGCCATATACACTGAAATCATCCATGAAGACTTCCATGACAGACTCGATAAGGTCCGAAAATATGGACATCATACAACGTTGGAAAGTGGCCGGGGCATTACAAAGGCCAAAAGGCATCCTTCGGTATGCGAAGGTGCCGTAGGGACAGGTGAAAGTTGTTTTCTCCTGGTCGTCTGGGTGAATTGGGATTTGGAAAAATCCCGAGTAGCCATCTAAGTAGCAGAAATACTTATGGCAAGCAAGACGCTCTAGCATCTGGTCAATGAAGGGGAGGGGGAAATGGTCTTTCCTCGTAGCTACGTTCAGCTTACGATAGTCAATGCACATCCTCCATCCAGTCACTAATCGAGTAGGAATAAGTTCATTCCTCTCGTTCGTGATAACCGTGGTCCCACCCTTCTTAGGGACCACTTGGACTGGACTGACCCATTTAGAGTCGGAAATGGGGTAGATGATGCCGGCATCTAGGAGTTTCATAACCTCCTTCCTAACTACATCCTGCATGTTCGGGTTCAACCTACGTTGTCCCTGAATGGATGGTCTATGGTCTCCCTCTAAGTGAATGCGATGCATGCAAAACTCGGGACTAATACCCCGTAGGTCATCAATACTGTACCCAATAGCCTTCTTATGTCGTCGTAAGATGACTAACAACTCCGAAAGTTGGCTATCTGTGAGTGCAGCGTTGACAATTACGGGGTTTAGACCTTTATCATCTAGAAATGCATATTTCAAATTAGAGGGGAGGGGTTTTAGTTCAGGTTTACTTACCTCGACCTCCTTTTTAGGGGTGCCGAGACAGTATACCTTCTCGATAGTGCCCTCCTTTCCGTTCAGCATTCGTTCCAGCTCATCCACTTCCGCGCTCCATGATCTTTTCTCGGCATCAGCATCGCCGGATGTAAGCAATTTCTCCAAAGGGTCTCTGCCAAGATAGTCGTCAATATAATTTTCTATTTCTAAATCAATGACGTCTATGCTATAGCAAGACTCTTCTATCATGGGCTTCCTAAGAGCTTGATCGAGACTAAAAGTCACGGTATCATCTCCTACGGAGAGTGTGAGGTTCCCATTCTTGACATCGATGATCGCCCCCGCCGTGTGTAGGAAAGGGCGACCGAGGATAATGGGTATTATGGCATCCTCAGCCATGTCTAAGACAACAAAGTCTACGGGAATAAAGAATTTCCCTACTTGGACCGGAACATCCTCTAAGACACCTAAAGGATATTTGACCGATCGATCAGCCATCTGCAGAGTCATATTAGTACATTTCAAAACACCCATATTCAATTTCTGACAAATAGAATACGGCATGACGCTGACGCTAGCTCCTAAATCACACAGGGCCTTATCGATAGCTAACTTCCCTATAGTACAAGGGATAGAAAAACTCCCTGGATCCTTGAGCTTTGGCGGGGTACGACTCTGTAGTAACGCGCTGCATTCCTCTGTGAAAGCAACTGTCTCAGTTTCACTAAAAGACCGCTTACGAGTTAGTATTTCTTTCATAAACTTCGCGTAAGCAGGAACTTGAGTGATCAAATCAGTAAAAGGAACACTTACCTGCAGATTCTTAACGACTTCCATAAACTTACCGAACTGTTGATCGAGCTTTGTCTTACGCTGTCGGTGGGGAAATGGAAGTATGATCGGAATTGCAGGCTCCTTTGCTTGAGACGGGGACGCTTGAGACGAATTAGCATCCTTGATTGCAACCTGGGAATGAAAAGTAGCAGAATTAGGCGTTACGGTTTCCACTCGATCGAGTTCAGGCTGACTCGGTCGAGTATCATTACACTCGGTCGAGTCACCTGAAGGCACTCGATCGAGTGGCATCACTGGGGAGCTACTGACTCTTTTTGGAGGTATTACTCGATCGAGTGGGCTGATACCACTCGGTCGAGTGAGCTCCAACTCGATAGAGTCAGGCGTGACTCGGTCGAGTGGTACACTTGACTGCTCTCTGCCAGGTTTTAGAGGGTCTACTCGATCGAGTGAGGTGGTGTTACTCGATCGAGTAGCCTCAATTCGTGGCCTACTCAACACTTCCTCGGCTAGCTCTTGCTTCTCCAACTCGGTCTCATCAACCACAACATACTCCTCGGGCATCTTCGGACCGTCATAATGGGTTCCGCTTCTCAATGTGATCGCATTGGCTTGCTCGTGTGATTGTTCGCCTTGAGGAGGTAAAGTACCCGGTGGCCTAGCTTGCTTTTGGGCGGCAAGTTGTGCTACTTGGGTATCTAGCATCTTGTTATGGGCAAGTATCTGGTTGACCTGAGTCTCTAGCTTGTTATGACTTTGGATACCTTGCATCAACAATGCTTTAATCTCTGCAAACTCGGTGTTGGTTGGAGCTTGAGCTTGAGCTTGAGCTTGGTTTTGGTTTTGTGGGATCGGTTGGAATTGTAGTTGGTTCCCCCACCCTTGTTGGTTACCCCAAGGTTGGTTATTACCCCACTGTGGTTGGTTACCCCACCCTTGTTGTTGGTTACCCCACCCTTGTTGGTTACCCCAATTTTGTTGCCCTCCTTGGAATTGTTGACGGTTATTGCTATGGCTTTGGGAGGGTCGGTTATGGGGTGCGACGTATGGGACGGTCTTGTTACCGCCGGGTGGTGGTGGGTTAAGCACATTTTGACTCCTATAAGATAACAAGGACTTGTCATAGCCCGGTTGGTTCATGTAGGGTTGGTGTGGTCTCATGGATTGAAATGCATTCGCCGTTTCTACTCTCACACACTCTTGGGTATAATGACCCACATCCCCACAACTCTCGCAAACAACCTCAGACATGGCATTGACTTGGTACATACCGCCTTGTTGTTGGTGGTTTTGGGTTCTAGCTAGCTCCATGGAGTCGATCCGCTTAGTTAAAGCGGCTAGGTGGCTAACTATGGCATTTGATGACTCGGAGTCACCACTATTTCCCCGGGTATTACCTCGTGGATTTCCCCAACGTGAGTGATGAGTAGCCATGTCTTCAATCAATTTCCATGCTTTATCATCATCGACGTTGTTTTGGAACCTGCCATTAGCTGCAGAATCGAGCGTAGCTCGGCAATCGTCATATAAACCATTATAGAATTGATTGCACAAAAACCATACCTCGAATCCGTGATGTGGGCACTCCTTAACTAGCTTTTTAAACCTTACCCACGCCTCATAGATATTCTCGTGAGATGTCTGTCGGAAGTTAGTAATCTGACTCCTCAACATGTTGGTCTTCTGCGGCGTGTAGTAGTGCTTATAAAAAGCTAAGGCTAGGGAGTTCCAATCTGTGATTCCCTCAGAAACGCGGTCTAAATCCGTGATCCAGTCTCTTGCGTTATCGCGTAGGGAGAACATGAATAGCATCTCCATCACCTCTTCTTGAGTCACTCCCGCGGGGAGTGGTATAGTTGAGCAATAATCGGTGAAGAGCTTCATGTGCTTCGCCGGGTCTTCATCGGGGCCTCCACCGAATTGATTTCGCTCCACCAATGTAATAAAGGCGGGGCGAATCTCGAACGTACCCGTAGTGGCGGTGGGCCTCTTCAACGGTTTCGGTAGGGCACTTTGCTCCGACTCGGAATGGCTAGCAAGTTTAGGAGGCATCTTGACTAGCGGTGTCTCGGGAATAGTAGTGGGATTATCCTCTTCAAAGGACAGTGCTTCGGATATATGCTCGTCGTCCGAATGTTCCACTGATTCTGATCTTTCTGTCTCAGCAATTTCCTTGTAGAATTTCCTAGACCTGCGGAGAGTTCTCTCTGGTTCAGGATCGAATGGTGGTATGTAGCCTGAAATTCGAGAGGACCTGGGCATACGAGGAAGCTACAGGAGAAATGTGAGAAACGGTCTCAAGGAACTGAAGTTCCTCGAGACAAGCAATCAAAAGGCTAAAACACAAAACAAGTAAATAAATAACACCGTCTCCCCGGCAACGGCGCCAAAATTTGACAGGGGCAGTCGTATCCCTAATCAAAAATACCCTAAGGTCCACTAACTAATGCAGATAGTGAAGTAGGGGTCGAACCACAAGGAGACGGGACTCAATTACTTGCTCTAAGGTCTAGACTAAAGATTGCGGGTCACTATTTTCCGGTTTGTTTGAGTGGACTAATAACTAATTGCTATAAGGTAAATCAATAATAAAAAGGGTCTAGGGTCTCAGGTTCACAATGAATGTCGATTGGGTCAGGGAGTCAACTAACAAGTCACTAATCGAACTGTCTAAGGTGTAGGTCCGGTCGGTACTACTACAGACTATAGAACTAAACTTAACCTGCGGTCGCTAGAATTAAGCTAGTCTACCCAAAATGCCGTGACCTAATTAGTCCTTAACCCGGTCGGCGGAAAGTCCTAATTGTGATACTAATTAATTAATCCTGGCCAGTAATTAATCAATCAGAATTAAAAACAACATTCAGGAGATAGTTCATATGATCAGAGACAGGTCAATTTTCTATAACCCAATTAACACCCATCGATCCCCTTAAACCCTAGATAAAAATTAGCTACTCATGACGATCGCAAATAAACTAACAAAACATGAATTGCAATTAAACATGATGAATGTGAATTGAATTAAACTACGAGACTGAAATCAGATAACTATGAAAATTAAGAACGAATTCAGACAGAAATTAAACTAGAGATTAAGACAAGAATTATAAAACTAGGGAATTGAAATTGAAATTAAAATTAAAATTAAAGTGGCGATACCGAACAAATTCAGATCTGAAAAAAGGAAGAACGGAGTATGATGAATCTCGCTAAGAAGGACGGAATGAACGTGGCTTCTATGCTAACTAATGTAACGTAAAGTCTCCCCCCCAAAAGATTAGAATCAAAAAGTAGTCTGACAATCCTCTTCCAACTGATTTAAAAGAAATCAGTTGGACTTACATACAGGCCCAATTCTAATTAAAAGGGAAATCCAATCCGCGGCCTGAATGCAAGGCACTCGATCGAGTACATGCGTACACTCGATCGAGTGGATGCGTGAAAGCTTCACAGTAAGTCTGGATGAATGGCACTCGATCGAGTACTCTACGCCACTCGATCGAGTGGATGCTGCTGAGCTCTTGATCGAGTTATTCCTTTACTTCTCGGCTTTTCGTTTTCTTCCTTGTCTTCCGTCCTCGTCTCGGCTATCCGGGTTATTACTCCAAAATATGCTCAAAATTGCACTTAACCTACAAAATAGCACGAGGACCGACAGTATCGACTTTCTAATAGAAATCGACATTAATCGAATAAATATGGAAGAAGAAAAGCTCAAAAACGGTTGTCGGGGGACAATAAAATACGATATAAAATGCGTTGATCAGTTAATAAGCTAATTAAATCAACATTTACATGGATATTATCATGATAAATTGAAATATTAAGTTCTATTTACCATGCTTAGACAATATTTATGTTAATGTTGCTTTAATTAGCTTATTAACGTGTGAAAAAACCGTTTATAATAATATCCGTAACTCGTCTATCACTCTCGGTACCATAAAAATTAGTAGACTAACAAGTACTCGTATTAACAAGTTATTTGAAAAACTAACCAGTAAAGTAACAATCCGACTTATCCTTACCATATTTCAATATACATTATAATAATATAATATGAATCTCGGTTGGGCCTTAGGGCCTTAAGCATGGCTCATATCCAGCCCAATTTTTAGCATGGGCATTTGGGGGCGGGCTTTGGGCTTTTATGGGCCTAAAATCATAGCCCAAGCCCTCTTAAATATGGGCCTGGGCCGAGTTGGGCTTATGGGCATGGGCTATTTGATCATCTCTAGTTCGTCTCTAAATTAGCTACTCGTACTATACAATTTGCGATCGCTAATGCAGCTACTCTAACTTTCGTCTCTATTATTGTCTCAAAATTTGCTACCACGCTTTCGTCGCTAAATTGGTAACTAATTTTGGTAGCTAATTCAATAGCTAAATTAGCGACAAGTCATTTAGTTACTAATGAAATTTAGTCGCAAATTCTGTCTCTAAGCTAATTAGCTACAGAATATTGAAGATTTGCTACCAAAATTTGTGACTCTAAAGCGACTTTACCTTGTAGTGACCCGAACCCGAAATGATTCGACTCGGTCCAAAGTCAACCCGATTATTATAACCCGATAGTGACCCAACCCGAATCCAATCCGGTTCACCTGTTATCTAGGTCTAAGGAGGATGATTGAACCTAAGTAGTCGGTTAAATATTAATTAGGTGACCTGATGTAACATGTTATAAAGTCACTCCCACTATTGTGTTTTAACCACTCCAATCATATGTATTATTCGCAGATTTATTAAAATTGATATTATTTTGGAAAAATGCCTTATAATTTATATTATTATTATCGTTGTTAAATAACCCAAAAAGATATTGTAAGATCGAGGGTCAGTCGGCTCATGATGATCACAAATTCTTGTTTGTGACAGGTAACCCGTCACAAGCTTGTAACGGGTCAAGTAGTTTAGATAAGACAAAAAGTATGGTGGCAAGTGGGTAACAAATGCTTTGTCATTGTTGACGAACCATCTCAATCAAAATCTTAAGGCGATGGTTAAGGTTTTGGTTGAAGACCGTTTATATTCTAATACGCCCCCTCACTCGAATGCCCTGTACCGTGTGCTGAGATTCCACTTGAGAGTTCGAGATATTAGGGGCTGCTAGGGTTCGCACTTGTGACATCTGACCCTGATATCATGTTAACGAACCATCTCAACCAAAGCCTTAGGCTCCTTGACGGTATCGGTAATAAAACCGAGTTTGTTCTTGGCACGCAACGAAATTTTATGTCCATTGAACATGACATGAGTAAAGGCAACTCCTGGATTGTCATTTGAGAGGATGGTGTACGGACTAATGTCTTTCCCGGAGTTTGATTTGTTGTAATCCCCAGCCATTAGAGACGCCTAATTTGTTTTTGTTTTTTTTTTTTTAACCTGGCTCTGATACCATAAACGAAGAGATCACTACAAGGAAGACAGCAGTTAGCAACCGAGTAAATCGGTCGGTAAGATTAGAAATCGGTCGGTAAATAGAATTACCGACCGCGTTCGAAAGAATTCCGACCGAAAGAAATTAGTCGAAAACTATAGTCGGAAACACAACTATCCGACCGAAAAGTCCGGTCGGTGATTCACCGACCGAGTAGCAGTCGGTAAAAAAGGACATCGGTCGGTAAAAAATTTTGCCGACTGAAACAGGCGGTCGGTAAAAGTTGAATACCGACCGAAAAATCGGTCGGAAAAAGCACTCTGCAGTCGGTGATTATATTTACCGACTGTTTTTTGCGGTCGGTAAGTGATACCGACCAAACGCAAACCAGAAGCTCCTGGAAGAGGTTTGGTCGGCAAAACCCTGTCTGCGGTCGGTAAGAGTGATAATTACCGACCGAAATCCCCGGTCGGTAATAATTAACGACCGACTAGTGTCAATATTGTGGTCAATGAGGGCGGTCGGCAAAGCAGTGTGGGCGGTCGGTAATGGTGTTTTTCGGTCGGTAAAATGAAACAAGTCGTGGGGTTTAGTGTGTTCGTTGTCCTCCAATTTGCAACATTCAAATCTGCATTATAACCATTTCAATTCGTTCATAACCAGCAAATCCAATACCGTTCTGCTCCAACCATCATACCATTCAATTCTTCCAACTCATTCAAACTACAACATCATTCACTTCAACCTTCATTCATTAACTTCATCCAATTCATTCAGAATCCAACATCTTCACAATTCATTCACATAAAACATTCGATATCATGGACATAGCTTTCTAAAATGTTTAACTACTTAATTAAGAGAATACTAATGAAAGTGTAAAGAGTCTAAACAACTTGGAAGAGAAATCAAAGTTAACACAACTTAAAAGAGTAATCAATTAGAGGTTCAAGCTACACCTGAAAACCGACCCCGGCTCCCCCAAATCCACCACCTCCCGAATTATCATCATTCGGATTACGGACGTTATTGAAGGTAAACGGATTACAGTTCTGAGTATGTGTAACACCCCGTGTTTTTGACCATTTTAGTTATTTATAATAACGATTAATATTAATAAATCGATTCTCGACAAAATATTTTATATAGTAATATTCCATTCTTGTGTCTTTGGAACCTTTCTATTTCACTTCATTGTTTGCAAAACTGAAATTTCTATCGTTATCGAAATTCTGCGCCATTTCGTAAAACGGTTCCTATTTTCTCATACGGACTCCGATTGAGGCGTTTCAAAAGCCTAACTTTATTAATTTTCCAAGTTCTACACAATGGTGATATTCAAAATTACAATTTATAAGTTCATCATAAAAATATTGTACTGGACAACTCCTTTACTACGAAAATCGTCACCCGACGAATCGTTTCTCGACATTCGACTTCCGTACTTCTTTCCTAACCATGGTGTGATCAAATAAACTCAAAAACATCACCCTAAGGGATGCCATACCGTCACTTTAAATTCCAAGCCTCAAAATATGCTTTTCTAATCAAAAACACCAAATAGGGTATGTACCTCTTAAAGTATGCTTAGCTACTTTTGGTAATTGTCAAGTTCTTGTCCACCCTTTGCTCCCCCATCTAATGCACGACTTGTGTGCTTATAACCAGTCATTTTCTCTTCATTTACTCATCCATTCACTCACTTAAACACTCCTTCAAAGATCCATCTAAAAACCAAAGAAAATCATACAAGTTCTTTTAAGTTCTAAGGTGTTTACACCACCATATCTCAAGAGCACATACTCTTTCTTTTCCTTACCTTATACTCTTTATTTTTAAGCCTTATTCCTATTATATTTACTAACTTACTTTGTTTGTGTGTCCTTCTAACTTATTCATGAAGAGGAGCAAGAGGAAGGGGGCTTCGATCTTAGTATATTTGATTTCATAGTTGATTCGGAGAATTGCTAATAGGTAACCTAACTTTTCTTCGCCCTCAAATCTCGTAGTATAGTATTTAGACTCTAACTAACATATAACATCATGTTTAGGACTAAATCATTAGATCACCAAGTTTAAAGGTAACTATTTGTTGATTTATCACTTAACAATACACGCTGTAAAATGGATTCTGTGATGTATGATGTATGTTCACGATTTTTATGTGTAAAATATGTTTCGAATTAGCCTTAGGTTCCTTCATGAAAGTTGTATATCTAAATGTCTAGAACATGTTAAAAATAAGAAAAGTAAGTTTTTATGAAAATATATATTTAGTAATGATTTATTTCGTAAACTGGTACTGTATGTTTTTATGTACTGTCTGAGAAAATAGTGTGTTTCGTGATGTTAATCGTTTCTTTTGGACTTGGAAATATTATTTTATGTTCCTGATGATGCCTAAAATGTGTATGTAAGATTTCATATAAATCCATCATATATATTTTCATTTATAAAATTTGTACTAAAATGGGTCAGATCTGGAAAGAATATTTTATTTAAGAACTTTTATAAAGTATTTTAATCTAAATTTCTGGGTATAAGTTATGTACAAGTATATGTATCCAAAATAAAATTTTGGTTCACTTTAATGATGTTTAAGTATTTTAAACGATTTAAAAGAAAGTATTGAAAACCGTACTGTTTTCTATTTTAAATTGTTAAAAATAATAAACCTTATTATTTTTGAAAAATGACTTTATATCTGGAAACCTAACTTATAAAAGTCTGTTGAGTATGAAAATCGAAACTTAAAATAACATTTGAAAAATGACTCATTTAGTATCCTTAATAATATTATCGATTTCGTTATTACTTAAATTTATTTTTGTAAAACTCAATGTTTTGAGAAATATGATACCTAATAAGGTTAAAAATGATTTTTTTTTTAATAATTATTATTGATTTATTTGGTGTTTGAAATATTTTAATAAGTATAAATAGGCTTTAAGAGATAAGTATACTTGTACAAATACGAAACCGTATAAAAATACTAAATACGTACACTTGAACAATAAATGTACTAAATACTTGTGCCCAAAAAGTATAGAGTACTAAAAGACGAATAACCCAAAAATACTAAGTTAAACAATGCTTAAATATGCAAAACAACACTTAAACTTTATAATGAGCACTTAAGGACTAATTAGTGATTAAGTCAAAACTAAGGGTTGACTAGTCCATTTTGGTCAAACTTTGGCTTTTTAAGTCAACATAGACCAAGTCAAGATAAATGAACCCATCTTAAATAATGTACTTAGAAATAAGTGAATCTTTAATCAAATCTCAACTAATGAACACTTCAAATAATATATCTCAAATAAAATGTTCCAAATCTCTTACATTAGTATACTAAAACTATCAGTTAAGATAAATTTTACGATGATTGATAATGTTTGTTAATCTTAAAATCGACATACTTAAATTCCATAGGAACAACCGTACTTCTAGTCGATGTGTTACCTAAGCCGGTGATCGGACACGTTTTCACGAACGTTGTTATCAACACCAATCATGGTGAAAATGAACATGTGCCCTGGCAGTACCCTCTGAGTCGTCTTCACCATTCCATGTTGTAATGACTTGTTCCAAGTCAATACACAGGCCACAGACCGGTCATCCTTATGGAACCCGGTATTGTTTCATCCCTCTGGTTATCAGACATGTGCCCCACGATGACCGCTGAGCTCGATATTCCAGAGACTCTGTCTTTATAAGACACCCAAATTCAGCCTACGTTTCGTGTTAGGCACTATCTTGGTAAAGTTTAGAAGACGATGCGATAGAAGACAACTTCGAAAGTAGACTACGACACTCGGAGTCACTGCTCATGGGAGGCCATGATGCATCCTGCCGGTGCGAGAAAATGCTAAGAAGTAAATGGGCAGCCAACTCTTTTTGAGTTTGTCGGTAGAGTAGTAGTCGTCCAGTTGCCATTGAGGTGCTCGGTTGTGTAAAGGTTCTCTTTCCCGAGACCAAGAGTATGGATTGGGTGTGTGCGCATACATAGACAAGGGCACTGATCAGCTCTCACTCTCTATATTGGATATCTTTGGGGGCGGAATACCTTCCGACCTTTGCCTTAGCAGTGTATGGGACATGTTCGGTTTAGCGGGGCCTCTGAGTCCATGCACTTGCAGTCCTTCTTCTCCGTATGTCAGTCGACTAAACCGAGTCAATTTAGGTGTTCGATCCTATTGAGCACTAGGGGTGAGATGTAAACCTCCTAGTATCGATATGATTGGCGGGATTGATGTTCCCATCCGCACTTATGGTGAGATGCAAGCCTTAAGTGTGCATGAGACATTAGTAGTCACGTCCCGTGCATTATGTGAAAGGAAACCATTGTTTTTAAAAGTAAATGACTACAGTTTTCTAAATCACATTATGCTTCATTACTGTTCTATACTCTTATGACTAATGATGTGATTGAAATGCTTGATAATGGGAAGTGATGTTTTGTTATATGTCTTGCCTGAACATTGATTATGATTGATATTATGTTTCATATGATTTGTATTATGTATGTCTTACTCTATTTTCACCTGACACTTCTATGAATCCATGATCCATGCTTTACTGTATTCTATTCACATGATACTCATATGATGTATGCATTACTTTATTCTATATAACCTACGTGTCTTATATATATGTAATTCGCATGTTAACTGAAATCACTTATCGAGGAAACGCGCCTGGAGCTCATGACAAGGGTCTAGAGTGTCTAAAGTGTCTAAAACATGTAGAAAGTTTAAGATCACTAAATGAGAGATTCACTAGCATAACCCTAGGAGCAAATAATATACTTGGGTAGAATGCCTAGATGGGTAGAACTACTAAGGATTACCGTACCGTCCGATTTAGGTTTTGGCCCCTCGCTTGTTTTCATATGCTATCTGCATAGTTAAATGTAGAGTGATTGCCCTAACTTTTAGCCTTCTGGCTAGTTTTAATTTATTATGATCGACGCGACAACTAAGATAAAGGACTTGAAGCCATCAACATCTCAAGTCTGGTAGAACACCATTGCAAGCACAAATGGACGCATCTTCCCCATCAACTATAGTAGCCAAATCAAGTTGGACCATGTTGATGTATCAAGTGAAGTTATGCAGACGAGATGTAACGTACAAGAAGATCAAGTTCAGACGTACGTAAGATAGTAGTCCTCGAGTCCTATTTAGGTGTCGACTTAGACTTTACCGAGACTCTACTTACCTATATAACTCATACATCGGAGATCATTTGTTAGCCTAAATTGTAGTCATGGAATTGAACCCTTCTTGCCCATATTCATTTCACAGTAACACCTTACACCACATCTAATTCATTTTTCTAGCTTATCCTTATTTTCTACCTTTGCCCCCACTTTATTCATCTAACCAAGCAACGATTTGAGTTCAATTCTGAACTATCTTCAGTCCTTCCGTCGAAATTCTTAAACATCACATACAAAACTTTCCTTCATGTCTAAAATCCATACCTTCATAAATCGAGGAACACCTTTTACTCTTTCATTATTATTATTATTATTTGGTTAACTTTTTCACCAATCAGATCCAACATTTGAACCTATATCAGGATGCATAAACAAAAGTCATTTAAACACTAACCCTTGAACTATTCTTGAACAAACTTCTAATATTTTCTAAAGGAGTTTTAACCTCAAGTGATTCCTTCTCTTTTGTTTCTAAACTCATTTCGATCCCTTCGTGAACCAGTTCTTAGGTCTGACTACTCATCCCGAGTCAGATAAGAAGTCTTTCGCTTATTTCACCTTCGTATATTATTGCTCAGTTAAACTTAGTCTGAAATATTCCTATCTGATGGAACCTTTCATATTTACAGTTCCATCTTATTTCTTTCTCATTTCTTCAGCTTGCTCCATATTCTTTTAGATTGCTATCAAACTTCATGTATGCTGACATCATACATATTCATCATCTTTTATCCCTACCTTGTTACCATTTCCTATTTCCAAGTTTGTCACAACCGTTGATTATGTAGATAAACTTCAATACTCTCAGTTATTATTCTCATCAACCCAATTCAAAATTCTTAAATATTTATTCTGTCAATCCATTTTCTAAGTATATTTCTACGTCGTGAATGAACCATGGTTACAACTTATCAGAGCGTAGTGGAAGCACGATGAACCCATAAACCACTCGGTATGGACATAGTTATACCAAGGATTCTCACCAGTATAATGTACTTGAAGTATCCAATATCCTTCCAAACCAACCACACTAGGATCACCCAATGTTTACCCTTTTAGTCAACCTATAATTGTTGGACATAGGAACCTATTAATTTTTGGAATGACAAGAGGTTGGAAAAAGATGAGAACCAACTAATGTTTTTGAGTGTTGATCTTGGAGTCAATGATTTTGAGAATTCTTAATTTTAACCAACGATTGAGCGGTTTAGAGATCGTAGGTTGAGGATACTAAAGAATAACAAAAGACTGGAAGATTTAAGGTGGTAAGCTAAGGAAAGATAAAAAAGAATGACATTTATGGAAATCTAATTCACATACATAGTGACTACTTGATGAGAAATTATGTCATACAATTTTTTTGTGGAATTTAGAACCCTTTTATTTTTAATGTTTTTTCGGATTATGTTAACCAACAGACGAGTTTTGTAGATGAGTAACTATTACTAATAACAAGAGAGTATTGACCGTTATGAAAAGATAGCGGGGAAAGGAACTAATAAAGAGTACTAAGGGATAGAATTTAACAATGCATGTGGTAGTTATTTTGAGGACTAAGAGAATTTTATGAAGATTTTGAAGAATGAAACTTGTAATCCAATGATAAGATGCATAGTTCTGACTTAACGAATTATGGAACTCTTTGGTAAATCATGAATAACTTTAGAATTGGTAAATCGAGGTCAATAGCCAATGATTGTATAGAGAACCTGATTATCTGAGGACTTGTAACTTGAGTGGGGCCAACTTCCAATGAATTTGTTAATTATAATTTTTAAATTCGAGGATATGGATGAAACCTCTTAAAAATTATTGGGATTGTTTAAATCAAAATTAGATGTAAAGTTGTGTACCTTTAGAGAAAAATCCTTGATGAATGGAAACACCTATGGATCCTACCTTACTGGGTATCAGGGAATTAACTGGAAGAATTAAGTTAATCAGTATAATTGAGCAAATAAAGGACATTATTATATACTATTGGAGATGTATACCTATGCGAGATATACTCAAATGAACTACTTGAGGAATAATATGCCGAGAGTTTAAGGAACCAAAC
The DNA here is from genome assembly GCA_958450325.1 of Agrostemma githago. NCBI lineage: Eukaryota > Viridiplantae > Streptophyta > Magnoliopsida > Caryophyllales > Caryophyllaceae > Agrostemma > Agrostemma githago. The sequence continues at coordinate 67,792,356 of OY288251.1, read as the reverse complement.
TTCTAAATATAAAGGTTAGAGAAACAACTGGAGGAACAAAAAAAAAACATTTTTGAGGATTAACTAGAAAGGAATGTAGAATGATGAAATTACGAAGAATAGACACATGAGTGACCCAATCTAACCTGGTTCTTGATTGATGGTGTGTTGTTTTCATTGTCAGTTGTAGACACCCGCATTTTGCCTGCTAGTGTCTATAGCAGTTCCCGACAAACACCCGATGATGATCGGACGTCAACGTGACTTAGTATCCTCGGATTTGGGCCCGAAATCAATAATATCTGACATGGACTTTTAGCGGAGTGCAAATCTCACAAAACAGACATCAAATTCAGGCCCAGTGGGTCGTTCCGAGCAAAATAAGACTAATTTGGGCCAAAACCGACACCAAAAATAAATCCCGTCTTTTAGCGACCGGGTCAAAACCCGGTCAAAGACGAAACCGTCTCATAAATCAGCCAGGTTCAGCTGGCGCACAAATCCAAATTCAAAAAATCAATCAAAACAACAATATCAATTCTTTCCTATTTTGTCTCGATTTGCTTGACCCACTCGATCGAGTGGATTGACCCACTCGGTCGAGTGGAGCGTCAAAAAACCGGGCCAGATTCATTTCTGAGGGCACTCGATCGAGTGACCCTAGGTCGTGGGGTAAACTCTATAAATACCCCATGACCCTCACTCATTTCACAACTTTTACCAACCTTCTACACACCCATTTTACCCTACATTTACCCTACATCTCAGCCACACTCTTCACTCTACAACCCCAAGCAATCACATACAAAGACCGAGTCCCTTGTCCCTCGATAAACCGACAACACACACACACACACCATAACTTACATACATCCTCGATACTCCATAGTCCCGTCACTATTTGCGAGCCCATTTCCGAGGTCCTTACTAAGCATGTATGTTGAGGGTGTCCTAAACCCCATCTCGATCTTTATTGCTTTTATTTACATTTTTGTATCGTTAATATTATACTTATACTAGTATTGCAATCCTAACACTAACTCTAACATTCTAACATTTTACCTTTTGCATACTAACTTTTACATTTCGCTACTAACATTATAATCATACCGCGTATATATATATATATATATTAATACCGAAAACTCGGTTTCGGATGCGTTTGACTACAATTGTCGCCTAAAGTCCGTCTAATCCTTTTACGAGCAACGACGGAGGTGGAGCCCTTTCGAGGAGCCCCGCCCCAATGTGCTCAAAGGCATGACGTGATCGCGACTAATCATAGTTGAACGCATTCGATCCCATTTTAATTAGTGCGGAACCCATTGACACGAAAACCGACATCACATAACCCGAAAGGGTTAGTTTCGATGTCGTGACGTAGAGGGAAGCATTTCGTTACTAATTCAAATTTTCTAACACAAACATTTCATAAAATCCCGACGACGGTATTATGATCGTATATGTACACGATTATAGTACCGGAGGTTGAGGTAAATTCAAATCAAGCGATATTTGTATTTAACTCCACCGACCGTCGTTTTCAAACCCAAAAACCAAACGAGTTAACGCTCGTACAGGGACTACTCGACCGAGTGCATAGGCCACTCGATCGAGTAGTGTCCATAAAACTGGGCAGATTACTTTTCGAGGGCACACTCGACCGAGTCAGACCATGACTCGACCGAGTGGGTCCTGCAACCCAGAAAACCGAGAGCTTAAATGCAACATTTAGGCCTCGTCTTGTTTTTACGACTCTTAGTCGACACGTGTAAAGCCAATCACGTGAATCCATTTTCCAAAACCCACGTTTATCGTGGCAACTCCTCTTCCAAAAATCCGATAACGGTATTACAATCATATGAGACATGATTATATTACCGGCAAAACCGAATTAAATTTAAATTTGTCAATATTTTAATTTAATTTGGCCAACTCTCGATTTAAAACACATAAAACGCGAGTCATAGCTCGTACAGGTGCTACTCGGTCGAGTATACCTACCACTCGACCGAGTAACACCCCAAACCGCGGGCAGAAGCTTCTTTTAGGACGCACTCGACCGAGTCGAACCATGACTCGACCGAGTGAGTCCTGTAGCCCCGTGACCGAGAGCCTTGACACACCTTTCAAGCCTCATCATTTTTTATCGACATTAGTCATCACGTGTAAAGACTATCACGTGACTATCCTATTTTCAAAACCATGCTTAGCACGGCACGTAGAACGACTTTGATCACCTTTTTGACGTGATAAGTCGGGACAAGACTACGGGATATGAGATCAGGCTAGCAATATGCCACAGTCTCATATTTCCATCCTTCGTTTAGTACACAATATAATGTGTATTTAAGCGGGGTTAGTCCATCTACGTATTTCGCGGCCTAGTTTACATACGGGTCCGTCCCTTTCATTATATCGCGTTATTGTCATTTCGTTTATTATTTACACGTATTGCCGTATTGTGAATCCCGGGTTGTATTTCCGCCCGTGTAACTTGTACGTTACCTTTTTCATTTAATTTCGAGCTTTGTTTATTTACTTGCTTTTACGCCTTATAAACGAACCTCGCATGCTAAATCACTTTGACCAAAAATAAGATGCATTAAATGACGTAGTTCACATACTATTAATATGCTTAGCCCGAAAACGCTGTTTGCATATCTTTTAATCGTTTTACTAGCGCGCACACACGAACACGAACGATGTCTTAGTAGAGGCCGCCATGTGCGGGCGGGGTTGGGTGTCCTTAGTGGGCTTCCCAACACGTACCCTCACCCCTTACTCAGAACCTTTGGTTTCCGGATGTCCGAAACCCTTGGCGCACGAGAGTCATTCTATATACGAAAGCCGGTTTATACGGTATCGGTATTGCAATGCAAAGGGACGAGCCCAATGAACTCTGAAATCGAAGTGGGCTTACTTTGTGTAAAGCCCATGACGACATAGAGTGGGCTCGTATGGTTCCGAATAACCACAAAATTCGGTGGCGACTTCATTTTGACTTAAATTTCGAACCCGAGAGCAATCTCACCACGAGATTCATTCGCCTACCCAAACCCGCGCGTGGCCGCGTCGGGGTGGACCTACGTCATGTCCACAATTTGGCGACTCCGCTGGGGATACCTGATGTACTACATGGCATCGGGGTTCCTAGGGTGAGACTCGAAGAGAAATCGTTCGAATATTAGTGTGTGTGCATTAGTTTAATGGTTCATGCATAACCCAAATTTTGCCCGGGCCGGTTACTTGTGACCGACGTCCCACTATACCACGGTGCATTCCTACATGGGTGCGCTAAAGACTTCGATGGCGGAACTCACCGGGGTTTTACGGCAGGTCCTAGTTCCAAATCGGCTAGGAAGTCCGTCCCGTTTCGTGAGAATGCGATCGTCGTTGGTATAGACCCTATTCGACCGACCGAGACTTAGTGTAAAGCATACATAAGCGTCGTTATAATGCTTGCTTGACTACGTGCTACTTGGTTTCTGTGTCATTTTTCAAAAACCGTCATTTCAAAAAAAATGCATCTTTCCAAAAACACCCAAATTTTGAAAAACCCGAAATGCTGTCCGTTTCGGGACCCGTCTTTTCAAAACATCCAATTTTCAAAACTCGGAATGCCGTCGAAATTTAGGATCAACTGATTTGACGCAAAGTACCCTTTTTCTCTAGTCGGCATGCTGCCCATTTTAATTCGCGAATCTCCAACACCATCTCGATTTTCTGAATTTTCAAAATTCTAATCTTGGTTTTCGGAATTCCCTTTTTTTTTCAAAACTCCCGGAAATTCATCCGCCCATTCAACATTCAAATTTCAAACATCCAACTATCCTAGTAAATCTTCCTTATTATAGGACCTACCGTCTAGTCGTGTGTCGGGTCTTTGCATAGTATGTCGAAGGTCTATAGCGTCGAAACTCCGCTGATCCTATATCACGAGTTTCCTCCCTTTCCCGAGTCCGCCTTATCAGTCAAGGCACGACCGACCCACGTAGGGCATACCCCTACAAAGGAAAGTCCGTCCATACACTCGAGTCAAAAGTCTGGGGAAAAGTCTCACGTGGACCTTCCTTCGAACGGGACTAGGCCCACAAAGCCAAAATCCTAAGAAAGTTATACCACCCATCGAGTCACCCGTCTAGATGTCTTTCTCGAGTCTCTAGTCTCCTTTCCTAGGGTTGCTCGGGATGTACTTTTCCTTTCCTTTTCCGAGATCTGGGTTCAGTTTCTGATTACGCGGTGTTCTTACAGACAGGCCACCGGCAACCAGACACGCTCGAAGGATGGCTACTTTGAACAGTCTACAAACCACTTTGGACGCCATGGTCGCAAAGCAAACCGACATCGAGGCCCAACTGACCGAAATGAGGGCTGGCCAAGTGGCCATTGTTGCTCGCCTAGCTACGGTGGAGCAAGGGACCCCTAATGTCGGGACTACTGGGCCCATAACTGAACTGGTCAGCGCAGTGCGCCGGCTAGAAGAACAAGTCCATTTGACTGGGAGTAACAATATCCACCGGGAGAATAGTCGAGAGTACTCCACGGTGAGTGACAAGCTGCCTGCAAACCTGAACCTCACGGGTTTGCCCATGTTCGAGGGAACTGAGGACCCGTTACTACATGTGCGGGCCTTCAAGGAATTTATGGCCATCAAGGGAGTGGACTCATCCATGTTCAGGAACCTCTTCGCTGCATCCCTTGAGAAGCACCCACGGGCCTGGTACTATAGGCTAGACCCGAAAAAATACCCTACATGGGATGATGTGGCTACCGAGTTCGCTCGGAACTATGCTGACAACACTGAGATCCAAACCACAATGCGATCTCTAGAGGTCATGGCCCAAGAGCCAAAAGAAGGTTTCACTAAATACCTTCAACGCTGGAGGGCCGAGAGCGTGAAGTTGGTCGATAAGCCCAACGAGAAGACCCTAGTGGAGGCTTTTGTCAAGAACCTCCTGCCTTCCTACCGGGTTCACCTCCGGTACGCAGTCATACCCAATTTCACCACCCTTACCGAAATGGGTATGAGGATCGAAGATGACCTGAGACTAGAAAGCCTCACCAAGGCTACTAGCAAAGGATACCAAGGGGCCTCTTCCTCCACCACAAAGCCCCAGGCTGCAACCCGCAACATTTTTGACGCGGTCAATCTACTAGATGCCCCGTCCAAGAAGAGCACCCCACCTCGGGTCTTCACTGATATAGGTACTACCTATACTTATGCCTTACAAAGGCTATCCTCCAAAGGCCTAATCCAACCGATAGGCCCAACTCCTGAAGTTCCGGTCGAGCGACGCTCCAAGAATTACAATGCTCAGGCCTATTGCCAATACCACCGGGGCAATGGGCACGATACCGAGAAGTGTTGGAAGCTGAAACACTTGATCCAGGACCTGATTGAAAGCGGAAAAATCCCGCTACCCGGAGATAAGCCCAGCAACAAGGAGAACCCTTTCAGCTCCCATGCCGTCTTTGCAGGGGAGGTGATCGACTGCTCTCACCTTATCTCCCCCTGCATCCCGCAAGTGAACGGGATTTGGTTTGACGACGAGGATGATATCTACCTCGCTAAAGGGGAAGCCGTTCCCATCACCCCTGAACAGATTCGAGAGGTCAAAACTCGAGTCTTAGCCAGCAACAACCTTGGTCGTCCCTACTTAGCCACAAGCACTAGGGACACCCCTATCCAGACAACCATCACCGATCCACTCGGGATGGAAGTCGCCCCTGAAGAGCCGACCGCTGAAACAGCCGTCGTAAAGCAATTGAAGAGAACCCGAGTTGACCTCACTATATGGCAACTCCTGGTTAGCTCGCAGGAACATCGAGAGGCACTTACAAAGGCTCTCGATCAAGTCAAGATCGACTCTCTGGCTACCCCCGCTGAAATGGTAGCCACAGTCCTACCCCACCTAAGGGGTAAGGCTAAAGTAGGAGGCCCAATGATCACATTTTCCGAAGCCGATCTGCCGCCATTCGGGACCTCCCACAACCTGGCCCTTTACATCACGGTGATTTGCCGGGGGAAGTACCTCCCGATGACCCTAGTTGATGACGGGTCGGCCGTGAATGTCCTTCCTCTAAGGACCGCCAAAGCCCTCGGCATTACCGAGGCTGACTATATCCCGACCGCTCAAACCATCCAAGCCTTTGATGGGAGCCCAAAGTCGGTAGCTGGGGCCCTAAAACTGGCCATCATCACGGGCCCAGTAGAAAAGGAGCTTGAATTCCAGGTGATTGATGTCACCTCCTCATTCAACTTGCTCCTAGGAAGGCCGTGGATTCACGCGGTGAAAGCTGTGTCCTCCACCCTCCACCGCAAGATCAAGATGCCTCTACTCGACGGTATTATTACTCTAGAGGCAACCCCAATGACCGTGGCTAGCTGTAACGCCACGGGCCGCACGGACCTCTGGGGGTTCGACTTTGTGGGGATGATCGAGGAAGAGTACCTTTTCAGGCCTTACTTCACCACGAGCATTGACACGATGCTCCAAAACCTAGGGTATCTTCCGGGGGCTACCTCTCGACCCGACCTTCCAGCTGGGAAGATCATCGAGGTCCTTAAGGACGAAGACTCTCACTTCGGCCTTGGCTATGCCCTCACTCCGGACAACGTTGTCCGAGCAGGAATTGAAAAAGCCTGCAACATTATGAAGGGTACCTACTTGAGCCCTTATAGCCCACGGTTGTCTGACTACTTTGTCACACCCGTATTCGGGGCTGTCCAGGTTGGACTATACCAACCCAACGCAACGCACCTCGGGACCCACTTGGCCCGGGATTGCAACTACATCCCAGATGAGGTGTTCACCCTCACCCAGTCCGACGGAGCGGACGATGCCGAGCCCGCGCTGGGGCTACTCTTCGGGGAAGACACCGTAGCCCCGACTCCAAAGGAAGACCTGGTCAACCTGATTCTCCGCAGCAACAGGTTTGACCCGACCAAGCTGATCTCGGATGTTGGCTCCGAGACGGGAAAAAGGGCCTGGAGGAAGACTGTCAAGTGGACAGACAGCCAAGGAAGGATCTACAAGCTGGTCGCCGGAGAGGGAGACATGCCTGAGTCTGAGTCCGAGTCTGAGTCGGAGTCTGAGTCAGAGTCTGAGGTCGAGTCTAGAGAAGTCGGTGCTAGAGTCACTCCTGTAACCCCCCTCCCTTCTATCATTCCTGCTGCTAGCACCTCGGGGTCTGTCCCGAGTGCTTTACCAATTCCGCCTCTGACCAATGATCAGATGGCTGCTCTCTTTGAGCTGTTTTCTAAATTTTCAATTAATAATAACAACCGTTCTGCTTACGACTTGTCTCTTTTAAATCCTGCTTTCAAAAATGATTTATGCTATGACATTGAGAAATCCGACGAACAGGTACCCTTACCTCCACATCTGATCGAGCAACTCGAGCAAAGGGAGTCCCGGAATCCGGTAATTGAAGAGACCGAATCCATAAACGTGGGAACAACCTTAGAGCCTCAGATACTTAAGATAGGGTTATCCCTAAATCCCAAGGAGAAACAACAGTTTATAAACCTCCTCCAAGAGTTCAAAGATGTCTTCGCGTGGTCCTACAAGGACATGCCGGGGATAGACCGGGAAATAGCCGAGCACCACATACCTATCAAAGACGGGTGCAAACCGGTCAAGCAGAAGCTTCGTCGAATGAGGCCCGAGTGGTCTCTCAAAGTAAAGGAAGAAGTCGACAAACAATTCAAAGCCGGCTTCATACAAGTGTCCGAATATCCGGACTGGGTCGCAAACATCGTGCCGGTTCCTAAAAAGGACGGTAAGGTGCGGGTATGCGTAGACTTTCGGGATCTTAACAAAGCAAGCCCGAAGGATGATTTTCCGTTACCACACATCGATATACTGGTGGATAACACGGCCGATCATGCCCTTCTGTCATTCATGGACGGGTATGCCGGGTATAATCAAATCAAGATGGCGGAAGAAGATATGAGTAAGACTACCTTCACTACACCTTGGGGTACTTACTGCTACACCGTCATGCCATTTGGTCTCATTAATGCCGGGGCCACATACCAAAGAACCGCTACCACCTTATTACATGACATGATGCATAAAGAGGTAGAGGTCTACGTAGACGACATGATCGTCAAATCCAAAGAACGGGACGGTCACATCACCGCCCTAAGGAAATTCTTCACCCGACTGCGCAAATACAACATGAGGCTAAACCCTCAGAAATGCAGTTTTGGGGTAACGTCAGGCAAATTACTGGGTCATATCGTTAGCCAACGAGGTATCGAAGTCGACCCAGCTAAAATCAAAGCCATTACCGAGATGCAAGCTCCTAAAACCGAAAAAGAGATAAGGGGATTTCTCGGGAAAGTCCAGTACATTAGTCGATTCATTTCCAAGCTAACCATGGTGTGTGAACCAATTTTCAAGAAACTGAAGATAGGGGAACGAGTACTATGGGATGACAAATGCCAAGCTGCTTTCGACAAAATCAAGGAAATCCTGTCTGCTCCGCCAGTTTTAATGCCACCTCAACCCGGTTTGCCTCTGTCGTTATACCTAACAACGACCGAGACAGCCATGGGGGCTATGCTGGCTCAGACAGTCGACTCCGAAGAACGAGCCATCTATTACATCAGTAAGAAGTTTTTAGAGTATGAGTGCAAATATACCATGCTCGAAAAGACGTGCTTGGCTCTAGTCTGGGCCACTAAAAAGCTCCGACATTATATGCTCAGCTATGAGGTCCGTGTGCTATCCAGGATGGACCCGATCAAGTACCTCTTCGAAAAGCCTATCCTTAACGGCCGGATTTCAAGATGGACTCTAATGTTGGAAGAGTTCGACCTAAAATTTGTACCTTTAAAAGCTATTAAGGGGCGAATAGTAGCAGAATTCCTCGCCGACAGCCCGGTAACCGAGGAAGGACACACCGACACCTGGTCCTTCCCAGACGAAGATATTTTCCATACCGATGCCGAAACATGGGATTTATACTTCGACGGAGCATCTAATTTTCGAGGGTTCGGAGTCGGGATCCTCCTAATATCACCAAGAGGGGAGCATACTCCCGTCTCCATCAAACTGGACTTTGACGTCACTAACAATGCAGCAGAATACGAAGCATGCATTTATGGGCTACAAGCCGCCGCCAACCTAGGGATCACAAACCTCCGGGTACATGGCGATTCATCCTTGGTCATTAACCAAGCACTTCAAAAATGGAAGACTCGGAATGCTAATCTCGTGGCCTACCAGGCACGGGTAAGGGATCTCGAGAAACAATTCCAAAAGGTAGAGTACATATACCTGCCTCGGGAAGAAAATCAGTTTGCAGATGCACTCTCAAAATTAGCATCTTTGCTGAACATTCCCGACCATGTGACCAGTATGCCAATTTGCGTCGAAAGACGGTCCGAGCCGGCGTACATCCATGACATCGAAGACATCGAGATAACCGATCCCCAACCATGGTACCAGGCCGTGTTGGCATACCTGACCAACGGAGAGTATCCTCCCGGGACGGAAAGCCGAGCCAAGAAAGCCCTGCGGAGGCTAGCCACCCAGTTCATCCGTACTGATGACGGGCAACTGTACAAAAAGACGGCACAAGGGGCTCTTCTCCTTTGTGTTGACAAATATAAGGCCGAGAAGGTAATGGCCGAAGTACATGATGGTGAAAACGGTCCACACATGAATGCTCACATGCTGGTCCGAAAAATCATGAGGCTCGGGTATTACTTGAACACCATGGAGGCCGATTGCCAGCTGTATGTCAAACATTGCCATAACTGTCAAATCTTTGGCAATGTGCAGCATATGCCGCCGTCTCTGCTCTATACCATGACGTCACCCTGGCCGTTCTCAACCTGGGGTATCGACATAATCGGGAAAGTGAATCCCTCCGGTAGTGGTGGACAGTGCTTCATTTTGGTAGCTATCGACTATTTCACCAAATGGGTCGAAGTTGAATCATATCGCATCCTCAATGCTAAACATGTTGCCAAATTTATCCAGAACAAGATAATATGCCGGTATGGAATCCCGCATGAATTTATCAGTGATCATGGAACCCATTTCCAAGCTGAGACCGCGGCCCTGCTGGCCAAATATAAAATTCAAAGGCACACATCCTCGCCCTACCGTCCCCAAACCAATGGAGCGGTAGAGGCAGCCAATAAAACGATTGTCACCATACTCAAAAAGATGGCTGATAATTATCGGGACTGGCCCGACAAAATACCTTTTGCCCTATGGGGGTACCGGACGTCAATTCGCACCGCAACCGGAGCGACACCATACTACCTAACCTATGGGATGGAGGCCGTCCAACCAGTGGAGCTAGAGGTGCCCTCCCTCAGAATTCTGCTAGAAAGTCAAGTACCCGAAGCTGACTGGGTTCGAGCACGGTACGATTCGTTGGTTCTACTAGATGAACGACGGTCCCGCGCTCTCAACAACATTCAAATTTACCAAAAACGGATCCAACGGGTCTTCAACAAGCGAGTAAGGCCCAGGAACATTAAGGAAGGGGATCTGGTCCTTAAGTCTGTTCGAGCCTTGCTACCAGTTGACCCAAGGGGAAAATTCAAACCCAACTGGGCTGGGCCGTATCTGGTGAAGAAAATCCTATCAGGGGGAGCAGTAATGCTGACGGACCTGGACGGGAATGAGTTTGTCAACCCAACCAACCTGGACCAGCTGAAGCGTTACTACCCTTAGCCATTTCTCAATGTCATTAGCATTTTCTATCAAAATCATTTATTTTACAAAAAGCAAGTCAATGAGCTAGAATTATTTTATTCTACTGTCGCAAAACATCTTGAACCAATAGTCTTGGTGTAATTCGAGATTGCAATGCCGGAACTACGTTTGGTTTGATTCTGCTAATTGCGGATACGTAGGCAGCCCCTCAAAAGGGCACAACCAATGCAATCGAGAAAAGACAGGAACGGTTTTAATAATAAACTTCCTTTTATTTATCACAAAAAAAAACCCCAAAGAGCTTGGGAAAATTACAAAGTGCAGGAATTCAAAAAAAAAAAACTACAAAAAAACGCACGACAAAAAAATAATAATAATATTTAAATAATAAAACTAAGGACTCGGTATTTAGGGCATCTTGCCCTTCCCTTTGTCCTTGGCCTCCTTGGCCGTCCACTGACGACGACGCGGAGGAGAGCGTTCCCGAATCACCACAGGAACCTCTTTAGCCCGGACTCGCTTCTTGGAACTTGAGTCCTCGTCCACCTCGATTGGCCCAAGCCGGGCCCTCACAGGCTCAGGGAGCCGGTCACGCGGACCTAGTCGGTCCCGGGCCGCCAGCCTTGGCCCAAGTCGCCGCTCCAAGTCAGTCTGGGGGCTTTGCCGCCCCCGCGTGCCACTAGCACCGGCATCTCTAGCTCGAGTCTTAGTATGTGACTTAAGACCCGACTCTAATCGGACTAAGGTAGCAGGGGTCTCTCCCTCATCGTAGAATCCCCTGTTGTCCTTTGCCGTCTCCCGACGGACCAGTTCGAAGGCCTCATCGACCTTCAGAACTTTGCGAGCCTCCTCAGACTCCTCAGAAGTCCATTTCTCGTAAGCTCGGGAAACCCAAGCGGATTGGCAAGGGTTGGGAATAGTCCATGTAGGACGAGTAAACCACCTCTGCAACCAGGTGTCGCACATAGCGTCCGTCAGTTGGAGCGAGACGCTAATAATAGCTTCAGTCTCAGGAATGCGCTGAGACGAACCGAACTGCCTCAGAATGCGGTCCGGGTAGATGTGAACTGTCCAGTCAAGGGACAAGATCACGAGGTAACGAGCCTGGTCCCTCTTGGCCAACCCCGTCAGCTTGGAAAGGAACCACCAAGCAACTGTCCACCTAATCAAGGGGCCACCGTGGAACACCAATTCCTCGTCCCAGTAAGCTCGATTTATATGGTGATTCGAGCTTATCCTGCGCCCCCTAGAACTGAGTTGGCTGCTACGGTAGTTTGGAACGCTTGGAGGAGGCTCTATGATCGATAAGCGCTCCGACAGCCAAACCTGCAAACGTATACACGGAATTCATGAGTAGCGGAGTGATTCGCTACAGCCCACTCGATCGAGTGCACCCTCTGACTCGACCGAGTGAGGCTCTCTAAGACAACCAGAAGCTCGTCAGGCATGACACTCGATCGAGTACACCACCTGACTCGATCGAGTAAGACTCGCTAAAACAAACAGAAGACTACCAGGTATGACACTCGATCGAGTGCACCCTCTGACTCGATCGAGTAAGCCCCTCACAGGCCGGCAGAAGCACGTTACAGACTCCACTCGACCGAGTGGTAGGTCCACTCGATCGAGTGACTTACGGACTTCAAGAAACCGCGAAACAAAAAATCGCGCGAAGCAAAATTGAAAAAATCGAAAGACGTTTACCTGCAGAATAAGGGTGCTCCCCGTCAGTTGCCGGGTTGGGTCCAGTCGCCTAGCATCCAGACCCATGATGAGTTCTCCAGTGGCTAGCCAAGCAGGGCTATGACCAGTCTCCATCTGGTCAACCACTCCAATCAGCCTGATTTGACCCACGCATGAGTCAGCATCCATCAACCCCTCGAAGACGTAGCGGTGCAGCATGCAAAACGCGAAAGCCCTACGCCGGTGAGAAGGCGTAGCCCTTACATCCTGGCTATTCATGAACTTATCAGCCAAGTCGAAAAGGGAGACAGTATCTCCCCGCACCATTCGATCTGTCTCAGCATCAGACAGACCCAAGAAATCCCTCAGTCTCCTCCTCGGGTCCGGGTAGAACGGAGGAATGGCAGGGCGAGCAACAGGGCTCCAACCTCCAATGGCTGCGATCTCCTCAGGAAGAGGGCATATCTCCCCCCGCGGGAACGCGAAGACGTGGTGGGTAGTATCCCAAAGCGCCAAACAAGCGTCCAGAAAATGCACATCAGGTACCAGACGCCTAAGAGGAAATAGGCTGGTAATCCCCATTTGGGTCAGCTGAATCCTGTCTTCGTCCCGAAAGTGTTGGGACCAGGCAAAAAGCATTGAAGTGAGATGCTCGATACCCATGGCAGGAACTTGATTTCTTGAAAGACTGAGAGATTCATTTTAGAGAAGAGAAGGGTTTTTGGTTTGAGGTGCAGAAAGCTGAAGCAGGAAACTTGTATTTATAACATGGAAGCCTGGCAATAACCTGACTAACCCTGCCTCCTCAGTAAATTGGGCCCCAACATGTGCAGGCCTGACTTGAACCCAGAATAGGAATCTAGTTATCCTGAGCTTTCCTAAATTCTTTCTAAAAATTCCTTCTTCGAAAATTTCAACTTTTTTCAAAATCTAGTGCATTTTCCCCAGTTCAAGTCGGTGTTTTGCCTATGTGTTACATGCAATTTATCATGTGTCAGCATACAGGTACACCCCAAGACTTCAGAAGCAGGTCCCCGCGCCACTACTTCACTCCCCAACGTGAACCCATATTAATCCCAGAATGCTACACTCAAAGCCATGATGTATCAGCATACGGGTACTCCTACACTTCCAAGCGCAAGTTTAAACTCCCCAACAGAGTCAACTTTTCCCCGGTGTGCTACATCCAAGACGTGATGTGTCGGCATACGGGTACACCTGCGCCCCGAAAGGCAAGTTTCACTCCCCACGGAGCATCATCATCAGGTCAGGTACGACTCAAGGCTTCAAAAGCAAGCCCATACAGCTCACGTATTTCCCCAGCGGAACGCCCGAGGCGGCATTTTCCCCGAAATGGTACGAGCCGGGTCCACATATAGGCACGACAAGGACTTATGCAACAAGTCTGACTCCCTGCAGAGCTATCATCATCAAGACAGGTATGACCCTCTGCTTATGGCTGGCGAGCCCTTCACGCAAGTCTACTGGACTATAAACGACCCGACCGGAAGGTTGCCAGGTCGTAATCCTCGATTGGCCTGGTAGCTACTCTGACTTTCGCCTTGTCCAAGCCTCAGTCAGAGTGGGGGCTCTGTAGACACCCGCATTTTGCCTGCTAGTGTCTATAGCAGTTCCCGACAAACACCCGATGATGATCGGACGTCAACGTGACTTAGTATCCTCGGATTTGGGCCCGAAATCAATAATATCTGACATGGACTTTTAGCGGAGTGCAAATCTCACAAAACAGACATCAAATTCAGGCCCAGTGGGTCGTTCCGAGCAAAATAAGACTAATTTGGGCCAAAACCGACACCAAAAATAAATCCCGTCTTTTAGCGACCGGGTCAAAACCCGGTCAAAGACGAAACCGTCTCATAAATCAGCCAGGTTCAGCTGGCGCACAAATCCAAATTCAAAAAATCAATCAAAACAACAATATCAATTCTTTCCTATTTTGTCTCGATTTGCTTGACCCACTCGATCGAGTGGATTGACCCACTCGGTCGAGTGGAGCGTCAAAAAATCGGGCCAGATTCATTTCTGAGGGCACTCGACCGAGTGCACTAGGGCACTCGATCGAGTGACCCTAGGTCGTGGGGTAAACTCTATAAATACCCCATGACCCTCACTCATTTCACAACTTTTACCAACCTTCTACACACCCATTTTACCCTACATTTACCCTACATCTCAGCCACACTCTTCACTCTACAACCCCAAGCAATCACATACAAAGACCGAGTCCCTTGTCCCTCGATAAACCGACAACACACACACACACCATAACTTACATACATCCTCGATACTCCATAGTCCCGTCACTATTTGCGAGCCCATTTCCGAGGTCCTTACTAAGCATGTATGTTGAGGGTGTCCTAAACCCCATCTCGATCTTTATTGCTTTTATTTACATTTTTGTATCGTTAATATTATACTTATACTAGTATTGCAATCCTAACACTAACTCTAACATTCTAACATTTTACCTTTTGCATACTAACTTTTACATTTCGCTACTAACATTATAATCATACCGCGTATATATATATATATATATATATATTAATACCGAAAACTCGGTTTCGGATGCGTTTGACTACAATTGTCGCCTAAAGTCCGTCTAATCCTTTTACGAGCAACGACGGAGGTGGAGCCCTTTCGAGGAGCCCCGCCCCAATGTGCTCAAAGGCATGACGTGATCGAGACTAATCATAGTTGAACGCATTCGATCCCATTTTAATTAGTGCGGAACCCATTGACACGAAAACCGACATCACATAACCCGAAAGGGTTAGTTTCGATGTCGTGACGTAGAGGGAAGCATTTCGTTACTAATTCAAATTTTCTAACACAAACATTTCATAAAATCCCGACGACGGTATTATGATCGTATATGTACACGATTATAGTACCGGAGGTTGAGGTAAATTCAAATCAAGCGATATTTGTATTTAACTCCACCGACCGTCGTTTTCAAACCCAAAAACCAAACGAGTTAACGCTCGTACAGGGACTACTCGACCGAGTGCATAGGCCACTCGATCGAGTAGTGTCCATAAAACTGGGCAGATTACTTTTCGAGGGCACACTCGACCGAGTCAGACCATGACTCGACCGAGTGGGTCCTGCAACCCAGAAAACCGAGAGCTTAAATGCAACATTTAGGCCTCGTCTTGTTTTTACGACTCTTAGTCGACACGTGTAAAGCCAATCACGTGAATCCATTTTCCAAAACCCACGTTTATCGTGGCAACTCCTCTTCCAAAAATCCGATAACGGTATTACAATCATATGAGACATGATTATATTACCGGCAAAACCGAATTAAATTTAAATTTGTCAATATTTTAATTTAATTTGGCCAACTCTCGATTTAAAACACATAAAACGCGAGTCATAGCTCGTACAGGTGCTACTCGGTCGAGTATACCTACCACTCGACCGAGTAACACCCCAAACCGCGGGCAGAAGCTTCTTTTAGGACGCACTCGACCGAGTCGAACCATGACTCGACCGAGTGAGTCCTGTAGCCCCGTGACCGAGAGCCTTGACACACCTTTCAAGCCTCATCATTTTTTATCGACATTAGTCATCACGTGTAAAGACTATCACGTGACTATCCTATTTTCAAAACCATGCTTAGCACGGCACGTAGAACGACTTTGATCACCTTTTTGACGTGATAAGTCGGGACAAGACTACGGGATATGAGATCAGGCTAGCAATATGCCACAGTCTCATATTTTCGTCCTTCGTTTAGTACACAATGTAATGTGTATTTAAGCGGGGTTAGTCCATCTACGTATTTCGCGGCCTAGTTTACATACGGGTCCGTCCCTTTCATTATATCACGTTATTGTCATTTCGTTTATTATTTACACGTATTGCCGTATTGTGAATCCCGGGTTGTATTTCCGCCCGTGTAACTTGTACGTTACCTTTTTCATTTAATTTCGAGCTTTGTTTATTTACTTGCTTTTACGCCTTATAAACGAACCTCGCATGCTAAATCACTTTGACCAAAAATAAGATGCATTAAATGACGTAGTTCACATACTATTAATATGCTTAGCCCGAAAACGTTGTTTGCATATCTTTTAATCGTTTTACTAGCGCGCACACACGAACACGAACGATGTCTTAGTAGAGGCCGCCATGTGCGGGCGGGGTTGGGTGTCCTTAGTGGGCTTCCCAACACGTACCCTCACCCCTTACTCAGAACCTTTGGTTTCCGGATGTCCGAAACCCTTGGCGCACGAGAGTCATTCTATATACGAAAGCCGGTTTATACGGTATCGGTATTGCAATGCAAAGGGACGAGCCCAATGAACTCTGAAATCGAAGTGGGCTTACTTTGTGTAAAGCCCATGACGACATAGAGTGGGCTCGTATGGTTCCGAATAACCACAAAATTCGGTGGCGACTTCATTTTGACTTAAATTTCGAACCCGAGAGCAATCTCACCACGAGATTCATTCGCCTACCCAAACCCGCGCGTGGCCGCGTCGGGGTGGACCTACGTCATGTCCACATCAGTTAAATCACTCCATATTAATTTTCGTTTGGAATACTTTCCAGCTACTCCTTAAACTAAGCCTTTCATGGATCAGTGATGTTCCCATTATGATCCTATATGTTCCTATTCGAATTATTATCTAGAGTCGTGGTAACACTTCTTACCCCGACTTCGTACCACAACAGAACCTATGCAAATCTTCAACCATGACCTTTTGGTCTTGAATTCTGCTTTGCCTGTTATCTGAAACCTCATAGGTTATTTGAAAACTCACTAATACTTCTACTCTTCTCATTGAGGAGTACATCAATAACGTATCTATCTTGATCCTTACCTTGCTCATTCCTTTGAAAAACAAACTTTGCTAGAAGTTGTCTTATATAAACTCAAATTATCTTCTCATTCCTTCTATTGGGCGAGAAACTCTTCGGTCGGTTGGAACAATGTTCTATTGGGTGTCACTTCCCTTACCTCTTTTATTTGACAAATCCAATGACAATTTTTGGTTTCACTTACCACTTCTTTTCATATACGTTCTTTTGTGAAACCTAATCCCACTTCTTTGATCAACTGTTCCTACATACTTTCATTGAACTTTTCTATGCATCTCCGATCGAATTAACCCAACCAACTAGAATATTGTTATTAACCTTTGACCGGACGATTTAGTACTTAGACGAGTAGAGGTAACGTTGGAACTGCTGGGAGAAAGAGCACGACTTCACCAGGATCATATAGAAGAAAGACTCTTAATATGATGAGCCTATTCAAAGTTGATCCAGAAGAAAATCACTAAGAAGCATAGACTTCAAAAACCTGATCAGGGACGATATCATCAAAGAAGACCTATTAGATCAATGTGCGAACCTTGGACTGAATCGTTGCTAACCTAGTTTTTGTTTTTGTTCTGCCCGACCACTTGCCGACCTTAGAATACTCTTAGGACTTGGAACCTTAAGTCAAGTTATCAGTGTGTGTCTTACGTGTAATCCTCTTTAAGCGATAACCTATCGTGAGACATAGCCTATAATTTTCCAGTCAAAATCTTAACTATCTTGTTATAACAAAGTTAGAACACCTTTGAGGTCGAGAGATATTCGAGATGTCATTACCTTATATTTGTGGAATTAGGTGTTCGAAAGAAGTATGAAAACGATCAATGATCAAATTATTTGAGGATTTTCTTTATTGACTTCAAAAGCTTTTTCGGAGAATAGATTGTGAACAAGCCTTAGCAGATCTCTAGAAGTTTCAGGATTGGCTGAGCTGATTTATAACCTATAATTTTGGGAATCCCTAGGAAAACTATATATATTTTGATGACTTATTTATATTTTGGATGATGGATGATAATATTACAACCCCAAAATATTGTAATGATGACGGACACTTCAAAACCCACAGACTCTCAATTTGAAATTTTGGAATAACCTTCTAATCGACGAATCAAGAAACAAGGGAACAATTGAAAATTTTAGAAACGTAAGAGAAATCAATACAAGAGTTTTGGATAAACCCCAAGAGCTTATCACCGAAAGAACCACGCAACCCTAGGAGATCAACCTTTCGATTATAAATATTGAGAGTGCCATGAAAACCATGAATGTTGATACGATTGATAATGGAGGATATACGAGTGAAAGTCTAGTTAAACCTAAAGATCAAAACTATTAAACGTTTTGAAATTTTATGGAAATTAGGACAACCTTTATTTTAATGGATTTATACCATAAGCCAAACCAGCATTTCTAAAAAAAAAAATTAAAATGTTATATCGTTTTTAAGGCATTTAGATATTATCTGGTTTTGGAGTTAGAGCCGATAGTGAACCAAATCTCGAAATGACCCGAGATTGTTCTACTTTTGCGAACTTGAGAATACCCTATGGATATTTAAGAATCACCAAAAAAAATTAAAGGAAAACCTTAGCTTAACCTTAAGAAATATATACCGTATCAACCTAGTAGTTGTGAATTTCGAGGACGAAATTTTCTTAAGGGGGGTAGTCTGTAACACCCCGTGTTTTTGACCATTTTAGTTATTTATAATAACGATTAATATTAATAAATCGATTCTCGACAAAATATTTTATATAGTAATATTCCATTCTTGTGTCTTTGGAACCTTTCTATTTCACTTCATTGTTTGCAAAACTGAAATTTCTATCGTTATCGAAATTCTGCGCCATTTCGTAAAATGGTTCCTATTTTCTCATACGGACTCCGATTGAGGCGTTTCAAAAGCCTAACTTTATTAATTTTTCCAAGTTCTACACAATGGTGATATTCAAAATTACAATTTATAAGTTCATCATAAAAATATTGTACTGGACAGCTCCTTTACTACGAAAATCGTCACCCGACGAATCGTTTCTCGACATTCGACTTCCGTACTTCTTTCCTAACCATGGTGTGATCAAATAAACTCAAAAACATCACCCTAGGGGATGCCATACCGTCACTTTAAATTCCAAGCCTCAAAATATGCTTTTCTAATCAAAAACACCAAATAGGGTATGTACCTTAAAGTATGCTTAGCTACTTTTGGTAATTGTCAAGTTCTTGTCCACCCTTTGCTCCCCCATCTAATGCACGACTTGTGTGCTTATAACCAGCCATTTTCTCTTCATTTACTCATCCATTCACTCACTTAAACACTCCTTCAAAGATCCATCTAAAAACCAAATAAAATCATACAAGTTCTTTTAAGTTCTAAGGTGTTTACACCACCATATCTCAAGAGCACATACTCTTTCTTTTCCTTACCTTATACTCTTTATTTTTAAGCCTTATTCCTATTATATTTACTAACTTACTTTGTTTGTGTGTCCTTCTAACTTATTCATGAAGAGGAGCAAGAGGAAGGGGGCTTCGATCTTAGTATATTTGATTTCATAGTTGATTCGGAGAATTGCTAATAGGTAACCTAACTTTTCTTCGCCCTCAAATCTCGTAGTATAGTATTTAGACTCTAACTAACATATAACATCATGTTTAGGACTAAATCATTAGATCACCAAGTTTAAAGGTAACTATTTGTTGATTTATCACTTAACAATACACGCTGTAAAATGGATTCTGTGATGTATGATGTATGTTCACGATTTTTATGTGTAAAATATGTTTCGAATTAGCCTTAGGTTCCTTCATGAAAGTTGTATATCTAAATGTCTAGAACATGTTAAAAATAAGAAAAGTAAGTTTTTATGAAAATATATATTTAGTAATGATTTATTTCGTAAACTGGTACTGTATGTTTTTATGTACTGTCTGAGAAAATAGTGTGTTTCGTGATGTTAATCGTTTCTTTTGGACTTGGAAATATTATGTTATGTTCATGATGATGCCTAAAATGTGTATGTAAGATTTCATATAAATCCATCATATATATTTTCATTTATAAAATTTGTACTAAAATGGGTCAGATCTGGAAAGAATATTTTATTTAAGAACTTTTATAAAGTATTTTAATCTAAATTTCTGGGTATAAGTTATGTACAAGTATATGTATCCAAAATAAAATTTTGGTTCACTTTAATGATGTTTAAGTATTTTAAACGATTTAAAAGAAAGTATTGAAAACCGTACTATTTTCTATTTTAAATTGTTAAAAATAATAAACCTTATTATTTTTGAAAAATGACTTTATATCTGGAAACCTAACTTATAAAAGTCTGTTGAGTATGAAAATCGAAACTTAAAATAACATTTGAAAAATGACTCATTTAGTATCCTTAATAATATTATCGATTTCGTTATTACTTAAATTTATTTTTGTAAAACTCAATGTTTTGAGAAATATGATACCTAATAAGGTTAAAAATGATTTTTTTTTTAATAATTATTATTGATTTATTTGGTGTTTGAAATATTTTAATAAGTATAAATAGGCTTTAAGAGATAAGTATACTTGTACAAATACGAAACCGTATAAAAATACTAAATACGTACACTTGAACAATAAATGTACTAAATACTTGTGCCCAAAAAGTATAGAGTACTAAAAGACGAATAACCCAAAAATACTAAGTTAAACAATGCTTAAATATGCAAAACAACACTTAAACTTTATAATGAGCACTTAAGGACTAATTAGTGATTAAGTCAAAACTAAGGGTTGACTAGTCCATTTTGGTCAAACTTTGGCTTTTTAAGTCAACATAGACCAAGTCAAGATAAATGAACCCATCTTAAATAATGTACTTAGAAATAAGTGAATCTTTAATCAAATCTCAACTAATGAACACTTCAAATAATATATCTCAAATAAAATGTTCCAAATCTCTTACATTAGTATACTAAAACTATCAGTTAAGATAAATTTTACGACGATTGATAATGTTTGTTAATCTTAAAATCGACATACTTAAATTCCATAGGAACAACCGTACTTCTAGTCGATGTGTTACCTAAGCCGGTGATCAGACACGTTTTCACGAACGTTGTTATCAACACCAATCATGGTGAAAATGAACATGTGCCCTGGCAGTACCCTCTGAGTCGTCTTCACCATTCCATGTTGTAATGACTTGTTCCAAGTCAATACACAGGCCACAGACCGGTCATCCTTATGGAACCCGGTATTGTTTCATCCCTCTGGTTATCAGACATGTGCCCCACGATGACCGCTGAGCTCGATATTCCAGAGACTCTGTCTTTATAAGACACCCAAATTCAGCCTACGTTTCGTGTTAGGCGCTATCTTGGTAAAGTTTAGAAGACGATGCGATAGAAGACAGCTTCAAAAGTAGACTACGACACTCGGAGTCACTGCTCATGGGAAGCCATGATGCATCCTGCCGGTGCGAGAAAATGCTAAGAAGTAAATGGGCAGCCAACTCTTTTTGAGTTTGTCGGTAGAGTAGTAGTCGTCCAGTTGCCATTGAGGTGCTCGGTTGTGTAAAGGTTCTCTTTCCCGAGACCAAGAGTATGGATTGGGTGTGTGCGCATACATAGACAAGGGCACTGATCAGCTCTCACTCTCTATATTGGATATCTTTGGGGGCGGAATACCTTCCGACCTTTGCCTTAGCAGTGTATGGGACATGTTCGGTTTAGCGGGGCCTCTGAGTCCATGCACTTGCAGTCCTTCTTCTCCGTATGTCAGTCGACTAAACCGAGTCAATTTAGGTGTTCGATCCTATTGAGCACTAGGGGTGAGATGTAAACCTCCTAGTATCGATATGATTGGCGGGATTGATGTTCCCATCCGCACTTATGGTGAGATGCAAGCCTTAAGTGTGCATGAGACATTAGTAGTCACGTCCCGTGCATTATGTGAAAGGAAACCATTGTTTTTAAAAGTAAATGACTACAGTTTTCTAAATCACATTATGCTTCATTACTGTTCTATACTCTTATGACTAATGATGTGATTGAAATGCTTGATAATGGGAAGTGATGTTTTGTTATATGTCTTGCCTGAACATTGATTATGATTGATATTATGTTTCATATGATTTGTATTATGTATGTCTTACTCTATTTTCACCTGACACTTCTATGAATCCATGATCCATGCTTTACTGTATTCTATTCACATGATACTCATATGATGTATGCATTACTTTATTCTATATAACCTACGTGTCTTATATATATGTAATTCGCATGTTAACTGAAATCACTTCATGTGTATCTCACATTGTATACATGTCGATTTGTAATGTGACATGCCTGCTTATCTGTTAATTAGATAACCTAAACGTTATACTACATTGATTATTCGGGGCCGTGTTAGAAGGACGGTTAGGTTACTCCCACTAAGTGGGACATGTATATTTAAATATGCATTCAGGTTGACGAACCCTCAAGACTGGACATGGGGGCATGCTTGAGTGCAAGAGATACAGTGTGGCCGATGAGAGTGTCAAACTATAAATCTTGTAACACAAATTTTGTCGGACTATTGTATTTAGAAATTTGTAATTCGGGTTTTAGTTGTTGTATTTTAACAAACGGTTCATTTATCGGTAAAAGACTCACTTGAGTCGACGATTTTTAATTTTTACCCCTTTTTACGACTTAATTATTTTCCGCCTTGTTAATTAATGTCATTGGAAGAACCGGGTTGTTACAGTATGTAATACCGTGTTCAGCGCTGACATGAGCTGCTGTTGTTGTTGCATGAGCTCCCGGGTCTCTTCTCTAAAGCGCTTGTTCTCTTCTTTCTCCTTCTCTAAGGCTTCCAAAATTTTGTTTTGAAATTATTCTGCCCGTTTTTCTTGTTGTACAAGAATACCGGGATGATAAGAGCACGAAGCATTCCCCTTATTCTGTGCGGGGGGGTGAAGTACAATGGGCCGGCGGATCCCACTCCGTATACATGGCCCTTCTTGAAGCCCCCGGCCGCTTCAAACCAAAGTTCGTCGTCCTCTTTCTCTTTCCCCTCCTCCTCGTTCTTTTTCTTGAGCTCTTCAAAACGTTCCTATTAGCAAACAGACAAAGGTAATGTTTAGGAACAAGTTATAACTAATTTATTAAGAAATTTTAAGATAATCTCTATAATTAACTAAATTAACACTTACAAATGTAGCTTTTGCCTTCTGACTAGTATAAACCTTTTTACCCTCGACTTCCTTAGAATGTATGGTTTCTGCGAGCTCGGCCGCGCTGGGCCTCCTACCACCCAGTTGCTCCATCTACAAAAACAAATTAAAACTTACTATGCATAAACTTGGATCAATTATTACTATCATCTTCAAAAAAATATTAATAAAAACATTATGGAACATTTTAATATATTTTGTCATTACCAGCCTGGAAGCATGTTTAGTTGCCTTGATCGACCCCCCGTGGTGTGTAGGGCCAGGCTGAGCACAAGCTTTATTCGTCGCCGCTGTCCTAGATCTCTTCTGAAAAGCCTACGTCTTCCGTCTCTCCAACAAGTCCTTGTAGACTTGCGGCACCATCCACCCCGGGCAATCTTTGTTCTTGTCATTCTTTACTTCACAAATGTCGTTGATGGTGTCCTTCAACCATTTTCGTGCTTCGACGTCGTATCTCTCTCTAACTTGCTCTTCATCCTCGGGTTTCCATGAGCAGTAGCCCTGACATTGTGACCGATCATAATTTAATAATTATATATTAAGAAAATATTCAAATAACAATTAAAAGTGCATATAACTATATATATAGTTAGCAATATACTCATATAAATTAAAGTGAATGTATACCCTAAAATTGCCGAACCATTTTTCTTTGATCGTCTTCGGGGTCTCCCGGTAGTTCATATGCGGTTCATGGTAGAAACCCTTGAATGACTTCGCTACTCGTCTTACCACATCGGAGTCATCAAACCTTAATCAAAATAAATACAACAAATTGTATTTTTGTATAAAAAAAATTATATACTACATCTACTTCGATAATAATAGAATAAGCAATACCATCTCCCTTTGGGTTCTATCGGAATTATGGACAGATTTTCCTGTTGTTGTTGTTGTTGTTGTTCCTGCTCCTCCTCGTGCTCGTCGACCTCCACCTGTGGTCCACGTCCTCCTCCACGTCCACGTCCAACCATCTTTCAGATATGATCTGTTGAATGACAAAACAAACAAACATATGCAAATAACACTTACCAAATGCAATCCAAGAAAATATTTAACAAATAATATCACCTTGCCTAAAACCAAACAAACATATACAAATAACTGCATTTATCCATGAGTGTTAATCGACAACTATTTCATTGACTAAACAAATACAAGTTAGCAATCATCGTCGTCGTCATCATCGTCTTCTTCTTCTTCTTCTTCTTCTTCTTCCTCTTCTTCTTCTTCTTCTTCTTCCTCTTCTTCTTCTTCTTCTTCTTCTTCTTCCTCATCCTCCTCCTTAAACTCATCTTCAAATTCCTCCTCCTCATCAATGTCATCATCTTCGACAATCATATCATCACCCTTCTCATTCATCTCTTCCATGTCCTCCCCTTCACTAAAACTTTCTAAGACGTCATCGTCGACAAGACTAGATAATAATGAAGTACTACTCACATCTTCTTGAAATACCGTGACATCCACTGGTGCATTAAATTGTGACTTTGCCCGACCCTTAAAAACAGCCCACCAATGATCTCTATCCTTCTTCGGGTTTGGGTATGGAGCATAATAAACTTGACTAGCTTGATGGGCAAGTACAAAAGGATCATATTTACCATATTTCCTCCTACTATTAACTTCTACTAGTTTATAAAGGCCATGAACACTTGTACCGTTTGTGGAATTATCCATCCATAAACACTTGAACATGATTGCATTATAAATTCTCTTCTCCCCACAATACCTCAACTCAATAATTTCCTCTAAAGTGTCGTAGTAATCGTTTCCTTCAACATTACTTACGCAAACCCTGTAATTCATGGTAGCTCTGTTTTTCCCATATTTCTGTGTGTGGAAATTAAACCCATTAATCATATATCTTTGCCAAGTGTTTACTTCTTTAGAAGGACCAAATGCTAAGGCTTGAATCACATCATCTTTGACATTCATCTCAGTTACCTAATTGCGTAGTAGAGTGTTAGTGCATGCATATGTGACGTGCTCAAAGTTTATTTCATTCTAATATGTCAATACTGAGACTTACATATCCTTTAAACCATTTTGGAAACAACTTCTCATATGTAGTCCAAACTTCATCCATTTTAGCTCGTGGATGTTGCTCTATAATGAACTGCTCAAATAAGCTGTAATTATCCAGTTCAGTCGTGACATCTAGATCTTTTAATTTTAAAATAAATAAGTAAGCTGTTACTATTTACGTACCGTTCATATTCTCCTAGTAATTCACAATTTGATAATGCGTACAGATGGGCACGATCGAACTCTTGTTCGTCCAAGTATCTCTGTTTTGGTTTAGCAAGTGCTCTACCTTTGTGTTGTCGAAAGAGCTCGGGTAAAGATGAATCATTTTCATCTCCCGTGCCCACATCCAAATCCTTAGCCTTTGTATCTACGTGGTCTTCAAAGTATAGAGAAGAAATTTGATATTTCTTCAGTTAAGAAAGCATTGCAAATTGAACCTTCCACACGTGCTTTATTACCCACTTTTTTTTTCAAATGATTAAGAAACCTACATTTTGATATAGTGTTGAGTATTTTCACAATTATAATGATATAATGATTAAGAAACATTAATAAGTTGAGTATTTTCACAATTATACCTCTCTACTCACTCATTCAGCCTTAATTATCAAAACTAAGTAATCCACATAACAATGTACATTACTACTCTACAATGCAAGTGCAGAAATCGTGTTTCGTCCCGACTCCTAAACCCAAATAGATATACAGTAGTTCAAAGCGGGTCGGGCAGCCGAATACACCTCTACTTACTCCTTCAGCCTTAATTATCCAAACTAACTATTCCACATAACAATGTACTTACAAATTGTTCCATCATCAAAACAAAAAAAGCTTCAATTGTGGGCAAAATAAAAGAAGAAAATGAAACAAAAAAGCTCAAATTTGGGAGATACATTTCTTCGTTAGTAAACAAGAAATGTATGATGACAAACAATACAACTCAATCATCTAATCACAAACAAACCCTACATTGATTTAACCTCAATACAGCAAGCAAACAAACAAACAAACAAACCCCTTACCTTACCTAGATTCATCTAATTTGACCCTAAACTAAAAATTGATTTAACCCTAAATCCAATTTCACCCTAATCTAACAAACAAATTGAATCTAAATTGTACTAACCTAGTTGAATTCATAAAACATACCACAATAATAAAACAAATATAAACAAAATTGAACAACACAAACTCAATTAAAAATCATACCCTAACTTGAAATTTGGAGATTTTCAGGAAAAGGAGGACAACCGGTGAAGGCTAGATCGGCGAAGGGGCGAGGTCCGGCGAAGGGGAGAGGTCCGGCGAAGGGGAGAGGTCCGGCGAAGGGAAGGGCGACGGGGTTGGGTCGCGTATAATGAAGGAAGCTGGGGTTTTCTTTTTTTTGGAAGTAACAGAACGTAATGAATGAAGGAAGCTGAGTGATTTAATTCGAAAAGCTCACCGACCGACAAAAATCGGTCGGTATTTTTGCAAAGTCGGTCGGTAACTACTTCGAATACCGACTGATACCTGTTCTACCGACCGCTAATATTCAGTCGGTAAATTACCGACTGATTACAAAAATACCGACTGATTTCGGTCGGTATTCTTTATTACCGACCAATTATTTGGTGGTCGGTAAATATCGGTTGCTAATCTCCTCTTTTCTTGTAGTGGATATGGGAAAAATGTTTCTTGTGTTTTTCATTCCATCGGAGAGCACAATATATACAATTACATCGGTTTAGCTAATAACGGAAGTACAACTAATATACATATGAACATATTATCGAATATGATACAGTTGCCTAAAAGATGTGTGAAACTGTGAACATATATGGTGGGTGTGATCGGAATAAGAATAGTTCTCCTGAGAGACGGTCTCTCATTAACTTTACTGAGAGACTAAGTACAAATGGAAGTAACAGTGGTACCAAACCTAATAGAAGTAGGTACGATTAACATAAAAGAGTATACAAATATAAAGAGAGTACGCTTCTTATAAAAATAGGTACAAAATAAAGTTGTCATTAAGGGTACGAATAGGACATAGAGTGATACTGAAGAGTGGTCTCTCAATAAGTTATTAAGAGACCGTCTCTCCCAAGAATTTGTGTCGGAATAATATCGAGAGAGTATCTCAATAGTCATTATTCATCAAGTGGGTAATACTTGACCTATTATAATCTTGTGACGGATATACCTATCACAAGAAAGACTTGCTGATATGAGCCGAGCTGAGATGAAGCGTAGGCTTGATTGAGGCGAAGTAGGCAGCCCCATCAACTAAAAAAAGATGGGAATTATTTCTCATCCATTTCCAAAGTCCAATCAAACCCAATAGAGTCATAAACCTTCCTAGATAATTGTAGATGGATGGAAATGAATGGGTGTTGTGATTTGTGAGTGGTGACATGTGTTTGGTTACATGCGGGGGTGCGTAGGAAAATGCTGTAATATGGCTCTATGTATGTGTACGGCTGTCTGCATGCATGGTCGATTATATAGACCCACCCATATATACACATGCTCCATTCTTCTTGAAGCCATTTTTAGTCAAATGTGTTGACTGATTTGTGTGAGAAACTGCGATCCATGTATACGTTACACCAACAATAACAATTTTTTATCTCTATCAAGATCACTTAAAAGGTGGCCGTACAAAGACAGTATAAATGGCGTTGATCACAAATTCACTTTTTTAATTGCATATTGTCGCAAAGTGTAACATGTTAAATATCATTCAATAAATAAATAAAGACCTTTATATATCATAAGTCGGAACTCATAATAATTGGAGAAATTTGGTTAAGAATAAAGAAATAATATACTCCTATTTTCTAATACGAGTAAGAAAGTGATACTACGTATAATAAATAGTCTTTTCAGTGTATATATCTATTCATATTATCCGTTATTTTCGCATTCTAGTTATATGCAACAAAGGCTACATATAGTGTACAAAGTAGGAGTAGTATTAACAAAGTAAACCTAAAAACCCTTCTCTCTCCTCCCAAAAAAAACCTAGCTTCTAAAAAAAACCTTGGGGCTACCACTATTAATGGTGGTAAGCCCCCCAATTTTAATTAATTTTAATTAATTATATCGTTTTATTATTAATATTATTAGTACTTTAGTTCTAATAAGTCCTCTCCTTTTGGAGAGTTTCGTTCCCATTAATTGATGGGTTTCGCTATCTCTTTTAGGAGAGATGTTGAATCTACTACAGTGGAGAGGACGCGGAAGATCAGTACCATAATCGTTCATCAAGTGGTATCTCAATTTATGTCAGACCGGTGGCTACAATCTATTAGGTTAGATGAAATTGATTCTCGTCAAAACCTTGAAAGATCCGAAGACCCTCTTGTGAAAAGTTGTATCATTAAACAGCGATATGTTGAAAGAGGTGTGCAGAAGCGGAGATCAAAATCTTAGTGAGAGATCTTTGTTTTAACGAGAATTTATTTTACTCAAATTTTATAGTATTGTATCCGTTTAATTTCGATATAAGTGGTAGATGTCGTATGACTTTTTTATTAATGAAATAATTTATTCGTTCAAAAAGTAGGAGTATATATTACAGTAGCATTCATTATCTAATACTCCCTCCCATTCTTTGGAATCCTACCATTTTATTAAAATATACCTCACATATATTCACTAAATGGTAGGAATCCAATGAATGGGAGGTAGTATGAAATTAATATGGAGTACAAAAATTTAACAAAAACATGCAACCATAAATAATTAGACATTGTGTGTGTTTGTTTTTGTTGTTGTTGTTGAAATCAGAAAGTTGAGTATTGTTTATGAATTCAGGAAATGATGAAAGGAAGTTGATGGCGCAGAAGAAGTGGTGCATGTATGGATCGGACAAGAGAACAAGTTCCGGACTTTACGATTAGGAAGTCAATGTGAGCTGAGTGAGTGGAGCCTCGTATGCATGGGACTCCAATGTAATCGATCAGACAGGACATGTGTCTTAGATTGATTAGATCATCTCTTATCGACCATTATTATTATTATTTTACACGATAATCCCTTCGATTTGAGTTATTTGTTTACATTTAATTAAAACATTCATCATATATAATATAAAAGTAAACAAATGATTGAGACGGAAAGAATATACTTTACTCATCTCATCACTCATCATCTATCACATCGTTGTTGTCGG
The DNA here is from genome assembly GCA_958450325.1 of Agrostemma githago. NCBI lineage: Eukaryota > Viridiplantae > Streptophyta > Magnoliopsida > Caryophyllales > Caryophyllaceae > Agrostemma > Agrostemma githago. The sequence continues at coordinate 67,762,753 of OY288251.1, read as the reverse complement.
AATATATATAATATGAATGTAGTACTCCGTAACACATTGTTAAATCAAAACATACCAACCCTACGGAGTACTACTGAGCACATATGTACTTTGCAACGGAATAATCAAGGAGATGAGCCAAGATGTTAAATCAAAACATATCTAATAATGAGAACAAAGCTAACCGAGCTTACAGATTAATAACTCCCTCCGTCCCAATGAATTGTTTGTCTATTCCATATTGGGGCGTCTCAATGAATGGTTTGCCTTTCTATTTTAGACATGTTTTTTATATACATATACAATTTGATATTCTGATGAGTTTTGCTCTACATGTCACTCTCTTATTGGTTCCTTTAACCTTGGTGTCAAAAGAAAAGACAAACAATTCATTGGAACGGAGGGAGTATTTTAGATCATTCTGCCTCCGAACTCATCCTAAGTATTCTCCATGAAGACGGCTTAAAAGTCATTTTTTTTGCACTTTTTACGTAGTTTGAGTACGTATTAGGTTGTGTACCCAAAGATAAAAAGAATAGCATGAATGAATTATTGGCATACATCGACGAGGCTAATTTTAATCCTCAACTTGTAATTTGTCATATACTGGATCGATCACCTTGGCACCTTGCTCGCCATTTGTTTCCTAAGTAGTCCTCCACTATCTAATATAAATATAATAACCTTTTATTTCACTGAATTCCCTCCCTCTTGTAAGACTTTCATGTCTCTCTCGCATCTCCCTTTAATAATCGCTTATTAGATTTCTAATACTCCGTAAGAGATTGTCCCTCGATGACGTTAATGTTACCAAAAATGTTTTAACCTAATGGCTAAAAAGATTATATATCCTGAATAATATTATCTTTGGTCATATATAAATTATTGTTTCACTTCATTAAAATATTGGATGGTGATAGGGCGTCATCGGGTGGCGCCAAATCTGAGCGCCACCGTAATTAAAAAATAAGAAAAAGAAAATATAAAAATCGGGTTTTTAATTTAGCATCAAAGATTTTGAGGGTAGTTTTGTAATATTAATATTTATGTGATTAAGATAATTTTTTAACTAAATTAATTAAAATTCAACTTAAAGTTTTAAACCTTCTCATGTAAACCATCTAATTTTTCTAGAATCCAAAATCGTCATCATGCAAACCTTCTCAAATCTCAACCATCAAAACATTTGTTCTTATACAAATTAATGTAAATATATTTCAATTTTTTGATTGAATTAAACACATATGCGCATGACATCAATATCATCGTATAAACCTCTCCAATTAATATATGACAACAATATCATCATATAAACCTCTCCAATTAATATATGGAATACATAAACTTCAATATTTTCTTCACACCATTTCATAAGCATGCTACTAATTTACTATATACAACAATCCTACAAATAAGCATTTTGTTAGGAGAATCAATTTTTTTTGATCATCATCAATGCTATATATAATCCTAACTAATTACTACAAAATTGGAATTCCTAAATTACCCTTTTAAAATTAATCAATATTAAATCTAAATTTTAAAAAATATATTAAAAATAATTAAGTAAATTACTCTAATATCCTGGGTGGCGCACAAATTAAGCGCCACCAGGTGGCGCCATCTCATTTTTCTAAAATATTTGTCCCATATAATCATAAATGAGACAATAATTTATGATCAAAGGGGTAGGTTAGGTAGGTATTAGGTTCAAATTCGGCTCCCCCTAACTACAGATTTATTGTTATGTGACTAAGGCCAGATTCTTTTCAACTTATTTTTAATTCATTTCAGCTCAGCTTAGTCTCAGGACGCTCATTTTTTCTTAATATTTCAGTCCACCTCAGCCCAGTTCAATTCCAATGCGGATCTCCCGTTCCATTTTGTGTCCCGCATTATACACGGGATAATTACTTATGATAAATCTAATGCGGATTATTTCAATTAAAAGAACAAGGTGTAAATGCAGTATTTAGTGAATCAACGAGAGTTAGTCGTCTCCTATATATACAGTGTGGAGCGTCTTTGCTTGGCTCAGTCCACGCTGCTCTTTCACTTACGCCACCTACATACGACAATATAATTCTCCTCCCCAATTAATTAAAGGGAATAGAAGAAATGAAAGGGTATGCAAAAATGAAGGAAAATAATCCATTTAATTTCCAAAGATCAAACTCCAAAAAAGATAAAGATAACCCATTTCTTGATCAAGGAGGTTTAGATGACTCCCTGTCAGTGTCCCACCCCAAAAATGACTCCAAATACATCAATAAAACCGATGACGATGATGATGATGATGATTTGGGAAATGGGGTAGTAGGGGGAGGCGTTTTGAGGAGAAATTTGTCAGTGTCTAGGAGTGGTAAGACGACGTCGTTGGGGTACCAAAAGAATGGCCGCAATCTAAATCTAGAGAGGCAGAGTAGCACAAGAGTGGTGGTACAAGAGGCAGTCAAAAGAGCCTTTTCAATGAGGAGATGTTCATCTGTTAATAATACTCGTACTAACTCTGAGAGCAGGTATTGCAGGATTTATGATCAACCCAACAACCACCTTCATCATTCTCATTATGCTAATGATTACAGATTCAGCAATCATGTTGATGATGATCATCATTCACAGAAGAACAAAGATGATTACGATTATAATAATAGTAGTAATAGTGGGAGTAGTAGTAATTCAGGGAAAAGGCATGTGGGGTCTAAGGTTGTCAAGGCCTGCAAGCGCCTTTTTAGCCGTTAGTTATGTTATGTATGCATCATTAATTATTTTTGTACTTATGTTTTAGTTAAATCGTTAAGACAAAGGTTCCATTTCCAATCTCCGTATACTCTAATGATACGACTAAGCCTAATCGTTAAGATCTAAGATGGAAATTCAATTCGATTTGATTCCTCTACTGTAATGTGACTAAATGTCTCTATAAATGGTTTTATGATATGTCATGTAATGCAATTATGCAATGTGTTAAGTTGGTTTATGGAGCACTGATTGCTAGTTGCACTATATAATCCAAATACTGTTGCAGTAACGACTAACGAGTTCAGACTATTGTTTTGTGGTTAGAGGCTTGAAGGTGACGAGGAATTTTCTCCAGTTGTTGGATATTGGACTTTTCACACAACCAAATAAGTTTTCCAAGACTTTTATTTTTTATATTTTGTTGGGTTTTCAATTCGAATGAGACGCTCCTGGATGCAAGGATTTTATACAATTTTTATCAACTACAAAATACAACATTAATCCTCCCTCCTAGTTGTTTATATCTTCCCTCTTTTTTTTTGCACAAATATTAAGAAGAGAATAAATAATTGATTAAAGTAAGAAAATGTGGGGTATAAAGTAGAAATATGGTGGGGTCTGTGAGTAAAAAAAAAATAAAGAATTGATTAAAGTACAACCAAAAATGAAAAAAGGGAAGTTAATTGAACTAACATCAAAAAGGAAAAAGGGAAGATAAAAAAAACTAAGAGGGAGTATGTTTTTTTGGTGGCTAAAATGTACTCCTAAAATGGTTACAACTTAGGAACATTACAGAAATGAAAGTTAAATCAAAACAAAAAAAATGAAACAAAGAACCCAAACTTAGCCAGCCCAAAGGTACACAAGGTTGTTGCCTAATGGTTAAAATTTGTGGTCACCAACCAAGGGTGTCAGGTTCAAACCCCTGCAAGCGCGAGGTTTCGAGTGCGTACACCCGAGGGTTTACCTAGAGCGCACCAAAAATAGCGGCTGCAGATTCCCTCGTCATCAAAAAAAAGCATAGTCACGACTCACGACCCACAACTATAGATCAGGTCCTTATCGTTATTGTAAGTAGCAAAGATGTTGCGGTAAGTAGCAAAGTTAACGGAAGACGTTGAATGAGGTCCTTATATGCTTTACTCACCAGAACTTAATTAACAAGGGTTACAACTCAAATAAGAATATGCACCCTCGACTTCAATCATTTGTTTACTTATTTCATTTTTACGGTTAATCTTTCTATTTGCCCTTTATGAGTAATAACTAATAAGACCACTCACCTGTTTCATTTCAGGGTGGCTAAATAGATAATGAATGATAGATTCACACTAGTACAAATGTAAAATATCTCCTCTCATTATAAGGACATAAAGGGAGCTTTAAGGGACAAATCTCACTACCAGGGGATACTATTAGATTATGCAAAGACTACCACACACACACATGACATGACACACCCAGGCACAACATTACAAAGACTTCATCTAAGGAACTTCCAAAATTACACAGCCTCTGTCTGACTCTGGCCACATGCATGGTATGGTACGGTACAGGAACCTCATCAAACATGTATAGTCCAAGTTAGATTTAAAAAAAAAGTTATTTACTTGAGAAATTAGTCAAGTCCACTTACAATGGCAGCTCTGTATGGCGCAAATGAATCGATTTTCAAGTCGAAAACCAGGGTTTTTTTTTCTTAAAATATGGACTCATACCCATATTCTCTATGCTACACTCAGGAACACTGATTTTCTGCAAGGCCCTTCTACTCCCACCACAAAATATTACATTCAGGAATACAATGGTCGGTCGGTCGGTCGGTCGGTCGGTCTCATACAACATTTACTGCTGCTACTCCCAATTGTACGCTTGAAATACGCTTCCTTTTGCGCTAAGACCATCCATCATCATCCCCAAAATCCATCACTTCGAGCTCGTCCAGAGAGATAACCCGCATGTTCACTCATACTACCCTTCAGTCGATAAAAAAAGGGTTTGTTCTTTACTGTTCTCAACGGACCTGATCTATTTCCATGCGGAAAAGCCATTCGTTCTCCAACCAATCCCGAAGATGAAAATGGTCTGTTTTCTGTTGCATCGAGGGGACCTGAACTATAATCCATAGTTATGAATGAAGACCCATGTCCATAGCCTGCATTCCACCAGCTGGTCTCCGACTGCTCGATATCACTCTTATTGTCCAAGTCCAAAACTGAAGAATCCTTGAGACTGCCGCAGTCTTCGCATGTCTCATCACTGTCATTATAGATCAGTTTCAGGGCCTGCACAACCTCACCCATGAAGGGTCTGTGAGTCACTTCTGGGTGGACACACATTGAAGCAATCGCTGCTACCTTGGCCAAGTCATCAAAATTGAATTTTCCCTCTAAGGTGGGATCCACTAATTGTTCTACTCCTTCTCGGCTTGACAAGAGAGGCCGTGCCCATGTCACCAAGTTTTCTTGTCCCTGAGATCGCGACATGTCCACGGGCTTTCGACCTGTAAGAAGCTCCAGCAAGACAACCCCGTAACTGTAAACGTCGCTTTTAACAAGCAAATGTCCAGTCATGGCATATTCAGGCGCAACGTACCTGCATTATTAAGGCTCGCCAAATCAGGAATTCAGTAGTGGTCTGGTGGATCACATGACATCTAAAGAAACTTTTTTTTCATGGCTTTGAGCTAATTTTGCTGTAATTTTCACTGCTATTTAACCAGGTTCTCGAAATAAAACATGGTTACACGAGACGAACAAAACATACCCAAAGGTTCCCATGACACGAGTAGAGATGTGTTGGCTTCCTTGTGTTGCTTCTCTGGCCAATCCAAAATCAGACACCTTCGGTGTGTAATCCTCTTCTAACAAAACATTGCTGGCCTTGAAATCTCTGTGAATCACTCGAGGATTAGAATCCTCGTGTAGATAAGCCAATCCTCTTGCAGCTCCAAGCGCAATTTTCAACCTCGCATCCCAATCCAGAGGACCCTTTTCCATATCAACACCTGAAATAACATAAAGGTGACTTCTGTAAATTACCTAAGCGGTCAGGATGGTAGGCACAACAGCAGATCTTGACTCTAAAGACTAAATCTAAGTGCAATTGATCCAATTTTCAAGACAAGGAAAAAAGAGAGTAGAATCTACGAATTTTGCACTTTATCCTTTTGAATGCTTTGATATCGTCTTCATTTGACTTCACGGCCTACCAGAGTGAACTTTGTAATTGTACCAATAAATTCTCTTAATACATGTATAGACACAATATTAAATTTGTAACGATATATTTTAAAAAATAAAAAACAACTCAATCTTGTAACAATTCGTAAATATAGTATATTGTCGGAAAATGCCGGTCAAAGCTGTCATCGTTGACCACCAGAGTGAAACTGGACAACATAAATGGAAGAAGGGAGGATAATAAAACTCCCTAATGCATAATGGGACAGCAGAACAAAAGGTTTTAAAATCCCCACTACCACACTAAGGAGCACCTATACTCAGGAGAATGCACAGATACTTGACATTACGAAATGAAAATCGTACCGTGCAAATGGGAATCAACGCTGCCATTGTGCACTACCTCATACACCAAGCACCTTCGGTGCCCTTCAATGCATATACCAATTAGTTTCACAAGGTTCCGGTGATGCAATCGACTAAGTAACTCTACTTCTGCAATAAATTCACGATCCCCATTTTGGTCATCCTTTGTAAGCATCTTCACAGCAACCTCCACTCCATCTTCTAGAACACCATGATAGACACGCCCGAAACCTCCTTCGCCCAAAATTCTACTTGAACTGAACTTATCGGTGGCCTTCACAAGTTCAGCAATCGTAAAGGTCTTAACGGGGAATGCATAAGCAGGAATGGATGTGAAGAGTGACATGAATGTCGAGCTTGCTAAACTGCTTGATAAAGTAGACCCAATGCCTGCATTTAAACAATAGCGAGAATAAACAATTTATGACTGCAGACTATTCCTCAATGGCTATATGACCGAAGAGAAGAGTTAAAAGACATAAAATAACATGTAGCAGTTGATGAACAAATCCAACGTCTTATATAGCAACGCAACACTGTCAGAAGCCTTTGCTAGAACATAGATCAATAAAAAAATAATTTATTGCTTTTGGATGAGCAGTTTAGAAGGAGCTTGGCTCCTAAGTTGGTGTTCACTAGCTAAACAATCGCAGAATGTAGATGAGGAATACTCAATGAAACCGATATTAAACTCTAGGAATATAGACACCTTCCTCCATCATGCAAACAGTCACAAAACGTGTTTACAAGTATATGGCAACTATCTCATTTTTTGTGATTGGGTCAAGTTGTTGACACAAGTCAAGGGCAAAATAGTTGGATTATTAGGTAAGAGACGACTAACTATAAACATCAGAAGTTTACCACTAAAGAAAAAGATTCATATTCAATATGAATTTAATCAAAAAGTTGGAGGGAAAAAAATACCATTTTTCTTATCAGTAGATGGCGAAAAGAGCGGACCAGATGCATTTGATGTGTTTCTAGCCACCCTGCATTTTACAATTATGTAAATTGCTGCAGAGCAAGCTGCCAGGAGAACACAAGCAGAGAACACAATAACACACACAATTCCGGAACTTATTCTTTTGTTTTTGTTCATAAAATTGGCAGTAATTGGGTCTTGTCCTTCCGGAACACTTCCAGAAGGAACACCCCCAACATAGCCGCCAGATGGAATTTGTGAAGGAAGTCCTGCAATACAAATTAAAAATGGGAAGGAAAAAATGTCAGACACAACAACCGTAGGAGACTTGCACATGAGCAAAAATCCGTTACTTGTAAGAAAATAATAGTACCTGGATAGTTAATGTACATCACATCATAAATGCCAAAGAGAGTTGTATTTAGTGGTACAGCCTTTCGCCGTAATCTCTGATAAGTCAGTAACGCAGTGGTATTATCGAACTTCTCAGCGAGTGGAACCAAGTTAATATCAACAAGCGTTCTTTCCTGATTCTGAGAATCAGCGGTAGCACCCACTATTTGAACTTGTTCTTGCTTCATATACGTTCCTGATGCAATCTCAATCTCTAGCTCATTAACCTCACCGAACAACGCAACAACAGCAATACCTAACAAAAGCCTCACTCTCATAGGGATAACACAGCCACAAGGAGTATTTATTACTGTAGGGGCAAGCGGTTCCAAACATGTCTGACCACAACCTGCAAGTTAATATATGCTGTTAGAATCAAGATCGATACATATATTCCATCCAAGAGAAAACATCCAAAATAGGGAACCAAAAACAAATTACTCCCCTCTATTCGTTCAGATTCACTACATTTTCTTCCACTACATCTCCATCTTGGGTGAGAAATGACACAGAAAACCCCCTCTCATGCGAGTATGGCCACCATTTTTCTCACATATTTCCCATTTCCAAAAACTTTGGTCCACAAGTAAATATTTAAATATAGTTAGTTCTCGTGAATGGATGGGATATATGCTAGTGAATACAGTTCATGCGTCCAATAAAACATTGCTCACCGGAAGTGGTGTTTATAGCATCCCTCTAGATAATATCAATCTAGTAGTATTAAATTTCGGTTTCGGTCAGTCACATTTTCAAATTTAAGAGTTCATTAGTTTTAAAGGGTCTCACAATCGAGAAAACTAGTCATCCAATTTACCAATCTAGACTCCCACGTAAATTACTGGCCCCTTCTTACCTGGTGTAGCAGCGGGCGCAGGAGATGGCATGTGCGGTCTCGATCTATGGTGATGACCATGATGCCTATGAAAAGGCCTATGATGTGGAGAAGTAGTAGGCCCTGAAAAAAAAAAGGGATTAAACATGATACAGGCTAGGTAACTTTCCATATCAAGCTGATGATTTAGATGTGTCTCAGATTAAGATGAAGAATGAAGACCTTGATATGAAGGAGAGGGTGAGGGCGCTGCTGAAGATCCAACAAAAGGTTTAAGTTTCCGTTGCAATGGATTTGTTGTAAACGACAAGGACAAACCACCTGAACAGACTGCAAGAAAGACATTTTACTTATTGACTACGACTTTTGGCATATTAGTTTATCACTCAAAAAAGTAAGATGTAAACAAAGTTCTTTTATAGAGGTTAATGTGGCATTATCAAGCCGTTTAATTCTTCCACTTTTTAATGATGTCCCTATTTGGATTATCTAGATTCTAGCTTTTTTAATAGATATATTGAAGGAAACCATAATTTTAGCCAACGGTAGAGCCCATGCATTATATCTCTTCTCCATAATCCAAATATACTAAATCCATTTTTGTGACCAGAGCGAGAGACATTCCACTACATCAGGCATTCACCTCAAACAGTCGGGACAAATTAGAACTTTAGTACTAATAGCCAATGAGGTCAGATTGACATCAAAGCACAACTACGCGATGTTTCAAAAATGCAGTGTCAACCTAAAATCCTTTATGACAGGTAGAGAAGTACATCTGTCTACAAGCTTTTGTTTTCCCGAAAATGGTGCAACCATGCACGAAGTATAGTAAAACGACGACAAAAAAGTCAAGTATGGAAGGCCTGTCTTAAGTTGAAACAAAATTCACACAAAGAAAATCTTATGTATCCTCTCTTAGTTCCTACGGAGTATAAGGTAACTGTTCATTCATCAGTTTGGAACACATGTCATCAAAATCACAGGCATCCAACGAGAAAAGAAGGAAGGCCAGCGTAAAAAACAAGATATAAACAGCTGGCAAGGCTGTCTTTGGTAAGTATGACTGCTTAAAGACAAAATCCTCCGCCGGTATCATGGATCTAATATAAAATATTGATCTCGCGTACTAACTCATGTTTATCCAGTATTAAGAGCTAAAAGTCGACAACTTCCGACAGATTCTTCGATTAAAAAAGGGGGAACTTCCCAGGCCTACACTATACGCGCTTTAAAGCAGGACAAAGTAAAAACTGTTCCGTCCCTGTATTCTGCTACAACAACAGCTTTTCCAGCAAAGCATCTCAATGATCTCACTGTTATGGTATCCAGTTTGTTATTTCCCATCAAAGATAATCACTATAATAGGGGCCAAAGCACAAGAATTGCCACAAATAACAGACAAATTTACTAAGTGTAAGCTTCGGAACACGTGCTTGATTGCTTGCTTACGCTCTAGTTATATATTCTCATTGACTGGTTGTGCCATGCTCTATAGTTTTACCAATACATCCTTAAAATCCGTTGCGTATATAAGCATGCCTCTTATCACCCAATTTTCCTAATACCTCAGAACACAGGTCATATGAGAATCCTTCTAAAATAACTACGTCATCAACAAACGAATCAACTCCAAGGTTCCTAAAAGCTCAAAAAAAGTTAAACTTACCATTTTGCACAAAACACCCTAAGCCAACCAATCACACCTAATTTGTTCACCACATTCATCATTTATCAATCCAATCCGTCCACGTATGCACCCTTCATTCCAACACCTAGTAATCTCATATATACCTTTATCCAACTTTTGGATTCTCTTACAATATGGCATACATGTTAGAACCCTTCAAAACTTACTACCACAAGAACCCCAACTCTTACAAATTACTACCATTCACTAAAAACAACACCTTCCATCCAAATTTTATTGTGTCATTTTTCACTTGACTTATCCCAAATTAATTGTTTGCTTACTACCGTAAGAACCCAACTCTTATAAATTATTACGTACGTACCCAATCTCCTAGAATCTTTCATCCCAATTTTCTACTGTAGTTCACTTTTTTTGCTTGATTTATCCCAAATTAATCGTCCGCTTACAACCATAAGAACCCAACTCTTGTAAACTACATAGCATCCCTAAAAACTAATCTCTCCATCCCAATTCTATTGTCGCTTGATTTATCCCAAATTAATTACGAGTATTTCCTTTCTATTTTAAGCAGGGAAAATAGTATATATATATATATATCGAATCTTTTTCTTGTAAATTTCTCAATCACATTAATGTAGGGTTGGCAAGAAAATCCAGTCTTTATGTTCCATCCCAACAACTACAAATCCTGGTTCCGTCACTGCCCCGGAAACCTTAAGAACAAAGAATAAAAACAAAAACTCACAAGTCACTGTATGAGTATGTCTACAAAATGTATAACATCACAAATCAAAAAGACAAAACAGTCAGTAGCAGCTAAAAAACAATAAATAAATACCAGAGGAAAATTGAATGAGGTGGAGGAGAGAGAAACAAAGGAGGAAGACTGACGAAAGCCGCATCTTTACACCCACCACCACCACCACCAACAACAACAACAGCAACAGCAACAACAACGGCAGCAGCAGCAACAGAAAGAGGAAAAAGAGCTTAAAAATGGAGTGGTGGTTGTTGATACAGTAAGTCGAAATTTAAAGTAAAAAAAGAAAACCCCATTTTTTTGTAGCGATTAAAAAAAATTAGAAACCCTAAGGCGACAATGCCGGCGGCGGAGACGGCGGGGGAGTAGATCGGGGGAATGGGGGAGGAGATCTGAGGCGGCGAGGAGAGAGAAAGGGAGAGTGGGGGGGTTTGTGAAATGTGATGGTGAAGTAGCAGCAGCAGCAAGAAGAAGAACAAAGAGCAAGCAAGAGCAGGCAGCAGTAGTAGCAGGAGTAGTAGTAGGAGTGATGTTGATCTGGGTTTTACTCTACTGTTTGTTTAAGTAGAGTACGACTACTACTTTTACTCAAATTAAATTAAATTAAATTAAATTAAATTCAGATTTTGGTTGGCTGCTTTGCTTCAACACATTGACTCATTGACTCAACACTCTCACTTCTAAGTCCTAACTCCTAAACCTTCTTCAAAAACATTTCTGTGTCGTTTGTGAGCCACTATCCATCTAATGGATCGTTATAACGATTTAAATATTATTCAGTTAAATTAACAAGGAAGAGTATTGTTAATATGAAATATGGAGTAACATTATAACAATGCTTTTTTATCTACTCAATAGATAAATATTGAACATATTATAATATTATGATGAATATCTCTATGATAAAACAGATTTTTTGTTAGAAAAAACACGTTGAGATTTTGATTTTGGGATTTTGTGAGTTTTTGTCAAGGATATGGATATGGTTGATCAACGCAATTAATTTGAGATTTATACAAGGTAACAAATCTTCCATTTTAACTCGTCTCGATTATTTATTTGTCTTTTGATTTTTAGGAATGTCTTTTATGAATAATTTGATCATCCACATAAATTTGACTCCACACGTCACTTAATGATTTGACCCATTCACCGTCATTGATTTTTGTGTCAAAAGTAAAAGCAAACAAATGTTCGGAACGGAGGAAGTACATATTTTTGCTACTAGTATTCAGGATCTTAGAACATCCCCAAGCAAGGTAAAAAGGTCATCCTAATGATGTACTTAAACAAAAAATTAGATCCACCTATTCTGAAATGAGTAGGTCTCTTGAGAGACGGTCTCTCATTAACTTTACTGAGAGACTAAGTACAAACGGAAGTAACAGTGGTACCAAACCTAATCATACTAGGTACGATTAACATAAAAGAGTATGCGATTAACATAAAAGAGTATACAAATATAAAGAGGGTACGTTTCTTATAAAAACAGGTACAAACACAAAGTTGTCATTTAAGGGTACGAATAGAACATAGGGTGATACTGAAGAGTGTTCTCTCAATAAGTTATTGAGAGACCGTCTTTCTCAAGAATTTGTGTACTGAAATAAGGTTGCCAATTGATTTTTTTGCTCATCAATTGACCTCTTCTTCCATCTAACACGTGTTCTATTTTAATTGGTTGCAACAAAAAGTAACTAAAAAAAGAGAGTGATAATGGAATTGGTGACCTGGGTCATTACCTTGTGCAAGGGAGAACGGAGGTCATGAAAGTATTGATTCGATCTAGTTAGTGTGACTTTTTGCTTGTGTTTGATTCGACTTTTTATTTTTAAAAAATCATTTTGGATCATTTTGTGTGGGTGGCACAATATGGGTCAGCTAATTTGTGTGAGCTTCATGAAATGGATTGGGTTATTCTGTGCAGTCTCCACGAAATGACTGAAGCCAAATCATAAGTCTTCTATTGTTATTTGTTCGGGTTGGCTGGATGTACAGTACACAGGCCACCCCTGGCAGAACCAGAAAAGCATTGTGCTGCTATCCTCTTCTGGGTTCGTTGCATGCTCATCAGTCATCACTCCCTCACTTACTGCACTTATATAAAAGTACATTAAATAAAATTTCAAAAGAAAGATGATGTCTTTGTTTACAAATCCAATCCCCATCAAATCCTCTCTAATCAATCCCCCTTCTCCATTTCCTTTCTCTACTACACGCTCTCCTGCTCTCTCTTCTTCTCTCAGGTCTCTTCTCTCTACTCTACCTTTGAAAAACCTGGAATTTGCTGAAAATTATGCATACCCTCTTTGTTTCCAACGATTTGATGAAGCACCCATTAAGTTTTTGCATTAAAGATTCAATCTTGCAGGTCCAAAATGTCATCATCATCTTCATCTCTGCCTGAAGGTCGCATTGTTGTAAGTATTCCTCTCTCTTTGCTGCAGATTTTAGTGGAACTTGTTTCATGTGAAGTGATGATAATGATTGAAACAGCTTGGATGTGGGGGTGCAGTAGTTGACTATCTAGCTGCAGTGGCTACCTACCCTAAGCCAGATGACAAGATCAGGAGCACCAGTTTTCAGGTCCTGCTTTTTAATGTGTTGCAAGTAATTGCAGTGTGATTGATGATCTGTTTAGTCTTTAGAGTCGATTTTTATTCAATTGTGTTTGCGCTGGGAATGCAATTGAATGTTTCTGTATTTGAAATACACTCAATTTCAACACAAATTAAAGATAAAGAAACCATTGATAAAGGAGCAAACTTCTTATACAAAGAAACCGTTGTATGGTGTGACACCGTCCTATACAATAATTGCTGCTATTTGAATATTATGTGGAATTACATTGATGGGTGACAACATAAAGAAACAATTTTTGAGGATGTGTTTGTTTGGCAAGAGGCCTTTTTGCAAACAAGGTATTGTCTTCTTTTTTTGTTGAGTCTTGCCGCAAGTGATGGTTTATGGAGATTTGTTGACACAAATTTGTTCCTTCTAGGCCAGGATGGGTTTAAATGTATTACTGTGGCCTGTGGGAATTAGATGACCCTCGTTATTCTTTGAAGTATCTCCATTTTCTTTTGTCACAAAGATTAGGGGAGAAAGCAAGGTAGACTATTGGAAAGAGTAAAAGACGGGTGTTAAGTTAAATTTTAAGGGTATGATGTATATTTGGATAAAATTAGCCTGACTTAGACATGAAGTGAATCATTTGCTTGTGACTTCTCATTGTCGTCTTTCCTGAACACGTGTGTGTCCTAAGCTATAGATCACAGCAAAAAGCTGAAGTTGCAGTCTCCTGATTTATAATAAACATAGTACAAGTATTAGCTTCATTGTAATATAACAGTTTGTTTTGTCAAAGATGCAAGTATGTATCTGCATTACAGTAATCCTTTGGGCTATATATTTCAATGACTATTATTCAAAGTTCCTTTTCATGTGTCAATTTTTATTTATTACGAGTAACTTTTATGTCGCTGTGCTGGACTAAATTCTTAGGTACAAGGAGGCGGTAATGCTGGGAACGCGTTGACATGTGCAGCTCGCTTGGGATTAAATCCAAGGTTGATATCCAAGGTCTTGAGTGTGTTTCTTTTCTTCCCGTACTTTTTATCGTGCAGTGAGTTGTCTCTAACAAAACACAATGACAGCCTTGTTTCTTTGGGCATGCATCTTGTTTTATAGGTTGCTGATGATGCTCAAGGTAGAGGAATATTGGAGGAGCTTGAAGCCGATGGTGTTGACACGTCATTTTTCATTGTAAGCCTGGCAGCCTCTGTCTATGTATACGATCATCTAATGGACCTTAGGTGCACATTGATGCCTTAGTGCCACATATTTTGGATATTAATTTATTACTTTTGCTTAATTAGAATGAGTCTCATACATATCAAAGCTAGGATGGGTGGTATAATCACTGAAGTGTGGTATTCATAAACAAGGTTGGAAGCCTTTCAGCATCATAACTGCCCTTGTTGTGTTTACAATGTGGCATTCTTGCTTCATTCTGGAGAGCACTCGTAGTTGTTTCAGTTTCCACCGGACACCTTTCTACTTTGAATGATTTTTTATGAGCTCAGCAATGTAGGTTTAGTGTCAAGCCAAATTCAGTGTAATTTTTATAGCATGCTTACTCCATTCTGGAGAGCACTCATATGGCCAGTACTATTTTTCACTGATGCTGGATCGTTTCTGCAGGTTACACCCGAGGGTAATTCGCCATTTACCTATATCATTGTTGATAACGAAACGTAAGTTATACCCTAACTTGTATATTTCTACTACCTACCCATCCCTCTCCCAACAAAGAGAGAACTTTCCAGTCTCGAGTGTGTTCTTATGCTTTTGTGTATATTATAGGTGATTGAATTCAAAGGACCCTTCCAATGCACTAGGCTATTGGTTGAAATATGCTCCTGTTCATATGAAGGGTTTAGGTCATTCTTAGATTCAAATTTCACACGCAGAAGGTTTTTGTACTGGTCATATGTTTAGGGATTAAGTGTAACTGTATTTGAAACATGAGAAGTACAAAAGTACATAGTGATAGTTTTCCTTCTCGACGAATTAAAAAAGCAAGCTATAACATCATGACTATTTTGTTTATTTTTGTTCTATTTCAATACAGTATGGGGTTATATATGACCATAAATGTGTGACATTCATTAAATTGGTGTGTTCAGGAAGACTCGCACTTGTATTCACACTCCAGGATATCCACCCTTGAAACCTGAAGAACTTTCCCAATCGAAATTAGATTCAGCTCTACAAGGACCAAGGCTTGTGTATTTTGATGTTAGACTACATGAAACTGCACTAGTCATTGCAAAAGAGGTGATTATGATTTATTTGCTTTATGAATAGAAAGTCATTGGCTTGTTTAATACTTCTTTCAACTTGTACATTTCAACCGACAGTTAAATGATTACTGAATAGCGCCGATGGTTCATGTCTTCCTTACATGCCTCTCGTTTGAAGCATCATTTTCCTTTTTTTTTTTTTGTTTCATTCCTTTGGAAAATCATTTCTCTTTCAGAACTTGAGATTTGTAGAAAGAAGAAAGTATATAAAGTTGACTCTGATATATTTGCGTCATATATAAAATAATTGGTCAATTTGGGTTGTAGATGATGCTGGCCCGAATTATGGAGTGAACATGCATGAGAGAGAATCAATCTGCCATAAAAAGTAGAGAATCAATCATAGAGTTCAATGTGTTTTCCCAGTGCAGGCAACTCGTAGAAGCATCCCCATTCTGATAGATGCAGAAAAGAAGAGGGAAGGACTTGATGAACTTCTGACTTTTGCCACCTATGTTGTATGCACAGCTAAATTCCCACAGGTTAGATTTCTTGGTTTTATATAGTGTATTTTCAGTTATAGATCATCTGCCTCGGTGTAAGAAAGATGTGTCATTTTTCCTTGAGCAAATTCATGAAAGAGTTATCATTTTCTTTGTGAGTTAACCATTTAGTCACAAAAAGACCATATTTCCTTCAACCAAGTGGCCTACTTGCTTTTGTATTCTTTTCCTTCAGTTAAACATTTTGCTAAATCTCTACCGAGTGACTTACTTACAGTCTTGTTTCATCTTATTTATTGTTTTCACTAGTTAATGTGTCATTATTGAAATGGTAAGTCCTTCTGAATCAGAGGGAGTTGAGTAGTTGACTGCTGGCCTGAGGGTGATACTTAAGTAATCTACGTAGAAGGTTAAAATCTTGAACTGTATGTTACAGGTGTGGACAGAAGCATCGTCAGTACCAAAGGCCCTTCTCTCCATGCTATTAAAATTACCAAATGTCAAGTTCGTGATCGTGACACTTGGTGAGGATGGATGTATCATGCTAGAAAGAAATGTCAGTGGTGTGTCATTCTTATCCTGACATCAAATACAAGCTTAAGAACATAGATTTATGGCTTTTAATTTCACTTTAGTTTTTGCTTTATTCAGTTTTTTAAACTAACTGTAATGCTTAGAAGCACAAGATCTAGAGGAAATGGATATTGATGAAGCCTTGGAATCTCTAAAGAAGAGGACACCTAATCATTCGAGCACCCCATCTAGTATAACATCAGTAAGCACAATTTCCTTTGCTGTGTTTTTGCGTGGCAGAATTTTCATCAGTATTATGCATTCATCCGGTTTTCATATGTAGTTTTCTACCAGGTGTTTTGATATTGATTTAAACAATCAATGTGAAAGACGCTTGAAGCATTTTCTTACATTTCGGTAATATGTGTAACCCTGTTTTTAAAGCATGAATCTGTAAAATTTTGATCAAGATTTGTTTTTTTTTTTTTTGGTAAAATGTAAGTAATTTCATTTCATCCAAAAAACATACAACTTGGCATCAAGGCCCAATTTCATCCAAATATCTAACTAAGGAAACATCGGCTATGCTGTTGCACAATAGCATGACTCCCTAGTATTCGAAACCTTACATCTCTTTGAATAAGTTTAAAAATTATATTAGGTCGTACTAAAATCATATCATGCACACTCTTATTCCGTGCCCACCATATGTGATAAATCATGGATTCATGGCGTTAATTACTGCCGCCCATATTTTCTTGTGACTGTGTCTTCGACTCCTCTTCATCAGCCACCATTCCATATATCCCGTGGTTGGAATGGTGGCTGATTTGTTAATTTATGCTTTTTTAAACACCATATATCCAGTAGTGAATAACTTGTACAACATTGAGAGACTATAGAGCGTCAGCACGTTTCAATTGAGACTTGTAGGAATTTTTAGGTCTTGAAATTTCTAACGCATTCTTGTTAAATTGATAAAAGGAGCTCCTTGTCAACTAGTTCATTGCATTGCGTAATATTTCTATGGAATATGCTTATCTATTGAGCCTTCTTTCACTCTAGATTCTAATATCACTTCTTTTCTATCATCTGAATCTTCAGCCTGTGATGAAACTGAGAGCAAATGGGATAGGCACAGTCTCCGGGAGGTTACATGTAGGAACAGCAGAGAAAATACCAGCTGCAGAACTTGTCGATACAACTGGTGCTGGAGATGCTTTTATTGGGGCAGTTCTTTTCGGTATGAGAAAGAGTTCCATCTATTCATTTGGCTGCATTTTATGATCTGCGATCTCGTATTACACTGACATATATTTCTTCCTATAAATTTAAGACGTAAGAAAGACATAGCCCTTTTCCTAGTCCTTTTTATTACACTGACATACCAGGTCTTTTTTATTTCATTTCCGATGGAGCCAAAGGTCATTAATTTTTTTGGTCCTGGACTTTGATGTAATTAAGTAAATCAGATCTCTAAACTTGATGTGCTTATTTATTGTAAACTGGAAGTCATTCATGTCACTTTATCTTGTGGTCAAGACTCAAGAACATGTGTGTTAGTGTCTTTCAAATCCAACTGTAACCCTACTCCTTTTCTCTCGAGTCTTGACCTATGGCTTTTCGGTGGTGGTTAGGGGATGTTGGGCGTGATACATGGTTCTTAGGGCTTTACGATGGCAGGTGGGTGTGATTAGGGTGGTCGGGTGGGTGGTGCAATGAGGATTAGGTTGGACAAAAGGATTAACATCGGTACCTATTACTCTGTTGCTCTAGCACTTGTTCGAACAACCTAAATAGGAATGGAGGAAGTAGGAAGAGAAAACATTGAAATTTGAAAACTATCAAAGCAACGACAATATGAACGATGTCACATAAAAAGCTGGTTGGTTGATCAAAGCCTGAGTATGTCGTTCCTGCTGAGTTTCTGAAAAGAACTCCTTAAAGCTGAGTTTCTGAAAAAGACAAAAAAATCTGCTAAACCCTTGTATGCATGGGTCTACCGCATCGTTGTATTTTGCTACATCTAGTTACTAATGTTTACTCCACGCACTTCTGCAGCCATATGCACGAATATGCCACCAGAAAAGATGTTGCCATTTGCTGCACAAGTAGTAAGTCTATTCACAGATGCCAATTTCATGAAATATAAGAGCAACTATCTTATTTTGGCTTGAAATTAGGTTTCCATGTCGGGGAGTCATCACTCATGTATTTGATGTCGGATATCTGAGTTGATATGGGAGTCAAAAGTAACGCAGAAGTGCAGGCATCAATCTGATAATCATACACACTTTGTTATTCGTTGCAGGCAGGCTGCGGGTGCAGAGCTTTGGGAGCACGAAGTAGCCTTCCACACCACTCTGATCCTCGTCTTAAACCGTTTCTTGAGTGAGGGCCCTGTAATGTACTACTGTATGAATTAGTGTTTCTCATTCTGCACTTCTTTGTTATACCAAAAACTTAATTTCACATGAACGTTCATGCCAAATAGCAATGTTGATAACACGGAGTAAACACAAACTGTAATCATCGTTTTTGTTCAAAAACCTGTCACACATTCAACGGGTTCTCGACCATTACTTCTCCAAAACGAAAAACCCCAGTTTTACAAGCGACATCATAAGCTCACATCAAAATGTTTACTCTTCCTTTCTAGAAAGTAAAATAATCTCTTCAGGGTCATATTCAGGAGTTTTTTCCTCTTTGCTTTATCTCCTGTTTCCTCCCGCATCGATGTTTTGTGGTTCACTTGTGCACTTTAATATAAGGCCTTTGACTGCAATGGGATTAAATGTAGCCTACTTTTTTCCTTGTACTATACGCCTCTTGAGTCTCGACCATAGATTTGACCATCCAACTCACTTACCATCTCCCGCGGCCTCCCTGTTAGGTTCTCATTACAAAACTGTTCACCTAGATAATTAGGTCCAAAACATTCAGTAATAACCAGCCGTAACTCCGACTGTATCATCAATTCATCATCGCTATACAAATGACCACACAGTAATAAACGACTACTGATCAAAGAGGATACCGGGCAACAAAGGGACAGCAGTTATATGAAAAAAAGGTTTGGGTTACAGAGCAGTAAGCCCAGTTCAGTTAAAGCTTGGATTAGCAAGTGAATAACTGTACAATCGGCTATAACAACTATGGTAGTCACCCAAGGGGGCTCCAAACACGTCTCAGCCATGGGACCCTCACGCAAAGTATACTCGTTTCCAAGTCCACATCTCTGTGATAGTTTAGCCCGGGGACTTTCCTGGGCCCAGGCTGACGCCAACGGCCCATTCACTTCAGCTCCATAACCCCTGAGTTATTCGAAACACATTTACCAGACTTTATAAACTTGGGTATTTAGCAGTACATCTCGATGTGGGATATATGGTTTAAAGTTTTAAACATCTCTATATTTATACCACCATTTCTGACTTTACTTCTTACCGCCAAAGTGTGAGAATTGAGATACTGAGATACTAGAAGGATGGACCTTGATGACTTCGACAATGACAAGCCCTCGCAACCGCAGCCGCCGCGTCCGTCAAGGTTCGCGCCCAAGTCGCGGGGGAAGAAGCAGCCGCCGGTCGCTGTGACGGTGAAGAAAGAGGAGGAAGTTCCGCCGGAGGTACTGGTTGTCGAGAAAATGGACGTCGATGATGTCGTTTCGACGGCGGGTGATGTCAGTGGTGGCGTGGAGTTAAAGGAAAAGGAGGAGGATGAAATGGAGGAGGAGAAGAAGGAAAAGACGTTTTCGACATTCGACGAGGCAGTGGTGGAAGAGGAGGAGGAGGAGGAGGATTACGTCGTTGCTGAGTATGATGTTTACTATACACCACCTAATCCTGATTCTCAGGTAACAATTTATACAATTGGACAATAATTTGATGATCGAATGTTAAATTAGGGTTAGGGTTTATGTTAATTTAGGGTTAGGAATTGCAATTATGAGTAGGTTGATTGAGGTTTTGTTTGAATATGCTGTTACTGTTGGTATTACAGCTGTATGTGATGCAATATCCGTTGAGGCCGGCGTGGCGTCCGTATGAGTTAGAGCAGCGTTGCACTGAGGTGATCTTTTGTGATGTTTGTAATGTAGTACCCCTATTGTTTAGCTAGGTGTGATGGTGTTGGGGAGTTATGTATTGTGAATTTGTGATGTTGATGAGTAGGTGAGATTGAAACCTTCTAGCTCGGAAATGGAGGTGGATTTGTCGCTTGATGTTGAATCTGAATATTATGATCCTGATTCGCCATTAGCCTACAAAATGAAGACGCAGGTTGGTGATTATATCACTCTATCACTGTTATTGTTTCCTAAAGTTTATTCGTGTTAGGTTTGAGCTTTTATTAATTTGCTTATCAGTTTGGCAACACACGAACATTGTTTTATGCGTATTTTGTCTCGTCAAGCTGCTATAGTCCTAAGTCCTAACAACTAAGATTTTGTTAGAATGTATTTGTAGTGCAAATGGTTCAGGAAGGTAGTTGTTGACTTGTTGCACATTATTCATACTCCCCCTGTCCTACACAGGCAGATCATGTACGATGTATGAACTTATTTCATTTATGTCTGGATGACTCCAGTTTTCCTTAGTATTAGAAAGTGGTTATTGCCTGAGTTTACGTATAGATTTTAAATAGACACGTTATACTGATTATAAGTTTGAAACTATTTGTCATATCGGTGATATGTGAAATGTACAATGTTCATAATCTTGTGTAGTATTGGCATCAATGCTGCTGTGGCAGGCGTTAGGGGCTTTGTGAAGTGAGAAACATGGTTTTGTGAAGTGACAACTTAACTCTTCATCACAAGCCTTCCCAATTCGATACCATGGCTACATCTCTTTTATGACTAGCCACGACGTTGTTTGTTTTTCGACCACCTACATCCATCGTCTTCTATTTGCTATATCTATACCAGCCTTTTTTTTTGGGTAGGGTTGTACAGTTTGTAGGGAAGCTATGTATGTTGGTTATGTGGTGGTTTTGATGGTGAGCGTAGAGGTTGATGGTAGTGAGAGGAAAATAGTGGTGTTTCAAGATTGGAGATGGGGTAAGGAAGGGGGTCGAAGTGATGATGGAAAGGGGTATTGTGGAGCATAGGTAGGGGTGATGTTGGTTGTGGTGGGGACTCAAATTTGGGCTGGTGGGACTTGTGTTGGGGTTGTGATGGTTGGTCATGAACAGAGGTGGGACAGCTTGGAGACAGTGCCAAACAACTATCCACTTGCAGGTGTAAGTGTAATATAGTCATAGCATGTATTACTCACCTTAACGATTGCACATAGTCATAGCATGTATTACTCTCCTTAACGATTGCACAATGTACAAATGGTACATATCCTAGGAATGGGAGGAAGTATCAAGTAGTCAAGAGGTGTTTAACAGATTTTGTTGCAAGTGTGGTAGTTATGTGGTAATCTGTTCTTATTCAACCTATGCTGCACCAACAACAGTTTTCTTTTTGGGTCTTTTATATGTGTGGTTACTGTTATGAAGAAACATAAATGAATATTTGCCTTAGACTGCTGGAGGGCCGGAGATTATCACTGTCTTATATTTGTTGTCGGGCGTGTTCTTCAGACCTTAACATCTCCGGGAAAGTCACCTCAAGCTGCTGCATATGCTGTCGGGCTATTGAAGGGTAAAAAGGTATTTTTTTTCAGTAATTATTATTTTCCTTACTCATAAGCCCACAAAGGATTATATAACACCTTGAATAATATTCTAATCTTATGGTTTTGTGTTTTGCTCACACCTGAGTTAGCTTCTTGTAGTGTACATGATAACACATTACAGGAATAATGGACTGCCTTTTCTGACCAGTATCGGTAACACCATTGTTTCTGGTTTGTCGTCTGGAGTTAATCATAGAGAAATCGACCACACTTTATGCCTCATTTTGCAAGTTACTCCGTATGTTTTAGTGGTAGACGCTTAGCTGAATTAATAGGCAACTATGTGAATCATTATACCGAACTTAAGTCTACTCTATGTTTTAGTCATAGTGCTTGTTGTAAAAAGGGTATATAGAGTTCGATCATTGGTCTTTATTGTCAAATACTCCATACGATGATGTGCTGGTTCACCCTATCCACATTAATTAATGGCTCCATCAAACTCCTCTAGTAGGTTAACGAGACAATGTTTCTCATGCAACTATAAATGAGTGGGCATCTCCTGTCTGTATAAGTCATGTCTGTGAACTGGTTCTTTACTTCAACAGTAAAATATGAAACTGTCAAATGAATATAGCCATGTTGACTCACAAGTCACAACACATCTACATTGTCTTTGATTAAATTTGAGGCCACATCAGCTATCTTCAGTCGATTTATTTGTGACAATTGTTTTAGTTGTCCAAGTAGCTGTTGTATAGAGTCGGATTTTATCAAGTATAGCTTTCGACTCAAGTTTTGTTGAAGATGGTCCAACTCACTCCTGTTTTTTAGTCCTGCCAGTGTGACATGTTGTCAGCTTGTTGAGTATATGTGTAATTGTGTATCATCTCAAGTTCCATTTGAGTTGCAAAATGTTCATTTAATATAATAATTAACTCCTTGCTTGTGCAGTTCTACCTCAATCCTATACATGCAGTTGTACAGCTTCGGACATCAATGGAGTATTTGGATTCTGGTGATCTGAAGAAGAAAAATGCAAACGCTCCTGTTAAAGAGGAAGGGAAGGTAGTTTTCTTATATTTTCATTTGTGTGTTTGTTTACCCAAGTTTGTTAGGCCTATAAATTCTTTCTTCTTCATGAGTATAGATGCTTATTTCATTCATTTTTAATATGACGTTTTTGTTTTTCTGGGGTGGGACCTTGACTTTATTTTTTACAAAAAAATATAGTAGCACAAATTTCATACAAAATATACTTCCTCCGGGTTTATTTCTAGCTTGTTTACTAATGTGTGAAATTTCTCTTTTGCAGAAAAAGAATGAAGAAGTTGTTGAGGTAATAGAAGATGATTTTGACGTTTTGGCTCATCTATCTTGTTTTAATGGAAGTTCTTACTATACCTTTACTCTTAACCTTTTATTTTGCTACTTATGGAAAGTAATAGAAGCTCAGGCCAGATAACTTATTTGATGTTTAGCATTTGTGTTTCTAAAATCCTCTATGAAATGTGAATGATGTAAAAGGAAGCATACTGTCTAGTCAAGATCTAGAATGAGAAAGTGACATGCGATAAAAAGCAAGCAAGGATGCTATAAATTATTCGGGAAATGGATGAACTAGGGAAGCATATGGAGTGTCCAAGAAAAGCTAAAAGGCTGAATGAGGCGAGATAAAAAAGGTGAATCAGGAATATATGCAAGATTAGATATGAAAGTAGGTAAAAAGATGTCTGTACTCTTAAGAGTTGCTGGTGTAATCAACAAAAATAAATGAACTATTAGAAAGTTTAAATATGTGAAGCATGTTGATGGAGTTCTTATGATAGATAATGACTTGAATGTTAGACGGAGATCTTACTTCATTACCTTATTTGATCCAGAAAAATTAATGTAGAATTAAACATCTCTTATTGGATGATCTATCGAGATTTTATGTGGAGACTTAAGATGTGTTTGGATTGATGGATTTGGAGAGAAAGGGAGGAGAGAGATTTGGAGGGAGGTGAGATCTATTGTTTGGATAGTAAAATGGAGATGGAGGGGTTTGGAGGGGAGGGAAAATGAATCCCTTTATTTTCCTCCTCCAAGCCAATCTGTTTACTTTAACAAAGGAAAGATTTGGTGGTAAAACTACCATCCTCCATCATCCCTCCCTCTTCCCCCATCTCCTCCGCTTATACTTTTGGTATCCAAACACGGTGTTAAAGATGTGGGAGAATCTGGATAGATATTGAAAAAATGGTGTCGGAGGATATAATAAGGTCTGATGACATAGTATTGAGACTGTAGGTATCCAGGTGAAAGAATAATCGAGTCCCTGTCAACAGTTTTGAAAAATAATTGTTGGATTAGCAAGACACCATCGTAGTGGAGGAAAAGTACTCCCTATGCAATCTATGCATAAGAAACATTTCTTTCCTTGAATGACAATACAACTCTGGGGTGTTTCGTACACTGTAGAACTTATCAGTTATCAGGCAAGTACTATGTAGTAGCTCATGTTTCTTAGCATTAGGTTCGATTATGGGTGCTGTACTGCTGTGTGTTTTCACCAAACCTTTGAACTTCTAACTATCATTACAGCCCCTATTGTCAGTGTAGCATCCCTTTTTTATAGCACGGTATGATTAATGTATTTTAAGTTAGTTCGTTACTTTAATGTCTTGCAGCCTTGGATTTGCCTCAACTATCATAGCTCGGCTAGTGATCATGCACAAACATATCTGAGGAAAATGGTGACAGAGGAGAGCAATTTGTTGCAGTTTTCAATGAATCCGTACTACTTTTTTCTATATTCCCTTTTTTTGTAGATTTTTTTTTGTACTCTATTGTTGATGTTGCTGATTTCAACCTCTGTGTAGGTATGATTATTTAAATTCCTTGTGTCCTAGAGAAGTGATCGAAAAGTCGAACTCAAGAAGTTCAAATAAAAGGTACATATATTTTAGCTTTGGAATGCAACTGCGATTTCAATTTTCTCACTTTATGGTTGAAATTGTCAAATTCATTGTCATATTTAGGATTCAAAATTGCTTATTGATTATTTATGTGGTTATTATTTTGATTGATATAGATTTCTTTTCTCCCTGCCGTTAGAGGAACGACTGAAGACGTTGCTTAGAGAGGTGTGCTCTAATTTTTCCCTTAACACTTGTCTTTTGTGTTAACTGCTTCCCTCTGAAGAAATAATAAACTTTTCAGTTTTTTGCTCTGTATTTTGTTAATGTCTGCTTTTGATATTTTTCCACCTTCATGTTGAGGAACAAAATAAGTTGAATGTCTGCTATATGGTTGCTGATCTTGAAAGAATGTGAATATCCTGCTCAATACTTTTGTTAATTAGAATGATTGTACAGTTAAGCTTCTGGGCCGACTTCCAATTTTTATTGCATGATCTTAGGGAGTTCATGGTTATTTAGCCTCTACTATGTAGGATAGAGTGTTGTTGATGATAATAATAAAAATATGTCTGGATTTTAAATTGATTGCCATGGAATCTCCTCTTTATTTCTAAAAATAGAAATATGAGGCTTAGAGGGTTTTGCGTCTCTCCCTTCACTGCTGTCTTTGCGTTTCTTTCTTACTTATGCCTTTGAACAATGTGTTCCTTCTTGCAATTTGGCATTATGGTGGTTCATACTTTGTCGTTTCTTCTGACTTACTTAGTCTTTAATCTTTGCTGCGTTGTTTTAAATCATTCGAACTCTCAGTTTGTAATATCATTTATCCCAACAAATCTTACACATCTTACACATGGTCATTTGGGTTTTTCTTTTGTCTTGGTGGGTAAACTTTAAGAATATAATGCATGCAATGGTGTATGCATATGAGAGGCTTTGTGGTGGGTAAGAACATTTATTCTATGGATGATGCAAAGATCTTAGGATATTCTCAGTGCTGCTAGGTACTCCACAAGAATTGGAGTAAGCTGTTTGAGGGGGGCATTGGATAGCCGGATAGGGTGAATACCATAATTTATTCTTGTAGGGGTGTCATGTTATCTTTGTTTAGATTGAATGGTATTATTCTATTCCTTTGATTTAATATACTTTCTATAAAATACCTTTGATTAACCTATTCTTTTGATTTAATATATACAATATTTGAGTAGGTTTTAACCTATAAAATACCTTCCTTTATTGGTCAGCAGAACCCTTCACATCCAGTTGGTTATGTAATCCCTTTGCGGTTTCAGGCTGGTCCAGTATTGACCTTTTTTTTAAAAAAAAAGAGAGGTGATATTATGTCCGCCTTAACATGGAATCGTGCTTTATTTTTGCGATCTTTATGATGATGCTGGCATTTGTTACTTAAGCATGGTGATGTTGACATAATTTTCTTGAAAATCTCACATTATAAATTTGTAAACTTGTATCCTTGCAACTATAATACACATCGGGAGCACTCCTATGTTTATTGTCTCCACTACTGAGCACTAACCTTTCAACAACTTAGGGACCACAACTGTTTAGTGTCATTAAGCACTATGCTTCTGACATTCCTGCTGGAGATCTGCTCGAAGTTGTTCAACACCATGCTAATTTAGTACAAGGCGTATGGGTTGGAAAAAGTCGGGACTGCTGTAAAAAAGGACCTGAAATTATGGCTAGAGATTACGCACTTTTTCTATTCACCCAGAATCCAGTCATGAAAGAGTCAGAGTTAGATATTCTGGGTTCCAACAAATCTGATGCAAAAAAATTAATTCGGGACATAGCAGTTGAAAGAAAATATTGTAAAGATTGGAAGTTCAAAGTGCCTACAGATGTGTCATTCATAAAACTTTATCCAGATATTGTTGAGCATCAGAGGAACATTTGGCAAAAATATGGGAATGATCTACGTGAAAAAATTACTGCTCGGGTACCCGGCCTGAAAAGAACTGAAGCACGTTCAGTAAGCACGTCGATGGCAAAAGAAGCTCGAGAAGTCCTATCGAGGGTTTTGGGAAAGCTCTTCTTAACACACAAGGTTTGCAGGTGAGTTTGTCTAACATTACCAGCATGTAATTGTGAGTAGGTTTTCTAGTGGATTTTGATGAATGTTCTATATACATTTTTTTCCACGAAGAATGTTAATTGCTCTAAATTAGAAGTGCAGGTGAAGCAAACTTGCCGATAACCTCTATCTAGACTGTCTCTAAAATAGCGATATTTTTTATCGAACACCTAGGTTTTAGGCAGCATGTTATGGACACAGACGCGATAAGGAAATGTGAAATGAAATCCCATAAAATGTAGGACATGGGGACACCTTTTGTAAGTTTTTAGCGTATACTCAGTATATTTTATAGTCATCAAAGTATAAAATTATTTTTATTAAATTTTAACTAAAAATTCAAATATATAGTAAATGCTAATTAATTAATACCTTGCGGTTGTTTTAATATTAACCCATATTCCAACGTATAAAGAAAAAAGTTATGTATGCAAGATATAATCACGTTTTTTATGATAAAAAGTCTTTAGATAATGTCATATGAAATTCATATTATGCGAGCTGAAGTGTCCTCGAGTGTCAAGAAGCGTCCAAACTTTAAATTTTTTATTACGAAGTAAAAGGTTCATAGGAATCATAATATTTGCAAATGGAACAAATTTGTTAGTAGAGTGAGCAAGTAAGGCAGGTTCAAATTTAAAGGGTAATAGGTAAGTATATTTGGTCGGTTATATGCTCATCCATGCATATAAGAATGTTCTTTTCAAATTTAAAGGAGGTAGTACTATTTTATACCGCTGGTTGGAGACTAAAATCTTGCAGTTTCATTAAATTGGCCAAAACAGACAACATTGGAGGTTTTAGGAATTTGAGTAAGCTAGTACGGAGTATATTATAGTTGTATAGTTTTGTACTCCGTATTTTTTTTTCCTTTCTAAATATTTATCTAATCCAGTTTGTTGACACACAAACCTTGGTATTGTATTTAATAGTCCTGATCACCCATTTATATTGGAAATAATATTAATGGGTATTCCGTAGTACTTATTAGGATTGATGATAAAAATATGTCTATTAATATCCTTACAAAAAGGTGTGCAACTTTTGTTGTCGCTATCCTGAGAATGTATGATGATGACCAGGATTAAGGATAGGCAGGGAACTAACTGTGTTCTGTTTTCTGTACCAGTGTCCAAACAATACGTCAAGGCCTCCGGGATACTGCTGTGTCTCTGTCTGTCCTTCCAAAGACAGGTGCCAAAAATAGTGCTGTTATGGCCGCTGTGAAGAATGTTGTTGATGCTCCCCTGGAAGAGCTCCAGGCTATCATAAGTGAATATGCTATTGATGTTCATGGTCTCTATGTGTTGAAGTCATCCTCGGAGCATCCAGAGCTTAATCCATTAAGGTAAAAATATATTCTACCTAGTGCTCTTAGTATATCTTTAGAAACTTCAAGTTACACTTTTTGTCTCTTATTATGTTACCCAGAATCTTCAGACATGTGTCGCATCGGATACTTCCCTTGATAAAAATTCACACTGAAGTGTCTTGACCAATTATAGCGACATTGATATGACACGTCGCAAATGTTATTAACAGACAACAAATTATTACCCAAACAAATAAAGAATAAATAAGTTTCAAAACACCAATAAGGTTGATACTACTTGTAGTAATTAATGGTGCTTTATTGGTTACATCCAACCCATGCTAGTTGAAGTAAAAAATGTGGTGGGGATAATTGGGTAAGTAAGGATCTGCGATTGATTTATATTCGTTCACTCCTTCCACATGACAATCTACAGACAGGAAATAACCCTCCAATTCTTGTTGTAATTGGAAGGATCCGCACATTTCCTACCCTTCTAAACCCTCAAAAAGTAAATCACCATCCACAGTCCTTGCTTCCACAGTCCACATCCATCCTCCATTAACCTCCATCGGAAGTCGCAACAACCAAGCTTACCCTCAATCAACCTCCATTGGCAGTCGGAAACAACCACCTCAATGGTGGAGCCCATCACCATCGTAAAACTGGCCACCTCCAATCGATCTCCATCCTCGAAAAACCAATCGGCAATCGCTGCTCGTGAATCTGAATCCTAGCCCTAAGATCGAGTGTTCTTCCCAGGGAGGTAGATATAGCTTGATAAGTAATATCACAAAAAAAATTAGAGACAGGGATTAAGATGTAATTCTTGGTGATTGATTCTGCAGGGCCTACATAGGCCTGCAAATTATTGTTGTGGATACATCATACGTGAGTACCAAGAATTATATTGTATTGGTTTCCGCTACACTATTCAAAGGCCACTAATGACAGCTTGCATATTTGTGAATGGTTTTATCACTTTCATACTTGTCTCCTTGCTTTTGCAGGACTGAAATTATTGACTTGTTTCGTGGCAAAGAACCTGGTGCAGCGCTTAAGAAAGGTGAAATCATAGAAGCTTCCAAGAATAAACCTGCCACAAGTGAATTTCAGAAGGTTAGTGCGCCCCCCACCCCAACACGGTCTCGCAAAATTTGCATAGTTTTCACTTTAACAAGCCTAAAAGTAACTGCTTCCATGGCATCATGCGCTCATGTATTAAATTTGATTTTGTAGGTCATCAATGAATACTGCGTTTCGAAAGGAGGAGCGTGGGTACTTAAAAGTGGTGATGGAATCTCATCCAATGATTGGCAATCCATTTTCAAAGCGGCCAAATTGCTTTAGTGAGTGTAGAGGACTAGACAAATATCCCGGTATATCTTTTCTCCTCGGATATTCTCCATCTCTTATTCATCTGGGTCTGGAGTTCTGTATCAAGTGTACTCCGTATTAACTTTGACATCAATTTCTCCAAGAAATACAAAATTTGTCTATTATTATTCCTAATAGCAAACAAAATTTCTACGACTGTTGATTGAAAGGATTCTAGGTTTACCTTTTTTGACCATTTTACTAATGCTTATTTCTTTATATTCCCAGATTAACATTTTTTCCCTGTGGACCATCTGAACGCCATTGCCGGAGAAATTGATAGTACAGCACAGATCTCACAACATTCTGCTGCATCTTGCTTGTCTAATGTACTAGTCGTACTTAGTAATGGCTGCAAACCGTATAATGATACTGATTCTGGTAACTAACAAACAAGTGCACAATAGAGGCACTTGGATGTTTAGGTGCTCGAGGAAGGTTCGATCACACTAAAAAGTTTAATACGATTTGGTACACCTATTGATAACAACGTTCCGATTTGTACATACATATATGTAGATCCTAGTTACAATGAGGTGCATTTAGTTCGCAAATTGGGGTGATTGCCTGATTGGTACTTGTGTAGTGGGCACCAAGACAATTTACAATAGATTTTAACTTTTTCATCATATAATGAAGTAGGTGCATGATTTTATGATTTCATGGCATGGTTTGTGTTCTCTAAGACGTTTTTTTTTTTTTCAATCAACTTTTAACAATATACTTCGACTCTTAAAGGCTACAACGCAATCTCACTATTATGTTTCTCATTTGTGGCCTAGTGACAGTCACACATGACAATGGTTTATCATGGTTTTTGAAACGGTCCATGTATTTGTATGAAACGCCTGCGCCGAAGACTCATGATCTCCATTAGCCCGTCTACATAAGAACATGAGTTTTGATCCTGGTCGGTCACCTTCAGTCCAGGTGTTCCAAGCAAATAAATGGATCATTTTCTGAACTCCGTTGTACCATCAATTTAAGCTCAGCTCTCTCACTATACTTGATTTTTGTTAACAAGGGGTGGGCGGCAAAAATCATTGTGTAAATCTTTTCAAATAGGAAGGGACAATAAAAATGAGATGAATGAAATACAGTATAAATTGTGTGAATGTATACGGACCACCGTAAACTGTAAGACTGACCGATGAATTCCTCATCAATAGCCTGAATAGTTGACGCAGCATAAACTTAACACTGTCAAATCACTTATTTCCTTACTATACATTTTGATATGATCAGAGAGTACATTATTATTATGTACATCAAAATTATGCAGTTCAGATTATTATTATACTTAAATCATGTGATGTAATAATATTTACTGTTTGTATTATATGCACAGAACACAACTTAGGCAGCAACTTGAGCAGCAGCTAGTCTTGCAACAGGAACTCTGCCAAACCAAAAAACAAGTAAGAAAAGAACTTTACACAGGTCATTCATTATTCATGGGAACATCTATAAGAAGAAGATTAGTAAACCTGAATGGGGAACATGAAACATAATCAAGTCCCGCCTCTGCGAAAAAGGCCACTGATGACGGTTCTCCACCATGCTCCCCACATATACCCACCTACACAATGTTATCCAAGTTATAATCGCTTCTCTACTGTATGTAGTAGTAACCTTATGTCATTGCCTCAAGTACCTTCAAGCTTGGCCTTGCTTTTCGGCCTTTCTCTGTCGCAAGCTTGATGAGTTGCCCTACTCCCTTTTGATCCAGAACCTAACCTCAGATTAAACATCACTGCATTAGTTACAGGAAATACTTGTATTCCAAAGTACGCTGAGAGACGTGAACAAACCTCAAATGGGTCGCTCTGAAGTATTCCCTGAGCCAAGTATATAGGAAGAAACTTGCCTACGTCATCTCTACTATACCCAAATGTCATCTGTGTCAGATCATTTGTTCCGAAAGAGAAAAACTCGGCTTCCATTGCAATCTATCATCATCATCATCATACCAAAATTAAAAGCTTACTACTGCTACATTATAAGTTGAAGTAGCATGCAGTTACATTATAAGGTGAAGAAGCAAGTAAATACCTCATCAGCAACAAGAGCAGCTCTTGGGATCTCAATCATTGTTCCGACTTTGTAGATCAATGAGGATCCCATCTCTGAGAACACCTTTGTTGCCACATTTCTTATTAAGTTGACTTGGTGTCTTAACTCCTAAATCAATCAGAAAATTCAGCAGGTGTTCAGAAAACATGTCAAACCTCAAAAACCACTTTCTGATCGAGGATGTATATAATAAATTAGGCTTTAGCAAGTCATTTTACATTATTCGAAGGAAATTCTGCTGCAAATATATGTCATATGAAGACATGTAAAGGATGGAGATGGGGTACCTGAGGTGTTCCAACTAGAGGGACCATAATTTCAGGAATCACTGTTAAACCCTGGCTCTGCATTGATACTGCAGCCTGGAAGATTGCTCTTGCTTGCATTTCAGTCAGCTCAGGGTACGATATACCTAACCTGTAAGTAAGTAGGAATTGCAGCAAATTTAAACGATGATTTTATTCATATTTATGTTGAGAAAGTAGTGTGTGTATTTGAAGTTAATTAGTTCTACCTGCAGCCCCTGAAACCCAACATTGGATTGACTTCTGATAACTTTTCGATCCTAGAGAAGACTTCATCCTCGGTCATGTTTGTCTCTGAAGCCAACTCACCGACAATTTCTTCCAAGTTGCCTTCTGGAAGAAACTCATGTAGTGGAGGGTCTAGCAATCTGATTGTCACCGGAAGTCCTGACAACGTGAAGCATTTACTCAACATTGTGTTCCAAAGGCCAACATATAATGACAGTAGTTAGGCTGAGCAAAAGCATTGCTTATTACCGTCCATGGCACGGAAAATTCCCTCAAAGTCAGATCTCTGGTAAGGCAAAAGCTGATCTAGAGCTTCTTTCCTTTGTTCTATTGTAACTGCCATTATCATTCTCCTTACCGCCTTTATCCTATCGTCTGAAGCGAAAAACTACACACATGGAAACGATATTCAATGAACAGCTTTTGTACGACTGTTTTGGACCAGGAGTTCATGCAAAAGCTTAATAGTAGAAAGAGGGTGGAAACTACACCATGTGTTCAGTTCGACAAAGGCCAATTCCTTCTGCACCATTGTTTCTTGCTGTCATAGCATCCTCTGGAGTATCAGCGTTTGCCATGACCTGCATTAAACCATTAACACATTGTCACTACATGACGGATTATCTAGTCAGGAAAAAATTATCCTTAATTGTAACAAAACCTTAAGGTGTCGAATGTCATCCGCCCACGACATGAATGTTTCAAGATCCCCACTCAAAGCAGGAGGCGACAGTGCCTCTTTTCCTAAGACCACTTCACCAGTTGATCCGTTGAGTGAAAGCCACTCTCCTTCTGCAATCACTTTGTCGCCAATAACAACCACCTGTCAAACATATATAGCTCTTAAGAAGGTGATTCCTCACAACAGTGAATGGAATGAAGCTTGAAAATGGATATGAGACCAAGAACTTACCTTATCGGAATCATTAACGCGAATTTCAGAGCAGCCTGAAATACAACACTTTCCCCAGCCACGAGCCACAACAGCTGCGTGAGAAGTCATGCCACCCCTTGCAGTCAAGATTCCAACAGCAGCATGCATACCTCCTACATCCTCTGGGCTTGTTTCAGTCCTCACCTTAATTATGCATAGCAGGAGATGATACACAGGCCCATAAACTTCATATTTAGGCAAAAAAAAAGACAGACAAAATTGAGAATAGGCATACCAAAATGACACTTTTTCCTTGAGCATGCCAAGCTTCAGCATCGTCAGCATTGAATACAATCTGTCCAACAGCGGCACCAGGTGATGCCGGCAGGCCTTGTGCAATCACCCTGTCTTTGTAAGCGGATGCATTTTCAAACTAATGAAACAAAGAACGATGAGGACGGTCAGAGTTCCCTTTGGCCTTCCTAACTGATGTAAGAATTGGTAGCTAATTTAACCTACGTACCTGTGGGTGAAGAAGCTGGTCGAGATGCTGAGGCTCCACCATTTTGATGGCAGTGCGAGTGTCAACGATTCCCTCGTTCACCAAGTCAACGGCTATCTTCACTGCACCCATTCCAGTTCTCTTACCAGACCGGCATTGCAACATCCACAGCCTATTTTCTTGAACAGTGAATTCAATATCCTGTGTTAACATAAATGGACCGCCCATACAATCATTCTAACAATCTCTATCTCCACCTTATAATCGACTTTCTAGGCCAAGAACGTATGTCATGTTTATTTCTAAGCTTTCAGTACAGTAGTAAAACAAAACAATAAGATAATTAAAGGATAGATTACCATCATATCCTTGTAATGGCGCTCTAGAATTTCACAGTTGTCTACGAGTTCTCCGTAAGCTTCAGGCATGCAATCCTTCATTGTGTCCAAGTCTTCGGGTGTTCTTATGCCAGCGACGACATCTTCTCCCTAGTGAAGATTATCAATGGATTTATGTGAAATTAGACATTTTCAAAATCATAGAAGGTGTGTCGGGTAATAGACAGACAGACATACCTGAGCATTGATCAGAAACTCTCCATACAGCTTCTTTTCACCAGTGCTTGGGTTCCGAGTGAAGAGAACGCCTGTTCCTGAAGTATTTCCCATGTTACCAAACACCATAGACTGGATGTTAACTGCAGTCCCTTTCAGTCCAGTGATTTGGTTAATGCTTCGATACTTGTTAGCTCTTGGACTGTCCCATGAATCAAATACCGCTTGAATTGCCAGCTGAAGCTGATTTTTCGGATCTGAAAGTTGGTAAATTAAATATGACTGAAGACTGATGAGCTCTGAAGCAAGTCATAATTTCTAAAAAAATCAAGAGAGAAAGGAAAGACACAGCAGATTACCGTCAGGAAACTTTTCGCCTTTTGCTTCAAGATATACATTTTTGTACAGTTGGACAAGCTCTTTCAAATCAGAAGCAGTTAGCTCTGTGTCGAGGTTAACCCCCTTTGTTTGCTTTAAATTTTCTAGCTTCTCTTCGAATAGTGAGTGAGAAATACCCAAGACCTTCAGCAAGAAAATTTTTAACTTAGCATTTCTGTGTTCAATAACTTGCTTGCTAAACTAGTTGACATCTGCCGATCATTTCAACTTTAGTTTTAATACTGGCATATGAGGGACACTTTGGTAGATCAATGCAAAAGACAGATTTCAGACATGACCTATTTTGTAGAAAAAGAGGAGATATACTTAGTATTAGTTAAGTAAGTGCTTGCTTACAACACCACCAAACATGTCGAGGAAACGCCTATAAGAGTCGTAGGCAAAGCGTTCACCACTCTTTGCTGCCAGGCCTTGGACAACTTCGTCATTGAGTCCGAGGTTGAGAACAGTGTCCATCATACCTGGCATAGAAATCTGCACCAGCTTAATTAGTGTACAGAAGACCTAATAAAAGAAATGTGTATGAATGCAGAAAGTAGGGGTAGGATCTCTTACTGCGGCACCAGAACGAACTGAGAGTAGAAGTGGCTTGACGGGGTCACCGAGTTTAGCTCCCATGTCCTTCTCTATGATTGCCAAACCTTCCAAGATTTCCTCCCAAAGACTGTCCGGAAGTTTTTTGCCATTTTCCTGGTACTCTTGGCATGCTTCTGTAGAAATCGTCAAACCAGGTGGAACTGATAGTCCAATGCTAGCCATTTCTGCAAGATTTGCTCCTTTTCCTCCCAACTACACTTATTCTCACAAACAATCAGAATTCATGCATCAGCACATACCATGATTCATGATGCACAGACTTCTACTTCACTCAAAGGATCGACTTACCAAGGATTTCATGCTCTTGTCGCCTTCACTCTTTCCTTTACCAAAACTGAATACACGCTGTATGATCAATGAAAAACTTTCAGAAAAGCAAACTCAGGTGATAGTTAAAGTCTAAGACGACGTAATTTAATTGATCCATGTGATTTGAGACCTTTCTAGCTGTTGAGGTTGGGTCGGAGACAGGAGCCATGACAGCTTGTGACCTTATTTGGGTTACAGTTACAAATGACTCCTGAATGATGGCGCGTTGGTTTTGGTTCCACTTGCGATAACCAAGTACATTCCTGTCCTTTGGAAAACCAATATGTCGACCCAATTGTTTTACTCTTAATACTGCCGGTGTACAGACATCAGGCGCGGATCTGATGAGCAACCCTTTAAAAGTTGACGCCATTTCGGCCTCTTGATGATCCTGCAGACATGTTAACAATCATTACAAATCAAGGTGTGAAACCCAACTAGAAGAGTTTATTGAACTACTTATAACTATAATCCAAGATTTCATGTTTTGCCTCGAACTAGAAGAGTTTATTGAATCGCAAAACCACGATCGCAGAATATTATAGACTAAAACTCTACATGTATGTTCACAGTGTTGAGGACGAAATGGACATATATAAAAATAATTACAGAGACGAGAATTCATGACTTACAGGAACGGGAAGAGCTACAGAAATGAGAAGAGTTATGAAAGCAAATAAGAGAGAGTTGGAAGAAGCAAGTAGAGCAGTAAGAAATGAGATGATATGTATAAAGGGATGATATGGTATGGTATCCCCAATGAAGTTAGCAGGAGCGGAGGGCGTCCAAGAAGTCTGGAAAGTACATTCACAGGTTACGTTGAGGACAAAACCACTGAAATTTATGAATGAAAATGAAGTACAAGTAGAAGTAGAAGTAGAAGTAGAAGTAGAAGTGTTTTTGTGATTGGTTCTAAATTTTGTATTGTAATGAAACCATGTGGCTGGAAATGCGAGTAAATGGTGCTACCTTATCAACAAAGAAGTCCATAATTGTGAAGTTGAAAAAAGTTGAGAATAAAAGGGTCCATCACTCCATCTCATCTCATGTATCATGTATCATGTATCATGTATCATGTATGTATGTATGTTGTTTAGATTCAAAGAAATGTATGCATGTAGCTGGAGTGATCAAAGTCACCACTTCTTCTAACTTCTAACTCATACTAACTTCTTAGCCATACATTATCTTCTGTGATGTGATGTGATGTGCAGCAACAACAACAACAAACTTAATAATCAGCTAGCAGTGACTCAAATGCTCACACCATTATCATTATTATATTATCATCCTTGTGAATTACAGTTACAGTGTGTATGTAATCACTTCTTCTCACGTTTCGAGATATCACACCACATACCAATTCACTTAGTTACTAAATTTACAGAAATGATACTCATCTTTAGACGAAACCCAAGAATCTACCAAACAAAAAAAAGACGAAACCCAAGATTACTTACTAAATTGTCATCAAAATATGTACTCTGGCCTACATAGGATTATAAATCAAGTAGAGTATATGGCAACATCCCTAAAAACAGACATGCTCACAACAAGGTCTTAAACCTTTAATTCCACAAATATCTACTCAACCGGATCTCATACTTGACATTCGTGGGGGCCGGGCCTAATACCATTTGGACGTGGCCCCACCCGAATTAAACATTATCACACGTTTGACCATCGGCCTATCATGAAATGATATGAATATTTATTATACAATTCAATATCCCAAAATTAGTTAACTCAAAATTGTTGGAATCCGAAATGAACTCATCCAATCAGAATTTAATCCAACTCTTTCTCATTCGACCTGACCCGAACACTATGTGATGGACCTGTTTACCAAGTCAAATACCATCCGCCACATATTGACTAACAATAGAGGATCTTAGAAGGACCGGATAGCCACCACATTTCACAAGTGAATTGAAATGTCTTCAGGTGTGAATTCGCAATAATACGTAGAATGACAGGAATCTTACTCGTTGTAGAATGTAATATTAATAAAGTGGGCAGAAAGGAAACACCAACCGACCTTAGCTCAGTTGGTAGAGCGGAGGACTGTAGTGGGTAATCCTGTCAGACATCCTTAGGTCACTGGTTCGAATCCGGTAGGTCGGATTTTTTTTTTTTCAATTTGTATTATCCGTATGTATCAAACCCGGGCTGAAGTTTTGGAGTGAAGTCGGGTTATTTGGGTAGGGTAAATTTTTCGATGATTCAAATCGAATTAATTTCATTCGCAAATCACTAAACCCTAAAACCCCCTCTTAGCCTCTGTGTTCACCTGACCGCCATATTCTTCCATTTTCCTCCTCCAAACTCTGGTAAACCCAGGAAGTAGTTGAATCATGGTGAAAGGCAAAGCAAGTAAGAAAAACCCAGTTCTCCCTAAACTCAAATTCATGTTATTTTAATCACGTGTGTCTATTTGATTATTTGATTATTATCATTATATGTTGTTAATCTGTGTGTGTGTGTGTGTAATATGTAGAGAGCAAGAACAAGAGGATTACAATAAAGAAGAAGCACAAGAGTATCAAAAAAGTGAAGGAACACCTTAAGAAGAAAGAAAAAGAAGCTAAAAAAGCTGGGTTAAACTTAAACAGCAGAAAAGCCGTTCAAAAGGAGCAATTGAACGAGCAGGACCTTGAATCTCTTCAAGCTCGCCTC
Organism: Agrostemma githago; assembly: GCA_958450325.1. Lineage (NCBI taxonomy): Eukaryota > Viridiplantae > Streptophyta > Magnoliopsida > Caryophyllales > Caryophyllaceae > Agrostemma > Agrostemma githago. The sequence continues at coordinate 67,724,265 of OY288251.1, read as the reverse complement.
GCTCACGATGAATTGGAGATTGCTGCCGCTCGCAAACAAAGGGTATGTCATTTCCAATTCAAGTTTTCATCTTTTTTAGTTTTGTTTCATGGTTGGAGATATGTGCTTCAAAGTTGTCATCTTTTGTGTTCTAAAAGTCTTCCGGCATTGGATTTGGAATTGAAGATGATGTTTTGATTGTTCTAGGAGATGTTGTTGTATCACTATTATTCTGGTTTTGCTGTTAGGATAATGACTACGGAGTACTTGTCTTTGGGTGACCCTAATTATTAAGAGTAATCGAGCTTAGAATCAGCGTGTAACGGAAGAGAATAGTGGTTAGTGGTGGTTGTAGAGGGCAGTAAGAGGAGGGAAGAGGAACTGTTATCCCTACACATATGGGGGCGGGTGATGCATTACTTAGGGAGGTGGATATCTATTCCATCTAATGAGGTAAGTAACTATGACTGTGAGTATAACTCTTTTCCTTATGGAGCGAAAGGAGAGGGAAGGGGATGGGAGGGAGGATGGAGATAGTGATTTTGCCTCCAAATCTTTCCTTTTGTCAAGGGGAAATAGAGGGATCCATTTTCGCTTCCCTGCAAATCCCTCCCCTCTTTCCCTCGAAATCCTTCTATCCAAACGCACCTTTAGTGTCAGGTGTCATGTAGCATTTCTCTTCGAGATTAATATTGGACAAACTCTGTTGAGGTTTTGGTTAAATGACCCTATTCATCCAATAGGGTTCCTTAGGCATTCTTCTAGGGTCCTATATTTTATATTAGGTTGTTCGATTATCAAATTGAAATCATTGCGAGTGATTGCTCCCCTAATTGTGAACTGCTGCTTGTTTCGTTCTTTTGGCATGGTCTCATTGTCTAAAATAGATGTGTTAGTTAATTTTTTCCTCCCATATACCTACAATAGGCTCAGAAACGAAAGCTTGAACTACTTGAAGACAGAAATGACGCTAGTATGGAGGATCGGTCTTTTGAAGGCGGAGCTGATGAGCTTAAAGAATTTGTCAAGAGCAAAGGTATACGAATCTTTCAAGACTGGAGCTTTCTAAAGATAGCTGGACTTTTATGTACTTTCTTTTGATGCAGTCACTTGCCTCTCGTTTTTGCAGACAATTCTGACAAGGTTTTCTACAAAGAGTTGGTTAAGGTCATTGATTTATCTGACGTCATAGTGGAGGTTCTTGATGCTCGTGACCCCCTTGGTACGCGATGTGTTGATATGGAGAAAATGGTGCTGAACTCAGGCCCAAATAAGAAGATTGTTCTACTGCTAAATAAAATAGGTACACTTTTGTTTTTCTTCTTGGCTCCTAGTCGGTCACTTGTTTGTTGATAATTGGCGCATATTCTCTTATGATATTTTTGTATTAATTGTCTCTTGAACACAGATCTTGTACCTCGTGAAGCTGCTGAAAAATGGCTTAAGTATCTTAGAGAAGAATTACCAGCAGTTGCCTTTAAGTGCAGTACTCAAGAGCAAAGGTCAAATCTGTCTTGGAAATCCTCTAAATCGTCAAAAACAGGCAGTCTTCTTCAAACAAGCGACTGTCTTGGAGCCGACACTCTGATTAAGTTGCTGAAGAATTACTCGAGGAGTCACGAGGTAACAAATTATGAAGCTAGTGTATAATATGAGCCTGCTTTGGTAATAATATCTTGTTGCTATATCATACGAGCTATAATTTTGGAATTTGTAGATAAAAAAGTCAATCACTGTGGGTATTGTGGGACTACCAAATGTGGGTAAAAGTAGTCTTATCAATAGTTTGAAGAGATGCCATGTTGTCAATGTGGGTGCCACTCCTGGTTTGACAAGATCGGTGCAAGAAGTTCAGCTTGATAAGAGTGTCAAGTTACTGGATTGTCCTGGAGTTGTTATGCTTAAATCTGGACAGAATGATGCCTCCATAGCTCTTCGTAATTGCAAAAGGATCGAGAAGCTTGAAGACCCAATCGGGCCAGGTACTATGATCACCTATATACACTTTAGAAACATTTTTGATGTTCACTAGATGTTTTATTTTGCTTACTTTTTGGTTATATTATGGCCATTAACAATAATTGTTATTTTACACAGTGAAGGAAATTTTCAAGCTTTGCCCAGCCGAAGTATTAGTCAAGATATTCAAGATCGCATCCTTTGATTCAGTGGATGACTTCTTGTACAAGGTTGCCACTGTTAGGGGAAGGCTCAAGAAAGGGGGCATTGTAGACGTTGAAGCAGCCGCGAGGATAGTTCTGCATGATTGGAATGAGGGTATATAAAGCGACAAAACATTCAATTGTGCTGAATACTAATGTACATTCTTAAATGTTAGGCATAATTGACCTTGAAGTACAATATTTCCATTTTCAGGTAAGATTCCCTTTTATACCATGCCTCCAACTAGGAACCAAGGACAAGTTCCTGAATCTGAAGAGGCCAAGATTGTAACAGCACTTGGAAAGGAGTTCAATATAGATGAGGTCTACGGCACTGAGTCGTCATTCATCGGAAGTTTGAAGTCAGTGGATGATTTCAGTACCGTTGATGTTCTTCCAAATTGCACGGTTAATTTTGATGAACAGATGGTTGAGGTGAGCCATAGACTCAGAGTCTTTTGTATAGTATGTCTGTCTATGTTTGCATACTCTACCAAATTGCGCGGTTAATTCTCAAGCTACACTAAGGCACTGTTTTTTTCACCTTATTATTTCCAGCTCACTGCAGCAGCCTAGTTCAGCCTAGCCCATTTAACCTCAGCCTCATTAAGTTCGTTTTGTCTTAGCCCATTCAGCTCACTTCACTTTGGTTCATTTGAGTTTAGTTAAGCCCATTTCAGCTTGAAAAACGGGGACGAAATTTATTTTCAATTGGAAAAAAGAAGTCAATTGTGGGGTTTTTTTTGGTGTTGTCATATTCAATTTTGTTTTAAGACATGTGAAACCATTTTCCTTTTCTTATAACAGGAGAAGTCTCAGGATTCCATGCCAAGTGGTGTAGGCAACAATATGGATGAATCCATGGACGTAGTGGAGGAGGAAATCGTCAAGAAGAAACCAAAAAATGCAGCGATAAAGCAAAATGAAAATTTGTACGTTGCAGAAGGTATGCTGAACCCGAAAATGAGAAAAGCTGAGAAAAAGAGACGGAAAAAGGCCAGCAAAGTAGCCGCTTCAGGAGATGCCATGGACGATGATGTGGATCATAATTTCAAGGCCAATAATAGAGGGCGAGACTTGGCTATGAAAGACGGTGATGATGATTTTAAAGTGGAGGTGCCTATGTCTGGCATAGTATTTGACGATGAGTAATTGAAAAGAGTCGAGTTTTGACAATGTTAGTACAGTAAGTATTATTTTTGTAGCTACATCAATTTTGGCAAACAGAGAATACCAAAAGAAATGTTATCAAGGGTTGAAAGGCTTTTGCCAAGCAAGCTAAAAGTAAGCTCTACTTGCCCATCACCTGGAATATTGCAGTTATTGCAAAGATTAAGGGATTGGGGTTGAGGCATAATAATCTACTTTTGTACTATTGGTTAAACACGTGATTCATTTCTGTTGGGTTGATGGATTTGTAAGACGACCACCAACTGGAACGGTGGCTGCCACCAGCCTCACCTTCTTTTCTATGGATTTGTGATTCAAAAGAGCTCAAGTGTAGTCTTCTAGCGTGTATCACTGTATAACACCAACTCCCTCCTGCGTTGACAGTTGACTCCAACTCCTCACCAGTCAGCACTCAGCAGTCATCCCTACGAATGGAAAATATATACGACATTGTCGTAGGTTGACCGCTGATGTAAACAATGATGTCATGATACGTTGTCATGACTAATCAGCAAACTCTGTGTGTATATAAGTCTGTCTAATTATACTTGCGGCATCATTTGTGAGCAGATGACTTCACATGGACACGTAGTTCTTGTTCTGCTTCTAATTCTACTCATCCATTATTTGCCTCTTTTTTCAACTGCTGTTGAAGATGATGTCAAGTGTCTTAAAGGTGTGAAAACCTCCTTACAAGATCCACAATCCGAGCTCACTTCTTGGAATTTCTCCAATTCTTCTCATCTGGGTTTTAGCATCTGCAACTTTGCGGGTGCATCCTGCTGGAACGACACAGTCTGCAACTCAGAAATTTCCAGCTTTCTGGGATTATCCCTGATTCTCTGCAGTTTTGTTCTAGCATTCAGACACTCGATCTTTCTAGTAATGATTTCACTGGCTCAATCCCTGCAAATATCTGCTCTTGGATTCCTTTCTTGATTACTTTAGATTTGTCTACGAGTAATAATCTCTTGTCTGGTGAAATACCCCCTGATCTTGGAAACTGTCAGTATTTGAACAAGTTGGTTTTGTCTAATAATTCATTGTCTGGGTTTATTCCCCCTCAGCTGTCTAATATGAACAGACTTACTGTGTTTTCTGTTGCTGATAATCACCTTTCTGGTCAGATTCCTGCATCTCTGGCTCATTTCGATGAGACCGACTTTGATGGGAATGGTGGGTTGTGTGGGACACCAGTTGGGTCGTCTAAGTGCAACGGCTTGAGTAAGAAGAATTTGGGAGTTATAATAGTTGCTGGCGTGTTTGGCGCTGCATTAGGATTGGGGTGTGGGTTGTGGTGTTGGAAGAAAAGCTGATGGCTCCGTCTCCGTCTCCGTTGATTACAAATTATAGAGTAAGACGTGATGGATAGAAGCAGGAATCTTAGGCAACCAAATCTGGTTCCATTGTTGGGATATTGTATTGTGAAGATAAGGATGAGAAGCAGGAAGCCTATTGATTTATAAACTCTCAATGCCAGATTTAATTAAGATACATATTTTTCCATGAATTTATTATTTTACAGATTTCCTCCGAAACTATCTCAGCCCATTTTGCTAATTAGTTTTTAATCGATACAAAATGTTAATCAATTTATTTTACAGCATTATTTTGAAAAAGAATTCAAAGGTGACCAGGAACTATAGAGTTGCAACATCTTTGATATCTCTCTTAAAATCGAATCATTTATTCCTTTACAAACGATGATGATCGAGTACACCCTACTTATTTGTTTTGCATCTCATCAACATGAATTAATGTACAACGAAAGTGACAGGTGACAGGAGCAACCGGTACATTTTTATCTCTATCTACCCTCTAAGTATCCCTCAAAACCACATACTTATATTTTGTACACAAACATGCATGATCCTTATTCATGAAGACATCTACCTACCTAACATGCTAGTTGATCTTTGAAGTTGGAAATTTGTTCAAAAATGGGAAGCCTCCTCGGCCTTAGTGGACCCCACTTGGACTCGAGTTCTTCGAGCCCATTAAGAAACTCATCCTCCAGCTGAAGCCCCACGATGTTGTTCATCAATGGGGGTGGTTGCCTTGACTCCAAGTCAAGCACCAACTCCTCCGCCCGGTTTTTGGTTCGCATGTCTTCTGACCCTGGAAGCTCTCCCCATAGTACCTTTTCCAGAACAGACCGAGCCTCTTCGTACCGAGCTTGTTTTATCAAGCACATCCCCAAGTTGCAAGCCTTGTTTGCATCCGGGTCGATCATTTGGGCTTTCCTGTAAACTACCTCTGCTGCTATGTAATTCGTCTTTTGCATATAGGCCCACCCCAAGTTCCCCTGTGATAAAAAGAAAAATTAACACGATTAACCATCACTATTGTTGTATAAGACCGTCATGGTTGAGAATTTATGATCTTGTAATGTGATGTAATACTAATTCGTTAATGTGAAGCCTCTCCCATGATAGTTGAAGATCATGTATTATACGCATACAAAAAGTGCCTCACATTTAAGCCTTGTGTGAGACAGTTTCACAAGAGATCTACTCCTCCTTGTGATGCAGAATGTTTTCACAGACAAGAAAATCAATACAACACTCCTAAGGTTCATTCTTGATAATCTTAAAATATCGATTTAATCTTATGTAAGGTAGGGTTTTGGTTGAGATGATTTTGTGTGGGAAACTTGCTTTGTGACTGTGTATAGAAAAGGGAGATGATTGTAATTTGTACATCACGGAATGAAGGTGAAGGTAATAAGACAAAGAGATATAGATAGGTTAATGTAGGAGATCGAGAGTATATACCAGAATCCTAGACATTTCTTGTTGGATGGAGACCTGAAACTTCTTGCCATGAGATCTTGCAGTCTTTGTTGGTTTTCCATTGAAAGCCTCCCCTTGATATATCATCCTTAACTTTTGTCTTAATAGCTCTATTTGCTCATCTACTTTTCCACATTTCTGTATGTATGTCATTGTTCATACCCATCATATAAACGTATGTATACCCTTCCAATCTTAGTCATTTATTTACTTTTATGTTATTTGCAAACAATAATAATTTGAACAAATGATCAAGACTTAGTTTAAAAACATTTAGGGTTTTTCCAATTACTATACCTTCACTGTACTCCTTTATGTAGCATTAGAGTTATCTTAAAATCATCGTCTTACTTTCAACAAGTACATGTACCATCAAAGCAAAGCACATTGATGTAGATGTAGATGTAGATGTAGTCGATGAGATGAGTACCTTGTAGAGATCGATGAGGACATTATCAAGGGATTCTTGAGCATTTTTGGAGCAACGACCCCTGAAGGATTTGATAGCTTCGATAGCCTCCTCAGTCCTATCAAGTTGCTTCATGACCACAGCCATGTCCTTGAGCGCGCTATCAACCCTATCCCCCGCATTTATCGCCTTCCAGAACCACACTATCGCCGCTTCTGCGTCTTTTAATACTACCTGCTCCCTCCAACACCACATCACCCACACCACATTATTACGTGTGTAAAACCGTCTGCGCAAATTTCTTCTACTAAATAAGACATTAAACGGTGGCATATACGAGTAATTAATAAGATTAAAGAAGTAATGATGATTTAAATACTAAGACATTGAAGTGGTTAATTAAATTAAAATCCGATTGACGTGTGTCACAATACGTGTATAAAATCATAAAAGCACACACAGAAGATAATAGACAGACACACAGGGAGAGAGAGAGAGAGAGAGAGAGATGCAATAAATAAAGCATTCATTCATACACGCACACTGGTATTCATTGAAGATTGATTGCCCAGAAATAAACATACACATACACATACACATACACATACACTACGACTGTATGTAACTTCTTCCTATTTCCTCTCCCATCTGAATTCTGATAATAATAGAGTATTACGTACGGAGTATATTTTTGATGATTTTCAAACACTTTGGAGGGATCCGAAGTTAATAAGTAATGGGGGAGATGATCCTTACCCGAAATGAAATAAACTATTCCTGGCCTGTTCCGTAGAGCATACTCCTACATCACATACGGACTAGATACGACTTTAATAAACAACATTAAATTAAATACCAGTCCTAAATCTCAAACAAAACCATGGCACCATCACCATGGATGCAACCAATAATACAATACTCCTCATAAAACTCCCATATTGTAAGACTAGTTGCTATGAGATAGGGTCTTAGGCTCGAATCACCCTTCCCTTCCCATATTGTAATGGGACGCTTTTCATTGAACCAAAAAAATAAAACTTCCATTTAAGTAAACCCCGATAATATTAATCATACAAAAACAAAATAAAATTAGTGACCTGAGCATGTTTGGCACGAACATAAGGTCCATCTCCGGAGGGAACCTTATGAATAACGTGAGCCGCTTCTTTCTCACCAACGCCCACCATCTTCTTCGTTGGACCGCCGCTCAATCTCATCTCCATTATCAATATAATTATCTATGTGTACAGTGGTGTGTAGTAATAGTAAATTAAAGTAGACCGTAGTAGTAGTAGTAATGGTATTGTTTAAATGATAAAAAAAGAGAATGAGTGAGATAAGAGTAAAGTAGTAGAATGGACGAGGGAGGAGTTGGAAATGGGAAAGTGGGGAAATCAAGGAAATTGAGGAAGAAGGAAGACAGAATCAGATGTTTGTTGGTGAATCAAGGATGAAATATAGAGAAAGAGAAAGAGAGATGGCTGGATAGTAGCAGCATAACCAAGGGAGGCTTTTTATATACTCCAAACGCTCACTTTGTATTTGGACGTTTTTCTGTCTACGTTCTCTCTCTCTTTTTCTTTCTTTCTATTTTTGTTTTACTTCCTTTCCTTTTATTTCTTCTACTCTGCCTACAGTTTTTTTTTATCGTAAAAATCGTTTAATTGATAAAGAGTCGTACAATATCTAAAACTTATATCAAAATTAGATGGATACTACTATAAACTTTGAGTAAAATAAATTCTCATTAAAACAAAAATTTCTAACTTTGATATGCTCATCTTTTAACATATCGTTGTTTAATGATACAACTTTTTACAAAAGATTTTCGGATCTTCCAAGGTTTTGAAAAGAATCGACATAACACTCAACCATTGATTGTTAGCTATGAGCGAGTGAGATTGAGTGTTGTTATTCATATCGACTTTCCAATACGTACCTTCATCCCTTACTTGAATCCCTGGATAATGCATTATTGTAGACATGGAATGCTTAATGAGACGAGTCGTTATCTTTAAGTTCTATGTCATTCAGTTGTGACTATTTTGACTCAGGATCAAAGTTAACTCGAACGGTTCCAAACATCTCATAATTTTTCGATGACAACTCAAACATCACTAAATGGATCATCCAACTAAAATATCTGACATTTAAACATTTACACCCACATACCGACGGAAATGTGAATACACCCATATATTCTCAAAGTACAACGGCTCCAAAACTCGTCCAAAACACAGGATCAGATCATGGGTCAGGGTGACTGTCGTACGTGGGTGTGCGAGCGCGCGGGTGATAGCATCCACAGTCTGACAATTCTGTTGGAGAGTACTTGGATTTATCCATAGTAAATCCTGGTATGGTGCGTGAAAGATCTTTCATTTTTATAATGGTAACTACTGAGTTTGCCTTTCTAAGGTCAGCCTAACCTTATTAGGGTCAACCGAGCCTTTTGTTGATGAAGGTTTCTAACCCAACCCTGTATTAGATCCACCGGTTGACATCCTCTCGTGCTTGGGTGCCTACTTTTGTTACCCACCAAGTGCTTATTCTCCTTTTTCGAATGTGATAGATAGCTCCTCTTTTAGAGATTGAATTTTCGGTTATCTTTCTGAAAAAAGTGATTGTGTGTGGTAAGATGTATAATAGAGTTAACACCGGCTTTAGATTAGATTTAGTGAGTTAAGTCTAATGGTTGAAAAGTGTTACCACCGTTCTCTTATAGGGGGTGTGTTTCAAGCTAGACACGGATGCTATTGTCCTGCTCAAGAGGATTAAGAAATTCTTTGTGTCTTAGAATGCCGAGACTCGTGCCGCTGCTTACATTTTTACTAGACGTAACTTTGCTTTTGCTAAGGAGTGGGAGCTTAGATACGATCTCCGCTACCTACTATTTTTTTTTTTTTGTAAATTTGATGTTAGGATCTTAATAAAAGTAGTGATTTATTTAAAATTAATTATAAATAATGTGAGTTTTATGCTTAAATTAAGAGAGTTGAGTTGAACTTATACTATAAGGCGAGTTGTACTTATGAAAGTTGAGGTGAACTTATAATAGGAGTAGTTGGTTGAGCTTATTAGAGTTGAGTTGAATTCATAGCAGTTAAGGTGAGGACAATTAAAATAGATTGAAATCAAGCCGAAAAGAATCATGCCTAAATGCCAATCATATACTCCCTACAATATAGTTTCTCCGTGAGTAATTTCTATGAACAGAATATTATTTTTTATCTGATTATGCATGGTCTTAAATTTTGCATTGGTGCAGTAGCTCTTCCTTGCTGACTTCATAATAAAAATTCATATACATTGAGTTTCAATAAATACGGAGAAATACTACAAATACTCCTCGTACAAACTATGATACAACGAGGTCAACTCTTTATTTGATGGTTGGTTTGAGAACATTTTCAAGTTAAGGATTCTCACTAAAATATCCACATCTCATATGATACGTTAATTTAATTTTCAGCTACATATTACGATAGCCTCTTTTAGCTAGGGCAAGTACAATGGTGAAGGCGTGAAGCTAATTGCTTAGTTTGATTTTGTCACCTCACATTTTAAGCTACGATGGTTTCAAACTACAAAATTCTTCAATGGTTTTAACATTTTTTTTACGGAGTAGTATAGCTTAATTAGACCCATATACATATTTTTCTATCGGTTGATTTCTCTTATGGGTCCATTCAAACTACTAACTTCATGGACTAACTAGCCCAAGATTTTTGTGGATCCATTTGAGTAAAGTTAATCTCCATGTACAACTCCAATGGTGAAGCTAGTGACTTACGTACAACTAGTTTAGGTCCCGTACAAATGCACGACTTATTATTAAAATACTGTATTAGTAATGACAATAAATTTAAAAATATGTTGTATATGTTAAAATGTAATTTTAGTTATGTTGGGGTGATAATTTTGCTAATTCTTTATTATTTCATAAAATATATCCCAATTCATTTTTTTATTGTTACTATACATTTGAATAAAATATTCCTCACATGTATTCCTGAAATCCGGCAATAAAAAAAATCCGAATGGAATTTTTTATGTATATGTGACATATTTATTGCGCGAGTTCGATCCATGATTTTCTTACGTTTTGAAATGATTTTGTTTATCAATAGTTATGGATTGATTTGATAAGTCTATTTAGAAAGCCCAATATGATCGGCCCATTAATATACTTCACTTTAGGCGGGAAAACTTTCTTTGAGAGTGCGACATGTGTCAAGTTCTTCTTTATTGTTTCTCATTTAGTATTTAGTATATAAGAGATTATTTGAAACTGCAAGCAAGTTCTCGAGCTAAATCATTGCACTTGCTCAGATCTAGGGAGGATAGCCGAATGTAGACACAATGTTGAGAAATATACATTAACATCATACCTGTTTATGCACCTAGTAAACAAAATGATTCACATTGATCATACAATTTAAATCTAGACAAAAATCAGTCCATGTTCATGCAACATGCACGTTCACTAATTATTGAGCTTCCATTTAATAATGTATTAATAGAGACCGCGTTAAAAATGAAAATTAATACGGAGTATCTTTGTTAAGGTATATCTTCAGGGAGTTTTCGAGTAGCAAAAATTGAAAACTCTAACTATTTTATTGAGATTGGAGGTAATAAGTGGTACCCTTTGCTACTATGTGAGCCCCATTCTGAATGTATAAAGGAAAATGTGCTGTATACTGAATTGAACTTAAAAGGGTGGACACATACAGTTTAGTAGGCTGAGAAGCAACAAATGCACCGTTTTATATTAATTTCATCTGCAACTATGTCTTCAATATGCCGTTATCAAAATGGGATGGGTATATTCTTTCGCAGTAAATGAAGAAATGGTCATAAAGCAACAGATTTAAGTGGAGAAGGAAAACTTGCAGCACTTTTATGCAAATCTGGCATCTCCTAGGAATAAAATAAACAGGAAAAGTTAAAAAAAAACGAGCAGACAGACAGAAATGAAATCAAGGATATTTGCATTACCCTGCAGATTTGAGGCCTAAATAATTACAGAGGGTTTACTTTGAATACTTGCTCTTGGCTGAAACCATCACTCACATAGAAAAGCAAGCCTCCGACATCAATGTTCGAAACTGACTGCAAAAATTGAGCAAAATTGCTTCTAAAACATGACCCAAGACGACACAAGCCAATATTAACCATTCTGTTTAACAGTCATGCGCATTCTAGACGAGGCAAGTATTCCAAAATAGAGTGTAAATAAGATGCTTTCTAGGCATCATTTGCACCATCTAGAGATCCACGTCCGCCCATTCTACCACGCCCACGAGTCCCCCGACCATAACCACCTCCTTGGTAGCCACCTCTGCCACCTTGATAACCACCCCCACCTCCTTGGTAATCATCTCTGGCTCCCCGGTAGCCACCTCTGCCTCCTTGGTAACCACCCCTGCCTCCTTGGTAATCATCTCTTCCTCCTTGGTAGCCACCTTCACCTCCTTGGTAACCAACTCCTCCTCGGTAGCCAACTCTGCCTCCTTGGTAGCCACCTCCATCTTGGTAACTACCTCTGCCTCCTTGGTAACCACCTCTGCCTCCTCGGTAACCACCATTGCCTCCTTGGTAACCACCATCGCCTCCTTGGTAACCACCTCTGCCTCCTTGGTAATCACCTCTTCCTCCTCGGTAAAAACCAAAACCATCGCCTCCTTGGTAACCACCTCTGCCTCCTTGGTAACCACCTCTGCCTCCTTGGTAATCACCTCTGCCTCCTTGGTAATCACCTCTGCCTCCTTGGTAACCACCATCACCCCCTTGGTAACCACCCCTGCCTCCTTGGTAACCACCTCTGCCTCCCTGGTAACCACCATCACCCCCTTGGTAACCACCCCTGCCTCCTTGGTAACCACCTCTGCCTCCTTGGTAGACTCTGCCTTCTTGGTAGCTGCCTCCATGATAACCGCCATCATCTAACCAAATATTAAACACGGACAGGAAACTGAGATTGTGGAGTACGAATACAGCTTGAAGCAATCAATAATGAACTAGCAGCAGTTCTATCAGTGATCAGTTCATAATTTCTCCCTTATATGATCGTGTTCACTTTTGATATACATGTATGGAGTGACACAAACACCGAATATAATAGTTATGTACTTATGCCGCACTATTCTCCCCATCTCACAGTACTCCACTGTTAATGCCTTCTGCTACCAGTCTCATCCACTAAATGGAATTATGGAAATAGTGGGACTATAACAGTCCCAATTCTTTGCTACCCAAATATCCTTGCATATCATTATTTTCTCCAGAACATGTATTGTGGAGATTATATCTACTGCTAGAGCAAGGAAAATGATATAAATATACTGACCTTGATATCCCCAGCTCCTTCCCCTTCCCCGTCCACCTCTACCTCTGTTTGAGTGCCCTTCATTATCTGTCTCGCAATAAATAAAGTAAGCAAACTCATGTCAGTTCTGAAAACAGTTGAATATCGTGTTCAGAATTATAAATACACAACCTGTCCTTACCCTGATATGTTCCATAGCCACCTCTTCCCCAATCCTGCCCTCTGTCTCCTCCTCTTCCTCTCGATCGTCCACGGCCTCGACCATATGAATCTATTAAAATAAATAACGCAAAGAGAATGTCAGATAAACAGTGATTGAATTGATCGTACGTAAAAATATGAGAAATAGGTGCCCGCATTACCATCATGAACAACATTGTACATTCCTCCACGTCCTTGTCTGAGTTGAGACTGCTGATGTTTGGGCTGTTGCTCATTCAGAGATGGAGCTTGATACCTTTGATACATATTTTTAACAATTAAAATATGGACGATTAATGCATAAAGAGCTCCAGTTGGAACTACATTACAATGTTGTGAAATATATAACTTACGTGACCTCCAAACCAAAAGTAAGTTGGCCAGCATTTAAAAAACAAGTACAAAAATCTTCGATTCACATTTTTTAAGATGTCACATTGATTCATAGAGACCTCTAAACAGATAATACATCACATTTTCGCAACAGATATACTGGTGTGAGCTCCAAAAGCTACGTGGTCAGCATTCAAAAAAATAGGAACAAAATACTGAACATTCTTTATTTTCCTTAAAAATGTAAAGATGAACATAAACATGTAAAATAAAGATAATCACGGTCAGAAAATATGATTTCAAACATCTGAAAATACCAGTAACTTTTTTCTGACTAAGGTCAAAGGCGAAAAAGGAAAGATGGCAAGCAGGGGTTATATGTACGCCACATACTCCTGTATTAAAGACAGAAGAAGCACAAATCTGGAATGGCTTGCAACAAAACTTATGTCAAGAATTGTGTCGCATGACAATACTTCACAATAAAAGAAGTGCCAGCATTTTTGGTTATCCCTTTTGTTTTACAAATTCCGAAGGCAAAAAAAAAATCAAGACAAAAGTAAATACCCAGGGGAGTCTTTGTTTAGCTCTTCAAATGACAAAGTAATAGAAATCATTGAAACTTGACGAGTTGTCTCCAATCTGCAAATTACCAAAAAAAATTAAGAATCACTGCATGCTATGCAGCAGCAATGGAGCAGAATAAATTGAAAAGAAACTTACTGTACAAGGCCTTCTTCATTGGGTTCCCAGATATCTGTAATGCTAACAGAACAGATGGCTATATCCTGGTGCAAGTGAGGAATTCTTTTCTGTTTACCAGAGTAAACAACATTAATATATATATACTCCCAAAGGTAAAAATCATACACTTCACAAAACTAGGTTTACGGGATGAAAACTAACCTTAATTAACTCTGCAATAGCCACTGTTTTACTTATAGCTTGCCCCATTGCTTTCAAGACAATTTCTTTGGCTTGTTTTTCCTACATCAATTGTTTTTCAAAGTAATATGAGCTAACGGACAATATATTATTCATTCCATCTTGTATTTTAAGCTTCGAGATGTCAGCACACAGAAAGCGAGATTAGTAAATCATACAAAATTGCAAGAGTAAAAGCAAATGAAGTCACATTACATAACGATAAAAATGAAGCGATAAGAATGGACAGATAGATGTCATTTCACAGCGGAATAGACTTCCATAACCAACGACATAGTTTCCTAAATATAGCACGAATGTATGAGATCTTTTTCCGCGCTAATTTGAGCAATTTAGATGGGAATCTTGAATAACATAATACCAAATAACCCACAGTCAAGCAATAAATGTTTCCAGTCAAGCTTAATTGACATACCATTCACTTCAATCGTTAAAAAAGCCCCATCATTCTTTCGTAAAACATAAAATACAACCTAAACAGCAGAGTATTTAAACTATTACGAGTACTTCGTATTACAAACATATATGCTGTTGAAATATACTTGTAGTGCATATAGAAACCTAATAAGGGCCAATAAGCAAGTGGATCACACAAATTGTCACTAACGGGCAGCAATAACCTAGATTAAAATTACTGATTGCAGAATGACTTAAACTGAACTAATACATTAAAACACAACCGCTGAAATTCACACAACGGATTACCTACAACCACAGAAGAGGCCTCAAATATCCCATAATAAAAATACGCTTCCACGTGAACATAATTAGGCCCCTTATTCCTTTCAGCTCAACACCAAGCCTGAATAAATTGTTAATATCGGCCTCTTTCTAGCATACTAACTTAAGCAGATGGATGAGGTCGACAGGAAACGGTGAACTAAATCTGTTTACTACCAGTACGAACGAGAATCATACAGCAATCCTAAAATAAGAGGAAAGCAGCTACAAATCAAGATAATACAGCAGTTGCACGGCATTACGACGACAAATTTGTCGAAAATAAAGCCAGGTCACCCGAGCCACATTTCAAAGGTATAAACTCCTATCAAACAGACTCTCATACAGATTCACGATGATACAGACAAACCTAAAACTCAAGATATAATCACAAAAACACAATGAACGAATTCGAGCGTAATCCAATCATACGATACCTATACGGCTATACCACCAACATAATCAGTCAATACACATTTTCGGAAACCCTAACAAAATGAGAGTAAACATCAAAATCATCAAAAACAGAATGCAAAACCAGAAAATCAAACTAAAACAACAACAGAAGCAGTAAAATGATTGAAGACGATAGAAATGAAGTGAGGAAAGACCTGAAGAAGAGTAGTGGCATAGCTGATATAGTTGCGTATAAGGCCTTGAGTAGTGACGCGAATCTCATTTTCGTTGATCGGAGAATCAGGCTTCGGTTTTTCAACGCGCGAATATTTCTCCATGGCTATGGCGGAAGAGAGAGATGGATGGTAGAACCCTAAAACCCTAACAACCTGAACCTTCAAATACTCTAATACCCGACTTTCCGTATCCCCTTCTCCTGGGTCTTCACAATGTCACGCGACTAAAACAGATTAATCACTCACTAGTATAGACCCCGTCATATAGAAGTTTAATTTTTAGGTGATTGTTTATATGAAACAAATGTCATTTAGCAATTAAATGTTTTTGAAAATATTTTTCATATTTATATTTTGATTTGAGAAAATAATTTGAAATTAACTTAATTAAAATAAAGATTTTAACTAATAACATGAAATGTGTTTTTTAATTCATACGGAGTAAGTATTTATCAAAATATATGACTAATTTTTGGTATATGGGTATATATAAATATGAGTCTATTATTTGCACAATACTCTACCGTAGTATATATGGTACTCCCTCCCATCTATTCAATTTTTTAGACTTAATATAAATGGACAATTCAATCAATTAGTTACATTAACTTCTGACAAAACATCTTACCTTATAATCCTCATATCCTTACTCTATTTATACAAAATGTCATTACTTTTTCTTTAGTTTAAATTTGGTGAACCCATACAGCCATTTGATTTAACAACAATACCCTTATTTTTATCACTTTTCTTAAAAGCAAATAGTTCATGTAAATGATTGAATGTATAGGGGGAGTAATACTATTATTTTGTACAAATTAATTATAGTAGTATTATTTAATATACTTACCATATATGTGTGGGAAAAAAGGTATTGAGCAGGAAATTTTTTAACCCAGTGTTGACACGTAGGCGCAATTATAATTCTCCTATCTTCTTAATATAAGAGAGATTCTCAGTAGCTAGTGCATTGGTTCCGTATATTAGTTTCTTATTTACTGAGAATGTTCATTATTTACTAAAATACGGAATTGATATGCTTGCATCATTTATTAAATGTTTTTAAGTTGATTAAATACAAATGTTAGTATTCTATAAGATGATCAAATATATTTTCATTATGAGCCTAATGTAGTTTGGATTAAAGTTTTGGGCCCAATGTTGTGAGCTTTTTAATGAGTTGTATAGAACTAGTGTATACCCCGTGCATACAAAGTTAAATACAGATTGTATAGAACTAGTGTATATTTATAGAATTTTAATATTTTAAGTTAATTATTTATACAAAGTAGATTTTAATTTAGCAACCTGATAATTTTTCACGATTCTATCATTGTATTTGGATAATAATAAAATAACTTGAAATTGCAACCTCGACTAATATCATGAAATATGTAGTACAAAAAAATTATTATCTTAATTGTTGTTAGAAATTTAAGCGACTATATTTCTACAATTTATTTGTATCGATACACCCGTGGTTAGTTTTAAAATATTTAACCCGTAAGAATTTTTATATGATAATTGAGTGTGATTCTTCCTCATTTGTTCTATTGATTTTGTCCAAATTGAGAGTTTAAAATTTAGGCGAGAAAAGTTTTGAGATTTTTTTTCTCTTAGTTAGTAGAGATTGATAGCTTAAAATTTTGGTGCGAAAAGTTTTGAGAATTTTTATTTTCTTACTTAATAGACGATTACAATATTTAATTACAATCAAATATCAGTCATGATTATTACAAAAATAAAACGTATTTTTGTTGGTATATATACAATCTGTATTTAGTATACACTGGTGCAAATAACAGAGATTGTAAAATATATTGTTAACAAAATTTCAGTATTACATAACCAAAGCAGTTAAGGCCCAAATATGAGTCCAATATGAATAGGCGGAAAAATTATAGGGGTCGTTAATCTCTTAGTAGCAAGGGGATTTTATGGTATATAAAATATAAAATTAGATGGCACTGTCAATTAATCAATCAATTAATTAGTATGATGATATATAAAAAAAATTATACTATTTTATGGTATAACAAAAATGGTAGCATCTACTCAATTAATTATATTATTATACTATTTTATGGTATATAAAATATAAAATCAGATGGTACTGTCAATTAATCAATCAATTAATTAGTATGATATATAGAAAAAGATTTATACTATTTTATGGTATAACAAAAATGATAGCATCTACTCTATTAATTATATTATTATACTATTTTATGATAGTATCTTTTAAACATATAGCTATTGATCGCAGTTAACATGCATGGGTAATTTAAATATAAGTCCAACCAATATATATATTAAATAATCCAAAAGTAAGCCCATATGGTAGGCCCGTATGTGATTAGGCGGGAAAATTTGGAGATTTGTTATTTGTTTAGTGGAAAAAAAATGGGGATTTTCCTTAATAAAATTATTGGAGTCTATAGCTTTAGGATTAATTTAGTGATAATTGAAACAATGAGATATTGTGGTGTAGTGGTAGAGAATAAGTACTACATATTTAAGGTCAAGGGTTCGATTCTCATATAACTCATTTCATTTGTTTTGGGTTCGATTCTCATATAACTCATTTCACTTGCTTTACTTATTCTTTTTTTTTGTAGTGGATAACTTTAGGCGGGAAAAATTGGAGGATTGTTATTTGGTTAGTGGAAAGGAGGATTTTATACTCGCCCAGTCTTATTCGTTTCATTAAAATATTTTTCATATAATGAAAAGTAGATCGATCTTTTAGGGAGAGAGTAGAGATGATCATGGACCACGCCGGGTTTGGGTCAGACTTTGTCTTAAAATTTGAGTCTATCTTGCGGGCCGGACCGAGTGATCACTAAAATATTTCTCACATATACTATGTGTGATATTTTTTTAAAAATCCAGGCCGAATCGGGCCAAAATTCGGGCCTTAAGGTTGGCCCATACCCGGCCTTAAATTTATACCGGGCTTAGTTTGGGCCGGCTTTTGGCTTTTTTGGCAAACACGACCTATATATGCAAGTGCATGAGTAATTTTGATTAGTCTTTGCATTGTAACTATAACTAATTTTGACCCGTGCAAATTGCACGGATGACGTAAAAAAGATAAATAAAGTGATTTGTGGTTTATAAACTTTGATTTTATTTTATTTTATTTTATTTTTTTTTAAATTTTACGACATTGTGATACTTTACGTAACCAAACTTAGATACTCCTATTAGTTATAAAGATTTTAAATTTTCTTTATTTCAATATGTATATTATTTTTTTCATCGTATCCATGTCCTAAAAATTTAGAGCATCGTATCACGTGTTGGATACGTCTTCGTATCCGTGTCCATGTCTAGACGAAAACAAAGCCAGTGACATGATTTTCTAAGATGTTTAACTATGAAGAACACAATCTTTCGCAATCCCAATTAAACATTGTGTACAAACTACAAATTGACTAATTTACAGATCTTTTAGCGTTATCTAGAAAACTTAAATAAAATTTGTTTATTACTGATGAACTTTAATTATAATTTTAACATAAAAAATTCTCCAAATGTAACTTAAGTAGCTGTAAAATTAATGATTACGCGTAAATTTTAAGAATATGTTCCGGTATGGAAACGGGTCTCTGACCTTGGGCTTCGCGGTTCTCCTCGGCTCCCGGTGCGTGCCGACGGCGATCCTGCAAGGAGAACTCCGGGCCCGGGGGAACCCCCGGGGCGGAGCCTCCGACGCCCAAGTCAGTAAAATGTATGACTAAATATTGATATTTAGGGAGATAAGAGAGGTAGAGAGAGTAGGGAGGAATATGTGAATGAATTCATTGTCCCCCTTCCCCTCACCCTAAGTGGGGTATTTATAGGGGAAAGGGTGTAGTAGGGTGATGTCACCCATGACATCAGCATAGTGGTTAGTGGATAGGTATTTTTGGGCCAGTTGATGGCTACCCGTAAAGGAGGTCGGGCCTATGCGTCAGGGGGTTTTGGCCCCCATCAGAATAATTATAAAAATCAAAAATATAATAAAAAATTTTAACCAATAAACACAATCAAAAGAGCGTTAAATGGCAGGCATATTTTTTCTTAGCCCGATATTAGACTGCCGTGACCTGTATAATCCAACATAAATTTGATCCGATTCGAGTAATAGGTCTAGTTGCTACTCCGTAAAGAGCTATTAAACCATTGTATTTTTTCTTCTCTTATTAGCAACCCTAAGAATTTCGTCTTGCACTACCTCTGATCTCTAATTCATCCATGACAACTTTAAAAAAGATTCTGATGTGTTTCAACTTCTAATGTCCTTTTTTACCAACAAAATTAAAACCAATCAATATTCTATATTGCACCAATTCTATATATATTATGTGTACATTTATTTTTACGGGAAAATGTTACAGTACTCCCTTGTGTTTCATCAGACATTCAGCCAAATACAAACTCTATTTACTCTCTACATTTATCTACCATTACATTTTATTAATTTTGCTAACAAACCATACTGATTTCATGATTCTTGTTCTCATACACTGACTCTATTTGCATATCAATTACTCTGTACTTCTTAATTATACTGCCAATATGACTTGGTCTGCTAACTCGCTGCTCCATCCTGCATTCATCTCTGCTTCTCCAAAGCTGGTACATCACTCCACTGATACCCACTGCTACATTTTGTTTATTCAAATTTCAAGTGCCTCAAATTCATGTAATACGGTTTCTAAACTTGAACCATTCAGACAGTCCTGCCTGAACATACCTTCAAAGAATAGAAACTGTGAGTGTGCTTCTTGTTCATGAAGATAACACTACTTCCTCTAAGTGATATTCATTCTTTATAGTCCATCACTCATCTCTTGAAATCTGTCCAAAATCAGTAGCATTTTCCGGTTGAGTAACCAATTCCTCATTCTGTTTGATTCATTCCCTGCATAAGTTACTTTTGAGCCCAACAAAATCGTCCAAGCGCTATGTCGTTTTTTTTCGCTTCATATTTTGAAAAACGTATTTAGTATTTTATTTTGAAACTCAACTCAAATGAAACGTTTTTTTAAAACCGTTTAAAAAAATCGACATAAATCCACACAATCGTCCTCATTAAAAGCCCACAACTTATTATAGAAACTTTAAAAGCATTCCATTATTCATTTTCGTTTCATCTTTCTAGGAAATCAGAATTACAAATCGAGTATTACGAAGCGATTTTCTAAATATCGGGTTTCTTATTTCACGAACCTTGAGGAACGGGTTTTACACTTCCACAAGTGGTGTTAATCGATCGATCGTGCTACAATTGGACGTATTCTTCGATTTTTTTCCGCGACTTTTACAGTTTTAAGTTTATAAATTAAACCACATTACCGTACAATCACGTCTCCATATGAAAGTACCGAACGGAGAACCAAATCAAAATTTCATGTACGTCAATTATAAAGAGTCAATTATAAGTCTTAATTCTTCCAAGCAAACCCCATGTTGGAACATAATAGATCGATTAACAAAACAATGAAAAACGGAGTAGTGGAACAAACATATTCAACTCTGTTTAATGAGAAAGAAGAAGCCTAAAACTTCCTTCAACTTTTGAGAAAATGGCATCCAATTATGAAACCAAATAAATCCCAAACATCAATGTCGTTTGATACTATGCTTTTGTAAGTGAGACACCAAAACAACAAACTATAACATCTAGTACAATAGACACCAAGGTCATAAGACTCCTAACCTCTTATAGTCCCACTCCAAGCAAAACATGAGCACACACAACCCACCTGCCTTCTTCAATATCGCGGCCGCGTCCTCCTCTGTCACACGCGACTTGAGCACAGCCAGTCAAACTGACCTCTGAAAGATGGCGGTTAGGACAGTGTGGAATGCGTACCACGTGTCGGAGTGGGATCAGGACATTCGAAAACCCTTTTAAGTCAGGTTTTTGTCATGTGTTAAAAGATAAAGCAAAAAATACATTAATAGACAAAAAAAGAGCAAATCCAAATATATACAATGCAAACTACAGTTGTTAGATGAAGCAGGATTACAGGATACCCAAAATGCAATGAACCCTAAATTAAATCAAATACAATGACAACAACTAAATCATCTACTTCCTACAATTGATCAATGACAACTAAATCAAATCCAATCATAACTACAGAGAAATCAACGGCCAGTGTGAGAAACTCCAGCGGACTTGCAAAGAGGGCAAGTATTGTTAATCACCAACCATTCCTTCACACAATTCGAGTGAAACTCGTGTCCACAGTCTCCAAGTTGATCCGGCGCCATAGTAGAAGAAATGAAGCAATCAGAATAACAATCGAGGGAAAATAAAAATTATATTATGTAGGATAGAAAAATGGACAGTTTCTAATAAGGAGATTCAAGGAAAAGTGTTGGTGATTGAGTGGTTTCATAGTAGATTGGAAGTTTAGAATTGCAAAACGGATGAATTAAACCAATTTATGCGAGTGAGGAGTTGGAGAAGACGGTTATTAAAGATGGGGACTGGGAAGGGGATACAGTTTTGATGGATAGCAATAACTATAGCAGTTATCCTTACAAACTGATGAATTAATGCAAATCTCAGTTGCCACGTAAGCAACACATTGGATCCATGTAGGATCCACGTAGGATGCTAACCTAAAATGCAGACGTGGCGCAATGTGGAGGCAGGAAATGCTTTTGCTTTATATAATAAGGGATTTGGAAAATGTATTTTGGTATTTAAACCTGAAACATACGCGTACAATAAATTTAAATTTATGTATGTAATTTCGACTCCCAACACGTTACGTATGTAATTTTTCTCTCTAGCAAAAAAACTTTCTTCTTTCTCTGAAAAACACCCTCAAAAAAAGACCTTACCCGAGCAGCCTTGCAGTTGCCGCCGCCTCTCTTTCACTCAGCCTCGTCAGATCCACTTCTGGCCTGGCCAGAGATATGACTGACGCTCTTGGCCAATATCCATCACTTGTAGAAGTCTACTAAATTTGTCTTGTATGTATTTAGTCTTTAGTTTTGTTTCGATGTTGGTCGGCTTTTCCCCTTGGTGGTCGTCATCGACCCTCCCCGATTGTCCTCCCTTGCTTTTCCTACTGGCCTCGCCCCCCCAACGTCCAACCCCTACCCTCATTCTTCTTCTGACGTCGGCGCCCGTCGAGAATGTTCCCCCTCCCCTCGCCCCCCTCCCCCACTCTTCGGCAGTCGGCGTCCCGTCCCTTCGTCCCCCCTCTCTCCCCTGACTTTGGCGGCTCGTGGATGGTGTTTTCTCCTCCCCTCGTCTCCTTCCCTACCCTCATGTGTCGGTGGATGTCGGTTTGTGTTAGGTCTGGTGGACTGATCCTTCTTAGTTCCTCTTGGTTTTTTTCTAGCTAGTTGTTGATTTTTGTTCTGTCTTTGTTGGACGTTTCACGTTTGGATCTTCTTTTGTCTTCACGGGGAGTTGGACAATTGTTGTTGTGTCCTTGTCGGCTTTTGCGCGTTAGGGTTATGGTATGTCTTATGGAATAATGTATTTATTTAGTTTATGCTCTTGATTTTATAGAATAAATTGGGTTGTGACCCTTCGATTTTGACAGATGTGGGTTTTTTCTGTTGCGGGGCTTTGTGGGGTCGTTGAGCTTTAATTTTTTGGGTTGTTTTCGTTTTGGGTGACTTGTCGGGATGGATCTGGTTGTCTGATGTGTGGTTGGGTTACGGGTGATTTTCTTCCAAGATGCTCTCTTTTATAGCTCCCTTACTTCTTTCAATCCTTTTCTGTAATCTCATTAGCGGTATCTTGATAATAAGCTTGAGTAGTGTTATAGCTAGTAGTACTAGTATAGCTCTTATGGGCCTTTTGCGTCGTGTGTGGGTTGGGTTCGTCAGAGACGGTGCGTTTTTGCAACTATGGATATGAAACTGATTGAGGGACTGTCTGTTACATGCTTGTTATGCTTCTCATACTGTGGGGCTTTTGATCAAAGGGTACGGGCATCCAGGTGTAGGAGTTTCATCTCCATTGACGATATACTTTGTTGTCTTGCTTGTCACCATTTCTTTCTACGTCCTTTTGGTAAGAACGTAAATACGTCTGATTTTTGTGACTCTGCGACTCTTTTGCATTGACAGTCACTAGTAGAAAGCTACCATTGGAACCGGTATAAACTACCCTTTGGAACCTTTTTTCATAGGTTCTATTGATTGGACTTTGGAACCGGTTTTACCTACAACAAGTGCAAAAACATTTTAATAAGTCCCCAATATTTTACTCAATACCTTTGGAACCTCTTGTTGAAGAAAAAACTTAAATTGATTGGGTCTTTGGAACCAATTTTAAATGCTACAGGTGCAAAAATATTTTATTAGGGCCCAAATATTTTACTTCATACCTTTGGCACCTTATGTTAGTGAATAACCGGTTTCATTGATAATGATTTTTTTTGGGAGCCTAAAGCACCACTTATTTTTACAACCGATCATCCCCTCCTCCTTTGAAGAGAATTGCCCACAATTTCGGTGACTTTAATCCGCCGGGATCGAAAACGTACACCCCCAACATTAAACCCGAACGTATATTCGAACCAACCTCGAAGATAACCTTCATCTTAGTTCTTCTTCTTGATCGTCTTAGAACCCTCTTGTGCCATCCACCTCCGTTAAAGAAGATTGTCTTGAAATCTGATTTCATTGGAACAAGTTTATGCTCCTTCGAATCTGATTTGTCATCTTCATATTCATCGAAAATAGGAGGCAATGACGGATAAAAAACCCCACTTTCCTCGTACGAATTTTCCAACGAGAAAATTTCCAAACATGTTTTTTCTATATATAAAAAACTTAATATAAATTTTTTTCCAAAAAAAACGTCACACCGAATAAAGTGTTACTAGAACCGTGCTCCTGAGATGAATAATCAAAACCGATTAACCCTCGAACTACCTCACTCGAGTTGAACCTTTGAACTCCAATCGCAACCAGAAATTCAACCAATAATAACTTGGTTTTGACACGCCTTAGGACCGTCTTGATTTTAAGGAAAATCAAGATTTGTAGCTCTGATACCACTTATGATACGAAAATTCCGGCTCTAAAACGCGTCAAATAATAACAAAGTTTGGATCGAAACTCGTCGAACAGATAAACACAATTGCAACGCAAAGGTTCAAAATTCTTATTCATAAATTTCATTATGAATAACACGTCCTATTTATATATACAACTAAATAATCTAATCCTTAGTATGGAAACAATATTATACTAACATAATATGATTACTAAATAGTATCAAGAAATAAACTAATTAGATACTTATTGCAAATATATTCGTAAATATGAAAATTAATTAAATATAAAAATCAATAATAATTATTTTCAAATAACTAATTAGATACTTATTATTTTTGAATCAGGGGCCCAAAGCACCATTTTCTTTTACAGCCGGTTCCTTTTAATAGGTTCAATAACATTAATTCTACTAGTGAGTGTTCAGAGGTTAGGAGCGTTGATCATGTAGATTCTAATGCCCGTGCTCAACTTTCCTCTTTCCATTATCCGACTCTCGTTAATCGATGTATTTGTTGTCCTACTGTTATTTTTATTTTTAATAACAATGGATATAATATAATATAGTAGAACATTATGTAATACATCTTTTTTTTTTTCGCGGCAAAAAAAAACAATTTTAAAATTAATTGCCAATGTATTGTTAGCTTTTGACAAAGTGATTACTGTAATATAATGAACCTCATCAATGATTTTTCTACTGTGATTACTCTAAAAATGATCTTTTATCACGGCATTCAATATTTATCTTAATGTAATAAAATATATTAAAATTCACAAATTCGTGTTTTTGACGATTGACGAACATATTTGTCACAAATTTGTGACAAGAAATATTATCCACATGGGTAGATAAAGATCAGACAAAACTTTTACTCTTGTCGATACATTCCGATTATGTCTTATTTAAGTATGTTGATAATATTTGACCCGTTATAACTTCGTGATGAATATATACCCATTATAAGGGAGATCAGACAAGTGATTAAAATTTTGAGGCTCAATTAATTGGTTAGCTCTCACAAACAAACAAGTTACTATTGGCGCCACTATAGTCTATACTCTATAACCTTTATGTTTGTGAGTCAATTTGTTCCACTCCTTTCTCTTCCCTTTCTATTCTTTTCAAAACTAGGTACGAGTATATAATTATCTAGCAACTTGTCCTTCCTGATTTTGTTCCTATGAACACATGAGCATCAAATAAAATAAGCTCTGAAAAAAAGTACTCCGTACAAGGAATATGCTACATACACAACATTCTTTACACTTTGATGAACCCACCATTAAAAAAAAAAAAATAAAAATAAACATTAATGGTGCAATTTCTAGTTCTACAAAAAAATAAAAGTTGATTCTGAAAGTCAAAAGTAGACACTATAATGTAATTATAATTGTTGAGTCCTTTCTAATTATTGAGAAAATTTAATTTATATTCTTTTATCATAGATTTTGTAAGTCCAATATGATGCAAGAGACTAGTACAAATAAATGAAAGGTATGTGGAAATTCGTTCTTAAACCTAAACGACCCAGTACCTCGATCTTAGCTTTTAGGCTAAGATTTTCATTGGTAAATATGTTAGCAGCATGACGACTAGTTAGTACGTAGTAAGGACTCTTTACAAAATATTTACTTCACTTGGTTAAATTCTTTGACTCGGTAATCGTAATAACAATCTGATCAGGACAAGTAATAACTTCTGAAATCTGGTTTATACCCTCGAGTGCTTTTTCAGAGGGTAAATTGGACTTTTTATTATCCTTTTTGAAGCAAGCCAAGGTAGCTAGATCATGAGCAGAAGCTGCAATCTGCTCGGTGCAATCGACAATGTCGATGAGAAGAGAAGCAACAGTCGCGACTGGTATGATTTGTAGCAACTCGGATTCTTGCCATAGTAACTTAGACTTGAGTAAAGAGTTTAGGGTTTTGACTGCTGCTTTTGAACTCACTATATGTGCATTTACTGTTGTAGATGGATGTTTCATTGATTTTAGGCTTTTGCCTAGTTTTCTTAATGCTTTGCTTGATTCTATTGCCATTAAAGTGCACGCTTCTTTCATTTGCTCTTCAAATTTCTGCGCTACCTGCATGCCACCGATATTTATATTATCAGACGTTTTCATAATAAAATTAGTATGTACAACATACACTTTCGAAGTTAATAAGCTTAATTCTATTTGTGAAGAATGTATTAACATAAGACAGTCTTATAAGGGACTACCTAATAACTACTCCGTATTTGACAATGAAAAAAGCGAATGAAGAACATGCCGAGGAGTCATTTTCTTTCTTTCTTGGAAGAAAATTGTAAATTGTAATGAGAATAATGGGAATATTGGAAGAGCATATGTGTGAATAATATTACCTTAACATCAGAGTTAATATAGGCACTAAGAGCATCAATCCTGTAAGCACATTGCCTTATCAAAGTTCCCAATTTGGTGTACTGATTCCATGGATGATTATACCCAAATTGCCCATGTCCTGGCTCCCAATTTGCAAAATTAGCCTGAAATCACATGCAGATTAAACTATGCTGCAATCACACTTTATATTTCTTTTCTTATAATAATCCCCTACAATTTTTTTTTTTTAAAAAAAAACACGCATACCAGGCTTTCCTCTACACTTTTGGAATTCAGGACACTTTTATAGCCTTGTAATGATTTACTCACGTCCTTAGAATTAATCTCGCCTTCCGATAATTTTAAATATACACCTGCAAATTCTGCAAATATAACAATTTCATAATCTTGTTAATTAAAATCGAGATTCAGTACCACCTGATGACGACCATCATACTATATATATATACAGAGAGAGATCGATATATATATATATATATAGTAGGAGTGAGTACCTTCTAAGAAATGTCCGAGTTTTTCCATGTTGGAAGCAGTTGAAGTATGAAGTTCTTGGCCAGCCCAAACGGGAAAAACAAGGATATTAGTGAGCAAACTAACACAAGCACCAATAGCAATGGTTGAGAGTCTCTTGTGTGCCAGCTCTATGATTTCATTCCCTCTGTACCCTGATATGGCTATGAAGCTGAATGTCAATATGAATATCAGGAATCCGTAGTCGTATCTTGCCTTGATCTTCGGGAAAAACCGAATAAATGTTGCTACCGCAGCTGCATGTATGCATTTTATAACACTTCGTAAATTATAAGTAATCAAAATAGATCATCAAATGCTGGTTTGGACTAGACACAGGCCTTGCTAGGTGTGTTGACTTTTGATACAAGCCAACGAGGCGGGCTGTGATTTTTTCTTTTTAAAAAGCAAAGTGATCAAATGTGGGTTTAGACTAGTTAAGAATTGTTTGTATTCGCTTCTTAGTTCACAAGTAATTTCTGTATGAGTTCAATTCATTGAGTGCTAATTAATTAATTACCTAGAAGAAAGACAAAAGAACCAATGAGCATAGGTTCACCAATCTTGCCACAAAGACTAGCCAAATGGTGAGTCCCAACTCCTAGTCCACCCGCTATTAACGTAGCCGTTGCTCTATTCAATCCTTTTCCTAGTGTCGCCCCTACAAAAACACGGTCCAAAAATCAATACTCCGTATTAATTAACAATAATTACTACGTACCAAAGCATTTTAACCTTCTTTCGGTTAATTTCTACGTACATGTCAGCAGTACGTATTCGCGTCAATATTCATAATACAATATATTTTGTAGCTAGGAATATGTAGGAGGGCGAGGGGCTTACCAACGGTGAATTCGAAAATGACGACGACAGTCATAACAGCCCACATAGCAGAGACACCAAAACTATCGTAAAGTGGTTGAAAATAGTAGAACAAAGAGACCAAGGTTAGAGCAAGTCCTACTTTGCATGAATGCACCAATCTTCTTGGATCATCTTTTGCTATTTTCCCTATCATCGCGCTACTTGTCACCAACTCCCTTCCCATCCTTTTACCCAAACCCCTTATCCAATCAACCCATCTACCCACAAATAATAATAATAATGTAGGAGGAGGAGGAGGAGGAGGAGCCGCTCCATTTTCATTATTACTTGAAAACCCCATTATAATTTTCTTTATCTATTATCCTAGCTAGATTATGGTCTATTTTTGTGTATGGAAAATGATATGGGTGTGTTTGGATCAACTAACTTGGCACTTATTTATAAGGAGAGCCTATGATCAAAGGGAATATATTTGTCTCATTTTATACTCATTTACTATAAGTCTAGTGTGAAACCAATGTGCACCCAACTCGATCTCTCCGTCTCACTAGATAATTTACCCTTACTTTATACACGAATAAGCTACGTAACACGGACGAATAATTGTTTTCAATATTATTAAAATATAAAGTGGAGAATAAAACATACGGTACTCAAAACGAAAACGTAAACTATTGACTTACACATCAAAAAAAAGGAAAATGTAAACTATTGAACAAAACGGA
This sequence comes from Agrostemma githago, assembly GCA_958450325.1. Classification (NCBI taxonomy): domain Eukaryota; kingdom Viridiplantae; phylum Streptophyta; class Magnoliopsida; order Caryophyllales; family Caryophyllaceae; genus Agrostemma; species Agrostemma githago. The sequence goes on along the minus strand of OY288251.1, from coordinate 67,695,138 downwards.
GAAAAGTACTTTTCACTATCACAATACTGAAATTGTCATCTTTCATCGTAAATATTGACTTCTTTTGATCATAAAGCAATCATTTTTCACGATAAAATGATCAGTTGTCCTTACGCCTCCACAAGAGATAGAACGATGAGATGGGCCCAAGTGGCCAAGTATAATAATGTTTGATTTTGTACATAGTATTGGAGTATTATATTTTTGTAATAAAAAAATGTAAGAAATGAGTCAGAACACACTATGAAGGAAGAAAGTGAGTACGAATGAAAGTACAAAAAGATGTTATGGTGATGGGTATGTAACTATGTTAGTCTCAATCAGTGACCTGAGCCTTCCTTTATGATGGTCATGTTTGCCATTTTTGTGTGTTGGGCATCTGTAGCCCACGTTGGAAAGCCCACTTGTTACAACTGACTGCAGTCATTGTGGAAATATTAAAGTATAAGACACAAGTAATCTCTTTCAATTTGGCAAAATTGTTATGGTTGTTGTCCAAAGTTTTGAGCAATTACGGGTAAGCCTGTCTAAACATCGACCACTTTCACCTGGCAATGGCATCGCTAATGGGGGCCAGGTAGTGTCCTTACAGGCAAGTGACGAAGTCAGTATTTGATATGAGCAGACGAGAATGTTTGATTAAAAAAAAATCAACTATGGAGTAAAGTTTTGGGGTTTTCATTATATTAGTCAACGGGGGCTAATACCCGCCTCGATCCGCCACTAATTGTGCCAAGTAGGAGATTAATCTAGGGTTTTTGAAATCGACACGACACTTGGCCTAGATAAGTAGTTCGAATGATAATTCTTGGTTGGATTGGTTGATTTTTTGTACGCCACTACAATGATAATAAGTAAAACGATTTATCATATGTTTTGTTGATTAAATTTAGCAGTTTAGCTTTATGCATGACTCGTAAGGGAAATGCTATTTAAATTAAAGAAGGTGTCATATTGGAGTAGATAATAAATCTTCATATTTACATAACTAGTTTTTGTATTATGCTTAATGTCATTATATATAACGAATGCAAAACATACAAAGAAGGACCCACATAGATTTGTGGGGTTCATTATCCCGATTCAAGCTCACCAAACCAGAATTAACAAGATAATCACTACGTGACTCAAACTAGATATGTTTTGTAATATCACTCAAACACTACGTACCTGCGTCGTCGTATATATATATGCGTCAACATAGAGCGAAGAGAGTCAAACACATTATATATGAAACTTCTTAACAATGGGAAGATTACAAAGAGTTTCATAATATATCTATATGGAACTTTTTAACCATTGATCTAATAAAGAACTTTTACTATTGAAGAGAATTAAGAAGTTTCATAACTAATAATATAAGTTGATATCAATGAAAAAGTTCAGTACGAAACTTTAACCATTACTATTACCTTAAGCGACTAACATCTCAAGTGAACCAAGAGTTTTCTATTAACTTGGAAAAGGAGTGACATACACCTTATTATAGGAAGCGAACCCCACCATCAAATGTCCATCCTAATCCAATCAAACAATCCTCACTCGCATTACTTCACAAATATAACACTCATCCATGCCAACAATAATGTCCTTATGCACCTGAAGTTTCGTACGACTCAAACCATTCTCTTAACTTAAAGCATCGACGCATATAATAAACACATCCCTGTGTATACAAAATTTAATCGTCCAAAGAATGTGGAATAACATCGATCACCAACGAGCTGAGACTGAGAGCCTGAGAACGTAACATTACTCACAATTGCATTTGGCAAAATTTTGTGCAACAACAGTAGTAAAATACACGACGGATCCTTCAACCTAAGACATTTGTCTTACTATTGACCGACTGCCTTGTAGTAATGACATACACTTTAGTTTGAGAACTCCCGACTTGACTTTACACTTATCAGGTCCCTCGCTCTAACTTAACCACAAGTCCCATAAGAGTAGGGTATAAGTGCAATTTGTACCGCACGTCCGCCCTACCCCATCCTTAGCGCAAATCCGTCGTGTGAAGCGCTGACCTCACCTCCCTCCATGCATCACGTCGAGTTCATTCAAACGATCAACCTTATCAAAAGTATGTGATCGAGAGACTGATGCCGAGATTCGATACCACCCATCATCATCAACAATGTGGATATTATTTTCGTTTGGATCTTTCGTTCACATAAGATTTGGACTATCTATGCCAATGTGGCATGCATGACCATGTCAATACTCAACCAAAATGTGAAGGCAAGTAACATTATTGTCACCATTTCAACCCATTCCTATACATGCCAAACTAATCGCAGTCATCAAATAAAATGCATGATTAGCTATAATCACCTTAGCTTATGTCATATACATACATACTCATGTATGTATGTATGTATATGTGGCCACAAGTGACTTCCAAACTTTAATTTGTTGTATATATGTCTATCAACTTGCATTTACTTCTACCATAACTTTTAGGATAACTACTTATCTAAAACTTTCGGAACTCTCTAGAGTAACAACAAGTCTTCCTTGTGACGAATATACCCGTCACAAGTTTGTGACAGGTCAAATAATACCCAATGTGACCATGTCAGTGGATAAGACAAAACACATTGTCATTTCCTAAGCATTTTGCTTACTTGACCTGTCGCAAGTTTGCAACAGATATACATGTTTATCACAAGCAAGAGTTTGTGCTAAAGTAATCCAGCAATAAAATGGAAAGTATTAAAAAAGTTATGTAATAGTTGGATGGCATGTCAAAGCAGTAATTATTCTTATACCAAAAGAGTACAATAGTTGATTTTGGCACGTTTGGATAACTTGAGATCCTAACCAAACAAAGTGCGTAATAATATTGTAATAAGCACATATAAGATATAATTCTTGCAATTTCAGTTGATATATATTTGATAAGATGTATTGTCATTCACTATTTATCTTATCAATTCTATATAAATGTTACGTATGGGAGTTTAATTAGGTGAATCATCCATTCATGCATGATATGGGTATTTTTGGTTTAAAAGAATAAAGTCGTCGTCTATTCATCTAACTCTTTAATTCGTTTTTTTAATCCTAAACCTTCAAATTATTTCTACTTTGCAAAAACTGGAATTACGTTCAATTTGTGGTGCCATTATCATAATTTCCAGTTGGCAGATGTAGATTGCTGGCAAGCATAAACCAAATAACGAACTCCATTTTCATATAAATCTTTCTTGTGACGGACATATTCATTCGTTATCTATCTGTGACAACTGACGAGTCAAGTATCACCCATGCGGGTATGTGCATATAAGAGAAAATTACAATATCTTAGTAAATGGTTCATTTTTATCTATGCACGTAGTCACATAGATATTTATTTGACCTGTCACAAGTTTGGAGAGTATGTATGTGCCTCATAAATAAGAATTGTCTTCTTATCAATTTGGTTCATTTTCTTGTACATCTATTAATTGAATCATCTCAATCGAAATCTTAAGGTGATAGTTGAGATCCGTTTATATTCTTTATATTTTATTACGCCTCCTCACTCGAATGCCCATGCATCGGCATTCCACTTGAGAGTTCGAGATATTAGGGGTTGCCAGCGTTCGAACTCGTGAGTTCTGGCTATGATACCAGGTTAATTGAATCATCTCAACCAAAATCTTAAGGTAATGGTTGATGTCCGTTTATATTCTATTAACATCTATCACACTATGATCGCATCATACAAGTATTCAACGTCGGTATACAATAATAATATACTAAAAAAAAGGAAGATATTTAGGTTACATACCTAGGATTGTAGGAAAATCGAATGGCATCAAATTTGAAAGCAAAGAAGGATGCTGGACCAGTATGTATGTCTGATGGTTGTGCAAATTGATATGCATATGCTATTCGGAAGGATCGGACCATATGTATTACGTCCGAACCAACCAATAAATAAATGAGACATAAAAATAAGGAATATGTGCCCTTTGCCCTTTGGATGGATCACATGCATGGCACACACACACATTTGGTGTTGAAAAGGTTCCCTTTTAAACATCATAAGTGCCCTATTCAATTAGTTGAGGAAATCTTTCGTGCTCTCCATCAATTCCTTATATGTTAATGGTAAGGAGATGATTCTTTACATTTAAAGAGATTTGAGGATCATTAGGATCTCAAGACACACAACCTTCCAGCTAGAAAGCCTATTCAGCGGATAACAACGTTTTTGGATGTTTACGGGAATAATCAAACTAGCTTAGCTCGACTCATAAATACAACCTAACGTTGTGACTTTACAAACTAAGTTAGTTCACATTTGTTAATGGATTATCGTGAAAAGTGAGAATCAAAAGTTTGATTTTTTTTTTCAAAGCTCACAGAATATGATGACTATCTTTGAATACACTTGAGTGGCACGTACGTTGCTAGCCTTTTTTTTGTAACTATGAGTCTATGACCAGCTACTAAGGGGTCGTTTGGTTGCTTTCTTCAATTAGGATATTGTTTGGTTGCCCACCTCCCGTGAATTGCCACTTCCTCCATAATGGGAAAGTTACTCATCAAGTCCCCTAGGTGTGTAGAACTTTCCACATGAAGTTATTTCCCACGTGTCAACCAAACAATATTTTTGTAATTCCCATGAAATACAAATTCCACATGTCAACCAAACAATATTTTGGTAATTCCCATAAAATACAAATTCACGTGAATTTAAGTTCCCGGTAATTTAATATTCCCATGGTGAACCAAACGAGCTCTAATTATCATGTAAGTAGTTTTTATCTTGTCAAAAGGTTGTTAAGCCCAACTTTGTTGAACTACAATTGGCTCAAATACGTAACAAGTTCAATTAAGGTATAGCAAGCCAAGAAACAGGTTAGCCAATAAGCAGCAATGGGAATTGCGATTGGCAGCAAGGGACAAGTCAGTCGAGCTTTTCAAACATTCAAAGATGTCCCAGTAAACTGAAAACTGATACATAATCAAGAAAGTAATGACAGTTGATTAAGGAGGAGCGTACAACAAGGTCCTTAATACAAAATCAATACAGTACTCAATATTTTCCTCTATGGGCAACAGGGACGAATTTAGGATTCAAAATATAGGGTAGTGAAAAAATTTTAAGATTTTTTTTTTTTCTCTTTTATAGAAAATTTTAAAATAAAAACTCAATTTTGTTTAACAAACGACTCATGATCGATGTGGTTACTGAAAATTAAACCTCATATCGTAGAACGTTAATTAAATAATTAGTATAATACCGACCATTTACTTTATGTGAGAGATTTTAGTACTCGTAGCTATTAAATCTAAATAACAAAATCATGTAATATATATGGTATTCCTGGTACGGAGTAAAATATATACGAAGTAGCATATAAATTAATTAAATCGACGTGTCTTCCTAAAAAAATGAAAATTTTACCTAAATACAGAAAATATTATATTCTGTATTAAATAGTATGAAGTATACATTTCTGTCGAATTTTCACTCAAAAATAAGATAGAAATAATTACAAACAATAAAACAGTCCGTATTGGGTTTGAACCTTAGACATTCAATACATTTACCCACCATTTTACCACTAGGACAAAGCATTTCATTGTTATTTTTATGCATGTTATTATATTATTCTATACTTAGTTATATTTTGGGTAGCACAAACTCATCTTCTTCATTGAATTTTCCGGGCTTGGGGTAACGCCCACTACCCCTTGCTACTCATTCAATTCGCCCCTGATGGGCAATATAGTGCCATATTTGGTAATGGCAGGGTTACAATGATAGAAATGGGATTTATCATGGTGCTTTGAATTTGTATGATTGAGATGATTTAATTAGCAAAACAATAAGTGATTAAAATGATTGATGTTATTGGTGTAAACTCGAGATTGGTTTTGCACTAATTTAGTAACTACTGTACTGTTTATGGCAATCTCGTGAATTGGTTTGATGATTACAAGTGACACATCATGTTTTATTGTTTGTCTAGTGCTAAGCTTTGCAGGGTTCGACTTGAAAATTACGAGAAGTTAAGTTTAGATCAGGGTTGACTTGCAGGGTTGGACTTGGAAATTACGAAAAGTGATACGAAGATTTGTGTTTATATAAATGAACCATCATTTTATTGTTTCATAATGTAAAACTATCTCACATGATAATTACTGTTCCATAATACTGAAAAGAAAATGATAGGAGTTGTTCCACATTATAATGAAAAAATGATAGGAGTTGTTACACATTTAATATGACAAGAACTCCAGAAGTCATTGGAGAAGCATTACTGTGTGTTATTGTCATGCAGTCATGCTATTGCCATAGCTATTGCTTGTCAACTCTTCAACTTGGCCCAAGAAGTACTCTTTTCCTCCAGATTTTGTGGATCATTGATTTGCTTATTTTAATCGAAGATAACCAAATGAAGAAACGGATAAATTTTTTTTTTATACGCAAAAGCTATGACCATTTGTGTATACAGGCCCGACCCTGAACATAATCTGTAGAGACGAACGAAGGCCTAGGGCCCAAGTAGTAAGGTCATAAGGTCACAACTTAACGACCCAATTTTGCAAAACAGTAACAGAGGGAGCTCATAATGTCACAGGTCACAGCTATTCCTATTTGTTTACGTGAAACTGAGGGGTACCATGTATGTTTCGAAAAGTGTTGGCAACAGGGGTACTGCGTAGAATTCGTAAAATAAACTCACGGGTATGATGTTTACTCCCTTATTTACTTCTAGTTAAAAAACAAATAACTCTCATGCATCCCAAACTCGACGTCACCCCCTCACATGCATCCCTTATTATTGGGGTTCCCCTTATTATAAAGGGTGCATGTAAGGGGACGACGCTGTCATTATCCTTAAACAAAAAAAAGTAACTAAGAGAAATGGAGTGAAAACTAAAGAGACGAGGAAAAGGAAATAAATAAAGATAACGGTAAACTATGGAGATTAAAAGACCTTATAATCCATAAATCCTTGTACGTTAGAATGAAAAGGATGAAAATCGATCAGGAGTGAAATTTAATATAACAACACCCACTATAGCGAAGCTCAGTGAATTACATACAACGACTATGCTTATAAGTTGAACTTTCTGTAGATAAATCACACGGACTTTCTGTGATAACTTGGACTCTTTGGTTGATCTGGAGTGGGTAAAACCGTACTCATTATGGAATTGATCAACAGTATTGCAAAAGCACCTCGAGTCTTTAGTCGGCCGGCTAGTCCTCTGTTTCATCTTCAGAGCTCCAACACCACAACTGTGCAACCAAAACAAGTACGGTCATTTTAAAGTTCTATGATAAATTGATAAATTGAGATGCTGTTTGGTTGTCCACCTCCCCGGAATTGTCATTTCCCGCATGAAGTTATTTTTCACATGGCAACCAAACAATATTTTTGTAATTACCATGAAATACAAATTCACGTGAATTTAAGTTCCCGATAACTCCATCTTCTCATCGTGAACAAAACGAGCCATAAGAGTATATTTTAAAAAATAATTACGTGTTTTCTTATCGATTTGATCGTATAAATCCATGGTTAGTGATTAAAGTCACTCGAATAATTCAGGACGGTTAAAATAGACTTTAATAAAACGAAAGGACTTACAATCATCATCGGTAGTGATCCAACTTCCTTTCCTTTGAGAACAATGAGCATACTTTAATAAGGAAGGAGGAGCTGAACACGTTGTAGATACACTCTCTACTTCCCATCTAAAACTTATTTTTGGAGATTCATTATTGCTCTCTGTATCCAAACCTCCTGATTTTATTGTTGCTGATTTGTTCCTAAAGTGCAGTACCTTCAACCATAAACTTTACCCATATTAATTACTTCTTTCCTTTTCAAAATACACTAGTTAACAATCTCTTTACGGTTTGACTTGACCCGAATCAAAAAAATGTATATCTGATCCTTACATACTTATTAGGGCCGAACAAGGATAGATAATGACAAAAATGAGAATGACTATGTATAGCAAATGACTCGTCATGTAAGGGGGACGTGTGACCAACTGACCCATATAAGTTTATGACTGATCACAGATAAGAATTTGTGAGGTTGTTACATACCTTCCTACTAAGTTTGGCTCCTTTGTCAGACTTAACAGCAGCTGCCCATCTCAACATCTCCTTGAGTTTCAACAATGCCTTGGCTTTGTTGTTGTTGCCATTACCTTTAATCTTATTACTACTCTCCTTCAGATGCCCATCAAGGTAGCTCGTCGACAACGACAACGCCGACAAAGATAATGAAGATGATGATGATGAAACTGCAGTTGAGTCACTAAGTGGCAACACTTTATTACCAACAACATGTACATTATTACTACTTGATGATGATTCTTCCTTCTTCATCTTCATTGAAAACATTAACTCTATAATTATATGCTCTGATCTTTTAGTTCACTGAAAAAGAGTGAAAACTAATTACATATATAAAGCTTACTTATAAAATTTATAAAAAAATATAAGGAGACTTTTTGTGGCACACAGTACAGTTAGAACAAAAGAGATGAGAAGAATACAAATTGAATTTTGGCAGTTTTAGGGGTCAAATGGACAGCACACTAGAGATCTAGCAGTGCTGTCTTGCAAGATGTTGAAAATAATTAATGAGAGAAGATGAAAGACTATGGAGTATTATTATAGTGAAATTTGTAGGGAATTTGGTGGGTTTTAGGAGACAAACAGGCTAAGATGACCTTGTGATTAAGCATGCAACATGGGATTATTCTTTGTATTCTTTGTTTTAAAAATGCTAATCATACATGTTAGGGGAACGAAGAAGAATACATAACACTGCAAATCTATGTTAATTATTAAGCTAAAGGCCCATCCGTTTTTGGCTTAAGTGGTCGTGGACATGCGACAAATAAAGATGTATCAGAGGGGCGAGCTGAGGGAGTCTACTGTGTTTTTGTGAATTCATCGATGAATGTAACGCACATTAGGTAAACCGTCCGTGGACGACAGACTTGAACGCTTGCAGGGTCTTGAACCTGAGACTCTCGAACTGATGACCACAAGTTTTAACCACTAGAGTACCACCTTTGCGGGGATGATTTACGGTAACTTTGATGGAAGAACAAAATTAATTAAATTATGGGATGATTTACAGTAGTAAATTTTATCATGTATGGTTCATACAAAACTAGGGTTAACCAATGTAAGTAATTTTTTTTTTTAATGCGAAAGTGTCTCAGGTTCAAGCCCCTGCAAGCGCGAATTTGTGGGAGTTGTATGACTTGAGACTATGCCTTCTAGACTTTGAATCTGTCGCCCACGGACGGTTTACCTTGGTGTGCGTGGTTTGCAGGCTATGCGTACACCCGAAGATTTACCCAGAGCGCACCAAAATGATAGCGACTGCGGGTTAGCTCGTTCATTAAAAAAAAAGTAAGTAAAGTTATGTACAGTAATTATTTTAAATCCTTACCATAACCAACTAGTGACTTAATTGATTGATAATCTTTCGAAATTGCAAGTTTTTTTTCGTTGTATTAATTGATTTATTTGAGAATTCTAATTTCAAAGTGATAGGTCGATTATTTTAATTTACAGTAAGGTTTCATTGTTAATAGTTCTTCCAGTATGTATGTATTTAAGTAATTACTCTATAATCATTTACATTACTTTATAGACAAAATTTAAGGTAATTAGAGAAGAATTAATGTTGCTAAATGATTTTTTATGCGAAAGTGTTTGATATCCCTTGCTTGATGGGTCCTTGTTCCATCGCTATTCATGAACCACGCACTATACTACGGAGTATAATATTGTCCACTTATGACAAACCCGAACATATTTACTCTTCAGCTCAATCATTCCCAAAAAGACTCTATGATATTACCTATCGTTCTTGGACACTCATAGGAATGTCTTTATACACCATCGATGTAGGACATGAGTTTGCACTTTAGCAATTCTTCGCTCAAACCAAAGACCATCATCATGATTCAAACCTTAACTTTGAGTCACTTATATATTATCACAAAATTATGTTATAAAGTACTCCTCTGTTGAACATGAGGTCGATCATGTAACCAACTTTACAACGTAATACTTAATGTCAAAATTTAATGAAATTTTTTATATATTATGCTTAAACTATTTCTCAAAACCTTACAAATATTTGTCTCAAATTTTTCCTATATATATATAATGTAATTAGTTTATTTAATTTGGTAATGATTTTAATAACCGTGTGCTAAAAATATGATTTAAAACATATATAAGCATTTTTTGACAAGTCTCGTTGTTCATTATTATATAGAAAAAATATCGTAAAAATAGTTTTAAAATGCAAAAATGTCGAAAAAAAAAATAGTGCCCTGTTTGGGATAAAATCCGCGTCCTTGAGAAATGACGTGGAATACCCCGGTCAGAAAGTCAAAAAATCATATACGAAGAAACTACGGAATAATATCCGAAAGTCAAAGTCGTAAAAATCAGGAATTCAACACAAGAGGAAGTCAACAAGGAGATTTGAGCCCGGTAATGATGTTGGGCCGATTAGCAGCAAAGTCTGGAAATGGGCCAAAAGAAATCCAACACCAGTAAAGAACCCTATCCCAAGCCGAGAAAGAGTCAGCAACAACTTCCTAAAAGGAAGGAATCAACCCACCAGAGCAGGAGGGAATCATTGAAACAGAAGAGAAGGGTATTATAAACCTAGAACGATCACTTTGAAGGGGATCGGTCATTCAACGCAACTTCAACCCTACCACAGAAAAACTTACGAAAAGATACTAGCCTACACTAATTAGAAATCGATACTTTGTAGTTTGTATTGCTCCAAACCTTCCATAGTTGATACTTTGGCGGGACTCCGACTCCCCCCGCGGTTTTTCCCATTTGGGTTTCCGCGTCACCAATTCTCGCGTCCTTTCATTCTTCTTTTCACGTTTCATATTCGTTGGCGCAATTTACTTGTTAATCTGTTGGTCTTAGTTCGATCACTTTAACCCACAACCCGAATCGAGACCCGGTAAATTTTTACCCAAAACAATTTGGCGCCCACCGTGGGGCAGAGTGATCGTTTACTAGCCAAATTGCGCAGCAAAGTAACTCAAGTGTCGACATGTCCGGATCCGGCCAAAACCCCGCCAACACTTCCGCTCAGCCTACCGAAGGAACACCTTCCTCAGGGATGACAAGCCCGTTCGCCGCACCATTCGCTCAGGCGACTCCAGTTAGCCAGGCGATAGGGCAAGCGCTGAACGCCTCAACACCGCCTCAGGGGCCCTCAGCGCCAAAGGCATCCAACCCACTCGCGGCCAGCGGAGGGGGAACGTCATCTAGGGCGACGGCTCATGGAGGGTTGTTCGGAGACGCCTCCAGAACTCTGCTGACACCAGATCCCATGGCAGAGATACTCCAGGGGATCAACACCCTGCGACAGGCGGTGAAGAGTCTGCAGAAGGACAACCGGGACATTAAGGCCCAGATGAAGGCAGCGTCAAGACCACCACCTGTACCAGTCCAGACGTCATCCGAGGTCCAGTTCACGACGCCTGAGGAAACACCAAGCTCCCACAGAGAGTCCGTCACCAGCGGGCAAATCTCCAAGTCGTTCCCTCAGGAACTGGTTACCAGGCTGGATTTGGAGTTGGCACCACCAAGTCAGGCCCTAATACCCAGAGGGCTAGGATACTTGACTCATGGATCTGCCCCCATCGCAGGTAATCCTTCCTTTAACCTTGAAAATCGGGAGGCTAATCCGTTGTCTTTTGCAGGTACCTCTGCTCGTCAGGCACCAGAATGGCCGCCGGTAAGTTCGCCAGGAGTGTACACCCCAGCCAGCAGCCGCCTCCCGCCAGAGCTGGATCAGACGCCTATCCCCAGTCAGCAAGCATCCGGGTGGCAGTCGAGAGTAACGGTCAATCCAGTGGTCGCCAGTCCCTATCCTGAAACAGCTTGGCCGTCTCAGAACTCACCTCAGATGGCCTCAGGATGGCGGCCCGAGCCTGCCGTCACTATGTCCCTTCCGCCTCCACCCCCGATCAGTCGCCACCTTGGAGGACCCCAGGCAGGGAGTACCCCTTTTAGCTTCTTTCCATCTGCTCCTAACCCTTCCGCGGGGACAAATGTTGCTGCAGACCAACAGTACCAAGAGTTGAAGGAGCTAAGAGAGCTGATCAGCAAAATTCCCGGAATGCCACGCCCCCTGGAGAGAGCAGCCAGAGACAGCTATGCAGACTCGCCCTTCACTGACGACCTGGCAGGCGTTGCTGTGCCCAAGGGTTTTGTGCCACCAGCCATGACGCTTTATGATGGCACTGCAGACCCTTTGGATCATATCAACCAGTACAAGCAAAAAATGATGGTGGTAACCGCCACAGGACCTCTGAAAGAAGCCTGCGTGTGCAAGGGGTTTGGCTCCACCCTCTCAGGGGCAGCCCTTCACTGGTTCGTGGGCCTGCCTAACAGAAGTATCACCTCCTTTGCCGATCTGGTCAATGCCTTCAACCAGCAGTTCGCCAGCAGCAGGAAGCCGGAGAAGCAGACCAGTGATCTGTACAGGGTGGTGCAGAAGTTCGAGGAGTCCACACGAGATTTTCTCAACAGATTCAACAGGGAGAAAGTGACTATTCCCAGATGTGACGTAGCCACCGCCATAGAAGCCTTTCGTCAAGGGCTCCTCCAGGATTCAGACCTTTACAAAGATCTTACCAAGTATCCATGTGCTACATTCGAAGATGTACAAACCAAAGCAATGGCGGCCATCAGATTAGAAGAAGATTCGGACCCCAGACGAGCTTCCTATGGTTCTGAGCACGTCTCCAGAAAGGCACCCGCAGAGAAGAGAGGCGAAAGGTCCAAGCCCTATGACAGGAGTGTGCACAGAGTATCTGAGGAGAAAGATTGGAGGGAGAGTCCCGCACTCCCACCAAAGATCAGTGAGTACGGGTTCTCTACCAATCTCACTGGCCTGCTCAAGGCCCTGAAGGAGTTGGGGCGCAAAGTCAGGTGGCCCAGAAGGCAAGAGTATGCCAACGACCGTCGAGATGCCAGCAAGAGGTGCGAGTTTCACGACGACATTGGGCACAACACTGAAGAATGCGTCCTCCTCAGGAAGGAAGTGAAATTCCACTACGATCAGGGAAACCTGGATCATTTGATATCCAGAAGCTCTAGCAGGGTGAATGCGGCAGATCAGGTGTTGCCCTCACCCCCTCCGCTGTGCACCAGAATCGTAAACGTGATCACAGGAGGATCGGAATTGTATGGCCTAACTTATTCAGCAGCCAAAAGGCACGCCTTCCAGTCCAAGGGAGACACACCAGAACACTCCTGCAGAATCAGCTGTCCGGACCTCCCAGCCGTCACCTTCGATGAATCCGATGCGGAACCGTCTCCAGAATCTCACCATGACGCCCTAATCATCACGCTCTCCATAGGGAACTGCACTGTGAAGAAAATATTGGTGGATACCGGAAGTTCTGTTAACTTAATCATGTTGGAGACTCTGCAGAACATGGGATTCAGCAAGGAGGACCTGAGCAAGAAGGCAGTCCCCCTCGTGGGTTTCAGTGGAGAAACAAAATACTCCCTGGGGGAGATCACGATTCCTACCTACGCAGGAGGCGTAAACAAGCAAGTGAGGTACCTGGTCATTGATGGCCCCTCTACTTACAATGTGATCCTGGGAAGACCGTGGATACATGAGATGAAAGCAATCACCTCCACCTACCACCAGTGTTTGAAGTTCCCCACGCCTTGGGGAGTACAGAAGATCAGCGGTGATCAGAGGGAGGCCAAAGACTGCTACAGAGTGGCGCTGAAGAAGACGGCGAATCCTCCCGCATAGCAACTACAGAGCCTTCACCTACCCCTGCAAGAGTATCTCGAACCCCCTCAGGCGGAGGTAGATGAAGTCAACCTGGACAAACAACACCCTGAGCGAAAAGTGTTGATCGGATCAGAATGCACAGGTAACACACGACAAAACCTTATTGAATTATTAAAAACTAACATGGATTGTTTTGCTTGGTCCCATGATGATATGGTAGGAATAGATCCGAGCATCATAACCCACAGGTTAAGTGTGGACCCGAGTTACAAGCCGATCCAGCAGAAGAGGAGAAAGTTTGCTCCAGAGAGGAACCAAGTAATCAACCAGGAGGTGGATAACCTGCTGGCTGCTGGAAAAATCAGAGAAGTAAAGTATCCAGAGTGGCTATCCAACGTGGTGGTAGTCCCGAAAAAGAACGGCAAGTGGAGAGTATGCGTCGACTTCACCGATTTAAACAAGGCGTGCCCCAAAGATCCTTTTCCTCTGCCGCACATAGACGCCATGGTAGACGCCACAGCAGGCCATGAGATGCTGACCTTCCTTGACGCATGGAGTGGATACAATCAAATCAAAATGCATCCAGCAGATCAAGAGAAAACCGCCTTCAGATCTGAGAGAGGTATCTATTGCTACAATGTTATGCCTTTTGGTCTGAAAAATGCAGGGTCCACCTACCAGAGGTTGGTCAACATGATGTTCAAAAAGCAAATCGGCAACACCATGGAAGTATATATTGACGATATGGTCGTCAAATCCAAGCAAGCCTCACAGCACGCGGTGCACCTAGAGGACACCTTCAACACCCTGAGAGAGTACAAGATGAAATTGAACCCGACCAAGTGCACGTTCGGAGTATCTTGTGGAAAATTCTTAGGGTACATGGTCACCCAGAGGGGAATTGAAGCCAGCACAGAGCAGATCAAAGCCATCCTGCAGTTGGAGTCTCCGCAGAAACCAAAGGACGTGCAGCGGTTGACGGGAAGGATTGCTGCCCTGAATAGGTTTATCTCCAGATCCTCAGATAGATGCCGACTGTTCTACGACGTCCTGAAGAAAGCTCAGAGGTTCGACTGGACGGAGGAGCACGAGAAAGCATTCACGGAACTGAAGCACTACCTGAGCACCCCACCACTCCTGTCAAAGCCGGAACCTGGGGAGCCGCTCTTCTTGTATCTTTCAGTAACTGAGGTGGCAGTTAGTGCAGTGCTGATAAGGGAACACGAAGGAGCACAACACCCCGTCTACTATGTCAGTAAGTCTCTGCTCCCTGCAGAGACCAGGTACACATCCCTCGAAAAACTTGTACTTGCACTCGTTACAACATCATATAAACTGCGTCCTTATTTTGAATCGCATAC
Source organism: Agrostemma githago (assembly GCA_958450325.1). Lineage (NCBI taxonomy): Eukaryota > Viridiplantae > Streptophyta > Magnoliopsida > Caryophyllales > Caryophyllaceae > Agrostemma > Agrostemma githago. The sequence continues at coordinate 67,679,990 of OY288251.1, read as the reverse complement.
TATATCTGTAATAACGAACTACCCACTAAAAACTATTATGAGAAAACCTGAGTTATCAGGAAGAATGACCAAGTGGTCTATACACTTGAGCGGATTCGACCTGAAATTTGTCCCCAGAACAGCAATAAAGTCCCAGGCGTTAGCAGACTTCGTATCGGACTTCAGCCCAGCACTGCAGACCCAGGCGGAAAAAGACATCCTTCTCCTAGAGGAGGACAAGGGCGAACAGGTGTGGAAGCTCAATGTAGATGGCGCCTCCAACATGCGAGGATCCGGAGCAGGACTAGTTCTGAAGTCTCCTCAGGGGGACCTCATAGTCCAAGCAGTGCGATGCGAATTCCGAACAACGAACAATGAAGCAGAGTATGAAGCGCTAATCCTAGGGCTCCAGCTGGCTCTAGACCTCAAAATCAAGCGACTGGAGGTATATGGTGACTCCCAACTAATAGTGAATCATATGAATGGCCTATACGCAGCAAAAGATTCCAAGATGGTAGCTTACCTTGAAGTAGCAAAGAGTCTCTCCCAAAGGTTCGAAGAATTTGCAATCAGCCAAGTTCCGAGGGAGAAAAACGTAGAAGCAGACGCCTTAGCAACCCTGGGGGCAACCTTCAAACCAGGAGAGGTGTCCACCATACCCATAGTGCACGTGTTAGAGCCAGCAATCGGGAAGAGCGCAGACGCAAGGAAGTGGGAAACACCAGAGGAGGATCCACCAGAGATGGGGATGCAATGGTTTCAGGAGGCTAGGATCTACAGCACCACAGTAGATCAGGAGGAAATCTCAGACTGGAGAAAACCTTACAAGGATTGGTTGCAAGATGATATTCTGCCAGCAGACAAGAGAGAAGCCCGAAGCTTCCGGATGAAGGCGTCCAGATATACCCTCATTGATGGCGTAGTATTTAAAAGATCTACCGCCGGACCATACCTGAGATGCCTAAGTCAGGAGGAAGCAGAAATGGTATTGGTGATCTCCACAGCGGAGAATGTGGAAATCATGCAGGGGGCAAGAGTCTATCCAGCAGGGCACTTCGTCAAGGCTACTATTGGCCAACAATGCGCAGAGACGCCAAAGAGTACGTTAAAAAATGCGACGCTTGCCAAAGACACGCACCGGTCAACCACCAGCCAGCAGAACCACTACATCCTATAATCTCCCCTTGGCCTTTCATGAAGTGGGGAATGGATATTGTGGGAAAATTACCAAGAGCACCAGGAAATAAAGTGTTCAAGCTTGCAATGACCGACTACTTCTCCAAGTGGATAGAGGCAGAAGCGTTCCCTCAGGTGACTGAGAGGCAGGTTATATCCTTTATTAAGCGTAATATTATCTGCAGGTTTGGCGTTCCCTCAGAAATCATCTGCGACAACGGATCCCAATTTATTGGCAACAAAATGGAGGCCTACTGTGCCAGGTGGAATATCGCCCTAAACAAGTCTACCCCCAGAAATCCCCAGTCCAACGGGCAGGCGGAATCTAGCAACAAAATTGTAATGGATAACCTGAAGAGGAGACTAGAAGAGGCAGGGGGCAGATGGGCAGAGAAGCTCCCTCTGGTGCTGTGGTCCGATAGGACAACACCTAAGGTGGCTACAGGGCAGACGCCCTTTAGCTTGGTTTATGGTGCAGAAGCAGTCATCCCTGCAGAGGTGAGGGTACCCACTCACAGATATGGATGCATAACGGAAGAAAGAAACCAGGTGGAGATGGCAAATAGCTTGGACACCATAGATGAACTCAGGACTGATGCTCAGATCAGGATGGCCTCCTACAGGCAGACAGTCGCCAGAAGCTACAACAAAAATGTTAAAGTCAGAGTCCTACAAGAAGGAGATCTGGTCCTCAGAAGAGTATTCCAGAACACCAGAAACCAGCAAGCGGGGAAATTCGCCTACACCTGGGAGGGACCTTACCAAGTGGAGAAAATAGTCGGAAATGGAGCATATCAACTAATGACCATGGAAGGAGAAGTTATTCAAAAACCATGGAACATAGTACATCTGAAAAAATACTTCTGCTGAGTAAAAATTACCAGGAGTATAGGCCACAGTCGCCAGAAATGGGGTATTCAATCTGCCAGATACACTTCCACCAGAGTCCAGGTAACCATACCCGGTATCTTTGAAACTCTACTCTATTTTCCAAACACCCCTCAGGTCGCAAGATTTTTGACACCTGAGGCAGAATTTAATTTTGGAAAACTTTAAACTTAGTTTATTTTCAAAACTTTTCTTTTATCTCAAAATTTCAAAACCTTTTCACAAATTCTCAAACCTAACTTTGTCGCATTCTTTGAATTTTCTGCCACAAGTTTATGTTCACTCTCTTTCACGCATTTACAAAGTTAATTTTCACCCTCACACATCCTAAACTCACTACTTGTTAACGCTTTCGAACAAGATAATTTTTTTTTTACTCTTTACCGGTTATTCTGCCAACTGATATGGGTAACTGATCTGGTGGAATGTATAATCTCCACAGAAGGCGTGCGTCTTGTGCTGAGTGCCTACAACCAGGACATTACAAGTCTCCTGCGCCACTCAACACCCACGCAAAAGCGTGGCACCTCCGACTGAGTGGGCGAACAAAATCCCAGGCCACCACTTATCAAGGGTCGACCATACAAACAAAGGCATGCATACAACAGACGACAACAATCAAAAACGCAGAAACATCACAAAGTAAGCAAACGCATTTTTTAACAAAGAAAACAAGTTCAAACCCTCTGCTCCCCTGAGCAGAGGTAAAATTCAAAGTATTCTGCTCCCTAGAGCAGAGGAAAATCCAGAACGATCAAAATTTAACAAAGTATTTTATTTTTCATGCCACACAGGGCAAAAGCATCAGAAATTAATAGGCTGAACAGCCTAGATATTCTCCTCAGGAGGGAGAGAAGCAAGGGGTTCCACCACCATGGCATCAGCATCTGCGGGTTCAGGCGCTTCTTGAGCCGCTGCAGGGGAGGAAACCGACTCCTCCACAACCTCCCTCTCGCCCCCAGCAAGCATCTCCAGATCAAAGCCGTCGGGGAACTCCTCCTCCATCCTCTTCTGCAGAGCAGCCAGGTCCCAGCTCGTATGCTTCCCTGCAGAGAAGGCGCTGACCATCTGGATCTCAGTGCTCAGAGCAGACCAGCTGAGAGCCCCTTCCATGTTCTCCTGCAGCCTGACCACTTTATCCTGAAGGCTGGAGTTGGCCTCCTGCACCTCAGCAAGCTCAGCCCGCACAGCCGCTTTCTGATTTTCCCCCTCAGCAAGTTGCCCCTTGACCTGGTCCAGCTCCCCTTTCAACCCTGCAGCCTCCTCCCTCAATCCCGCAGCCTCCTCCTTCAGCCTCGCAGCCTCCTCCTCCAGCCTTGCAGCCTTCTCCTCCAGCCCCAGGGCCTCTGCCCGGGCATGACCCACCTCCTCAGACAAATGGGCATTCTCAGACTGCAACTGGCCCCCTAGGTCCCTGAGATGGGATACCCCACCTCTCAGGAACAGAGCCATCTGGAGAGCCTGACCAGAAGAACGACCATCATCAGCTTGGTACCAAGGAAAATAAAAGACTCAGAGCAAACGTAGATGGAAAATTACCTCAAAGGCGTGGACAGAGAGGTGGGTGGCCACCTCAGTGAGAGATTCTTTGGCCATCACCGCTTCTGAGCCAGGGAAGAGGAGCTGATTCAGAGGAGCTAGGTCTTTCAAGCCCCTAATAGTCCCGAAATCCTTGGGAAAGGACAACAAGATATCATCCGGATCACACTCAGCAGAGTGTGGCATGGAGGGTTGAGGAGAGTCAGGCACGTGGATCACCGGAGTCTCTTCTGCAGAGCCAGCCTGTGCAGAAGGAGAGAGGCTACGCTTCCTTTTGGAGCCAGTTGAGGGAGCAGGAGATGAGCCAGAACCCCTCCTGGAGGAAGAGCGAGTAGCCATGCTCTTTCTCCTAGCCCTGACCCGGTCCAAAGTCATCGGAGTTTTTGAGTTACCTGATGAAGACACCAAAGTAAAATCAGTCGCGCACACACAAGAAAACAAAATGAATCAGTACATACAACGGACTAGCCCCACCGGAAGACATAGCGCCAGCTATGGGAGGACAAGTTCCGTTATCAGAAGGAACGAAGAGGTTATTGAAGGAGAGCTGCTCCAAACTCAAACCGGAAAGCTTGGCAGCGAAGTCAAGAATGGGCGTCGCCCCCTTAAGCTGCTGGAGACCTGTGACATGAAACCAGTAAGCAAAGTAAGTGTGTAAGAAGATCTAAGAACCAAAGGCACGACGAGTACCTGTGACAGGTCCCCATTCTGAGTAGAGGTAATCATGGGGAAGGGGGAGGAGAGAATCTGTCTTCACAAAAACAAAGTCTCGAAACCAGTCTGCGTCTGGAGGGTTGGCAGGGAAGATTATACCAGGGTAGTTCTTATCCTTCACGCGCATCGTTACTTGGCCACGTCCCAGGGGCCGCACCTGGAACACGGCACAGACATCGCGCAGAGAAAAGTCCTTCTGGTAGCGATGGTTCAGCACGCAGAAGGATAGTAGAACCCTCCAAGTATGAGGGACCAACTGACAAGGGGCCAGCTTATAGTAGTTCAGAAGCTCCTGAACCAGAGGAGGAAAGGGAAAGCGCAAGCCTAGGAGGAAGGGATAGGCATACATGCAAACCCATCCAGAAAGAACGGAGTCCGCCCTCTGCCCAGGAGAGGGGATGTGAATTTCAATCCCCTCACCGAACCCAAAGAGCTCTCTGACAAAGGACAGATCCTTGGAGGAGAAGCTGGAATCACAAGAATGCGTCTTGCCCAAGATATCAGAGGTAGAAAACGACAAAGATAGTGGAGAAGGAGTTGAAGGGCTAGAAGATTTGCCGCGATTTGACTTCGGAGCCATCGGTAAAGGAGAAAGGGAAAGGGGAAAACAACGAAAAACAGAAGAGAAAAAAGTTCACCTGAGCACAATACAACAACGGCGACGGCGACGGGAGACGGAGAGGATTAGAGCAATTCGAATTTTGAAAGAGAATAAGGGTAAGAAAGAAGAAGGAGGAATGAGAACAAATAGAGAGAGAAAGGAAAGTTGGGTGAGTTAAAGCAGAAAAGATAGTACGGGGAAGAGTGAGCAATTAAGGAGGGAGAGGGTGAAGCCATCATGAGGAAGAGGAGCAGTCAGTTGGAAAAACGAGGGAAGTAGACCGAAAGACAAACTCTGCAGAATAAAATCGTCACCAACTGAGAGCAACTCAAACAGAAATTCCCGCCTAAGATGAGCTTAGTCGGAAATTTGGGGGCATTTGTTTGGGATAAAATCCGCATCCTTGAGAAATGACGTGGAATACCCCGGTCAGAAAGTCAAAAAATCATATACGAAGAAACTACGGAATAATATCCGAAAGTCAAAGTCGTAAAAATCAGGAATTCAACACAAGAGGAAGTCAACAAGGAGATTTGAGCCCGGTAATGATGTTGGGCCGATTAGCAGCAAAGTCTGGAAATGGGCCAAAAGAAATCCAACACCAGTAAAGAACCCTATCCCAAGCCGAGAAAGAGTCAGCAACAACTTCCTAAAAGGAAGGAATCAACCCACCAGAGCAGGAGGGAATCATGGAAACAGAAGAGAAGGGTATTATAAACCTAGAACGATCACTTTGAAGGGGATCGGTCATTCAACGCAACTTCAACCCTACCACAGAAAAACTTACGAAAAGATACTAGCCTACACTAATTAGAAATCGATACTTTGTAGTTTGTATTGCTCCAAACCTTCCATAGTTGATACTTTGGCGGGACTCCGACTCCCCCCGCGGTTTTTCCCATTTGGGTTTCCGCGTCACCAATTCTCGCGTCCTTTCATTCTTCTTTTCACGTTTCATATTCGTTGGCGCAATTTACTTGTTAATCTGTTGGTCTTAGTTCGATCACTTTAACCCACAACCCGAATCGAGACCCGGTAAATTTTTACCCAAAACATGCCCCCTAGCTGAAAAATCCTAGGTCCGCCACTGAGTGATAGCTTAATATTACCAGCAAAGTGGTCACTAAATTATTTAAAGTGATCACTTTTTATCATAAATTACTTCCTCTGTATTGACTTTAATTTTTATGTAAATATATTATTCCAAAATTCGCACCATAAAATTCCTTACGAAAAGAGCTTTCAAATGAGCATACATTTCATGGTATTTTTATTTTCTTATGTTGCGAGGGATATTGAAGAAAAAAAGGGTTGTCTCGAAAAGTGAGAATGACTTATAATAAAAAACAAAAAGAATATAATTTTTTTTTATTTGTCACATGATACAACGATCCTACTATAATTTGTGTGACGGATATCTGCAAATAATTGATTGGCGGAATTACATGTGACAAAGAGGGACGTACATTTTGGGCTTTAAGGTGTTTGGAGCAACACAAGTTGATTTTCGATCTAGTGTATCTTAAACCGGTTTAAGTTCACATGGGATTGATTAAGTCATAATTATTTTTGTTTAGTTTAGGGACGTGTTTGTGCCTTGAGCTTCTCCGATGTTTCCCTTTCGTATCATTCTAAAAAGACGTCCATGTGGGTGTTGATGCGTATCTCTTCTAGCCACCATTTGATAAGATCGATCACTTTGATGTGGACTCATTTATATACTTCTCATGGGCACTATTTTTTATCCATTATCTCATTGTTTGTGAGGAGTAGTTTAATAAAATGGGACAAAAAAATTGTGTCCAAAGAAAGCATTTGTCTAATATTTTATTTTCATAATTAGTGATAGATAGAAAATAAATATGGAGTCGAATGGAACACGTGATAATAAAATATATACATGACATAAATTCATATAAAAAATTCTTACTACGTGACTCATTTCATGGTCAAATTATTTCATACAGTACATATATATTTCCTTATATTAAAACCTCTACAAATTTCATAAAAATACAATAAAGTTAAAACAAGGAAAAATTAAGATGATTTTATACTTTGAATATCGAAAATAAAGTGTAAATGAGAATAAATGTAAATTCCGCCCCAAATTTGGTCGTTATCTATATGTTATATTAAAATTCAAACAAAACATTCTCCATCCATCATTTGCCTCATTCCACCTCCTAATCAATCCACATATATTAATCTAATTGAACCATAAAATTAAAATCACCCACTAATTTAAAAAAGAAAAACAAAAATAGTATCATTAACTTTGTCTTTCATAAGTTATTTTTGTCCATCATTTGACTCTATGATCCCTCATCTTCCATTTCATTTCGTCGACCCTCGTCACTATAACCGTTTGTTAACCACCAATAGTAGACTCAACACTAATTAGATAATAAGAAAATCAATATACCACACAAGTGCGCAGTAATCAAAACAACTCAATTCCTCTCACCAACCAACATTGATAGATTTGAAGCTTTGGAGTAACATAAATATTCAATTGTAATTTTCTTGCATAAATTTTTTACTCTTGATTGACATCTTAAAATCATAGTAGTAATTAAATTAACAATAAGTCGCTTGTGAGACGGTCTCACGATAATTTTATCGTGGAACCTCTCACATACACTTAGTAAGTTAATACTAACCTCCCATGTGAGAGGTTTACGATAAAATTATTGTGAGACCATCTCATAAAAGATTTTGTGTTAAACTAATATATGGTACGTGGTATAATTAAATAGCTACATACATGCAAAAAAAATCAATGTGGCCTACTAAGGCGATGCATTATTAGACCTCATTACTAAATAAATCGCCAGAAAAGATGCACATGATGACAGGGTGGTTGTCATCACTTCTACAAAACTCGCAAATTACTAAGATAATAAACTCTCTTCATATAATAATAATGTGAATATCTTATTAGCAAAAAATAATTAAAAAATACATGAGAAGAGAAAAGACCCACCAAGTATAATCATGGTAGAAAAGAATGATGAAAATTCGAAGGTAATAAGAAAGATTATGACCTAACAACAACAAACTTCATGTCTCTACCTATATAATTGTAGACACCCACATTTGACCGTCAGGTGTCTATAGCAGCTTCCAAAAAATACCCGATGATGATTGGAATAAAACATGACTTAATACACTCGATTTTGGACTCG